>CAJQUW010012883.1:15000-1380948 GCA_907163375.1 Prostheceraeus crozeri | reverse complement strand
TCCTGGTCTTCTTGGGCGCACAGGGACAAGCGACGTGGTGTGTCAAGGTCGATGACCGAAAAATTCGAGAGCGTTGTGAGGTTCCGCTCGTTCGGCTCCATCCTCATGAACACCCGTTTGGTGTGATACTTTTTCGGGGCGTTCTTGACTTTGACCGTGACCCGTCCATAAAGTGGCGTTCGCATGGACTTCTTATTCATGTGACGCATCGTCTCAATTGATACGTCACTATCCTCATCACTCGAGTAGTCGGGCGATGCAGGGGCTTGGGTGAACACCACCGGCTCCTCGTTTGGTGTTGTCGATCGCTCCATCGGAGATTGGGAGGTGTACTGGTACGTTCCACTGGCGAAGTGGTACGATCAGCAGTACCGTTCTCAACTGCGGCTTTCTGTTTGCGATCCATTATGACTTGTAGATTTAAAATAATTGTAACTTGTAAACGTGAGGATTAGAACCTTTGATAAGAATTGGTACAAACCTCGGACTTATATACTTTTTAAACAAAGGAAATCCTAACAGCCAATCAGAGAGGTACCGAACTTCCCTAAAGAATATATATAACTATATAAAGGATGACATTGTTCCAAACTGTTAAGTACTTATCCTCAACGTTCCATAACAAGAAGCATGTCCTCAAAACCACTATTTTATTTTCAAAATGACAGCCAAGTCATTATGGGAGGTCAGTTGGACATGACCATGCATCTGTCTTGCGGCTGCAAAGTGGCCCTATGGAAGACCTTAACTGTCTCTGCACTTCAAAGGCGGAATGGACTACCGGTGAAGTGTCCGGTACACGAATGTGACCATGACTTTAGTAAAAATCCGACATTCCATGAGTGGTGATGACTTCTTGAAGATCATGGAGTCGCCTGAGGGACGTGATTTGCACCCCTCATTTATTTTTCACGCTTAAATTAAACTTACATTGTAAATCTCTTGTCTTTTCATTTTAAACATAGTTCTGGAATTGGTTTTCTTATTGGGGAGCAACTAAATCATAACTGCACAGTAAAGTTTCACATCTAAATAGTGCTACATTAAAAATAATTGTCACAATAGTCGCAATTGAGCAAACCCATTCAAAATCAAACAACGGACGTCTATCGGTACGTACCCAAGTGCTCAGAACCAAACCACACAAGTTCGATCATAGACGTTCCGAAACACAGTGTACCAAACACATGTACCTATCCAGTAAAACAGATCTCATACAAGTTCCTATTGATAACACTGAATTATACATGTACCTATCCATGTGCCTATCGATAACTAAAGTATACATGTACCTATCCATGTACCTATCCATGTTCCTATTGACAACACTAAACTTTACATGTACCTATCCATGTACCTATTGATAACACTAAACTTTACATGTACCTATCCATGTACCTATCCCTGGCAAGTAGGGCACAGTTTTCACTACTAATGTGCAAGATGTACAAGAAAAACTTAATGTTTGCTGCTGTTTTTTATTGATCATGTTATATTCGTTATGTTATTCATGTTATATAGCTCTGAATAGCTATTCCGTTATTCAGAAAGTGATTAATTGACGTCATGACACGACTTGAAGTTGATGAATATTCAGGTATCTTGTAGCACGAGCAAGATAGTAACGGCTGGTTATATTTTTGTCTAATGTGAGACAACGGAATTCAGTCTCAGACATTACGAAGTTAGTCTGTAAATCGTTTCTTGTTTTGCAGAGTTCTAAGCATAGATTCCATGTGAATTGTCGTCCCATGTATAGGCACTGATGCGCTCTTTATACGAGGCTAAGGTTCTCAATTGACGATCTAAAAGCCTGTTCCTATGAATAATTTGCAAGAAATTTTATTATAAGTTTAAGCTGTTAAATGAGTAACTCAGAGTAAGGAGGCGTAGTAAGAGATGTGTGAAGCCGAGCGGAGCCGCTTCGTATCTGCAAGGACTTGTCTGGCTGCACATTTCATGGCACATTCGCATGCAAGGCTTCTTTTCCTGGAAGCCGCCTGGTTTCATCATGCTATTCATCATATTCACCCACCCACGACCAATGACTGCTCAAGGCTGCCGACAATGCCTGTTGACGAAGTAAGATCAGTTAAGGGGCGATAATAGCTGTTATGAACAATAGCATTTTAGCTTTTTCACAGTACGTGTAGTTTCGCATTGGAACTCATTACCACCTTCAGTAGTTAATACAGCCTCGATGAAAGAAGTCAAGCGCCAAATTCGATGGATACTTTCTTCCTTCGTAAATGACTTTATACTTTTCTTACTTTTATTCATATCTTTATGCAATTTGTTGACTCCGCTAGGATCCTTATCCAAACACAAATGCAAATGAGAACGCAACTCGACACCAACACGATCAGGAGATCATGACAGCGCAGCTCGACACCAACGCGATCATGAGAACAAAAGCACGACACGAACGGGATCATGAGAGCGAATACACGACACGAACGCGATCATGAGAACGAAAACACGACACGAACGCGATCATGAGAACGAAAACACGACACGAACGCGATCATGAGAACGAAAACACGACATGAACGCGATCATGAGAACAAAAGCACGACACGAACGCGATCGTGAGAACAAAAGCACGACACCAACGCGATCATGAGAACAAAAGCACGACACGAACGCGATCATGAGAACAAAAGCACGACACGAACGGGATCATGAGAGCGAATACACGACACGAACGCGATCGTGAGAACGAAAACACGACATGAACGCGATCATGAGAGCGAATACACGACACGAACGCGATCATGAGAGCGAATACACGACACGAACGCGATCGTGAGAACAAAAGTACGACATCAACGCGATCATGAGAACAAAAGCACGACACGAACGGGATCATGAGAACGAATACACGACACGAACGCGATCGTGAGAACAAAAGCACGACACCAACGCGATCATGAGAACGAAAACACGATACGAACGCGATCATGAGAGCGAATACACGACACGAACGCGATCATGAGAGCGAATACACGACACGAACGCGATCGTGAGAACAAAAGCACGACACCAACGCGATCATGAGAACAAAAGCACGACACGAACGGGATCATGAGAACGAATACACGACACGAACGCGATCGTGAGAACAAAAGCACGACACCAACGCGATCATGAGAACAAAAGCACGACACGAACGCGATCATGAGAACGAAAACGCGATACGAACGCGTTCATGAGAACAAAAGCACGACACGAACGGGATCATGATAGCGCAAACACATCTGTTCGCACACCTCTGGCCTACATGTATCATTCTGAGATTTAATTTCTCCTGCTCTTAGCAATGCTGATTTGGGTGGATCAATTGGTCGCTATGGAGCGATGACTTTTGGTAGCGACTGAAGCCTCTTCTGCTCAGCGTCTCAGAGGAAGAATATCTTATCTAAAACTTCAAATTTATTTGAGAAAGTTGATTTTCCACTGAGAACTCAGATGAAAGCGTGATACATGTGAATCATGAAAGATGTTGGGTTAATCCTATATGTACACTAGTTGATTGACCTTTGCAACATGCGGATAATGTTGAACTACCGAATACAAAGATTTAACTTTCCCATATTTATAATTATGTCCTATACCCTACTTAATATTAATCATACTACATTATTTTCACTTTTTCATTAGTCTGCAAATAAACATGTCAAGACATACTGTATGATATTTTGCCCTTTAATCACGTGCTTTTGGGCGTAGAGCTCAAATAATTTCAGATTATTTCGACATTGATATTTAGAGACCAATCGATGAACATTAATTGCTTAGTGAATAGAAACCGAGCCTCAAACTTTCAAGAATGCTGTGACAGATCCTCAGGCAAAGATTTGAAATTGTTTTCCACTCAATAGCTCGATAATGCTACCATTCCTGCCTCTCATATTCTCCATAATCCTGTGTATCCATGAGTCGTTGGGGAATATTCTACCACGCCTGGCAACTTGCTGTTCGCCCTGTAATTTCCTAACGATTTTCCGTAAACATTATTGCTGTGATGTTTTTCCACGCGCGCTTCTATCTCATGTGAAAGAAGAAATGCCGTTCAATGTGAGGATGACGGAGTTGAGGCGCTGAGTTACACACCCAGTGATAAGAGCTCAGAAACAGTGGTTGTGATTATTGATGATAGCAATTTGTGATAATCTTTTAACCAAATTCTTTCTGAGGTAAAGTTTGATATGGAGAATCACATTCTTGCTGTCGTATTTGTGAAGGATAACAATATACCAAGCTGGAAAATAGCGCTGGTATCCATAGCAACTGTTTTAGTATTGTAACTGCTCAATGCGCGCTTCCTCTCGGAAATTTCAACATTGAACTTAGTACGTATATGATCATCATATCATTATTGCGTTCTGTCTGCTTCTCCCCACACTTGGCGATTTTACATCATCCCACCAGATGATCATGGATTGAAGTGACAGTTGACTTGCCAATCTGCTGTGTGCACAGTCATTAAGTCAATGGCTTGAATTTTCGAAACAATATGAATTGCGATTGTATGACAAGGAAATTGTGCATAGAACTTATACGCTGACTTATCCTTTATCAGTCGAGAAATGATGCTAGAGAAAAAATTGATTTTAAGTCTGAGTCTTCCTATGAGGACCGTAAAGCTAAGATGAGGATGGATTTTCTAGCTTCCCGATGCATTGCCTCCTCGAAATAATTATCCAGATAAATATTTACTGCAGTATTGACGGAAGATGGCATCTGGTTAGAGGGTGAGCGAATGTAACCTAATACATTCGGCTGAGAGAATTAACACACCAATCAATGATTCATCACGCCCCTTACATCATCTTGATATTTACAATATTTCATTTTGTAATATATGCGGTATGTTGACATTATGGACATGCGAATCGGCAAATTTTGAGTCGAATCAAATCATTGAACATTTTCATGCACCTACCTTAGCTTATGTAGTGGTTGTTGTGGATCTCGTGGATTCTTAACATGAGCAAAGATCAAGTCTTCCAAGCATGTCGTAATGCCGCAGTGCCCACATGAAATAAAATGCCACTTAAACCCTAAGCTGTGAACATAAAGCTCTTGTTGCTATATGGCTCATTAGGATCGACTAATGCAATGAAATTGACCCACAAGAGAAAGTTGGTCGTTGCGGAATTAGTTGAAATGAAATGCTTTGATGGATAGTTTGTTGGATAGTTGACAAAGATGATATCTCTTGTCATGAGATCGAAGAGAATGTTGGTAGTTACGGATGCCTCGGAAGTTGCTCATTGTAACCTTCGATAGCTTTCAATTTTTAGCCGAATGTAATTCTACGAGTAATCGTTGCAGATGTCTTCAAATCAATGAATAATTATAAGAAGATCGATTGATGATCCATCATGAGATGATCGGCGTAAGGCATAGCTTTGACCACTGTTAGTCCATTTTCCTTTAATATGATTTGCTGAATTTCAGTAGCTGTAGCTTGGAAACCATGATGCTTCAATTAAATGTTGTGATTTTGTGATATCAGAAAAGAGGGCATAGTTTAAGCTCTGTCTTGCATCAGCTACAACCGGTGAAATTCAGGCATGGTTTGAGCTTTTGATGAGCTCTTAAAAATTTATCTATACTCAGTCATGTAAATTCTCAACGAGAGATAGGCGCGAATCTTATTCTAAATTTGATTGAAGAAAATTGAATGCGTCAGCAATTAACGAGGAGAAAACGCCTCAAACTCTCCACGTCCTTAATCTCACTGCCCTAAGCTCCGTGTGATTGGCGCGGGGTTTGAGTTTGTCCATTCTAAGTCAGAACCTTTCTATTAATTATGGTCATGTCTTTCCGAAATGCAATAACTAATGGGCCTTGTCGTTTCGAGAATTTTGCCTAGACGAATCTTGCCCTCAGCCAAAAATGGTTACATGGACTTGTTCCCGTGCCTTATAGCTTCCCCTCATTTGACAAGTCATTAATTTGGCTACTTATACGAGATTGAGCTCGTTATTTATAGCCTTGGTTTTGGGATAAATTCGTCATAACTCTTCTAATAAGAGAACAACTGAAGACAGCTAAACGAATCAAAGTCTGGATGATGCTTGATGTAGTAAATGCAATTTCAAGACTATTGCCGAGTTGTTATTTTGTTAATTGATATATTCTGTGTCAGTGATTTAAGTGAATTATGAATGCAGTCATGTCTGCTTGGATCGCAAGTTATCGTATATTAGAAGTGGCATTTATCACTATCTATCTCTATTTACATGGAGCGCAGCATTGATCTTTCTTAAAATATGTTTTATTCATGATTGTATATCTGATAGTGCAAAAATCAAATGATTGTGATGTTGATGTTTTGTATATTGTTTATTTATGATGGAAATAATTCCGTTCATATGTCCACGACTGTCTTCAGGTAAATGTCAGAAGATGGTCATGGACATTTGACCGAAATAAAATTGCATATACATAACACCAATAACAAAATACTCGATTTTTCAACAATTTAAACGATGTATTATTGCCTTAGAAGTAAAACAAATAAAGTCACGCACAGAGGAAGTTCCAATTATGTGCATGCTTCAGCAAAACATGTTTTTCAAATACAGTGTTTTCATTGATGAAGCGATACTGTCGTTCTTAAAAATTGTTTTCTCGTGTTTATATTCATGTGAAAAAGAAGTTCTGACGTAGCAATTTTAGTTCATAATTTAACATGAGGAAATGACATCAGTTTTCACCCAACTGTAACGCTTACTTTGATCGTCAAGTCAACTAAATAAACATAATAATTCACAATACTGAGCTTTTGAGAAAACATTTGTTGATACAATACAGTAATCAATTAATTGGCAATTGATACTTGGCTTTATTAGAAATTTTGTGAATGAAACTTGGTTGTTGTAATTGCAAGCCATTCTTAGAACAATTGTGTTGCTAGAAGATTCCTTCCTTTCAACCCGCTTGAAACTCCAGTTGAGCACAGTATTGAAATTTAGTGTTGTGTTAAAATGGCCGATTATTGACTGTGAATTTCGGTTTAGTTTTGTGCTTCGAGTTTCAAACAAAACGAAGCGTCTTGTAATTCCTGTTAATAATCATCATGAGTAATGCAACGTAGACAGAATAATTAAACTTTGAGTTGCATCCTCAGTTGAAAAATGGCAGCAGACCTGAATAGCTGCCATTTCATCCTATATCAGGAATCATCAGCAGGCCTAGTTCACATTTCTCAACAACGACACAACTCCCTATTTAAAGTTGCAGCCATGCCCGGGTAAATTTGAGATTTGCAATTTGCAAGTTAGTGAAATTTCAACGGGCATTCATTAAACATTGCTTTAAACACAGAAATTGAGTTATACAATTTCGGGTAGATAAATTGCCCACCCCTTATTTTACGAAGAAAGGCGTATTCAATGTCTATCTCCAAGTTACACTTTCTTTAAATAACAAGACAAATTAATTATACAGTAGAAAAGGAATAATGGGACTTAACTATTAGTTATGCAATCAGCTTGAAAAAGAATCCACCCGCGAGTTTGTAGTGGTATACTGCTGGCCGTTCACAAACACGCTAATCCTCGTCGTTTACACACCTCTATGATAAATGTAATCAACTCCGCTTTATTCTTTAATACGCTGCATGCACCTCTTCAGCAATACCTAGATGCTCTCTAAATGAAAATAATGGCGCTTTTAAGTGACCATTGGAGCACTGGCAAAAGTTAATTTTATTTACAGAATATTCAGGCAACTTTCCTTGAAGAGTCCCACTCAATAAAAGGAACGAGTGACTCCGGCTGATAAGGGGATGCATCCTCAAAACATAATTCTGTGAGAAATAGAAAATGGGTATTATACATGCTGCAGCTGCTTTCTAGGCTGCTTAGATAATATTCACTAGCACAGTGTTTCAAGAGCAAAATGTAGATAATTGTCTCTGCCACGTAAGTGTGTAAACGACGAGTACATAAGATTAGCGAGTTTGCGAACGGTTTGTTCGCATCATAAAGCAACAAACTCGCAGGTGGAATTTTTTCAATGTGCTCGTGCATTGAGCACTTTTTTCTTCGGCAAATAAAACAATCTCTCTGCTTGGGACTGTGCAAAACATGTCATCATGAATCAATTAGATAAGTCCTACTTCCAAAAACAATGATTTTGATTCAATACTATTATTACGTGAGGTCACATTTTGATGATCGATTTTTCCGATTGATTGCAGAAAATCATTTACATTGTCTGCGGTGGTTAGAAGATAATACAGACATTAAAACTTAAGTGAAAGGCTCTGTACTTATTTTCAGCGGAATCATTTCTTAGAGTAAGTCGGCGGCCGATTAAAGTCACATAATCCACTTGCATGTCCGGATCTATAATTTTGCATTCATGGACGTTGATCTACAGATTTTTTATTCACATTGATCAGTATTTTGATTATCCCTATTAAAAATTTGTCAAAGGCATGTGGTACGCCGCATTATGCAACAGCATGGAGTAAGTCAAGTGTATTTCAATACAGCTGGAATCAGAGTTTCTTGACACAGATATGATATTAGAATTTCTGTGTAGCTCCAGTAGCTTGAGGTGCGGGTTTAACGTAATTAAGTAAGTGTGCGCAATTTGAAGTGCGGTGCGTGAATGTCATTTGATAACATTTCTTGCATATTTCATCTCTTTTCTTTCATGGAGATTATCATATTAACGCTTGGAGCCAAAATTGAAGACTGATGTTCGGCTGTTCCTTTCTGAGTTGGTTCAGTTGACATCATTATTCATGATTATGAGTTTGATTTTAAAGGCATACAATAATACATAACTTATTTGTATTTGTTCTTATTGGCAAACGCGTCCAGAATAAAAGTTGCTCTGATAGTAATACGAGTAGCTATTGTGTCGAATGTTGTAGCTGATGGTGTGAAGTTCAGATGATCTTCATGGAAGTGCATCCAGTATTTTGAAGGTACTGTCAATCTTTAAAGAGATATTGGAGTTTACTGACCCTGTCCATACTGAGGAATTTAAGCCCCCGTGTCGCAATTTGCTTTGACCCTTTTAGAGCGAAGCCGCCTGAATTGGCCTTAAACAGCTTATAGTTTTAACGCATTTTCAAAATTTGCTCATAAAAAAATCGCTGCATTTGACCATGTGGAAGGCCGTAATTATAACCTATTGTAAAACCTCGTAACAGAAAACCATGGCGGTCTTTTTTCAATCCCTCAAAATGATGGCGTTCTAATTTTCACCTTTCTCCTCATCAAAAACATAGAGAAAACTAAGAGAAAACATAGAAAATCTCATTTTTGCCGTTAACCCCAGTCTGCTTCCCATTGGATTTGCATGTCTCTCTTTGTTCCTGTCTGACAAGATGAGGAATGGGTGGGATTCATCAGACGCGCAGATCCATAGTAGCCATAGGGTGTACGACTGTATGCATCATCCTGTGAAAGTCTCAATTTCGGCTTCGTACCCTGCAGAAACTCCTACTGGCGGCCGGCATCGGATATCATTTTCAATTTTTGTTATGGTCAAATCGCATGCCTGGTTCATATGGCTCAGTAATTTCTTATTTGACATTTAAGCTTCGTTTCTGTTCATGAAATCTCCCGCCTGCGGTCTTCAGGTTTTTTAATGACCAAGAATCTATGGCTTGACTATTTCCATGGACAGCCAGTATTCCAGATGTCCATGACTATTTCATAAGGAGAAATATAAAATTGAAATGCTGGCAACATTTATATTTACTTCCTTCAATTTCATTATGAAGAATTTATCAAAAAGCATTACGTTTTATTTTTTCAATAAATTATTAAGCTTTCTTCGGTAAAATGTATCCCAGTTAGTCTTCCATCTTAGCTCTGCTATCTATCATTGGTTTTTACTTACCTAGCTCCTATGGAAAGGTAGATGTACTATCTTCAGACAAACTGTCAAAGAATATGCATGTTTCTACTCTGAAAATCATATTGCAAGGTGCAAATATCATTACTCTTTAACAAAAGATTCATTAGAAAGTTGTCATGACGAGACTCGAGGTCTTAAGGATTTGGATGCGAATCTGAAAGTTCTTCAGTATGATAAGACGAAGTTAATAGATAAGCAAAACGAGAAATCAAGCAGACTTTCGAAAATTTTTGAAAAGAAAGATCAGTGTTGATCTTGACAGTGACGATTATGTTGTTCCTAATACGAAGTGATTTTCATATACTCGTACTTCTCCGCGTAATACACGCACCATTTGTACCCAAATATCAGTTGAGTTTCCTATTACATAGATGCAATAATGTGCATTTACGGGCTCAAAGCTTTTGTAATTCAAATATAATGCGATTTATAGTTACACTCACGTATGATGTAGTAAGTTTTAAGGCACGGAAATCCTGAAAATTCCAAATCCTGGCAGTGCAATAACTATGAGATAAAATTTTCAATCGGTCTGACTTATGGTTGCATTCTTGCATCGTTTGCATTCCATGTTCATGCGTAATACATGCCATTGTCAAGTGAATGTTTACAAAAAGAAGATTGCTGAATGATAAGAAAAAAGAATGCGGCAACAGATTTAACAACAAAAATTATCTTCACATGAATTTCGTTCAGTCCTTAACAGTCATATTATTTGATCGGCGCAAAGCGGGATAAATCATTCATTAGCAGATAACAAAATCACAAATTTGGAGAGGCGTAGATCACCAATGATCATGGGCCTCAACTCATAACTGTAGTTAAACGGATGTTCAGAATCCAATGTTACCAGATCCTTTGAAGGATAAGTGAGGATGGTTCGCATATAAATTGTAGTCGCGACAAAATAACTAAAATCACAAAAACTAAAATGAGAATCTAAGCAGCATGAAATTGCATGTATTGCAGTGCAAATAGTGGTTGTGGCACCATGAATCATTCAAAGAAACGAAAATCATGGAATGGATCCCATAGTTATTGTTAGGTTGGTGAAGTCTTGTGAAAACATGTCTTTTGTGCACATAACATAAGACAGAACATCTACTGTTCATGATGAATGTTTCCAACTTATTATTATGAGAATGTAACCAGTCTTAATTCAATCATTATTCGAATGTGAAATTTAATGCAACGATGATGCTTGGTTCTTGCTTTCTTTCCCTGCTTAATGAATAAATGCAGAAATATATGAGATTTTTAGACACGAATAATTGATGGGATTTATTGTGAAATGGATATCAATGAGCTATACTAGATCTATTGCTATTTTTTATCTTTTTTACTACTATTGCTAGTTTTCCTCGTTTGATGTTATTTTTGCTCAAGGATATCGCATTTCTTAGAAAAATCATCCTGCATTCATCTAAGCTTTTTCTAGATATATAACTTTACTTTCGACAGCTTTTGTTTTGTCTGTTTACTATCATTGCAGAGTATTTTTGTGCTTTAATGGCCTCATGAAACTCAAAATCAATGTTTCCACTTTGCATGTTTCGAAATTCCTGCGTCTAAAAATATCAGTTCGAATTTTTATTTAAAAAGTCAGTCCAATAAGGGTGATTGAAAAAGGAAGGAAAGTGTATTAATAACGCTTAATTTGTTTTCTTTATTCTATGACTATAGACCTATGGTGATTGAATTTCATATTATGTATGATATGATCCTGTGTACATTCGCACATTTCTCAGTCGATTGATCATCGCTTGCTCTTCGGTAATGTGCTCATCATTTCAATATATTGGAATCATTTGATGAAGCTCGATATTATTCAGAATCTGATTCCATTTTCTAGCAACGATCTCGTAATTAATCAAAGTGATTTTATGCGATCTAGTTTAATCATCCTCTTGATTTGAATCAGGTAGGGAGCATGCCTTCTAGATAGCGAATTAATGCGAAGAATTACACTAGACAATTATAATGACTGCAGCATGAAAAATGCTGTTCCTGGCAATGGCGAGTCTTTTAAATAGTTGCTCTCATTATAGGTATTTGATTTCAAAAATCACTTGGTTCGGGAGGACATAGTCCCTGATCAAAAGCATAATCCAAAGCTCTACAGTTTATTTGGTGGGCGCATGCTGCAGATCGTAGAAGATTACAACACGGGATCGAGATTTGTGATGGATGATCAGTATAGAAATTGTACTATTCTTCCACTGAACAAGAGCATTTTCTCCATGCCAACGAAGCACAGCCATATGAGGATGAAATACAGCTATGAGGTAAGATGTCACTTGTTTTCTCTAATGTTTTTAACGTTGCACTGGAAATATGATACTACTGATGAGAATACTGAGAAGTATGCACAAATTAAGATGCACCGTTATTTAAACGGAAATGTGGATTTGAAACTGGAACTATGCTGGAATGGATGATGACTGTGATGAACAATAACGGATGATCACTATTGATAGAATAAAACGTTCTTCTCCATGAATTAGAAGATTTTGGAAATTCTTTTGGTAGGAGTCCATGTTTCCTTGTTCTTCGGTCAAGAATTAGTTCCTCTTATTTAATTTCGTAACTTCCAGGAAATCTAGTGAATTTACTTGTTCTCTCAGATACCTATTTCTCCATATCAAAGCCCTTGCGCTAACATTGAAAAGGTCGTGCAAATTAGAAGCCTAACTCATTTCCGATAACTGATTGAGATGCTAATACGTGAGAAACCGAGATAGACAAGCTGTTCATTGGAGAACACCTGAACATACACACAGTAATGTCAGAAAATTTCACAATGAACGGGCGGAAGGTTTGGTGCATGCATTGGATAATGCGTACTCAAGGTCGATAACGCATAAATCTTCAAATGCGACAGTGTGTTGTTAGCTGCATAAGTTTCGCTCATTGTCGTCCAATGAGTAACTAAACATTTCATCGCTAGTCGGGCGGTATTTCTAAAAAGTGCTCGGATAGTTGTACAACGTTCATGTTTAGCGGCAGAAGAGCTTTCACTTATAACAATTTTGATAGAAGGCAAGGTGTTTCTTTGCTCACAAGCCGTGGCTATCTAAGCTCTCAAAAACGATGGCAAATGCACTGGTGGAGTTTTAGAACAATGAATGATGAAAACGACTCCTACATTGGAAAAAATGCTGTCAAAATTTGAAAAAGATGTGTTTGGCACATTATCAAAATCCAAGTGCCAAATATTTTTCCATCGATTTGATATTATTATTGTATTAATATAAATATTTTATATTTATTTAGAGTGACAAGTCTTAATAGGAGCTTATCTTAAACAGTCTTGATAGTGAGCCACATAATTGTCTGAAGTATCCAATCAATGTGAAAAAGACTAATGAAGAAGTGATACTGAATTCCATAGAGTATTAGACATACTGTGAAACCTGTAGCAAATAGTGGACCTGGGTATGACACAATTGTTCGCCATTGGTGAAAACCCCAGTATGGCTGATGTAAGCCTCAAGACAAAAACGTCACTTCTTTTCTGTGAAACCAGGAACAAATAGATTCGAATGAGGAGCCATTATTTTCTATGTGTAGTCTGAGTTCTTGTGTGTAACACTCACAGAATAAAACAACTCGTCTAGAAGGGAAGAGTCGTGTTTCGCATGCTGTTGGGAATGACACTCTCAGACAATAAGCTGTCAGCTGGCTTTTAGACCTCATCCAGTGGTAATATCAAGCTGAAAGACTTAAACAATCTAATTCTGTGGAAACACCACAGTTCAATAATATTGCATCCAGCTAACTGTTATTGTGGTTCTACTTTCAAATTTATTATCTGTTTTTTCCTCTTCATCCATCGGTTTCACTATGATTCATAATATCCATTTTCTTTCAATTTCCTCAACTGTTGGTGACCATTTATGTTATTTATTTCCATAGCTAGAACGCGTACAGCATATGAGGCGTTTGTGTTGAACACTGGCGTTTATGTGAAATAAATGTAACAGTAGCCTTAATGATTCAATTTTTCCAGTTATTGGGACAAAACTGATCAATTTTGATTCACTGACGCGAGAAAGCTTCATTGAATTCTTGTAAGAAGTGGTTCGTCCAATGGCAACGACAGTAAGTAATTGTTAACCCATGGATTGGAGGTCACATGTAGGCTACAGTCATAGTTCTGAGCAATTCACTCTGATGGTAATATGATGATAAACAGTTCGGTTAGCGGTTGGCAACAAGAATTCTTTACTCGCCCATCTTATGGTCAGCAGATCGAGCATTGATCAACAGAATCAATGGAAGGTGAGATGAAATCATAACCTAGCATTTTTCTCACTCCCCTCGAAAGGCGTGCACATCCTCTTCGCCTGCATTTCTTCGATATTCAAGATCTCGTCGAAGTTTTGACCCTCCACTTGTTGAAGTTTGGATCGTGCGCGGTTTTACGACGTTTGAGGATTTTACGAGGTGAGGAAGTATTTTACGTAAGCTAGCTGATTCTCTCATGATTTCAATTTCCTACTCCATCTTGCTGAAGTTAACTTAATTTGAATGAACATTTTCAAGGATAATTTTAACAAGCCTTTATGTCAACACACAACTTGGAACCTTCTCTTGTTCGCTTTGTATTTTGTCAAGATTGGTCAAGAAGTTTTTCAATTTTGTCCACTCTAACTTCTTTTCGAAGTCTCAACAAAGCGACAGTATCACATTATCATGATTGTGACAATTTCTGAGGAATTGAGTCTTCCACAGCATTGCTTGAAGAGTGGTACGGACCGGTACAAGATCGTTTCTCTCTCTCGGATGTAATGCGACTGACTAAATTCACCAAAATACTTTTCTTATAAGACTCGAAATAGGAAATCTGGACAGTCTAACGCATCGCAGAGACCTAGGCCACCAAGCCATGTTGAACAATCAGCGACAGTATTCACAAAGTCAACGATCGAAGAAAAATCTATTTTTCCAAACGGAGGAAATTAGTATAAAAGCAGATGCAGGAGGCTACGACGATCACGATTATGTAGAAATCCTTTACAGATGGATCTACACGACTCTGAAAACAACGACAAATCCAACACTCTTGTGACATGAACTCGAAAGATAAAACTGTTGTCTTTGAAGACCGGTTCATTTCTGAAGGATTTCTGTACCCAACCAAACGTCCTGTTTCTATCTTAAATCTAACCTGACATTAGATGATTACATAGCTTCATAAAGCGTTTTCGGTAGCAAATTTTAGATCAGAATCGCATTTTTCCGTTTCAACGCTGAACTTTGTATAATCTAAAGAATAGGAATTTATTCCAGCAGTCTTGATAATGAAAAATGATTCCCCTCTACTTAGTTTATAAATCAATAAAGCCACTAAATTCATTTTGATAAAGTTAAAAACTAATTATTGCACAAGGCATTTCGTCCACTCTTATTCAAGTGCAAACATGAACTGACTATAAAATACAAAATCTGAAATCATATACTTCTACAGTAATAAATCTATGAATAAAATTGAGAGCATGCAAACCTATAATCTAGTAGACTTAAGAGATATGAACTAATAACAATTGAGTAAATAACCTAGATATTAGAAGAAGCAAAACATAGACTTAAGTAACCAAGGTAAGTAAAGGGTGGACACAAAATCTTTTTGCGAAAACAAGTCGGGATTCTCGTGCAAAATAACGAGAGACTCTGTGATGCCTAACGTGTGTTTGTTGTTGATGTGGTACTTAATGCTAAAATTATTCAAAGCAGTTTGTCTCTCGTTGTTGCAGACTTGCAAATGTCTTGTGATACTGCTAGCTAGTCCATGTTCGCACTTGAATAAAAGTGGACGAAATACATCGTGCAATAATTAGTTTTTAATTTTATCAAAATGAATTTAGTGGCTTTATTCATTTATATATACATATATGTGTGTGTTTATATTGAAATAATGAAAATCGAACATTTTTTTGGTGAGGTAGTGTAAAGTATCAAGTCATGTTACAGAAAGTCAAAGAAATCCACAAAAAGAATCCACTTTCTACGTTCCCTCGTTAAATAGTCTAGCAACGACAGGGATGAAGGTCCTTTTACGGCGTTGCGTGCGGCATAGAGGTACTTCTATTCGTCTGGAGGAGGGCAGAAATGGCGGTATGTAACAGATGATCAGGATCAAGCATCTTCCTGAAAAGCTTAAGAGCAGCGATCTCTCGGCGAAGGTGAAGAGTGGTAAGGAGATCACATGTGCAGTGGTAGTCGCAGATGATGCGATGACAACGCTTCCTAACCTTTTCAATTTTGTTGGAGTTTGTCGTAGACATTCCGACGAAGAATGGACTGTTATATTCAAGTACACTTCGAACAATTGAGTTGTATACTTGAATAAGTTCGGCTTTAGATGTACCCATTTTCTTTAATTGCTTCAAAATATAGATATTTCTCGATGATGTTTTGCACATGTTAGCAACGTGAGCATCCCATTTTAAATTATCCTGAAACTGGATACCCAAAATTCTCATCATAGAAAGAGGGGCAGCTAAAATTTCCAATATCTACCGAACTTGGTGTGGACCGTTTCTTTACAATCATAACATTGGTTTTCTCTCGATTGACAAGGAGACCTTTAGAATCACACCATTGGCTAACATTCAAAAATAGTCTTAATATAAGCCATTATAGTCTTAATAGTAACCATATTATTGGCGAGCTCGTCAGGCAACTTCAGTATGCCAGATATATCTTTGACAATTTGATTTTCAGGGCACCGTTGACCCAAGACTACGGGACCACACTTCCTTGAAATGCACAACAGGAACATGTATTAATAGAACAAATAGAACGACTCCATGGCAAAGCGGTGAAGTGTTTTAGTCGTGAGGTCGAACCCCGAGTGGAGTATTTCTGAATGATGTCGATATGGAGGGATTTCATGTGTTATGAACTTCTCCATGCAGACATCGTGTGCGGAAATCTGATACCCGTTAAATAGAGATCTGTGTATGTGAAAAATGGGTTGATTCATGTGAACGCTGCATAGCTCAATATTTCATATGATATTGTTGCCAATAGACAATCCCCTGCAGTCATTCCACAATCCGGAAGAGAGGAGGAGGATTGGGGGATTGAATTTTTCATCTCACTACCCTCGTGCCTTAGCTGTGATGATGAGAATGCGAAAGACTTCATTTGATTTTCACTTGAGGTGCTTTCAATTAGAGCTATTTTTTCTTGCATCTTTGATATTTGGAAGGTTTCTTCAAGCACTGTCAGTGGTTTATTTCCTCCATGTTCGTCCTCGAGAGTGCATCCAAACTTCCTGATTTTCAGTCAAATATCAAGTCAGGTGATCAGACGAGAGAGTCTGTGTCATGTCATATGTGTTGATATATTTCTTATTTTCTTCTTCAAATTGACAAATAAACGATTAGAATCGGGCTAATAGCAATCGATATGAGAATCATAATGATGCAGATCAAGGGAAACATCTCGAATATCATTATGTTAATTGAACTTAGTTTGAACGTGATAGACAGCTCTCATGATGCGAACCAATTTCTTAGACTTAAAAGCATTTGCATCCAAATGGTCTCAATGTCAAATCAGATTTCTATGCTGATAAAACAAATCTGGTTCCGCCATTCAGTGATGGTGTCCGGATGGTAAAGACATCAGCCCGACGCTATTGTGGTCAGCAATCACTGATTGACAGTTTCTATAGGTGTCATAATTTATGTTAGTCTTTAATTTCGTGAAATCGATTTATTTTACACTTAGATCAGCCATTCATTCCGTGAAGGGCGGCTGAGGAAAGCTGGATGAAATCTGGATATGCTCTGTATTTTTAACATTTAATACAAGTAATTGTCTCATCCGATTGGCTTTTCGTGATCAAATAGTGCGAGTGGAACCTCGATTTTAAAATTTGCTTACCACCTCCAAAGTAGATCTGTGTAAAGTTTTGAGGATTCGATTCGACACGAAATTTGCCGATTCGCAGGTCCATACTGATGAGGATCAAATTTAAACTGATGTGAGGCAATATGCATTGTCACATGGTTCCTTGGAAATTGTATTATTTACAGAAACAAGGAAGACCCTTTCACGTATTATGAATGATGGAAGTTAGGTCATCTCGCTATGCTCCCTAGTGACATACTCCCAGTAAACTCACTAACATTAATACTGTTCGCTCCTAAACGCTCCTAATGAGAGATGTGCGTTTGTACAGGGTGAGTCAAATTGAATGATCTTATTTTTAAAGTGTTGTAGATCAGTGAAAATCCAACCAATTTTTGAATGCAATGTATCATTTTAGACTCCAGAGTGTGGGCATCATTTTAGCGACTATTAGAAATTCATAGCTATATTGACTTCATATATATCTAAGGATGAAGAATCAGTACTGAAAAATCAAATTTACAGCTCAAAAATCTGTTTCAATTTATTATACCATCATCTATTAAAAAGTGAACGCAACCAAAAAGTACTATTTACATCAAATTATAAAAATAAGGGCATGTTGAGTCAAAGAAAGTATCAAGCGTTCACCCTGTATTCATCACGATTAATACGACCTCCATTCCTCGCTACAATTTTTCTGCATCTTTTCGGGATGCTTAAGATATGGGATCGTCATGTCCGTCGACTTGCACTTCGCCAAATGCTTTGGATTTCTGCTTTCAATGACGTCAAATCATCAAATTCTGGTGAGACAATCTCTCTTTGATGATTCCTCAAACATTTTCAATAGGCCAGCAGTCATCAAACTTCGCGGACTGAATGTCGACGGAATTCGATCATCAAATAGTCGATCAACTTCCTCGAGTACTTCCCTCGTTCGGTGGATTGAGGCACTATCATCTTGCCAAATGTAATTTCCACGGGGATACCGGCGCGCTGCCGCTGGACAGATTACTTCACGCAGAAAAATTGCGCATCGAGCTCCAGTCATTGCTCTGTGATCGCCCCTTCGGAAGTGAAAGCGCTGCTGCATCCACTCTCCCACAAAGATCGGTCCATTCACTGGCATCAAACCATTCCAGGAAACGGCTCCCCATAGCATAGCGCCTCGCGAAAACTTATCAACTCCAACTAAAGCGCCGGCCGCTTCCGCATTTTCACGAGATCACGACAAAATAATATCGTTCTGTGTTTGGAGGTCTGTTTACTCGGTACGGTTTTGGAAGTCTGTATTTACAACTCGAGTCAAACGCTCTCCACTTGGGTGAAGGGGGTTGCGTGCGAAGTGACGAAGCAAATGTCTTGCAAATCGCACGCGAATCACGTGATGTCGCTCGGTAAGACGACTTATCTTTCGGCTATGATAAGTCCTCAGTCCTGCTTCTTTAATAGTCCTGCACATGGATAATTGAGAGGTGCCTGAGACTGATGCCGCTAATGACCGAGTATACTGTCGTTTTTTGTCTTTCACTGCGGCCACCACTTTTTCACTCATTTCGTCGGACTTCGCAGTGCGCAGTCTACCAGACTGGCAGTGACTTCGTTCAGCGACTCCTACTTGCGAATTCTTTCTAGAGCTCGCAAAACAGCCTTTTTGATATAGTTAAAACTCATTGCACTAATTTCAGAATGCTCACTTTCTTTTAAGTATTTGGCTACTTTATAGCCACTCCAGCTACCATGAAGGCCATTTAGCACCTCAATTGACTTCCTCAGGAAATCTCTTATAGACACGGACAGCTTTTAAATTAGTATAAATTCACAGATGAACTCTTCAAACTATTGCATACATCATGTATAAACATGTAAAACTAGGAAAACTTTTCAAATTCAATACCGTTGGATATCGTCGAAGTTAACATATCTCTGTAGTTTTGACAACCATAGAGTTCCTGTTGAGGCTCTGGGGTAAAATGATATATCTCATTTAAAATTTGGTTGCATTTTCACTGATCTACAGCACTTTGAAAGATAGGGCCATTTAATTTGACTCATCCTGTAACACGACATGAACGCGATTGTGTCGAGCCATTCCTTTCGTGTTCGCAATTTGAACCAGTTTGGCGAGTTTATTTGATCCACACATCAAAAGACGCGTCCTCAATCCAACCGAAATGCTTAACGGTTAGTTATTGATGGTGATATGCTTAGATGTTTTAGTAGATGATGTGTAGTAGAATAATTACACGTATTTTTGGAACATTGAATCAATAACAAGAGATTGAAGCATTGTGTATTAGCAAGTCTCTTGTCATTTTATTCACGAAATGTCATGGAACTGAAGTCTTAATGCTTGAACAAGCAATTTCGAAGAGCATCAATAGATTTTTCGTTTATCAACAGTTCCGAGGCTTCACTGCACCACGAAAGCCCAATGGGTTACTGGTGAACCATGCCGAAATTGGCACTTCAATATTTTCAAATTTCAAAATGCCACTTTATTGAAGTCAGAATGTGTAAATGAGCAATTTTGGAAAGAAACTATCAGGGATTTTCTACCATTATTTATTATACTGGGTTTCCGGGGCTAAATTACCGTTCAATCACGTTCAATCAAGCAAAAAAGCCGTTCGTTCTGATCACAGTTCATCGCCTTCTCAGACATGCCGTTCGATAATTCGTTCATCCGAAAATGAAAAAAGTACCCCGTTCAATCGTTCGGTCAAATGCCCTGTTCATACCTCTGCTGATGTGACACGATAAGGAATCCGGCCCTCAATGTCATCTGTGCCCTCTCTGGTAATCATGTGGCATTGCAGAGAGCATGCTACACGCACCGGTACGGTTTGGTCCTGCAAACGATTGTGGAAGCAGTCACTCCACCCCACGTGTGTGAAGTTAGCGGAACCACCCAAGGGAACCACTTTTATCTTCAAGATTGAATTTCTCAATAACGAATGCGAATTTGTGCAATCTGATCAGGGGGCTGAAATCGATAATGTAAAAATCAGCAAGTAAAATAAAGAAGAATCACGCTTTAATAAAAAAAAATGGTCGTTTGGTAGTTTCGCTAACTTCACACACGTTCATGTAGATGTTGCGATACTACCGTTTTTAACTGCATTGTTGTGAAAAATGAAGTTATTTGTGATCAGCGTCACAAATTGGAACACAGTAATGACAAAATAAAATTGATTTACTGCGCCTATCAGCGAAACTCAGAAGTTGGTTCCGCTAACTTCACAACGGAACCACTTTTATCTGTAAACTTGAATTTCTCAATACCGACTGCAAATTTGTGGAATCTGAGCCTAGATTCGTGATCAAGAGGCTGATCTTGATAAAGAAGAAGCTGCTCCGTATAGGATCTCGCTGTATTGAATAATGGTTCTGGTCGGTACGCCAACTTTATACACGTCTCCCCCACAGGTAAGTAACGGGAATTGACTTTGTACCGAGTGGTCAAAGGAAGACGAAAGACTCATCGTGCGATCTGTACCGCAGAAGTGGGAAGCTTGAGTGGATAGACAGCTGCCTGCTGAATTATCCCTATCTGACCAGCGATCTCATCTAGCGTTGATCGACGCGATAGGGAAGAGAATGATTATGGGAAAACTAACCGTTCCCTGGGAAGAGAGCATTAGGAATACCCATGTAAGGAAAGCTGCCAAATATGAAGAATTTTCCAAATGGAAGCAAGGGTGGAAATGTGAGCTCATGCCTTCTGAGAGTGGGATGCCACGATTTCGTTGCTCCGTCGGTGAGGAAATTTCTTGTTAAAGGCGGTGTTTAAGTGTAAAGATAACCATGAAGAAGTTGAGTGCAAAGGTGGAAGAAGGTAAGACCTGGGCACGGTGAGCTGCTGCAGATCGACCATCTCGACAGATACTGAGCTTGGTGGGCCGAAATTTCAGTGACGGCTGGCGCCGATGTCTCAGGTCCTTTTGGGTGCAGCATTTGCTGTTTCACATAATCCAACAATTTCGTTTATAAAGCGATTTTATTCATAGTAGATTTCTAGCATCTATTGATTACTCAGTACTCAGTCACTCATAAGTCACGCATGTTATCTTCAGCTACTTTTAGGAATTATCTATTATTTTGTCACGATTTCATACAAGTTCATTTTCAAGTGTTAACGCATTACATATCTTCTTAACGCACCTTGCGAATTTTGTCGAAGTATTGCGCCAAGAATTGTATGCTGATTCATGTGATCAGCATGTAGGATTTAGTTTAGATCATTGCCCATTTGTATAAAAAGAATTCTGTGGTTATTTTCATCAAAGTATATTGTCTCAACCAATTTCGTGCAATTACTAATTCAATACATTGGTATGATGGTTTACATTATTTCATCGTGTGTTTCAAATTTAAACTAAAATGAAATGGTGAATTTCCCTTCAGTGCCTATAAAAGGTGTTTATTTGATTTAAAGCATGGAATTAGCTCTGAACATAAAAAAGTTTGTAGAATTAAGGAGGGTATTATCGAGAAATAAGCGAGCGAGCGGCATTTTTCGATGATTTTGAGCGGTGAGCGAGCGAAAGGATGATTTTGAGGAAGTTAGCGGTGAGCGAGCGACAGGGCGATTATGAGCAAATGAGCGATGAGCGAGCGAAAGCGGAATTTCGATCCGCTCAAAAACACTGGTGGCATGCCATTACAGTGGCTATGAAAGTAGTAAATGAAAGCAGCTGCATTTCCCATGTTCTTATTCCTGATTTCTTGATCAGCTATGGTAGTTTAGAGGACTGAAATATGAGTTTCATACATACTGATATATTAACAACAAGATATTTAGGGTCTGCCTAATAATGTATTCATATTGTACATATACTAGTGAAAAAACCTGTTCCTCGTAAAGTAGAAATAGAATATTAGCTTGGTCTTCGTTCTGATGAAGTTGTTTTTGTTACTCCACATCTTCGTTCTTTCACCATATACATAAGAGAAGCAATTACGCAAATCCACAAATTGTTATTGGACCAGTGGTCGGGCCAGCTGCAAAAAGTTTCGCACTGCGAAAATCTGCGAAAATGTTAAAAAAATGAACTCGCTGCGAAAAAAATTGACCTGATCCTGCGAAAAATTGAAACCTTGTAATTCTTACATTTAAATGGACCTATGTTGTCTAACAGATTAAATACTGGTCTACTGGATGGAAAAGGCCAATGAATCAGGATGGATTCATTGGCACACGAGTTTTCGGTCTAAGACATTCGTCCGTTGCAGAAATAATGTGATCATAAGATTAATTCGGCTACCAATTATTCTTGCAATTTCCTGCAAACAGATGTCAAAATCTGATGCTTGTGCAGTCGCCACTGATCGACTTCAGTTCCTCCACGTGCCGGGAAATTTGGGGTGGACCTACACCCTCAAGCTCGATGCATTCCGAGACGCAGAGAATTGATGGGAAATATCAGTGCAATATTAATGGACCAAGCAAGCCAGCTGCGTGAGGAGCAGGAGAGAGTCAATGGAAAGAGAATATCCTACTCAGAGACATCATGCTCAAGGTTTTCATTTACAGGATTGCTGCATCTTCACAAGTTAAGATTTCCACACTGCTAAATTTCTACATCATCCGTTTTTTCTCTTTCGATCCGTAATTATTACTTGTTTTCTTTTGATGAGAACTTCTACTTTCTGTCAAATGCTGATTGGTTTATTTCCTTTTGTTGTGACCTTCCTGTCAGCGCCTGTTATAAACTGGAGCGGATCATGTCTTAAACGACATGTAATAACAAGAATTTTTGTTGGTGGTTTAGTTGTAAGGTTAGTGACTTTTGGCTATATTTGCTACATGCACATGTACGTATTAGTTGATAAGATGGATTCGGTGACAAAATCCTAGTTTCATAATTCAGGTAGGTTAGTATTAACAAAATGACTCCTAAAAACAATATATGGTAGTAGTAGCGAGTTTATGTGATCAGATATTTGCGAAAAATCTTTGGTGAGTCATCAATGACGGAACGTAGTTACTTTCAAAAAATCTGGCTTATTACAAAAAAAAGCACTTAGTTGCGGAGATCGTGCAAGACATTTTGAAAAATCAGTTTCTCCCGACAGATGTTGTGCGTTGGTCAAGTTTTGATGAGAGCGGTGTTTTACTCTTCATAATCATGAAATATGATGCTATGATTTGCTGGTATTAGTAGACCTGCGAAAATTGTGTAGAACTGCGAAAAAGATGGAAAAATCTCTGGCCCGATCACTGTATTGGACTAAGTAAGTATTTTAAGAGATATATCTTCCATAGAAAGAAGCAACCTTGTGGAATGAGCTTCCTGTAGAGATATTTCGAGAATCTTTCAGTGTTGATTTGAATAATTCATGAGGGCTGTAAATAAACTTCTGCTCAGATCCAATGAGAGTTGATAGCTCGAAATTATGTTTAGCAAGATGTAATTTATTTTAAGCAGCATTTGTTAATGCTTAAAACCCTTGTATAAAGATAGCTCGAAAGCTTTTTAACAAATGTATCTGTGCTTTGTAATCTTGGTTTTGTTGTCATCGTCTTTTTCAACATTTTTATTTTTGCCTAAGTGCTTAGTTATTAAGTTATCAGCCATTTTATTAGTTCATCGAGCTTCTACATTTTACATCCCCTTATCTATTCATTCACCTGTCATCTGCTTCTTTTTAATGTTTCGGGTGTCCAACACTCGTAACAAAGGGGAAATGGACGATATAAATTGTGTCGTGAGTTAGTGAAGTCTTATTAGTTGCACAGCTACGAGCTACATGTACGGTACATGTGTTCTTTCTAAACTGTTAATTGCTTGTTAATTAGTTAACACCATTATCATTTCAATTTTCCTTTCTTTGTTTGTGCACTTCTTTGCCTTTCATTTTCTGCTGAAGGATACCTTAGGTGTAAAACTTTGGTTAAAAAACTGATTACTCAGTTTTCCCTCGAATAATTTTCCTCCTCATTTAGGCAACAAAACAGATCGATTATGAACGAGAAATGCGCTTGAAAGTTATGTATCATTTTGAAGCATGATTGTACGCATAAAAATGTCACAATAAGATAGATCCCATCTTCGAAAGTAAAAATATTTTCAAATCTCATTTCCTTTCATCCCAAATCATCTAAGTGAGATTTATATTAGATAACTTAGTTTTGACCAGATGACCACTCTTGCACTTGAGCACAAGCCTCATTCATAAAACAGAAAATATTTTTTGATCTATCAAAGTGGCAATTGCAACATTCAGCGCCGGTATCGAAAACAACGTCAGACTCCTACAACCATATCAGCCGTGTGAATTGTTGTACTTGTCATTGTCGATAATTGGGTAAAATCCTCTTTCTATTCTTTTTTCGCCGATGCTTCGTCGGAAACAAGAGCAGTTGACGACATTAAATGACAGTTGCTCCTTATTAATATGTACATAGTTATGTGTAAACTATCGCATGACATGTATTACTGTTGGTATGCTATCATAGCCTATCTTCGTAATTTCCCTGCTGATGAATGAAACCTATTGTTTGTTATTAGCTGTTTTTTTGACGGCTCACATAAGAGTGACATAACTAGAAAGAAAAGTCGAATAATATTTGATCATATATAATTTTATTCGTTATATTTCGAATTGAAAAAATCCTTTTATTTTGGAAACTCTACTTCTGCGTCATCCTAGTGTGCCGCGGCACCTCATCAAATATCATTGCAGTAGTCATTTCCATAAAAGAAACTGAAAATAAGTCATTGACCAATTCCCTCATGAAAATCAGTGAAATAGTCACAGCATGATCTGAAGATAACCACGAATATTGTATTATGGTACAATGATGTTAGGTGAAAGGAAACATCATCAGAAAGTGGTCGAATTTTGGGAAGTTGTCTTATCGACAGAGTTTCACTCGGGAGAAGATAATTTACGAAAATCTGTTGTTCTCGCTCTGTTGTCGTGAAATCGATGTCAGGACGAAATATGGAAGCTCAGCCATGTGTCGTACAATCTCTAATTGTCTTCGTGATGAAAATTGTGAGTGTGAGCGACTCTCGGAAGTGAAAGATAGTGGGATAGGTCGAGAGGAAACAGTGTGCGTGATGGAAAACTTTTTCAAATTTGATGAGAGGGGTTACGACGAGCCTCATTTGCCCTTCTTCTCATTGAGGTCACCCAGACTGCTCGGAATCATGTGACAGATGGTGATGACTGCTTAATAGTATCAGTTAATGATAAATGAGCACAGATTCATGACACTCCTGTGCTGTACTGACGTTTTTAGCCTTAAGTCTTATCTGTTTTGCCCATGAGGAAGCGTGAACACGCGAAACTGCCTGTGCATATTGTTTTTAGTAATTCTTTTAGCCAATAAACCTCAGAAGACACCCCCGTTCTTTTGAATCACTTGCGACGATTCATGACATGTTCACGGAAATATATGACATAGGATTTGAAGCCATCAGTTTGTTGTAATCGGAACTTCGTGTAATTGTTAGGCTTAGACGCTTATTCCAACGCTTATAGTCAAACTCATCGATGAAAGAAGTCGCTCTTCCAGAAGAGGTAGGATGACGCCATCCGACTGACCTTCAATATTCGATCTTATAAACTCTACGGGATCATGTGATATGTAGCGTCTTCGCATACCAACACTATGAAGAGAATAGCTAAGAGTGAATATATGTAATGTGCTATAATGCAGTGATTAAAAAAGCTTTTTTAATCATTACTACCGGATACGTGGAAAAAGCTCTCTGGATCAGATTATAATGCAGTGCTATAAGTGAATAGCTATGAGTGAAAAATGAGCTATGAAAAAAATTGCGGTAGTGAATAGAGGACATAGACATCCGTGCAGATCTTCCTGTCTTGATTTATCTTCCTAAATTTCGTGAACATTACGAGTGATCTTAAGTTCAGCTGGGGTGGAAGGATGGAAGGAAAGTATGCTTTGCGAATCTGTTGGAGTGATGCTGTAAGAACACGCCCATCATAGAACTTTCAAATCTCTTAAAATATGCCGGTTTAGTAGAGTTATGGATAAGTTCGCATTTTGTTCGCTTCTAGCTGTTTGCTGTCAGACAATAAAAAGAATCCTAAAAAATAAGATGAAATGAAAGCTGACCAGGGGTGACCTTACAGAAACACTGTTAGGCTAACAAATCTCTAACAGTATCACTCACTCACCCATTGAAATTTGCTTGTCACTGACAACGCACTATCTAACACTGTTTCTGCGCGTTCGCCTCAGGTCGTCAGTGTCCAACGTTTTCTGTTCTGGTGGTGAGCTGTGCAATGCTTCCAAGCGCATGTATATTTTGGATCTCGACTTATGACTATACTTGATAGAAATACCTGTGACTGATTAATGTCTGTACATAATTTTACATGTGACCATTATCTTCAGTAATACTTAGATCGACTGCGCGTGGTCGCAGGTTCGCTGTTCGAGGATGGAGCAGCTATTTATTAGCTGATGACGCCTAGCAAACCATTCTGAATGCGATTGTCATGTACGACCAGGGCATAAGATTCGAGCGATCGTCTAATAAGAACACTCATTTAAGAGCGAATGAGAGCCATATTTTGGCAGTAGCGGTCCTCATATTTTGGCATGATTGAGCGACCCGAATTTTTATAAATGCACACTTTGCCTTTCTGACTGTGCTAGTCACGTTTAGCACCAGAAGACTTTGCCATAAAGCGGAAATAAACGTTGAAATAACTTTGGTTTTCTGTCTTTTCAGTATCAATGGCGTTTACATTGCTTTGTTGCGATCTGCGTTTATTGGCAGTACAAGGTTTACTTTGATCAGCCATTCTGCAATTCGAAAGCAGTTAATGAGACTGAAATCATATGTCCAACGTTCATGCAATCACAACACAAATAACAAACGCATCATTAGGTTTTCCAACAAATTTGGAGGAACAGAAAACTTTAGCGGCAAATGTCACGTAGCCATTTGTGATTATATAAAGATCATTATGAAAATTAAATTTTTTGCTGGGACGCCTTCACTAAATTGTTGATGGGGCTGTATATCACTGGCTTGTGGAACCCCGGTGTAGGCAATGCACTCTCGAGCAGTCGAGATTAACACTTCATGACAGACGAAATGCATTCGCATAAACAGATCTGTCTTCGCTCAGCTGATTTCTACTTGGCTAATCGGACTTGCAAATATATTCCAATGCAATCTGAAACACATTACATGTACCGCAAGTCATTTGCATTGACATCTATCTCAACATCCTCGCGGAAGGTGTAAACACTCTCAATCGTGGCGCGATCAGTCCTTCAATCTTTTCTTCGCTTCTTCATTTCATCTCATTTCTCTGGTCCTTTTTACCGCTTCATTTCTGTCATTTAACGTGAATTATCACTCATTTCATGATGAAAGTGTTAAATATCCTTCATCTAATGCAAGTTTCCTTTTGATTTAGTTGTTCAACTCCAAAAGTGCCTGCTATCAATACTCAGGCCGTGTTCACGTTCGTGGGTTCCCAGCTGACCGCTTCATTTGTCAACGGACGTTGGGGTCATATCCGGACGTCAAAACAGCCTCCTTAGAGACCCAAGAATTGTATTATCGACCGAATGATCATGGACCTCCATCATTGGTTCTCATGCGCCATATCAGTCAGCCATTTAACAAATCATTATTGAAGGAGTTCTCAGACTATTCCTGGAACATCATCAACTATCGTACCGATCACACCGATCATTCTCTGGACGTCTTTGATATAACAAATTGCTACCGAGTCTCGACACACACACGCATGGAATTATTCGCAATGATGCCAACCAACTTAGACACGGTGAGTACTTTATATCGTCTGACTTCAGTCATTGCATTTTTGTACTGGAGTCGAGACATTCACATGACAACTTTGAAGGTCCCTCCATTATAGCGCAGTTGAATAATTCCTCACTGCAAGAAACTATCGCCTGACGATAGTTGAAAAGCCTTGCAAGTGGAGCAACCTTCGTTTCTTTTGAAAAATTACTACTGCTTCTCTTTTTCGTGAAGTACCAGGAACACGTACATGTCGTTCTCCTGGCCGCAACTGTGTATCTCTCAAGACCTCAATGCTATAATAATAATAGCAATGTACTCTATTTTCTTCATACTGAAAATTTCAATGTAATAGAAATTTCATAAGGATTCAGATACGTCATATTATTTACATTTCTACACTAGGTTCCATCCTTTTTCTCCTGGGTTTAGTAAATGCCTAGTTCATGTCTTCAGCTACTTTCTCTGAAAAGAATGGCTGTGATTGAACATGAACATGTACGTGCATGTTACATAAAAAAAATTTGCATTGCAATTTGTTAACTTCTCGCATCTTTTGAAAGAGGTACCATTGGATGATCACATAACGGTATGCAAAGTGCATTCAAAGTTTGCTTGAATTCAACTGGATGACTAAGGCCAACTCTAGAAAATATGCATGCTGTACGTGTACGATAAGTTGCACGATGAATATCTAAAGAGAATGACAACTAGTAAGTCAATTAAAGACACCAACACCCTTGATTCCCCGACCGCACTCGCATGACTTAGGAATCGAACCGAAGTCCGGGGTGGAGACGAGCTCGCAATGCGACTTCAAATGTTCGAAGTTCTTAACTGGTATAGAGATAGAGAATACGTCATAATAAGACGTGTGTATCACGTTAAGTAAACGCTCTATTTAAATAACATTTGGGGTGGGCCATTTTGCTACCAGGGATTGTAATTTTGTTCCACGTTAAAATCCTCGCAACAGTTAGACGAAAAATGAAAGCATTTAATGAAATAAATGAAAATCCCACAAGTCATCGGAATTGCACAAGATTACAAGTAGCGATAATAAGCACTAGCGATGATTGCGCAATAAATCTGAAGGTATTAATATAGAGAAAGTAATAGACGTGTACAGTATTTAAAGGAAATACTATATCTTAATTTTAGTGGGGTGGGCGATGCTGCTACCTGTGCTTGTATGTTATATTCTATATAATACATAAGGAAAGTTCAACCTGAAATTGTAATACTCGTATTGCACTACATGAAAATAGGTGAAAATATTCCGCATTTCAAGAACGAGCATAAAATTACCGTTTCATGCACATCATCACATCAATATGTCCAAATCAATTTGCAGCTTTTGAAAGAACCACATCTCTATGTGATGGTGCGAAACAAGCTTGCTGAGGCAGCGGGAGTTCCTCCACAACGTCTTACCAAAATTCATTTTACTGAGGTGAGTTGGAATATTGCAAGCATGACATTTTCTGAAATCACATAAAATATAATCAGAGGTGCAGTGCGAATAATTATATTCAAACAGCTAGCTGATCGATGAATTTGAATGATATTGTCTCTTAAGATTAACAAGTATAATCGCATATTTAAAGTGCAAACTTCACTTACAAAAATCGTGATTCAATCAGTGGTCGCAGCCGTCATGCTTTCATCCTTTATGGGCGATTTCCTGAATTTTCCATACTTGTTCTTCAAAACGTAGGCTCATCAAAGATTTGTAATCAATATAGTTACGGTAGATTTTACTGAAAATTAAATGTAGAAATTCTAATAAATGATGCAGTACACCAAAGCTTGAACGAAGCCAATTATTTGCAAGCACACCGTTGTCTGTGATGGGAAGTTGTGATCAGCTATAAAAGCTATATAAAACACATCAATGTCAGTCGCTAGAGACGACCGATTGCCCTCAAATGTATAGCAACTGGATCGCAGACATTTTGGGTTAGGTCCAGGTGAATAGTCAGAAAACTAGTATTTACACTAGTATTGAGACTCGCAATTTATCCCCATGCCAAGCAGATCTGTGGCTCTCTGCCACAGATTTCGTCGAATCACATCACTCACCGTTATCGAGTGCTGACTCATAATTAACTATCGCAGTTTTGACGTATTCCCTTCACATCCTAATGGTCAATATCGTAGTAGTTGATTGGTCTCTGGGAGATTTCTGTCATAATCATTATCATGCTATCACTTGTATTGAATTCAGGCTTACTTGTGTCGTTGAATGAAGCCTTCGACCTTTTCTGACTTTTTTTTATTTGAGGCCAGTCATGGAGACGAACATCTCACTTTTTATATCTTAGACTCACCTGAACGGCCACTTCTGTCTCTCAATGGACGATGTCTTCACGCTTTTTAATGTGCTCGAAGTTCCTGTTTTTTGACGATTTGACCAGTTTCTTCCATTAGAGAAACGATGTCTGACTATTTCCCCGAACTTCTTCCGTCTTCTTCGCAATTTTCCTTCTCGTTAATTTGGAAGTCAAGCGATGGATGTGCGTGTGTCAATTTTCAATCAAGTTAAGCTGTACGTTCAGATTAAGTACCGGCCTATATCTATGTGACAGTTACTATTTCATTTAGATGACACTATGCCGTATGGCGTATTCTGTGTGCCTCGGCCTGACACATTTGAGGGTGTTCTGTGTGGAATTTTAGGATAAAAAAGTATTTTAGGACGTTAAGAATTTTAAAGATGTAAAGAAAACACAGCGCGAGACTACAATAATATATATATTAAAGTTTTCTTTGTTTTATTGATTTCGGTTTTTATCAGTTCTGTTCTGAAAGATTTTGTCATTTCTTCATCTTCTAGTTCTTTCTTGTGTAACTTAATTTTAGTGTACTTTGGTAGAATATTGTTTTCTTTACATATTTGGTTAAATGTTAGATCATGATCGATTTTAATGCATTTTTGGTTATTCTTTCTGTTTTTCTGTAATGTTCTTTTTGAGTTGCTGTTAAATTTTTGTGGACAACTGATGAATACCATTTCATAGAGTAGAATCGTATATTTTGCAACGTTTCGGACTCTTCTTGGTCCATTATCAAGCTCATTAACAAAATTATGACATGCTATATAACAAGAGTTTGAAATTCTTGTTATAAATTTTATTATATATTTAAAATTGTTATTTAAAAAAATTGTTGTAAATATATTTAAACTGATTAAAACCGAAATCAATAAAAACAAAGAAAATTTATCAGCAATGAGAAAGGAACTAGCCAAATGCCTAAATATATTTAAGTATTTAAGCTTACCAATTTGAAGTAGAATCATTAATCCAAATCACTCAGTAAACCCAAGTCTTTCATCGTACGTAAGTCTTTCAACAAAACAAACACTAACTTGCAATTGAAAGAAATAATTTCAAGCACCACTTAATGAAACAGGATAAAATGTATAGGTGTAGTAATCTTTTTAATTCTCATCCTAATTAAAATGGAATACGAGTACCCAATTTGTAAGTCGAAGATAAATCCCTGGTAAGTTATATCAATTACTTTTCTACGAGCTGCTACATGTGTGATGTGAAGTCATGCATATGGTGTACGAGGTTGCAATTATAAACATTCGCATCACTAACATCAGTTTGGCCTATTTTCACCTTTCAAATGAGGAGCAACACTATTCCTTTGATTCTTTCCCTGGATGTGCAAGTGTATTACGCATCGACGTTCTTTTTTCGTGCTCCCCATTTCAAAGCATTTATCAAACTTCATGTTGGCCTATTATTCTCTCAGTAATTGAATAAATCTAAAGCTAATGCATCTAACATCCTGGAGACCGAAGTTTTTGTTATTTGAAATGTGTTCATGTGACAGTTCTCCATACGTCTGTTAGCAGTGCATCACTTCCGCTACCAAATTACATGTTTGGGAGACAGAAGATGTACGAGTTGAAGGTGTATTTTGATTCCCCACCTCTCATTACCTTTCTTCCCTCTTTCCTCCTTAATTTTCAAACGATTGATTTGTCTTGCGAGAAAATTGGAAACATTTTCTCTTCGACATATCGATCATCAAACCGAAATTTCGACACGGAAGATGAAATTTATTAATTTCCAGCAACATGCGTGGAAAATATGTCGAGCGTAAAGCACGAGGAAATCTGAAATTGTGATTTCGATGACAGGAAAGTTTTCGAGATAGAATTTTGCAGGATAGGGAAAGTAAGGCGAAGCGCCATGCTCTGCTAATTTCCCATTATCTCGAGATTGAGTTTTGGTCAGTGTTGAGAAATGATTTTTTGGTCGCTTTCATCATTTTTATCTAAATCGCTGATCATCGAAGATAGAAAGAATTTTTTGCTAGAGTTTATCTCCTCAGCCTTGACCAATACCTTGCAGGAGATACTTAAGGAAATGATTGATGACTCAAAGTTGAACATGGCCCAGCTTACACATGAATCATGTTATTGAGAAACTGTGTTTGCGATCATCTACTACACTAATTATTCTTTAAAGGAGAAAACATTATCTCTAATTTGCCTCCCCAATAGGTGAAAATAACTGCCTGTTGTGATAAGATTTCAAGTGTGCTCTCCCATATGCATGACAAAACTCCTATATAATAGCATCCAACATTTCATCCTCCACGTGCGCAAACATGGCAAATATTTCGCTGGATTCCTATATACCGTGCATGCACTTGCTTCTCTAATCTGCCAAGTAGTTCATAGATACATACATATTGTAGGCCTACATTATCTTTTACTTAGTTTCCTTCGACGATAGTTTCTTAGATATGAACCTTTGCATGATTTTTGTTAACAGATGTCTTCGCTACCGAAGATGCATTCGAATTCTGAAGCACGATGATGAATCATAGCATTTCTACCAGCTTCTGTGTGCCGGTAATGGCTAGTTTAGTAAATATGGTAGATGACAGAATGGAGATTTAATGCGGATATTTTCAGCGAATATTGCAAACTAGCGTATGCTGTATAAATGTTCACTATTTTCAAGTTATCTGCAGCCACCAAAACCATGTCATTTTACTAGATTGTCTGTTAATAAACTTAGAACTTTCTCATGCAGGTTTTCTTTAAATAAGAGATGGTAATAAACTTTCAGGTTTTTTGCAGCCACCAAAACCTTTAATTTTACTAGATTGTATGACAATAAACTGATATTTAAAAATGACTTCTTTAAAGTCGCTTTAGATATCGCATTTGACACTCTTCAGCTATGATCATTTTTCTGTAAACTGTTGAAGCTTTTGCTGCGACAGAACCGGTGTAGATTACCAAAGCATAACGCATCGTTTTCCGAAATTGTCATAAATTGCGATGTTGCGGGATTTCAAAGTTGGTGCTAGTTTCATGTCGCAGCAACTTTGTAATATTGAATCATTCTTAATTTCTTAGCATTATCCTGTGCTGTCTCATGACTTATCATAGCAAACATGCATACTCATTTCTCATTCATGTGAATCCCCTCCTCCTGCAAAAGGCAAAAACAATGAATTAACGGCACACTGTGAGTGCACAATAAGGTGTTTAAATAATGAAAATTTACATGATTTTCTGATGATCTTCGTTGAATATATTTTGGTGGTCGTCTGGATAATCGATATCCGCATAACGGAAGGGGAAGCTGCACTGCATTATGAATGCATGACGATCATATCAACTTGAATTTAATTTCGCAAATCGTCGAGTCGCAATTGAGCGTTCGATATTTTCACTGCAAGACACTTTCTAGAGCTTAAAAAACGAAGCAGTTGAACTTGTGTACATGATCCATGGGAGCAATACTAATTTTCCGGATCTTGAACTTGGGCTGGAAATATCCGGTCTACAGACAGCTCACCTCTGCTGTTTTCCTTCAACCTAGGCTTGCTGCACGCATCCACACCTCTAGCCCCCATTTCCGACTTTTTTTACTCCTGAGGCAAGTCAGGCAAGGCGCTATGCTCCGATAATTTCCCATTATTTGGAGAGCGAATTGTGGTCAGTGCTGAGAAGTGATTTTCGTCGCTTGCATGATTTCTATCTCAATCGTGAAGTGTTGAGGATATCGAATGTGACAGCAACTGTGGCTTTTCACTTAGTGTTATCTCCAGTTGTGGGCAGCCTTACGATTGTATCTTGAGCTTGAAGGGACACGGAGGAGGGAGAATTAATTGAGCTGTGTGAAGTTGAAGAGATGGAGTAGTTATCTTGCGCGAACACGCTTTGCCAGTCCAGATTCTTTTGACGCATTTTCTATCTCTGTGCCTCGGAGAGTGTCGTGTCCACGTTCTGCTTCCTTTGACCAAGTGACCTACGAGGAATTAGTGGAGAATTAATCCTGTCCGGAATCATTATGCTTAGGCATGCGCAGCAAGTGACCGAAATGAAAATCTTTGCAGCAATTGAAGAACAGTCAGAATCAGACTTAAAGTCTAAGCAGGTATTGAATTGTTTAATAATGTGGTTGGTATTCATCATCATTCTCTTTAGATGGGTTCTTCTTTCTTGTTAATGGACTTCCATGACCAGTAGAAAATCTTCGAATTTCATCCTTAATTCAATAAAACTTAATGTCCTTAATGTCAACCTATTGATGTTGCCCTGCATCTTGTTGTTGAGGATGCTGCTCAGTAGGGATATTTAAAATATTCTTACGCAATTATTTAATGTATTTGTGCAAATAGTTTATTGATCACTCCGTCCATTTGACATTCTTTGCCAATGTCATCACAAACCTTGGTGACGAATTATTTTTGTCACTATTTTGACCAGGCATGCATAGGCTCTTAATTAACAATAAACGTACATGGGTGAAATTAAACTAAGAGATAAAAGGCTACAAGTCCTCTATTTGATGCTCTGAACGAGTCCTAGACCTGATATCTATTCACTTAAATCAGATATATGTAGGCATTTAGCTGAAAGAGTTTTTCATATCATTGTAAATTTATTTTTCACTATCTCATGCTGATGCGGTTGCTGCTTGACTAAAGTTCATAACAAAATGGGAAGATAAAAATTAGCACAAATATAAGGCTTTTCCGCATTGTTCCGCAATTAGAGTTGTTGAACGGATGTTTTTCTCACGGACTGGCATTTAAGACGTGGATTGCTTTCGAATTCCATCTGGTGAAGTTACGTAGTTATGAAGCTGAAATATATTGCCTCACTTTAGCAATCACTCAAAGCAATTTCCATACGTGTCTGAGACAACCACTTTTGATCATGTATGGTTTCGTTGCTTTATCCAGGTTCATTGCATAATATGAGGGTTAGATAAGAGTATAAGAAAATATTTCCTGAATAATACATGTCAGTGATCCATTTTCTATCTTCAGTAATCCAATTAATAATGAAAAGAAGTGAGGCTTAATGAAAAAAAGATGAATGACAAATCAGGAATTAATGATATCTTTCACAAACATATTATCATGTCATTTACAAGAACAGGCCGCATCTGATTTGTTATTTGACTTGTCAAGACGAAGCATGCATGCAAGTTACATTCCCTAATGCCATAGGCTCATTCGTCACCATCACGTTTAATAAGCTTCATGTTGAACCCCTTAGATTTAATACCAATGATTTTTTAATTCCCTTTCCATAGTCAAATTTTGACATGTAATATTTACACAAAAATCATATTATGAAATACATACCTATATCTGCGTATGATTTTGTCATGAAAAAAATTATAGTATGAAGACCTCATACACTGTATGTTTGTGGATGACTTCAGTATGAAATCTCAAGAACATATGAATCATACAAAAATCATGCTATGATTCATACCGACCTATTTCCTCGCGGGATACCTCGGTGAATGACCTTATCTGTGCTAGGGACCCAATGCATATCAACACTTGGTAGCATGTTTGTGTGTGGAATTTTAAAAGAAATCATTGATTTTCTAAAGCAGTCAATTTTTGCACAGAACATTGCTTTCCACGGCATAGTCTTAATTGCTAGGGCCGAGCCTTGACCGTGTTCAATTTCTGAGATGGCACGCTGAATATTATCGTAACAGTACACAATTACAGTAGCAGGGAATGAGATTGAAAAACATTAATAAGAGTTGACAATACCCATCGAAGTGATCAAGAGCGATGACTGCACAAATGTTGTGAATGCCCTTGTTCAAGAAAGTGGGACATATCACATGGAAAATAGTCGGATGAATGTGAAAAACAAACTCCTGTCAACATTAGCAAAATATTTAAAAAAAAAATTCATGCCGATATTATTTTGAATGTCTTGTCTGAGGAATCTTGCGCATTCCAAAAATTTCAGGTGATATATACAATAAAATCTACATCGCATGTCTTATTTTCCCGAACATGCGGCTAGGTAAAGCTGAGATTGACTATTACGCTTTAAATGGTTTCAGTGTAAATGGCTGTAAAAATGAGCTAATGCCTAAATGTCCTGACCTGAAACCAGAGGAAACTTTCAGTGCTGAAAAATTGGTGATGATGAAGGTGCAAGTTGTTTATTATCCACTATTACAGAAGCCAAACTTCGGCGCCGCCTGTGCTCCATTGAGAATCCAATTAGCACTCCTCTTTTTACTTCCGTCGGCTCCGAAAGCATCATCATTTATGGAAGAAAATTCAAGTAAATTCCTGGCAAAGACTCCTGCGAATTCGCGTGACTAGAGTGCTGTTATTTTAATGTTTTTTACATCTTTGTAGTCGCGGCTGATTCGTCTCAACTTCATAGAGTCGGAAAGTCGATGCGTTTTCTGCAGCTTCCTGAAGTTGTTTTCGAGTTTTCATTTGAACTGTGCCAATATAGAGATTTAGCTTGGCTCAGAGGAGACATTTGTCTTCGCAATCTTTAGACGGTCTACGAAAGGAAGAATATTATCATCCTTTCATCTAATCGCAGTGCTTGTCGCAATGAATCGACCGACTGAGTTGCAAATGCAATACATTTCCAGAGGACGCTCTTGCAGTGTCTGTCTCTGTTCAAAGTAACGTATTTTAATGTTATATACCTTATTTATATTATGATATACTGTTGCCTGTAGCAGCGGTTTTCCTCTATTCTTCGTGATTTTGTAAACACTGCCAGAGATGCAAAAAAATTGCATAACCAAACAAACGAAATTCACATGTTAAATTTATCAACTTACACATAGATGTGCATCATTGGTTAAGTTTGAAGCGAATTAGCATTGTCATAAGCATTTATGATTATAAATATCTTGGTTTAGGCTAGGTGAGCATTTACCACAAAACGATCACTGTTATGGAAGGCGTATGTAGTTATTGTTGCACATCTGAAAGTTTCTGGACTGAAGAATAACAGCGACACGGATGCTGCGCTTATCGTAGTTGAAATGTATTCGCATAGCCTTTCATTGTTTTTAAATGATTTAAGTAATGTGAGCTTTATCTTTCATTTGATTGTGAACTAACATTACAAATTGCCATTTGCCACGTAGGAATATTTTTTGAAAGCGAAGCTGCATGCAAATGATATATCAGTAATTGATCTGATGAAATGAATATTTATGATTGATAAATTATACTGTATTTACAATATCAATGCATCATAAGTTACACATTACCATTCGCTCGAAATCAGCATCAAGAATTCATGAGGATGTTAAGACCTCTTGTTACTCAAGAGGAACTCCACAAATTCCACACAGCATATATACGATCAATCATCGAATATGCTTGTCCTTGCCTTTGTGGCTTGAATGCGAGATTGTATATGCAACTTGATCGAATTGATCGACGAGTCCACAGAATTATTTATCTTGATGATTATAGGCTGCATTTGTAATCGAGAAACGCACTCCCTTGAATTTCTGCAAATCCGTTAGTAAAACAGAAAAAACGAGTTTTTACTCGACGTTTCGGGTCCTTCACAGAGTATAAAATAACTATTATACTCTGTGAAGAAGGGTCTGGACCCGAAACGTCGAGTAAAAACTCGCTTTTTCTGTTTTACTAACGGATTTGCAGAAATTCAAGGGATGCTTCTCGATTACGAGTGCAACCTATAATCATGATCCTCCCGTTTGCTGTCATCACTTTTATCTTGATGATGCATGTACCAAGTGCAAGTGTACACCTACATCGATCGCTGACCGACGATTTGCTATCTCCAAGAAGTTATTCAAGGCTATTTGCAGCAACACGCATCATATTCTTGCTTCTTTCGTACATGTTGTTTTACCACGATCGAAGAAATTTCGTACTTTCTTTTGTCGAAGTTACGCACGTTATCGATCCTTTTTTCCATTTATGACCTGTGCTATCAATTTGAATGATTTATAAAAATTATTTTATGAACCTTAACGTAATCAAGAGTGTCTTTATCTAAATGTCTTGCTTCTAACTTGTGTACCAATAATGTCATTGTGTGACTTCCGGTCATCGATAAAACTCAGTATTAATAATACTACCTGAAAATGTGAAGCAGACACTCATGAAATATGTTGCAAAAGCAAAGCATCATGCTTTCCACTCGGTTCTTCCATTGTAATCTTTCATATATTGAAACAGTTAAAAATTTTGGTGAAATGCGTTTCTGAACGTTTCTTTTCTGAAAAAATATTTTTTCAGATAAGTAAATTTTTCCCATCCGTAGTTCAGTGCTTGCATGCGCTTGATTTATGATCGGCTTTCCTGCACGTGCCCACTTTTCCAGGTAGCTGTACTACAAGTCTAAACTACTTCATTCGTGAAGTCTGCCGTACAGCTTCAGATGTTAGTGGTTGTTTATCTTATTGGACTGACCGAACTTTGAGATCCTTGTTGTCTATGTGATAATTACAATGATCGTTCAACTTTTTATTTATTTATTTATTTTAACTTTGATTCTTATTTTTCAAATATATTAAATTTGATTTATCAGTCATTCATTTTCTTCAATAGTATTATTTTTTACCGTAATCATATTCATGCTGTGTGCTGTGTGATAAAGCATATCGTTACTCTCGTGACTTCATCATTTTGTATTTTCATTTGACTTAGACATTTATCATTTCAATGATTTGTCATCCTCACATAGTTATGTCTCATTTAGCGCTTAAATTTAACTTGCTATTCGCATTTACTAGTTGCTCTTTTTTGATGTAGCAATGTACACGTGACAATCGCCAGACTTTCTATTCATTTGTGCATTTTTTTGTTTGATGTTTGTTGTATTCTTCTTTTTATTTTAGTTATGCTCACATCACTCCTTTTTGTGTATTATATTCATGACATTTTGCTGCGTCATTGTAATTTGATATTACAAACTTTTACTGTTGAACCACTGACTGTTTTATTACATTTCATTGTCTTTTATCAATTCATTCATCATTTATGCATTCATTTTGATCGCTTGTGTCTCTCTTGCATATCTATGCCAAAAGTTATACAGTACTTTGTCACATCATGTGCGATGATTGCATCATAATCGGGATGCATTGTGAACATTTCGGTGTCACCCTGAATCCACGAATTGTTTATCTACCCGATTGTGTACTTCACTTTGCATAACATCACACACGAAGTCTTACTTGGCGAAATTTACCTGGTGTCATCACTTCGACTCTTATGATTTGGAAGATTTTGGTGATTTAGACTAGGTCAGAGTGCGTGACATGCGTCGACCAATGTTTGGGCGACGCTTTTTGCTACCTACTACCTGAAAATGTTAAGCAAATACTCATGAAATATGTTGCAGAAGTAAAACATCATACTTTTCGCTCAGTTCTTCCATTGCAATCTTTCATATATTGAAACAGTTCAGTGATTTCAGTGAAATGCGCTTTTGAACGTTTCTTTAAAAATGTTCATAATTAAATTTTTCCCACCCGAAGTTCAGCACTTATATGCGTTTGCCTTATGATCGCCTTTCTACAAATCTTCGGACCCCTCGAATTTGCGCTTGAAATTTTCCAAAACAATTTAGACATTAGCTTGTATATCCTTGTGATCCTTCAGAGCACTAATAAATAGTACTAGTTTACATCAAAGGGTGGCCTATGTTCAAACATTATGGAGATCACATCTATTAGTCTTAAGAAATTCTTAAGCTGAAAATTCTCGCTATAAGATTTCGTCGTTTTATATATGAAACTTGATAAATAGTTACCTAATTGTGATTTACTACTGCCGGCATCTATTTATCGAGGCTTCTCATGCAATATCGTAGTGATACTACAAATTTGACTTAATTCTCTACAAACTCAAAATGTACACTCATAGAATAAAATTTCTATTCTAATCGGCATGGCAATTATACACGTACTAGCGTGTCAAACAATATCCATTACTTTGAAAGTTCTAATACGAATATCATTTAGTGCACACCGCTGGACTTAACAACTGCCAATTCACTCACTGAACATGGCGCCATAAGACCTTTCGCACAATGCTAAAGACTGCTTCCATGTAGTGATGTAGAAAAATCATTCTGTACAAGCATTAGTGTGATTTTCACTCATTTGCATCTTAGTCGACCGGAAATCAATGAGGACACTCAATTATCAAGTTCAATATGTCCAAATATGTATAGTGTAGATTGTTTCAGCAAGTGATCGAAATGAGATGTGAAGCGCTACTTCTGTTTGCTAATATTGTGGAACATGCAACTGATGGTGATAATTTCACTAACAATTGTGATAATAATTTTATTTGATATAAATAATTCTCCTCAAGGGAAGAGGATTGAAATAGAATCAATTATCCGGTTACTATCCGGTATTTTCAGCATCCGGATAATCCTCAACAACACTAATTTCAAGTCATGTTGTCAAATTAATATCCATCTAACTCATGTTCTAGCGCCAATATTCATTCGAAATAGGTTGTAGTTGCAAAGCGTAGCAGATTTTGATTTTCAGAAAAATAGAGACACACATTAATTTGACTCTTTATTTCTTCATGAGTTCTGAGGTGTAATAGCACCTTTCAATAGCCCATGTAAATTCCATTAATACTAAGTCTTATTTGATTGGCCATTTTCTGAATGGCTATAGGTATGGCCAGCTATGTAAACATAAGCAAAAATGAGCTCAAGTAGCCCTATTTACGTTTTCCTTGATTCGATTCACGAATCATGACCCGATCATAGGATCTTCTGGATATCAATGTAGCCTTCAAGAAGCCGCGAAACGATGTAAGGTTTTTTGGTGTGATTGCTTCGCTACTCCCGCTCAAAAGATCATCCGAAGAAAAGCATCGGACGTGCGAGGCATGGGAAAACCGCTATCTTCTTCGGTCAGCGATGTCACTAAATGGATCGAGAGAGGCATGATTGAATAAGGAAGGCGAGCCGTAACAGAGGAGATCGACGATAAACAGACGCGAGTGGCTGCAGAGTTAACAACCCCATTTCGACTTGATGAAGTGAATTAGATCCTCTCACAAGCAATAGTCGCCTTCCAATAAATAAATATGAAATTTCTACACTAAATAAAAATGGAAATTTTGCATATCCGAATCTGCTAATTAAAATTATAGAATAAAATCGACTTGAAGATACTCTAAAGTACATATATTATGTTATTAGGAAAATACTTCTTAAATGAACCCTTATCAAAAAAATCTCTGTTCTCAGCACGAAATTCTTTATTGCCCGATATTTCGCCAACCAGTTCGGTAGGCATCCTCAGAGGCAGTGGCTATCATTAACATTGAACACTTTTAAGAGAAGATAAGAACAATAGAAATAATCATTAAGACAAAAAGACAAAAAGGAAGTCACCGTAGATAATCACTGGCGCTGAGTGGAGCTCCACGCTCTAACCACGTCCTCGTAGCAAGCAGGAATAGGTTCCGTTCGATTAACACAATTGTCACTCGCTTGAATGTGCCAGCTTTCTAAAAATAGCCTCTCTCGATAGCGAGATTCCTGCACAATAACCTGGGAATTCCACCAGTCAATGCGATGACTCTCTTCATACGCATGCGATGCAATGGCTGACTTTTCAATTTGTAGATTTCTCCACGCTGCTTCGTGCTGTTTTATTCTTGTGATCAATGCATTGTTCGTCTGGCCAATATAGTGTTTATCACAGTCGGCACAGTTGATCTTGTAAACAACGCCTTTCTTTTTATCTTCTGGAGGGCGGTCTTTTGGAACATTTAAAATGTCTGAAAGTCTTGCAGGAGGTCGAAAGAGCAAAAAAAGAGAGTCAGGAGGCGCTGAGAGCTCTTTATTATGCAGGAGGTCGAAAGAGCATAATAAAGATACTTATTAGTGTGAGTATGCTTGCGGTAAACTCGATATGATATCTCATTATCCGGTAGACGCTGCACCATTACATCCAAAAAGGCTAGACACTGACTGTCTGTGTTAATCGAACGGAACCTATTCCTGCTTGCTACGAGGACGTGGTTAGAGCGTGGAGCTCCACTCAGCGCCAGTGATTATCTACGGTGACTTCCTTTTTGTCTTTTTGTCTTAATGATTATTTCTATTGTTCTTATCTTCTCTTAAAAGTGTTCAATGTTAATGATAGCCACTGCCTCTGAGGATGCCTACCGAACTGGTTGGTGAAATATCGGGCAATAAAGAATTTCGTGCTGAGAACAGAGATTTTTTGATAATGGAACCGGCACACACCCCTTCAATTTTCTTAAATGCACCCTTATTAAAACCTTCAACGAAGGAAATTTTTAACAATGATCAAATTTGGAAATGTGTTTGAGCTGTTTTAAAAGTTTTTTTTGATTTTTGATCATTATGATTTTAAAAACCAAAAAATGATGTAAAAGCTAAAACAACGTAACGGAAGCCAAAGTCATGTAATGTAATAGAGTTTTTAAACTCCGGGTCCACTTCAAAATAGCAACAGGGAATGACAAAGTAATTGGCATGGCTAGGGCTGATGATATTATTCGTTCGATAGCACTTGGAATAACTTGCCATTCAATCATAATCAAAGAAGCGTGCTTACTGTGAATTCAATGTCTCTAAATCATCACTGATTTTGATTGAATACAGCATTTATCATTGAGAATTTATTCTTGCTCCTCTTCCTTGTCAAATGGTATAACACTGTTGTCCAATTTAGAAATGATACCGGAATTCTCTGCATCTCAACTTTGTTGAAGAAAACTGCTCGTTGAGAAAAATTCGGACAATGTTCAAGTATTGAAGGTGTGATACTGTCCACCTAGTGAGCTGGAAGTGTCAAGGATTAGGAACATCTCAAATTGCGATTCAATTTTCATCTCGGAGAGAATCTCGCTTGCTCACTGACCGAACGTCGCGCTGAAAATTAGTTCCTTGTTTCTCTCTCGCATCGGCAAGTAAATTCCTCACTTCAAAGACGGATTTATGAAGCGCCAGTCTGCAATCTCGAATGACAGCAGCACAGAGGACGCGACTGTCAATATCTTACGGGGAATAAGACTCAGAATTGAAATGCACGGATGCCAGCGGATTAGCTTCCTCAGCAAGAATTCGTTTCCTCCCCGTAGCAAAAGAAAATTCGATATCATTCCTTTGCTAGCTCCTCCTTCGAATTGTAGGTAGCAGGGCAGATAAGAAAGATATGAGGTGATGAGGGAGGGGAGGTAAGGCGATAAAAAATGTGAAAGTGAAATGAAATCACGAAAGTATACATTGAATGAGAAGAAATAATAGAGTAAATTTTAGAAATCAGTCAGTTATTGTGCTTTGAGTTTAAATTCCAAGATGTAAATTGGCACCAACTTTTTAAACACCATGAGGAAAGGCTGTTAAAACAGCAATGAAAACACAAGTTATTCGACAACCTGCTGTAACAAGTCTTTATTTAGTCTCTGAAAAATCTTTAAAGTCAATTGATGCGAGCTCACGTACAGTGAGCAATATCACGGTGAGTCGGTGCATTCCCAGCATGCCTCTGACGTCATCGACGACAAACAGCATTCGGATTCGAGTCAGATTTACAAACTAAATTAAGGTTTTTGTTGAGGCTCGCGCTTTTGTGCACCTTCGAATCGGTCCAGTCAATGTTTCACTCGGCCACAGTTACGTAGTTCGTATAGCACATAAGCGCACATACCTAAACGTTCATTGTGCATACGTGTCAAATAGGATAACTCCTAAGCTAAGGTAACAATGACAAATTCAAATGTCACTTTGGGGCATTTTTGGCCATGATTTCAACGCTTTCTCAGTGATTTATATTTAAAACATCAAAACCACTCAGCAGATTATATTTTAAACGAAGGGCTTCTGACTTGTAATTAGGACTTGTTTCCTTAAAAGTATGTTTTAAAAGTCTACCCTGTAACAGTGCAAACAGTATGAGAATTGATTTTATATATATTACGATATAACTATCATATCTACATGTAATGTCTAATCCGCTACTAAGACTTAGTCATTGCTCATTCATGCGTTTTTCTGCAGTTAGTACTCTAAAGGTGAACACAGTCCAAAAGCATCGTTCAGGCATTTGTGAAGGCTTATCAAAAATAGTCGCGTGAGAATGAACTTCCGTTCCTAGACTGTAGTTTTTTCACTTTGGCAAGAAATTCGAAGCTTTGCGGATCTTAGATGCAACTGGTAGGTTTGTAGACTATCAGATATTTCTGATCTTTGATATTAGAACAAATATTTGATGAATTTTATTAAATACAGACCTCCTATTTTCCCTATTATTCCTATTTTTAAGGATTTCCTCTATTTTTGTTTAAGATCTCCTATTTTCAAATTTTTTTCTACTTATTCGAAATTTGCCGTATTTCATTTGTGCAGAATGAGAGATTAATGCGTGTATTGGGACATATACCACTGACGAAATCCACATGAAGTTGGCGAATATATTGGTGCCTACAAATGTCAACTCATTTTTTATCACACAATCTCTATATTGGGACGTAATTGGACACAGTGAGCGACGTTTCGGTCATCTAATGGTCGATGCTTTCCTTTACCTACTCCTTTTTCTCAGAATTTGTCAAAATTATCTCTGAATTTTGTATTGCGGTTAAGTGAGAGATGAATGTTTAGTTATAGTGCTGCGCTTTCTTTTCCCCGTTCCCAGTTTTTTTTGGAATTTATTTCACCAATTTATTCTATCTGGGAAGAGTGAGAGACCTGCCTTGATCATTAAGTGGTCGACCTTTTCTTTTCCCCACTTCTACTTTTTGGGCATGAATTTCTTCAGAATGAGAGAACTGCTTCTATGATCATAACAAAGATCCACGTTTTATTTTTCCGTTCTTATAAATAATATTCTCCGCTTTTATCGAGATTCTGGGCAGTATGAGAAACCTCTTCCTCTCCTATTTCTTAGGAATTTTTGGGATTTAGTTAAAGATGCGTAGGACTGAGTACAGCCTGCCTCATTCAGCACATTTGTATCTGTCAGGAGCTCCAGGAACCTTGAATGACGAAGAGTGGCATGTACAAGCAGGTCAATTTCATGTAAGAATGCAACAATGGTTCATCTGTCTGCTCTGTCTATAAGTCTATAATAAAGTTGAATTCTACACTCTCGGACTGCAAATGGACATGGATACCCCAAGAAATCAAATGCCCGAGTTTTACTCAGGTTCATGACACAAGGTCTCTTCAATGACGTTTGTGGCGCAGATCAATATTCACCAATTGGAGCTTTTGCTTAGTTTGAACGAGGAGATGCTTGTCTTCTCCGTGCCATAAATACTACTTGAGTACTGTTTCCATCTTCGGTTGAATAATTCGAAATTCGGTTGCAATTAATCGAATCTCAGAAATCTTAAAGAAACTGAATTAATTAGGAAGCTGCGAAATTCAAGAAAATTCAAGTCAAAACCAAACTATTAGTCGAACCAAAAAATTAGTCGTTTTCCTCTTTTTGATCCATATTGCACTGCTATGTTAATCCTCCTATTTTTACATGCTTAGTTGCTGTGAGGCCTGTAAATAATGATCTTCCTTTAACGTCAAAATTCGAATTGTACATTGATTAAATGAGCAGAACAGAATTTGCGAAGTTTCCAATACTTCACAAAGAAAAGTTGCGAGATGAGTGGGCAATTTCCTTATACTTGCCAAGAGGCTGTTGAGGCAAGTGATCGCATGTCTCACTTGAACGTATTCGTCAGTTTTATCTATCTGTCAAAGGAAAAGTGTCGAATTTATACATATTGGCAGATGGACAGGGTGTTTAATACATCTGCCTACGCTCAATATTCTTCATCCTCAAATACATTCAATAATGAATAGGTATGAATATGCTAAAAAAATACTTTCACAAAGATGTAGTGAACCTTTCTGGAGTTGTTGCTTCACATATCTGTACCGTCAATTTGAATCATTATTATAGCTTCGTTTCATATGTCCTTGCGGTGTCTAAATGCATGAAATTAATCTTTAAGTCACCATGTGTAATGATATTAGCATTATTATACAATAAATGCAAGTGTGTTTGCGAAAAGGGTAAAATGCGAATTTTGGTGTTTTCAAATGCGAAAACATGAAAATCTCTGCGTACGTGGATAAAGTCCCATCCAGTAATCCGACCAAAACTCATATTTTCCGATATGAGTCCTCCGCGTGGGGCAAGTAGTTATCGGATCCCTACGGTAACTCATCACATGACAGTTCCTTGTAATGAGGATAAAACATTGTCTTCAAACCTTGCATCAACTGTGATTGTTACGCCTTATTTACAATTAATTATTTTGAAATGCATTTATCAAGAATATTGAGCTCAGTCTTGTTTATCAGCAAAAGTCGTTTCTTCACGGTTTACCACTGAATAATGAAAGTATTGAAAATGAAGATAGAAGGTATGTTAAATATTCGAAGACGAATCAGGGAGGACAAATAGCGGAGAAAATATCAGGATGAGAAGAGTAGGAGGAGATGGCGCAAATTAACTTCCTCAGCGATATTTTGTTTCCTCTCTATAGCTGAAGAAAATTCGATAGTGTTCCATCGTCAGCTCTTTCTTTCAATCCGAGTTCATAGCTCGAAGCTGTATCTTCATGAAATCTCCGTCTGATAAGAGTGAAGAGACGTCAAGTTGAGTTGAACTTGGTTCATATCAGACAATACCCGACTGGACGGTCAGTCATTGTCATTAATAAAGTCGTAAACTTGTCGGTAATCAGGTATTCTCTGACCGCGCTCGTCTTTCACTCTCTGCTGGCAAAGAATTGGTGATCTAATTGTAAGACGAAGGTTGGTGATAATGAAATGACAGTAAAAATGGTTATTGTCGGATGAATGGAAGTCCTTCTTGGGTAAATTTAGGTTGTGATAATAGGATGCTAATAATACATTATGAATAAGGAGATATCATCAAAAAGCAGTGATATTAATATCACGTAGCATGGAATATGTGTGAAAAACTGTGAATCGTATCTGAATGATAACATTACAGTTCCCTCATTCAATCATCAGTGGCAGTCCCATCTGTGATTCAGACTCAACAGTTTCACAAGCAGGATTCTAATGAAAGGTTACACCATGAGCGCGAAGCGCAAGTTTAATCGAGAGTGGTGTAGCCGAATTGTCGCCTCAGTTTTCTGTCAAGCTGAAATTACTTCCTCGATGTAATCATAGTTATACACAGAATTAGACAGCTCGTCTCTTCTTCCGTTTGACTAGAAGGGAAGCATTGGAACATGTAACGTTACTAAAATGGCACAATCTGCTGACATAATACTATAGCAATCGAACAATGAGCAGCCAGTTCAACATTAAACACGCCAATTTGTGCAAGGTTTCAGTGACTGTTATCAACCGGATTACACAGCAAAGAGTCAATGTCAAGTTCTACAGAGAAGTTTGTGAACGTTTTTTCATGCGCCTGTTAACTTTTTTAAAAATGATCGGAGGGCCCAACCACAGAATTAGACAGGTCGTCTCTTCTTCCGTTTGACTAGAAGGGAAGCATTGGAACATGTAACGTTATTGAAATGGCACAATCTGCTGACTAAATACCATAGCAATCGAACAATGAGCAGCCAGTTCAACATTAAACACGCCAAATTGTGCAAAGTTTCAGTGACTGTTATCAACCGGATCACACAGCAAAGAGACACAGTCGATGTCAAGTTCTACAGAGAAGTTTGTGAACGTTTTTTCGTGCGCCTGCTAACTTTTTTTAAAATGATCGGAGGGCCCAACATTATCGAGAAAACTTTTGCGCAATGATCTGAATTCTTCGAATCTGAAGGAGTCGTGGCGATTGGAGCATTTTGAAGGAATTCAGAGCAATCCGCAAGCGACGCACGACTATTTTTCCTATCTCTGCAAGGTATTAAAAATTTCTTTTTGCCCACTTATTAAGTTCCTGCATGTGCCATTTGGTTGAATCAGTTTGCACTTCTAGCAAAGTGATACGATTAAACAATCTAATTCTGTGGGCCCAACATTATCGAGAAAACTTTTGCGCAATGATCTGAATTCTTCGAATCTGAAGGAATCGTGGCGGTCGGAGCATTTTGAAGGGATTCACAGCAATCGGTGCACGACTATTTTTCCTATGTCTGTAAGGCATTCAAATTTCTTTTATTATTATTAAGTTCCTGCATGTGCCATCTGTTTATATCAGTTTGCACTTCTAGCAAAGTTATATGATTAAACAATCTAATTCTGTGTAGTTATATGAATCATAGTTATCGGACCGCGTGACCAATGACTTCTGGAACCTTTTCTGAACGATCGACATGCAGAATTTTGTTGTCCAATTGGTTTGTCGGTTTGTCACAGACTCATAACTCTCAATTTCTACCCAAGATTGCTGTATTTAGACAAATCCAACACTTAGGTAGGAAGCATTCTTTGTCAACTTACCCGAATGTTCTCTATCTCTGTCTCTCTCGCTCCCTTGTGTTTTCTATTCCTCGTGTAGCTAACTTCATGATTAACTTTCAGTTGTTATTGTTATGATGGAAAGAATGGAGTTCTATGACATAAAATGATCAACTAGAGTACGCATTTAAATGTTTTCTGTCTAGACATCGCAATCCAAGAACTTATCTGCTTAGATATCAGCAGTTCAGACGGATCTTCTAATCTTTGAAATGTTCATCCCCGTTATGTATGTGGGAACAAAGCTAAAAGACCTCTATGTTTGAAACTCATTCATTTTTGGATCTAATTGTTGAATTGCTAAAGTAAAGTTTCTGCAAATACATAGAAATCGGCTGGTTCAATGTGCTGCATCACACTTGCAGAGAAGTCGGACCAGTCATGCTTGTCAGTCTCACAACTGTGGGTGCAAGTGAATAGGAACACGCTGGGTTGTGACTTCTTACACCGCTACTGTGCGACAATAGAAAGATAGACTATAAAGGCTACTCCAACGCCTGTTCGATATCTCATTGAAAACTTGCAAACGTGTTTTCGCTTTTAAGTATGTGGGTTGTATGAACCTGTCGCAAGCCCGTAACTGCGATGCAATGATTGGGCAAAGGTGCAGAATCTGGTAATAAGCTGTGTATGATGCCGATGTGGGTAATAAACTGGAAGTATTTCTTATAGATACAAACATGTTAATAACATGTTAAGTGCAATAAAATGAAAACATCTACTAGATATTGTATGTTCAACTGTATTGCACTTGATTATATATAAAGCACTAACCGCATTTTGGCAGGCCATTATAAGCAAGTTAATTCGTCAGAAATGACATGGGACAAGGACTCCAATCTCTAGTCTTCGGTCAAAATAACGATAGTCTTCAGAATGGAAACGGCTTCAACGATTAATACGTGAGCGTGGTCTTCCACTGTTTGGCATGGTAAGATGATAGAGTGATGGAAAAAGCGACCGAGAGAGAAGTGAAAACACGGTGAAACACTGCATCTAAATAGATATGGGACTGATCAGCGGAAGAGAGTTTATTACCTGATTCTGCACACGAAAACGTGGGGCATATACAGTAGTTTATTGCCCGATTCTGTGCCATTGTCAATGATTGTCCGTACTGCTGATGCATACGAAGTAATTCGGATGTCCGTGACTTCGGAAGCTTTCATGTGTGTTTCTGAAGTATATTTATTTGTTATGGAACCCCATCTTTACCGAATAACGCCGTATTCAGGCATGTGATTTCTACAGCTTTTCGGTGATAAATTGGGTACCTCTCATGAATCAACGAATTTCGATGAGAAAAATAAAGGGTAAACGGAGGTTGGGGCATGGCCATAAACATGATGCTGAGACCAGAGAACATATTTTTACGAGCAAATGAAGGAATCTTAGATCTTAGAAGTCTTGTTCTTCAATTAAAGAGCATTGATGAAATAAATTGTACATAAAAGTATCCGATGGAAAGTCTAGAGAAGGGGCGCTCCCACAGACAGCAATAGGAATTTACGTTACTTTTTTGTAAATACAGAGGCTGGATGATTGGACCTGTTCTATTCTTTTTGGCTACTTGGCACGTAGTTGCTATAGCTTTGATGGATTATAGGAAAGCTGATGATCAAATGAAGTTAGAATTTCGCAAAAATTACAGTGTGGCTAAAATTTCGAAAATTATCAATTATGTACTTTATCGAGCCATAAGTTTGGGCTTATTTTCCGGCATCGTCCTCCCCTGTTGGCAATCACATGTCTAGTATGCATTATATTAGTCAACTACATTTACTTACCTATACAGCAAGGACATGATACGGTAATCATGAAAGGTGATAGACAAATATTAACACATGAAGGACATAAATACACAAACACAGGCATATAATTTAGCAGCTCTCGAATCGCAATGATTGCTGCTCACAAATAGGGTCACCAAATACTTTTGAAATAGGATGCAACTGAAAACTTGAAAAGTGCTTTAGCTATGGGGATTGGGTGCAAGTAGTACCAATGTCTCTCTCATCGGATAGTAAAGCATTCCATAAATCGAATAGTGCAGAAGTCTCTGCGTTATCGGCATTTTGTTTTGGTATCAATTTAAATGAAAATCATCATCCTCAAGGAATCTCAGTTAACTGCATAAAAAAATTAAGATTAAGCCTACTGTAATTTATAGATATAGATTAGTCCATACCGAAGTTACATAACAGACAATGACAAAATTCAAATGCATTAATTTGGATCGATAGTTAAGTCCATCTATTTGTGCGGAAAGTGTTCAAAATCTCGTTCATACTTTTTCATTCCAGTCAATCACATTTTGGCTGTTAGATCCCTAATTATGTTACCATATTCGAGCATAGGTCCAACAAGGGTTTTGTAGAAAATCGGTGGCATGCTTGGGTCACCAGATGTGAATGACCGTTTCAGAAGTTCGATTCTTTTATTCATCTCCATGACAAGCTTGTGGATGATATTCAAGATGAAGTGAATCTGACAAATGATGCCAATATCTCGAAGGAAAGAAATATTGTCTAAAGTCAAATCCTTTATGAAATAATGTCGTCATTTCTTCCGTAATCTTGCCTACTACACCTCATTTGCATTTTGCTTGTGATTTTGTACATTTGGAAATCTATGTGAGAATGCAGATGTTTTAAATTAGTGTTTTATATTTAAGGGTGATTGAACGCATTGTTTTGATCATGTAAATTCCCTCTTGCATTCCTCTAAAACTGCTCAATGATATTCCAGTCTGTGTTTATTTAAGTACTATATCATTATACAACGTAGAACATCATAGAAGAAAATTTCAGATTTCTATTTTTCGGAAGCTTCCTGTGTCTTTAAGACTGCGATGCGTGTATTTCATCCTTTTTTCTATAAAAAATGTTAATACTGTGTCTTCAGCGTGTAAATACAGTGAAAACCAGTGTTATTTAGATGTCGAAGTAATTTCAAGCAGGCAGACACGGTCAGTTATGAGTTAGAGCAATTTCCCTAGCCGAAGTTACACATCAACTGTTGAGATAGAGATAACTTGGTCAGTTGCTTTCTCTGATAGTGGTGGTACTGTTATTACTGTATATGGTCAGGCGCTATCGAAAGAAGATGATAAGTGAAGGAAGAAATGGAGAAGAAAGATGTAAAGAAATGAAAGCAGCTAGGAGTTGATGATCAACGTCTTCATCTCACATGACAAAATGCTTTGTTGGTGAACTTGGGTTTTTGCTTCATACTGTCGAGTCCTCATGTAAACAAGCGTCTGAGGGGAATTCTTTCGAGGAAGCGATGTTAGTGGAAAAATCGATACATCGGGCAGTGAGTGTGGAAGTAACATGGAAAATCTCTCTTGACGAACAGATAAGAAATTTTCAATTGTTTCGGTGGTTGATTCTTCATGTTTTTCCTCATACAAGCGCCCTAGCACTCATCTAGTTCGATGCTGTTCTCACATTTCAGCACATTGGTCTTGCATTTGTAGTTTTCTCTGCTTTCTGAGCAGAGCCGGGTGGGAAGAGAGGTAATTAATCTGATGGGATTGGATAGGATCTAAAAAGTAATAACGTAATCAAGTAAATGCATTCATTTATCTATATCAGTATTTGCATATCCCTAAATCTGAGCAGAATTGTCACAAATGCGAGGATCTTCAATCATCGAGTTCGAAACTAATTGTGATAATCGTGCAAGGTATTTCTTGCGAAATGCTGGCCGATTCACATTTTGACAATAGACATTATGTCAAAAGGGCTTACGAGTCAGTACCAATTTAATGTTTCGCAATCAATAAAGCAATGTCTCCTATCGTTAACAATCGCCGCAAACCTAATGCAACTGTAAATTATGTTAAATTCCATTTCTGCATGAGTCATAAAGCATCCATATATGAGAAATAGACAGCATTTCCACGAATTCCTTCCAAAACATGAAATATTTTGCATGTTCATGTTGTAAACATCAATGACTGCATTTTATCATTTGTCTGCTTTTTATCCTATTTACGAAGGCGACGGAGTGTGGCACAAAAGCAATGGAAGGAAAGAAAGTTAAAAGCAGGAATGGTTACTGATAGAAAAAGAATCATCAGTTTTCTCCATCACTTATCACTTATCATTTCTCTTGAAGTTAATTGTTTTGATGTATCCTTTTGTTTCCTTTACTATTTACTCAACTTTATAGTCTTAGCATCTCGCGTGTAGATGTCTTGCTTGACGATAGTTCAGTAGTTCTCTGAAGCCGGTAACTCATTTGATGACTCTTCTTCAGAGCTCAAAATAAATTCGATTAATTTGTTTGTACAAGTTAAATTTCTCCTTAATTTCCCAAGATCAGTCGAGTGAGCTTTAGAATGAAGATCATATTTCGAATGGATGAGACATTATTTATTCCATACCTGCCAGTTATATCAAATGAAGTTATATCATGTCGATATCCTTTAATCGTTGATACTCACAAAGTGATGTATGTTTGAGAAAGCTTGAATTTTAATATCGCTTATGATAGAAAATTGCAACAATTGTATGAAATGCATACTAATGATACAAAATAAAAAAATGTATGCTTATAATAAAGAAGTTAGATTATAAAGACTCATATACACCGGAAGCGGCACGGTGCGTCCGAGTGCATGTTCCCACCAGAGCTGGAACCAGGCCGCTTTTTTCGGTCCGGGCTGGGCCCGCATCGAATCCAAAATATTATGCCCGGCCCCGGCCAAGATGAACTTTGTATCTGGGGCCCGGGTGAGAAATCGCATCGTTTTGCGTACTTCACCATCCTTCATGAAGATGTCAATTACGTTATTTGAGTGTAATCGCCTTAAAAATCATTCTAAAAATCTAATTGTTGATTACATGATCGTATGCTGTAGGGCCTATGTACCATATGTAAGTAAATTGATTGCTGCTGAGCAGTTGGGTGAATTTTTAAACATCTGATTCATAGTAAATTTCCATCTGCTTTAGATACTGCACATGCATAACGCGCATGTCTATCACAAATAAATTGGATCTTATTTGATGTGCCGATAGCTGCCATTGAAGTAAGTTGTAATTATGTTTATTAAAGTGGGGAAAACGAAAGCCAGGAAGACGTATGACCTGTTTTAAAAAAATTAAGTCATTCAGGCAAAAGTTGAACTAAATATTCAATCGACTTTTGAGCGAAAATCCAGAGAAGTGTTTCTTGCTAATCGTCAATCGATTGTTGTTTTGAGTAGAGAAAGCATGATTTATGATTGTTCCATCGAATGCTGGTATTTGTTTCATCCTATTGCTTAAGAACCATGTTGATAAGCCAATGAATTGATAATAAAATGATTAAATGAGAGATTAATTACCTGTAATTTCAGACATAATAAATATCTGCCTGGGTGCTAGATATTCCAGCTCTGAGCCGCGCGAGGGCATAGATGGATGCTGAGCAGCCTAGTGTGCTGTCTTAAAGCTTGCTTAGCCATTCTAGATACTCTTAGCTTGTTGGGCCATTTCGAGCCTTGTTGACGAGCTTGTGTAGGGCGAAGCGCAACGTCTACGACTGCCAATGAATTTTGAGCTTAAGCGATTCAAGTCTGAAGAGATCCTTCTATTCCATGTCCAGACGATATCCACTCTGCATTCTTAATAACTGCAGACATTTCATTATTGTGGTCATTTCAAATTTTTGCATCGTCATCACAAAATTGACATACTGAGTTTTGATAACTTGACAGGAAATCAGATCATCTAGTATTTGAAAATTGTATTTCAACGGCACATTGCGCGGAATTATAAAGCATTTTTCCTTGTTCGTAAATACACTTAAGATGTAGAGTGGACGGTCAATCCCTGATTATAAACAGCTGCTGCACTGATCCGATGCAAATGGTGTCTGATGCGAAATAGAGGTGTTGCCACTAAAGGTTCCTGCGGTGCAAGGGCAGTTTCTGTTCATTCTAGGGAATCGTGTGTTTTGCGTTTCATAGCGACCTCCTTGGCCTTGCGATCTTTCGGTCCAGAGGTCGAGCTCCAAAAGTGTTATTGAAAGTCGTCAGGAAAGGCATCCCGGCTGAAAGATCACAACGCTCCAGATATAAGCCTGCCTAAGTCAGCAATCAGCACTGTCCGAGCCCGAGTATGGGGAGTAGTGACGTTACCATCATTATTTTCATAAGTTCAATCTGAAAAGATTACTAAGTCCAACATGATATATCAATCAAAGCGCAATTTTAGATCAATTTAAATCAATTTCTCTTTATTTCGACACTTATCCATGAACAACAGAGGAGCATAGGATAGTGCATCCTTTATCCTTCACAAGGCTTTCACCATTACGAGCAAACCTCATTATTGTATTCGAAATAGCCTGCTTCCTTGCACATTGGCCGTCGTCATACATTGAATAATTCATGAACGCCTTGATTTCTTCATTTCCGCGAGGCAGGACAGGTCCTCCCTCAATGGTTTGTTAATTGATACCTGGTATTTACTGAACGATGGGATGATTTTCATCTTTAATGTAACCAGTATTGAAAACGATCAGCTCCGATCGCACATTATAGTTATTAAATGGACAGTATTTAGCATGTAGCCCGGAGTGTGTATTGAAGATTATCAACTAAGTTCAGATAAACCCTCTGCCAACTTAATTAAATTTGCCTATTGTTCTTCTTCTGTGTTGTGGGAGCATGTTATGAAGCGCTGCAGTGGAAGCAAGTTTCATTTGATGTACGTGTTGATAGCCGAAGAGAATAATCCATGTTCATTTTTTGTTGCAATAATTGTCGCATGGACCGTCGTCACTCACAGTCAAAGCTGAGAAAAGATGAGTTTAAATTGTGAAGATTTATGGGAAGTTATGATCATTCATTGCATTAGGCTGCTCAGAAATTATTTCTGTTCTGTTGTTGAGAGGCCAAGTGTCACTTTCTGAGATAAGTTTCAATAATATCTTACACTATTTTGATATCCAGCAATTCATAAATAATCTGCGAAGATCTATGTCAGGTTCCTTATAAACTGTTTTGAAATCTGTGATGGGATGATTGAGGACATGTTGGAGAGATCGTAATTGATGTTCGTCTCAGGTGTAACTCAACATCATCTCTTGAGTTTGCATCGATGGATTTTCATCTTCGAAGCCTGTCGGAGTTTTTGAACGCGGGACGCAGATGTCTATGGCGCGTACATGTTGCCTCCTTTGATTTGACATTGAGCCACTCTTATGAGAGACATCGCTGACGCAGAGATGAAGCCGCGTGGAGATAATTTGAAAGCAGACAGATTGAAGTTCGCTGGAGCTGCCTCTATAATCTTGGTGAATTTTCCGTCTTACTGTCTCATTCATGTGCAGTCAGCAATGAAAGTTGTTAGCTTCTAATGACTTCTTCCTAGTCTGTAGCGTCAGAGGCTGATTCTCGTAACTTTCTGTTAACCTGATGCAAGAAGGAGGTGAATTCCAATTCTATGCTCAAGTAGTCATAGTCTTGACTGTCGAGTGAGCAGTAGGCACGGACATGATCGAAATATCAGGTCACGAACATTTTCCTGTCGTCGGCGTCCGTGATTTTCTCAATGTTTTGTGAATCAATTATCCACCGCTTTCTCATTTTATGAATATCCGCTATTTTTTTCAAAGTAATCAGCAGTAAAGCTCGATCTGAGCTTCAACCTACGCACGTTGGCGCGCATTCCCAATTTTTGACGATTGTTTTAGAAACAAATGTAAACTTGTTCTTCTGTCTTCTGACGGAAATATCAGATCCAGAGTCACATTAAACCTTTTCAGTGAATCTCCTGGTTAAATATGCCATCACAAAGTTATTCTCATTAAGGTGATTTCTATTCTTAAGGTCATTTCTGTCAAGATGAAATGTCTTAGGGAATTGAGACTATATAACTGAAAAGGCCAAGTTTGTAGCGGGCTTGGGTTAACATTATTTCGCGTGTGATGAATTTCCAACAGAAACTTTCAATACATTTCCGAATCATAAAGGAATACGCTCGTAATTGGCCCTTTGAATGATGACTTTTATGCAAAAGAAATGATAAAGCTCAGAGTTATTCATTATGGTTTTCAAGTAAAAAATGGCGTTTAATTTTTATTACATATTCGGCAACAGATCGACTACATGCGTTTGGTCTGAATCCAACTCAACCAGCGTGATATGACGAGTGGCTTATTGCTTGATATTTAGTTTCATTATTATTTATTGCTATTTCATCACCATTAATGTCACTAACAATATATTTTCTATTTTTCAGCTCGCTACTCCATTGCATAGGGTAAGTCAGTTCATTTATCGCTTTTTGAATTCAAATGATATTCTTGGAATGTCAAGTTTGTTGAAGATGTTCTGCAAACTTTTCAATAACTTTTACGATATCTTGTTTTTCTTTATGACTGCTCATATAGAAAGCCTTAAACAACATTCAATTTGATGAGCTGAATTAATTTGACTTTTAATTCAATTTTAAATTGATTACCATGGTTGCAGCAGGACTTGGACTCACATCTATCCTGGTTATTAAAGCCACTGCCTTCCTCTGCCAACCGTGTTAGTGAAGCAACATACATGTAATACACTTTACATGTAATACCTCCATTACAGTACTTATCCTGCCAATAAAATCGTGATGTCATCAACCGAGAGAACTCGGTGAAATGGACACTGGCTCAGGAAACCCGGATAAACTGGGAAAATAGCAAGCTATTTTTATAGAAAAACAAATACTCTTCAGGATCTCCAATCTGTGATGCTTTGGCGTAAATCAGACTGCAACGACTCTGTTGAACTGTGTTCAATCGGTAAACAAAAGAATGAGCGTCCATTTAAACGGTCTAATGAATGCATGCAACAGAAGTGAAACCGGTGTGGAAAAATTTTACGTGATACCACAATATACATTAGAAATTAATACCTGAATACAATACCTAAATCAGTCAAAATGTTCCAAACTTTCAAATTTTGAAATTGATCTGACGCTAAAAGTATAGTGCCAAGTTTACTTTCCTTCAGTTCAAAGTTGCACAATACGTAGGAAGTATGCTATTAAAAAATCTGGTGGCCGTAGCATGCTTGGTTTAAAAGATATTCAAAAAATGCACTAGGGGGAGAACCCTCCCCCAAGTGGGGCTAGGGTTAATACATGTATATGTGCATCAACTTGTTATTTACTCCTGCTATTCTAGTGCGACATGCGTTAACAAATAAGACAGATCGAACCACTGTAACTGGCCTGCGCATCTACGGCCTACATAATTGTTGAAACTGGCCTTTAGATAGCTATTTTTTCTCCAGCGGCCCTCCAGAAAGATGTACTACATGTGTGACCAGCAACATACGTTATACATGTAAGCTTAACTGCTTCATCAGTTTTACTAGAAACATGTCACGATATCAACGATATGCTTTTTGGGTCCACCATATCCCTTCATTGAAAATGCAGTAGAATTTACTAAATAGTGCCAAAATTTTCAACGCACTTAGTTCGGCTATTTCACGGAAGCCCTTACAAATCTCCCACTTAACGCCTACCAAAAATTCCACCTTAATTTGCACCGCACACTTAGCTTAATTCGGTGCATCTGTTGTAACACAGGCGTAGTACCGAAGAATCAGGTGATAAAAGATTACCTGAATAGTCAACATGAAATATGTGACATGAAAAGGTAATAAAGATTCAGACTAAAACAGCTTCCCATTGGTTTGCTTCAGACGAAACACATACACGAAATAGCTCTCCATCTATTAGATAAGCTAACCGTGCCAACTGATTATTGCAACACAATATGAAGTCCATCTTTTCGAAGTACATAGACAGCATATAATCTTAATTTGAAGGATTTTCGCATTCACAAATAGTCTTACTTTGGTCGTCATCTATTCATGAAGTAGGCTGAGGTATACCTACGCATTGTTAGCTTAGTCAACATGTATCTAATACAAGGTGGCCATAAAGTCGCGCACCAAATTATATTTGACCTACGTCCAAGCTTGAAGCTCCAGTCATACTATTATAGAAATTCCTGGTTTCGTCGTGCGCATGTAGAGTCTACTTCGTTCTCTTAACTTCATGAATTAACATTATTTGGTGCAGATGACCGCGTGCCGATGATCGCGCGACTGCCAAAGTGAGTATTACTCCGAAAGCGAAGGAGTCAAGATAAATGGAAGCGACAATGCCTTCTTAATCACAATCTGCGAGCATGTCCTTGACAATTGAACACAGAATTGAAATTATCTTACTTTGCGGGCGAAAGGGTGCGACAAGCAGGTCTGTTGCTGAAACGTTCAATTCAAAGCATGAAGGAATGAATGTTAGTCACACGGCAGTCGGTTGTTTACTTGCGAAGTTCAAAGAAGCTGGCCGTGTTGACGACAAAGATCGAAGTGGACGTGCAAGAGTATCTGATGCGACACGAGCAGACATTCTTAGGGATGTGATTTTTCCTGATTTATCAGGAAATCCTGATTTTTTTGGGTTGATTTCGGTCATTTTTGGTACAGGACAGATTAATATACACTAAATATACACGTAGACTATATGGGCAACATACATTACTTTGCGCGTTGCTTTTGCTTTCATTTTGTTCCCCTTCATTTCTTGCTTATAATCGAAATATACCAGGCAGTATGAATGTCCCAAACCAATGGTTCTATTATTAATGTAGTAGTGACTGTTTATATTGGGCCCCCTTCAAAAATTGGTTTCCTGATTTTTTTCGCTTGGTCAATCACATCCCTGCATTCTCGATAAAACTGAGCAAAGTCTAAAAAAATCCGTACCTAAATCATCTCGTGAAATCAACGTTCCCCGCTCCACGATGCAGAAGATACTCAAAGAAGAACTTTTTCATCCATACAAACTTCAGATTCTCCAAAAATTGTACGAAGACGATCCTGACCGACCTATGGAAATGTCTACATGGTTTAAAACCGATTGGATGAAGATCCTACCTGACATGGTGCATCCGAAAGTGCTCTTTAGTGATGAAGCCAACTTCTATATCAATGGTGAAGTGAACAAATAAAATTGCCGATGTTATGCGTGGGAGAATCCTCACTGGATGCAACCTACAAAAGAATAAAGTGATGCAAAACTAATGGTCTGATGCGGTCTGTGGAGAGACCATGTTTTAGGGACATTCTTTTTTGACTCCACGCTCGACGGCGACAGGTACCTCAATGTTGCAAGTAGAACTTATCCCTCAGTTAAGCTCAATTGGAGAAGGCCGGCCTGAGTGGTTCATGCAGGATTGAGCGCCTCCACACTGTCTTGAAAGTGCGCGGCTGGCTGGATAAAAACTTCGTTCTTTGGATTGGTCGAGGGGGACAGTCGAATGGGCTCCTCGATCCCCCGACCTGAATCCTATTGATTACTTCTTTTGGGGATACGCTAAGCACTTAGCATATTCCGTGCACATTAATGACCTGGATCATTTGCGAACTCGAATTCGTGATGCTTGTCAGGAAATTTGCTGAATCGAATGTTTGATAACTTTCACCATCGACTCGATTTATGTGTGGTTGCTGGTGGGCAGCATTTTGAACATTTTTGAATACCTAGAAGCACTGTGTAATTTTCCTCATTATCTTGGTTACAATTATGCATTTCTCCTTTGAAAAGATCAATTAAACTCTTGGTGCGCGACTTTATGGCCACCCTGTATATTGACACTTCAAGTCAACAGCGCATGATATAGAGCACTAAGTAACAGACAACAGATCCGTTTAGATTTTGTATGCTAAGCATTTAGCAATTTAGTGTAGAAGCGCACCAAGCATGCCTAATTCGGCAGTTCATGTAATTTTGCATTTCTAAATCAGTTTACCGAAATGCCGAGTTAAGCGGAATCTACTGTATCAAGGCAGATCAAATGTGTTGTGCATACGTTTTCGTACAACTATGCAGGGCTCTTGCTATTTTTGTGGACCCATTTATTACAGTCACGTAAAAGACATTTCATTGTACCAGCTAGATGATTTAACATGTTGCGAAGCGAGGAATATGTAAAAAGTTATTAGTATTGGAAATTATTGGTATAAGGAAAATGGAGTTTTTCCTTGAAATTGAATGTCTTTTTCTGAAAGCTACACTTTTCCTCTTCAATATTCATTTTCACATATAAAAAAACTTTTTCTGATAAGAGAATTATTTCCCAAAGCAATTTTATGTCGATATTCGCAATGCTTTTCATGCAAGCAGGTCATGGGAACACCTAGGAACTACAAGCCACAGAGGAAAGCGAATTTAAGCGCACTTAATTGTTCGACTGACTCGAGAAATTGAAGTACATATAAGAAATGATCTGGCACGAATTTCGCATGGAGATGCATTCAATGAAGAATGTCAATGATCGCAGCACTAACAGAAGATTCCCCGAGAACAAATGTTGTTACACATGGCTTTGCGGTTGCTGATGCAGAGGATACTTGTTATGAAATTTCAGATATTCTAGTCTAGGGTTTTCCAAATTTTACAAGGGCGCGGGCCGCATTCGGCAAGGAAATAAGGCCGCCGGCTGCTGCTCATATCATTCAACTTTTTCACTATCTTCCGCTATTAAATGCAGTGTAAAAGAAGCAAATGCTTAATTATCCTGATATTCATTATGAAAGCATATGACGAAGGCTTTAAAAGATTTGGGACAAGAATTTTCCCAAATTCATTCATAGAAACAGAATTTATAAGACTCCACAGGTTACTTACAATTGAATGGGATGGATGTGTCTGTATTTTGGAGGCATTTTTGCCAGCTTCTTCAAGTCAATGTCAACTGAGGTTAGGGCTAAGCAACTGACTTACAAAAGATAAGTACTTCCAAACACAGAGCAAGCATAGTCCAAAGCGGCGAAAATTTGGGTATACTGATCTTCAGAAGGAAGAGGGCAAAACTGATATGTTATCAGAGTAGTTTTGATTAGGAAAAACTGCTCACTTTGTAAGTCACATAATTCAAGCAATAAATCATCAGCTGCTTCTGATATAATTGCAGTCAGCGGAACATTGAAGCATTTAAACTTCTCTGAGTGTGCTGGAAATCTTGGAATCGCTTGCCGAAGTTTTCAATCAGGTCGTCAATGGTTTCAACAAAACATCAATAACATAACAAAACATCAAACAGCAAAAAGAAATCATCAATATGATATCCAAATTTACAGTTCAAACTTGAAATATATAGTTTAGGAAAGTACAAAATCATTTTTCAACATGACTCTACAGATGTCTAAAGTGAAATGATTTTTTAAATTTTCTAGGAGACGATGTGGGCCACACTTTGTACAGCCCTGTTCAAGTCTATACCGACCTATCTCGATATTCATATTCATACCGACCGTTGCCGATTAGTCATGTTCATGCTGGACCAGGCAGGTACACCTCTGAGGTATTCCAGCTCCACCTCTGACATATCATGCATCATGATTGATTGACTTTGAGATACTCAAATCGTTACATTTAGAAATATGATATTTTCGTTTTACCTTTCCGACAAAATCAAGGAATTTATGATCATATCGGTTTCAAAAGTTATTCACTTTTTCAATTTTGTCGGTTTGATGACATATTTGAAGAAGCTTATTGATAGACAACGACATTGGAACCGACATAGATAAGGTCATACTGAATGCGTTGCTTTACATAAGTTTTCCAGCGGCTGACTTTGTGTCTCACGATTATGAGTGCATAGCAATACTATTTAATGCTGACTTATATCACACATACGGTCTCATTACTAGCTCATAATCTAATTTCAATAATAATACCTAAGCTTGCAATGCCAAGTACTTGCGTAATTAATAATAATAATAATAATCTTTATTCAATGGTCTACTGAGAGTCGGTAGACGCAGCACATACAAAAATTACAGAAGGTAAATACATAAAAAAAACATCAGTCATAACTAGGTATAAAAAGTGGTCATGAAGCTATTTGCAAAATCGAATGAATGACTTCTGAAATCTTGAAGTCTTGGCACGCGGTGGGCGGAATTCACAGTTGCTTCTCAGCAGACGGTTCTTGCTTGTGAAAAATTCACGAAGAGGGTGAGAGTCGCTGGACATCACTTTCTCTACAAGAGTGGAGCAAGTCTTCTCAACAGCGCTTTTGAGTGGTGGATCCATCTTCACTCCGATGATCTTTGAAGCTCTTCTTTCCACGTTCTCTAATTTGCTCCAAAGACATTGTGGTGCATTTACGAAGATCGGAGAACAGTAAAGAAAAATCGAACGTACGTATGCAAAGTATGCCTTACGGAGAGTCTCTGTTGAGCACCCGGATCTTCGGAGGTTATAGAGGATATACAGCCTTTGAGAGGCAGCTGATGCAACTATCTTGATGTGCACGTTCCATCTTAGATCGTCACTGATGTGTGCACCCAGGATCTTGACACAGTTTGTAGTTTTGATCGTGGATCCGTCGTTGTTTCGCAAAGGTTCAGGATCACCAAGCCCCTCTTCGTAACTATATTCATTACAGAACACTTTGTGAAGTTAATGGGAAGCCTAACCGCAGCAGACCATGAATTCAAGTGACCCCACTCGAGTTGGAGGGTGTCGTCATCAATTCTTAATTTCCTTATATTATTTCTTAATACTTAATTTCCTTTCGAAAAATCGCCGTGAATGTCTACATACTACTAACTGCAGAACCTAGGTAACTACTCTAGGCGAGTGATCCATTAACTCAGTAAAAGGAATAAGTAACTCTGGGCCGACATAGAGTTGCATCTCCAAAAGATAATTATATGAATAATTGGTAATATATGTATTACATTCCTAATGGAAGCCCGATTTCCCATTATTAACTCAGCAAAAAAGTAACTGAGTTGGTTGTCTTTGCCATCAAAAATATGGGAAACAACGGGGACATTAGATCAGCGAGCTTGCCAGCAGTTCGCTTCATTCCACATCTTATTCTCGAGTGTGTTTCTTTCTCAATGTGCTACTTCATTTTACTAGTTTAGTCCTTAATTCTTCTTTGATGTCTCATTCATTCTTTTCGTTATCTGATGTAAACACCAGAGAACACGTTCTCTTCGGAAAGCAGAGGTTGGACAGCTTTACCAACCGAAATGTATATCTCTATGAATATTACAAGGATTATCAGTCAAATATTCCAATCTGTGCCATTTTTTCCTGTAACTACTTACATTTTGTTCTGTTTCAGATTCTCAGAAATTACACCATCGTCTGGTTCAACTTGCTGGGTCTTCCTACTCTGGCCCAAGAAAACAGTGAATATCGGGTGGCAGATAGTGTGAGCCTTCGCGATGCTTACGCTAGTCTTTCTCACATGATTAACAGAGGTCTGGTTATCATTCCGGGGGAGAAGCAGAAGTTCCAAATCATTCCACAATCATTTAATATCGTTCAGGAGCGAGAGAAATTAATTTCTCACAAAATCAAGAAGTCGGAGAGCACGAAACGCTACTCGAGTGGCGATATGGCAGCTCTGGCACTTTCCTTCCTAGGCATTGGTGCTCTTGGTAGCGCTATGGCTTTGCTGTGTATACAAAGGCGGCGTCGGAACGCTGCAGTTGCATACTACGTAAATACGTAGCCGTTTGAGTGTTCGGAGAAATACGTGAGGGAAGAATTTCCAGTCGAAATGAAAGTGTCATAAAGTCTGGGGTCGCATATATTGAATGAGGAACTTCCCTATGCGAGCATTCCATTTTGTTGTCAGTGAACCCAGCTTTCCTTGTTACACATTTCCAAAACTTATGTCTTTTTGCTAAATTTTGCTGATTTTGCTGTTGTCTTTTTTCGTCTTTTGTGTGAATACGTGTATTGAAGAAAACAGAGAACTCGTGTCTTGGAGTTCACTAATCCTATAACGGTGAACGGACATGTATAGACATATTCGTAGTTCTTGCACAAAAACCAAAACTTGGCTTTTTTAACATTTCTGACATTGAGAGTATTGTTTGCTTGACTGTATAGCTATTATTTTTCCTCTTGATCTGACAGGCCAAGAAATAATATCAGAGTAGTGCTGATTGGAATAGTTGAAGTGGGCGGCAACTCAAACGTTAATTTTGATCGCAGTGATGGACTGCTTCAATTGTGCGGTCTCCATTTCTCAGTGGTAAACTGCGCGGCTATGTGACCTTTTTAGTCGCATAGTCGAAACCAAAGAACATCATTGAAAGTCCCTACGGAGGTCATTCGGACTAAAGGTACCACAGCAGGCCGCCACCTGTTGGTGACAATTTCAAAAATACTCCGTTCGAATGCTCAGCTCCTTACAAAATAGGCTTTTAACAATAAAGTTTTTACTGAGGTCATGTTTTTGAATCAATGTTCTATTAAGTCTTCTTGGAATTCAGATTTATGAAAAGCCATTGCTATAAACTTCTTGGCCTGTCATATCGAATGGAGTGATTGTGGTGTGGCTTAACCATCCATTCCTCGACCCCCTTCTTCTGATCGCCTCGATTAGCATCGAAGTTGCCACCTGGCATGTATTGTCTCCCCTTTGCATCGCATTTTGATGCAATTCTCAAGTGTTAGCTCAATGATTTCAATGTCTCCCAAAACTATTGTTGTGATTTTCCCTCGCTCAACTCATAATTTTCTTGTGAAGATATTATTGAAATTATGAAAAAGTGATCACGCCGGAATGAGAGATTTATTAGAGAGATTGGAATTTTAAATAATTAGAGAGGAAGTCTTGCTTGTCGAGCCTGAACTCGCAATCGATTAAAAAAATGATACAAGCCGATACTGCTTGCTCGGAATCGTTACTTGAGTTGTATTGGGAAGGTCTGTCTCATGCGGAATGTATTCCCCTGACCATACAGCCTTGTTTGTCACGGATGAGCAAAATAACAAAGCTTTCATCTAGCTTGGAATTCGCCCAAAGAGCCTTTGACGTAGCGCTCAAACCCGATTTCTCTCTCAACTCCCTCAATCCTGCTCATATGACAGACTCGCCTCTTTGCTTTACTCAACAAAAATGATTACTATACTCCACTTCTTGGTGGAACATTTCAACAAAATTCCTTTGATATTTCCTTGCTAAAGCGTATCCAATCCTTTGACTTGTTTTCAATTTGCTTTGTTGTTTCAGAGATGATGTTTCAAACGCACGCCTTCGATGAGACTTGCTTTGGCTGCTCGATTCCTACTACCCTTGTGATTTGTTTTCTATGTTTTGCCGGACTGGTCAATCATTACTGCACGCGTACATTGATTTTATTTCTGATTTTATCTATTTCATACGATTTCATGATATCTCTCGCCATCACAGAGCATTTGGAGACGTGATTGATATTGATAGTTCAAAAGAATACAACAAATGAACTGCTGAAGATCAAGTTGAAGCAGAAATTATGTTGCCAGATCTTTAAAAAAGCTGATCTGATTTTTGTGATGATGCGTGCAAAAGCCTTTGTTTTGCGACTTGTATTTCTCTTGTTGCAAAACTAGTTAGCGATAGCTTTCCTCTGATTTGTGTGGAGAATCAACAAGACAAAATGAATTCAGCTAGCATTTGTTTTCAATTGATACGTTATGTCTGGGATTTTATGAAGCGGACCTCAATGATTCGTGTTTCTTATGTGTTCAGCACTTTCCCAAAAGCAGTAACTCGTTTTCGCACTATATATAGTCTACAAATTTGGAAAAGTGCAAAGATCCTTGAGAATCATGAATCATTGGAACCTGTTGTCACAGAAAGAGTTTGAGACACCAACGGCATAATCGGTATCATGTGTTAACTGAATTCTGTAATTCCTACTTGTTGAGTCTCTGTACTAAAGAGAGATTTTCCCGAAGCTGACACTGCTTGTGAATGCTTTTATTAAAGATTAATTGAAGGAATCCAGGAAGCATTATTCTTTTCAACGTAGATGTAATGCGATATTTTGAAAGCACGCGAAGCGATAGACATTTTTTGTGAAACTCGTGTGCGAGTGTATAAACGCATAATTAGTTACAGAGTAATTGAGTAAAAGTTTTTAAAGGCCTATTGTTCCTCTCAAACTGGTCCCAACCTTCATATATATCAGGTAGTGATGCTATGGACATATAATGGATAAATAAAACAATATTAATCTGAAAGATATAATCTTGACAACTTTCATGCTTTAACAAATTAACTATATACATGTCTCCAATAATCTCTGAGAGAAATGTCGTGAAAGTTTTAAGGCGTCTTTGCTGATCGAGGGGTGCAAATCTGCTGAAACATGGCTCAAAACCTTGAGGAATGGTGCGTATATTGCTCCACACGTTTACTTGTACGGCTGATCCATTTGTGATTGTACTCAATACTGTTACGGCGTGTAGTATCATATGTTCATTTTACAGTTGATTGCATTTTTGAGACATTTAAATGTTATATTTTTGTGACGTTAAATTGTATTATTATAGAATTTATGGATGTTGTTTACTAAAGATATCTGCTGACTGTATCTAATCAGTGATTACTATTGACATATACTCCGATGCGCAATTGTAGTACTGTTATATCTTCTATTATTCTATGTGATATTCATGAAAACTCAAAATGACTTTATCTAAGAAAAGAGTTCATATCGATTGCATAACTTTTGTCAATATTGAAATACACGTCATTTGTCGTCCGCAGTCACTTGTATTTTTTTCATTAAGGGCTTTGAGGTTATCGTCGATTGGACCAAACAATTTTTTCACGTTAATAGATAGAAGTAGAATTCATTTTTTCCAGATAATGCTCTAATAAAAGCTTAATTACACTGCCGATAGGTGGAATCTGTCGTCAAGTCGAATAGTTAGATCATGTACAAACAGCGCAAGACCTCTGAATACACGGAATCGTGATGAAAGTAAAGTGACCCGCTTGTCAAACTGCATCGCTGGTCAACCACAATCTGTTACTCGTACTTCACATCATAGGCTATGGCCTGAAATAATTCATATCCATTCGCGTTTTCGATGGACTCGTGCGGTCAGGGCAATATCCGATCCGGTAATCTCAATATGTACTCATACTGTACATGTAAAGTAGGTAAGGTTGGGACACAAGCCGTATCTGCAAAACTATGAAAAGTGGAAGCTTCATATCGCTGAGACACGTGATCTTTGATGATAATTGAGCTATGTAGGCTACGTGTACAATTGATTGTCATCGCATTAATTTACATCATTTTAAAAATCACCTACGTTTACAGGAAATAGGCCCTATCTCAAGTTGACTAAATTTAGAAAAACGTCTACATACAGACACTTTTCATCTATGATAGCTCTAAATTAATATCGTGACTACAAATCACAATGGCTTCTTTAGATGCGGTTGAACAGCCGGCCTACATGGGATTATTTCGTTCAGATGTGACAAATTCAAACCCGTAGCCTATGGAAGAAACTTCAGTTCCGTGCACAAAACAACAAAGAGTCCATTTGTAATTTTTTCATAGAGAAATTCAAAAAGTGTGAATTTGAAAAAGCACTGCTTCTAAAGTATTCTTCTATTAGTGATGTAAAATTACCGGTAATTTTTGAAAAAATGGGTAATTTTTGAATTTCAGTATTTGCACTCATAATTGACGTCTGATATCCTAGACATGTCGCTCTTGCCTATATAACACAGTCTGTTGATAAATTTCAGTTTTCATTGCGAGTTAAAATGTAAGTCAAGCTTATGGACTATAAGTTCGACTGCTTGTAAAGATATAGGACGTACGTATACTACGTGGACGTACTATATACACTAGGTGACATGCCACGCTCAATCACGCTACAGTATACTGTAGTATGTGAGAGAAGTAGGCCAGGTCTTATAGCGGTACCGGTGTCCGGTACCTTGCTATAATATTAATACAAAGCTATTTGTCATATTTCCATTGTGGTCTCTAACGCCTTTTTCAAGACAATTCCACGTTTTATATGAAGTTGAGATAACTTCAACGTTCAACCGGTACGTCCGGTAGCGGTAGAGCATTTAAACACTTTGCGGTAGAGCCTGCGTGTATACGAGTATATATGAGTGAGCGATAATGATCAATCAAACTTATGATAGCAATTGGGTAAGACAAAAGTCAGTCACTGGGCCCTGTAATTGAGCTTCATGATTTAAAAAGCTGGCTAAAATTTAACATTATGTACAACTACAAAGTACAAACCCAAACGTTCCGCGAGACACTCGCTGTGTCAGTGCGGTATGAAAGGAACGTGAGGCGTCTGACGCGACGGTTTAGGCCTAGGCTTATCTCTGACCAGAACCAGATGACAGAGTTAATTATAAGATTCGCTGGTACTCGAGTACCGCGTCAGGTGACTAGCTCTTCTTAACGGTCCATCTTTGGTCTGTTACGTGTATCTCTATAATGAGTTGAGCTTCAGATAATCGATTTTCTAACGGAGATTTATTTCTAGTAGGGCCTAGTGATTTTAATCGCAAACCATCGCAGTGATACCTAGCACACTGTTATGTTCAATTTTGGAGTGTTCAGAAAGCGCAATGGTGTTTGTCTGCAAGCGACCAAGCGTAGCTAAACGACGTTCGTGTTCCTCAAAACTAACATTGAAAAGTTATGTCAGTCTGACCTAGGCTATGTATTTTTTATTGCAATGCCTACACGTTGGTCTAAACTCGTAGGTAGGATACAACCTACTTACGAAACGAAGATCGCAAGGGACGCGGTCACGATGCAAGCAAATTACACTAATGAGAAAAAATTGATCAGCGTGCTGATTTTGTTAGGATTACTATACGAGCGAGGTTACTTCAGCTTTTCCTTAGTTGACTGAAGATACAGCAGGTCTAATGTAAAGTTGTCGAGTTTTAAAATCTAAGCAGAATAATTGCTTCAGATTGCCGCTAGGCCTAGTAACAGTCCGTATACCACTCCTATTCCTTGAATCAAGCTGATGAAAGCCAAATACAGAAATCTCAAATCGTTTGACTTTGTTTATTGAAAAAAGATATGACATGCCGTCGCACTTGGACTAATCATTACCAAAACTGATGACATGAAATTGCTACAATGAAGATATGGATGTGTGATGAGTACGGTATCGGTATTGGAAATGAAAGAATTGGTCTAAAAACATAAGAACAGTTCTTTATAAACAAAATAGATTTTCTATAAAAACAAAATATTCTAACAAAATAGAGATTGATACAAATTGATCAGTATAAAATGCACTGGACGCGACGACATATGCCTACAATGATAAGTAGCAAGGATCCTTTTCATATTCAACTAGGAGGTACGGTACGTCAAAAATTAACGTACTGCAAATCAGATTACTAACTTTTACATCACTAAATGGATAGGAAAATCAAGTTAAACGATGGGAATAATTTATCATTATTTTTTCCTTCTACTTGATATATTTCAGAAGCTCAACACTTCTATCATCAGGAGATTTTGAAAAAACCCTGATGATAGAAATGTTTTCACAAATCTGCGGTCTGGAATTGATGAAGCTACATCAAACTGTGTACAAATTATCTAGAAACTGTTTGTAATAATTTCATGTAGAGTTGCCATGCAAGTTTAATTGATTTCATTAGAAGACGATATGGATGATGACGTCATGTGATAAATATCAAAATTATGAACGCTATGCTTGAATTATACAGCCTTTCTGATGTCACTACTGTTATAGTAAGTATACCATGTCTACAACACACTTCATGATCAAAATGGAGCAAATAAATCAGTTTTAAAATCAAAAATCACCGGTAATTTATGGTCAAAAGTGAAAAATTACCGGTAATTATTACCGGTAATATTACCGGCAACAATTACCCTTCACATCCCTATCTTCTATCACTTAGAAAATTTGAGCAAATGAACTTCAGCGTATTTTCATTTCAGAGGTGGGATCGTGTGAGATGAAAAGTAGGCCTATGATTTACACTATTCAGCATAAAGAATGACGTAGACTATAATTTAAAAAGTAAAAAAAACGTGGAAAATGCCAAGGGCTTACATTTAGGCATTTTTGTGCTCAAATCATCATTAAATAAAATTTGGTGCCAGAAGTTGTCTACGCAACCATCAGTCAGACATATGAATGAGACGCTTGCAAAATAGGCAGCATAAGGTAAATTCCACGGAAAATAGGAACTCGAAGTCAAATTTTCAAATTTACATAGAATCAGACCACTTCGCTTATAAAATGTTGTATATGTGCTCTATAATTATTAAATTCCTTATATTTTGGTCCGATTATACATCATTGTGATTTTATGACAATTAGAAGTTTTAGTTAAAATAACTATTTTTTATGATCAATGTCAAAATAGAAACAAAGACATGCTACATATAGATGGAAGGTCAAAGCCGATAAAGAGACACATGCAGCACTAAAACATCAAACAAGAATTCGTATCCGAAACTTGAGGAAGAAAACGGGCAAACGAACATCAATTTAGATCAAGACAGATATATCAAGGAGAGTCCAGACAGCTAAACGTCTTCATCTTCGAAAATGAAAGCAGTTCACAAAGTGCGAAAGGGCTTGCCCACTTCACCAGAAGCGACGAGTAGTGATAGAAGAACTCGCAACCTCTTGGTATTAGATCCAAATCTGACGACACACCTTCTTCCAGACGAAGTGATGAATAAGCAGTATCAGCCCTGGATTGCGTAATGTTGTTATTGTACGGTCTAAAAGACAAAATACTAAGTTGCAAAAGCGTCATTTGTATTCGGCTACACAATGAGTGAGGCCTGCGGTATTTTTACCGTAGAAAATCCTATAATTGAATTTCTTATTCCAAATTTTTTTGTATTGAGACCGGTCGATGTTTTTCTGACTACCGTAGAGATCAGTGGCGTCTTTTCCGTACCTGCAAAGCCTTCGGCGCATCCTCAAAAATAATTTTCCAACAATTATAAAAATAAAAAGTGTCATCATTCATTTAAATTCGATAGCTTCTCGTGACAGCTGTGCACAGCTTTCCGTCTCAAAGTCAGACGCTCAACCTCATTGAACTGTTTTGCAGCGCGTGTTCAAATCACAGCTTTTTTCCAATAATTAGACACACAAGCTGGTCGTGTGTTCAGACGGAGCATTGATGTTCAGACAGAGAAAGAGAGTTGTGTGCGTGTGAGGCAGTAAGCGCACGCGCACGCGCCAATATTGGCTTTTCCGATAGACATGATGATTTGCCTTCTACAACTTTTTGCAATGAAATTCTACGCGATTCTTGATCGATAGGCGCGGTATCTAAATATAGTAAGGGAAGCGCAACCCCATTGTTCCTGGATTTGCTTTATGTCAGAGAGGCCACTACGTCAACAGTAGCAGATGGCTGGCGTTCAGACAAGACTGCGATCAGATGATGAGCGCTCTCCAATGAATGCAGAGTAATGCATCTGACTCGAACACCCAGATTTGGTAGAATTCCATAATTTGTTTTGACGTGCTTGATGTGACATTATGTTTAGTACTGTAGATGAGATCATAACCACGCCTTTCGTCCGAAGGGAATATAATGAAAAGATGACAGTCGTCAAGCAAGGTAGGCCAACACCTGATATAAAAATTGAAAGTACTCACAGAGAAAGAAATAAGAAACAAGACATTTTAATGCACCAAAATTTCAAACATGTGAGCGGCTGACCGGCCATGAGAAACGCAAGAAACTGTTGACTTTGCCTCCTTTTTTCCCAAGAAAATGTGGTCTGGACAGAAAGGGGATATAGTAATCAGTTCCTTGAGTAAGGCGGTTAAGATACATGAGCAATAACGCCTCATGTTCACATTCACTTGTCCTTAGAAATGTTCGGGAAATTGTTGTTAAAAATTCAACTTTTATGAAAATTAATGTTGTAACATAAAAAATGTCTGTTATAGAAATAGTATTCTAATGCCGAGTGAAGGCCTATGGTCTGGGCGCACGCGACGCCACTGGTAGAGATGCACCTGAATGTTTGCCTGTGCAAGACGCACGAAAATTCTATTTCGTTAATGACGGGTCTGTCGAAATCTGATGCTGTTGTTGGAAAGAAAATTCCTTTTCAATCACACTGAATGTAAGCAGTTTGCTTGTCAAGGGTGTATTTCAAAAGCTGTTGATGCATTCAGCAATTCAAAGTTCATTTGAGGAATAATCGCAGTGAACAACAGTATAGAGCGACCGGTAACGAGAGAACGTTCGGCAAGCAGACAGCGAACGCAAAAGCAAATAATCTATACTTGCAATCAATTACTTTTTCCACAGAACAATTATATATACATGGACTGTTTATCATGATGACTGTCATTCTTGCTCAGATTAATGCATTTTATTGCAATGTAATGAACCCTCAAGCTGCTATTACTGACATTCGTTCTGATGATGACTCGCTGCCGAAATGTACTGTCGAAGAAATTTAGCGAGGTTTGTCTCGTCTGCCCTCAAAAGCAACCGGAAGTGACGATATTCCTACCTTATTGTGCAGAAAGTGTGCTCTAATACTTGCGGAGCCAATTCATCATCTTATGTGAGTGCCTTCAACAAAGAAAGTTCCCCTCAACATGGATGATTGCTGACATCATTTCGATACCCAAATCCTGAAGTACGAATATCGCTGACTCTAGACCTATCAGTCTCCTGCCAATCCCAGCCAAAATTGCTGAAAACTCTTGGTAGCAATCAATCTGACATCAGAAAAAGGTCATCAACATCGCATGCCATCATGCTTTGACGACGTTGTTTGCTGACGACCAACGAACAGGAGCATCAATCCTCTTGAGTGTCGACCTTTCTAAGGTCTTCGACAAAATAAGTCAGATGCTCCTTGGTAAAGCAAAGTTTTTCAACCTTCCTTCTAGATTTCAGCTTTTTCTTGGAAACTATTTGTACGACAGACAGCAGAGAATTCGGATCAATGGTGACAAAAGCTCGCTCCGAAAGGTGACTAGTGGAGTTCCACAAGTGTCGCTCCTTGGTCCTTATCTGTTCGGCCTTTATGTATCATCCATCCAGCCTCTTCTGTCCAACCCCACTTGCTTAATTAAATAAATCGGTGACGTATGTGTCATTATTAATGTGTATAAAGACTCCTTCAGTGAGGACATAGTCAAAGTGAAGAGTGAAATTGAAAATTTGCTGTCGGGTAAATGCCAACTATTTGTCGCTAAACCATAACAAAACTACCGGCCTGATTCATTATCGTCGTTCGTTCATGGAAACATGCAACATCGAATCAATCCTGCCAATGGTAAAATTTCAAAAGTCTGTGCGATTTTTTGGGAGTTCAAGTCGACAATAGCATTGGTTGGAAAGCACATATCAAATACATCCAAAAGAAATGTTCCCAGCGGATGTGCATCCTCCGGCGAGTGAAATCGTACATCAGCAATAATGACTTTATTTCCATCTATAATGCCTTGACACGCTCGCTCATGGAGTATGCTTGTCCTGCCTTTTTGAGTCTGTCTTACACTGATGCTTTTTTTATTAAAATAATTCATACTCGATGACTAAGCATCAAAGACAAAGAAATCAAATTAGCAAGTATTAGTGAAAGAAGATGCATCCAGACCAGAAAACTCTTTAAAGAGATCGAGGGACTTCACACCATGATCGCAGATCTGTTACCTTCTTGCTTACCTAGTGGACGCATATCAGTTCCTTTTTGTCGCACTAATATACAACAAAATTCTTTTTCCATGGATGTATGTGACTTTATCTGCTTGTAGCCTACGCCTCAGGGAACTGCTTTATAGATGATTTTAAATAGTTACTTTCTTCATCATCAGAAGCTACTTTGCTCTAAAGTTTTATGTTCAAACAGTATTGTAATTTTCGATTTCCATTTCAAGAATCAATAAACGTCTCTCTCTCTCATCAGAAAGAGTTCTAAGGTAGAATAAGTCGAGTATACTTAAATGAACAGAGCAGAGTTTTGAGCCTAAATAAGAGATGACGAAACTGAGTCTCTAAATTTGTAACGACTGAACAAGGTCCAAAAATATGAATTGTGGCTAATAGAATAAATAACTGAAGCAAATGTTTCCTGCAAAGTAATATGACAAAGATGTGATAAAATGATGGTAGCATTAATTGTTGATAGCATCTTGAATAGGCAGCAGAATTGCTGATAGTGCAGTGTGCACAATTAAGCGAGCGAACAAATGGAATTTACCATAAAGAGAATAAGAACCAGTGAAATTGTGTGCATCAAATTTGAGGCGAGAATGCTGATATTTCTATGGAGTGAACGAACTGATTTACACGCTTTGAAATGTGACGTCAAAAATTATTCTGAATATTTGAGCATTTAAGCAATAATTTTAAAAAGCGTTAGTGCTCCAAAATAAAAAACCTCTGTCATGCTTACACTTGGAGAGAAACACAAACAAGGGGAAATTTTCCACTGGTTTTCTTCAAGCGCAATTTTACCACTGAGAACCAACTCTGAATATGCCACTGCGAACTAACCAAATTATGAAAAATCATCATTCATATTCTATCTATAGAATTGTACTTGAGAACGCTGTCAATTGTATCCGGCAAAATTGTTATTTGAAATTTCGATGAAATCTTCATGTTTTCAAGTTCATAATTCGTACTGAGAGCCAGCTCCAAAATTCCGAGAACCACCCAAAATAATAATCTGCGGATAAATGTACCCCATTCAGATGTTAAATATTAGCTGACTGTGTGTCAACATGAAGAAATGTGAAATCACAATGAAAATTTCCATCTAAATTTTTTCAACTTCATTGAGCTTCCGTGTCATGAACCAGTACCGAATACTGCGAAACACCCAAATAATGAAAGATCAGAACTGTCGAATTTTTCACACAGTAATAAAATTTGACTTGAGGCCGTCTAGAGCCAAACCCAAATGATGAGAACTACCCAAAATCTCAATCTAAGTGAATAACTTTATGAAAAGTCGTTTAAGTGATGGCAGCAAACGGGAGGATCATGATTATTGGCTGTACTCGCAATCGAGAAACGCACTCCCTTGAATTTCTGCAAATCCGTTAGTTAAAAAGGTAAAGAAAAAACGAGGTCCGGTCCAGACCCTTCTTCATAGAGTATAAAACAGGCGCATATGACATGCTACTTAGACATACATATGTAAAAGCTGAATAAAAATCTATATGGTGTTACCTGTGTTCTCCTACAAGCCAGCAAGCTCATGACGACGATTCATAGATGGACATCTGTCCTGAATCATGCGAGCTTCTATCAAAGCAGTGTCAACCGTACTTCGCGCTCTCTAAAGTCGTTTAGTTTTCGCCCATCTGTAAAATATAAACAAATGTCATTTTTCATGGCCACTCCGCTTCTCTTAGTGAATTTACATGCGGAGTGAAATTGCATCAAACATTTGGACAGAATGTGAATTGACAGTGGCAGACGACAACAACAATGAAGCACTCTACCAATCAGAATATTGCAGAACCAACCGGGACGGGTCAAAAGATAAAAGTAAATACATAAATTACAATCAGTACAAATCAGGAGAAAAAAAGTAACAAGTTGATTAGAGAAAGTCACAAAAGTCTCAAATTGAAAAGAAACTCTTTCTGTACACACAAAGGTGGCTTCAACACTTTTATGCATCGGTTAGACAGCGGTTGTACACTTGAGAGCTCGAATTGATGAGCACTTTCCAAAATAGCTCCATCAAGGAAGAGATAAACGACCGAGATCAACGAATGCTCCGTCATCCGTTGTTACCAGACACTTGATCACTTGTGACAAACGCTCTCAAGTTTTGTGTTATGAGACGTTCAATTTTTCTTTTTTAAAACGTACTCGGTTTAATTTTCACTGCCAATTTTAGAAAGTGTCTGTATAAAAGTGTTGAAGCCACCTTCGTGTGTACAGAAAGAGTTTCTTTTCAATTTGAGACTTTTGTGACTTTCTCTAATCAACTTGTTACTTTTTTTCTCCTGATTTGTACTGATTGTAATTTATGTATTTACTTTTATCTTTTGATCCGTCCCGGTCACAGGATTAGATTGTTTAAGCGCATCACTTTGCTAGAAATGCAGACTGATTCAAAATGATGGCACATGAAGGAACTTACTAAGTGGGCAAAAAGAAATCTTTAATATTTTTCAGAGATAGGAAAAATAGTCGTGCGCCGATTGCTGTGCATTCTTTCAAAATGCTCCGACCGCCACGATTTCTTCAGATTCGAAGAATTCAGATCATTACGCAAAGGTCTTTTTGATAATGTTAGTCCTTCCAATCATTATTCAAAAAAAGATAGCAGATGTCTGCAGATTCTGCTATTTTGTTAGCATTACATGTTTCAATGCTTCCTTTCTAGTCAAATAGAATAAGAGGCGATCTGTCTAATTCTGAGGTTCCGGTTGGTTCTGCTATATTTTGATTGGTAAAGTGCTTCATTGTTGTTGTCATCTGCCGTTGTCAACATCTGTGTGCCTTCGTGAGTCAAAGTCATGTTCACATTCTGTCCAAATGTTTGATGCAATTTCATTCCGCATGTAATTTCACCGAGAGAAGCGGAGTGGCCATGAAAAGTGTCATTGGTTCTCATTTCAATTTTATGAAAAGTAATAGAAAGTCTTATTTCATATTGCTTATATCGACAAGAACAGCAAGGAAATTCATTTTACGTAGTTAGTCATCTCATGACATGAAAGTGACAGGTTCAGCTTGTGCTAATGATAATTTGAGCAAATGCCTATGTAGGCATTTTCCATCTCTTCTTTAAAAAATAGTTTCTTACTTCAAATATTGAATAATATATGTATTATCATGAATGATTGCCTTGGCTCATTGGAAATAATTCAAAAGGAATGCCAAGTAATCTTATATTAGTAAAATAACAAATTATTTCCAATTAATTCCTGTCTTCTTCACGAAGCTATATTCAAGGAACTCAAATACTTTAAAGCAATTAATAAAAAAGCGCTGAATATAATGGTGATTTACTGTAGAAGAAAATCTAGGTACGGCTGAGGTGGAATTTTTAATGTTAGAGCAACTGGAGCGAATAGACAATCAGTAGGAATCATTAGCTGCTCCAGAAAAGACTTTGGATCTCTGTGGAATACCGAGAAAGATTTATATAAAAATGCCTACAGAAGGCATTTTCTCTTTACATTCTTTGATAATCCGAGAAAAAATCGGAGAACGAAGGATAATCCGGGCACATCGCATCGAAAGATATTCATGAAGGCAAATAGTAATATAGCTAATATGAATAATTGATATTCAACTTTCAACAATGATGTTGACTTCAAAATGCAAGATTAAATTGTGACACAATAGGGCAAATTTTCATTGCATGTACTACGTTTGCAAAAACTTCCGTCTGAAGATGCATTTAGCATGTCTGCAGATGAGACAATGTCATAGTTAATTATGATTGGATTTTTGTGATTTTATAATTCGATTTAAGAGTTCAGATGCATGTTAATAATTGCACTACAACATTGTTATGATTTCACCGCATTGTGAAACAATAAAGAAATTTCTTCTTCTTCATCAAATTTTTCATGCATGCGTTAATATCAATCAAATAAATTATATATTAGAAAAATGCCTACATGTAAGCATTTTTGCTTTTTGACATTCTTTAGGTAAGGAGGATTATCCTGACACAGTGCAAGAATATTTACAAATTTCCTAGATATATGTTTGCATTAGATCATCTACAATGTGACTCTCATTTACGGCTTCAAAAATATGATGAATTTGTTATTAATGGTGGAACTAAGTGAATTTCATAACATTTATGTTATATCTAATAAAACGTTTAGAAGCCGATATACCTATTGCTCTACATGTATATTTGCTTTGATTTCCACGAGACAATATCATTGACTATCGAAAAAAACAAGTTATCATGAGAATCCCAAGGCCAAGGTAAATACTAGTGCACGGCTGCGCTGAATCTCAGTATAACTGTAAATATGGTTTTATTGAGTTCAATTTGATATATTCCTGTTTTAACATCGAATATTCAAAATGCGAGTATGCTCCATGAATCCATGAATGTGTTGTGAATGCAGATAGCATTCATAAAATGTAGCAGAAAATTACAGCAAATTCACGATAGTAAATACCATTGTATTTATGAGATAATAATTATCTCTATAACATTCCATGAGTCTTGTTATCTATCGTACACTTGCTTGTTCCTACTCATTGTATACAAGGATTTTCTTAAGTGTGTGTTATGTGATTCAAGCAGTCTTTTTTGGTCTTGTGGCTGTTCTTAATCAACCGGCATAATTCAGCGAACATTCTCAAATGATCTATGACCATGAATTATCGGATATTTCTAACCTTTCGCTGTGAATGCATAAAAGATCAACTCTTTCAATTTGCTAATTGGCCGACTCACATTTTCATATGCTCATTGCAGTCTGGCATTGAGCACAGTCCTCCACGTATCCGGTTGATTTTGAAAAGTATGAGAAAAAACGTCTTCGGATACCATGCTATTAGTTTATTGTGCGACGTTTCTCTCACCGAGCTTAATCATGCACAACACAGCAGTGATATGTTTCATTCATATGCTCATGTTTTGTTGATTCAAGACTTTCTGACATGTTGCCTTACCTTCATGTAAAGCTTGCTTATTAATAGCTGTATGCTGGCAGTCTTAAAACTGAAACGAACCAGATTCTCAGTAGTCTACATGCATCTTATTATGGGATCAGCGATTGCAAAGGATGCAAGTAGATGCAAACTGTATAATTTTCCTTTTGTGATATTATTTTGCCAAGTAAACCTACGCTGTTTGCAGCTTTTGGATCCATCAAACGTACATGCAAGTGCGCTACTGCAATACCAATTCAATAGTTTCTGATGACATTCATTTTGCCTTTATAAGTAGGCCTAAAGGACTTAATTTTCACCGTGCTTTCATTGTTGCACATGCATATTAGTACACGAGACAATCATCATTCAGCGACCACAGCTTCCTTTGATCGAATGGATGGCCTCATGATTTTTTCTGAAATGCCGCTTGATGAGAATTCCAGATCCTCATGACATCCAAAGCTATGTCTTTCACAATATCTACTAGTCGCTTCGCTTCAACATAATACACTCTGATTTAAATAATAAAAATCGTCATCCATTTCTTTCTTTACATTTGTTTCTTACTGATGAAGGATGCATCTCCACTGAATAAAGAAGACAGAATGAAGTATCAAGAATCAAATAAGTTGAAGCACATTGCATGGAAGTGTTATGATCTACTGTGGGTGTTACATAGAGAATGATCAGCCTCAATAATTGTTGTGGTAATGCGAATCATGCTGTAAGTACAACAATTCAGCTTCCATTTCCTAAACCTCAGGATTCGTGTTATTGTATTTCGTTTGGAGAATACACTATGTGAAATATAAGTGATGGCAGCAAACGGGAGGATCATGATTATAGGCTGTACTCGTAATCGAGAACTGTTTTATCTGTATGTTTTACACAGAACTGGATCGCCTGTTTTATATTCTATGAAGAAGGGTCTGGACCCGAAACGTCGAGTATAGGCTCGACTTTTCTTTTCCTTTTTAACTAACAGATTTGCAGAAATTCAAGGGATTGAGTTTCTCGATTACGAGTACAGCCTATATGTGAAATATGCCTACAGGAACTATGTGAAATATTTTACCCGAACCCGGTAAGAAAATATCAGAACCCGACCCGACCAGATTAATTCCGAAAGCTATTCATGATATGATGCTAATACTCGCATGACCTGAAAGTTATCGTACTACGGTAATCCATGCAGGAATCCGTGTAATTTAAGCTTAAAAAAAATAAAAGCATAAAAGCTTCATCCCAGGTTCAAATCAACCCATTTAAACACCGCAGTTAGTCCTCAGGAAGGGTCATCAGTTAGACTTAAATGCACTCTCTTCTAGGGGTGAACGTTGCACCGACTTATTCGATAGAACAGAAAAGATTACAGACCCACAAGAACATGAGAAAATTTCAAAGATATATTCAATGAAATTATTATGAATTTCTGTGAAATAATTAACACGCAGCCATATTGAGTTATTAGATGATTTACTTTTCTGTTGTTTTACATGTAACTATATGAACATATAGCCTTCTGTAGACACATGTTTATAGCTTTATCAGCAGTTAGCACGATCAATTTAATTGGATTAGAAATTCACAAATAGAGAAAGTAGGCAAATACAAAGTGATATTGTCTATGAACCTGGTATTGATCAGCATATGGTTTTATCATGCATGGACGCGGACACCATTTCGTGGTTGACACTTAAGAGGCAGAAGATAGAAAAGATAGATATTTGGAAATATCAGTAATAATATATCATGATAGAAAGGAAAATATATTAAGAATGATAGGTGAATGGAAGGAGAAAAAATTAATTCTCATAATGCGGATGAAAACTTGTATACAAACATTTAAAAGAATTTTAGAGCCCTTGAAAAAAGGAGTGAAGCGGATGTGCAGTGCTTCCAGCGAACGTCAGACGTTGGGATGTCGCAAACTGCAACGAAAATATTGATGACGAAGCACTAGGATTTTGAATGCTATGAATCTCAGATTAATGTTTGAAGACGGATGAATTATCAACTTTCAAGTGTTTACGAAATCTGGAGTACATTGTCCGGCAAGTTTATCCAATGTATTTGATAAAATCCAGCAAAACTGGTCAGTCTTTTGTCCACTCAGAAACATTCTCGAAAATTTGATTTCTTTTGGTCTTGATGGACCTCAAATTCTTCGTATAGCAGTCGCCTTTCAATTTCCAGTGGAAAAATAAAACAAGGGAGAGCAAGTTTCATAATTTGCTGTATGAAAATGATCAAATGCTGAATTTATGAAATGTCTGTCTGTAGTTCTGATCTTTAACCAATGTTAATAGCTCGAAAATTACATTGTTGTTTTTCAAACGTTCAAGCCTTCTGACTGATTTTCCATCATCTTAATGATATCAAGTACATATGTGATTCAGTTCGGAATAATTCGGTAAAATAATCTTTTCTGAATATCATTAATAATGCACAATTCTTCGACAAGGATGACTAAATCCTCATTGATAACGGGATTTTCTTACCTTTCTACCGATCAGAAGACAAATTATTGTGATCAACTTTCCTTCTTTTGAGGTCATGACGGTTCTTACTGAAAAAGTCAATAAATATTTATAATTTTTCTGATTCAAAACGTTTGTTTGATGCAGAAAGATCGCTGAGAACAGTCAAGCAGCATTCCGATCAGCATTATGCATAACTTTTTACATATATATACTCGTATATATATATATATATATATATATATATATATATATATATATATATATATATATATATATATATATATGCACAATGGGCTTCTTTGCCGAACAACATCAATACATTGATCAGTGCAGTAGTCTTGTCGGTTTGAGGACTTTCTCAAATGACATGCATTCAGTACAATCTCACAACACGGACAGCCTTATTTCAGCCTATCTTGTACCCCGGTTTATTTCTCATTAAAAAATACAAGAGTAGATTTCACATTCTAAATAGCATGATAAATATCACGAATTACTTCATCTATTAAAGAATAAAATTGATCAAAAATGTCGATGTTGGGTTGCCTAAATACCGGGTGAGACAAAGGTCTATGCCAACTGAACATAATATCTCAATTCAGTGAAAACACATTTTGCATACATATGTAAGTAGGATTGTATCATATCACTAGAAGGAAACGGATAAATACATTCTTCGAAAAGAAAAACGGGATGAAGACAATTATGTCAACCGTTTTAAAGTCAACCATTCACCGAAAAAGTCAAAAGTCAAGCTTGGGAGTATCAGGTTTGAAGTTAAAATACACCCCGTATTCATCAATTCATTGAACTCATTTGTACTGTTACAGCAAAACAAGGGCGCTCTATTTCTTGTCGTAAATATTGATATAGTGAGCATTCTATCATGAAATGATACAGTCTCCACTTTTGAATTATGACATAACTCACATAAACGCGCTTCGCATCGTAATCGATTTCTATGACTGCCAGTTGCGAAATCTAATTCACAAAGAGAATTCCAAGTTCGATTGACTTGAAATGACAATTACTGTGCAAATACTAATTCCCACACTTTTTACTGACTATTAATGCCACCGATGTATGAAGCAAACGATGTGCAAACACTTTGTATCCGTTAATATGCATCATGTATCTATGAATATCCAAAAAAGTTGCATAGATATTTGGATATGGATGCAAGCATTGAAAATTTGTTGAAATCCTCCTCTATCTCTCTTAGCCAGTCAGCTGACTACGTGTACTGGAAGTCTGTCCTGCCATGACATTGTAAGGCTTTCTATCTCGAATCGTTGTTTGAATGCAAATCAGGAAGCCTTTGTTTTTCTTCAATCCTCGGAATTTTTGTCCATTTGCTAATTAAATTATCTTCAGAGGATAAGTAGTGTTGAGGTCATTGCACTTTGAGGCTTTAGAGTACAACTCATTTTATCAGAAGTTATATCGAAATATATGGAAGTTGCAGCAAAATGTGTTATTATAGTCAAACTGATGAAAAACATTTATTCCTGATTTGAATTATATCAACTTTAAATCGTCGTCTGAACCCAGCAACAGTTCTCTTGAATCATATAGTGCTCTCTGTTAGCACAAAATGAAACAGAACTGGACTTTCTTTCTGATACCAAAGCTTAAACTGCAACATATGCACCATCTAGCATTGTTTCCACGTTCTATTACACCGATTGGACAAGAAACACCGAAAAGAAGAAAAGTTTATGATCAATCAGAAAAAGTTATGAAATTTTATCGGGAAATGTAAATAATACCGTAACAAATAACGTATGAGAAATGAAATAATGAATTTTATCAGTCAGATAATTAGTACAGTCTGATCATTCGAGCACAACATGCAACATGTATTTCAACCAGGTTTGGCTTTTTGCCGGCTAAAACTGGTTTTTGCCACTAGGTGGTAAAAACCAGGTAAAAACCGGCTAAAACTAAAATTCCGAAAAATCAGTCTATTTCATCACGAAATGATCGACAGCAAGTTGGAGTTTAAGTGTTACGGTGCATGCGGGTTTGCAGTTTGCAACTCATGATATTCCAAAATATGACATTCATTCTGTCATGGAACCACACAGGTTTTTATAACGAACGACAAACGATGTTGTCTCTCTTTAAGATTGCTCTGCCCTTTTCTTGTGATTTAAGAACAAATGTAGACTTCAGCACCATTTTCGCTCTTTGGTTCATGTAACAGAAGTTGTTAGATACTCGCAGAATTATCATCAAATGAATGGAAAAATGAAAATAAATGTATGAATATAACTCGTTTATACATAGCAGGGATGAGGACTCCGACTCCGGGGGTTGATAGACTCTGGCTTTTGATTGGACTCCGACTCCGAATGGCAAGTATATAAAGCCTAGTTTTTAAAATAAGCTGGTAACCTACATCATATATCATTATTGGCCTACCTGAACCTATTTTTAGAGATCATTGTTGCATCAATTATCAGTCATTTTCGATGAAAGTTTATCAAATGCAGCTTGAAGTTGCATGTATGTGACTCGGCTCCTCCCATCTTGTTAATGTACATGTATGCTGCACACGGTTTTTCTCCAGTCTCTACCAGGCAGAAAAATCCCGCATTTTTCTCCAAAAAATATGAGTTCACTTTCGATTTCAATATGCGCTTTGGAGGAGAATACTTGGAACATATTCTTGATTGAAAGCACCTATACTTGGAACATATTCTTGATTGAAATACGATATTGATAAGGTTTGAATTGTGAAAAAACAGGTCTAAATGTTTATGGAATGATGAAAAAGTAAAGTGAACTTATTACGACTAACGTTCGTCAATAAAGTAAGGAGTGACGATGATCCCTTATATTGTATGTACCCAAAAACTAAAGTACTAGCAATGCTGGAAAAATAGTTTTAGCCAGTTTTTACCAGTTTTAGTCGAAAAATGGTGACAAAAGCTGGTGGTTTTTACCAGGTTTTTACCGGTTTTTACCAGCCGGTAAAAACCAGGGTGGTTTTTACCGGCCAACCCTGATTTCAACGCTTCTCGGTCCACTCACATTTCAATCTACGAAATCCAAGCAAACTTGTGTGTACTTATTGCGTGCTTTAGACGTCTTGGGTGTTTTTCAAGAAAATACAGGGTCTCCCAAAATAGAGGCCAAATTTCATGAAGGCATCAGACTATCATATTATATAAAATGTATTCTCCATTAGTGTTTAATTGGAAGGAGGGTGTTGTGTGAGTCTAAAGAATCAGTCAAGCATGTGATCTATCGAGATGCCATCAGAGCTGATTCATTTTAAAACAACTATGGTCGCTTGGGCATATGATTGAAAGATGATCAGCTGCGCAGAGAGCAGCATAATGCAGTCCTTCTTCACCTGGTTCACTCATTGATAGTTCATGAAGACATAAGGTAGTTCGGGTCATTTGAGCTGATCTTACTGACGAGGAGAGGTATGGCAGTCGGGACCTACACCTGACTCGACTTGAACTGATCGGGTTCGGACAGGGCTGAAAAAGTTTCGGGTTAGGTATTGGCAAAAATCTCTTGATATTTAGAGTACTAGTATATCAAGAGGATTATGTATTATACAACATACAGAAACAGAATGACTCGAATTAAATAAAAAAGCTGGTATATTCTAGCCAGAGCTTATAACTTGTACAAACGCAATAAAACCTGTAATTTGGGAAACCTATAGATGGTTTCTGCTTTTACTTCTGTGTATACTAGCTTTTTTTAGCTGATAAAACAAAGACAAAGTCAATAACAAAATGTATTGAATAGCTTTCAACCACGTCTTTGTCAATTCAAAAAACAATAACAACCTCTAACAGAGCAATAAGAAAAGAAGCTTATTTCGTTTTTATTTCTTTTCTTATTGCTTTGTTAGAGGTAGTGGCTGTTTTATTGAATTGACGAAGACGCAGTTGAAAGCTATTCAATACATTTTGCTATTGACCTTGTCTTCGTTTTATAAATTGAGCAATTTGGTCAATGGTGAACCGAATTTATACTGTCTTTTGTATTCAGTCATTTTTCTATTATGATGCTGTGGTCATATAACCGCGAAGTATTGAAATTACATGTAAATAATGTGCAAAATGTCGACGCACTGCACTGTCACAGAATGTCGACGCACTGCACTGCCACAGAATATCGGCGCACTCCACTGTCACAGAATGTCGACGAACTGCACTGCACAAAATGTCGGCGCACTGCATTGGCCTCATAATGTCGACACATTCCACTGTCACAGAATGTCGACGCACTACACTGCCACAAAATGTCGGCGCACTGCATTGCTGCATTGGCCTCAAAATGTCGACGCACTGCATTGGCCACAGAATGTCGACGCACTCCACTGTCACAAAATGTCGACGCACTGCATTGGCCACAGAATGTCGTCGCACTGCATTGGCCACAGAATGTCGACGCACTGCACTGCCACAAAATGTCGACGCACTGCACTGCCACAAAATGTCGGCGCACTGCACTGCCACAGAATGTCGACGCACTGCATTGGCCTCAGAATGTCGACGCACTCCACTGTCACAGAATGTCGACGCACTGCACTGCCACAAAATGTCGACGCACTGCATTGGCCTCAAAATGTCGACGCACTGCATTGGCCTCATAATGTCGACACATTCCACTGTCACAGAATGTCGACGCACTGTGTTGGCCACAGAATGTCGACGCACTGCATTGGCCTCAGAATGTCGACGCACTCCACTGTCACAGAATGTCGACGCACTGCACTGCCACAAAATGTCGACGCACTGCATTGGCCTCAAAATGTCGACGCACTACATTGGCCTCATAATGTCGACACATTCCACTGTCACAGAATGTCGAAGCACTACACTGCCACAAAATGTCGGCGCACTGCATTGGCCTCAAAATGTCGACGCACTGCATTGGCCTCAAAATGTCGACGCACTGCATTGGCCTCATAATGTCGACACATTCCACTGTCACAGAATGTCGACGCACTACACTGCCACAAAATGTCGGCGCACTGCATTGGCCTCAAAATGTCGACGCAGTGCATTGACCACAGAATGTCGACGCACTGCATTGGCCACAGAATGTCGACGCACTCCACTGTCACAGACTGTCGACGCACTCCACTGTCACAGACTGTCGACGCACTGCTTTGGCCTCAAAATGTCGGCGCATTGCACTGCCACAGAATGTCGACGCACTGCATTGGCCACAGAATGTCGACGCACTGCATTGGCCACAGAATGTCGACGCACTCCACTGTCACAGAATGTCGACGCACTGCACTGCCACAAAATGTCGGCGCACTGCACTGCCACAGAACGTCGACGCACTGCATTGGCCTCAGAATGTCGACGCACTCCACTGTCACAGAATGTCGACGCACTGCACTGTCACAGAATGTCGGCGCACTGCATTGGCCTCAAAATGTCGACGCACTGTGTTGGACACAGAATGTCGATGCACTGTGTTGGCCACAGAATGTCGACGCACTGTGTTGGCCACAGAATGTCGACGCACTGCATTGGCCTCAGAATGTCGACGCACTGCACTGTCACAGAATGTCGACGCACTGCACTGTCACAGAATGTCGACGCACTGCATTGGCCTCAGAATGTTGGCGCACTGCATTGGCCACAGAATGTCGACACAAATCTCCCGTCGATCGAAATGCCCGCAATTACTCAATATCGATCACATCACACATTTTAGCTCCATTCATGATATCTTTTTCGATCCCATGTATTCTATAAAACCACAGTGCTTTTCCTTTCAGAATTCCTAGATGTGCGTGATTCACCTGTGACAATGACAACGATAATTTCAAACATGATTTCTATAGATGCACTATGTGAATATGATGCATTTATTTACTGTGTTCCACTTAATCAGCTACTTCATTATTTAAAGTTTGAAATGCTGTACAGACCTACAGATGCATTTTCAGTGTTTGATCGTTTTCTCTTTTGTTTCTGTAAGACACGTGTGCAACCATCAGCAACCTCAGAAAATGCCTTAATAACTCGCAGACCCGTCCATCATCATAGTGTGGATGATATACAAATCCAATCGTGGACATTCACTGATTAAATCCAACAGAAAAACTGCTTTGCCGATTTAAAGTGTCAGGTTTGATAAAAGTACAACTGATTCCTTCGTCTCCAAAACAATGCTACACTGTATGTATTCGTCATTATGGTATTCGTGATAGTGAACATTTAGTACTCTACCTCAGCTGAATTCAAAAAATTGTCTTTGTCTGCACTTTTCTATTCTAAGAATACTACCTCAATTTGTATCTGTCTTACTGCGTCAAATGATTTGCGGCAAAACTGAAACATCGGTACTGTTTGCATCAGAATACATTCCTATAAAGATTACTGCACGATGATTGCTTTGTTGATGCAGAAATTTCTTGCTTGAGAGATCTTTTGTTCTTCGTTTGTTTTGCCATGCCTGCTTTAATACTGTAACTGCTTTAGGTGCTAGTGATAAGCTTCGTTGTTAATTCGGGCGAACAGTTTGCTTTCGCTTCCGCTGTTCCAATAGAACTGTGCGCAAAAGATCAGGTGCTTCTACAGAATAACGAGCTTGCAAGACAATTAACTCATTCCAGGGCATTCGAGCGTCTAAGTATTCCTGTAGTGACGAAAATTCGTTAGAAAATATCTCCTGTATCATTGGAAACAGATTTCATGCCAACATAACAAGGTTGAAATTTCGCTATTAGTGAGTTATCCCGAATTGTCGCAAAGAGGAAAATGACTACATCGTCTAAATCTAACTCTTGATATTTTTCAATTGACATTCATAATAAGCCTCGTTATTGAGCTCTTATCACGCTACAGTCTGTGCATTTCTAGCTTGTACGATAAAGCGCGGTTAGCTAGAGTCAAATTAATTGTCTACAATTTCAGAAAGATTTAAAGAATTTGAGCCAAAAGAGATAGAGTCTGAAGAAGGATAATGCTTCATCACTTTTGTTGCATGATTTTACTTGAGAGAACTCGAGTAAAGATTCGTACATAAATTTTTAGTGTGGAAATCTTACCCAAACCCAAGGTTCGAAATAAAAACCACATTTTCTGTCTGATCGGCGTCTTGGAGAATTTTGTAGGTTGCTGAAATGCTGCTCTGATAAAATAAATAACTCGCATTTTTTAGTTTATATCTTTATGGTTCAATTAACATTTACAGAGAGGCAATTTGACACAATCAAGTGCAGTCAACGATATCGCTCAATGGATCCCAAATATCTCATGTGTCTCGAACCACAAAGTGAAGAGGGTAGTAAAAAGTAAAAGTATTTTTCACCAGGACTCCAAAACAATTAGCTCAACACTTACCTCAAATGTGTGATTAAATGACCAGTATGGGATTCGTTTCACTGTACCTTGTGAATACTATCAAATCCCATTTGAATGATATTAATTGCTAGCTAGTATTTATGACAAGAGCACTTTTTATAATGATTTCAAAACTTGTTCGAGGCAATGACGTGTGAGTCTTGATGTTACTATAGTCAAGGTTTATTATACGGTGCATGTGGTTGTCTCTGTCGTAATTCGCACACCGCGAGCCGATGAAAGTTTTATTAATCCAATATGATTTTGAAAAAAATCTTTCCTGGCGCTTTAATTCCCATGAGATTAGATTTAAAGAATAGCAAGTTAAGGGTTCATTACATGGACTTCAGGATTTCTCATTTATTTCAAATACACAGCAATTTTAAGAAGCCAAAATTTTGCATCACTGCTTCACTGCGATTCTGTATTTTTACTTTTTGAATAAGTGCATTCTCAAATTAATTACAATCTCCTTCCGCAACATATTGCGCAATGGACACCCCTGAAGAGTTGCTGACGACTATTAAGTTCAAAACACATTTGCATTGCACTTTCAATAATGCCCATTTTCTTGTTTTTCATGTAACAAAGGTCACTGAAGGCTACAACTGTCAGGCTACAACACAATTTAATATGTTGCATGATGTAATCAATATTCAACGCCGAATGAGCTAAACCAGGTTTGAAATGAAGTTGAAGACCTTTATTTATAATCAGTGTCCCAATTGTCAGTGGAAATGAACGTGCTATTCAATGAGTTCTGCTATTGAATTTCAATGACGGAAAACTACATGAAATATTTTTATGTATGCCTAAATCATGTGGTTATGAAGCATGCAGTTATTATTACACCTTGCATTATTTTAACCTAGGGGCCTGCATGTATAAAAATAAATTTGTGTTTTGACTTAATCAGTTAAATAAAGATTTTGAACTAAGCAAGTTTTAGGGAGATTGTATGCATATTTATAAATTTTATGAGAGAACATGATGACAGAAACTTTATGATCAACATGCTTTATTTCTGTGTAAAATGCAGTTGACAATGCTAACGCTGCAAGGTATCCGAAATTCAAGCAATCGCTGCGTTCATGTATTGGTTGCCTCACTGTGGAGTTTGAATAAATGATCACAAGCTTGAAATGACTAGCTGACTACAAAATCGAAAAAGCATCGAGGATTAACATACCGGCAGTTTTATGTTCATACCTCCGTTATTGCCATGGCATTGTCGTTCCATGATGCCTTGCTGTGACCAGGAATGTCTATGAAGAATATGATAAAGTCAGCTCGATTTCAACTAATTTCATACAATATCATGTATGACATTGATGTCGACATTAGCTAACTACATGTATGTCCATGAAACCCGGCAGTTTTAATGAAACACAAAATGTGAATAAAACTGTCCACATAAACTTTGCGATTTGCAAAACTTCGGTCCACAGTCAATTCTCCACGCTTTGGGAGTTGTGTATCCCGAGTTCTATATCATATTATTCATAGACATCCCTGCTGTGACATAATTATAATCTACAGTAAGTTTATGTGGAGTGATTGCTGTCAGGAAAAGTGTGCATCAACTGAGAGCAACAATACAAAATTACTTGGTCGAACAGCAAGAAGCTGACTGACCTCTTCGCAAGCTGGCATATTCTGACTTTTCATGATTTCATCAGAGAGCACAACGCAAGAAGCACAAACTCCTCCAGATTTCAGCTAAAACTTGGCAATGCGTTATAATTGATTGGCTCCCATATGGAAAATGATTATAATCTGTTTGATAATTATTCAAGGCAACCAGCTACACTTATTGTTGACAGCCTAACCTTTTGAACATTTTTCTCAATCTATAGGATAGTTGACTCAATTTTAACTTTCTGACTTATTTTGATCATATTTTGACGTAGTAACTTCCAGTATATAGTTCAATGAGAAAATTATTCTATTGTTTTGAGTTTTCCTCGGTAAAATTACCTCATTTAAAGAATTTTACTTTATTGACTTTTGTAAGTCCTAGTTATCATATATTAATATATTCAAAGATTTCTACCAAAACAAAGTCTCAAATTCTTGGCTTGAGAAAAAACTATAAAAGTTCTTGTTCAGTTCAGTTCTCTAGTGTTAGCCTATATTTCGATCAGGGGCGTGTTAGTCTATAGATCAATTTGCGCTGTGCACGGAGAGCCGAAACGATTTACGCAATATCTTTTTCGAAAATTATTGTCTTAATTTATATTCAAAAACTTTCTTAATGCCATAACTCCGGGAAAAAGCACTTTTAAAAGGAGTATACTTTCCTAATAAACAAGATGAACTGAGTAATTAATCTTCCGCCTTACCATTCAATGAATCATTTTCAATCCTCTGGATTCTATTACGTCAGACTACTCCCTCATTAATAGACAAAGCAAAGAAAATATTTCTTCGAAAGACCATTGTCGGAATAACGATTAAGAAAATTCTTACGAAATCATAACAGCGACAAAGAATCTATTACATAAAATGATCAGCACAACGCATCGTCGATGCAGCAGCGTATAGAAAATTGTCTTTAAAATAGACCATCTTCTTTTCCGACTGAATAAGATAAAAATGCTTGTTTCACTCTCTCTTCATGTCCATGAAATAGGTTGCTGTCTTTTACCAAAATATCATTGATGTCAAGAATTCCAACACTTCTATTGCCACTTCAGTCAGTCTCATTTTCCAGCATTTCAGTTACTCATTTGATTTATCATATTGTATATTCTCTCGTCATACTCTACCATTTGGATTTGACATCAAGATCTTCATTTATAATGTTTCAATGCTGTCCATGAAATGACCTTTTGGTTTGCAGCTTCATGATTTTTCGTCGTTTTCTCAGTCTAATTCCTACAACCTGCCATTAACCAACAGTGACAGATTCATGTCGAACTGCTACTTCATTGAGTCAACATGAGTGAACGACATGCTTCTTGCTTTAAGTCTTTTCATGTGTCTTTCTTATTTGAATATATTTCAACAGTAGGAGTTCTCACATTGTTTCAGTCATTTAGAAACACTATTTATAGGATACTTCGAAAATAAATAAAGAATATTGTTATTTTTTCACCTCCAGTGAACACAGAATCTTCGCTCGTTGTAAGTTGTAACCGTATTTTCTTTCTCGGTTCGTTATGCGCACTGAATGAAGAGGACAGTCGATGTTCATTCACTTTTCAGTGAATATGACTTGAACGTCATAAATTTTAGAACAACTGTAAATTTGCTAAATTAGATAAGTTTCAACTTCACGCATGGCATCCAGAATGCCATGAATTTGTCAACTGCTACAATAGTCATCACGACATTGTAAGGCCTATATCTAGACGGTTGCTAATTGAATGAAGCCGTGGTTCTGAATGGGGTATAATGTCTGAAAATAGTCACGATATAATGTTCTTTGCTTTCTACAGTTTGTGCGACGATCGTTTAAAGGCACAATCCTGCAGCCTGTCTCATCCGCAGTCATAAATCGTTATGAAATCAAGTTTCCCCTGGGTTCATCTTTTCTAGACGCAACCAAAAAAGAAACCAAAAATTGGTGATTCATCCAAAGAAATACAGAATTCAACCGACTATGCATAAAAGTCAAACGTTGTCAAACGGTTGTCAAAAAAGTCAAACGGTTGAATTCTGTGATTGCGTTTAGAAAAGAACCTGATTTCTCAACGATTTGTGTCTGCGAATGAAACTGGCTGCAGGACTGTGTCCTTTAACAATCGTCGTACAAACGGCAGGAAACAAAGAACATTACAATATATTTTTAGACATTATACCTCATTCAAAATCATGGTTTCATTCAATTAGAAGCCGTCTAGATATAGGTCTTACAATGTCGTGATGGACTATTGCAACAGTTAACGAGATCATGGCACCCTGGATGCTACAAATTTAAGTTGAAGCTTATCTAATTTTGCAAATTTTCGGTTGTTGCAAAATTTGTGACGCTAAGTGTATTTATTACCTGCAATCACTAACGTAGCATTTCATGTCCTAAATAGCAGTGAATGGCAAATAACAGCAAGTGAGAACTTTTACTTTTAGATAGCATTAAGAAGAACTTTTAGTTTGTACATGGCTGTACAAGCTATGTTTGCAGTGAAATCATAAATTTATAATGTATAAAACTGATCGTGAAAATCATAAAATTGCATCCTCCATGATTATTTCATCTTTTTCCAATCTTTTCAGATTTGAAAAATATCTGATTAAAACAACATAGCCCATCCTGAAGATAAAGTCATATCATCTTATTGTAGTCAGCGTTTATAGTGTTACTGTTCATTACTGTCCATTGCTAAATTTACAAGTCAATTTCATAGTAAAGTTATTATTCATTAATATAATTCATGCAATGATAGCCTCCTAAGGGAATCAAAATTTCATAAATCTTTTAAATACACAATGCTCACAAAGTGATTGGCTGTATATCTTACAACTGTAATTTTTTCTTGAAAACGATGTTTGAAAGCGGCCTGCGGACCGGACCACTCTTTGGAACCGGACCGAATGCAACTCTGATGTGCATGCATTCCAAGCAAAACTTCTATTTTTATGTCATTTGCGAGAGGTAGCACCAACTAAATCTTGAATTGTCTAATTCACAAAGCATTGTGTTTTATTTATCATGCCTCGGCTGCAAACAGCAGGACAACGACCTATAAATGAACATCGGTGAATAATATTCACGGTTTTCAATTTGAATTTTGCTTTCCCGTTGATTGTGGTGTTACTTCGCATGTCTTGCAGATTTGTCACTTACAGGTATCTATGGAGCGATCAATAAACATTTTTCTTGTTTTATTGTTGAAAACATTTGTGATTAATTGATTGCAGATTGTAATGCAAAACATAGAAAAATTACAGAAGTTGCTTTAATTGGGAACATATCACGACCTAACGTAATCGGCAGCATCTCTCGCATTTTAAATAGATTATTCGCATCATAATATCTAGAATTTTGCAGTGACTACCTGTGGAATATATTTCGGTGATCTCGCATTCAATGGAATAAAATTCAACTGAAAAAGACAGATCGTTGAAATTTAATGTGAGATTTCAAAACACCAGCCTTGTCTACAGGTGGAAAATCCACACATGTTTCACATTATAACTAAGTCAAGAAGTTGATGAGCTTTTTTGCAGCTACTGTCAGTGCCTCTAAACCGGGTCCATGTGGTTCTCTGATGAGGTAGGGTGTAGATCAAAGACTGTTTGATCGGTAAGGAAGAAATGCTTTGAACAGTTTAGTAAATGATCAATAAAAGAACAATATTATGCAATGACTATGTAATAGCACAACGTAACTAGAAGTTTATCAATTTCGACGAAGCGCATGCTCAATGTATCAAAATTCGATTAACAAATGCTCCGAGAAAACTCTTTCTCTTCGTGCCTGGTCCATCATCATGTTCAAATGCCTTCATATTGAAAGATTTCAAAAATTACGGTTTATAAAAGTGGCAATGTTTACATTTTGGCCTCTGTCCACCATTTCCTCTCTCGGAAGCGGGTGTATAATCACTCATTTAAATTTTTTTTAGTTTTGTTTTTTTTGCATTTTGTTATTGAACATCAGTTGTTAAACTGACAGCCAGCATGCTTTGTAACTTAATGAGAAAAGTGGCAACAGTTCCTCATATTTTTACCAATCTATTTTACTATTTTGGTCTGAAGGTAGTAGAAATTATGATTTTCTGTACATTATGTTTTTTGGAAGTGCAGTTTATAGAAATGCCGAGCACTTTCAACCCTCCACGATGGTCGCTGTCAAAGAAGCATTTCTTTGCAGTGCATCTATACATGTAGAGTAAACTGCGCCTCCATGAGGTATTCCAGCACTTCATCCACTAACATGCGAAAATAGTGACTCAATATTTCAAGCAATATGCAAGCTAAAGTAGTGTAGACTGTCATGAATATTAAACGCTTGCAGTGCGAGAAAATGTGCAAGAGAAACTTTAAGCACCAACTTCTTTGGCGGTGACTACATTTATTTAATGCTTGTCAAATCTAATGTATCACCTTATCTTGGGAGAACTCCAATACACAAAATCATCTTTTGTTGATAGGTTACAGTTTGTTACTTAATGTATGCACATACAGTGTATTGTATACAGAGCAGCACAAGCTTATACATGCAATATACATGCATGGCAAAAGCAATAATTTCAATCACGAACGTACATTTCAGATTTCCGCAACATTGTAAGTAAGCATGCAAATATGGCACATGCATGTATCTCTCATCTATTACAAACATGCATCATTGCTGCACACGGTGCTTGGAAATTGACTTTAACCTTGAAAAAATTGTCCATAAAATCTGAAAATTGATTCTACATCAAAATTTTGTGCTGAAAACGAATATGATTTCAAAAAAATCGTACAACGAGCTCTTCAAAAGATAATTGACTTTTTTGATCAGTATTCATCTGATTGATTACCAGTGATTGATTTAGTAGATTTGTACATCTGTGATGTCAAAATAGTGTAATATAATATGCAAATTAACCTGGCAGAAAACGAATATGATATCCAAAGCATCATCACTACAGCCGATTATACGGTATGACGCACGCACACAATGATGTTTGTCATGCCGTGTGACTAATCGATGATCATTCGATTATTCTATTCGATAGCCGCTGTCGTATCGAAGCCAGTCTGATCGAAGCATTAGTCTTTCTCATTCTTCATTCGTTTGACGTTATGGCTCATGCTCATCATGCATCAACTCACAAGGAATGTTTGCAAAAGGTCTTCTTGATATGTTTCAATAAATGTGGCAAGGACAATCGATGTATCACAGACAGGCAATACAATTTGATTTCCGGGATTGTTTTCCATGGATTTGATCGCGATGACTGGAGACTACCAACGGTTATATGTGGAACATGTCGATTGGTTTTGGGTGAGTACACCAATGGCAAATTTACTCGTAAAATGAGTGTATATGATCATAGTGAGGTTGGTCGGCATCAATATCATACCAGGTCAATATATACTAATTGTGACTGTCTTGTTTGTACTATTTCCAAAACTAATGCATCCGTCAGTTCTAAGAATTCTAGGTTAACTAATATCAAACCCAATCCAGGAAGACCATCAACACAAGAGAAAAGTAGCAGCTCCAGACCAACCAGCTTGAAACTTTGCAGCTTGTGCTTATCAGATATAGGTAGGGGAAAACCACACAACTGCTCTCGTTCCGGAGCTCTGACACATGTTAAACAATTACTGAATTCGGCGGAAAAGAATAAGAAATTGCCAGAACAAGTTGTGAACTCTTACATTCAAGAGTCTCATGATGATGACTTCTTGCTGACATCGCCAAAAGGCGGCCGTCCCTTCAAGGTTTCCCGTGGAATTACGGACGATTTCAATGCTCGGGTTTCGTGTCAGAATATTACCAATATTCAATCTGAAATGAATTTGAGCAACCGTCAATCTTTGAAATTGCGCCATGAGCTGAGAAGAGCATCAACCAAGATTGAACCGAATTTGGAAGCCCACTTGTATGCTACCGATCATTGTTTTGATGACTACTTCACGTTAAAAATGATTGATTTCTGTGTCATGGAGCAAGATGTTGTAAAAGGCGTAGAGCTTACTCCTGCTGTTGTCTGCAAAGATGTACGACAGTCAATTGATTTCATACTTGAAAGGAGAGGCATAGATCGTGGTGACTACTACATCAAAATTTACATTGACGGTGGAGGCTCTTTCCTCAAAATTTGTTTGTCAGTTTCTGATAAAAACTACAATGGGCGATATAAAGACACAGGAGTGAAGCATATTTTTCTAGTCGTTTTATCTGAAAATGTACAAGAGAATTATCCAAATATTTTAAAACCATGGGTATCAGCAAATTTGAACGATCTGGATTTTAGCAATGAGAAATTGACAATTTCATGTGATCTCAAACTTGCGAATTGTTTGCTTGGACTGATGTCCCATGGTGCGACTTTTCCCTGCTGCTGGTGCACAGCAAGGAAAGATACAGTCCGTTTCATAAAAAGTGGATCATCCTAAAATTTGACTAAATAAAACAAAGTATGATACAGAAAGCATTTTTCATGTTATTTCATGTCCCTGATATATTTAAATGTCCTTATATAATCTGATAAGCTATGATACAGTAACGGTTCTTAAGAAGCTAATATTTTGTGGCCCTACCCTTATTGTCAATGACATTACCAATTCGTCTAGGCATTGATTCGATGATATCGTTGATTTTTGACTGATCTAACTTTCTCCACTCTCTTTTTAACAGTGACGTAAGTTGTGATACGCCATCTGTAGGTAGCAGTGAACGACGAACGTTACGTTTTAGAAATACTCCATACATTTTCTATGGGATTCAGATCAGGAGAACGAGCTGGCCAAGATAATGTCCTAAGCCCTAATTGAGACTTGCATAAGTTGACTCTACTACTCCTGTGACACGTAGCACTATCATCCATAAATAACCAAGTCGATGGATCACCAAGTTGATCTGTCATTTGGCCAATGTTCATTCGTAAAACATTCACATAGCGTTCAGAATTCATGGTTCCTTGCTGTATGTGAAGTTCAGCCTAGTTCTAGCAAGGGTGACACTTTGTCTTTTGTGCATGCGATCTCGTTATTGTTCATTTGTGCTTTGTATTGTTTTCAACCGGTAAGAGATAGATTTCTAGCTGAAAGCAATCAGGAGTGCTGCCAACACCACCGCAACGAAGTCAGGAAGCTATGGAACATAAAGTCCAGTTAATCACATGTAGCAGTTACATTATTGTTGATGAATAATGGTGCTATACTGGCTCTGATTGACCAATTTTCTTTATTTTTGTTTTGCTTGATAGCTTTTGGCTTGTAGAACAACATATTACATAACAAAGGAAACAAATGTAATTTTATAAGAGTGAGGTATGATTTTGTGTAACATTGCTAAATGAAGATCAAATTATCTACTACTTTTTTATCTATAACAGGAAAACAACTCAATATTCATGCTTGAAATTTCCAACAATGATATTTAGTAAGCACAACTGACATATCTTCCAAATTTCAGAGAAATTCGTTCAAGTTTGGCGGAGTTAGACAAAGTTGAAGTTAAGGCGATGTTTAAGGGTGATCCATTTTTTATGAAACAATCTGTAGTTTGCATGTGTCTGGTCAGGCACGCTCATTTCAGTCAATTCATGACTCGTTTTGGTCTTATCACGGAAAATGCCAAGACAAAAAGATGGCTAAGCATTATGAAAATGTGATACATCCGAGTATAATCAAATGCAGTGATCTCGGAATAGATGTGATACAATTCATACCACCTCCGGAATTACATTTACTGCTCGGAGTTGTGAATACACTCTTCAAATATATGTCCAAAATTTGGCCGCATTCAATGGCGTGGAGCGAAAGATTGCACATTGAAAGGAAATCCTACCATGGTGTCTCTTTCTTTGGAAATTCCTGCATGAAACTCCTTTCTAATATTGACTTGCTCCAATCAATGTGCCCATTGCATTGTCTGCCATACGTCAAGGCCTTTCGATGTTTTTCAAAGGTAAGCAAGCAATTTGTGTTATTATGTTGATACCGTTAGATGTTTTTTCGATGTTTTTGACTTCCGATGTTTTCAGAGGTATGTAATTTGTTTTATTCATTATGTTTATGCGATTACTAAGATGCAATACCTAGTCCAAACTCTAAACTTTATTTCGAAATTCATTTCTACTGCATCACCAATGTTTTCAGAGCTCATTATTTCATAAACAATTTTGTGAACCTTTTCAGCAAAGCCTCACTAAAAACTGTACTGGTGTATATGTAGCCTTTTATTCACTTTACAGGTTGTTGAATCATGCTTCGGATGGGAGCTGATGTCATCCTACCTCGAAGACATCAACAACTTCGAAATGGCATACATTGATTTGGATGTCAACGTGACGCCCAAAGTACATGGCGTTATCTGCCATGTTCCTCAATTTTGTGCGAGATTCAACGAAGGATTGGGACGATGTTCAGAACAAGCAGGAGAGTCAGTCTATCATGATTTCGCAAAGACCTGGGAAAACTATAAGTTAAAGTCCCTGTCTCATCCTGAATATGGCAATTCGCTGAAACGAGCTGTGTGCGCATACAATGGTCGCTATCTAGTAAACTTATAGACTAAAATCAAATCTTCTTTGTCCGGCTGATATAGCATACCCAGGACTTCACTTCTTCTAATTATATGAGTTCAATTAACGTTTTCATTTTTTCTTTCATGGTCATTAGTTCGACATAATATTTTTTGTCTTCTACCGGTATAACATACATGTAGTTTTCCGTATAGTAATGAACATTACAAACATACCAATATACCATGATAGCATAGCAAAAATCACTATTAATCAATCAGATCGACATTGATCAATAATTAATGTGTAACTTGTAGTCTGCTGCAGTGATGATATTTTGGATATCATATTCGTTTTCTGCGTCATAATCTTACATCTAATCAACATTTTAAACATTTTAATATTCCATATCGTGTAATCGATCATCAATCAATCAATCAGATCGATATTGATCAATGGCTCATCCGAAACGTATAATCGGCTGTAGTTATGATACTTTGGATATCATATTCGTTTTCTGCCAGGTTAATTTGCATATTATATTACACTATTATGACATCACAGATGTACAAATCTACTAAATCAATCACTGGTAATCAATCAGATGAATACTGATCAAAAAAGTCAATTATCTAGAGCTCGTTGTACGATTTTTTTGAAATCATATTCGTTTTCAGCACAAAATTTTGATGTATAATCAATTTTCAGATTTTATGGACAATTTTTTCAAGGTTAAAGTCAATTTCCAAGCACCGTGTGCAGCAAGGTTTTGATGACAATCCTGGCGAAGAATGTTGCATCATACATGTACACGCAAGCTTCCCAAAAATAAATCTAAACATGATAACGATGGACTGCAATCCAATTTTAAGCATATTTCTGAGACGTAATTCGACTTTCAAAATATTTCAGATAGCCAATTGTATTTTTAGACAATCCTATAGCGCATGCAGTAGCATCATAAAGTGATGATGCATACACTACATCGGCATTCTATTATAACGGCAGTTATACACGTATCAATGGAATATTGAATCTGGTTTATTTATAATGTCATAAATTTATGAAATTCATGATGCGCCAGGTATATAATATATTATGAATATGTGGACAAATTGAATCTACGGAATGAAATTATCTATTTTCGTTTGATTCAAAGCTTGCCATCAAAATTGCTTCAATTGTGTGGAATTGTGAATTCTTCTATCAATCCTCGAGGAAAAACCATTCAATCGACCGCCATCTTTTAATATACAAGTTTCTAACATTTTTTGGTTTCGATTGGTTTTTTAATTCCTCCTTGGGCTTATCCCAGGAACCCTAGAAACATGGGTGCCCTACAGATTGAACCAAGACCCAACATCTAAGCTCGAATTAGGTAGAGTAGCAACTCAGCATTAATTAAATCCCCAATGTGTATACAGTTTCTATTTTGTTAAATGAACTCGAATTGAGACCCAGTACCACAAGTAAGGCATGGAAATTGTTACACTTGTGGAGAATCTACACGGATTTGACTGATCATGATAGCAATACAGAAGGAATGATAGCATTTTACAAATCCTGTGTCATGATAACCTTGGAGAGGTAATGGTTGTTAAATTAGCAGATCGATGGATTACAATTACTATAATGCTCAGCCTTAGAAAGAAAGAGTATTTTCTTAAGCGTGATCACAAACTACCTGCCACTGAAAGAGAAAAATATCATAGGTTTTCCATGAAGAGCTGCATCATTATTCATGAAATTTCCTTGATAATCAGCCGAATTTCCTTTTAATCACGACACCTAATAGTAAATTTTCATTCATTTTGATATTCAATAGGTTTCATACTACTTATTTAGTCGCTAGTGCATAAACACAGGGAAAACTTGCAAAAATTTGGCGTCTTAAAAATTGATCAAATGTAATTTTGACCACAGGAACGTAATCTCCGCAAAAAACTGAATTCTTTACTATAAAATTTTTCACTGTATGCTGGGATGTTTTGAGTAGACACTTACTCAATTAGTAGATGCTACCCGTGAGCTTATTAAATTGCTATAGAGGTCCAGAAACGTTCCTCAGCTGTCCATGTCGATCTACGGCTACCTGAACCAATAATCAAAGCAAATTCTGGAGCTCTACAGACATTATCAGTACTGCCCTTGGCAGTTATTGACAGTCTTATCAGATTGTCATGGTTATGTAAAGAGTGAGAAAATCGTCTTCGGATGTCATGCTTATTAACTTATTGTGCATCCGGATACGTGGAGAACTGGGCTGAAATCCAAACTGCAATTGTCATGGTCATTACTGTTTCTGAATGAATACGAATCAAGTATTTTCGATTGATTAATTCACGTATATTTCAAATAGTTCAATTAAATATTTTTTGGTTGGATTTGAAGCTTTCACTTTCTTCGTTTTTCTAGTCTCAGAGATCTCAGCTATCGACTTAATCCGGTACAATGATTTGGGTGTTTGATATTTGAAACTTCAATCAAAATCTCCCTCATAGAATGACCACATAGAGTACCTTATTTCCGTCAACTGTTATTGCCATTGTTTTCAATCATTCACGAACAATGCAAGAAAACGTTGCATGATGTTTATTCCATCTCAGTGTTTATTTGTGTTTATAGACTGCCGGAAACCAAGAAGCAAAGGCAGGACAGAGTGGAGTAAAGTTAAAAGAAACACAAAGAATGTGGGAGGTAACCGTCCAAATTGTGAGGTTGGTATGAAAATATTTTCTTCTTTCGCCTTCATCCAACTTGAAACGAATGTTTCATAGAAGTCCAATAGCGCTATATACATTTCTATGACTCTTAAGTCTAACGGAAGTTGACCTAAGCTCACGCGTCCATCATTAGTGGCCACTCGAAACGTCACAATTGTTTTATAAGGAATCATTAACAGAAACCAGACTGACTCTAATGAGGTTTCCATTTGGTATAATATATTCGTTCGTTTCCTCCCTTTTCTCTCTCTCTCTCTCTCTCTCTTCTGCATCTGTCTGTTTCTACTTCCTTCCTCACAGTCGTCTCGACCGAATGTTTCGAGATCAAGGAGACATAGACCAAGGTGAGAGATTTTAGGGAAGAAATTTTGCTCCCAAACTCCTGCCCTCCACCTGTGTGGATGAGCTCGCTCGGTGGTTCATCCATTGAGAATTGTCGCGAATATCGAACGCTGTGTGGCAGAAAAATCGCCCACTGCCATCGATTTGCCCGTAATTAAGCGAAATTCTTGAGTATAAATTTAAGACATCGAATCAGATCCCACGAGTAAGATTTTTAGTTCGTCCTCTTTCCTCATGCCCCAGTATATGAAGAAGTCATGAAAGTCGGGGTAAGACAGAACTCAACACCGTGCATTTCGTCGAGTAATAACTTTGATAATAACTTGAAATCTTTTGTTTTTAAGACATAAAACATCAAGTTGCGCTTTTTCTTGCAGAATGGCGATTCAAACTCAAAGTAAATTTGAACGGAGAAGAAGCAGAAAGTTCAGGTTAGTTCTTATGCGAACCATTAATGTTTATAATTCTCTCGGCGCCCGTTGCGTGTTTCTGTCAGATCTGTCTCTCTTAGAATTTGCTCAATCGAGCTTGTTTGATTAAGATCGAAAGAGAAAATCGCATTGTGCAGATATTTATATGGATTCCTTATCCTAAGGAAAGGCGAACTTATTGGCAGACAACAAGTGTCCTGTAAACAGGTTATATTCATTTGATCGTTCTGAAGGTTTTATAGTAAATATTTTATTGCAAATATTGACTATGGCTCGAAATAGGATGTTAGTCATATGATGATAAGACAGTATTCTCTCTACTGCTTGAAAATGAAATTCAATGTATAGGTGAACGGAAGTTTTGAGTCTTGATTTATTTTTAGCAAAGTAACAGAGAGAATGTTGAAAGTTATTTAACAATTTTTGATTTCGATAAGGCGAGCGAGTGGTATCTATCTGATATTGACAAGTTTAAATGCCTTATATTCATTATATTCCTTGTTGATAAAGTAATCAAAGTTGTCTCACTCCGTTGGACGAAATAAACTCTTCTTCAGCTTCAACAAAAACTTTATGTTTCAAGGAAAATTTAGATGCAAAAACATCTGTTAATTATTGTATAGAATAAACTTGAGTGCATCAAGTTAACTTGTATTGCGTTATCAATCTTCCCAGCATATTTATTGTCTTCATTTATGATAACACATGTATTGCAAGTGATTGGAACAACAGAAGTCCAGTTGTTACCTGAATTGAAGCAAACATGTCACAATATGCTCATGCGGGGCTTATGTTAGAAATCGAAGAGGTCATCGAACAGCCCCTTTCACTTCAGCTCTCTCTCCGTCTTGAATTGCTTCTATCAGAGACACGTTAATTTGCTAATTAAGCTGAAAGAGGATACATTGATTTGTTTGGATTTCAATGAAAATTTGCACTTTCACTCACATCACTTTTTATATACAAATTGCTTTGTATTGTTGATTACCCTCATGTTACAATTGTCACATGAAGCCTTTGACCGTGTGAGTGGAAAACGCTGCCTGTGTTCCATGGTTGTTGGATTTTGTAAATAAACTTTGAAATGTAAAATATTAGAAATTAGGTCAGGAAAAATGACGGAAACTTCTGAGGAGCATGCTATAGTCTAAGTTTTTTAGCCTGTGTTCGAAAAATCTATGCTATTTAAATAACTCATTGGCATTCGACATCGACAGTAACCAACATTTTTCTGCGCATAAAAGATGTGGCCTTCAAAGTAAATGGTGTTGTGTTAAACATTTACATGCATGGATCTGATACAGAATACTTGTACTTTATGTTCTGGAAAATGCAAATTAGTTCCTAGTATTGACATTAATCAAAGTGCATATGTCATTGGATTAGTGTCATCTTCTCGAACTAGAGATTAACGTCCAAATACTATTCGAAAATTAGAATTGATGTTCCATACGTATTTTGATAATTTGACATCATTTAATAATCAATTGATTCACAATTTGGAAATTAATTCCATCATGTAATACACGGCTGATTTACTAAGTTAGGTGAAACCATGGATGATGCTCCGATTTTGAAACCAAAGCTCGGACAATGCACGGAGAGCGCTTTATTACATTCCGTTTATTATAATAGAAAATCATATATTAACTACAAGGAGAAGAATCCTTGTCATTTATTAGACATTGATGCGCAAATTTATGAGGAATGCAAAGTAGAAGTCGACGATGATTGGATTATGTTCAAAAATGTACTTGCTATTAAGAAACTGATAGGATGTGTTCTGTAGCTATTGCTTTGATGCGCATCTCACGCTAGATTAATTATTTCTTGTTGAAAGAAATCGTCAGAGGAAATCCAAAAAGCAAAGGTGTTGCTTCCTGAACACTTGAATTTAAAATTTGATGAAAACAGAATTTTCTCAGTTACTTTGTATACATACATGTTAAGGTATCATTAAATCTGAAAAGTTAAATGAAATTTAGTAAAGAGTTATTTATTCACGCATTTGTGAAACACTCGATAGAGACAAGCATTAATGCAATTTTAGAACTGACTAAGATGTCAATCGTTGCACGCTCCATAATGGAAGAATGAAATACTAGCAATTGCTATTTCAGTTATCATAGTGTCTCAATCGAATGTCTAGGTACAACTTTCAGCTGTGAAAAATTTCCACAGAACTGAACCATTTTTGGGCACTGAATGCATTCCTTGGCTGGTGTTTAGACTTTGTTCCTCATCCAGCAAGGACTCGTCATTGTGGCTAAGAAGGGCCCAAACAGGCTGATGGACTGCACAGCGGTCTGCTCTACATTCGCATATCCTCGCTTAGCCGCGCGCATTATTGATTGCAAAGTGTCACACGCAAAAGAAAAAAGAACGAAACGTCACGTCTGCGGTTGAGGAGGAATTTAGTTCTGAAGGTGTTCTGCTCTGCATGTATGTGCTCAGGCGAACTGGAACTATGTATTCTCTAACTTATATCATCAATGTTTGATTTCTTTAATTCGAATATCTACAATGTTTCATGTACGCAAAGCAACATTCAGGGAAATTTTGAAACTAAAGAAGCAGCCATCTTTTCTGCTCTGTTGGCAATGCGCTCTCTGTTTCATATTGTCAACTATTCAAAATTTGTAGAAAATTCGTGAAATGTAATGCGCAAAAACATCGACTGTTTCTCATTATCAAGTTGACCATTGCCATTTTTTCCTTGTTGGTCTCAACTTCCTTGTAATTTTTCTATTCATTTTTGTGTAACTCATTCAGCTATTATCGAAAATTGACAATTGAGGAAAGAGATGTGCATAATGAATGAACCTTGAAATCACAACTTCTTTAAGAAATGATTCCCCCTTTACTCAATACGTATTTAGATAAAGCCACCAAATTCACTTTGAAAAAATCGACAAAGGAATGTGAGAGTTCTAATAATTCTTGAGCCCATCGTTATTTTGCTTGTGCTCCGACTTGTGCTCGCAATAAGATTTTGTGTCCACCCTTTACTTACCTTGATAGTTTTCAAGTCTTCTAATCTATTTCTCTTAATTATTCACTAAGTCTTTGTTATTTAACATCTCTAAGTTTGTTAGGTTTGCATGATCTCAATTTTGTTCACATATTTAATATGATTACTCCATAAGTACCGTATATGATTTTTGAATTGATGTTTGAACAGTCCAATTTTTGTACTTGAATAAGAGATGGGCAAATGCATTGTACAAAGTATTAGTTTTCGAATTTCTCAAAATATATTTAGTGGCTTTATTTATTTATAAATCATAAGTGATTAAGTGCAGCATACTCTGAATTTGGCTGAATCTTGTTTGAAAAATAGCGCTTTGTATGAACCAGTAATGCGATAAAGACAGTAAATGCCTTCATATCTTACATTTGTAGCTCGCGTAACGTCTTAGCACCCAGTTGCATGCAGAATTGGATTTCTTTGAATGGATGCCTAGATGCCAATTCAAATGCTATGGTACACATCTTTAGCTGAAGGCTATTCAAACTTACGCAATCTACAGATTGCGCTTCATTTAGCAAGTTAAATTTGATTCTACAGTGCCGCCCATCAGAAAACATGATGTGTGTAAACGCACAGTGCGACATCCTAGCGTAAACATACGTGTAGTAAAGCGGTCAACTGAATGTCCTTTTCATGTATAGTCATAGTAGATTCTAGGAACAGTCCTTGACTTTCAGTGCTGAGTAAAGAATAGATAACTTTTGAAATATCTCCACTGTTTTCACCATTCCCTTACAAATCCAGCCCAGAGTCTATAGAAATTAAGATCGCACAATTGCGAGTATTATAGTGCATGGTTGTCACCAAAAAAGATGCCACATGCATCAGATAGAAGAATGACAACTGCCTATTTCGACAAATGACATGCATGCTTGTCCATGTTGTGCATTATGTCTTATACGGTCAATTCATAAACCATAAAATTGCATTCTAGTCGCATCTTCGCTATTGGATATGTATAAAATACTTCAAGTAATAGTTACCACCCATTTTTGTCTTTCTCGCTACCTGCCTACTTATTTTATTTCCAACACATAGTGAGCAATCCTTGTATGCACGTAAATTACTCGAGAGGCTCTTGAATATTATCCCTCGTTTCTGCATCTATCAATTTGAGCGCTGTCAGTGAAGTTTTGCAATTACAGAGCATTTCCTTTGGACATGAGAATATCATTCATTAGAATTTTTCGAGTTAATATCGATCTAAACTTATACATATGGCTGTATGTGTCAGCCATCCACTGCACTACCGTGACCATTGTATCTTATTATATCACTTATTATTCATTTTTATTGAAGTCGTAACCATTTATGGAGTTTATCTGAAATGTCGCAATATTGAGGTCGAGTTCGATAGTAAATAATCAATCAATGATCAACGTTCCACAAGTAATCGTGTTGATAGAGAAGCGGATATTGTCATAATTTTACTTGATTATAAAACGCTGTAATTTTAAGCAAAGAAATTCAAATCAAATAAAATATTAATTTGAGTTATTCATCAAAATTGTCTTTGTAGGCAATTAATATTTTGAAACTTTGGTTGCGACTTCAATGGTTGGACATTTGTAGAAACAAAATTAACGGCAACATGGTTTTTTTGCGTGTAATCAGAATTCAGAAGTTCACAGACGATCACATAACAGATCATTGAGTAAGTATCACATTTCATTTTGATACCTGGCATTTATATTTGATATAAAATTTGCATTTCCCAACTAATCACAATCGTCAAAAAAGTCTGCATCTGCTATGAGGGCAAATATTCTAATAACGGCAGTTTTATGGGAGGTCTTGATTGAAGAAACTTATAACGGTTTTTAAACACTCTGGTGGAAGCAAGCTTCATACTTGAGCTGTTGCAAACGGAAAGGACGAACTGTTATTGAGCTCTTACTTGAAGAAAATGTGAAATGATTGACGTGTTTGGAAACGGATCGGATATGGCGTCTGGATTGAATTTCGGTCAGCTGTGTTGAGAATCAGGGGAGCAAGTGGACGCAGCTTTGAAACCTTAAAAGGTGAAGATGACTGGGTGATTTTCAACATCGAGCTTTGCGAGTTTCTGCCTCGATCTTATTTTTACACCATATGATTTTATGTCTGGTTTATATCATTTAATCTTTTGCTCATATATGAAAGCATGTCGATGAACTCTTACTTGTAAAAGAAGTTCAAGATTGCTTGATGGAAGCGCAGTTTATCCAACATGCCAAAGTCTTTTGGCCGTCGAAGATGGTCATTCTGAAAAACTTAGCATGGAGCCCGCGAGGACAGAAGCGCTCAACACAATAAAACATGTATAACAACAATAATTTAAAAAATCCCTTCATAAGACAAGTTTCATGAAATTTCATCAAATTTCAAATTTTCATTTTCCTCCAATTTTAAGGTGTCATTGAAGAAAGAATTGTCTGAGGAACATGATAAGCAAAAGGAGTCGTATTGAAGCATGTCGAGAAAAAATGAAAATGATGAAAATGAATACAAATGAATAGTGAATATGGACGATGAAAGAGAAAATAAGAAAACATATATACATATGTAATAACTATCTATTCTATATTGTCACATATCTATTATGTTAAGCGAGTTCTGAGTGATGCATTGACATCTGCATAACCCCGCTTTCACAATGACCATCGCGGATGATCAAAAGAATTTGACATGTTGAATGAGCTGTACTTCCTTCAATCAATCTTCATTCTCTCAGTACCAGAATTTTTATGATAGGCCCCATGTCGAAAGTATTTTTTCAAACATTTACTTGCTGAAAGAACAAAACAGATTGCTAAAACTATTAGAGTCGCTGCCACTGGAAAGTGTTTTCTCGACGCTGTTTTCGTTTTAAATCAGTTGTCTTCTGATTGATACCATTTTTTTTGTCTTCTGACCGATTCACACTTCTCAACTTAGAAATGATTTTATTTTACTTTCTTTATACGACGAAATACATCATTTGATGCTGAAACCACATTTTTTATCCGGATCTCATGAAAACTCGCAGAATTATCAGGAACCACAATGCTATCATGCATGCGAAATTTGTTTTTGAAGAGACAATGATTATCATTTTCAAAATCTCGTAAAACGGCTAAAATGACTATCTGACCGAGACCACTAAAGAATCGGTCAGAAGACACCTGGTGATATATAGTGGAAATGCAAAACTTCTACAAATAATCAGTTGGTGTGGTCGTCACTATGATTTTCGAATTCACCGTGAAAATTGACCATATCTGCGAATTTCCAAGAAAGCGAAAAGACAAAAATTGCTCAAAATGTTGTCATGTAACTGGATTTACCCAGAAAGTGCAACATAGACAAACGTTTCCTCACTTGATAATTAAGAAAATTTTGAATTATTCACTTGCTAACCCAACTATCTATGCAATATCAAGAATAACATCATGCAGATCCTGATCTCGATCATCCAGAAGTTGAAGAGAGAACTCTGATCACAGCGCTAGCTGGCTGATTGATGAGAGGCTAGTGTTGGCAAGGTTGGACCTTGGGTTTTGGGTCGACCTTGTGTTTTCTACTGATGCTGAATATATACAGTTCAAGTTACAAAAATTAATATTTTGATTTGAATCTTAGGAGAGCTACAGAATAAGAGCGTAAAGTTCTGATATTTTATCAAATTTCCACTGGATTCACAGAATATTTCAAAAATGAAATACTTGTGGTTATTAGCTATTTCATTCTGGGCTTGACAATACCGCGCATTGAAAGTTCATACATATTGTATCTACTGTAGGCTTACATGTATTTTGTTGCATTTGTGCATATTGAATTTTTATATATTCCGTATATCTATATCCTCGCAGTTATCTTCGCACACTTAACATTCTGCGATAGCCGAAATTAGTCCAAAAATAAATTCATTCCGATTTCGTTATCTAAATATATTACAGCGCAGCTATAATATTTATCAAGTTTGTTTATATTTGTGAATGATAAAATGAAAACAATTGCTTTACTATGAGCAATGTGTAACTTAAGCATAATTAAATCAAAGATCTTCAAAAGAATTAAAAGAAATCTTTTCAACGTAATACATGTACTTAGGCTACTAATAACAATTATTGCAATAATAAATCGTTTCCCACTAATACCATGCATCTCATAGGCCCAATAGGCATTTTGGCGTATAGAACAATCTCTATTTCAGCACAAAATACAAAGAATGCACTTCGTTTACTTGATTTCATTCATTTATTTAAACTTGGGCTTGGGTTTTGGGTTTTGACCCCAAGTTTTGGTCCAACCTTGGTGTTGGCCTTGCTGGATGGGTGAATTGCGTCTCTGTTGAAAACAGATTGAAAGCAATTTACGTCGATGAGATCAGTGTAGAAAAATGCGAAAAGCACAACAAAATAGAACCCATAGAAGAGAAGACAGGGCAACCATTCCATCTTTTCTGGTTTCGAACATCTCAATTTATACGAAGTCTCGAGGATGGACATCGATAGATCTTCAGTTTTAGACTTTCTTTTTATTGATTATGCTTGGAGGAGATATCAATTCATGCATGCTACTTTCTCCATTGATCATGTAGATTCAAGTATTTCTTGTAATTTTGATTTTCAAGCTCGATTTTATCCTTAAAACTTGATGTTGAACAAAGATTACTTCAAACTGCTCTGACCATTCAAATTTGCTCTACATGAAATTTTGAATAGTCAATTTTGAATGGTAATTAAGAATGTTCTTATGCTTGGTTCGTGCGAAATTCAATGCTGTAGTTGAGAGGAAATGTGTTTCATAAGCTCTTTTGAATAACATTTCCCATATCCTTTACGCATCGTTACACACAAGCTTGGAGAACAGGGTGATGCCTATTGGTTGAAAATACGAACGTTGAGTAATTACAAATTAAAACAGCGATATGGCGAAATTTCACCGTTATCTGAAAATTGATAATTGGTAATATGTATCGTCAAAATAATGAAATGACACCCATATTCAAAAATTTAAGGAGAATACTGAGAGTCTTTTTTTGTTTGTAAAAGTAACAGCGTGCAGAGCTGCATAGGTTTGCAAGGAAACATGAAAGATCTATTTTCCATTACATCATCAGATTATTTGTCAAACAAATAAACTGCAGACACATAATATTTCATGTTTTTATATATCAAAAAATTCTGACGGCTACAATCCTTCTGAAAGATCTGTATCACAGAATTATGAATATATTGTAACTCCATTTTTGTGAGTTAAAAAATGTTCTACTTCAATAAAGAAATTGATGATTGACATATGTAGGTAAACTAATGAATATAAATCCAACGCTATGATAGTGTGTTGTAGCACTTCCTGGCACTTCGGTTGACCTATTCTTGAAACGTTCGATATTATTTTCTACTTTAATCAGTTAGTGAAATAACAAAAAACAACGATGCAATTTGACATTTTTCTCATGGTTGCTGTTTTCATCTTCTCTCCTGAATCTGTCGTGGACCTACATTCTGCATATATTGGTAGTTCCAAAATAATATGACATAAGTGCAGGTGTATCTGTTGGGTTTTCTTCAATCTTCCAATAATTAGCGATTTTCTCAGCAATTGTGACAATAATATGGTTATGCATGCACTTTCTGTGGGATCCGATTGTCATCATCGAGAATAGCATACACGACTTTGATAAAGCCTCCTGTAAACGCTTGCTCGCCCTTAAACCTCCACATTTACCTTATATTCCCCAAAGTTTACAAAGCTATAAATCATTGAAATCTTGTTTTTAAATTAATGATCGATTATAGGCTGCACTCGTGTTCGAGAAACGCATTCCTTTGAATTTCTGCAAAACCTTTAGTAAAAAGAAAACGAGTTTTTACTTGACGTTTCGGGTCCAGACCCTTCTTCACACAGTCAAAACCGGTGTTTTGATTGAGTTAAACATGCCCTGCTTTAACTCTGAAAATTGCGAAAAGGTTTGGAGCGAAACGTCGAGTAAAAACTCGTTTTTTCTTTTTACTAAAGGTTTTGCAGAAATTCAAGGGAGTGCGCATGCGCTTCTCAAACACGAGTGATGATCAAAAATCATGATTCTCCCGTTTGCTGCTATCACTTATAATGATCGATATTCTCGTCATAATAAGTTCATTGGCCTCGACTTGGTTGTTGAAGTCAAATTTCGTCAAATGAAACAGAGAATTATAAAACAGCTTTCCAATTAATTTGCTTGTGATTGTCTTTCTAAAATGAGATTGAAGTGTAGAAAGGCAAAGTGAGGAAATTAATGGACTTCGAGACTACTATCTCATTGCAAGCGAATCACAGACTACAGCGATTAATTTAACTCGGGTTTGCTTCCCCAGTTAACTCATTTTAAGCAGGTTAATTTTTATGCTTTTAAACTCAATTTTCCAATCGATGTTCCATTCGAAATTTGAAGAGGTAGGATTAATAAGCTGTTGCATTATAAATCGATGAAAACAATTAAAAATAGATGACAGAAGTCGATTTCTTCAGTAGAATTACAAAAATCAATGCTGATTTACAACGACAATTATCTTCTAATTATCTTTTTACATAACTTCTTTCAGAAGTAAGTTAATTTTTCTTAATTATAGCCTGTTCTTTATGCAAACATGAGTCAATGGCTAAATGCTATCAATAAAATGCTCGCTCGAAAAATCAAGTGCTTGCAAAAGAAAATGAACAGTGGTTCGTTTTCATATCAAGTGAAACTTGATGAACAATTAATTGGAATAGGAAATATTAGGTTATAAGTATTAGAGAAGATATTATATGTCACATAGATAAAAGAGGAATGCCGCCGACTCTTTGGTTAATGAGTCACAGTAAAGGAAAATACTTATCTAATATTTGAATCAATAATGCTAGGAATATATTAGCCATCTTACCCGTTATTTACCTGAGTCGACTATAGTCGACCGTATGTTTCTCTGGCCGACAGTGGTTAGATAATGATTTTCGGAGTCAATGAAGATGCTCTTCATCAATAACTCATCTCAGACATATAAGCTATCATGATCAGAACAAATCCCGCTTTTTAATTTTTCATTAATTACTGATTATGTAACACTATCAATTACTTAATTATCGCAGCGATATTGAATATGCGCGTTTATCTCGAATCTTATGTAATCCATTCATTTGATTTGTGTTCTGTAATGTCAATGCCAAACAGTTTATATATCAATCGGTGACTTGAGGGAGATAAATTAATTAGTGCAATAAACTTAATGCCGGCTATAGTCGACTCTGGCAGATAGATGAACGTCATTTTTGACACAATTCATGAAAATTAGGATATTTCTCCTTAGATGTGTCAAAATCACTTTATATCAGTATCTGATCTTCTCTGTGATGCAAAGTTATCATTGTATTCTGAACCGACTGAAATACCTCAATGCATCAACTGTTGAACGCATCAAGTCGACCCAGGGAGGTTTGCGGTGAAATTAAAACAGACAAAAATTTCACAGGTTGCTCAATTGCCTAAAGGAGGAGTAGTCTGACAGCTTGGATTGCTCGCTAAGATGTCTAGCACACTTATCATCAGTGAAGTGCTTCGCATCTAATTTATCAATTTTCATTGAAGAAACAATTCTACAATGATTGAAATAACATTACCACTGACCAGACATAAGATAGTCTGAATTGCACGCCAAGATACTCAACACGCTGTCTTGTCATATTTAGAGTGGTTCTGTCGGAGAGGCATTAGATTCCCATGATCGACATTCCTCTATATTTTTTGTCGTGTGTCAATTTTAACGTGTATCTACCAGGGTCGACTATAGTCGACTAATTTGAATTTTTAATAAATAGAATAATATTGCAAATACGTTACGTTAATGTTATTGCAAATGTTATTTCTATACGATCTTCAAAGATGAAGAAGCCTATTTGATGAAGAAAAATTACGAAAGTCAATGAGTAAAAAAATCTGGGAAATAACGGGTTAAATGAACGTTTGTTGAGCGATGGCTCTTAACGAGATAAGCGGATTGCCTAGAAGATTTTCAAAGTACTATCATCATTAGAATAACGCAAAATTGTGAAATTTTCAATAAATATTTGAAGGGTATGATTTCAAATTTCTAGCTATCTTGATCGTTTCTTCTCAATTCGTGAGTGGTGGATCACTCTTTCTATGTAGGAAGCAAGAGGATCTACTTTACATTTGAACATATACGTGTATGCAGTCAAAACCACCTCAGAAGTGCTTATAAATGGGGCCTCTAACCTGTTGAGGCGCAGTTATTTGAATGGTTCACTGCTCTAGTTCAGAAATGCACGTCAATATGCGTCCTATCAATGTGATGTAAATCTCACTGGGCATTCAGGGGAATACAGGTGTCTGCTTAACTATAGCAGTTGGATGCATGCAGTTAAGGATGTGTGGTACACGTCTCCGGAGTTCAACAGGTTGACTCTCATCCAAATAAAAAATTTTTCCGAAGACGCCTGACCTAAAGGGGTAGCTGACTACCCCAACCAGTTTTTCGGGTTTTCATAAATGACTTTAGTAGTCACTACTACTCTTCTTGACCATTGCATTCGTGTATAGGAAAATAATAAATACAAATTCGCTATAATTTTTAATGTCGCAGTTATCAACTTTTTTGCAATTTAAATTTTCATTGTCAATTTGGCATCATTATTTACCGACTTAGAATTTTGATATACTTTCATCGTTAGTTATCGGCATCATTATCATAAAATGTGCCCTTTCATGATTTGATTAGTCATCAATTATATGAATGAACGAAATCATCATTTGGAAATACTTTTGAGTATCACAGCACTGGGCACATTCCAAAATCTTATAAAGTCTTTGCTAGTTTTGTCGATCGTTTGAAAAAAGGACGATGAAATATTTGTCTGCATTTTGAACTATGAAGTCCTGTAATATAACTCGCTATACCCTCTGTGTAACATCAAGTCGAGACTCAATGCAAAATGCAGTGTATTAGGATTGAAATATCTGTCTAGGAAGATCACACTTACAAATTTATTTCACGTCATGACGAAGACTCAATGACGAAGCTTCTATGAGGAAGACTACAATGTGTATCAGTTGATTTCAGTGCGCGCAATTGCGAAGCCAAACTCATGGGTTCGAAGAAACTAATGACAAAAAGAAGTAAAGCGCTACCCATATGCTGAAATCATGCCAAATTAAAATCAAGAAGGGACTTTATGACGGTGACTGATAACCAGGGATGCGGAGTCCTATCATTTTGATAGGACTTCGACTCCGGGGGTTGATAGGACTCCGACTCCGGGTGGCAAGTATATAAGCCTAGTTTTTTGAAAAATTAACTGGTAGCCTACATCATATATAATTATAGACTTACCTGAACTCATATTTAGTGATAATTGCTGCATCAATTATCAATCATTTTCGATGATAGTTGATCAGATGTCGCTTTCAGTTGGATGCATGCAACTCGGCTCCTCCCATCTTCTTGATGTGTGCTTCACACGGTTTTTCTCCAGTCTCTACCAGGCAGGGAATTTTCTTCTCCATCCTTCTCCAAAAAGTATGAGTCGGGTCTAGCTAGTATGTGGAGTGAAAACAGTGTAAGGCGACGAGATAAATTTCGCTGACTTTGAAAAACTTTGGGTTCGAAGCTAAATCTTAAATAGAAGCTCCTTGCAAAATCTTTAAACATCCACCTAAAACGGCATTATTAGTAATACTGCTAGTCTTATGGAGCAAGGAGCGGATCCCAAGTGAAAAAGTGTACAAAACACCATACCTCACAATATTTAAGGTGCACCTACACATTTGGATGACTAGTTACCGCAATTTCTCGGCACGTTTTATGACTGTAGCCTGTAGAACCAGGCATATGCTTTATTTCATTTAATTTAAAATGGATTTACAAATTCACGGACGGCATTGCCATCGCAGGCTACTGTAGGTAAAGACAATGCCTATATTTTACTCTTCTATAAAGTTGTCGAGGAAAGCCGAAATATATTTCTTTGGACATGCGCAAGAGCCGTAGAGGTCGGTAGAGCCTACATGTACCACAACTATTTTTATTTTTGTAAGGAATTCTACGTGTTCGAAGCACTTCTAAAATAAGATTATATTGCGTTTTAAACGCATCGGTGGATTTAATTTTTTTAAAAACACTTAACTATAAAAGACGGAAAATTTTCCATTTTGCACATTGGCAAACACAGATACTGTGGTTTTTTTATAGAATGATTCCTTAGAGCCATACTATCAATTTAGGACCAATTTTAAAAAAATCGTGGGGGCCCCTTCTGAGAAAATTCAAAAATTCAAAATGGCGCCCGTCTGATAGCGTGATTTCAGGTAATAGTCTAGACGCCCTATGGGGATGAACCTTCCTTTGCAAATTTAAGCTTTTCTGTCTGTAGATTATTACTGGTATTGGTCTGTGTGATAATACCTTGGTACATGCGGAGCTCTAAACTTCGAACACCTTGCTATAGGGGGCCAAATCCAAAATGGCCGCCTCAGACTTTGTCTAGATATGTTATTAACCACATCTTTCCATACAGGAATGATTTAGTGCTGCTTTTTGGGTCCCTATCTATGTTTTTGAGGTCGGGGAATTTATTAAAACGGTTCTTGATAACATTGGTTCGCTAGATGTGGCCAAGTTCAAGATGGCCACCTGTGAGATGGCCGCCAAAATGGCGGCAAAAATTCGAAAGTACTATCTTACTTAAGTTGTGTTTTTCATATCAAAGAATTCATTTATCATATTGTTTTAGCACCTATGCATGTTATTATGTACTCAAAAAACTAAAATAGACGCAAATATGACTGCAAAATGATGATAGTTTTACATCCAGATACGGAAAATTCAGGTAGGTGCCATAATGCGGCTCATTTATGCAGGTTTACTTGAATTTTTAAAATGCCTAGACATCATAATTAAGCGAGTTGATTATCTGCGATGATGTTCACAGATATCTCTATTTCCATTATTGGCATGCAATCTAGAGACCTCATTGATCTATTATTTGAATTTTTAAACTCTATTAAGCTTATAACATTACATTGAGCGTAAATGTTCAGTTGAAAGCCATGCCTCGCAATGCAAGGACACACGATGACAACAGACTGATTGTATGCCTACTGTATGACGAAATCCGAAAATATGAGGAGAATAAACCAAAAACATCGAGAGGTCATCGAAATATATTTTTTCAATGGCTACGACCCTGAAGATGAACGCCTTCCACTTTCTTTGTGTTGCAAATGCAGACTCATTATTGATCAATATGAAAAGGGCAACTTCGAAAAATCCATTGAACTTTACGACTATTCGAATCTTGGGAGGTGTAACTTGATTACCAGATCAACTGTTTGGAAACTGTCCAATCTGCTTATCTGCCAGGACGAATTCTCTGAACAAGACTGCTTCAACGTCGTCGGCCTCTTCGTCCTCCCCGCATGTGTCTGCGACTGGTCACGTTGTGTACTTGGATGTTCCGCCATCACAGCGAAAGAAGCCGATACCTTTGAAGATTTGCAGTTATTGTTTGACTGCTCTTCGGCGAGGAAAGGAGCACAATTGTTCCAAATTGACCAGGTTTGACAACATCACGGAGCTAACCTCCACCGGATCACCGAAATCGGCACAGAAAGTGGCCTCTTTTTTGCTGAAGTCATCTTTGAAACCCCAGAACTCTGATAACCGGTGTAATTCAAGTGGGGTTGCAGAGCTGTCAACCATCGATGGGAAGCCCCTTCATGTCCTTGTGTCACCTCCTACATCATCACGGTCTGCTGAGCTGATCAATCCGCCCTTGTTTTCGCACAATGATATCTCCAAGATCCAGACTGCCATGAATCTCACTTGTAATCAGACTCTGAAACTTGCTTCACACATACGAACTGGAGCCATGAATAGAAAGGTGATCGAATCAAATCTAAGACAAACTTTACGTGATCGAAATCATTTGCTGGATGACTTTTTTTCGAGTACTCATTGTGACTTTTGCATTATTCAGGGAGACAAGTCAAAGAAATCTCCGAGACCGGTTGTACAGTATACTGCAACGACATCGATGGATTGTTGAATTTCCTCATTTGTGAGCGTCAAGTGGATTTCGATGATGCTGATACAAAGATTTCCTTGATGGTGGCGGCGGATTCCTAAAAATATGCATGAGCATTCTTTCGTCTGATTCATCCATGACTCCTGTAAGATCCAGGTACCAGGATGGTATTGCCTCGCGTACTTTGAAGGATACTGGAGTGAAAAAACTTATCATTCTTGCAATGGTACCAGCAATACAAGAAAACTACAACAACATCCTGCAGTTGTGGACGTTGCTGAGCCTCACTACAAGTCTTCCTCACAAGTTCATTGCGTGTGACCTCAAGTTAGCCAATATTTTGCTGGGCATGATGGCTCATGGGTCGACACACCCGTGTAGCTGGTGTGATGCCAAACAGCCAAACCTTCAAGTTCAGGGAAGCCCAAGGACCTTAGGAAATCTGACTGAGAATTTCTGGAACTGGTTTGACTCTGGAGCAAGAAAAAAGATAGCAAAAAACCACGGAAATGTTGTGCATGCTCCTATTTTGAAGGGTGATATGGATTCCGAGGTGCTCGATATGCTACCTCCACCAGAGCTCCATCTTATGATGGAGCCGTTTAACACGATTTATACAGAACTCAAAAAAGTTTGGCCGGATGCATTCAAATGGTCTCATGCTTGCCATGTCGATTAGGATGGCTATCATGGTGGAAACTTCAGTGGAAATTCGTGAAAACTTCTATTGAATAACTTAGATCTGCTGCGATCGATGTCTCCGCTTGAGTGTCTTCCATTCGTTCAAGTTCTTCAAGATTTACGAGATGTCGTGCACTTGTGTTTTGGCAGCCAGTTACATCCAGAGTACTTGAAAAGCATTGAAAGTTTCAAAAGATACTATCTTGACTTGAATATTCGCGTTACTCCCAAGGTTCACGCGATCATGTTCCATGTTCCTGAATTTTGCAAAGAAGAGGGACTGGACTTGGAAGGTTCAGCGAGCAAGCTGTGGAGTCAGTGCATGCAGATTTCAAGGAAACGTGGAAGAACTACAAAGTACATCTGGAACTTCTAAATTACTGTCAACGCTTACTTCGCAGTGTTTTGGATTACAACTGCAAGCATTTGTAAAATGAATTAAAACATCTCTGTTTAGTTAACGTTTAGTTTTCTTCTCAACTGATTCTAGAATGGAATAGTTTAGCCTACTTGTAGTTTAGTTTCAATCTTCCTAGACATGTGTCGAACACACGCTATCTTTTGGACCATTTTAGCTCTGGGGTTTATAATGACATGTATAGGTGCTAAAACAATATGATAAATGAATTCTTTGATATGAAAAACACAACTTAAGTAAGATAGTACTTTCGAATTTTTGCCGCCATTTTGGCGGCCATCTCACAGGTGGCCATCTTGAACTTGGCCACATCTAGCGAACCAATGTTATCAAGAACCGTTTTAATAAATTCCCCGACCTCAAAAGCATAGATAGGGACCCAAAAAGCAGCACTAAATCATTCCTGTATGGAAAGATGTGGTTAATAACATATCTAGACAAAGTCTGAGGCGGCCATTTTGGATTTGGCCCCCTATAGCAAGGTGTTCGAAGTTTAGAGCTCCGCATGTACCAAGGTATTATCACACAGACCAATACCAGTAATAATCTACAGACAGAAAAGCTTAAATTTGCAAAGGAAGGTTCATCCCCATAGGGCGTCTAGACTATTACCTGAAATCACGCTATCAGACGGGCGCCATTTTGAATTTTTGAATTTTCTCAGAAGGGGCCCCCACGATTTTTTTAAAATTGGTCCTAAATTGATAGTATGGCTCTAAGGAATCATTCTATGAAAAAATTGGAGGTGGTAGACGACTTTCGACTAAAACATATTTCAGCCCCACCGTGCACAGTTATAAAGAGCAATCGCCAATTGTAGTTTTGAGAACGATGAACTCGGCCGGTGTCGGGCCTTCATTACAAAGGATAGTTGAAGCTTGGGAGATCAATTGAACAATGGACTTCAATGCGACCATATGCAAAACCAAAAGGATCCACTAAGCCTTCCTGAACAGTTATCGATGGATCGTGGAGAATTTTCCATAAGCTAAAGGCATGCGATGAAGCTTGATTGACGTTAATATGCTGAATATTTTTCCAAATGGGTTCAATGATTGAGAAGTCATTATTTCGGATTTCTCCTTCTGTTTGATTCACACTCCAAAGTAAAATACACGAGCTTTCGATGGCTCTCGGCACACCTTAATCACGTGATGAAAATTAAGAAATATCTGGATGTGCCTCAGCCCGCTTGATCACTATTTACATAGAAATTTGCTGGACCACAACGAATGATGATCTAGAATGAATTTAGATCAGCCGTATCAGAACATGTGCACAAGAAACAGCATCAACCAGCAAAAATAATTGGAACTGAGAGTAATTCATATTCAAGGAAGATCAAAGAAGCATTTTATATCCGTGGGAATCAGTGTGTTTGTATAATCGTGACACTGGTGCAGAGATTAATAACATTTGGAATCCTCTTATTCATGATTGTTTAAATCATTTTAGTCTTAGTTCTCGTCACAGCTAAATGCTGATGTATTTGTATATACTGTATATTACTTTAAGTATTCTTTTGCATTTGACTTTATTGTGAATTTCTCTTTATTTCATGATCATGTTCTTATTCACCCACATTTCTTGTCATATTCATTTTCAGTGTTCATAGCGTCTTATTCTGATTAATTGCTTCATGCTGATTGCTACTTCGCGTCTATTTCGTCATCGTTGTGGTTCAGCAAATTTCTATGTAAATAGTGATCAAGCGGGCTGAGGGCACATCCAGATATTCCTTAATTTTCATCATATGATTAAGGTGTGCCGAGAGCCATCGAAAGCTCGTGTATTTTACTGTGGAGTGTGAATTTAACAGAAGGAGAAATCCGAAATAATGACTTCTCAATCAGTGATTGACGTTGTATAGGTACCGCAGAAAGTGAAGAAATGCTCACTGAAATAAAAAATGAATATATTTAACGAGTTCTTAGTTCCAGTCTCTTATTCGTAAGTCTTATACATGTACATCAGCTCGTGGTCATCAATGTAAGCTCAAAAACTTTTTATGTAGAGAATTCTGAATTGACGTCGTAAATCACTGGAATTCCTTAATATATTTATATATTTTGTTACTATTAAGTTTCTTTACGTGCATATACAGTAGCACCAAGGCAAATCAAATTTACAGTGAAAAAAACAGAGTCAAAATGTACATGAAGGGACCATATTCATTTATGCAGGTAAAGGAAGAGTCACAAAGTTGGTTTCTCAACATAGAAAATTGAGCAGATTCCACTTAAAATCCCGAAGAGATATCGATTTAACAATATACATGTATACAAGGTGTTTCAAAAGTAGGCTAACAGTTGATTTTGCCCTAGGAAATCTATGTTGACCGTTCTATTGGCGATTTACACCTGAATCAGTCGATGGATATCCATGATCAGTCCAACATGAGCCATAGACTTCGAAGTAATTGCTACTATCATTTAGAAGTCTATGCAGTAGCATTCCATTGGCAAAGGAATTTTGAAATCTATCATGGACAAGATATAGCACCAATCTGACATTACGTACATGGATATGTTCAATTAATTTGATTTGAATCAAACACTGTTAGTTTGACTTGAAGTGAATTAAACAAGCTTGAAGCTTTTTTGAATTTGCTGCTTCTGTCATGTCAGGTCATCTAAAAGATGATCAGAGAAAATGGATTTTGAAATCCTTTTGGAAAAACAAGAATGCTGAAAAGGTGCGAATGGAATGGAAAGATGCCTTTCACAGCAATCCTCCATCAAGATTTGCTATTTATCGCATTCGAGATAAATTTGAAAAGACCGGTTCGGTAGAGAATGCACCGAAGTCAGGACGCCCTCGATCAGTTTCAATAACATCAAACGAGGAGCTAGTGGCCCAAACATTTGTTCAAAGTCCGAAGAAGTCAACAAGAAGAGCCTCATTGGAGTTGGACATTTCTCTAAGCTCTACTTGGAGACTGATGAGGAAAGTTGAGTTGAAACCATACCGACCCAGACTGTTGCAGAACCTTCTACGGGATGATGCTGAACGACGCTTGCAGTTTGCTGTGCTCATGTTGTCGGAAATTCGAGAGAACCCAGATTTGCTTGACAAGATAGTTTGGTCTGACGAAGCCAGTTTCAAACTATCAGGTCACGTAAATAGACATAACTGTGTCTACTGGTTCCCTGAAAATCCGCACATGGTATCAACAAATGAGCTGAACCAGCCTGGCTTAACCGTCTGGGCCGGTATGTCAAGCAACGGTGTGATTGGGCCAGTATTTTTTGAAAGAACTGTGACGGCTGAGGTGTACCTTCAAATGCTCCAATCCTTTGCGATTCCTGAGATGCAGTCATTGAACAACTTCAATGAGCTGTACTTTCAGCAGGATGGTGCACCAGCGCATTTTGCAGTGAGTGTCAGAAGCTATCTGAATGACACTTCCAGGAAAGTGGATCGGGAGATGTGGTAGCATCCTTTGGCCTCCTCGCTCTCCCGATCTAACTCCGATGGACTTTTTCTTTTGGGGCGTTGTAAAGGAGAAAGTGTACGGACGAAAACCTCACACACTTTCTCAACTCCGCTCCTACATCACAGATGCCTGTCAAGAGATCAGTGATGACAGGAACTTATGCAGAACTGTGTGCCACAGTGTGGCCGAAAGACAACAAGAATGTGCCGATGTCCATGGTGGACATTTTGAGCATTTGCGTTCGTGAATTTTTGCAACTTTAAGTTGATTAATTTTTTGATATGTTGAATAGGCCTTGGTTATTCATTTGTTCATTTTTTTGTTAGGAAACCAAGCAAACAAAATGGTAGTTGTTTTAATGTTAATACCTTTATTAATTTCAGCCTCCTCTAGGCCATCGTCAGAAGCTTCTGACGATGGTCTAAGAGGAGGCTGGAATTAACAAAGGTGAAGGACATTTGGATGTCAGCTGTTCTTCCTTCTTCGCCTCCCTGTCTTGTGTTGACGACAGCGTCTTCGTGCACCAGGCTGAGGGGCGCGGAGGACATTCGAATGTCAGCTGTTCTTCCTTCTCCGCAGTAACACTGAAACAACTACTATCTTGTTTACATGGTTTCCTAATAATTTTTTTTGATAGATGTTGGATAGTTATTCGACTTCTCATGATCGGTATAGATTCAAATTGGGTTGTAGTGAAATATGTAGGCATGAAAACACTGGAGATCATGAGATATTTTAATATGATTTACGCGATGTCAAAGAGTATTGAATTTTTGCCCCTTACGAATACAAGGCATATTAGCTATCTGTGGCATCGTGAAAAAGATTATTATGACATAGCTTATTAATCTATAGCATTAAGACATAGCTTTTCAAGGCCAATTTCTACTGTTAGCCTACTTTTGAAACACCTTGTATATGATGGGAGCGAATTTCAAGCGTCGATTACAAGTTGAGAGAAAAAATATTCAAGAGTGAAGTAAATTTGACTTCAGTGGATCATTTTAAATCAATTCCATTGACACGTCGCACCTTTGAAGACAAAATATTTTGCAACATCAGCACACGGTCAGCAATCACATTGATCATCTTATTGTGTCAACGCCGTCTTCGTTTGGGTTATTTTTTATTCATTGTCATGGATGTACTTGTATATGACTTTGAAAATGCAGCTACCATCATCACAAATTTTGACGTAGACTTATAACGTAGCTCATTAGATTGGCAAGTCATTACGCGTACTACTGAAAAAGCCTTTTCCATCGTGCAAAATCAGAATATCAAAAAAGTATATCTCCAATATATGAAAATTATACATGTATATTAATGCGAAATAGACGTATGTTATCAACGTATGAATTATTGTATTGTATATATATTATTGCATTGTAACTGGGAAATTTTGCCCATCCGGAGTACCAGTAGGTTGCCACTCATGAATTTCATGAAAGCTATATGGAGATCGAATATTGTCTAAAAGTCTAGCCTTAAAAAACGATTTCTGGTGATCTAATCCTTAATCAGTCGGCTACAGAGACGCCTGCCGCCGGTCCGATCTCGGTGCTCTCCCCCCCCCACCCGATCTATATTGCTGATCGAAGAAAGTATATCAGAAAGCTATTGCAACTTAAGTATCAAACAGAAAAAAATAAATTCTTCCAGAAGTTCTGAAAATCAGTTTGTGATTAGTTTAAAGAATAGTAGAGATGTAAGTGCAAATTTAACAAAGTCTACTAGAAGCCACAAAAATCGACATCTCAACACACAAGATCAAGACATTTTTCTCTTTTTCTCATGCTCGATTTCTGTCCATCTATTCACTTCCTTCACTTTTTTATCTCCGTTGTTATGCGCAAGTGGTCAGCTACTGTCAAATCCCTTCTTACACGCAGGATCGCCGTCACAAGTGTTGCAACTGTGACCATTGTTGCATTTTTGGCCCTTTTAAATGTTCAAGAAAATCTAGAACTTTGAGAGTTATTTTACTCAAATTGATCAATGCATAAAACATTAAAATTCACCAGTTTTAAGAGGTTTTCTTCCACCCTCACGCGAGATACAATATTTTATATCTAACAGTATCAGAACTGTCAACGATTACGCGTATTTGTTGATATCGTACAGATCGGCTAAGCGTTGCGGAAATTGTAAGTGTGAAATAATCTGAAGCAAGTGTTGTCTGAGAGGGTTGCTGCCTTCAAGGTAGAAAAATGGGTGCTGAAGATGCTGTGACTGTTGCGAAGCAATTTGTCCCACTTAAATATGAGTGAGAAGCACCAAAGCTCGAAAATATAGAAGCTCCAACTCTGATAATGGATGAAGAATCTCTAAAACAAATTGCTGAAATTAGTGCTGCCTAGCTATAATTGTGGTTGTAACTATGTGTTGTTTGTATTTAGATTGTATGTAAGTGGCTTGTCTGTTAGACTTTTTCAGTTGATTGTAATTTAGAGTTCTCTCTTTCTCTCCTGCCTTATGGAACAACGCGTATATGTAAACAGACTCCTGTCATTCTGTAAGCTCATAGTGAAGTCATCACGCTAGATAAGGATGAACTTGTCAAGATTGCCTTGATTGTGGAAGTGGTCGGCTACATTATAGATAAGTTCCTCCTCTAAAATTCTTGACTTTTTAATGAAGCGCTTTATATGATCAACAATTTACTTGAAGTACATGTTCTCCAATCTGCCAGCTCTCTTTCTTGGCTTCCGCATTCGGCCATCCTATCGGACAATCAGTAAAGCACTATATAATGAAGACTTGGTCTATTTTCGTCATCCATGGCGGACTTAATGCGATGACCGCGAAATGCCATGTTTTGCTCATTGCGTGTCTGACTTTTCTATGCAACAAACTTGTCTGAACGCATCGAACATATAGTTAGTTTTCTTTGGCTCTTTTATGTGGTAGTAGGCTTGACGGTACTTGCCTTTCAGTAATCATAACCCTGATATAAGCTTGTGATTTCGTCTGCAGTAATATACGCCGCACTCCTGGAAAAAACTACTCCGAGAAATGTGATATAAAATGATTTTCGTCCTACCTTCATGCACAGTCGAGCATCAGCATAGTGAATGTCAAGGCAAAAGTCATCATGGAGAGATTCGACTCTAGCCGAATCAAAAAAATTCAAATCGAATTAATGCCAGAATCTATAGCAGATGAAGTTTTCTATCTGTTTGACATGCAATTGTGCCTTACTGTTGGATGAGTCACGACTTATGGACATATGCGAATTCAATATGAGCATAGACATTGCATTTGAGATGTGAAAATTATCATTTGTTTTTATATTTCTTTGAGAAATTTGTCAAGAGTCATAGGTCTGGCGATTAACTAGCGAAGCTGCATAAATAGATGCCACGCTGATTACTACTTCGTGCGGACCTACAGCCAACCAAACACATATTTCAGTCTGTTTGTCGAAATTACATGCAAGTGTACGGCTATTATGTTATCAGAATTTCCGTGTTATCTACGATTCAGCGAGCTAGTAAGTAGTGCATTTTTGGATGTCATCTTCCGTCACATGCAAGTGTCATCAGTGCTGCAACTTTTCATTTGGGTAAGGTGCGATGTATGCGTGAATGTAACTCAAATCATGACGTTGTGACTGAAATATGAGCTGAGACGTTTGGTCAGAATGCTATATGTCTGACTGTGCTTATTCCATGCACATGCACTGGTAGAGGAGAGTATATGATTACACACTTAATGATTGGAAGACGCATCATTTACTGTGACTCAGGATTTGCAAGTCCTCTATTTATTGGAGAAAACGCAGTGGACTTACATGAATTTTACCTGATGATGTCTGTATAAAAAGATGCAAAGTAGAACTTGACCAATGCGCAGATTCGCAATGGTCATAGATTCTAAACCCTGTGTTGGTACTTTACTACAAACGTTTATTGAAGCTCATCTTCAGAAATTAGTCTCCTAAAATTCTATTCCTTAGTGATCATGTTGCTGCGTCATCACTTATGCGGACAATTTTCCGATGTATACTTTCTGCCAATTAAGCGTTCAAAGCTAACCTCCGATTGAGTTGATTACCTCTTTTCTATTTTCCCGTTCATTGACTGATGAGAATTAACAGCAGTTGCATATTTGAAGATATTGCGACAAATTGACTGACCAACTGTTAACTTGAAGATGGCGCAATATAGATATTACATGAGTCCTTCCTCTTTACAACAAATATTCAAATCTCGATAATAGTTTGGAATAAGGAGTCATATGCTCAGCTAGTGTTCAAAAGTATACTTTAAATGAGTCACCTCCCTCAATCACGATGACATTTCAGAATCCCGAGATACTTTCATGAAAAATGACATTTTGAATCTTGTTTCAAGAGACACTGCTTGCAAACACATGTGAGTGACATGAAGTTCGTCCCAATGTACGTGTGTACCAAGACAAAAACTGAATTCCATTGTTTGTTTGATGTCAGCATACTACGCATGATGAACCGTACAAAGCATAATTTTGCGTGCATCGAATATGTGCAACAGCACGTATAGCTACCTAGTTCCAAATTTGGAAATATCGAGAGACAGTTGATAATTACGACATTCGTTTGATTTCACGTTTGATAGATATACGCCAGCTCGCAGGACATTTTTCTGTGATCATCTCAGTTCACAATATTTCCTACTTAGTCTTTTCATTTTGCGTTTGACGAAAGTACTCTCAAACTATTTAAAAGCTGCTGGATGACTGCACCAAATAAATGAAACATTACAAAATTGCGTTCTTTCAACGCATAAATGTTGCTAGGTTGATCATTATAGGACAGCAGATGTCATTGATTCATACTTCAAATATAGCTATATTGTTTGTACCGTTTCTATGATAAATTAATATTCTATAAATTAATAAAGGAGGACCGAAGATGGACCCGTTCCAGTTTATAAGAAGGATGAGGGCGTTCTGTAAAGTACTGAATCTCCAACCTTGTTTGTTCTTCACATCAAAATATTTTGAGCAAGAATTCTTGTGGGTATGTTAGGCTGATCAATCGTGTAGTGTGGTAAAGTAAGTTCATGTAGCTTCTCACAGTCATAAATTCTTGTTATCTGGTCTTTGCAATATGCTAAACATGTAATCCATTTCACAATATTGAACGACAATTTAGAAGTTTCTAAAAGATGGAGTATGATGCATGTGAGAAAAATAGAAATGACAAGCAGATCAAGCAATTGCAAATGTAATTTTCATGTAAGACATCTTAACTAAAATAAAATCATTCTTCCTTTGAATAAAGTGTTCCTTTACTCTTTGTCGATAAAATATTCGAACAAGGAACTTTTTATGACCCGCTTAAAACCCTCTTTGAGTATAGCTAAACTCTCAAGTTAATCTTTAATCTGTTAGACAAATAAATTTTTGAGCAACTTGAATATTTTGAATGACGAATTTTATTATGAAGGGCATGTGTTTTCACAAAACTTCAAGGCCTTTGCTCAATAATGGGTTGTAGAAAAATCGTAAAACGTTAAAAAACGTAGCAGTCATTCACGTGAGAAAAGAGTCTTTAGCAGCGACTTTGAATAGCCTTAGAGTTTCTTGAGAGCTGAAGGAAGACGGTAGGTTGTTCCACGCTTGTGAGGCTTTTACGGAGAAGAGCCTATTGGCGACCGATATTAGACGTGTTCTTGGCACGACAAGTGAGTTCGTAGAAGTGGATCTGAGGCGAGAGTGATGTCAAGTGAGCTGACAGGAACAAGCAGCTCACTGAGGTATGCCGGAGTAATACCAATTGTGCATTTGAATGCTAGGGTGACGAGACGTAGATCAGTTGAGGATCTTATTGACGGCCATCTCAAGTGTTTCAATGCTGGTGTAATATGAGCGTGTCGAGGTAAAGGTTCGGTCTCCGAAAGCCAGGCGAGCTGACGCATTTTCACCGCTTGAAGGCGGGCAATTATGTAGTCCGGCAGACCATAAAGAACGGAAATGCAGTACCCAAGCCTTGGGAAGACGAGCGAAGTCACAAGAGAGCGCGTAATAGAGCAACGAATGGATTGAATTTGTCGAAGAATCGTGAAGTACGATGATGTGCTTAATGATATTACTTACTTATCATTACCAAAATATGCTACTTATTTGCACTTTAATATTATCACACCTTAATTATGGTCAATTTGCCTATCACTTAACCAAGCCGCATCTCGCCTTACTAAAAGATGTGCTTTGATGTCGTTGTGATAAGGAGATCTTTGTTAGGGCTGATGGGTGAAAATAATACAAGAAAAGCTCATTTTTGTACAATTTATGCATTGATCCCTGACCTTAAGCAAGTCTGTAGGGTTAGAGAGGCAAAGTATATCAGATTGCAGGATCAATCATTTTTGTTCAAACTTTTGATCAATGCTGTGCACAAAATTCAGCTTCTGATGAACCCAAGCTCTAAAAATGAAATCAATAGATCAACTGCCACTGACACTTTTGATAAGTATGCAAATAGGACCTGATGCTGGATAATGCAAAAAGTTATTGACTCTGGCAACATTTCATCCTATACACAAAAATGACTATTGATTCAAGTTCGTTAAAAAATAATGAAGCCTTTCTGCTTCAGCACTTTAGGATAAAGTTGTTCTGAACCATACACACATTCACTGAGTAACTTAGATTACATTATGAGCATTCGATAGTGAGATAGAGAGAGCGGCAAGGGTATCTTCTGATGCAAGTCAATGCGTCCTCATTCCTCACCTATTATGAAGACCCACAGATTTAGAGAAAAAAAAATTCCTCTCTAAATCTTTGTGAAGACCACAGAATTTATAGGACATAACTCACTTGCGTATTTGTAACTTGTAATGAAAGATAATTCGTGGCAAGTTTGTAAATCATCTTGTCTTGGGTCTTTCACACTGTAAGCCAGCACTGAAGTAATTGCACAAAAGTTTGTATAATACTTAAGTGTTCATCAAGATGCGCGAAATATTTAAGCACCAAGCAATCAACAGCAATCCAAATTTAATATCTGACTACATACCTGTCAAGTCACCCGTAATCAAGGGGTTTCTCACGCATACCCCCAATTCAATAACTTTCACCCGTATCAATACGTGATGCTGTGGAATTATCCAATTTGATATATTGATTGTCTTTGTGCGCGATAATCCAATGTCAGTTATATTCGTTGTGCAGGTAGACTATGAAATTAGAGCGGTTTTACTATAAAATACCGAAGTTTTACATTACTTTTCGTGGTCATAACACAACGGTTTTTTACTTGAAAGTTTTGGATGACGCGGTTATCAGTGGTGCATCAGTTAGAAATGAAATAGGACTGCATGTGCATAATTAAAAAATAATTTAAGATTTGAAGATAAAAAATACATGCAGAAAATTGCAGGTTGGTTGAAGAAGGAGAACCATGCGTCAGGGCAAAGTCAACTAAAATATTGAATTTTTTCGAAATTGATTATTTTTGCATAATAGCTTGATAGGTATGTGTAATACAAATCTAGACATTTTTTGCCCGACGTTGTATTCTACATAATAGCGATTACATAAAGCGATTGTCCAAAAAATTACTTTAATTGTTTTGAGGATTGCAACACAAAGAATTGCTACGAAACAAATAAATAACCGAAATTATCATTTCTACAAAATCACAAACCAAATTTATCAATATAAGAGCACCCGTATTCGGTCTTACGGACTTTGTCAGGTACGGACTAGGTCTACAAACACAGCTTCTAGATGAACAAAATATCAAGTCTAAAGAAACACAAGTTTATTGCGACGAAGTACTTTATCAAAAGCTGCTGCATTATGTAATAAGTTCCGCACTCTACAATGAATATCGAAATGCAAATGTAGAGTGCAGAATAACCAGCAAATGAAAATAGTATCACAAATCAAGGACTTGAAAAATGAGGAATTATTATTAGCATCTATTAATGAACATCATTCGGGCATTGTGCTGCCTACATTTGAGTTCTGCAGATTGTCATCCATCCATGTAGTATGCCAGACAACACAGGACCGCATAGGCGGAAAAATATGTTAATTTCAATAGCTGTACATCAGTTTTTACTACAATTTCAGTGAAATTACTGACTGGTTTGATGCATTACAATCAGCTAGTCAATTGATTAATAGAAAAATCAATTTTAATCATAATTAACAAGTAAACGGCTGTTAATTAAAACATTTTTCTACTCTTCATAGACCGTATTACTTTTAGGCCTTATATTTGAAACAAAAATTCACACTCAAAAAAGAGGGGGCACCCGGATTTGAACCGGGGACCTCTCGATCTGCAGTCGAATGCTCTACCACTGAGCTATACCCCCACGCATGCATTCTGCTCATAAACGTCGTCTTTAATGAAAGACATTTGTATTTTATCAAGTGATTGTGCAACTATTTCATTGACAACAATAGAATTTATGAATTGATTACTTCACTAGCAAAACACTTACTTAATTCATTCTTAATTGCAACTATCATCAAACGCATCAATCATATTCATCAGACATGGATTCATCACTGAAAATCACAGAGGAGTTCCAGACATCAAATTGACGCAATATCGTATTGCAATATCTAAGAATATCTTTCAAAGAAAAATCGATGTAATGGCAGGCATGTTTCCCCTCTTTGTATATAGATAATTAATTAATGCAATTTGCTGCATGAAACAAAAATGATCAGTTTTACCGCGTCTGAAGCCTGTGATAAAGTTTTTGTGTGAACAAGATCTTAACAGTAGTCTATTACAATATCAATGTACACGTGTATGTAGGCCTGCACAGTATTACGAGTTAACAATATCATTGAAGATATAAATTAGTCAAGAAATATTCCTCACTGCATCAGGTTTTGCATTTTCTTTCGTCTGCATTTTCATTTCATTGGAAAGACTTCTAAATTCAAGCGTAGGTCTTCTCAGGTCGGCTAGTCACTCACAGTTCAAAATTATGTATGAAGTGCTCACCCTTGAATCTCAGATCAACATCAGAGTCGCAGTTTCAAAAGTCATACACATTGATGTATTTCTTCTTAAATTACAGGGCTGTATGTGGCACAAAACAGCACCATAGGTACATGTAAACCCTTTTTTCTTTCTCCAAATAAGCTTAATCACTGATAAAACGGTTGTGGTATACAGATTGACTAGCAATGTCCAATCAATTTATGTGGTTTTTAGAGACATTCCTCATATGCTATTTCATATTACACAATTTAGGTGGCACGGCGTCCTGATGCTAGCATCCATTTTTGTCCCTGTTTTCATTTATTTCCTCACTGGAAATTCTATTCAACTGTTTTAGCTACCCGTGTGTGTTCTTTCATTGAGATCATGATGCTGAACTCTTGTTATTGTATTGAACCCTTGTTTGTTGAACCTCTGTTAGCAATGCTCCTGAATCATCATTCTGATTGATGTCAAGAATGTTTCTATCAAATAATAGCTATTTTGAGATTATAAGCTACATTTCTATTTCATGTTATCAACGTCTATTCTATTCTGCATGTATGCTTAAGTGTAATCAAGAATTCATTTCATGATGATCCAAATCAAGTGAACGTGATGCGTTGGAAAGAAGCACAAAGATGAGAAACACGAGCTGTAACCATAAATGGTATAAAAAATGATATTAATTTATTGATTTGCTTAGTCACAATTTTTAATTGAATCATACGTGTACATCCATGCTCTCATGCAGCTTCAATAATCGAATTTAGTAAATAATCTTGTGCATACATGGATAACTCGTAATTGCATATTTCAAAAATTAGTTTGAACGATATATGGAAGTTTCCGGATTTCTCAACAATACATAATCTTGAAAGCAGCGTAGAAGTAAGCATTGGTCAATGAAGTCAGACTCAATACTGCGACACTGGCTCAGACATTTCTGAGAAAGAAGGGCAGTATCATCATTGTATTCATCACGCTAGCTATCTCATGCAGTGTGAAAATAAGAATTAAAAGACAGCTACATCTGGTATCAGCAGAAAAGATGTCAGGAGAGACCTACCATAAATTTCAATCTTTTCAAAAGCATTTTGAATTAGCCACAGTATTAAATATAACTATAAAACTCTCGTGACAGCTTTTACTTATTTCAGACTGAATGTAAATCAAACGAATGAGGAACTGGAGATATCTTCCGATTAGCTTGTCGTGGCATTACGATTCAGACTTATTGTTTTGCGAGTCACAGTGAGCTTTGGCGCATTTTTGCCTGATCCAAGCATTAATCCTTCGTTTTCACGCGTTGTTATATACTATCATGGTTTAAAAGGATAATCTGCTGCATTGTTTTCATTGTTGTAACAGTGTGTCACATTTCAATTTTCAAAAGTTTTACAAGTTTGACAAATTAACAAAGAATTTTGTAAAATCATCACTGCAAATTAAAACATTGAGAAAACATGCAAATACTCATGCTCTTTGCCAAATCAGCCGAAGAATTATCGTTTCAAATGGGAATTGAAGAATGAAAATGATACTGCACACATATTCATTTCCTTATTTTTGGCGCAAGACAAAGTTGAAATATCATCATTATTCTCGGAAAATCCATGCAGGATGATTCCTGTTATTCTTTGCATCTAAGGCTGCCCTACAAGAGGATGCTTGGTAGCATATAATGATCAAGGACTAGAACGGAAATGTACCTTGAAAATGAAAGTAGGTTAGATTTCTCAGTAATCAAGTCAAAAATGCTTCCAGCTTTCAGTAGCACAAATCTGCAAGCTTTTTTGAACTGGTGACTGAGAAATCTAGCCGCTTGGAAAGGACATAATTTAGAAAGCATACATGGTATTGGGAAGAGCCATGTGGAAGGTAAATGAAGCAAGTTAGACAAAGTTGCAGCGCATCAACTTGATTGACTGTTGTGATCTTGAGCAGACGTGTTTAGGCAACTGAGGAACAATGCCGGTCATTACATTCTGAGAAGACTCGTGATGGAAAATTCAGGGTGTTCAGATAATAAGGTTTTCCTAGATTTTCGATGACTTTAAAAGGGATTTTTATAATAAGAATTCACTCTAGAAAATTTGTGTTGGGTTGAAGTGTTTTTTGCTGCAGATTGCCTAGACTACATTATCTGCGTCGTGCACCTAATGATCTCGAGCAGACGGCTCCATAAATATTATGCAATTCAACAGGTTCTAAATTCGAAAGGACGTCACTGTGAGGTTGGCTATTCTCAGTTAGATTCATTGAAGTGAATGGATTATTGTTCATCTTCTTTGATCCCAAGAATTGGTTTAACCAGAAATTGTCTGGAAACACATGTTTCGACAATTGGAAACAACAGGAAACACAGGATACCTTGCAGTGAAAAATTTAGGAATGATACGATGTCAGCCAGACATCATTATAGCCTCTGCGCACAGTTTTAGTCAACTTTTCACTTAAGATGCAGCTGCATAGTCAAAGCGCACACTACTGTGCAACGTGGCAAGAGAGGATTGTCTAATCGCTTTATGCCAAGTAGCGAGTCGAGTGGTGTGCAGTGATGTTTGGAAATTTGGAGTACGGAAGCTCCTGCTGTCCCCAAATCAAACTCCATCCTCATTCACTTAATCATACTTTATAAAGTATACCATCGTTTTTACGAGACAATCTGGTCATAATTTATTAACTCTACTAATAGTAAATATAAACGGCTGTAAATGTAGGTCTATGAGAAAAACCCTCACGTAGACAACATATTACAAAATCAATTAAATATTTTTTAATGCCAATAATTTGTTTCAACGTCATCGGCCGAAATGGTGATGCATCAAAAAAGAATATCAGCATTTCGTTGACTGTTAATTTATGAACATTAATACAAATATATATCTTTCATCGAAATACATAAGGCCTATTATCTATATCAAATATAAATTCTACAAGTTGTATTTTTGAAACTATCTTAGAAACAAATAGTTGAGAGAAGTGCTCATTTTTTTCTGCTCAATATAATGTCCAGAAGTTTCTTTTGTCATACAAACATCGTCTGTGGAATGACAGAATCACAGAAAAGTGTACTCCACAGCCTGATTCTGTCATTCCACTGAAGATGTCTGTATAACCGAAATGTCTGGACAGTATATTGAGAAAAAATGAACACTTTCTCTCCTTTTTCCAAGATAAATAAAAATTGTGAGTAAATTTTTCGAAGATTAGGCCTGAGGCTTCGGCAGGAACAGCACTTATGACATTTTGATTTTTTAGAATATTGTTATTTTCAAACAAACGATTCAGGGAATACTTATCTTCTTTCCTGTATAGAATTTGAACCACTTTTACTGAGGAGACGACTTTTAGGTAGACCAGCAAGTAAAAAGTTCGTCTAACCAGAACGCAGCAGACCTCTGTATGATTATCCATGTAGTTTTTACCGTTATTATAATTTAAAAATTACTTATCATTTTAAAAGACCTAAGGTTGCTAAAATTTGAAATGAAGATGGTATATGTACTACGTACTTTTTGGGATTCGCTACACTTTTGGGATACACTGCATCCTGCTCATTATACTGTCGAGATTATTATTTGACTAAAATTCTTATTCGCTCGCCTGAAAACCTTTGAAATAGCATTACGCTATTTAGACTTAAATAACAACCAAACAATTCCGAGGAGTAGTCTCCCATTTCAAAAAGGAGTAGCATCTTAGTAAATGTATTAAGTTGTCACGTGTGAGGTTTTCATTTCTTAGTTTCCTTTCTCGCTCACTGCAGACGAATGCCGACCTCTCGCCCTATTACACAATCACGTGGGATGTTCGGCGGTCAGCGCCGAGCACATCTGGCTACCGAGTCGTTTCTCAGCATGATAGAAGTGCCAACTCTTCGCCTTTCGGGATGAGAAAGGGCGGGGCAGCGGAATTGCGCAGTTGGTCGATAACTCAATGTCTAATTTTCCCTCCAAGATGGACACAACTCACGATGGACAGAAGGAAAGTAAGAGAGGAAGAAATAGGCGAACCTCCTCATTCAATTTTGTCCCAACGGCGGCCAAGAGGAGGCCGTTAATGAAGTCTCAGAGAGGAGACGAGCCAGGTCGTTAGCTGAGAATGGCTGCAGGGAGATTTAATCCTGAACTGGACGAAGCTCGACTGCAGGTGCGTTCGTACCTAATCCTTAAACTTCCTGTTCTAAATCCCCAGTGCAAGGACGCAGGACCGGTGGTTCATTTCCTATTTATTTTCTACGATGACAAGGTTCATCTCATCCCAGGTCTCGGTCTTCGAGCACTTCCGAAATGTTCGTCTGAATTTCCCAATTTTTGCGACAAGCGTCGAGGTTCTCAGCAACAAAGGAGTTTGAGGAAAATCGATGATTGCAACCTCGTATCGAATAATTTAACATCGAGCGAGGAACGGGGATGTTGGAATGTGTCCCCGATATTTCATAAACTTGTCTGTCTGCCTACATGTTGCAGGTACCACCCTTCATCGAGGTGAGAGGAGAGGAATGCGAGAAAATGAAGCATTCGTTGCTGTTTCTGCGATGATAAACTCGACCAACCAGTCTGGCATTCTCTGTTTGACCTTGATGAGCCCTGATTACTATTAAGGCACGCGGTGAATGCCAACGTGGTTCGAGAGAGCAACTCAAACTTCCTCTGAGAGATGGGACAAGTCAAGTCTTCTATCACAGGAGAAACATGAAGTGAGTTATTGTTTGTCGCGAAAACGCGGTCCATGACTCTTTTTCATTGACAAATGTGTCCTCCACAAACAATGATGGTCAATAAATATTCCTAGTCTTTGACAATGGTCCAGAATAACCCTGAGCCGCAAGGGACAAAGTAATCTACGAGTATGACAGGATAGAACGCAGATGTTAATCCAACTCGGGAGACCGCGGTTGACAATTCTTCATATCCTGCGGTCACCAGATAGGCCGGAACTCAACTTCGCCAAATAACCTGTTGGGAGAGTTTTCCGATGTCTTAAGTCAAATCTCTGATACATCTCGTTAACAAGAGAAATCGCCAGTCCGCGTTAGTTCCGTTGCAAATGATAAAGCATGAATCATTAACAGAAATTTATGAGAAGAAATCAACGCACATCTAACGATAAATATTATGCCTTGTCGAATAGACGTCCGACTCGTATATTTAATTCATCGGAGAAAGATAAATCCCATGTTATTGTCAGGTTAGAAGAAATGCTGCTATCAAAATGAAAAGAATCTATTCCGTAGCCAGCACACTTTCATTTTCTTTTATTCTGAGTGTTATTATTACATCGCATATATAATTTTTATGCATGATAGGATTAAAGATTGTTAAAACATTAATAGTCCGGGAGCCAGCGTGAAGTTGTGCAGGGAACGAGGTAGTACATAAAACTTTCACATAGCATAGTACACCTCTAACCTACTGCAAAACTTCGCGTCTGCCGGATCAGATCATTTGCTTTTCAGAAATAGAGAGGATAACACAATCCTATGTATTTCCAATGGTAAAATTGTGACATTTAAGGTGTTGACTCCATTTTTTCGAATTTTTGCTCATAAAAGTTACACAAATTGGTATTTTGTTGAACTGGTTATTGTAGAAATCATCTACAGATTATGATCTTTCAAATGAGCTATCATTCAGTGACAGAGGATGAAGTAAAGTGTACAAACAGACACTTTTCGTTGGTGTAACTGCAAATTTTAACATAGAAATTTCAGGAAAATTGTTGATATACTTTAAAGAAAAGTGTCTGTTTGTACACTTTACTTCATCCTCTGTCACTGAATGATAACTCATTTGAAAGATCATGATCTGTAGATGATTTCTATAATAACCAGTTCAACAAAATACCAATTTGTGTAACTTTTATGAGCAAAAATTCGAAAAAATGGAGTCAACACCTTAAATGTCACAATTTTACCATTGGAAATACATAGGATTGTGTTATCCTCTCTATTTCTGAAAAGCAAATGATCTGATCCGGCAGACGCGAAGTTTTGCAGTAGGTTAGAGGTGGACTATGCTATGTGAAAGTTTTGTGCACTACCTCGTTCCCTGCACAACTTCACGCTGGCTCCCGGACTATAACATTTCTCGATATGTTTTTGATTATTTAATTTTAATGTTTGAAAAATCATCTTTCATTTGTTGTTAGAATAATGGGCCTGTAGGCCTATATATTAAGTTGACAATAATAATAGGTGTCACATTAAATCCTGTTGCATAAAGAAAGTCTGAAGTGAGGTGACAGCAACCGAACTCAAGAAGAATAGAAAAAGGACACACATTTTCGTTCACCGCTTTGACGTGAAATGAAGTTACAACTCTCCTCTTTGAAGTTACAGTAATGTACTGAAACAGAGCAATTTTACTTGTTGATTAGAGCAATGCATTTTTGATTAGTTTTGTTCCAAACAATCATTCCAATATTTAATCCAATGGCCTGCATTCTGAATCTTCAAGGAGTCACTTTAAACTATTCAATTATGGAAGAATTTTTTCAAGTGAACAATGCAAGAACTGCATGTATATATTATTAACTTTCATATGAAAATGCGAAGTTTTTATAGAAGATTGGTCGTAGAAGTGCTACACTTTGGGCACGATGACGAATTCTCAATAATCAATTAATAGATTATGAAATTAAATATGATCATGCTACAAATCCAATGATTTCATCTTAACTATTCTGCTGATTTGCTGTTGATCAAGAATGACTTTAATGGACTGTTGCAGCTATTGCATTCCTGATTGCTATAATTAGACTAGAATTCGTAGAGAAAAGTTAAGGCCAATTGCAGCGAAGTCATCTATTGAAGTCAAAATTAAAGTTAAAGTAAAATCAACCGAGTTAACTTTCACCTGGTCTTTTCAAGGCTGACCCAGGAAGTGACAATTCTCTCGACATTACAAAATTGCGGTGAAACAGTGATGACAATTCAAATCACCATGGCAGAGCCAACTGTAACACAAAATCTTTCTGGCTACACAGAATAGAATTCATTTTCAAGTCATGGCTACATAGATGATGTCCAATTTTCAACATTTCTGTTCCGATGTAAAGCGATATCTTGTTCTACGCAATTCATAGATATGAGAATAAATTCTATGATTACTTTATAAATATAATTTCTGTCGAAGATAATGAATTATGGGAATGGAATTGGAATTACCACATGTCTCTGAATATCTCCATTTCAGACAAATGCATGCAACACAGACTCTTCTATTCGTGATTTGAACAACATACTGAGGTCGTACAAAATACATAATTACGTTTTGCAACACCTAAAATTTATATAGGCCTTTATGAATTGATGGCATAGCATTACGAATTGGTTGAAAGCGAGGTCAACGATTCAAAATATTTAGGTCCCCTACATCTGAAAATGTATTGGATCCTTGAAATGGAATCGCCTGTAAAATCTGTGCAACATTCAATTGTATTCAATTCTAAAACAGTAGTATCGATTTATATGAAAAATCAAGGTATGCCTTGATATTTCATGCTTCTTATTGTTTGATTTCTATGCTGAACCGGATTGAACACTACTGAAAATGTCTACGAAACTTATGAGCCTGTCCCTATTTTCCAACAATGAAAGTATCAACAAAAGCAAACAAAATCGATTCGATGATAAGAGTATTCATGCCGATTGATAAAGTAGATTGCAAACCAAATATCTATCCTGTCAATACATAACTAGCGGGCGAAAGACACGGAGAGCCGGTCATTGCTACAGAAAACTTAACATTTCTCAATTACTGTCAATTTGATTACAGGTGAGTTACTTGATAACTTTATATTCTTATCTGATTAAATGCTTGCTGCCTGTATACCTGTTCTTGCATTATATATTGACCGGCTCTCCGAAACTTATTAATGAAACTTATATATAAATTGTGATTGTTATATGAACAAGAAATTAATCCAGGAAAAGATGCAAAATCACAGCTAACATTTATTCATTCATAAGATCACTAAGACGCGAGATAATGTTGATATTATTGAACATACATGCCTTTAAATTCCAGATTATTCATGATCAATTTTGACATTGACTTGTAATGCCTGTAATGATTTACGCACGGCCTTTTCCTCCGATCCGTATCATCATTTCACTCACATGTACATCTCATCCTCCATCTATCATTCATTGTATATAGACATTTTTATCATTTTATCACTCATCACATCAGTTATGTATATTTGTGCTACGTTTTCAAGTTGGAAATAAGCGTTTTGACTTTTGTAGTGGCGCAGTGGCCTTGCAATAGAGTGCTCGTTGTGCGTCCGGAGACCTGAGTTCGGACCTCAGTTAAGTCAAGCCAGTGCTTGTAAAAATGTTACACTCTGCAGTCTTGACTAGCTCTCAGCACTTAGAGTGAGTGGGATAAATACAAGACCTCTGCCACATGGATGAAAACTGCTCACCTACTGTGCTTCCCAGTGTAAACAAAGTTGATTTCCTACTTTTTGGTTCCTCTCAATCCAAGTCTAATGCTTCGAGAGATAGACAACTCAATCGCCCGCCATTCCCGCACTCAGACTACAGTAAACCTGATGGGGATGTCACACAGAATTCAGCAGACTTGTGTCAATTACTCATGAAACGTAATTGATTGCAATTACTTATTACATCTCCATTAATTACAAATTACTCCGCTTGTCTTCAATTACATTTTCGTTACTTCCCAATTACTTTAGATAAAGCAGTACATCGACAAGAAGAAGATATTGATGAACAATAACTTGCGATCGGAAGAACTCTTTTTGTTTTAAACTTCGCTCTATTTTATCTTGTATATAAACGTGTCGATATTGTACATCTTTTAGACTGTGTATGCCACTGATGATGAGCGTAAACGCTTGAAAGCGCTATGGCGAATAGAATTCGATCACCCAAAACCTTGAGGCTTTTGTCTGCAAACTTTGACAATAAGCTTCGTCTAAAATTCCTCTAAAAGGTTATAGTTGTACTTCTTGCACACATGTAAGTGTCACTTCACGATGTCGCATTATTAGCAGTTACTGTATAGCATTATTGACAAGAATTCAATAATTTATGATGCATGTCAAATGAATATTTGACAGTGCTGACTGTGAAGTCATTGCCATTGCTTCTCAATTGCATGGCTAAAAATGCAATTCATTACATCTACTAATTACAACACAAGTCTGGAATTCATCATGTTTAAATTGTTCAGCATAGCATGTATTCATACTCGTATCCGTCCAATTTCCTTGGTCAGTGTTCATCATTCAGAAGAATCAACGGATTAACGGATTCACTTAAAAGTAAAGGAAGCTAGCCATTCTCTTAAGGATTTTTTGTCCTTAATTCGTGAATGCATTATGCAACTTCTACTAATCAATGAATTAATGTATTAATGAATTAATCCAATCACAACTAAACTACAGCGTATCATTGGGGCGGTATTGCAGTGCTACGACATTTCATTAAAAAAGGGAAATGAGCAATGTGCATCATTTCCCGATACTTCATTGAATGTCACTACAGAGAACTACACTGATATCGTCTACAACCTGCATGATGGATTCATCACCGGATTTCGATGCAAGCAATGAATGAGCAACCCATTCGAAATTTAAAGGCGGCCTCCATCAAGCTGCAGACCTCAGTCCGTTTCTTTTTATCATGATGATGAGTGCAATCATCCAAGGAATTCAGAAACAACCTGAATGGAGCATCCTCTATGCTGACGACGTGACATGGGGATTTTCGATGTCTCAGCAGAATGGATAAGAGAATAAACAGGCCAGTATGATGTTGCATCAAACAGCGGTTTGTAGTCTGGCAGCCAGAATGAGTTTCTGCGGGAAGCGAGGCGGAAAATGACACTGTCACGGAATGATGTACAACCTGTGCCTACTGCTAATCTGCGCGTCTGCCGAGGTCTAGTTAGTTCCTCTTCTTGTCAGACAGGATCAAAGAAAAGCACTTGTCAATCCAATAAGACGGAGATTGAAGTTTTTAGTCAAAGTCAGATTTTCTGTGTATTCTCTCATTTAGTGAAAATTAAAAAAAATTATAAGTTGTAGAATTGTCAGATCGATGAAATCTTCTACATAATTAAGTTGAAAGAGCTTTATTTGATAGCAATGCTACGAATGATATTCAGAAGGGTCCTAAACAATTGTTCTAACTTTTGAGATGTGTCCAAATGTATACAGAAATTACAGCTTAGGCTACTACCAAGAAATTCAACTACAGACATTCAACTACAGATATTCAACTACTGACAAATACAGTCATGGAAAAAATATAGAACGCGATAAGTTGCAACATATTGTTGGCAGCAATCGATGTTAATAGCCACAAATCAACATTCGCCAGTGTTTTATTATAATCTAAACGAACGAATGCGATCATGTTGACACTGCGGACAGTCCATAAATATCTGCTGATTTGAGTTAACACTACACAAAGAAACCAACATAATGTTAATAAAACGGTTCGGAAGTGTCACTACGTTCATTTCATTCTAGATCGCTGTCAGCTATGGCTTCTCGCGGTACCGACTTCACTGAGTTTGTGAAAGGTCAACTTTATGCATAAAGGACTCATGCATTATTTTAAAAACTAAAAACAACTGAGTGCTTGAGCATTTCAGAGTACACGGTCAAAAGTATCTTCAGAGATTGTCTGTCGAAGGACAAACTGAAGGAAGCAACAGAGGTGCTTGTGGGCGGAAGAAAGTGACAAGTGACTGAGAAGATGAAAAGATTGTCAGGATGTCTTCAGAAAATCCTTTCATGTCCGCCAGAGAAATAAAGCAGGACTGGCATCTTGAATGTGACAGAAGAACAGTTTCGAATCGGTTGCGAGATGCTGGTCTCAAGTCCTTTGAACCGGTAAGGAAGATTCTACTGACTGAATGCCATAAAGATTGCAGACTTGAATGGGCTCGGCAAAAATCCAATTGGAGCTCTAGAAGGTGGAAGACAGTTGTGTTTTCTGATGAGTCGCGGTTCTGCTTAGGACAATCCCGCGGGCAGTATGTTCGAGTACCCTTCGCATGCCGATATTCGGAACCCTATGTTTGCAGCGTTCCCAATAGGTCTGTGGCTCATGCAATGGTACGGGGAGCATGTAAACGGCTTCACGGATTTAGTCAGAATCGAAACCGACATTGATTGTGAACAGTATACTAATATTCTTGCAGAGCACCTCGTGCCAATTTGGCCCATGATATCTCAAGGAAACGGCATTTTCCAACAAGACAATGCACCTATCCATACTGACCTTCGAACGCGAACATTTCTCCAACAAAATGATATCAACGTCCTTGACTGGCCTCCTTATAGCCCTGATATGAACACTATCGAAAATGTGTGGGGTAGAATGGAACTGAAGTTGCAAAGGGAATATGAAAATCCGTCTGACAGTGACGAACTTTTTGCAACATTAGAAGAAATTTGGAGAGAACTAATGGAAGTACGGAGTTATCGGAAATCCCCAATTTATTCTATGACTGATCGTGTGGAAGAGCTCATACGTGTTGACGGAGGCATCACAAGATTTTGATATTGTTAATATTGTGCTCTTATCACTATCATGATGTTCATTTATCGGAGTAATAATAGGTATGTGAAAGTGACGCAGGAACAAGTCTGAGGTTTCATTTTTTCTCCGGGTACTATATTTTTTCCATGACTGTATATGCAGTGAGATGTTATAAATATGTGACGTAATATAATTGCGAGTAGCATGCGTAATCAACATAAATACGGATCTAAATATGCATGTGAATACATGGATAAACCCCATTTTGATCATTCCTTTCCGAAGCAGTGACGGGTGCAATTAATCAATTCCGCTCGATCAATCGCGCGATTCCTAAATGACCAAGAATCAGGTGATTTATTTTGCTAAGTGACTGCTCAATGAAATTTGCTTGATGAGCAAAAAATTAGGCTATCTTCCTATTCACTGATTCAGCATTTGAGATGATTGCAGCATTGGATAGAAGTGTGACACCTGCGTTCAGCACCTATACGCAGGTACTCGAACCTGAGATCATGTGTAAGTAGGATAAGACAGAATTCCCGTAGGACGAGATTTATTCAAGCACTTCAACTTATTCAAAATCAAGCGATTTTGGATTAATTGCGCACTGAGTCGCACAATTCGGAATCACGCGAAAATAGAATCACGCCCGACACTTTTCTGAAGACTATATTGTTGAATTTTCGATAAATGAAACCTTGACGAAACATGAATTGATAATTTTTGCGTCACATCTCAGATTTATTTTTAAACTAAAATCAATAATTAGAAAATGTTGTCATGCATCATTTGAATGCTTCATTTACTTCTACCTAAATCTTCGACTTCTACATCAATATGAATAGTATTGAAATTCAATCAGAATATTTCAAAGAGTTGAGATTGGAATTTAAACATCAAAATCAACCACGCACATGTGTCTGGATCTGTTTCATCAAGAATGTCACTTATATTTTAAATGCAAAACAGTTCTGACATAGGAGGATATTACGAGGATGTTTTTGATATTAAAATTTTCGATCTGAACACAAGAAATGTAATTTTCCGGCATTTCCTAATCAATGTTCTATTTCGTATTTATAGCACTGAAGTTTCAAATAGAAGTTGATGCCATCGTTGAAAATGAAATGCTGCACATAACAGTGCATCCTTGTTTCTCAGGAACAAAGAAAAGTATCAAGATGATTTTAATTTCCTCTGACGCGTTTGACTCTGCTATTCGGTCTCAGAATTGAGGGCCCGTATTGTAGGCTTTCTGTACACAACTGCACATGAAAATGATAAAATACTTCAGTCAAAATGATATCATCAGTCCTCAATGGGAATACTTCAATTGATTATTCAAATTACTAAGAATTTTATTTTGTTGTTCTACTGATTCTATTGAAGATCAAAAACTGATTCATTGCATGTGAATTTACTGATTGTTTTGGGTCAATTACGTTCTCGCGGAGTCAGCGCTTCATGGATTTGCTAAAATTTTATAAAAAAAGCCATTGGTCTAATGATTTTAGCTAATTGATGCATAATTGTATGATGAATAGTAGATTGATGGAGGAAACACTGAATGCACACAACTACGTTCGATGAAATGTGGATGATAAAGACCAAAGGAATCATTGGGAAACACGGATATCAGCAGATACTTCAGCACTTCATCAACAAGCAGATTTGAAATAGATCCTTAATAGCAGATTCTCAAGACTTTTTATTTTTTGTTTAAGAATTTTCATGTGCTCTGATTTACAATGTATTCCCAAACGCTCACAAAATAGAGTATTATATTGTTAATTAATAGGGCAATAATTTTTGTAATATCTGAATTGACCAAGTGTCTGACATTCTTAATTTCAATGAAATTTTCATCTTTGTGTGAAACGAGTGGTCTCGGAATTTAAAGTTATGTAGACTAGACAAACTGTAAACTTCTAATCACTGAATTTGAAAAAATCTCACAGTATTCAGAATCGCGCCAGCCACTGGTTTAAAGGCATGACAGACTTTCAAGCATGTACAAAACACTCTCTGAAAATATGCTAGAAGCCACACTGCAAACTCTAACTAGCCAACTGCGAGCCAAAATATCAGTCATAATAATCAGACAATTGCAACAGACAATGGGCAGTCAAAAGTGACTGCTCAAAGCAGACAACCAGACAATTACCAGCCAAAATATCAGAAAATGCTGTCTACTTTTCGAAAAATGTTGTTTCTGAGACGATTAAGCACCAGTGACTTACAACCAGGCGTCCTGAACCAGTAACCTCTTTTTCTCACTCACTCACTCTCGCACACTTTTATACATATTATGAATTACTCTTGTGCTTTTACAGCACGTCTTGAGTTGAAGGTGGACTACGTCCCCGCCTCTTGACCTCTACTGGCTGGACTCTGTCCTTCTTGCAAATGCCTGAGGTACATTTCAGTCAATAGTGACTCTATTTTTTTGATAGATGCTAATCTTTCCCTATTATAGATATAACTTTTGAGGCTGTGCATCTTAAATGTACAGGACCGCGCTTGGTCGGGTTTGAGCTTCCAGGATGAAGCGGTCGAAACGCGATCGTCCTGACCAAGTTCCTGTTGATGACCTCATTAAAAATAGTCAAATAATTTGTATGCATATTTTTGTAGAATTTTATTTCACGTTTTAGATTAAGGAACTAACATTAATTCTCTTACACACCTGGTAGATTTTAGATAACGTAATCCCGCTGTGTTCGCTACATCTGGTATTTTGATTGGAAACAGACCTGTCCTCTTATCATCTGAATGGGCAGACTGTTAAATAGGATCTTTTCAATATATAAATGATAAACATAATTTTGAACAGAACGACTTACTCGCCAATTCATCACACATGAGGAGAGGAGAAGCGTTGTTTGTCCTTCTAGTAAGCATTTTTTAAATTTTTAGACATTTTAGGATATAAAAATTTTCTTTTAAATCATATTTTGTACCTATTGAAAATTAACTAGTCATTAGCTTGTTTTTTTTTATTTTTATTTTTGTTACCTTGACGCACTTTGCTACGTTGAATTGTTTTTACAGCACGTCTTGAGTTGAAGGTGGACTACGTCCCCGCCTCTTGACCTCTACTGGCTGGACTCTGTCCTTCTTGCAAATGCCTGAGGTACATTTCAGTCAATAGTGACTCTATTTTTTTGATAGATGCTAATCTTTCCCTATTATAGATATAACTTTTGAGGCTGTGCATCTTAAATGTACAGGACCGCGCTTGGTCGGGTTTGAGCGTCCAGGATGAAGCGGTCGAAACGCGATCGTCCTGACCAAGTTCCTGTTGATGACCTCATTAAAAATAGTCAAATAATTTGTATGCATATTTTTGTAGAATTTTATTTCACGTTTTAGCTTAAGGAACTAACATTAATTCTCTTACACACCTGGTAGATTTTAGATAACGTAATCCCGCTGTGTTAGCTACATCTGGTATTTTGATTGGAAACAGACCTGTCCTCTTATCATCTGAATGGGCAGACTGTTAAATAGGATCTTTTCAATATATAAATGATAAACATAATTTTGAACAGAACGACTTACTCGCCAATTCATCACACATGAGGAGAGGAGAAGCGTTGTTTGTCCTTCTAGTAAGCATTTTTTAAATTTTTAGACATTTTAGGATATAAAAATTTTCTTTTAAATCATATTTTGTACCTATTGAAAATTAACTAGTCATTAGCTTGTTTTTTTTTATTTTTATTTTTGTTACCTTGACGCACTTTGCTACGTTGAATTGTTTTTACAGCACGTCTTGAGTTAAAGGTGGACTACGTCCCCGCCTCTTGACCTCTACTGGCAGGACTCTGTCCTTCTTGCAAATGCCTGAGGTACATTTCAGTCAATAGTGACTCTATTTTTTTGATAGATGCTAATCTTTCCCTATTATAGATATAACTTTTGAGGCTGTGCATCTTAAATGTACAGGACCGCGCTTGGTCGGGTTTGAGCTTCCAGGATGAAGCGGTCGAAACGCGATCGTCCTGACCAAGTTCCTGTTGATGACCTCATTAAAAATAGTCAAATAATTTGTATGCATATTTTTGTAGAATTTTATTTCACGTTTTAGCTTAAGGAACTAACATTAATTCTCTTACACACCTGGTAGATTTTAGATAACGTAATCCCGCTGTGTTAGCTACATCTGGTATTTTGATTGGAAACAGACCTGTCCTCTTATCATCTGAATGGGCAGACTGTTAAATAGGATCTTTTCAATATATAAATGATAAACATAATTTTGAACAGAACGACTTACTCGCCAATTCATCACACATGAGGAGAGGAGAAGCGTTGTTTGTCCTTCTAGTAAGCATTTTTTAAATTTTTAGACATTTTAGGATATAAAAATTTTCTTTTAAATCATATTTTGTACCTATTGAAAATTAACTAGTCATTAGCTTGTTTTTTTTTATTTTTATTTTTGTTACCTTGACGCACTTTGCTACGTTGAATCTGATACCATTGAGATCCACTCACACCGGACGCGGCACCAAAGGTTTTTAAGGTTCTGAACGAAAATGCTGAACGCATGAGGACGCGCCGCGTCCGGTGTGAATGGACCTTTTGTGTTCCTTCAAATATTTAATTATGATAATTAGCGTTTATTGATCAGATATGCCACAATAATGGAAATCATATAGACATGAACATGAATATGCTGAAAGAGTTGCAGTAATACATAAGATGCAAAAAAAATATAGCTACTGGCAATTATAGGGAAGTATTCATGCCCTTAAAAATTGTATAGATCATCCTGAAAACTGAATTAATCTATGTCATAAATATGACAAACATCCGGAACTGTAATTGCAATAACTCTAGGTCTAAAAAGGACCGCTACTTGGTTTAAGCATTGTATATTCACATAATTGAAAATCATCAAGGATGCCATTCAATTTTGATAAAAGTTAACATACTAGTCATACGTAGTGTGATATGTAGTAAATGTAATAATAAGAATTAGTCCGTGCGAAAATTTATCTGATAATATGTAGCATCAGCCAAAGTACTGATTTTTCTGATAAACTGTCTGGCAAGTGGCTGCTTGCAGCTTACAGTGCACGGTTGTGTAAATTACGTTCGAAAGCACAGTTTAGAAATGCTGATCAAAAACAATGTTTTGCTGGCATGCTAAATTGAAACAGCATAAAGCTCATTTCAAAAGTGTGGTTTTGAAACCATCTTGGAAAACAATTTAGAAAGCACGCTTTTAAAATATGTTCAAGATTGTCACTTCAACTAAGACATTGTGTTAAAACAGTTATTCCTGCCCTCCCAAGCAGCTATTCAATTGATATCACCTACAGCAATATCAAACAGCTGGTGGTACCAAACAGCTACTACCTGATTTTAGCAAAGTACCACATGCTGTTATTGTGCCGACTTTTATAGCATCATTTTGACTTAATTGAATAATTTCAATAAAAATTGTTGTGTTCCGGTAAGAACACCAAGGCCCGTAGTTACAAAAGGTCTCTACTCGAGTTTAAACTCATTTTCGAGTTAAGACTCCTGTTTGATAGTTATAAACGTTTATACTGAAGTCTTTACTCAAGTTTTCACTCGGCATGGGGAGTTTATGCTTTTATTGATAGTTATAAAAGTTAAAACTATCGAGTTATAACTCACATTCAGCGAGACTGGTAGGAAGCAGTCTCGTGCATTTTAATTCTATCCGTCAACGATGAACATCGTGCTATATGGCAACACTGTGATCCGTCGAGAGCGCCTCTTTCGAGATAGGACACATCCATTGGAGTGGAATGATGTCAGACTGAAGCAGTTATTTCGCTTTCAGCGGCAAAATCTTTTACAACTGATAGACAGTCTTACACCTTCTCCGGAAAGTAGAACTCTTCGCAATCATTCCATTCCTGCTACAATATCCGTGTGTGTTGGACTTCACTATTTGGCTACAGGAAGTTTCCAGACCACCGTTGCAGAGGTTATGGGTGTCAGTCAAAAATCTGTTTCACAATGTTACTGGAAATTTGTGCAAGCTGTTAATCAACAACATGCTGGAGTCATTCAATTGAGAGATATTGATCGTATACAAGCAGGCTTTCGTGATATCTCCAATTTACCTGAAATCTGCGGGGCAATCGACTGTACACACATTCGCATACTCCGTCCAAACAGTGATAATTTTCCCAACGAATATATAAACAGAAAAGGACACCATTCCATTAATGTTCAGGCCGTCTGTGATAATAAAGGATATTTTCTTGATGTAGTATCTCAATGGCCGGGCATTTGTTCAACATGGATATTGATTTCTAAAAGTAGAAGTTAATCATAGCTTTATTTATGATGTCATTAAGGCATGAAAATTAAAGCTGGGATTTATTATGAGCATAAGATGTGATTGCTCAATTTAATTGCAGAATATCTTACAGTCATCTCAAAATTGCTTATTTCTTATTTTCTCATTCCTTTAATTTAAGATGTTGTTGTTTAAGCGATAAAACTCATCACTTTATTTCAAGTGCCACTGTCACAGATACAACACAAACTGTCTAGAATATTTATGACGGTCACTTTTCCCGTTGCTTCAACTTTGACACGCTGCTACTCTGCCCTATTACATATACAACGCTTCTCTTTGAAATTTCATGTGTGACATGTAATTACTATGCTCTCTTCAAACATCGATGAAGCAATGTTGCAGTACAACGATACCAACGTCCTCCAGAGAGTGAGGCTTAGTAAGTGCTGGGCATTACAACCATATTGCTATTGTCTATCATCTTCAATATCATTTAAATCATTCTTTGATTAAGGGCTATCATAATGTTTTTGTTCATTAATTCATAGTTTGATGTACCCCGCGCATTTAAAATTTTTCCAATAACCCAAGTAAGAAGTATGTATTCAACGAGATTAATTTTATTGTGGAGATTTTTATATTATATTATATTTTTAACGTCGATTTAATCTTTAGATCAGAGGACTTTGTATGATTCAACATTCAACAATTCCTCAGTTTCATGATTTATATTTCCCGCATCTGCGGAGGACATGAAAAGGTAAGCATAAAAAATCAAGTCAGGAGACGATGCTCAGAGCCGATTATGGGACGCTTTTGTTATGAAGAGGGTAATTCTGGATGTCTTTTAGATCCTTAAGGCTGCATTTCTTCCGAAGACTAAAGACCTCCGAAGAGGCCTACTTGCAGCCTTCCAATGATGATCGACGGATTCCAGGGTCTGTTTGCACTACCTACAAAAATCGTCGGTCGCTTTGTCAATCAGTTGGCGCAACTTTCCGAGTCAATTCTTCGCATTTGAGTGAGAAGAGACTGCTCCCTATTTTCCACGCTTCCTTAAGTCGAAGATCCTCTCTTCTGTGTCATTTTATCTTGAATCTCACTGTGTATATCTTAGGTCTTTTGCTCCATTTTGGCACAGTTTTGCTTGATCTTCGCAAATACTGAACTTCGGGGATTATATTGTCTCTTCTTGGTTAACTTCCTCAACCGCTCTAACCGATATATGAAAATAATAATATCTATATAAACAAAGTAATCACTATATTTGCTTTATTTTGGGAATTCGATTGACGCTTACAAATCATTGCACAACTTATAAACATGCAAAAGGCGAAGTGTGAAAAAGGATATAGAAAAATGCATCAACTGCTCTTCTATACCGGACGACCATGCCGCATAAAGAGGAGCTGTTACGTTTGATTCTTGCAATGGGGACTTGAGGGAAGTTTTATGATATGCTTGCAAAATCAATGCTCTAAATTTTCAAAATGTCTAAATACATTCAAATAATCTATTTCATGTACTCGGATTGACAGAAAATATCTCCGCTCATTGAGGATCCACCGTCCCACGGGTCAAGATCTCGTACCGGGCCCATCTCATTGACCATCGCTGGCAATTTCCTTTCAAACTGATGAAAGTTTGGGCTTTCGGCAGCAGTCAATCCGGCATTAATATAGGCACACAATTTCTGCAGTAAAGGATGAGGCATGAGGACCATCGTGATCGGTAACCGATGCTTTTGAAATGCTGTATAGGCAACTTGTCTCCTACAGCTGCAAGGCAGATATTGGCGGCTCCTCTACAGTTGTACAATATTTGTACTGCATATATGAGTTGTCATGTAAATGCACATTGCACATGTATTGTGTAAATATTTTCTCACGAATTTACTGAAATTATTATAACCAAAATTATCAAATTTTTGATACTGCAGCGAAATTGGCAAATAAAGACTTAGAAATCATAACTGAATAAATGTGTATTTAATAATGATCAAAATATAAGTATTTCAACGTACAAAATTATGATGCCAAAATTTATTTCGCCAGTCACCCTGATCACTTAGTACATGTACATGATATTATGCAATGTTCACATCTCTCAATATCGACACAACTCCCAATTTGAAGTTGCAGCCATGACCGGGTAAATTTGAGATTTAGCAATTAGAAAGTTAGTAAAACATCGACGGGTATTCATTAGGTATCGCTTCAAACACACCACTGGCAGATAACCTTGCCATTAATTCCTGATATTGGATGAAATGGCAGCTATTGAGGTCTGTTCCCATTTTTCAACTCAGGATGCAACTCAGTGTTTAATAATTCCATTTGCATTGCGCTTGCAAAAAGCAGGATTTACTAATTATTGCAGGCGAGCTAACTTAGACGATTTGCCAGTATAATGTAATTATTACAGTACAGTAATTATTTACATTACAATTAGTTATACATGTAATAGAAGCACGAAACTCCACCGTGCATTATCTATGTCTTGAATTAACCCTGTAAGGAAAGCTCATTTCACATATTGAGAATACAGTAAATACATGAAATTAGGTACATATGAAAATTAGCATGCAAAAGCTGTAAAGATATTGATGTATTTCACATTTTTTGACCACCAACGTTATGTAAATGAGAAATCAGTCAAATAAGAATTTGTTTTACATCTAAAACCACTCATCATAATTTTTGACAATAGTAAAAGTCGATGACTCAGTTTCAGAGAGCATTGACAGCGGCGATCATCCTGCCAATCAACAATTCATAGCGCTATTATTATGTAAGTGCATATATAGCCTAATGGTACAATTCTTACAACTTTCTCGCAGAAGGAGGTACAAATGAAAGAGGACTAATCAGGTATATTAGTCTCAGTGAAATTGACTGGAAGTCTCTCTTCCAGGGATGGAAGGCACTCATTTTTGCAGCCACGGCCACAAAGAAGACGATGAAAGCGGTTTTGAAGCACCATCAGTCGGGACATATCTTTCTTGGTCATTCCAACTAATAAAGGAAATGAATATTCTATCAACGATCTCATGATACTGTAGTACATTCTTTTCAGGGACCAGTAGTTCAAATATGACCTTATCAACCTTAACGGAAACAGCCTTCTTGATGCATTTGATGCCACTCTGCCAATGTGGTCAGACCAAGTACCTTTTTTGTTGAACACAACACCAAGAATGTTTATTTTATCCACGGTTTCGATATTTGGTAAATTTACAGTGGTAGAATTCTGCCGCTTTACGATAGTTAGGCTTTCGCACTTCATTGTGTTGATGGGCAGACCGTGAATAGCTGACAATTGTGTGATGGCTTCATGATTTTTATAAATGTGCTGATTTTGACCGTTTTTATAAATTGGCATGCACAGTGTAAGATCATCCGCATATTTGATAATCTTAGACCCGTCATGATGAAGAAGAATATAGACGTTCCAAATCACTAGTACCGGTATATAAACACAGGAATAGCTTGCAAAAGTCTAGCTTCTTAAAAAGTGATCAAACATTTTTTAGACCGCAGGAACGCAATCTACCTAGTGTACTTACTTCAAGGGTGGGAATTTCTACACCCTCTGACATCTGAGGGGGCAACTGGACCACTTGGCCATAAAGTAAGTATAGGCCTAGTAGGTAGAGCAACAACTCAGTAGACCATGTTAATTAATTCCACAATGTGCATACAGTTATACAGTATTTTATTAAATGAACTCGAGTTGAACACAATTAGGTATTGTTACTAAATGTGAGATATACAAATTTTTGTAGTTTTGAAGAAATTGCCACAGAATTGACATATCATGATAGTAATGCTGAAGGAGTGATGGTATTTCACAGATCATCCGTGTCATGACAGCCTTGGAGATTTGACGTTTGTTAAATTAGCAATAACAATGTTAAATATTAACATAAGAACAATGCTAACTCCTCACTATAAACAAACATCTTTGATTATGCAAAACGAACAACTTCGCTGCTGTCATTCTTTCCTATGACGGAGATGAAGCCAATTTGCGCCAACGAAAAACAATGTTCATTCACAAATTGAAACCAATCATTAACAACGAAGCAGAATTAGAATGCAACAAGGACTTCCTCTTGATTTAGTGATTCAATCCTTACTAATTTCACTTTAAGTCACTAAGTCATTCTTCATATTACCTTCATTTTCGACATTTGTATTTATTTTTAAGTCATACTTCTAGTCAGATCAATTACTATTTGATAAGATGTAGCCCAATACTATCAGTCGTATATTTCTATTCCTCCTTTTCCCCGCTGAACTTTGTTAATATACATGCGTATAACCTATACATAGTTTTATACATTTTATTAAATTTCTTTTCTACTCCCTTATTTCCTATTTGAATTCATGACTTTTGTGTCTATGTTTGATTCCTTTTATCTGATGGTGGTTGCCGAATAGCAACCGAAATTAATTACATCTTTAATTATTAATTATTACACCACTAAAACCTTGGCTCATCTTCAATCATTAGAAATAAATGACTGGCCAAGACATCTTCAATAAATTATTTAGAGGTCATAGGACATAATACATCCATTTAGATTTTATGACGCATGAATTGCTTATTTACAATTTGATGTGCATTTTTGCAACATGTAAATATCTTTGTAGGATAAAAATGATATTGCCACAGATATGTTTTCACAAGACTCACACTTTTCTTTCAGGGACTGTGAAAAATACTTTTTGTATCCTCGGTCATCTATCGGGATATTAACGCTATACGAACGGCTTAGCATTGGTAAAATAACGGCTGATTATCGTAGTTAATGGCATGTTACCGATAAATTATCCGCATAATGACAAATACGATGATTAGGTTGTCATTAGGTTTCTCGTGGAATTCACCGGTTGTTTATCGGATTACTATCGTACGTATAATACTGGCAAATTAGCGGCAATTGCCTGGCTTATTATCACCATGCCGAATATCGGATTTTTAACGGCATTTGTGACACATCTGTTATTGGGCCAATATCGGCTCTGCCGATGATCCGATAATGGTCCGATGAAACATTTTCCACTGGGAATAAGTATTTTATCTAGCGTGATCATATCGCAAGCTGCCTGCCACTGGTAGAGAAAAATGACATAATCAAAGACAATGATCACAATTAAATTCAAAATATGTAGTGGGTCCACTTTACTATTCAGATTCAAGAAATGAAACATAAATTTTGTGAATCAAAAAATCATACCGATGGAAATAGAATTAAAAACTTGAAATTTCAGACAAAAGCACAATAAAATATCGACTTTTTCATGAGAACTTGTCTTATGATGCGGTTCATGAAACTCCCTTGATAATCAGCATAATTTTCGCTTAATTAAGATCAGTGACGTAGCCTGTTCCCATATAGTCCTTCGATCCATAACGGATTCCATTTCTGCAACAGACCGCATGAACAGTATAGCATTCAAGTGTTGACGCTATCTTGATTTCAATGCATTTTCGAGTTTTCTTTTACAAGTAGGCCTACATGCATGTTGTGGGCTGTATGTGAACTGTTGTTTGTATGTGTCACTTAAATCATCACTTGTGAACGTTTAAATGTGACTTGCCTTAACAACGGACTGTTTATCCAATAAATTGCATGTCAACGGTTTGGTCGTTCTTTCTTACAATCCATGCATGTATATTCAAATTATGCTGGCATGTGTGACTACAGAATGACATGAAAATGAAACAATGTGAAAAATAAAAACTGATATTTAAATGAAAATTACGCCAAAGTTCACAGATTGTTCAGAGGCTCCCATAGAGTAGGGATATATAAGTAGAGTGTCGACTCAAAAAAGTGCATGTATGCAATAAAAGTTTTCATATGAAAAGATTCAGTTTTTTGCGGAGATTACGCTCCCGTGGTCAAAATTCAAAATTTGCCAATTTATATACTACCGAGATGGCTCTCCTAAATAAGTAGTATGCAACAAGTTGGATATCAAAAGGAATTAATATTTGCTAATAAGCATCCTAACTAAGCGGAAATCAAGCTGATTATCAAGGTAATTTCATGAATTGTATTATAATGAAAGTCTTCATGAAAAAAGCGATACCTTATTCTGCTTTCTTGGTTGAAATTTATAGTTCATAATTCAATTTTCACCGGCATGACTTTATGACTCGATCAGTGGCGTCATGTGATTGAAAAAGTAATTGATTGCAAGTATAGATTATTTGCTTTTGCGTTCGCTGTCTGCTTGCCGAACGTTCTCTCGTTACCGGTCGCTCTATACTGTTGTTCACTGCGATTATTCCTCAAATGAACTTTGAATTGCTGAATGCATCAACAGCTTTTGAAATACACCCTTGACAAGCAAACTGCTTACATTCAGTGTGATCGAAAAGGAATTTTCTTTCCAACAACAGCATCAGATTTCGACAGACCCGTCATTAACGAAATAGAATTTTCGTGCGTCTTGCACAGGCAAACATTCAGGTGCATCTCTACCAGTGGCGTCGGGTGCGCCCAGACCATAGGCCTTCACTCGGCATTAGAATACTATTTCTATATCAGACATTTTTTATGTTACAACATTAATTTTCATAAAAGTTGAATTTTTAACAACAATTTCCCGAACATTTTTTAATGACAAGTGAATGTGAACATGAGGAGTTATTGCTCATGCCTCTTAACCGCCTTACTCAAGAAACTGATTACTATATCCCCTCTCTGTCCAGACCACATTTTCTTGGGGAAAAAGGAGGCAAGGTCAACAATTTCTTGCGTTTCTCACGGCCGGTCAGCCGCTCACATGTTTGAAATTTTGGTGCATTAAAATGTCTTGTTTCTTATTTCTTTCTCTGTGAGTACTTTCAATTTTTATATCAGGTGTTTGCCTACCTTGCTTGACGACTGTCATCTTTTCATTATATTCCCTTCGGACGAAAGGCGTGGTTATGATCTCATCTGCAGTACTAAACATAATGTCACATCAATCACGTAAAAACAAATTATGGAATTCTACCGAATCTGGGTGTTCGAGTCAGATGCATTACTCTGCATTCATTGGAGAACACTCATCATCTGATCGCAGTCTTGTCTGAACGCCAGCCATCTGCTACTGTTGACATAGTGGCCTCTCTGACATAAAGCGAATCCAGGATCAATTGGGTTGCACTTCCCTTACTCTATTTAAATACCGCGCCTCGATCAAGAATCGCGTAGAATTTCATTGCAAAAATTGGAGAAGACAAAGCACCATGTCTATTGGAAAAGCCAATATTGGCGCCAGCGCGTGCGCTTACTGCCTCGCACGAACACAGCTCTCTTTCTCTGTCTGAACATCAATGCTCCGTCTGAACACACGACCAGCTTGTGTGTCTAATTGCTGGAAGAAAACAGCTGTGATTCGAACACGTGCTGCAAAACAGTTCAATGAGGTTGAGCGTCTGACTTTTGAGACGGAGAGCTGAGCACATCTGTCACGAGAAGCTATCGAATTTAAATGAATGATGACACTTTTCATTCTTATAATTGTTGGAAAATAATTTTTGAGGATGCGCCGAAGGCCTCGCAGGTATGGAGAAGACGTCATTGGACTCGATCACTAAATTCATGCTTCATTTCCTGAATCTGAGTAGTGATATGGAACCATTTACATCTTTCAAAGTTGAATGAAGTCATTGTCTTTGATTATGTGATTTTGCTGTGCCAGTTGCAGTTCGCCTGTGATATGATCCCGCTTAAGAAAATACCCTTCAGGTTGAGCAAGAAAGCAATAGGAACCCATCGAATTCCTAATTTAACCAACATGAAATTTCCAAGGCAGTCATGAGAATCTGCGAAATACCATCATTTCTTCTGCATTACAATCATGATCATTCAATTCCGTTGTAATTTCTGCAAAACTGCAAGGATTTGCATATCTCACACTTGGTGACAATACCACATGTATCTCTCTTGAGTTCATTTAATAAAATCGAAAGTGTATACACATTGGAGATTTAATAAATGCGGAGTTACCACTCTACCTAATATATCTACTCTATGGAGGCTACTTATATTGACTATGCTGTAGGGCCTATATGAATCATGATTCACTAATCTATATTCACTATGAAAAGTCCAATGGGACAACCTTTCTTTCTGAACAGCAGCCTCATAATGAGCATGCAATCCTAAGTTGATTATGATTTCATATGGTCGATTGTTCGTCAACTCGACCCTGTTCTCCTAAGATTTTAAATACAAGTGACAATGAAAATGCGATGATGATTTCTCATATGACTGACTCTTTATCGTCTTGGTCGAACTGAGATCACTAGATACCATTTACTCTCGAGGAAGTCATTTTTAGTCTGTTTATAGCCTGTCAACATTTTACTTGCATCTTACTTTATGGTACAGAGGGGAAATTTTGCTGCTTTTGCCCAAGAATTTATAAATAGATCTATCAAGGGCGTAGCCTGGCGTAGCGTCGATTGGGGCATTCGGTAGTTCCCCGAATGTTTTTTTCAAATAAATTCCTCAACAGATTTCAATCATGAACAATGTCATGGAACAATGAAGAATGTGCATCGGTGACCAAACGCTACATCTTATCTTAAGTCTTTATTCATATTTCCAACGGATACATGTATAACTGTCGGTTGTCTTATCTCTCTTCCTCTATCAGGACAGTCGCCGGAGTGTCGCCGAGATTGCACCGATTGGCCAAAATCTTTCACGCGACACACATGATCAGCATGGCACGTTGATGTCATCGACAACTCAACCAATCTATTAATGTGCCGTTCACACGCGTCAGAACATGGTCAGAACAGCTCATCGTGGCCATTGCATGTAACCCACGAAGAAGCAATTAATTTATCTGATTCAACCCGGGCGAAGACAGCTGGAATTATTTATGAATGACACTTGCACACACTGACTGGCTAATCACGTCTGGCTAATCGTGTCCGACAAACGCGTAGCTGATTGTTTACACATGCATACTTTCACTTCCTCATTATTTTATCAGTATTTGAAAACATCAAAGTGACTTCTAGATTGGAACCCACCGGGTACTTCGCAGGTACTTCCATTCTTCCCCCAACATTTCTGTAGTTGACACCCGGGTTGCATCGATAACGATCTTCTCTTGCCCCATAGAGTAACTATATTTAGGTAGAGTGATAACTTAGATTTTATTAAATCCCCAATGTGTATACACTTTCGATTTTATTAAATGAACTCATGGGAGATACAATCGGAATTGTTTTCAAAATGTGAGATATGCACATTTATACAGTTTTGAAGAAATTACAATGGAATTGACTGATCATGGTAGCATAAGGCAGAAGGAAATGATATTATTTTGCAGATCGTCCGAGTCATGACAGCTCTGGAGAGGTAATGTTTGTTAATTTCATGCTCAACCTCAAGAGAATCTTCTTAAGCGTGATCATTCATAAGCAACCTGCCACTAGTAGAGAAAATAACAGAATCAAGGACAATGATTTCAATTAACTCTGAAAGATGTAAATGGGTCCACATCACTATTCAGATTCTAGAAATGAAACTTGTTGAATCATAAAATCATGCCGGTGAAAATTGAATTAAAAACTTGAAATTTCAACCAAGAAAGCAGAATAAGGTATCGCTTTTTTCATGAAGACTTTCATTATAATACAATTCATGAAATTCCCTTGATAATCAGCTTGATTTCCGCTTAGTTACATGTAGGATGCTTATTAGCAAATATTAATTCCTTTTGATATCCAACTTGTTGCATACTACTTATTTAGGAGAGCCATCTCGGTAGTATATAACTTGGCAAATTTTGACTTTTTTTAAAAGTACTCAAATAATTTTTTGGACCACAGGAACTTAACCTCCGCAAAAAACTGAATCTTTTCATATAAAAATTTTCACTGTATACAGACACTTTTTTGAGTCGACACTCTACCTATATATCCCTACTCTATGTCTTGCCCCTAAGGGCAGTCTCACTACGCAAAAGCGCTGAGTTTGTAATATTCCTCTTATCTGACTTGTGTAGAACATTTACAGCCTCAGAATTAGAGAACTGCCCGTCATTTGTCTATGGACAACAATCCCACGAAGTTCATGATCACAGCTGTACCTGGTATCCTAACTGAGTATCCAAGGAACCAATCCTTCATCTCAGGGTTAAAGCAAGACTTCTCAATGGTGTTGTGCTGTCAGTCAGTGACAGATGAAGTCTATCCTAGATCCAATGTGACTAAGTTTGATGAAATTTGATAAATTTGGAAAAGTTGAAAAATGAGGGGGAATAGAAGAACCACTTTACTTATATGCTGCATAATGAATGCTAAGACTGACTTTAGTCCCGGAAAAGGTTTGAAGCACGCTACACCACTGAGATCTATTATTCCATAATGGCGGTGAATATCATTTAAAGCTCATCTGTTTCTTTCTAGCTGCTTGTTTACTTTTAATGAGGATGTTGACAAATTTGCGAAATGATATCAGCTGATGATAGTTTTTTTTTATATTTCCAAAATGATGACACTGTGTTCTATTTCCTGTTGGTTTAGTTTAGTCTCCTTATTATGTGAAACACTTGCGGTATGCCTTTTTATATGCATTGAGTCACCAAAACAATAATGACAGCTTGATCGCATGTTTTAGGCGTATGCGAGTGCATTCACAATAGGTTATTGATTTTTTCCTATGTGGTCCACCCATTCCCCCATTCTCATCTCCGTTGTACACATAATTCATCTTTTCGAGAAAGTCCCTGTTGTAAGGAGATACTCGTCGAGTCTTTTTTTTAACACGTCTCTGATTACGCTACATATGGAAGGCATTTTCTAGTTTTTAATGTAGGAAGCATTTAGAGCCTGGAAAATGTGTTCAAATATGCTTAAAATGCTCATATATAATTTACTGAATTCAATATCGAATCGAGATTGAATTTGCTTATTTCTTTGCTAACGACAAGAATGTTGAGGTGCATGGAAGGGGTAAAGTGGAAAGATAAAAATTCGAGCGAAGAGCAAGTGAAACATGCGAATTAACGGCTGGTTACAAACAACAAGCAAAGTCAGAATGAAAAATTGATAAAGTACAAGCATAGCCATAACTTCGGAAATACACAAGGTTATCAAACCAAACTTCACACGACATAACCACAACTCAGGCAATAGCGCAATACCACCTATAGACCAGTACTGCAACAAACACGTGCTCAGCAGAGCAAAACATTATAGTTCATCAATGAGGCTATTTCACACAATCGCCACCAGCCAATCAATTTCAAGCATAGCCATAGCGACCAAGATGTTCACTCAATAAACGCAAACAACACCACAAACTAATGTTTATGATCCCAAAGGATGCGCAATTCAGTCCCCATCCTCCTGCAATAGCGCAATACCACCTATGGACCAGTACTGCAACAAACACGTGCTCAGCAGAGCAAAACATTATAGTTCATCAATGAAGCTATTTCACACAATCGCCACCAGCCGATCAATTTCAAGCATAGCAATAGTGACCAAGATGTTCACTCAATAAACGCAAACAACACCACAAACTAATGTTTATGATCCCAAAGGATGCGCAATTCAGTCACCATCCTCCTCCTCCGTGCCCTGCAACGGACACTGCAGGCTCTCAAAGTTGACCTAATGTCACGGATTCTACGAAATTTCGCCATCTCCTCTACTAATTTCAAGCATAGCCATAGCGATCAAGATATTCACTCAATTAACGCAAACAACACCACAAACTAATGTTGATGATCCCAAAGGATGCGCAATTCAGTCACCATCCTCCTCCGTGCCCTGCAACGGACATAGCAGGCTCTCAAAGTTGACCTAATGTCACGGATTCTACGAAATTTCACCATCTCCTCTACTAATTTCAAGCATAGCCATAGCGACCAAGATGTTCACTCAATCAACGCAAACAACACCACAAACTAATGTTGATGATCCCAAAGGATGCGCAATTTAGTCCCCATCCTCCTGCGTGCCCTGCAACGGACACTGCACTCATTCAAAGTTGACCTAATGTCACGGATTCTACGAAGGAGTATGGTGACTGAATTGCGCATCCTTTGGGATCATAAACATTAGTTTGTGGTGTTGTTTGCGTTTAATGAGTGAACATCTTGGTCGCTATGGCTATGCTTGAAATTAGTAGAGGAGATGGCGAAATTTCGTAGAATCCGTGAAATTAGGTCAACTTTGAGAGCCTGCTATGTCCGTTGCAGGGCACGGAGGAGGATGGTGACTGAATTGCGCATCCTTTGGGATCATTACTGACTGATTTGCACTGACTTTGTTGCGAGCGGTCATGCTACAACGATGATTAGCAATACGCAAATGAAAAGGACGACTTCTTTGCCACTGTGTGTAGGTCTATATAAAATTTACAAATAGGGTTATGAAGATGTTACGGTCATTGTGCGTCACCACTTTTATTTTTTAAAGTCTCAATGTAAATTTTACTTCTCTCCTTTTTTTAACACTATTAATTCCTAGTAACTGGATGAGCCCAATGATCTCACAGAGAGAACGACTATGTTTGTCGATCGATTTCGAGTTTATTTAAAACCCATCTTCAAGACAATACAGTAGGGGCTGGCCAAGAGGGAGCGGAATTTCATTTTCACTGTTAGCATAATTGCTACTCAGTCATCCATTTTCCTTTTGAAATGTGTCATGTGTGACACTTCGGTGGGCTCTTCAATGACACAAAAGAATTTTTGAGAAATTCATTTTCTTCAATGTGTCCATAAAACTGCTTGGTAACGGAATTTCATAAAGTTAACATCACCTTTACAGGTATATAGCACATGTCTCATAACATGCGGTTCCATTATGAAAATGCGTTTATGGTGAATCCCATATCGTTATAGGGTTTGCAGACAATGTTATCACCAAATATTGTCCTAGCTGTGAAAATTATTCTATTAATAAAATCAAGAATAATTGGTGCTACATGGTAATGGAATTTCACGGTAACGGAATTTCAAATGTTCATTAAGTCCCATAACGGGGAACAACTTCCCTTTGCTAATTTCTATCCTCGCTCCTTATTGCCACACCCATTTGACTTTTAAACCACATCACAACCCATAATTACATCATAGCTACATGCATAGATAGAAATATTCCAGGGAATACCAGCACTCGAGAATTCTTGGAAAACAATCGAAGATGTTGATGATATAATTTTTTCATTTCATGTTGCCCAATGGTGGAACAAAATGAATTCATTCCTCTTACAGCAACCTATGAAATTATGATCATCGTATTATTGTCAGCATAATCAACTTTCTAGGCTTACATAGGTAGTACGTTAGGCCTACAGGTCAAGATATGGATGTATCAAATATTGAAATAGACATTCAACTTGAGAAAATAATCCATTGCACATGAATACACATGTGATATATGCCTGGCCCTATACACTGGACATTTGCACAAACTGAATTAATGGGTGGTAAAAATGCATCTCCATTATTCCCCCCCACTCACAGCTCTTTTGGGTCTCCTTTCACATTTTTTCATGATTGAAAAGCAACTATTTCTGTTCATTGTAGAACGCTATTCATTACGGATTTGATGACATTGAAGGGAGCAAGATTTTTTGCATCAAAGACACTTTGATGTGGGAGTGTATGTTTGAAACATTTGAGATTTAAGCGGCTTGATGAATGAATCGCAATCGTAATCGGTTATAAGGGTGAAGATGTGGACCAAATGTATTTTAGGAAGTATAAATAGAGACAGCAGCTGAAAATTTGAACTTGACTTGAATACAAATCCTACCTAGATATTCACCGATTTGTGCATTTAATGTTGGACTAAGGAATATATGTGCTTACGCAATCATCAATATTTGCCAAGCTAAGTGTAACAATGAGCTAGTAATGAATTTGATGAGATTAATTAACATTCATGAGAAATGTGAGGGAGACCTAAAAAGAGTCCCGCATACACCCTGCACAATTATTTTAATCTGGAAAATCTGTAAATCATATATTTCCACCGACGTCAGAAATTATTCAGTAGTATGCTGTTTACCTACGTTACGTATTGTTACATAGACAGCAAGGCATCCTTAATCATAGAGTTACATCATTTATATTTATTTGCTTTATTTTTACCTCAAATAATTTAATCAGTTTGCTTTTTTAAATCAACAAAAGTATTGACTCAGTAGGCCTACATCGAGGTGATAGCTGTTGTTTTGCAATCTCAACCAAGAATGAAATTATCAGTTCTGATAATAAACGAAGATACTCGTAGAAAGATGGCATGTGAAACTGGTATTGTAATCGGGGTAGATACCAGCGTAAGAGAAGCTTTCATGTGATTGTGTGACTTGATGAACATTTGTAATTCCGTTACCGGTAACGGGATTTCATAAAAATGTTACCTCATTTAACAGTGAAAAATATCAAAATTTCGATAGCTGAATATACAACGTAGTAATATGCATCAAAATGCTTTCTTTCTGATGAAATTCAGCTACTCACACAAAAATGATTTTGAGTGACAACAAAAACATGGAAAATTTGGTAACGGAATTTCAACTGCAAATATTTCATTCACCTAGAGAAATGGGGTTAAAAGATTTTATGACTATATCACCTGTCATATGATTACTAAGCATTAACAATTGATTATGCATCCACAGAGAAATAGATTCCCACACATCAACATTGATAAAAATCAAGAGCTTGAACATTTGATAAGTGACAAACGCGACGTCAAAAACTTATTTTTTCGCCAAACTTCAAACATCGACTACTATTGAACCAAAGAAGATAGGACAAAAAGAGACATGCTCTAGGAACTAGAGAATCAGAGCTTTTCAGAAGGATGAAGGAGAAGAGATAACCTGAATTTCATTTTTCACTCGAAATGTTAACTTTCGCGTGGCCAAGCCTAGTACCTGAGGCAACAGTTTTTATACATGGATAAATCATGGTCAATGCAATTAACTAAAAGAAGCAAAAATTAGAACATTTGGAGAGGCACAGATGAAGAGTTCTTATTTATCAGTACATTGGTTCTTGATGTAATGCATAGTGTCACTGCAATGCGGGTGTGAACACTTCTAAATAAAGCTTTGAAGTCCTCTTGGCTTGCTTCGTGTGGATGACAGCTCACTTCGGTAGGGACTGGCTTTCCTCTCAGATGCTCATTCACTCTCGTGATTAGGTGTCTCCGTGTCTCACCAATGTAACAGTTTGAGCACTGTCTGCATGTATGAGAATAGATAACGTTGGTTACGAACTTTCTCTCATCAAACGGGTAGGACTGATGAAGTAGACGAAACTTACTGACGCTCACTCGATTATTGTCCGCACAAATACATCGAATTTCGATGTTTGGCACAGTGGTCAAGCGATTTAGACTTTCGACGAGAACCTCGAAAAAATATGTATGGTCGGTGCGAATGCAAGGCGTTGCGTTTATGAGAACAGGAGGTCCAAAGTTAAGAGGGATAATCATGAAACACAATACAGTCTTGAAACATGCGCGGCTTACGTACCCACTGATACCAATTACCTGATTTCCATCATACCGGCACTCTTGTTGTGGATGCATTTCATCTAACGCAAGATTGCAATCCACAGACATTGCACCACGCTCAGATAGCTCATTCAAAAAATTGTTATTGTCAATAATTCTGGATGATAATTTCCGTAAAGTACGAGCTTGTGGTAGAAGGAAATAATCAAGTAAAATACGATACGCACTTGATGAAGGATAATGTAAGCATGCTTCAAGTTTGCCCAAAAGCAGAACAAAAGTTATAAATTCTCTCGATGAATTTAATGGCCAAAGAAGCGGTAAGCTATGTTACAATCTGACAGGGCCTTCAGCGTCCAGCGCCCTCTCTCGGTCGAGGTTAAGTGCCGATTGTTAAATGTTAATATAATTAAAACATAATGCAAAACGCATAATACATGCTAGAGACGACGCAGTCTTGGCTATAAATCAAACATTCATGCGTTCCTTTAAGACAGGAAAGCCTTGAGATTCCACAGAACTATCAGTGGTGCTTTCGAACATATTCTTACAGTGAATGCAAAGAGCGTTTACTTGAGATTTTCAAATCAATTTGCAGTGTTTCATGGAACGTAACCGCGTCGGATAAGGAATCATAGCATTATCGACGAAAGGAGATACAGACAAATCAGAATGAACGATGACTGCTGCAGCAATTGACTGAACAGCATCCTTAAAGAGGTAAAACCATCTATCATCGCGCTTTAACTGCATAATCCAGGAGGAGCTTCATTTAAGGTCAGTTCCGATAAATCTGTAAACCTGTTCATCTCATTGAAACTATCCAGTTCATCAGGTATCACATTGCGAAGTTTCTGTTCTCTACGTGGAGGAGGCACTGATGAAATCACAGACGGAGCGAAGTCAAATAGGATTAAGACTAAAATCAAGTTTCATGTTTCCTTTCGGAGTGAACAGCTTAAATCGAGACTCAAAATGTTTATCACAAATCGTGGTATGAGAAGTGATGATGAAATCTTTGTGTCGAATAGCATATGCATTTATTTCTCAAACACTCATCTCGAGGAAATGCAAACTGAGTATGATGCTGTGATGATGTGGCTTAACCACTAGTGCAATTCAGCACACAACATTTTTCACCCATGACTCCTATAATGCCACAGCAGTACTTGAAATAATACTGTTTAATTGACTACAATAGCGTCTGTGTTAACGTCAAATACTATCGCTGCACAGTGGGGAACTTGATTCAGCGATCCACGCGGTAACGTCATCGCGTTGCAAGCAGAGGTTGCAAGCGCAGGATAGCTCCTGTTGACGCAGCTAGTCTTTAGTCACGTGATTATTGTTCTGTCATCGAATGGTGTTATCATTGAACTCGTTATTTGCTTCTCAAGATCATGGAAGAAGCATTTGACACTTCGAGTAAATCGGATCCCTTTTCTAGAGGCCAGTGTGAGCTATTCCTGGTCGTGATTCTAGTTGCCCAGACAAAGTTTTCAATTTTGTAAGATTCAACGTGAATAGGTCGGACATTCATAATGACAGAAAACGGAAAATATCTTCGACCAAGATATCTATTAAAACAATAAAGTGATCCAACGTTTCGCCTTAGCTTGAACACGGACAATTCAATTGTCCGATTTTTCAATTTTGATTGGGATTTTGTGCACTGACAAACACTCGAAGCTTCGGTGGTACTACTTTTACCTATAATCTATTGACTAATACACGGCGTAAATATTTTCCTGGAGATAAACCGTCGGAAATACCTTTTTTCTCTGATGATCAATTCTAAGCATCTCCTGATCACAAATCTTGTATAGTATAATGAAATAGAGATAATATGATGATTTTATATTCATTCTTGAGAATATTAACAGATGAGAAATTTTATTGGAATTCAGGAGAAATTCGGTTTTTATTTCTGTCAAAACTGTATAGACTCTAATAGGATGGATTTGATTTGAATAATAAAGTGCATTTTAAATAGTGGCTGGGGAAAATGTGAAAATTCTCCCGAAAATAGAGTCATATTTTAATTGTATTTTTGAAGTCTTTGCCGACGGAAGGAATTATATAAATTTTCGTGTGCCTCATAAATATTTCGTAAAATATGTCTCGATTTCTACAGGATTTTAAATACATTAATTTTAATTCACATTGTCTTCCTTGATTTTCAAGGAATCAAATGGATCAGTGGATTATGCCAATTCAAAGAATTCAATCAAAGTCGATGTCGGTTGTTTAATTTTTAGTCGACTAATCTTCTTGATTGAGGATCTCCCACTGAGGAAGGGTAGCTTCCCTCATTATTATTTAAAGCTCATTGTCGGCGGTTTGTGAAGCTATCAATCGTGAGAATTAGTTAAACCGGCTCAGAAAACTTCTTAATTCAGTTATGCTTCTTTCTTACTTATAAAGACACTGTGAATTGATATACGCCTATACATGTGACATGAGATCAACCAAAAATATTTTGTAGATGCGTTTCAGATGTTAATTGGTCATCCGAGAAAGCAGACATGCATTAAAGGTAAAGAAATGAAGTTCTAGCTTGCAAATTTTGCAGAATAATTGATCGGACATTCAAAGTTATGCATCTGCGTCTGAAACAATGGATCAATTTAGCTATCGTTTTTGCAAGGGATGCTAAATAAACATCAAATAATTGAAAACATCGAAATTTTTATTGCCATTAGCTAAGACCATTCAGAATATCTGTCAAGGCTAAATTTATGTTCTACCATGAAAAAAGCGACTCCTAATGCTTAGAATTCGTTCAAAATACAGCCATCAATGAACAGTTTCACTCCAAATAGCGTTAGCATACGCTTTAATGTGATACAAAGCAATTCCACTTATCATGTGCTCATCTTTTCATCTGTTAATTCTTCCTAATCTTCTTGACGCCATTCAAGAATAGATATTTGATGACACAACAAGCTACTTGCGATTCGCTTCAACATCATCGATCCACTTAGGTTCCAGAAGATGTTGCATGTAAGTGATCGCTGCTCCTTTCGTTGTTCCATGACCACAATGTCGTGATCTAGACTAGCAAAATCACCTCCATGAAGTTTGCGGTGTAGTTACACCTCCAATAACTTCTCTGTCACATTAGCTGTTAGATGCACTCGAGCTCCTCTTATTCGGACACTTGGCATCAGAAACCCGTTGACCGAGTTATTAGGAAATCGCAAAATTATTTGTGTATACTATATTGGCGCCTGTGTTGTTATTCACTAAATTCTACAGGCATTCGCCTGTAGACATTCATGTATATACACACGGAACGTGGAAAATAGGATTAAAAATATTTATGCGTGTGCATTGCACATGTTGTTGTAAAAATGTTCTTCAACAACATGGACCTAACTAATAATTAATTTATGTATGAGCAAATTATCTATCAATTATTTTCATCCTTTTTTGTGCAAATGTTTAAATATGACTTAAGGGCTTGTTCACGAAAGAAGGGACATGTATGTGAAAAATTAGGAGTACATGTTTATGCAATTATGTCTGTTTATAGAGCCTTCTCGTGAAAATATTGCTTAAATGATATTGAGTACTAAATCTGTAATGCTAATTGATCCAGTTTTATTCGATTATCTTTATCATCTGCAGTGATTGCCTGATTCAAAGACAAGGGATAAAGAAAATGTCTTAATTTATCTTTCAGTGTTCTATGAATATTGATCTCGTAATTCCAGTCAGAGAAGCAAGTACAACTGTAGCTTGACAAGTTCAATGACCTCGACTCAAAGATTTAGCGGCATCACACCGTAGCCTCTTCAATAATAGGCGCACGATTTTCCTTTTCAAACTTTCTGCTTCTTCCTGGGACATCAAGAAAACTGCAAGTTTTAGAAATTAGACGTGTGATATTGCAGTGACGTTACAAATGCATCTCTCATATCTTATATGCAAAGTTTGAAAGGCACATCTTTCATTTGAATCGAACAGTTGGACAATATCTTCTATTCAAGTGAATTGATAGGCTTTTTCTGATTCTTGAATAAATGATTGCTTGCAATTAGCCATCAATGGAGTTTTCGACAACAGCTAAAATCTATCTTTGTGATGAATATTAAGACATTTTGTCAAAATTATCTGGTGTCTTATTCTTCGATTTTGGGTCTTCACTATCTTCTCCCATTCACCCATGGCATTTTTATAGACTTCCAGATTTGATCTCAAAATCATAATCCTTGTTAGATGAGATAACTGTAAAAATCTGATTGAGAAGGGCGGTTAACCGAAATATATATTGAGAAGCAAAAAAAACAAACAAACTATCTGTGCGTCGAAAGATTAATTTATTTTATTTCCTTTAATTAAAATGTTGTATTAAATCTTTCTTTATTAGTTCGGTTAATATTGCTAGAGATTTTGGGGTTTTCCAGTCAAAATGTTAAGTTGTGTGTTTCGGAAGCATTTTGTACATTCTTTGTCGTAAGCCTTGACATTGTGTCCCAGAAGTGTTTATTTGCACCCTGTTGCTACCTTAATATTGACATTTCGTTTTTACCTTTTTGAGCTGTGTTTCCAGTTTCCCCTTGCTGTTGCATTTCACTTGGTCGTTCCACGTAAGTGGAGACCACGAAAGTGCTCGTGCATCACATTCTTATTTCATTGTTTTGATTTTGGTGTTTATTGTATTTGGGTATTGTTTCGGATTAATGAATTGGGCGATTATCCTCATTTAAGAAAGCATTTGTTCAAAACCTGCAGGCTACTAGTTCAGAAGTTTTGTATGTAGTGTTGGAACTGTTATAAAGTAAATTGAATGAAATGTGTCTACATACAGTTATGTTTAGCATTGTTTCTTTTCATTTTCAGGTGAGATTGGCATCCCTTATGACTGCTCGAGTATTCGTTTGTGGAGATGTTATGTTAGGGAGAGGTATCGATCAAATTCAAAATGTGAGCTGTGATCCAGCTATCCATGAAGGCTACATGAAAGATGCGCGTGGATACGTAAAGATTGCCGTTGAGAAAAACGGTCCGCTCCCAAAACAGCGCTCTCCGACGTATGTTTGGGGTGATGCATTGACAATCCTCGACAGATTCAAACCTGATGTCAAGCTCATCAATCTGGAGACATCGATTACAATGCGTGGTAAACCTTGGCCAGGGAAGGGAATTCAATACAGGATGCATCCTGCTAATGTGCATTTGCTCAGAGATCCAAATATCGATGTTGTCACGTTAGGAAATAATCACATCCTTGATTGGAATTATGAAGGACTAATTGACACTCTGTTGACTTTAAACTCTAATGGCATCAACTTTGTTGGTGCTGGTGAAGATTGTAATCGTGCACGTCAAGCATCTGTACATCCACTAAGTGATACTCAATCGTGTAATGTCATAGTATACGGAGTAGCACATCATTCTGCTGGAATTCCAGCTGAGTGGGCTGCTACACCCAAACGGCCTGGGGTTAATTTTGTGCAAGATTTAGATGATAAAACTGCTGATACTATAATTGAAGATTTGAGACGTCAAAGGAAATCTGATAAGGATATAGTGATTGTATCCATCCACTGGGGTGGCAACTGGGGCTTTGAAGTGCCTTCTGAATTCAAGCGCTTCTCTTATCGCCTTATTGATTCTGATGTGGTTTCTATGATACACGGTCATTCTTCCCACCATGTTAAGGGATTCGAGATTTACAAACAACGCCTTATTTTGTATGGATGTGGCGATTTCATCAATGATTATGAAGGCATCTGGGGAAGTGACAAGGAAGAATTTAAAGATTACCTTAGCTTGATGTATTTCATTGACTTTGATGTGAACACGAAATGTGTAAAAGAATTTCACATGGTTCCCACGCGATTGCGTAATTTGCGAGTAAACTTTGCATCTTCCAGTGAATGTGATTGGTTAGTTTCTATGCTCAACAGAGAATGCGCAAAGTTTAATTGTTCTGTGATGAAAACGAACGACAATGTAATAGAACTTAAAATATAACTATCTTTAATGTTGATTCTTGATGCGGTATATCAGCGCATGTCAACTTTTGTGAATGGTTCTTGTACAGTTTTCATCTCTTACACAAAAGCATGAGAGCTTCTATAAATTTGTAGCACTTACTGATAGAATTTTCAACCCCTTATACATGTATTATGTTTCATCTTAATTTTAATAACATTTTACTTACTCGTATAGTTCCACTCGGGGCTGACTTCAGCACTGCATATCATCATTGTTACATGATTTTCTTTGTCTTTGATGTTGCGTTAACTGTCCAGTATTAAAATTTTACTTACTGCCTTACATTTTTCAATATACTTCTGATTTTCCTACTACTATGAGTTTTGTATTGTGATAGACATTTCAGAGAGATCTGAAAACTGGGAACATTTGTGTACAACATAATGATTATCCATGACATTGGACCTATTTAGACAGATGTCCTCAGACTTGAGCAATTTAAGCACGAAAATTCCGTGGCTGACGTAGAGGCTGCGTTTTGCCCTACAAGGGCTCGTCAGTACAGCTCGGAATGGCCCAAACTAGCTTTAAATGCTTAGATTGGCTATGAGCAAGCTGATGGACTGCACAAAAGGCTGCTCTGTGTTCATTTATCCTGATTTTTCCGTGCGACTGGCAGTCATAAAGTTTGTAGAGTGCCAGTTCGGGGCGGCATATGTCCTCAGACGAACCATTTTCGTGCTTAAATTGCTAGTTTGTGCCAATCCGAGTCGTAGGCCTACTGACGAGCCCTTGTAGGGCGAAACGCAGCGTCTACGGCTGCCAAGGAATTTTCGTGCTTAAATCGTTCTAGTCCGAGGACATATTTCTATTCTATGCCCAGGGCAACTGGTAGGCTGCTCTGCAATCTTCATCATTATACCTGTGCATGCAGAATCATGCCACCTCAGGCATCTGTCTGCTAAAATTTCAGTAGTGCTGGCTGAATGTCTAATTATTTACTATGAGCCACATTAAAGACAGTGAGCTACTTGCACGCTAGCTCATCGTAGTGATCACATAATGAATTTAGATCTACATGCTTACTGTTCAGTAATAAAGTCCGAAACTTGCTTAGATTCGCTGTGCTCGCTATTGAAGAATAGCTTGGCATCTGACTACAAACCACATTCAAATTTTCCTAGACGATAAGTCTAGATAGAACTTTCGGCATAAAAGGCGATGTTAGAGCATCTTCGAAATTATAACACTGGAATCGACTATGAGCCCAATGTTTTTATAGGTCCTCGTCTTGCATCCGAGAAAAAAATCCCGATTAAAGTTTATAAGTCGGACGAGTAAGTACAGAGAGCTTAATGAGTATTTTCTGTGTTTTTTTCGACGACTTACAAAATTATCAAGGTATTCTCAAGCAGGTTTCCGGGTATTTCTGCATTTATTCTTCGACAACGGCTAAAGCATGTGCAACGTTTTGGGTCTTGGAGAGCCCATTTGAGATTCAACATGCGTCCAAGTCTACTTCTCATATGAAAGTTGATGCTCTCACGAACTTTTCATGTTTACTGTGTGGGGAGATATCACAAAAGCGTGAGATATGATGGTATCACTTTGGCACTGACGCACATAATTTTGGGGTCCCGGTCACCCCCAAACAGCAAGAAGCTTATTTGATGTCAAATATCTGCATAATTTTTATCAATTTCATGTTCTTAAATACTAAATTCGTGTTCCCGGATTTCTTTTGAAAGAATGACAGAAGAAATTGGCGGTCTCACTCGCTGCAATCACTCGATTCTGTCCTGATGTCTGCAGCAACAGACCTAATAGCCAAAATCTGCGGGATGCCGACTTTCCTTCGAAGTATCAAACGATGACGTGGAATTCGCAGTCTGTTCGACCCTCTCGTGTCTCGCCGACTGATGTCTTCCTGTCTGACAGGGATAAGATGGTGGAGAGGATGATGAGTCTTCTTCATTTTCATAAATTGAGTGAGGACCATTTTGTTCAAATGCATGATAATTTGAGGTGTTTTGGTCAGTTCAAGAGCCTCATCGTAGGACAAAGCAAGATGAATGACTTTTAGAGCACATTTTTCGACTCTCTCGATGACCAGCTGTAGCATCTTCGACGTAAATGGGAATCACGCTGGGAATGCGTACTCAAAAATGCTCCGAATGCACGTGTGATAGAGGCGAGTTAGTCCTTGACTACTGCCAAGTAAACATTTGAATTGGTAAATTGATTCATTTCATGCTCTACTATTGGCACGTGTCAGTAAATTGATTAAATTTTTATCTACGAAAGTGCTCATATGCTAGGACAGTAAGTCAACTATGAATTTTTCGTGAAATATAGGTCCTTGTTCAGTCCACCTATCACAACACTGTATTTGCTACTGTTCATCAAGATAGGTCGTGGTAGAATAGCTCAGTTGGCAAAGGGGCGTGTTTCGGTGCGGAGGCACAGAAGGTCCAGAGTTCGTGTCTGTCCAGCTGGGGAGGCTGCTCTCACTAATTGCTCAAGTGATGAGAGTTGCCAGTAAGCAGGCTTCCAACCCCGAACTTGCTATATCGGAAGTAGGGATGCGCCTGGGAGCAGCAGCAAAATTCAAACGCTTGCTTGGAATGCTGGTTTCACACTCATTAATCACTTCAATTGATCACAGCATTTTGATTCAACACACGCCTCTCGGGTCTAATCTTCCCCATAGATTAGGTCAAATCTACACGTATTCGCTTCTCAAAGTACTCAGAATGCCTACATTCGGCTTCATTTCGACTAATAGATAAAAAATCCCGAATACGATTACTGTCCAGGGAATCATCAACTATATGAAAAAGACATTTGCGACAATTAGCCAAGTCATTTTGAAGTCGATCAAAGTTCATCTTATGGTGCTGCCGTTCCTTCTTGACCGTCATACTACCAACTTTGAGCGGTAACTTTTTATAATGTCTGAAGCGTCCAGGTAAAGAAAACCAGAGAAAGTTGAGCCATTCCTTCAGCTGCATAGTTTTGGAACAACTTCAAACGGAACTTTAACTTAATCAGATCATTTGTCAACATTAAGTACTTCAAAATGCCAATCACGGATTCGAAATTTTTATTAAAGCTGGCCTTCGGAAGATGGCCTTTAATAAAAATTTCGAATCCGAGATTGGCATTTTGAAGTACTAAATGTTGACAAATTATATGGATCTCCGAGAAGAGGAACTGTTTCACATTAATTCTTACTGTTTAACATTAATTTCTTCTTTGTTAACTGTCGTCCGGAAGATGATAATACACCTGCCCTCGTAGGTGTCAATCAAATGTTTGAATGACATGATAAGTGATAGCATGAGAAGTTATAACGATATAACATTTCAAGAACTTGTTGCAGAAATTCTATGCTTTCTGAAATTTCAGATAGATTTGACAGAATTATGACTTTCAGCTCATGAAAATGTGTGCTTTCCCAGGCTCAGAACTCTTAGGCATTAGGAAGATGCTTAGGCCTTAAGTAGGCTTACGCCTACCTATCTCGTTTACTGTCCACCATTCCCTTGGTTTTAATTAGGGCTGTGTGCTATCCGCACGTACCCCCACCATTGCACCAAAAATTTTAAAAAGTTGCGCTGAACAGCATATTTAAGTTCAGGCGAAGCTTGCTTCGCATTCAAGATTGTCGTGTGATAGTCAATTAAACATCAAATTCTTGAAGGTAGGGTCTCTATCTTTTGATCATATTTTCTAGAATCTAATACGAATTTCATAGAGTACAATTAGGAATATTACAATGCTGCCAAAGAATTTGAAACATACTTGCATAGGACTCCTTTAATGATACTCGCATTTTGCCAATATCTATCAGATCCACTTAATAAACCCTTACGTCTCTATAATAGCTCCAATGGAACTCTTCGACAGGAATGACATATTTGAGAAAAAAAAGAAGAAAATGCTAATTTCTCCTTCGGGCACATTTCTCTATAATGAAGCGTGAAATGACGCTTCGGTTACCGCCTCTCTCATTTGTCTAAAATGAAACAGCGATTTCATTCTGCAGATCATTGATTTCTGGCTATAAATACTGGTTCTCGACATTACTTTGCCTCAAGCAGTCTCTGTGAGGTGATACTGTCACAGAGAGCCAATACAATTTTCGGACAAACAGCTGGCCGCTGGAACGCTAAGACAATCTAGGCCTATATCTCAACGAGAGAAGCAACAGCAGGGTACCCACTACGCACTACTCACCATGAAATTCCGAAACTCTGAAGTCACGGAAATTGAGATTTCGGGGTCTGAAATGACTATCACGATCTCGATTTATCTAATTTTCGTCACATTTTTCTCTCAATATCTGGAAATGCATCGATTATTTTAAGATGCAGTCGTAATTTTCTAGGGTTTCATTTTCATGGCGTAGAAATTCAAATTTTGAATTGAATTAAATAATGACTAGAATTCAGTGATGTTCTCCTAGTTGGATAAATCATGCTGCACACCGGTACTTCAAATATTTTTCTTTCCTATTTGCTGTGTGTGACAAAGATGACAAATTGATTACAATTGAAACTAGTAAAATATAAATTTGACTTTTTTTGCAGGCAGAAGAACCTTTACGCTGGTGCACTGCGCACAGCCCTACAGGCTAGTAATAAAGTTTTTTCACTTTTTCTCAAACCCTAAGACCTTTATGTGATGCATTTGATATTGATTAACAGCTGCCTATTGGTGCTTGCAATTTGGAAACCTTGTTCGTTGCCTGTGTTAAGAATCGACGATATCTTCACCATCCCTTGGCTGTAAACCATAAATCAAAAAGCTAAAGTAGGAGTATGCAAATTTTCAATGATTCGATTCGAAATTCGATTCCACTGGCAAGTTGCAACCCGATCCGAGAGATCCGATCAGACTCAATATTTGCCGACTCGCAATTCCCCAGCTTTTATAGATTTGCCTTGAATTTTCTGTCTCTGTCACAAGCTTTAACTCAATATTTAATAATAATAATAGTAATAATGATACCATGATACCATCTTTATTGACTCGCATGAGAAATCGATGAGTGCATCACAAGTAACACAGACATGAATGAACAGAGTTCGAATTAGAAATAGACAGATTCTGATAGAAAGGGCACAATTAGGGAGTCAAGCGGTTAACCGGTTAACCGGTTAACCGGTTAATTAAATTTAACCGGTTAAAAAATAATTAATCGGTTAACCGACGCTTTCCCAACTTTTCTGCTACATTGCAACTACATTGCTTTAGTTTTCATTTTCCAATTTCGATAATATCTCATTGCTGATGTAAGCTATTGCCAAATAATAATTTCCTGGAGATGGAGTGAGGCATTTCGTTAACCTTCACCATCTTCCTTGATTCTACGACTTTGGACGAGTTCGTTATGACGTGTTAGTGTTTCAGTCAGAATAGAATTTCCCCTTCTACGCTTGGCTACGATAGACTGTCTGTGCCAGTTCCATAGAAATGGATTGTAAGTGTCGCACCCGTGGGACACGTGCCACACGCGAGCACTCTAGGCACGTGAGACACTAACAATCCATTTCTATGGTCAATGCGGTATTTAACCAAGATCACATGCGTTGCATAGTACATACAGCTCATACAAATATTTATGTATCCAGTTAGCGCAGCGCATTCGTCACAGATAAGTGTTCCCATAGCGACGGAAATTTTACTGATCGTTGGCAAAACAAGACCAACATTACTTCATTATAAGTAATTTAAAAGTAGAGGAATATCAAGTGATCTTGTATTAGGAAAAAGTAATTCTAATTGATATCAGTCTTCTACACATGACCATCTACAAGGAATTCAACATATTAATATTGATGTATCAATAATAACATAAATATATTAGTAACCTAAAGATAGCTTTGTGTAGCCGTTGTTTTTATATTATCTGGCCACATCCTATATAAGTTGTGAATTACCATACTGGTACCTCACATTGAATGTTTTGTACAGATTTTATGGTAAAATATACATTATTATTATCATTAGTGGGTTTAGATTTTATAATTTATTATTTTGAATAATTAACATGGAATTAGGCACATTCCGTGAAATTGATTTTAGGTTCAAGTTAGCCAGACGGAATAAACTCAAATATTCACGAGGGCATACTAAAACATAACAGTATTCTTGAAAATAAAATATTAAGGAAGTAGACCTACAAGCAATCAGTAGAAAATGTTTATGTCCATAAAGTAAGCGAGCTTACTCAACTGGTATAACATACACTATACTCAGTGCGACTATATAAGCCTTGTATAGTCACATGGAATTGAAAAACATCTATTACTAGTATTACATCGGTTAACCGGTTAACCGGTTAATTTCTCGTCGGTTAACCGGTTAATTTATAATTAACCGCTTGACTCCCTAGGCACAATGAAAAGTAAATATAAGTATATAGGCCTATGCGTTTAGTAAATACTATCGTAGTTGTTTCAACGTTGAGTAAATTTTCATATGAACTTCTGAAAAGCATTTCAATGTTCTCTGATCGTTTCGATTTCGCCATATGCAGATATCAGTAAGTAACATAGTCTTCTCTTGTGATGATAGATATTTTCTGTACATAGATTTCATGGTAAGCATTGTAAATACTCAACCCAACATGTTGATATCTATTATTTTGAATGTTGCTTGGTACATTTTTATGGACGATTAGTTTCGGTTTTACTGTATATGTGACTGGTCGTGTAAAGTAAGTCGTTACTGAATATTAAAGATAATTATCCTGCATTAGAGGTTTTACAGTAAATCAGGTGCAATACTGTACAAGGGAGTTCTTCAACCGCTTCGTCCTAGCAAGAGGAGGACGCAAGGGGCACTGGTTCCGTCTTGCTGGCTCACGAAATAGGAAGCAGCTACGTAAAGGATGGTCAGTAACTGCAACTACCTGTGAGAAAAGCCTCGAACAGTAGAATCTTGCAGTGTCCGTAGAGGGGGTTGAGACACATCTCCGACGAAGGGCCCTTCTTTCTAATCTTACGAGTTTTTCCGAAAGATACGAGGGCATGCTACATACATGTATATCAGGATAGCAGCATAATAACAGAGGTCGCATAAATGAGCTACAGGCTTTCAATATGCTGCCGGTTGTGCATGCAGATTTGCGCATGAAACGCAGCACGAAGAGTATACATGTACGTACCAAAGGTTCTTGTCGATTCGCCAACAAATTAGCTCATACACGATCATATTATTCAAAAGAACTCATTTATATTTTTTACTCAATTTACTTGTTTTGATCTTCGAATTTACATATTACTGCTCAAGATAGATAATTCCTGCAGTAATTAATGCGTTGTTTGAAATGTTTTATGTCTAGCTATATTTCACTGTTCCATTTGGGGTAGCCGTCCCGATCCTTTGCAGATGATAGATCAATGTTCGAATTCGAGTGAAAATGTTCAAAATGAGAACAGATGGGTAACATGACAGTCGAATATTTGTGTTTATGTCTTTATATTAGATATCTATGTATAATGTATATATATTTAATTATGTAATATATCATTATATTCTTATATTAAAATATTAATATGTTTTATATTTGTGTGTGATATTTGTGTTCATTTATTGGCTCTTAGGAACTTTGTCAACTTATGTAGTTTTTAGTTGTTTCAAGACAGCATTTTTTAAAAGTTAATAGCCACTTTTTATTATCCAGTGCTTCAAAGCTTTAGTTTTTTCAAACGCACTTTGTGCGTGTTTCTAAGTATTGCAGCAGCTTATGAGTGGTGTCATTGCGAAGGAGTTATCTCCTCTTTCTTTTGAACATTTCGCGCTTATGGGGCCAACGTTGCCTTAGTCAAAATGCCTAGAAATGATTCGATAGGTACAAATGGATGATCATCATATTTGGTTTACAACTCTATAATAATTCTCAGAGTTCCAAATTTAGTGAATATTTCTCATTGTAAATAGGAACTTAGAAAGAAATCAGGTATCTGAAGGGACAGCGGTCGGACTTTATTATTCGTGTTTCAAAGGATAATCAAGGGCTTTCCCGTCATGGAAATTTCTTTTATCATTGCCGAAGGATTGGGGAATCCTTTGTTGCGTTACACGGTTGAACAAGAATGTCGGCATCTTAAATCAAAATCATTGGGTGGAGAAGCCTTTGCTTTTCCTTAGAACAAGAAATCAGATTGAGGGAAAAGATAATGGAATTAATTATGAAACTATATGTGATAAACACTTCTATCTTTCTTTTCAATTCCTCAAACAATTTGACCTTCCAACAATTTGTCCGCGAAATATGTATGGACTCAATAAGTAAATCAAAATTCTCATCAAATTCTCATCAAATTCTCAAAAAACTCATCAAAATTCGATCAAAAATTGACTTAATTCACGAGCAAATTTGCCTATTATATCAAAATTCAATTATAAATTATAAAATTATGAAATCAAATCACAGTTCATCGTAACGGAATTGCAAACCTATCAAATTACTTGTACCTAAATTCGAAATATAAAAAATTGCGCAATAATCTCTCTGAATTTCTTCATGCTCAATAAAAATATGTCAAATACAACTGATAATCACATGTTAATTTCTACTAAGTAAAATACATGCAATTGTTCATTTTAAATTCTATGTGAGCGAATTCTGTATTGGAATTGCACTTTATACATGTCGGTGCAACTTTTTCCAGTAATGTCAAGTTTTCATAATTCTTTTCATTAGATAAGTGAACGTCTATTATTTGGATGAAACGTGACTGAACATTCTCAAAGCGACTGATAAGATATTTAGCATTATTTTTTTAATAAATTTCAATTTTTGCCTTCAGCAGCAGCCATCGACAGATTCATGGACTACAAGTGGCTTGCATGGTACGGAAGTGTCAGAAGAAGGCCGGGCGATCATATGACTCAAGCAGTTCTGCATCAACCAGTTTCTGGCAGACGAGGAATAGGTCGCCCACCTCTGTCATGGAAAAGGGTCATTCAAAAGGATTTGGAGCAAAAAGGCATAACCCACAATCTGACCCTAGATCGCGTTAAATGGAAGAGGAGGATGAGGGCCACTCTAATGGAGTAATCTAGGATTGGTGGCCGATAAAGGCGAACAATCTTTTACCCTAACCGTTACCGTAGTGAAGGCAATAAATTTTTAGTGTCCTGTAGTCAAAATACGAAGAAAAGAACCTGAACTTCTTCACTATAGTCAAAAAAATATATAATCAGGGTGACGGAATTTTATAGCTATTGAGTAAGATGAGACTAGAAAAGTAATGTTTTAAAGAAATTGGATCATCTATGAGATCTTTCTATTTTTTCTTACTACACTTTCTTTCTATCAAAGCTGACAATGTGGAAGATAATTCTAGAGAATAAATATCATACAACCGTTGACTAGAGGATATATATTAGGAAAATAGGGGGAATTTTGAATTCTTCTATTTAAAATGCAGCTTTTGTGTAATTTAAATCCACGAATTTCAACTCACACCAAATGACGAGAAATGGCTCAATAGGTCCTATTAAATAAACACTGAATATAATTTCAAGCAATATCGACGAATTTAGAAACAAGCCCTGCTGGAATTTTTAACCCCTTGCATGTCTCGTTTGTCCTGGAACTCAGAAATTCAAACTGCTATCATGAAAAATGATGGCATCATTCCTCAATGCAGTATGAACAGAAGGTTTTGAAAGACAGGACAGGTATTTCAAGAACTTTTGATTAGAAAAACTAGCAAATCATTTCTTTTAGCCTTTTTCTCTATTCTAAATGATGACATGTAATAGGACCTCATGCGGCTCATTTGCACAGGCTGGCAGACATTAGTTTAATAGCTTATCATTGGCTCTTTTTTTATGTTTCTTGTCTTCAATATACTACATGTAATTGAAGTAGAACACAAATATCGCATGCTGTAGTTTTGTGTGCCAAAGAATGCATCATATATCAATTGAATGGCGACATTGTAAAGGATGTCGCTCTGCATGGTTCTACTTTATTTCATGGGTTAAAAGAAAGGAGGTTACAAACCCTAGAATTCACGTACGTATAGTTAGGAAATCAAAAATATAAGCAAGGTGACATTTATAACATGAAAATTATGATTAAGGGTCGCAATACCGGACCACCTTTACGAAATCAGTATTTTTCGTGGTTTAAGTAATGATAAAAACGGCATTGCCGGTTATAAAATGAAAGCACGAAAAGCAATCTGTAACATATCTCTTCACCGAACAGATCCTGTGGAATGTAACGAATGTACTTGATACATATGAGTGCGTTGTGTTAAAAATAGTTGCGATCATCAATTCGAATATTCTCTTTCTGATGAATGTTTGACCGATTGAGGCACAAACCAAACATCTAGTGCTTTGTCTGGCAGACGGTTGGGAAACCAATAGTGGAAAATCCTCTCTGTCAAGGAAATGTTGAGAAGACAATCGTAAAAGTTGAAGAAAAAATCCGAATTTATCACTGCTCTGCTGATGAAAACTCTTCCGATGCATTTCTGTGCAACGATTCTGAAATAGTTCTTTTCGGATATTCTCCCATTGTCTTCATCTCATCTGATGATATCTTCTCTGTTTCTTCAGAAGATTGACGATCGATCCTGGAAATTTGTAGATCATCCTCTTCTTTGGAGCAATTCAATCTCTTCATTAAATCGAAGCAGTATGTCTTCACAACAACTTTCTTTTCGAGCACGGATTAAGATTGCAACATAATCGATTGACTTGTGATCTCAGAGTTTCTTTTAAAGTTTCTCAGAAGTGAAAGATCACACTTAGAATGATTTTCTTATCTTCTCCGAAGTTTTCTGCATTTAGTAATACATTTTATATTTCCGCAAATGTGAGCTAATTTGTAGCTCATTGCATCAAATTTTTACTAGCATCAATTAGTGTAACATAAAAGTCACAACTTAGGCCTAACTGTAGTGCGCCTAGGAAAATTTTATGTCGTTTTAAGCTATTCATTAACTACGTATTAACTACGTTTTTAACTACGTATTCATAAATTTCGAATATTTCTGATTGCAATCGTTGTTTTATAAGAAACTGATATGACCAAGCATCCAAACTCGACTTTTCCTTGATCGATTCAAAACGGCCATCCTCACTAATGCTAGGCCTTCGTCAGTTGTCATTCAAAGAAAGGACACATGAAAAAATATTACACATCCTGTTTTTATGGTGCATGCGAAAGCTTTCTGTTTTCTCCTAACACTTACAGACATAATTCGGAGTAATAGGTATATACTATTTAATCTTCTGTATCATATTTCTGCTCTTCTCAATTTATGTGGTAACAACTTCAACTGCAATAAGTAATTTGCAGGCCTACTTGCCTACACAGCCACTGAAAATTGGACATTCTCATTGCATTGGCTTTTTCTCAAAATTTGAAATCACATTTTCTTGCTTTGTGTTCCTGACTTCAAAAGCTCTTGGTTTCACATTATATGGACCAATCTGGCCAAAAATCAGGTCCACATTGCACCAATATGCCTCCAGTTTTCACAAGGATGGCATCAGTTGCTATTGTTATTATAGCAAACTAAGAGGACCATGCAATTTGCAGTCACAAAACAGATATTTTTCCTGACGCAAGCATGAGTTTTGTGCTGCAGCCTTTCGATGACTGGGTTCGATTCGCATTTGACAAACCATTTTTCGTGATTAAACTCTTCAATGGTAGATTGAAATTCTTTTTCTGTGTTGTCCTGACATACACCTTTCAATCAATAAAGTGAACAGACCGCGCTATCTGGTGCGAAGCTCCCGCGCGCATAAAATGCTACATGAATGTTTGAATGATCATTTTCTCTTAGCTGAAAGCAAAAGTTCTTCATATTGCTTCACAAAAAGTATCTTTTTTGAATGGTGTAAGCATTCACATAGGTTTGTACAAGGATATGAAAATAAGAAATGGAATACAATTGCCATCGACGATCATCACTAAGAGTTGTTTATATCACCATGAACAGCATGGGAATCAGCTGCACAACACGACGATAATATGCCACCTGAACCTTGTTTTTTGGTAATGACTATTTGTCCTGAAGAATTTGGCGCCTGGACAATTGAATGAGTTCGCAGGAGATCGTGAACTGAAAACAAATTGGAATACACTTTTAAAGTAGTGTTATATAATTCTATGGACTTTAGATGGCATTCAATTCTACCAATTCTTTTTTTTAATTCTCATCGCATTTTGAATCTTTTTGATCAGAATGAAAACTGTCAGTCGACATGTACTACATTCAAAATTACGCAATAGATAATGCATAGATTTGAGGTCATTATTTGCTATAATTACCGAGAGGTTATTATGACAAATAATGACCGAAGAAATCTATACATTATCTGTTATAATGCATGACTTTTTCCATAGAAGTCTGCACGAGGTTAATAATTTCCGATCAGGAAGTACCTGCTTCGAGGAACTTGGACATAGAAAGCCTTACAAAATCATGCATTATAGCAATTAATTTTCATTCTGTGTGGGATAGAAAAGATATCTCTCTTATGCAAACTGCCGGGTGGAAAAATCAACTTTTCAGCCCCACCGGAAAAGCTAACTTTTCCTTCCGTAATTAGCTTTTCTATGTAACTTCTATAAAGGAAAAATCATAGAAGTCCATAAACAAATTGTGATTAGAGACTACCAAGATATCCATATAGTCCCTTGACTTACTCATTCATAGATTTCGCGATGCAACCATCAATTTTATATTATCAAACTCCCTTCCTATCTCCACTATGTTGAACTATGCGTTCTACATTTTCTAATGTAGAACGGAATTTCTATGAATCAAAATACATGTAATCCAATGGGCTACCGTGCTACATTTTTTTACCCTACAATGCACCCAAATTGCAAGTAAGCTTAGATGATATCTTGGGTATAGATAATAAGGCTACACCTCATGCAAATGCCAGTTAAATATCGGTTCACTTGAAATTCAAATGAAGGAAATGCACATAGAAGTAGATAATAGTACTTTCTATGGTATTGTTAATTTCTATGGAAATGCATGACATCAATATTGGATAGGCTATCTACTAGGACTTTGGATGCCATGGAAAGCCAACCACGTTTGTGTTCTTAGCAGATTGTCTATATCGTCACTGGTCCATAGAGTTCATTGACATTTCTTGATCGTTTGATAATAGTGATATAACTATTCCATCTGTACTACCATAGAAAGATGTAGCACTCGGCTTCGCCTCGTGCTACATTTTCTGTGGTAGTACAGATGTCGTAGTTATATCACTATAATGAACAATAGACATCTATAAATCACAAAATGAAAAGCTACATTCTTTCGAGAGGAAATAAACGTCTCCTCCCTTAGGTATCTGTCCATCCAAGGAGGTCTACACTGTGGATACCATAGAAGTAGATAATAGTACACTAGAATGGAAGTTTGATATCTTGCCTATATACAATAATGGCACATGGAAAAATCTATGATTGTAGATCAGGATTCGATATAAAACATTATATCATAGTCAAGCTATTTGCCAAGTTGGTTGTGGAAGTTGTTTACAGCAAATCACAGGATCTTCATGAAGAGAATTGCAAGTGAGATGGCTGGCAGCATTGTTTCATGTGAATTAGCCTACTATTCCATGGATTAATATACTGTGTCTATTTGTGCCAGTCATTCACAACTATCATACAATTTTTCAACACTGGAATACGAATTAAAAATTTGGTTCCCAGAGTCATATTGAAAGTGGTCGCTGTACTGGTTATGAGAACATCTCAAGAATTCACAGATAAAATTTCTAATTATTGGATAATTTCTCCGTCAAGCAGTCAAGAAACCTAGTGCTTTTCTGAAATAAACACACTGAAAGGTTCTTTACCTACAATCATTTCTCAGATAAATAGAATGTCGCTGGAACTCTTCAATTAATCATTGAATGACTTATGTGAAATAGTTTGATGATATTTTGGCAGCTGATATTCGAAAGCATGCGAAAATTTTGAAAATTGTTCAAATGTAAAGAATTGGGGAACCCTTTAAAGTAAAATGAAGGTTTATTGGCCACTGATTTCAAGCTGGAGTTATGCATGTTCTGTAAATCGACATCACAAGTTGCATATGTGTCTGATTATACTCTTCATAGACTATAGGAGCGATATTTCAAAATGATGGACGTACAGAACGTTTTAAAGGATTTCCTTCTTTGTCATCCTGTCGCCGCAGCATTTTGCAAATTCACTATTGCTTTCGTGTACATGATCTTTGGACAAGGGGCAACAGCCCAGATCACAAATTGGCTAGATGAATATAAATGCCAATCAGAAAACTTGGAAACCAGCTCGTACAATTTGCATTTTGCCCCAACTAAGTTCCCCCGGCGTGTGCCATAATTTTCATGCAATTTCCATTCTAGGACTTTCTATGGTTTCAATTGTTAATTTCTATGGTAGATACCTATAATTGTACAGGAGGCAGAATGACGCTTTCTGTGGGAGAGCTTCGAAGGCCTGTTACAGAGATAGGAGCATATCACAACCCTGAATGAATTTGCAATATTTTGCAATTCCTGTCGAATTTTTGTGTAACCTGTAAATTGTCTGCTCTCTTTCACTGTCATCGAATCGAATGTGAAGATCGGGAGATATTTCATTCAAACTTTTCCTCATTTGAAAAATATGGAACCAGTGAATTCCGCAGCATTTGTATGTGCTGTTCAAAATAAGTGCAACGACTACTTTTCTGTGAATACATTAAGAACCAAAGGTAATTTTTTTCTTTGAATGCTCGATGGAAAACATACCAAAAAAGTCAAAACAGCTATTTTAAGAACAAGTTTTGTATCCTCTTGCAAATCGACGATGTCCTACCACGCACCTGCGATTATACAATTATAGATATCTAGACCTCCTTGGTTCATCCCTCGCTGCGCTCGGGCTGTACACCATAGGTGCGGGAGGAAAAGTTGATATTTCCTCTCCCAAGAAAATAGCTATGAAGTCGCAAAGTAATATAACTTTACACTGAAATTTGAAAACTATCATGCAAAGGATATACGTATATTCTAAGTGTAAATCCTAGGTTAAATGAATCTACATTTACGTTGGGGAAGTGGGGGATGAGTGCTTGACTTCATATTCACATACTATAATTTAATGATTTTATAGGCCAATTATGCATTTTTTCTTTTTGATATCGATATTTCTAGATGAAGTCAAAAAGAAAACAATGATGCACAAAAATGGTTCTCATTTGCATTCCAAAGCGTACTTATGAATTTTTACACGTGCAAAATGAACACATTGTAGATAATTCTATTTACGTTGAGGCATTGCAAAGTGCCAGATCGTCAGGACCTTTTTCTGCACGAATTTCTTTGACAGTCGTAGAAGCTGCTTTTCTTCCTATGATTATTCGTCACTGCGGTTCGGACCCAAAGCTAGCTTATGAGATCCAAAAAAAGTCAACTCTTTTATGCATGAATTATTTTTCAATTTTAAAGTTTTTTGGAATTTGATATTTTTTCAAATGAATTTTGCGGGTGCAAAATTCCTGCCAAAATGGCCTTCGTACGAGGCTGGAAGTGATGCATTATAATCGCATTGATCTCCTCTTTCTTTTGGTTCAAATCTTTGCCGTTTTGATTAACACTGCGCAATGTTGTCCCAAAATACGCGGATCAAAATGTTGCTTAAAGGAAACATTATGCATGAATGGGTTAAGCAACTCTGCGTCTACACATTATATCCTAACTTTGCATGCGACTGGTAATCATGAAAGATTTCACAGTGCCAGTTCGATTGGGTATAAAAAGGATATTGGTTTCTGAGCTTTGGATTTCACAACAATTTTTAAAAACATGAGAAATGAATATTTGTTATGCTTATTATTCACGTACTGATTATGCATTGATTATACTGATTATGATGGCGCAGTGATTACGTAAAACGAGGTGTGGTGAAGAAACATGCTTTATGTAATCGGGATTATACGCACATCGGGGTAGCCTTTTGCTATATTAAGGCATAGCACCAACGCGTACACTAATCCGGTCGCCTGAACGTGTTCTGCAGAGAACAAGACTGAAAATGAGACTTTCATAGAATGATGAAAATAATACCTATACCCAATAAAAATCTGCGCGTCTGCCGAATTCTATTTGGTTTCTCTTCATTTCCTATCATGTGAATGTGTCATGCTTCTGGTAGACGATGTATGCGAGAATGTGGTTAAAAGTAGATCAAATTGGTCAAAATGTTTGTGATTACGAACATTGGAAGGCTTGCCAAATCTGAATGCGTTTAGCATCATAGACAGAGGTACATTAGAATGATAGGAAAGGTCCTAAAGACATTCCATGTCAAAATTTGTGGCTCTGGATTTAGTGTTTTTCAATAAAAAGGAGAAAACATAGAAAAAATCATTTCAACCAAAAAAATTAATCTTTTTCCCCATTGGGTTTATATTTGTCTTTCTTTGATCCTGTCTGACCAGAGAAAGAACCAAGAGGAGATCGGCAGTCGCGCAGATTCGTACAAGATTGGGTAGAGAGTTTACATCTGTGAATGTCTCATTTTCAGCCTAGTTCCCTGTAGAAACTCGTTCTAGCGGCCGAACTACACGCATACGCACCAAGTAGCCTATGTCATTAAAGATACCTAACTCTAAGAGCTGTTTCACACATGCGACTTTTTGCAGCGTGGAAGTCGCGCAGGTGTTTGTTTAACATTATAGCCAATGGAGTTTTTCACAAATGTCGCGCGTTTTCATTTTGCCGCGAGTAAATCGCGCGATTTTGGTTTTTGACCTACCAATGATCTTTAGCGTCATGTCAAACTAAGAAAATTTCTGAGTTCAGCATGATGTGGCGATGAAAACGCATTCAGAATTGCTCATTTTCGCTAAGTAGAACCGATTCTATCTGGAATAAGATCTTTGATTTCCAAAGTGCTGATGTTCTCGAACTTGGTGCTAATCAATCAAATCCAATGCGCGTGCTACCGACACTGACGTCAGTCATTATCACCAGCTAACATTTTGACCTCGTTTTCAGCCGTCAGTGCTCGGATTTTGGTGATTCACACATCAAAATGATTCGCAGAATATGAAGAAGTTGATGACTCGCATGACTTCCACCATGGAGAGAATTATTTTCATAGCATGCAAGAATCCCAGAGGGCCCTGCCTATGCACTGTGCTTTATTGATTGATTAGACTGGAACGCTTGCAAAAGCAGCGGATATTGACAATAGATGCAGTAGATTGTGAAATTTGTTACCACAGAATTAATTTGTTTAGGTGCATCATTTTGTTAGGAGTGCAAAGTGATTCAAAGCGATGGCACATGCAGGAACTTGATAAGCGGGCAAAAAGAAACTTTCAATGCCTTACAGAGATAGGAAAAATAGCGGATTGCTGTGAATTCCTTCAAAATGCTCCGATCACCACGATTCCTTCAGATTCGAAGGAATCAGATCACTACGCAAACGTTTTCTCGATAATGTTGTGCCCTTCGATCAATATCAAAAAAGTTCATATGTTTCTCTGTAGAACTTGATATCGTCTGCATCTTTTTGCTGTGTGATCCGGTTGATAAGTCAATGAAACTTCGTACAATTTGGCGTATTTAATGTTGAACTGGCTGCTTATTGTTAGATTGCGTCGACAGATTATGTCAGCAGATTGTGCCATTTCATTGGCATTACATGCTCCAATGCTTCCTTTCTAGTCAAACAGAAGAAGAGACGACTGGTCTTATTCTGTGGTTGTTACTTTTCTTATTGATGTGATGAAGGTGGTCACTTCGTGTTAGTCTGTTGGACTTGTGCTATGTAGAGATAACGGAATCGACCACTTTCGTCGATGTACTGATAGAACAGGTTGCTGAGATTTCTATGTCTATCAAATGAGCTTACATGTCTATAACACAGAGCAGATGGCGAGACAAAATAGCTGAAATGTGAATGATTTATGTTGCTTTTGAATATTATAGCGAACTATGTAATAAGTTTTAGATATTCTGACATCAAATATCCTACTGATTTCGATGAAAACAAGAGCAATAACAACTGAAGCCTGCCTTCAGAGTAATTTTGGTTCAAATCCTTCTCCAATAGGATAAGGCACATCCACTTTCTATGTCTCATGAAATCGAGAGATCGAAACGGTATGTCCGATGACTGACAGTCGCAGAAATTGAACTCCAATGTGAAAAGCCAATTCCAAATTTTAGCGACAATCACGCGACAAAAAGTCGAATGTGTGAAACACTCCTAAATGTTTGTCGAACAAAGGACACGACTGACATTGGAAGATTTTAATCTAGTCTTCAGTGTCTCATGAATTCCGAAGCATGATAGTGACGACGACCACCACATGGGTACAGATTTGTCCCGCAGAATGCATATTGTCCATTCCTGATTTAGTGAGAATCACATGATTGATGCGGTTTTCGTTTATTAGAAAAGTTTTATATTGCAGATTTGCCATTTATGCTGACTTAAATTGTATGATAAGGCATGCAATCTCAATTAAAGTGTCAACACTAGGTGACATGCCACGCTCAATCACGCGTAATTCATGCGTGAACCACGCGTAATTACACATGACCCGAAACATCCGCGGCTATGCGGGATATTGCTGCAATATCTGTTATATAAGTTAATATAGTTGGCAGTCCTGTTATATATACTTTGCGTCTCATGTGTCTGCATGTATCAGAGGCTGAACAATGTGATAGGACCTCAATTTCATGCTCAGGGAAGACAGGACATGCTTAGCGGTTCATCCGTGGTTCAAGTGGCAGCGCAGACAACCGTAGACGACGCGCAAGCTGTAAACGCTCGCCCGCGCGTATTCATAAACATTTCCCATGTTTTAACAGCATCAGATCAAGTGATTTCTGACTCTTAGTGCAGCACGTATGTACGCGGGTAGAAGAATAGAATGTCCTTAACCACGGATGTTTGGGGTGTTCCGTAATTACGCGTGAATTGCGCGTGGCATGTCACCTAGTGAATCCTTCTTAAAAAAAACAAGCTTGAGTCAACTTAAGTTGCTCTGCCAATATGATACTACTATTAAATTCACTACATTGACAAAATTTCCAAATGTTTAAAATAACTTACCAATTGTTTCGAATATGATTTCAATATTGGTTTCCCAGTAAAGACTCATATCCCAATATTTGGCATTGTGGATTTCAGCGAAGACATTGGCAGTGTCCCATGACACACTCCTTTCATGGTGGCGATCGCATTTGTTTCCAACAAAAACTATTTCGCATTCTGTTTCTTCAACTGTCTTTTTAGCTATATCAAGCCATGTGACTAAGCTATCAAAAGACTTCTGAAAGATAAGCATATTATGTTGTGATGTCATCATTTCATAACAAATCAATTGGAATTTAACAAGAATGAATGAAAGTCAACCGTGAATCAATGGATACATAATTGTTGCAGTTGGGGCAAACAGTAGTATATAGTCAAATGCTTTCGGAAAACCCTCCAACTGCATCAGATAACTGCATGAGATAAAAATACCCAACTGTGTTCACCTCGAGTTCATTTATTAAAATCGAAACTGTATACACATTGGGGTTTTAATAAATTCTGAGTTGCTACTCTACCCAATATACTTACTATATGAGCTGTAGTTTCTATGTTTATGAACTATATTAATGCGTGTAGTATAGCTTTTAAGTTTGTGGAATACTTATTTTTGCTATCATAGTACTTCTCGTATTTTTGTGAATTAAATGCCAATACCAAAGGGCGAAAACGTCTGTCTCATGTCTGCGATGCATTCATCTCCTACAGATACCACACCAAATAAAAAGGAAACCACATAACGTATTTTCATATAAAAAAAGCAAAGTCAGTGTCGACTGTTTTGATGTGATGTCTAAACACCCTTCCACATGTTTCTGGTGGCCAGTTGCTGAGTGCTGGAATACGATTTTTGAACGCGTGGATGATTTTCAAAACGATTAGCAGCGAACTATCTCTCCGTCAGTTCGATTTGCATCCAAGCAAGCAGTTGTCGGAAGACTTTTGCAAGATGAGGAGCCATCAAAGGCCTACTTTGGATATTCATCCAAATAATTGTGCCTCAGACAATGTCAAGCTACCAAACATTGCAAAATTGTTACGGTTACGATATTCAAGGTTTTGTTTGAAGCCTAAATGTGGCTCATGGAAGAAGATTTATTCAAACCAAATTACCATCTGCAGGTGACAAAAATGTTAGTTTTCCTTGGTATACCTGAAATAAGCGTACGTAGACCCGTGTGTTCATCGATGGATTTATGAAACCATGTCAATTGTAGAGATGTTCATCACTTACATGCTTTTTTATTGCTTGGAATTAGATCAAAATCTAGTAAGTTCAAAATGACCAGCATTAGAAGGGATCAGCATTATATGAAGACAAACAGCAGAAAAAGTGAAAGTAGGCATATTGTGAGATGCAATATCAGTTGAATTACGCCGGCAGTAAGCGTAGGAAATACCGGAACTCAGGCAGTAATGGAAACTTGATGCATTTGCAGGTACGCAAATTCAAATAATGAAAAAGTCGTTTTCCACTTCTCAGCCATCCCAGGTATAGAAATCTCCAGCCATCCTAGTGTTTAAATGCTCAACACTGAATACTTCAGCAACTGGCGTACAGTGTATTAACGGTTAAATGATGTCCTCACGTAAGACTAGGTAAATGATGAACCCGGGTCTGCCCAGACCCGTAATAAAATTGAAGATAAGCACCGCTATTCATCTATAGTGAAGGTTGTAGGAACATTGGATTTTAGAATACCATGGTTTATCATCACTTCACTTTTGCATTTAGCTAGTTTCAGCTAATAACTAGGCCTATATGCTTACCACAGTAGGCCTATGTTGTGAAACTGTTTTAGGTGATGCCATGTAGTCTGTGGAAATATATGTTTATCTGGCTTATCTAAAAAGTGATAGCAGTTGTCAATTATAGGCCTACATACTGTACGTATTATAATGTAAAACACAATTCATCCAAGTACCAGTATAATTGAAATAGTCAGCTGCTGTATTCCATTACTGAGTAATGGAGAAAGTTCATAAGTATCACATACAATCAGGACAATAATAGACGGTTGTTGCATGCTGTATGCAGATGGCTTTTTGACACTCAGCACATTTGAAGCGAGTCTTCCTTTCCTTTACACCTTCATCCAAGCAGATCCGACAGCGTTGACGTTGCTGGTTGCTGTCGACAGCAGGCTGCGAGATGTTGGGTTTGATACCGATCAACTCCATGGCCACTTTGATTGAGTTGGTTAGACGAGAATGAGTAGCACGTTGACGAACAAGAGGGAGGGTCACCTCGTAGCCAAGATCCATCTTGAAGGAGTAATGGTTCGTAGCTGCCATTGTTCTCATGGCTGCAATAACAGCAACATCCATCAGTGCCATGAACACACCGTAGGGCCATCTCCGGCACTTCCGTTGGCTTCGGTAAGTACGGACCAACTTGTCTAGGTTATCGACTCCCGACTTTGTCGCATTGTAGCATTCCACGATTTCGGGCTTCTCATTCTCGTTGTGCTTGTCATAGGTGTGCTTTGTCGATAGAAGGAGAACGGGTGCATTGCCTTTGTCAAAATAGGAGCATAGCACCTTTCGGCCAGATACGAAATGCCGAGAGTCACCTTTCGTTCTTCCTTGAGAAGACTTCGCAGCGGGAGGAACCCCACGCCTGTTGCTGCGGATGGTTCCAACAACACTATAGTTTTGGCATCTGTGAGTCGATCGCACAGATTGACCGAGGTAAACAAATTGTCCATTGTAATATTCCTCCCGACACCCATGTATGCCTTGGCCAGATGCATTGATTGGACAGTCTCGCTCCGATTCCGGTAGGGTTTCTTTCCCAACATACACAAGGCAGCGTAAAGGAAAGCTATTTTCAGCGTCCGTAATCCAAAAGATCTTTATACCAAACTTTCTAGGCTTACTTCGAAGGTTGTTGAAAGCGAACACGACCATGAAACTCCACGAACTGTTCATCAACACACAGAAGGGATCCCGGATCATAGTGACTTTCCAAGTTTGAGTTCACTTGATCAACAACTTCACGGATAGGAGCCAGTGGATCGGTGCGGTCACGTCTCATCTTGTTATCAAATCCAAGAGCAGCTTTGATCTGCTGGGATCGCTGGAAACTCATTGAAGCCCTAAATATCGGATTGCCATTTCTGAGATCCCAAAGCTCCCGAGTGTTACGGTGCCCAGCCTTCAACGCGCCAGCAATCAGATGCAGACCTACGAAGGCTTCAAATTCAGTCATTGATAATGAATGGTCTTAGTGGGAGTGGGGGGGGGGGTCCAGTGGGAGCTCTTAGGGCAGGTGCCACTAGGGAGGGAGTCTCGTCGTCGTCCTCTTCTCCGCTGAAATCCATCTCCTCTAAAGCCTCTATACTCAACTCTTCATCACTGACATGGCCACTAGCAGCAACTTGGTCTGAAATGAAATGATACGCCGATTGTAAAATCATTGCAACAAGTATGGGTGTAACATTTGCAAGAGCTAAATCACTTACCAGAAATCTCGGCAAGGGAGTCATATTCGTCGCTGCCTGCATCGTTGTCATTTATCACAGCACTAGCTGCAACATCATCAGCTGAAATGGAGATGATTTCATTTAGAGTTACCGGCAAGTTGAATTTGCAGGGCTACATATGTATAGCATAGCGATGTACACGTACATGTGTTCATGTATACATCTGTAACATTGCTATAATAATAGGCAGTACAGTGTACATAGTCAGATGATAAGTTCAATCGGCAGTCCATAAATTTTATATCCATAAATATCGGCTGGTTGTCTGCTGATAGGTCTAAATGTAGGCTACACGCATAGCCAATAGGCAATCACAACATGGGTGACATCGTTATCAACCTACATCTACATGTCGGCTACGGCTACTCTACGGCACAGAACTTTTCTGTAAAAGCAAAGACGCAACAACTTAATGCACATAGGCCTAAAAGGAGTTGTGTAATAAACTATTGTCAATGAATCTGAGTGGATTGATCACTTTACAACGGGCTGCAGTACGTACATAGTACAAGCTTGGTCCTTCTTCTGAAATCTCCATTAGTCTAGTCATATGTATATCTGTGCCTAAACATAGCTCAAGATTCAAGCTGGTCATTTCAAAATAGTAACGGATGGCTCTACCGGTACTTCCACTTACAATCCTACATATAAGTACGTAAACAGTAGCTAATTCTAATCTCCCCATAAGTATTCACGTGTACTAGTATAAATTGCATTTCACCCTCCCACCATGAACAGACACTAAACAGCTCCTCGAACCCTCCCTCCCCCTCAAATCTGTTCACATAGATTGGCCTTCAACGATCCCTCACACTCAGCTTACTTGATATTCCAACAGGAAAATTGTCTTCTTCATCAGCATCGTATTGTAGATTGATATTAGCAAATACAATAGACCGGGCATTGCGGGGCAGTAGTTGACGTCTTTCATTAGAAGATGCCATTGACATACCAATACATGAGTAGACAATCGCAGAATATTCCTTCGTGCATATAAGGGAAGAAAAATGAATTCATTCAATCAGACGATTTCGTGACTCCTATTGGTCCCTTGATTCCTTCTGATCAAATAGAAAAACAGATGGGCAATAAGCGCGCGCGTGTACTTGTGTGTGTGTGATTCTCTAGATGTTACCATGTGTTACCAAGTAGGTAATCCATGAGAAGCACACACGTTAGGTAGGCGATGCTGCGAACGATGCACAAACATTTGACCTTGATGAGTAGCTTTACAAGTACTGCAAGTACTTTGTAAGTACATTATGCTTTACAACAGTCGAGTCTAAGGTTTACAAAGTGAGAATGTAAGTAAGAAAAGTCATGAACTTCACTAATAGCGCATACTGACAGAAAATAAGACCGTTATCAGACGAGATGGCCCGTTATGCCATAGACACGGCCGGGTCTGGCCAGACCCGGGTTCATCATCTACCTAGTCATAGGCTCGATGTAGTAAAACAAACTATCGTGGACTCTAACAAAAGCTCTCAGATTGAGTACTCGAATAATGTAGAAAAGTCATGAAATTTCAGCCTCCTGTCGATTTTAGTTTCGGAGATATCTTGTATGAAAGATAGCCCGGGTCTGGCCAGACCCGGGTTCATCATTTAACCGTTAAATCTCTTTTCGGTTGCTGTTTATAAATTCTTGATATTTCAATGTATTTGTTGCAAAAAAACAAAAGCTTCATATATTTATTATCTCTTCTACGTTTTTGTTGCTTGGAGGACAATTTACCATCAGACATGTTGTACTGTGCAAAGCTGTGATTTCATTCTCAAAATTAATTCACTTTTATCATCATATACTAGGGGCCCACCGTAAGTTGCCACACGAATGATCGTAGGAAGCGGTAAGTTATCGTCCTCCTACTGCTACCGAAACTTATCCTGCTTTAGGCTATATGATCCATTTACGCACCTGTTGAGTGACGTCGAACATTATAATGACAGCATTCGAATTTCGTAGATAATTTCCAGTCATTGCTCTGTACTGAAAGCATAGAGAAGTGATTAGAAATAATTCTGATGGTAGAACACTCCAACCTATACCTTCTCTTGACCTGCAGTATCCCAAAGGGCAATGTGGTAGGAATCAACACCAAGCTTGATTTCAGTTATCACCTTCTCGGCTCCAAGTGTGCTGAAAGAAGTGAATATGAAACGTCAGGTAGCCTGGTAATTGACAAATTTATCAAATCATAACAGATAGCCACCACGAGACATGTTTTGGCCTGCTGGGTCTCATCATTCGTGAGTAGGTTCGAACCAGCGACGTCGGAGCTAGAGGATGTGCAATCAAATCTTCCAACCACAAGGCCATCGGACGATCTGCTGAGAGTTGCAGCAATTGTTTTATGGTGTTTACATTTGTTGAGATTTGATAAAGATAAACACAGATCTACGAGAAAATCAAAAAAATTGACGAACACAAATAAAAGTTTATTTTCAATATAAATGTTCAATATGTCGGCATGCATCATGAACTATGAAAAGAAAGAGAATAAAGTAAGCAAAGTTAAATTATAAAAATTCAAGTGCAAAGCTAGAATAGATGTAAAAGCGTTTGGAATGCATAAAAGATCACATAGAAATGATGATGACAATAACCAGGAAGGATTGCAAGATGCTTTTATCAGTGTTCGTCAATTTTTCTTATCTTCACACAACTCACACCAATGGCGCACAATCCAAGCACATCTATGATTTAAGCAGAATGCTTTTTCTGTGGTAATTTTCATAAATAAAATACCACACTTTAAACATGATAGATAATTGAACTGTTATGCGGATATGATGAAATCTGAATCGAGAATAGGTATATGTGAGATGATTTGTAAAATCGGAAAGATTTGACGAAGAACGTAATCGATGCAAGCTTTCATTTATTGTGATTTAAGTGCAAGCATTTCAGCAATCAACACGGAGAATGTAAATTACATAAAATTGCATCGGATAGTGATCAAATGAGGTGCACGTTGGGGTTGGAGAGGTGCGTTTACATGGGCAGAATGGTGCGGCCGCTTTGAGTTGGTTCTTTTCAATTCCATTTATTTATTTTAAAATGTCACCGCAATTGTTTCATGATATTCTTAACAATCTATAGAATTGTTTTACGCTTAATTAACTGCTTAAGGCTTGAACTTGCTTTCATTGATTTTGCCCACCATATCAGTTGAATTAATCCAAGCTCTGAGAACTTAAATATATTAGGCCTACTCCAAACAATTTGTGCACAGAATAATCACCCAGTGCACTGCACTTACGTAGGTGCTTTATGCATTCACATTTTCAAAAGTTTGAGGACAGACAGCTTCTCGGCTAGTACCAAAACATCATTGGCTGTTGATTCTTTAATTACCATTTTTCTAAAAATACAGAGTTGGACTTTTACCGAATCCCACAATCATATTGTAGAAACTTTTCCGACTCCACATCCATTGTAGAATGCTTGTAATAGCGTGTAAGAGATATTCTGAGTACTTGATATTTAAGGTCCAAAATATTTAGAGACATTTGCAAAGTCTGAGTGCATCCATAAAAATATTTGCAAATGTTCACCATTTTTAGTATTTCATCTGCTTATTGGTAATAAGAAGGAATGCGAAATGACTCTGAATTACAATGTTGGCCCTGAAGAAATTTATGGCAGTAGTGACCAGCAATAATTGAAGCATTTATTTTACAGGCCATTATTGGGCAGAAAGGCTGCAATGCGGGGCGTGGCATTAATGATGCAACAATGATCTGGAGAAATCTCTTGAGTTTAAATTGTAATAATGTTTTTATTGAGATGGCTAAAATAACAAGAAGCCTTTTGATGTTGGGTTCTTCACGCACTTCTTCGAGATGCTCCGGCAATTTTCAATAGGATTTAAGTCTGGACTTGACTAAGGTAAAGGTTTGTTGACTTTTATTTTTAATTATTTTTAATTCTTTTGATTTATTCTCTTTATCTAAGGTAAAGGTCCTAAAAATTGGAAATTCTCTTTATTTAATCCATTCTTGCACTGATTTATCGCAGTGACAGATGCGTTTTAGAAAGTATCCCAGGGATTGACATATGATTTGGTAGCTTTTCCTTTAAAGCTTGCAGATATCCTCTGGCGTTTATAGTCTATGCTTGAGGAATTAAGGCTGACCCGGCGCACCTTCTGAAACAGTCCCATCCCAATCATGACTTGAGATGTCTTCTTCACTGAAGCACGAAAAATTTCAAATAGTGACGTCTTCCTACCAGGTCGCAGAACTCAAATAGCAACTTAGCTCCACTGATTTATATTGTTTCATCGAAAAACAGCCCAGTTGACCACAAGGATCCAAGACTTGATTTTGCTACAAAAGAATTTCATGTCTCGAATATTCTTCCTTAAAAAGAGAGGTTTTATCGTCCGATTTCTCGATTTTTCAAATTGAATTTTGCACATAGTCGACGACAGATTGACTGGCAATGGACTAATAAAAGACAATTCATTACAACTTTTAGGTGTTGTCCCATTTTTATTGAGGATTGAATTAAATATAAGAACAAAAGTTGCCAATTAACTGTATTAAGTCATCTGTTGTCAGCAGAGTTGGAAAAGTCGGAATTGGAATTAATTCCGATCCGGAATTAATTCCATTTTTCGTCGGAATTGGAATTGGAATTGACGATATTTAAATCTACTGGAATTGGAATTGACCTTGATAAACCTCAATTCCACTTTTTCGATAGACCTGTGATGAATCTACATGTATTTGTACAAAAATCTAAATCACAGTGCCCGGCCGTTGTGTTAACTGCACGCAAGGATAAGATAGAGAGATAGATCGACAGAGGTAGCTTTATTCTATAGTTGAATAAAAGGTGTTTTTTGTGACTTCGATGGGCCTACAGCCCCGGACAATGTTATTTCAGCGATTAAGCAGACAATGAAAAGACAATCATCTTTGTTCAATCTGTTATTTAGTAGTTATTTATCAAACAAGATAATTAATCAAAATAAAGCAATTGTTGAATTTAGTTCTTGATAGGATAGGCACAAAAATTGGAGATTAACTTAATAATTGTTGTACACACGAAAAACAAGTGGTTTGGAAAGAGGAAAATTAACGCTGCATTAAAGGGCAGCAACCATGTCAGTTCAAATCATAATATAGACAGTGTCAACAAATTATTCTAATAATTAATTATTCAATTACATGAACTATTATTCAACTTCCAATCGCAACAATTAACAATATTAATTTTTAAGACTATAGTTATATAGATACGATACGCAACGATAAAAGAAAAACTTTACACTTATAGTTCACCTCTTAATGTTGAATTCACTTCAATTCGATCGGACTCACTTATATCAAAATTATGTCATAAATATCAGTGTCACTTATACCGTCAATCTTCAATCGCGCTCGCTGATGTGTTGCCGTATACGCTGCTGTGTTGTTGTTCGCTGGCAGGCAGTTGTTGTTATTACTTCTGTAGTTATGTTGCACGTACCGCGAGAGCCCGGAGTTCTTCTAACTGCTACTAAAGATGTCGTATGTGTTGTTGGGTAAATCCAATTTAATCCACAACATTTGACGAAAATGTGTCTTTGATTTGTAAAATCCATATTTCTGAACCGATTTCAATAGTTTTTTTTAATCGAACCGTAACGATCTCATCTATTATGGCATGGTTTTTAAAAAGTCACAAAGCCAAGACCTTCTTCACAAGTTGCCGTTTTTTGCCGAAAAAAGACCAAAAAAGCATGTCCAAAGTTGCAGTACTCTCACTTCAACACGGATTTTCGATTAGATATATTCAAATACACCCACTAATATTCATATTATCTGAAAGAAGAAGATCAGCTCTTTACGACAGTCTAATTTTAAATATTATAATCAATATTAATCATTGAATTTTCACTGGGTTTCAATTGTCCAATGAAAAAAGTGCTCTGACCGAGACGTTTTCTGTCCTCTGAGCGAGGTACCTTTTCTCGAAGAATATTGATTCTTCCATTAAACGTTTTGCACCAAACGAATCCTCTAGTGTGCTAGTTTATAAATCCGTAAAGAAAATTCAGTTTGATGCCGTTACAAGTGTGCAATATTGATTTAAAAATATTTTTATCCGTTTTTTCGACCAGAGAATTTGAATATTCCCAAAAATTTCATATGGATGCTGAAACCAGAAATTTTGTCAGGAATCGATGAAATTTCACAGCATAGGAGGGATCCATGCTCTTAACATCTATGCAAAAGAAATTTTTCATTTATATCAATTAACCCTTTCAAAATCTCCAAAAACCACGAAAATGTCCTCTGACCTAGACCCTAAAAAATCTCGGTCAGAGGACAACGTTGAAATTGAAGATCTCGGTCAGAGTACAAGGGTCTCGGTCTAAAGACATGATAATGTATGCAATTACATTTAGATCGCTTCGTTTTACGTGTTTAAGTATTCGTCCAAAGTTCCCGCAGTCTCATGAACCCAAATGCACAAACCGAAGAGTTTCCTGTTCGACATCAATTTGTCCTCTGACCGAGACCTTAAAAATCTCGGTCAGAGGACAAGGTCGGTCACGGTCAACGGGCATTATATGCAATACATTACATTTTGGTCACTTCGCTTTACGCATGCAAGCATTCATCCTAAGTTCCCAGTTTCATCAGCAACCCAAATGCAGAAGCCGAAGAGTTTCCTATTAGACATCTATCTGACCGAGATCAATTTGTTCTCTGACCGAGATGTAGAAAAAATGGCTTTTTAAAAGTGCTAGATTTCTATGGAAAGTTTTTATTTGGTGTGGTCGCCGCTAAGATTTTCGTGTTCAGCGTAAAAAATGAGTGTATATGCCAATTTTCACGGAAATCTGAGACCCAAAGTTGAAAAGACAGAAATGTTGTGGAATAAATTGGATTTACCCTGTTGTTGTGTCAATTTCTCATCGTTTCTAATTTATACAAATTTTTGAGACTTGACGATAAAACCACTTTCTTTTGAAAATTGAAAGAGTTTCCTTTAATCTCTGCTCGTTAGCTTTCGACCCGACCACATTTCGCTCTTATCACGGAATTTTTAATAACCTTTTTTAACATGGACCATTAATCAGATTTCATGATATAATTTTTATCGTCGTTTTTTCTTTCATCAACAATCACGGTATTCACAAATTGAATTTCTTTCTTCTTTCAGTTTATTAGTATATTTATTCGCATCTCATCTCTCTCAGCGTTTGATTCTTTGCTGACCATTAACTTTCTCTTATTTTTTTTGCGAGATATTGAATATCTCGTTTACGAAACGAAAATGGCGTAGGTTGACCGGTTACATGTATACATGCACACAAAAAAATGAACTATGAACATGAAAACGCACATAGGAACGACGCAGGGAACAGCACACAGGAACAACGAGAATAGGATAAGGGCACATGGGTGAGATTGAAACGAACAAAGGTTAGATGCATTAACATAATACACAATATGCGACATACAATTATCGGAATTGAATCTTATTATGGAATTGGAATTGAACTGTTTCGACTGGAATTGGAATTGGATTTGGAATTGAAATTTCTGCTCCGGAATTGGAATTGGAATTAAAAAAAATTAGTGGAATTTTTCCAGCTCTGGTTGTCAGTCTTTTGAAAATGTCTATAATTCTGTAGACGAGTTGCACAACTTGGAGTACTACTTTCAATTGAAAGTAAGTAACAAATATTAATTTGCACAATTATACATCCATCTCTTAAAGAATATAAATAAGATTTCACGTTCCTTTTGAAATTTTATGGACCGGCAAAATTTGGACATAGTAGGTCCTACCGCTTGTCAAAAATGTTGGAGATATTGTCGGACCGGGGTGCAGTGCACTTGAGAGCATGTAGATGGAAGAGACGATTTTTTTACCAGATTACATTATTAACCTAATGCTGCTAATTGTTCCATTTTAGAAATATTTCGACTTTAATATTTTGGATTTTTTGAAACACGAATTATATAAAATTCAATACAGATAAGTAAGAATTGTGCTAATTTTACTGGCAAGTTATGTACAAGATGCATAAAAAAGTTAAAAATCGTCTTTGATTCTGCGTTGTTGACGACGCTGGCATTGGTGACATTGCCGGACTGCATTGGGTGGCCTCGCCTCGATCTGTATCCCCGAAAGGACATTTCCATGGCCCGCATCAGAGCGGAGCGGTCAGATGCAGGTCATTTCCTGTGAGTAGTCAGATTTCTGATTCAGGAACAATAGGTGGACAATTCATTTGATGGTTTGCCTTGCTGCCGCACCGCATCCACCCGAAGAGGAGAGAGCAACAAGATTAAGATTACTGTTATAATATTTATCAAGCATGGACAGTCACTGAACAAGCAGGCACGAAGTGAATCGAAGTAAATAGTAGATAAAGTGAATTTGCAGAAAAGTTACTAACGGAAAGGAAAGACATCGACAATATAAATAAAGAGATAAGTAAAATTACAAAAATTACCAAGGTAAAAGTAACGCTAACAACAAGTTTGGTGTAAGCTGCTTTATCTGTAGGGCCTCGAGTATGCGTAAGTGCCAGGGGCTGTGATGACGGTAGAATACCTTGAAGAAGGACCTCGTCTGTAGAGCAGTGCCACACGTTTGCAGATGGTTCGTGATGGAGCTCTGAGGAGTCTTCTTTGACCTTGGTGGCTTCTTCTCAGTAGTGGGATGCACTCATTAATGCTGCCCCGCAGACGTCGTCCTGTTTGTTCCACATAACTGCATCTATAGTTGCACATGTATCCGCAGATTAATTTTATAGATTACTTACTTCTATCATGGACAGCTAGTAATCTATGGACTGATCGCCTATATCCAGGCAATGCCACTGGAGGTCTACGATAGTTGGAGCTGTCCATGCTTCTGTTCACTTCGTGCCTGCTTGTCCAGTCACTGTCCATCGCTTGATCGATATTCTAACAGTATTCATGTTTCAATCAGTAAAATTAAGATTTTGGGTCAACTTGCAAGGCTGACCCCTTGAGAGTAAACGTTGAATGAATGAAAACGGAGATCAATTAAGTACTTCATTGTCAATCCCAACATTCGAACGCCGCCATTTCGCGGAAAATGAAAATGATTTAAAATTTTGAATTAGTTTGGGCACTAATGAAATTGAATAATAACATTCTGTCAAAACATGCATATCTAAAAGTTTAGTTAGCAAGTATATGCAAAGCGGAGGCGCACGGCTAACTTAGCTCGACAACACCTAAAGGATATTGACTCGTATTTTAAAATTAGGCAGTATAAAATTAGGGACCTGCGAATCGGCAAGTTTTGAGTCGAATCGAATCTCGAATCTAATCGGGGGATTGTGATTCGCGAATCGAATCACAGAAGACTTACATAGGCCTGCTTGAGCTTACTTTTATGTACGATTTACTTAGCCAGACATGCAGTTAGCCAGTGCAAAAATAGGCCTACAAACAGGATTTAATAATCATGTATTTTGCAGGGATCTTGAAAAATGCAGTGCCATCTGAGAATCCATAAAGAAATATGCAGTCAAATTAAGGTGTTTTTATGTTACTGACAACTTATTTTGCAGATAAGAGATTCCCGGAAGATGTATTGGAAGGGATGGCGACTCTCCAGGCCGTCAGAAGCAAATTTCAACTGGGTGACATCCAACTTCTAAGTGGGCATTGAATTGCAGTGAATTTTCGGAAAGCACTAGTTGCTTAAAAAAATCGCGTTGTTGGACAAAATTCATTACAATATAAGGATATAATGGGTACTGCTCAAACGCTAATGCTATTATTTAAAAAATGATTACGTAGATGCAGTTGTTGGTGAATGAATGTGCTAATTATAATTTCATTTGTACTTTGTCATTGGTCTAAAGGTAATTTGAAATGATTAAGATGATTGGTTCTGTAAGAAATTGAAAAACTTGCTTAATTTTCAAAAAGAACTTTTAAATAAAGTCAGAGTTTTGAAGTTCCCAAAGGCAAAAATTGATGAAATTTGAATTGGTGATCAGAAATTCGTAGAAAATATAAGACAGGAAAAAAGAAATCTTACCCATCACCTATTATAGCATTTGAACAAAATATAGAAAATGATAGGGGACTCGGGGAACTCCCACTTAAAATAATAATTAATAATAATAATTCCTTTATTCAATGAAATGGAAATCAAAAAGACAATTAAGATAGACTATGCAAGGTACAAATTCTCAGTGAAATAACAACTTACAAGATTGACTCAAGTCCATTGTAAATAATACTTGAATACACTGTGAAACAATTCCTCCTCCTGCTCGTTAGAGCTGTAGGAATAGAAACTCGATTGTCTGTGATTGATGGAACTAATGAGTGTAAGGGATGGTCAAGTGAGTTCGCTGACCAGAGTAGCTTCTTGTAGGATGACTTGTACTTATCAAAGAAATGGTTACAGCTAGCAAAGGCACACGAACAATGTGAAGAACAGATGATGCGTCGTGCACGACGAAAAGTTTTATCTACAATATGACAGCACTTAAAATTTAAATGACCAAAGAGAGGTGAACAGTACAGAAATATACTTTCTATCATAGCGTTGTAAAACAACCATAATTCGTTGTGAGATAGGACCGGTTTGAAAACTCGCAAGAAATACAACCGTCGTGGTTTAGGAAAAGTGATTCTTCTTACCCGAGGTTCTAAGCTATTCAGGATAAAAAGAGATCTGATCCGGCCGGCGCACAGTTTCATAGTAATCAATAAATGTACAGTGCTAAGTGAACGTTTCAGGTGCGACCTCGTTCCCCGAAAAACTTAATGCTAGTTCCCGGATCGTGTTATATCGGTGTTTCTACATACTGTTTCTACATACACTTAAGTCGACAAAAATCACCAGATCATGCATGGCTATAGCCACGAAGAGACCATTATAGCATATATCTCCTCTTATCAGCCTTGATCATTCAAAAACTCTAAATAATCAAAAATTTATTATTCTTAGGTAGAGGAGCTCTGCCAATATTGCACAGGTCAATCATAGTTTACTGCTTACCATCGACGATTCACCGTATCTTTTAACATGCTTCATAAAAAAGAATATCTGCGACTTGTGGCGAAATTACACACGCTGCACTGTAACATGATTCAGATGTCGATTAAAATGAAAGAGGTACTGAGTTCAAATCTGCGGAGAAATTATTTCAATACAAACAATTGATGTAGAATTATAAACTATACGCTCTCACTGCTGACGTAACGCAACAGCAGTCCAAAAACAGATTGTAGACGCTTTAATTTAGTTCTGTTGATTATATTATAGACCACACTGAGTTCCTACAAGCTATTTCTCTAGTTATTTCATTTGGTACATTTCGTATATATTTCCAACGATATGTACGAAAGCAAATATTTAACTACGAAAGCGGATACAATATCGCTTTGGTATATAGGTTTCGTAGCGTACGATTTACAGTGTACCTTGCTATCAGCAATTGCTCTTCAAAGCGCAAGTGCTCGGCGGTTTTCAAAATTTTGAGGTCCGTCGACTTCAATTTAGTTTTGCTTTTCTGCAGTGCTGATTTCAATGTTCGTGTGTAAAACCTGTTTTATGTATGTTGACTTGTGTGGCATGTAACACAGTGTTGTGTAGCAAAATTGCCCACCATAAAAAATTTGTAAAAATGTATGAACATCTTCATTACACATTTATTAATACAAATTAACCCATTAGTGCCGAAATTTTTTTATCGAAGATTTATCTGTCATCGTGCTTATTTAGGTCTGTCAATATGTTAAATAGTGGTTATGAACCTAGGAAGATAATTGCTGAAAAAATTGAGCAATTTTTTTCTGTGGTAGAAAAATCGACCTTTCGGCACTTGCATACTAAATTCAGCTACATTCAGCTACATATCAAATTCAGCTTATGATGCAATTACTGGTGTTATAGTTTCCTAGTATTCAATATTCAAAATGAAAACAACATCTAGATGCTCTGAAATTAGTCATCTGTTTATAAAACATGCACTAGACACATGCGAACACTTGCAGATTTTTGTCTTTCAAACAACGTAATCTGCGAAAAATCACACTACAGTGTATATCGAAACATACTAGAATTTGTATACGACATGTCTGTCACTACTGTGTATGAAACAACTTAAAGCACTTGGGATGCAATGCCACACTGCATTTTTCACATCTCAAATCTGTACGCCCACTGCAAACACGGCATCTTCCACTCGGGACAGAGGATTTGACAGGCCAGTGATTACGGCCATCATATCGCAGAGTTGAAATATTTCTGGAAAGGAGCGATGGTCTTCCAACTATGCGTCCTTGTTCTCCATGATTTGAAGTAAGTGAAATCACAACACTACGTTGATAACCCAACAAGGATATATTTTTGTCTTTCACGTCTTGATAGAATCTCCATGAATTCACCAGCAGGGAATTGCAAATCCACGAAAATATTGGATAACACCATTTCCGGGAGCGTGATGTGATTCGGTAATTGTTTATACACTGATCGGCGAGATCCACACCACCCATATTTTCGTTGTATTTGCAGAATGGGCAGATTCCCGTATATTCTTTTTGATCGGTCATAGCGTCGCACAGCTTTCAGTGGATTCGCAGAGAGCGTATTGGAAACCACTGTGACATTTTTGCTGTCCATCCACTGGGTGACGACATTTTGTCCATCGGAGTAAGATTCACAGAAGCCCCGTCCATTATTGCGGATTGTTGATTTGTCCAATAAAGGACATTTCTCAATTCGATTGGATCTAATAGTGGAAGTTGCAGAAATTCATAATTCTGGAAGATGGTCTAGAAGACTCAGTGAGGAAAAATAATTGTCAAAATACACATGAGCTCCGGCTTTGACCTGGCATTCATCAATCAATGATGCGACAACATTTCCTCCGTGTACCAAACAAAGTCGTTGATCTGCGTTCCGGTTCCACAATGCGGCTCCAAATGATACAAATAACCATCCGAAGAAGCCATAGACCATAACTTATATCCAAATTTGATCGGCTTTGCTCGCATGTACTGTTTGGAACCATGACATCCAAAATATTTGATCATGGATTCATCAATACTGATGTCTTTCGCAAATTGCAAGATTTTCGATTTTTTGTTGAAGTATTCAAAGAGTGAGCGAACTTTGTAGAATCAATCGTTGTTCATCAGTGAGTTATTATTGAAATGCAAATAGCGTAGAACGGCTTCGAAACGATCCCGGCGCATATACTGAGATGCTCCTTCTGAAGAAGCGTCAGTGTCCTTGCACCAATGCAATCGTTTAGATGGTAGACGGAAGTAACCTGACCGCAGTATCAAAGCAACAAAAGTCTTCATTTCGTCGATGGTGACGTTCAGGAAATAATCATTTTGACAAGCATACAAATTTGATTCATTCACGATAGTCTCAAAGAACTCGTCATCAAAAAACAGATAAAATGAATCACACGCATTTGAGATCTTGGAGCGAGCTGGATGAAATTCCGGGTGGAGATTGGGAGAATAAGGCGGAGGGAGAAATGACGACGAGTCGGAGTTATTCCAACAGCGAGAAGTCTTACGTCGCTTTGTCGCAGGCGGATCAGTAACGTCGGACTGTGGAGGAAGAAAATTCTCGTCGATATCATGAAAAATTTCAACTTCAGTCTTCAATATCCCGGTAGGTAGATGGTTGATAGATGGAAATTCCTCGTTATCCGAAATGTCACTGTCTTCATCCGATTTTGTTCCAGCATCTTCGATAGGCGACAAAATAGCGACATCATCACTCCAGTCCTCGGCAATCAAATTGGCGATTTCATCTAATGTCATTTTTCGTACTGGCTTCATCATGGTAGTGGCTGGCATAAAGTGACTGGGAAGGCTATTGCTTTCAATGATATAAACCCAATGGGAAATTCAAAATTGTAGATATCTGCGACCATGACATAGCTCTCACACTTTCTGCAGCTGTCTACATTGTCATGCTCGTGGCCCAGACAGTAAATACAAGTACTTAGTTTGGGTTGCCATCATGTAGATTTGGAGTGGCAAGTGACGAATGGTAGATTTTTCTACCTCACACGAATTAATCAATATTTCACTGTTATGCTATTTTATTTTGTCATTGACACTTCAGGTGGAAGGAAACATACATAATCAACCAAAATGCATCAACCTTGACAAAATGTTACTAGCATATCATGATGATGATATTGGCACTACTGCAGTTTAGTGCACCCTCTATGAAAGAGACTGTAACGCGCCTACTGCAGTTTAGTGCACCCTAAAACAACGGCGCATTCTCCCGCAAACGATGACTACGCACATAACACCGAAGCGCGCGCTCGGTGTAATGTGCGAAGACGAAGACGAAGACACACGAAGACACAAAGACACTCATTTATAACTATAGGGAAGAACGAACGGCATTCATTCTGTTGATTAAATCATGTTGTTCTCACATGCATTTTAGGGTGCACTAAACTGCAGTAGGGGTAAAAGAGGGTGCACTAAACTGCAGTAGTGCCGATGATATTTGCGTGTCAAACATGTAAGTGAAAATTGACATCGTGAAGGTAAGTACGCATTGCAAAATCGCTTCCTGTCACAAAATAAGGAAAGTATAATAATGTTAAGCAGATTACATGCAAATGAAAATCTAAGTTAGCCTAGAAATGGTGAGTGAATATGCATGCGCAGAAGCAGATTTTATATTCATTCCAAATAATAGACTTATCTCAGCCTTGTCAAAATCGATAGGTTTATCGTATAACTCAATAGAGAATATTTTGAAGACGCACATATAATTTTCAAATACGCTTTTCACATAATACCTTTTATGTTAAGCATGAACAACTTAGACTACTTAGTGAACAGACAAGCTCATTTTTATAGTTTGATTCTCATGATTTATTTAACATAATCATTTTAATGATTGCTCATGCGTTGTACAAGTCTTTTGAATAAGGCTGCTATTAATCAGAAAACTATAAATAACGTTAAGTGGCTTGACTTAAATCTGGTTAACCACCTTTTTCAAATTACTGAAAAACAGATATTGAAGTATAAGATTACAAATACTATTTCATCTTAAGCTCGCATACTTGAAGTCCTGAGACAATACAAGAAATGTCTGCTCACCGATGGTGCATTCAATGGCATCGGATGTATTGTGTGATGGTTTACAGCAGGGTTTTTTTAAGGTTTCGTTTACCCGCCCACTCCCAAATTCTACCCGCCAATCTAAAACAAAGCAAAACAAGGCTTGTAGATCTTTCTTTCAATTTCCTTTCCAGCTGTAAAAAGAAAGCGGAAACAAAGTTGCATCTTTTGAATATTCAGCAAATTAGAGGTGGTGGTACAATATGTGCCTACATGACGTACATGCACTAAAATGTGCACAGCAACAATTGCTGGATAAGATGGAGAGGAACAGTGGAAAATTGTCTCTTGAACTTGCAGTAAAAACGTATATGATAAATGCATAATACACTACATGATTTCACAGTGAATATGGCAAACTGCAATTTATATAAAGACAAATTGCATTCTGCAACGTCATTCCTCATCGACAAGAGCCTATTGATGATCAACGAAACAGTGCCGCATATCAATGAGAAGTGAAGCTAAAGAATGTAAATAACCGTTGATAAGCGATGAATGTGTTATTTGCACTGCAAAAGTCTGCAAATTGCTTAGTTAAGTCATGGATGATGAAAAGTTGTGTTACAATTATTACTTAAAAATTGAATAGGCCTAGTTTCTCTTTAACGATCGAAATTTATTGTCAACTACGTATAGGGGGCATACATACATGTACTGTACAGTTGTACACCTCCATAACTTTCAGTGATGCAAATTCTATAAATGAAGTAAGCTATGTGAGACAAGAAAGCACCACTGCAAATGTATTTCTTCATTCGCAACCAGTAAAATTTATTTTGGCATGGTCCACTACATGACTACATAGTATTTCCGTTTTGATAACTTCCTACTTTTAAATGCGTGTGAGTGAAGGAAAGTTTTTGTACTTGTTAACTTGACGATGGTTGCGAATCGCATAATCGAACATAAATAGGTTTCGTATAGATTATCCACACCTGAAATAGGGTTGGGTTTAATAATTTTTAAATTCGAATTATGCGAATAATTCGAATTATTCGCCTTATGTGAAAAACAACAGTGACTGACATGGACAGTGGTCCGAGTTGACATCCGAAATTTACCCGCCCATTTGAAATTTTTACCCGCCCAAATCGGGCGCGTATATCGCCTTAAAAAAACCCTGGTTTACAGCGAACAATTTAAACAGAATGTTATTTCGAGACAAATGGTGGCACTAGAACCTTGTAGAATACAATTCACTTTACTTGCAACAGTAAACGTTTACCAACTTCTGATAATAAACATGTTGAACAGCTGCTGTCATAATCGTAGAATCTAAAGTCAAAAAATAGAGTAGAAAAAGTCATTAGTTCATAGAATCTAAAAGTCAATCATAGAATCTGACAAAACGCTATCCTGGTCATGATATCGCTTTACCGCTAACCAATTTTGACGTTTACGACTACACCATTGCAAAGATCGCTAAAAGCAAGCTTCCAATTTGTCTTCGAGCTACTTACGAGATTGTGTTCATCCAACTCCTCGCGCCACTGTAAAGAGAGACAATCATCAATCACAATCCGTGTAATTAGTGAGGTTCGAATGAGCTCTCATGTTATACACATTTATTAAATGCATTCCCACAAAAGCTGCGACATAACCGTAAGTAGTAGCTGATAACAAAAACATCAAATTATGTCTAATGAATGGATATTATTCCCTGTGACGCCCTTGCTTGTCTCAAAAACTATCATGATATCTGAGACAAATCTGAATCCGATTGATGCTACAATATATAAGTATATATTGTATATACAATATATGTATACTTGTACATACATGTACCAGGTATACAGTTTCAACACTTTGCCAAAAGCTTCGTCAACTACTCGACCTTATTCAAAACGAAGGCGATTCGGCCCCTTGTACACCCTCGCGTGAACTTTTGACAAATAAACTCAGTGAATCTGTGCTTCCATGAATATTAGTCCTACCGCATTTCCAAAGCTTTCCCTGAATATCGTCATGATTATATTCATAACCTATTCAGAAAAATGCACCGGCTATTTCAATGAATTGAAATTTGTTAAACTTTCCAAACTTTTGGCCTGGAAACGGTAAGCAAAGTGCATCGATGTTTAATGATATTCTAGTATTTTCGACATGTGATGTGAATCTATAAGCCATGAAATGTGCAGTAATCGCACATTTTTCTGCATACTAAATGAAGATAATACTGATTACACTTTAAATGTATTATGTTAGGTGCAGAACAACCTAACTTCATAGCAAGAAGACTATTAGCACCAATCATCTTTCCTATCTAATTTTCATATACAAAGAATTTACCAGAGCAGAAAATTATTTCACAATTACTATAGACGGCACGGTGTCCCCGATTCAACATTCAGACTCAAAAATTATCACTGAAAAAAAACCAATAACCAAATTTGTCTTTTCATGATCCGTGAGCCTAATGTATTGAATAATTGCCACAAGGAAATCATGGTCAGATTTTTTAAATGGCCGATTTTCAAAATTGACGTTTTGTTTTGTTAAATAGTGTCTTCTTGTTTTATCTCAACATATTTTCCAAAAAATAATTTTGTCATAACAATCCACTTTCTACTTAAAATTATATTTCAATTTGTTGAAGCGGTAAATCAAAGGCATTCATTTGTCGTCAATAAAACTTTTGTAAGAAACATTGCAAGATTGAAATATACTACACGAGTTCATACACGTAGCTCTATCATTACATTTCTATTTAAAGATTTCTATGCGTCAATGAAGTTGATAAAAACTTTTCCGTTACCTAAAGAAATATATACAGCTTTATAGTCACGTATGTGATTAGAATCAAATAGAAGTAATGCGAATACCACAATGAATATTCCCAGATTACTTACGTTCCATTGGTTCCAAGTTTCTTTAGCTTGAGATATTTAAACACCGTTGTTTTTCCAACACCACTGTCCTATAAGCACAAGAACACGAATTTTAGTTGACCAAAAGAATGCACTGAATAAAAATATTCAACATTGCATCTCTCCTTTTAATGCTTTATTTTTATAGTGGAAAGTAATATCAATTATCGCTAATTTCCGATAAATTATTCTAAAATTGCATTTGGAATAGTGCTCAAAACATAACGTAATACTAAAAATACTACAATATAAGACAAATAATTTTTGAAAGGTTAACAATTAAGCATTAACATTCCTTATTAACATTCCTAGCAGACGGAACGAGATTCTGCAGGGAACGAGGCCGACAATGAGACTTTCACAGAATGATGTACACCCTATGTCTACTACGAATCTACACGTCTGCCGAGTTCTAGTGAGTTCCTCTTCTTGTCAGACAGGATAAAAGAAAAACACATGTAAATCCAATGGGACGCAGATTGCAGTTTTTAGCTAAGTAAAATCTTCTATGTTTTCTCCGATCAAGCAAAAAGCACTAAGCCCAGAGTCATAATTTTGACACGGAATGTCTTCAGGTCGTTTCCTGTGATATGCATTTACTATTATCATGCTTCTGATCGACAATGTATAAGAGAATGTGGTTGAATGTGGATAAAGTTGCTCAAAATGTTTGTGTTTGCCAACATTAAGAGGCTCGCCAAATCTAAATGTGTTTAGCTTTATAGACAGGGATGACTGACAATGAAAAGAAATTACCTGAAGACATTCCATGCCAAAATTATGACTCTGGGCTTAGTGCTTTTTGCTTGATCGGAGAAAACATAGAAGATTTTACTTAGCTAAAAACTGCAATCTGCGTCCCATTGGATTTACATGTGTTTTTCTTTTATCCTGTCTGACAAGGGAGAGGAACTCACTAGAACTCGGCAGACGTGTAGATTCATAGTAGATATAGGGTGTACATCATTCTGTGAAAATCTCATTGTCCGCCTCGTTCCCTGCAGAAATTCGTTCTGGTTGCCGGACTAAATTGTGCAAAAAGTAGAGAGCAAATTGATTGAAAGATCAGGAAAGATCATTGGTGGAAGATGCACATGGAACATCAGTTATGCAGATGACACCACTCTAGTAGCGTGATCAAAAAAGGAATGCAAATTGATGGCTTCAGCTTTGATCGCCGCAAGTCTAAAGATGGAACTCCATATAAACAAGACCAAGACGAAAGCAATGACCATACATGGACAAGGTGATGAAGATTTAGAACAAGAAAAGATTGAGAAAGTGGAAAAGCTCAAATATCTGAGGTCATAGATATCTTCGCAAGGAGACATCACTACTAACATCAAGGCAAGAATATGAATGGCTAGGTCAGTAACAAGCAATTTGGTTGAGATTTGGAAGTCAAAAGAGCTAAGTATGAAGCTCAAAGTAAGACTTCCTAAATGCATTATTTGGAGCGTCACCCTTTTTACGGAAGGAAGAGGACGACGTGGAAGACGGAGAATCGAATGGGTGGACGACGTCATCAAGTGGCAGAATGGGATTCAAGCGATGCATAACCATGCCATGAAAGAAGGTCAACGGCCCAACAAGGGCTATGACAATATGAACTGAGCTGAGAATGTCACCCAACATCAGTGAAACGACAATTCTTAAGTTACAGTTCCAGCCATCTTGCGAATTACGGAGCGTCGAATATTCCAAAATTCCATTTGTTTATGGATCTGCAAGTGCTCTTGAGTTTGGTGCACTTTACAACGTAATGATCTAGCATTCATTTAATCACTCAAAATGAAACCGTCATTTTCATGATTTGGATTTCCCTATGAAGGCAGATATCATTCATGGCAGGCAAATATTCCTCGTAAACCCCCGTGATCGGTGGCATCCCTCCATAGAGTCCTTCGCGATACCCGTGCGGCACACATGGTCAGCGGGCCCTCTGGATTCCCTCTCGGTGCTCCTGAGTTGCACCCGTGAACGGCGGCATCCCTGAAGTCCTCTCCGTTACCTCGGTTGAGAGTCACTGACATTTCATAGTTTTCAAAACTATGTTATCTTTTCTCTTACTCTCAGGCTGACGCCGTCGAGGTCACGTACTATCCCTGCTGTTCTAGGTGCACGTCTTTTTCCGGTCCCAAACGCTTTTGATTGCTATCAACACCTTTGTGTTGTTGTCAACTATTGTTGTCCACGATATTATCAAAGCAATGTTTCCATTGCCATCCGCGAGATTGGGTACCTTCGAGTTTCTACAGATCCTCAAACTCTCCTCATTATATGTTCAAGAAATTATTCCTGTCGACTCCTTATTGTGCTATGAAACTGAAGTGTCGATCATTTTGTTGAAGAATTTAGACACTGAATACTCTGGCCATCCTAGAGATTATTTACATTTTTCTCAGGAATCGCATTTCGACTGAGATGATCTTGTCCACTTCATCAGACACTGATATTCGAATACTGACTACAGGAATTCAAAACACGGAATGAATGTGAAGGAAATTTAAAAAGTTATCTTTGATTGGGATGCTCTGCTATATATTTCTGATTATCCCTAACCGTGGACCGATAGGCATATGTACATAATTCAACATCATACTTGTGCATTGTATACATGTATTGACTGCATTTATGGTCTGGGTTACAATCCCTGTGATGAGGTTGATGACACTTGGCTCAGAAAATCATGTCAACGATTCCAAAGTCGACTCCCTCTTAAAAATGTGCTGAAATCTGAGAATGACTTACATACAGCACATCTACTCGAACAGGAAACGCTAATGTCGACTTCCAATTTGGCTATGTAAATATGGAATGCAGGAAGTTTCACAAATGATCCTTCTAATTTATCGCACAGCAGAAAGAGGTAAATGCAATGTAATGCTTTGTTTTAAATACAATATGAATATGACATGGCATCCAAAGTACTACCTTGTTGATACATAGCTACTCTTACATGTCACATATAACAATGATGACCTCAATGCAATCAATCATGAAACTACACTGTCTCATGCTGAATTTATATCTCTATACATAACTCATTGTCTTTGCGTAATATCGAGACTTCACTAGATAATGAATATCATGTGCGTGTTCTACGACCGGGTCTAAATAGCTATATGTAATGTAAAACTTGCTTCAGCATTTAGCGATGCTCAGTGCAGAAGAGAACCGTTATTGATTTTAGAATTACTCTTAATGATGATGCATTTACATCTAACATCATCTGATCAACTCAAAATACCAAAAGATTTCATAGAATGTTCAATTATATTGATGTCGCATTTCCAACATGACTAAAACTTGTTTTTAGCTAAAAAGTCATGCGATTTTGTTTTTTTCAAATGATGGTTTTCGATGCAATGTTCATTAATGCCAACTAATAGCCATAAATATTGGCAAAGATAACATATTCCCAGCTCCTGAGTCTTCCAGCCCGACTCAGGGTCCCTCAATCCGTCAAATTGAGAATTTCATGCCGTGACCCGGCTCTCGGGCATACACATTACTGATTCATACATCCATGGTTAATTTTTTTTGAATAGGCCTACTATGTAAATGGTAGAATTTTTGAATTCCATTCTAACAAGGCTTAATGATTTTGTAATTGTAAAAATGAATATAGCGCTCAAAGCTAGTCCACACACTGCCATCAATAAATTTTCGTAAATTAGGGTGTCGATAATTATGCTATTTTGAAGTCTCTGTTATAATTTTATGCATTCTAGTACGAAAAGTGTGACGAAATTCTATTATTTAAGTTATGTCGAATTGCTCTGATTTTATCGTATTTTATCACAAAACAGACTGCATTCTGATTTCTCTTGATTCGTGTATAGAACCTAACTGAGATGTGTGCATAAGTATTTGTCAAAATATTTACAACATCAAGCATTTTACATCAAAATACTTCATCATATTCAACTCATTGCCTCTAACTTCTTCAGGCGCGGCCGGAACCGTTTCTGTTCAATAACATCATCCAAAGCCCGCTTATCCATGTTCGTAGGCTACCAAGTCTGAGTGCAACAACCATGCAGGGATGAGGTATCGGATATCTTCATTGCCAAGGTTGTACTGTTTTAGATGCATTCAAGCTCTTCATTTTCCGAATTACAAACCCTTAAATTAAACACCTAGTAATAAATTTGGCATAGGCTACTGTCATCAAAAAATACTTCCTTTACTCAATTTCTAGGTCCTACATTGTTTGTAACTTACAAATTATGTCTCCAGGGGAACACACGAGATTTACTCAATATTTATTAGCAGCAAACATGTTTCAGTAGGCAAGCTACCATCATCAGTGACAACGGTCAATAAACAAGGATGCAATAGATACAGGCGAATGAGACAAGAAAAATCAATATAGGAAAAGCGGCTGTGATTGGCTGCGGTTATTCATTAGGTACTGTGAATGAAGGAATGACTTTATGTACAATGATTCAGCAATTTTCGTGTACGGAGTGCGAATGAGAATTTTAGAATTATCTTTATTTGGGATGTGAACATGAAGAGATATTTCGGATGCTGGTCGACCTTTCACGTGTTCGTTTATCCTAGTGAAAATATGGCGACGGGTTTCACCGACGTAGCATTGACTGCAATGCTCACAAGTATACTTATACACTACGGAAGATAACTCATTGAAAGGAATTTTATCTTTATTGCTTATCATGTCTTGTGTTTTACACGAGTATGTGTTCAAGGCAATTCTTAGAATACTATTTTCTAAAGCACTATTTATGTGGCGAATATTACGTTTTTCCTGTTCAACAGTAGAAACTACTCGTACCTTCATAAAGAAGGAATGAGTATGGGATCCTCCCTTGCACCTCTTATGGCTGAATTCTCTTTAAATATTATAGAAAGTAAAATGCAAATGCCCGACTTTTACATTAGGTACGTCGACGATATTTTAGCAGTCTTTCGGTCTCGAACCGAAGCCCTCACTTTTTTAGACCAGCTCAGTGCTGTTAATTCATCTCTTCAATTTACGATAGAATAACCCATAAATGACTCTATCAATTTTCTAGATATGAATATTTTCATAAAAAATGGCAGATTTGAAACCAATTGGATAACAAAAGAAACCAATACTTTATTGTATACTCATCAACTCCTACAGTCCTGACTCTTATAAGAACAACGCGATTAAAGCCTTGTACAATAGATCTCAAAAACTAAGCAGTCTCCCTGCCGACCGCGATTATAACAAAAACAAAGTTAGGCATATTTTTATTCAAAACGGATATCATCCGGATAGAATAAATAAAGTCTTTGAGCGTTGTGATAATCCTAAGACTAAAATAGAATCTAGCGAAAAAACTGAAATATTTTGGAAGCTCCCCTATGTCTCAACTCTTCTTTCTCGAATAAAACGTAATATTCGCCACATAAATAGTGCTTTAGAAAATAGTATTCTAAGAATTGCCTTGAACACATACTCGTGTAAAACACAAGACATGATAAGCAATAAAGATAAAATTCCTTTCAATGAGTTATCTTCCGTAGTGTATAAGTATACTTGTGAGCATTGCAGTCAATGCTACGTCGGTGAAACCCGTCGCCATATTTTCACTAGGATAAACGAACACGTGAAAGGTCGACCAGCATCCGAAATATCTCTTCATGTTCACATCCCAAATAAAGATAATTCTAAAATTCTCATTCGCACTCCATACACGAAAATTGCTGAATCATTGTACATAAAGTCATTCCTTCATTCACAGTACCTAATGAATAACCGCAGCCAATCACAGCCGCTTTTCCTATATTGATTTTTCTTGTCTCATTCGCCTGTATCTATTGCATCCTTGTTTATTGACCGTTGTCACTGATGATGGTAGCTTGCCTACTGAAACATGTTTGCTGCTAATAAACCCATCAAAAGCTTACGGCTTCTCACTGTCAATTTACTCAATATCTTGTCACAATTCCCAATTTTTTGTTACACTGTCGACTTTTCACTTCAGTTGTAAGTCTACTAATTATTCCAATTTATTCAAGTTACCTTCACAACGATGCGGCAACCCATGCAGCACCCCTAGAGTTTTCCACAGCTGCCCGATTGCGAATCACGGGTATGAGGTCGTGGACATGAATGCGTGACTGCACAAATAGTCAAAAAATCAGCGAAGGACACTTAGGGAAATAAATATATAGTAAAAATGGTAATAAGTGATCAAAGTGAACATTTATTAATTTGCGTGAAAAAAATGCTATCGCGTGTTCTATTTGGAAGATCTAAAACAACATTAAAACAGGTTTTCTCTAAACTTTAAAGTGCCTGTTTTAAAACAATAGTTTGAAAACAAACCATATATTTTTTGAGCCTCGTATGGGGGGGGGCACATTTCGTTTTCAAAAATAATAATCCAAGCGAATAAGTGCAGGTATGAATGCGAACTAGATTGGTCAACTGAAGGAAACAATGCAAAATAATGAAGTGAAAAAAAATAATAAAGCAAGTTTCTTTGTTCTAAAACTTTCAATATTTTATAATTGCTTAATACGCATAATACATGAATTGTCGCTTGTCTGAAAAGCAATACAGCCACTAGAACACACGGAGGCCGGGAAATAGTAATTAAATATTGTCCTTACAAGTAATAATAATATATTGATAGGTATAATAATATATCCTTAATAAATATATTGAGGATATTTTACAGGCGCTAATTTTATATTGATGCTGCCAGATGCATTCAATCTCTTACACTTTATCGCCTTCTTTTAGCTAGAAATAAAGAAGTGCAATACATGCAATATCATATACAATAGTCAACTAGAAACTGATCAATCTTGACATAAGTTTCAATGTTAATTGGCCGGATAATTGTAATGACAGGCAGCAGAATACTTCTTCGACCAAGATATCTGTGAAAAACAATAAAGTTCTCCAACGTTTCGCCTTCGCTTGTACACGGAGTAAACTCCTTGTCACTAAGCTCCTATACCATACGTATATTCAGATAGTTCAGCTATTCAACAATTATTAAAAAAGCAGACTATTTTTAATTTCTTAAAATGTTGTGATAAGATTTCACTCTTTTTTATGACTGTCAAATTTTACAAATCATTACAATAAAAAAAACATAAAAATTGGAGATGTCGGGGTTCGAACCCGAGGCCTTCCGCATGCGAAGCGGACGCTCTACCACTGAGCTACATCCCCACACAAAACTCATTCAATAATCTCAACAAACCAATCCTGTGTTTATTAATCGCAACACTTCATGTGAGCCACGTCATTCACAATTTCCGAACTCTCAATGACAGTATTGAACAACTCATGGCTCTAATACTAATTAATAGACTATCTACATTGACTTGTGCTTCCATATTCAAGTTCTAAGGCAGATGCATATCGATGAATGAAAGAGAAAATTCTTCTATGCTAAAGTTATGCATTGTTTACTTGTGGTGTCATAAACCTGTTGCTTCATCAAACGATAGTAATACTGTATGAGCGACTTATTATCGTCTTATGACGCAGCAGGCTACATACGACACATGCAAGGTGTGAATAATACATAACTTTGGCATACATGTATTAATCTTTCATTCATGATTATCTATAGGCTTTCTTTTAAAACCCCATCTGACTTGTGGGTGGGTTCGAAGACTATCATTTGTGGAGTATGTCCGCACCCCCTGCTGCGGCCAGACATGAATCTTTGAAAAGTTTCGTTTACTGACTTTTCCGAATTGTTTATGCTTTATCTACAGGAATTAAAGCATAATGTCACTATTACAGGCAACCGCCATTCGGACATTAAAAACCTGCATATGTAAAAGAAATTATGAAGTTAGAAAACTTTCCATTTCTTCTTCTTCATATTCTTTTTGTTCATTACATCTTTTTATGTAAATTTCACATCACAATTCCAAAGCTCAATTAGCTGATGTGTGGTGTGCATGCCGATGTACATGTGCTTCTCTAGTTGGCTAAGAAATGTAGGTGTACATGATTGATGAAATTAAGAAATCCACAACATCATTGCTTTCATCTCAATAATTTCTAGGGAGTCCGCAAAACAGATGTTCGTTTATTGTCGAGATCTTTCGACCGTTCTACACGATCATCGTCAGGAAAGAGACGTCAGGTCTTTCCTGACGATGATCGTGTAGAACGGTCGAAAGATCTCGACAATAAACGAACATCTGTTTTGCGGACTCCCTAGAAATTATTGCAATGAATAAGGATCCGTTATTTCAAACAATTGCTTTCATCTTCCATATCAATCATAATTATTTGAATATCATACAATAGACTGAAATTGCATGTGTTCATGACGAGCAAATGCAAATGTATCAGTTAGTCTTTTACTGAGTTAGTCTCAGTTAGTCTCAGTTAGTCTCGAGTACATAAATATAGGATCTATGCATTGAACTGCTTTTTTCTAAGCGACGATTACATTATTAGTTGATAATTTTTGAGCGTTTCAGTGAAGACTGTTCTAGTTTCATTAATGATTTAAAGTTTTTGGAATTAATGAACTTAAGAAATACAGTACAAAAATTATTTTATTCTAGTTATGGAATATGTAAGAAGTAATGATGCCATCATTCCCTTCAAAGCGCGATACGAAAGTTATGTGCAATGAATCTTTGAAGCGACAAGAAAGTGACATTTATTGATGTGTTTTAGAAGCAAGCTTGATGCGAAACCAAAGAATATTCAGTTTCAACTAATTTTGAAACTTATCTGCATTTTGAGCTTATAGCAAGAAAAAGCTACAAGAAGCATCTTGACATTCTCTTCGTTTGTTGCTTTAGATATGAATGAAGAAGTATGTGAATGCACGTATTATGTTGTTTAAATCATTATTGATATAGCTAATTTATGCCGTTGCAATAACATTACATGGTTCACAACTTATGCCCGCACCTATTTTTGAAATTAACTGCGAACAAGAATACGGATTAACCATAATATAAAATTGAAAATATACGATTATATTATAGCTAGTTGTGTCATCCACCAGAAAATTGCACCAATATGAGAACGAATTCAAAATCAAATTTTCTACATTATCGTCAAGCGAAAGAGCAACATTTTCCACATTATTATTTGTAAATGAAAGTCGATTGAGCATAAATCGCATTTTCCTCGTGTAGCGCATTTAGTAAATGATCACTTCAATGTATTTCTAGCTTTCCCTACGGATAAAAAAATCAGTGACACTAATGAGGATTTAGCAACTGCATGTACAGCATGTGCACATTTGAATGCCTTTCAATAATTCTTGGATATTTGATGAAATAGCTTTTCATGTCTGTTATTTCTTTTTTGACTGTGACTCCGGTTCAGGATGCAACTTGATATTTACTGATTCTACTTGTAATATGATTTACATGCAGATCGCGCTTTCCGAAAGAAATAACCAACCACACTCTGTTTAAATCTTAACCGCGTTTACTTTTGCCTGAAATATCAGATAATCCTCAACTTTGACCGTGAGAGTCAAATCTCATACATGCTTTAGCATCGACAAATGCAGACCACAAGCATCAAACGACTCACCCCAAGAAGGCAGATTTTGAAAGGATCGCTTGGTGTCATTGGTCGCTTATATTCAACATAACTTCACCGGTTAACAGAGAGTTTTATCCTGATAATACCTATCACAGCACTGTATTTCTTTTAATAGATTTAGTCAGCCGCCTTTTACTGTAGTACTGATGTCGATCACGCGCTGTTATCAATTGACAATGCAGTCTCACCTACAGCGATGTTGCAAAGAGCTGACTGACAATAATGTTATTTAAAACTTTTCACCAGTTTTCGATTGCTCTATAAAATTCCGGATTCTGATTATCTGGTGATGTTGAGTAAATTAGAAGCTACGTGCTGAACGCGTTAGTTTTGATAATGACATTCAAAAAGCACAACTTGCAATACTATTTGTTTCTCGGATAAGAATCATGGAGAGAAACGAACATGTGTAGAAGAAGTACACGTTCATAAAGTGTTAACAAATTGCGTAACTACTTGTAAATGGAATAAATGAACAATTTACTTTGGGCATTCATAAAGTAGTCCATTTCAAAGGTTGGCGAAGGTGAATGTGTAGCTTCTACATTTCATAATTAATTCAAGCCAAAGATATTTGTGAGCGTCTCTTGTTTTGTTCATTTATAAAGACAAATAGTCTTTTCAGTCATTGTAAATCGAAGTTCGAGTTGATGTCAAAGTACTTGTTTACTCAATGGATTTTAGCAGTCCTTTAAGTGTAATTTTTGGTCATGCCCTCAAAGATAAACATTTTGTCAACAACTCATTTTTAATTCGGAATGTGGATTAAGCTTCAGCAGAATGATGGCACTTCGGATTTAAAACATCAACCATAAAGTATAATGCATATTGATCTAAATATCAACAGCTCTAATCTTAATTCGGTTTATTTACGTCTATAACACAGCTACTTTTTGATACGCGCATTTTTTACACTAAAGGTAGGCACTATCACACTTGAGAGCTGAGAGCGCCGGTATTACTTCTCTTACTTTCCTGTGCTGTTTCTGCGCGGAAAGTGTAATGTAGCTGCGAATTTCCAGGCGAAAAACAGTTGCAATTTTTGGAAGTCGACTCTTAATTTCCGCGTTATTCACTTCCCCCATCTTTGAACTCAAGTTACAATACTGAGATATCGAGGCTTGTGACTTCTAGGTGACTGTATCAATCCCCAGAGACCTGAGTCCTTTCACACCGTCTGATGATACCTAAAGGGGGTCGAGTGGACACTTTTACAAATTCTTAATTTATAGTCCGGGAGCCAGCGTGAAGTTGTGCAGGGAACGAGGTAGTACACAAAACTTTCACATAGCATAGTACACCTCTAACCTACTGCAAAACTTCGCGTCTGCCGGATCAGATCATTTGCTCTTAAGAAATAGAGAGGATAACAAAATCCTATGTATTTCCAATGGTAAAATTGTGACATTTAAGGTGTTGACTCCATTTCTTCGAATTTTTGCTCATAAAAGTTACACAAATTGGTATTTTGTTGAACTGGTTATTATAGAAATCATCTACAGATCATGATCTTTCAAATGAGTTATCATTCAGTGACTGAGGATGAAGCAAAGTGTACAAACAGACACTTTTCGTTAAAGTATATAAACAATTTTCCTGAAATTTCGATGTTAAAATTTGCAGTTACACCAACGAAAAGTGTCTGTTTGTACACTTTACTTCATCCTCTGTCACTGAATGATAACTCATTTGAAAGATCATGATCTGTAGATGATTTCTATAATAACCAGTTCAACAAAATACCAATTTGTGTAACTTTTATGAGCAAAAATTCGAAAAAATGGAGTCAACACCTTAAATGTCACAATTTTACCATTGGAAATACATAGGATTTTGTTATCCTCTCTATTTCTTAAGAGCAAATGATCTGATCCGGCAGACGCGAAGTTTTGCAGTAGGTTAGATGTGTACTATGCTATGTGAAAGTTTTGTGTACTACCTCGTTCCCTGCACAACTTCACGCTGGCTCCCGGACTATTACCTGCATAAATCGATATCAAATCATTAGGAAAGTTGATTTTAAGTAAAACAATGATGCTTGCGTGTAGCAGATCGATATAACTAATCCTTTTTGTGTCTTTCAGACCTCTCAGTAAACACATGCGAAAGTATGATGTTTTTATAAGTCCACGACATTCAGTACAGTATCAGTTGCACTAAGAGGTGACTGCGCTATGTTTGCTGTTACCATAAAATCCCAGACAGCTGATTTTAATGAAATGATTTTATTCCATCCGACAGAATCTTTACATTTGTCCATTGCTTCAAACTTATCCACACCTATCGGAAATAGGCCTGAACTGAACCATAATTGCTGCCATTTTAGACCTCAAAACAGCTGTGGAGATCTGAAACTCATCAATTACTATTGTGAAAACAGTCTGTTTTTAGTGCTGAACTAAGAATATAATGATGGCTTTCATTTTGAACATTGATTTATGCTGAGTTTTTCATGTAGGCCAACTAGTCATGCACGATCATGTGCTGAGGCAAAATATTCACATTTTACGATCTTCTAACACAATGCACATGCACGAGCATGATGTAAACAGTGAAAAAATGAATTTCAATCGTCATGTACCATCGTGGACATGTCCTAAATTATTTTTCATCTGATAGCAAAACTTTGTGATGGGAATTTCTACACCATCCACACTGTTAACCGTAGACCGACAATTATCCTACAAAAATTACTGACAAAATCAACCGACGATTGTCACCTCCAATATCCTGCGATATCTGACGAATTTGTAGGTTCTTCACCGATATCGAAATAGATGCTTTGTATGCACATTAACTAGACAAAAACTGTTGAATATTGATTGATTTTTTCGATTAGTGATTGCTTGAGTTTTGGACAATCTGTATTATTGTGTGGCAAAACGATGATTTATTTTGACATAATCTAATTAATTACCTACATTTTTGATAAAATTTAAGCTATAATTCATTTTCTCGCTTTTTGTCAGATATTGTAGGTGTTCAATGGCAATCATCCTACAAGAACTAACAATGACCGACAAAATAGATTTTGTAGGATAAATGTCTGTCAATTGTCAGTCAACGGTTTACAGTGCAGTGGACCCCCTTGACCAATCTGCCATACTTCTACTGATTCAATTGAAATGAAGCAGCACATGCCGGCTCACTGTGAAAAAAGATCGCTTTACATGGGCATCAGCGGTGGATATATAACTTCAGCACAGAAAATGAGATGTAGAAATGTGGCTCCGGGGTCCATTGGAGGTCTCTCAGAGGGTCCTGGAGGTCCCCTCAGCTCTCTGAGGATTAAGTTTAGGGTGTACAATCCCGGGTTCCCGGGATCTTTAAGCATTTTCGGAATTCAAATCCCGGGATTTTCGATCATAAAGTCCAGGGATTGACTTTGTTGTCCATCAGTCGCTTAGTTTAGACATAGGCAAAGGAGAACCAAGATGTGCACAATATTTCTCCGTTTTTTTTTTCTGCGCATATCGACCAATGAAAACTAGTCAGCGCGGAGGTCATTATATACGTACATTCATAACGCTGCTTATTGTTTACAAGAAATGATTGGCACGGTGTCACATTGACATTGACTCATTAAGCCATACTTGCATTATGTCACAGCACACCGCGGAGAAATCTTCGTACGAGTGATGAAGTATTTAGCATGCAAGTATAACTAACTTCATTGGAGTTTCAGTTGGCTAACCTACAATTTTGTAATTCTTCAAATCACCTCTCTTCATCATGTAATCTGTGTTCAAATGAAATGAATAAGATAATTGAGCAAGTGCACATGACGTGAAAGCATATTTTTTTTTAAATGTCTCATCTCGCAAAATGTGAACGTACCTTACATGAGGTGCTTCATTGCCTTTAATGATTCAAAAAATTGCTCACATTTGTAATCATGAATAATGATTACAATTTTAATAGATTATTACTTTTTTATTACCATTTGGAGTCGGTGCGCCTATACAAAGTCAAAATCGTAGACAGAAACCGCAGTCTGCATGAATCTAGTGGTGCTTTCTCTATCCCGACATCCCAAGATTGAGAAAATTCGGGATGGTCATCTCGAGATTGATATTTTGCTCCGGGATTGTACACCCTAGTTAAGTTTGCACTTGCTTCTCTTTTTCCGATGGGGAAATTAAGTACTGGCGGTTTTCTGATATACATGCGGAGGGGAAATAATATCACTACGCCGGCTATCTACTGCAGTAAAATCAGCATTGGCACAGCGAGACGACAACAATTCAAGAGGACAAATGGACAGAGCAGACATAGATATCAGCTGAGGTAAAGCATAGAGAAAATCTAATTGCTATTTGATATGCAAGGTAAGATACTCTATACCCTACGAATTTCTAGTCTTGCTACTAAGTTCCGAAGCAGTTGTTTTATTGAAAGAGATTGGAACAAGAAGAAAGTTAAAAACAAAAGCAGTTTGATAATAATTTCATGCTAATTACTCTTACTGATAGAACAAATCAGAAAATACAAAATGTATTGAATAATCTGAAATAAAAGCTAGCCTAGCTTCCATACTAAATAAAAACATAGCGCTGAAATATGTTCATAGATGAAAGCAATATGACCAATGCAATTTGTGCTATCTTCTCCTCTGCATTTTGCTTGAAATAATCGTTTTGTTGTATATAAATTAACCTGTAAATTCTGTAATGAACTAATCGGGAGAACTAATCGTCCCTTTTGTGTGAGGCATGACAAACATAGCAGGAGCAGAGTTGCCTGCAATGAAGTTAGTGCTTTGTCTGCTACTTGTCAAACAACACAAGTTTGGCAATAACTCCATTGATATGTTTGAGGTTGATTACAGAAAGATGTCATGCTCAGGTCGCGGTCAATGCTACGCAATCAGAAGCTCCGTGAGTCAAACAAAGACCGCAGCTGTACATAAAAGAATAACTACGAAAATGTGAATTCTGAGAGGTTGTCCGCATCGCTTGCAATTCTCGTGTATCCATGACTGTCCAGTTCATGTATAATTCATTAAGTTCCAGTCCTATAGGGTTGATGAAAAAGTTTTGACCGATAGAATTTGATCAATATTAAACCATGGCTCTACGGAAGTGACAAAGTAATCGTATCAGATCAGCATAAGGAATTTAGGATTGCATTTATATAGGAAGCATGTAGCTGAGACATGTAATTCATAGGTTGAGAAACAAAGGAACAAGGATTAAATTTTTATCGGTCAAAACTTTTTCATCAACCCCATAATAAACCGAGTATGCCATACAATGTATTTGGTTGGATTGGCTTGACAAAGGATGAATATCCGAAAAGGAACAGACAATTTCTTAATTTGTGCTTGCCTTTATACTTAAAGAGATTGGCTCTGAGAAGTCTCTAGCTACCATCAATTCAAAATAAAAAATTAATCCCCCTGTAAAGCTCACGTTCACAGTGCACAATGGAATAGTGAGATCTGCTACGAAAATAATGAGAAATCAGAAATGCAATAATATTCAAGATTGAATACTCGTCTGAAGCAATTTTGTTCTCAAATCTTGATAGTCCACATCGTCCACATATTCTTCTATGGTCCACGACATCGTCCACATTATCCTGTTTTCTCCTTCACTTTTATCGCTACCGTTCTTCTTTTACTTCGTTCTTCGTAAAATAGAGCATGTGACTACTTACATCAGCAAACACGAGTAGTATAGCAGTATGCTCAAAAAGACATTCAAGGAGATCTCCTCGACAAGACATACATGCAATGTAGATCTCCTTGGAAGTCATATTACGAAAAGAACGTAGCACAAATGTGTAGAATTCTAAGCTGAAAATCTCGATGGTTTAGATGCATAGATGATATACGATTCATCCTCGACTCATCGTAATTCATAATTATAATTATTGTTATTTAGCTCCTTTATAATTGATCAGAATCAGTGGCAGCTCTTAGCTCTCTTTCACAGCTTTGAAGATTCTGATGCTTTCACCTGACTTAGACATCGACTTCTCCATCAACGTGATCTGGATCATAAAATTATGAAATAACTGTAATCTATAATTTTACTTTTGAAGTTAAAAGAAGAGCAGGTGTGACCATAGATATATTACTTGAATGACAGTCGATATCTGAGCTTAGTTCTTTGATGTAGGCCTACGAAATATCACCGCCAGTATTTCCGCTTTCACACTCAATTTTAGACATGAAAATTTTGATGAAAAGGATCAACACGAGTGAATTATGACATTATGACGTGACGACAAACTAACTTTCAAAAAAGAAAAGTGTCAAAAATGTTCTTCTCGCACAACAACTCGTTTGATCACAGAATTAAATATTTTGTTTACCTGCTTCGGTTTGCTAGAAGTGAGATTAATACGAAATGGACGGCACATTGAGGAACCTATTAGGTGGGCAAAAAGGAATTCCTAATACCTTACAGAGATAGGAAAAAAAGTCGTGCGTCGCTTTCGGATTTAATGTGAGTTCCAGCGAAGTGCTTCGATTGCCAAAATTCCTTCAGATTCGAAGAATTCAGATCATTGCCCACAAGTTTTCTCCATAATGTTGACCCTTCCGATCATTATTAAAGAAAGTAGCAGGCGTACGAAAATTAGTTCACTTTATGTTTCCACATCCTCTCCTCGGCATTGCTCATTGTATAGTGCATACATTGAATCGAATGTTAGCCGGACGATGTGTGTTTTGGTGTGTGCGAAGTGATATCACAGCACGCACGCATCTCTCACTGGTTCAGTTGTCCTTTGCTGACAGCTTATTGTTTGCCATTTCCAATAGCAAGCGATACACGAATTATCCATTCGAGAAGGAGCAAGTTGTCTAATTCTGTGCCATTTCGATATTAAGGTTACATATAACTCTTCCTTTCTAGGAAAACGAAGCGCGCGCACATGAATCTAATTCTGTGCGTTTGACGGTTCGCTCGCTTTATGAGGTTCCTGGCATTCCAATGAGAGGACAAATGAATATTTTGGGCAGTGCATTTTAACTCAAACATGCATTGGAAATCTCATGTTTGTAATATCTGCAAGAAATCATCCGCTTATTTGCATTAAGACGACTGACTGGTATTGTGACAGAGGAAGAGTTAATTATGGTTCCTGTATAACAGAACTGCGTGCGAAAGATCCTAGAATATTGTGCACCACCCTTCAGAGAGCTGGACTAATCATCGAAATATTGCATTCAGAAAGTTCCAGAGAAGATTTCATGTCATCTGCAAATTCAAACATTGTGCACGCGCGAAATTCATCCCTCTTCATTACCGTCGCAAGGTGTTTGGCTTTCAACTTTGTGAGAGAATTTACACCGATAGGGACCATCCCAAAGACAATGAATATATATGTAAAGAATGTAAAATCCGCGAAAATTCGGACTACTCCTCAAAATGTCTACTGCTTATTGAGGACAAATTAGCAGTAGTATGCAAGATACTAATAATTTGTCCCAGTATAAAAGTCGTACACACCGCAACCACTATCGAAATTATGTTGAAACAGCAAACCACTTCATGCAGGAATCATTTCAATATCTTTTAAGTCGACACATTAACACGTTCGTCATAACACAATACGAAGATGTAGAAACGATCAATTTTGTAGATTTTTCGTAATTCTTTTCATAACTCTCATAATTCAACTATCGTGCTATCTTTGGATCATCCTCTCCGTCATTTCATCCCTCCCTTGATGACACACTCGCAGAATTCATGCTTCCTGCAATCGTCAAGAGAGCTTCAGATCGTCAAGAGAGAACTTTTGTGGCTGTGCAAGTTGTTCAACAATGGCTTCAATATCTAAGTTGACTTTTTGGTCTGATATCACATCCCTCACTTGTTTTGCTTGAATTATTTGCACCGACTTTCTGATTACTTTGTATCGCCCCACGGTTTTACTGTTTTGGTTCTTTGATTAAAATAAGCAATCTCGATGCATGTCGCGCACTCTGCCCTGTTCAAACTCAAGAGAACGATAAAATTCGAGCACCATAGGTTCCACTTGAACGGCTTCGTCAGTGGCATCAGGCAAGCATCTGTGTAGTTAGCATTATTATTGGTCTCGTGCAGTTGAATTTCATGAAAATGCTTATGAATTACGAGATCATGTTTTCATGGAATTTTCATGAATTTGAAATTTTCACTGAAGGAACTGAATTAATTAATTTCGAATTGTCATGGTCGAGATTTTTCAAATATATTTTCTTTCCTTCAATCCATTTCATTTTTTATTATGAACAGCAGACACTAACACTACGACATTTATTCAGCTAACTATCTGAATCCCGCATGAACATAGTGTATGTATGAAAGCAAACAATTCTTGGAAATGCAAGATAAAAGAATTACTTTCCTTGTACCAGCATGGAATGCTGTTATGGAATGTCTGAAAGGCACACCATATTTAAGATAAGTGAAGCATAGACTATACAGCATAATCCTCATATTGAATTGTCTTTTCAAGTATGCGCGTAGGTGGGACTCGAATCCATGACCCCTGATTATCTAAGCCAGTGCTTCTCAACATTTGATGTGCTGAGGATCACTATTTTCCAAATTAAGTATATTCATAACCTATGTTTGATGAAAATTACCTAATTAAAGCAACATTGTTTGAATAAAATGTGCATGCCTCTAAATCAAATGAACATGATATGAAACATGAAAAGAAAATATTTCTGCTTTATATGGCACATTATGTATTAATAAGCGCGCCAGAAAATTCGTTTTGTGCTCGAGAAGGCACAGAAATATTTTCTGCTCATTGATATGTTCGGAATATAGGAGCTTCATTTGCGAAATTGACAATATTATTAGGCATATTGTCGTATTTGATCAGGAATATATTGCAGCCACTTTTCTGAGCTTTCAATGGCAAGCTCAAAATCCAGCAAGCCTGCTATGAAATCTCTGTCTTCGGTACATTTGTATACACTATAAATCCACATCACCTAAAACTTGAAAATGTTGACCGCTAACAAAGGAAAGCAACTTTATAGAATACAGTGCTTGTGAATTCCCAGAAATGTGCATTTCAGGATACATTGAATAAAAGCAAATGTATGTGTGCATTCGCTTGAGCAATATAAAAAGAAATGCACATTTGAAAAGCACTGATGTGCAGTGTGTCCCATAATTCCAATCATATCTCACTTAGCTACTGTTCCACCTGAAAGAATTAATGTCAGCCTAGCTCCAAGCTCCTGTGCCTAGAGTTGAATGTTTTCTAACTAGATCAAACTTGTCATGTTTTTCGTTATGTATGAAACTTTGCTTTAGAATTGACATCGAATTTAGACTTATCATCAAACTGTAAATCAATCATGTTGCAAAAATAATTATAATTGATAAGAAAGGAAAATCCTTCAGTGATGTATCTGCATTAAAGTTGGAAAGCGCAAATATTCAAAGGCATAAAGTGAATATGATCAAAATGTCCACACACGACGAAAACCACTCCGTCCTCCTTAAGAATCTCTGAGGAAGTTTCAAAGTGCATAATATCGAAATTGCTAAAAATGAGATTCACAATAGCTCTATACCAATTCAGTTTTGCAGTGGAAGATAAATGCATTTCATATCGCTTGTCATTCTTTCGTTTATGTACGACGAGACCGCACTTTTTATTCAGCACTCAGAGCTTTTTTCTTTAATGATTCCACATCAGTTGATGCTCCGAAGCTTGTTTAGTAGGAACTTTCTGAGGAAGAAGCATATATCTTCCAAACAACGCTAATATAATGACCAGTTTGATGAAAGCCACAATTTAGCTCTGTGAAGCTCATTCTGAAGTGAATGTGTTCATTACCACAAATACATCAAGCCTGATGAGGAGCTTCGAGAAGACTTAAAGCATTTGAAAGTGAAGATCACAGTTCCACACATTTGAATCAAGTTCACAACAAGAACTTAAGTCAACTAGGTGGTTTCTGGTGCTAAGCACGGAGTGCCTTTTGTCATAGTGTGCATTTTGTAAAATGTCCGGCCCTTTGTTCAGTGAAATATAAGATGAGTGTTGATTGTTGAATCGACGAGTTGGCTCCTCTTGGTAATAGACACAAAGTGCCTTCGACGAATTAACTCGTCATGGGTAGTATGTGAAGGTGTTAGATAGTACAGTAGCCAAATATGAAATGGTTGGTATTCTGGGACACCCTGTAACCAATTAATTTAGATGGAGATTTGGCTCAATTATTTTGACACATGTTTGTTGTCAAACTGCTATAATCGGAAATTCATATCTAGAGCCGCATCATAAAGAGCAATTTGGAATGATCAGTGATTCGAGAATTCCTCAGACAGACTGAATTGATAAGAAAAAAGAGCTGCGACTTAACATCCATTCTACCGTTGAACTATTTATATTATTTTCTTCATGACATTTTCTCAATTTTGCTTGCACTTTACTTACTTTTATTGTTAGTAATATGATTAAAAGAAATGATGTATAGAAATGCAAATTAGTCAAAAACTGAACACAATGCACCTGCTGGTTGCTGGCATTGTAGTGTATCATAGAGTACATGCATAGAGAGAGAGAGAGAGAGAGAGAGAGAGAGAATGGGCATTACGAGCTTCGGATGATGATGATAAACCAGAAGTTCCGATGACGCAATTAATAAAAGCAGGACAAAACGCCTCGATTCAGGCTTTTACTTCTGTTGATGTCCTATTTCGATTGCGAATTTCTGCTGACTTTGTTTGCCTTAATAGACATGTACAAGACCAAGGCATCTGTCTAAAATACAAGAGTGATCCGATGTTGAGCTGCGTCCTTAGTTGAACAATGGAAACCGACTACCGGAATAGCCCCCAATTCATCCGATGACAGAGATCATTTGCAGGTATAGCTTACATCCCTCAACTACCTCCCTATTTAATTCAGCCTAGTGTTGCCTTCGTCCTAAACCTTTGATATTCGTTTTCGTTTTATTCTTATCACAATTTTTCGTTTTCGCTTTCATATTCTTGATATGTCAGCATTTTTGATACTTGAAAAGAGTTTAACCTGTCTACTTCGCACTATGTAACAGAATGTCACAGATGCATTTATTGTAACGATAATATTTCTGCAAGGTAGTATGTATACGTACAGTAATTGTAATTTGAAATAGCTATTTTCTTGAGAGAGGAAATATCAACTTTTCCTCCAGCAGCTATGTTGTACAGGCCGGGCGCAGCGAGTGATGGACAGATAGCTAAGGGAGGAAACGTTTGTTTCCTCTCGAAAGAATGTAGCTTTTCATTTTGTGACTTTTATATGTCTATTGTTCATTATAGAATTGATGGTTGCATCACGAAATCTATGAATGAGCTAATCCAGGGACTATATCGATATCTTGGTAGTCTCTGAGTAATAACAGGGACATCTATGATTTATATAAGATATCTAAGGGACGTTCAACTCCCAGAGCATGAAGTGGACCGGCCTGCAGTCCACTACATGCTGTGGAAGTTGAACGTCCCTTAGATATCTTACATAAATCATAGATGTCCCTGGCAATATAGCTTTTTCCAATCAACTGTTGACATAGAAATATCAAATGTGATATAGTGCAATCAAATGTAGAAAATAAGATCCTATGTAGGGAATTCTATGCTACTACTGCTTTCTATGATTCATTCATGCTGTCATAAATTTCTATCTTTGACTTGCTTGAATGAATTCAAATTTTTAACACATAGCTGACATTCAAAAGATTGAAACTTTTGTCACACTATCAAGATAGCAGTCATGCCTTATGCGAAAATATCTGCAACTGACAGGCAAAGATTGTTTGATGCCTACAATCGCGGTGAAGACTACGTGGAGCTTGCTCGACAATTGGGCATAAAGCGTTCATCCGCATGGGCAATAGTAAGAAGAGCTCTCAAAAGTGACGGTGAGGTTGCAGTTCAGAGAGGAGGTGTCAGAGCAAATTCTTACCGAGACAGCGGTGAGCATTGTGAACAATCACCCAGAGTTCACACTTGATCAGATCATATATGAGCTGCATGTTAGTTTACCTGACCAACCAAGGTTGTCACGAGCGACACTGTCAAGAATTTTGAATAAGCATGTTGATCTCAATGAAAAAATTGGAAGACTCTCCAGTAGAGAGAAATTCTCAAACTACGAAAGAGAGAAGAAGAGAATTTGCCCATTGGATGATGGAGGACGGTGTCAACAAAGAGCTCATATTCATCGATGAGGCAGGTATCAACCTTTGGTTAAAGCGTTCTCGAGGTCGTTCACATGTTGGAGAGCGAGCATATCGTGTCGTAAATGGCAGGCGCTCAAAGAATTTAACAATGACTTTTGCTGTAAGCCATACCAGAGGAATTCTCTCACATAGACTTCAAGAAGGAGGCATGACTAGTGAGCGATTCATTGATTTCATTGAACACATCCCATTTCCTCCTGATGCTCCATCAGTGTGTCTCATCTTTGACAACGCAAGTGCTCACGCTAGAGCGGGAGAAGCAAGATTGCCACCAAATGTGTCTCTACATTGGCAACCACCATACAGTCCGTTTTTGAACATTGTCGAAAACTGTTTCAGCCAGTGGAAGGCATCCATCAAACGACAGCTAGCTGAAGTTCGTAACAGACTTTGACCACCAATCATGCGGAGCGGATGGCCATGCTTGCTCAAATTGCTGAGCAGTCAGTTTCTGCAGTAACTGTTGCTGATGTAACAGGTTATTTTAACCATCTTTTTCGTTACTTACCAAGGTGTGTGATGTTTCAAGACATTTTTATGTAAAATTGTTTAACTTGCTGAATTTCTTATATGTTCAAACATAAATGTTGCAGATATGAAAAGTTTTCTTTAAACATTCCCCATGATGGCATATCAAGCACTGTAAATGGCACGGATTTGAAAAGTCAATAAAAATTAATTAATGCATTAGAAATTTCAATAATTGAATTTCAAAGATTCAGAATCAAACAGTATTTTAAATAGATTTATAACACTTTGAAAAAGTTGTAGGTCTCACTTTTATCAAAATCGTTTAACTGTTCGTTTAATTAATTCGTGTAATTAGATGTATTTATCATTAATTCATTGATAATCTATTTTTTCGTAAGTACCTGTCAGTGAAAAATACAACTTAATGCAGTTTTATAGTATCCAGAGTTCGATCAGTTCTATATTCATTTAAAGTTTGAGACAAAATAATTGATGAAAGCACAAGAATTACTCTACATGTAAAATTATCTTGGAAAACATTAATCATATCATGTAGGTAATCACAATGGCATGTCATTTGAAAAATAGCTTGTGGATTATTTGATGTTCTCAAATTGATTTGTATATTTGATTGCCTATTGCCACATTTGTTTGACCTTGCCGCATTTGGTTACGCTCAATATCTATATTTGATTGGGCTTGCCACATTTGTTTGCTCTATATTACTTTTGATAGATCTAATTTCTACATTTGATCGGAAAAAGCTATAATATCTTGTTTATAGACTTCTATGATTGTTTTTCACTGGAGCTTGCACAAGAAAAGTTAGCTTTGTAATCCTGTGGGACTGAAAAGGTGATTTTTCCTCCCGGTAGTTTACATAGAAGAAACACACTCAATTTCACTCCGACACAAAATGAAAAACATTTTTCTTGCGCATGTCTGTGGTGATAATTAACAGACTTGAGGATTTCCATGCCATGAAAGTACGAGGATGCGAAGCATCCGAGTACTTTCTATGTGGCATGGAAATCTGAAAGTCTGTTGATTATCAACATACGTGATACCTATTTTCCGGTAGTTATTTTCAATGGAATTCCATCAAAAATATCTATGTGTATGGTATTTTCTATTATCAAACAGGGAATACAGCTAAAATATCCATATGGATATCTATGTGGATACCCACTTCTAAATATGCCAACAATGTACGTGTATACATGAACATGAGAACTTGTCACACAGCAATGTCTAATTGTTTTTAACGGTACTCGTACCATTATTGATCACGACATTGCAATTGTTGAAATTGAATATGAGAGAGTCTGTTCCACTTCCACACGGTTTTGAAACCTTGGATAGAGTTGTTCCATCGAGAATGGCAGAACAGTTTTCCAGGTGAGCATCTGCGGTTCTTTTGTGACATCTGACCCCTGCCAGACTTCTGTGACCCGTACGTTCCATGATGAGTTGTTCGTCAATGTTGTTCTGATAAAGTCTTGTTGCGCATGTCGCACGAAGGGAATGGTTACTTTTGCTGCTTGAATCTATTCCAGCTTGATCACATATTGATTTCATAAATTTGTTGAGCTTGCTCTTGCCTATTGGCTTAGATGTGTACCAACATAAATTGTTTGGTTTTTTAAAGGTTGCAGATAGAAGCGATTTGAGCTTTGAGGTCATTTACTGAGGAAAAGCTCCATCAAAGTTACATGGCATCTTGATCTGTTCGATACATTCTCAAAATGTACTACTTCCTTGGTTTTGTGCCTCAAGTTATTCAAACCTCCTGAATTTTTTTTCGAATGTTTTCCACGGTAGACTAGACATCGTTTGCCGTCACGAACTTCAAAAGAAAATTGCTCAATAAGATGTACGTGTTCCTCACCGCCTCGAAGAGCAAAATTCAATCCATTCAGGTAAAACATAGCATATAACAATGACTGTCCATCGGAGGCCCCCATTGCATGGTTCCATAATAATTTTTCCTCATTTTCACTTATCACATCAGCCGACTTCGATTTCAAACTGGCACCGCTTTCAGTGGATATTCTCATCGATGAATCAAGACTCACTGTCACCGCTGAAAACTTTTCATCTCGAAAGAAGTCGACTTTTCGTGTAAGCGAAATATGTGATTGTATTCCCGCAACAATCGACACGAGAGATCTGCCTGGGTATCTTTCACCATTTGATTTCCTTATTTCGTTAATGAACTTAGTAATAAGTTGGCATAATGCATCATCGGATAAGTCACATATGTTTGAATTTACATAATCCAGTCGTTCTTTTCTCCAAGATTCAAATATTTTATTTGCCCATTTATTGCGCTTTTTGGTGTTCTTGTTTGTCACTGATTTATTCAATTCATTTAGCTCTTGTTGTGAGTAGTTGGCAAATCTGTTGTAATTCGTGTTGTGGTTTTGCAAATCACTTAGTAGTGGGAACAGATCTTCAATAGTTTCAAATTCATCATATGATATTATATTCGGATCGTGATTGCCGATGAATCCATTAGTGAGGTCTATCAGAGGTTTGACAATGCCCAATTTACCATCCATGTCTGGCAAATGTTTACACTAAAATTGTCCATGCAACCGAAGTAGATCTATATGTACGCGTAATAAGAATTCTATGATGCGTTGATCACAAACAAATTTACAATTCAAGTCAAAGGGAGTTATCTAAATAACTCCCATAAAAATATCATGGAATATCTTATACAGATTTTACAGTATTTCTCGAAATCCACTGTGCCTTCCATAGAAGTGGATAATAGTACACTAGAATGGAAGTTTGATATCTTGCCTATGTACAATGATGGCGCATGGAAAAATCGAAAAATCTATGGTTTGTAGATCAGATTCGATCTAAAACACTGTATCATTGTGAAACTATTTGCCAAGTTGGTTGTGGAAGTTGTTGACACCCAATTACAGGATTTTCATGAAGAGAATTGCAAGTGAGATGGCAGCATTGTTTCATGTGAAATAGCCTACTATTCCATGGATTAATATACTGTGCCTATTTGTAGCAGTCACTGACAACAATTTTCCAATGTTTCAATATTGGAATGCGAATTAAAAATTGGGTCACAAAGTCATAATTGAAAGTGGTCGGTGTGCTGTTTGTCAGAACATCTGAAGAATTCACAGATCGAAAGTCTAATTATTGGATAATTTCTTCTTCAAGCGGCTAAGAAACCTGGCACTTTTTTGGAATAAACACATTGAAAGTTTCTTTACCGACAATCATTTCTCAAATAAATAAAATGTCGCTGGAACTTTTCAATTCATCATTGAATGACACATGTGATATTTTGGAAGCTGATATTCGAATGCATGTAGAGATTTTGAAAATTATTCAAATTTAGTGAACAGGGGAGCCCTTTAAAGTAAAATGAATACTATAAGATTTCTTGGCCTCTGATTTCAAGCTGGAGTTATGCATGTTCTGTAAATCGACATTACAAGTTGCATAAGAGTCTGGCGATATATCAAAATGATGAACGTACAGAACGTTTAAAAGGATCTCCTTCTTTGTCATCCTGTCGGCGCAGCATTTTGTAAATTCACTAATGCTTTTGAGTAGTACATGGTCTTTGGACAAGAGCCAACAATCCAGATCGAGAATTGGCCTGACAAATATAAATGCCAATCAAAAAACATGGAAGCCAGATCGCAGAAGTTGCATTTTGCCCTAACGTGTGCCATAATTTTCATGCAATTTCCATTCTAGGACTTTCTATGGCATTGTTAATTTCTATGGTGCCTTCATAGATGTTAAGATTTCTATTACAGGTGTTGACTAAAGAGTGGGTTTCCATGTCACGGAGAAAGAAATTCATAGAAGTTCGTAGGTGTCAAGATTTCCGTCACAAGCATCAAAATTAGAAATACCGTAGAAAGTCTACCTCTATGATCACAGGCAGGGAACCCTAGTTATCGAACCTAGTTTGACCAAGCGTAGCGCAGATAACTAGGGTTCCCTGTCACAGGTGTTGATTAAGAGTGGATTTCCATGTCATGTACTTTAGAACGAAGTTGGATATTTGATTTTTTAAATTTTGGATATTGGATATTGGATATTTTAAAATTCAAATCATTTGATAACATTAATGCTGCGCTTAGATATACAGATTGTTTCATAAAAAATGGATCACCCTTAAACATCGCCTGAACTTCAACTTTGTCTAACTCCGCCAAACTTGAACGAATTTCTCTGAAATTTGGAAGATATGTCAGTTGTGCTTACTAATATCATTGTTGGAAATTTCAAGCATGAATATTGAGTTGTTTTCCTGTTACAGATAAAAATAGTAGTAGATAATTTGATCTTCATTTAGCAATGTCACACAAAATCATACCTCACTCTTATAAAATTACATTTGTTTCCTTTGTTATGTAATATCATGTTCTACAAGCCAAAAGCTATCAAGCAAAACAAAAATAAAGAAAATAGGTCAATCAGAGCCAGTATAGCACCATTATTCATCAACAATAATGTAACTGCTACATGTGATTAACTGGACTTCATGTTCCATAGCTTCCTGACTTCGTTGCGGTGGTGTTGGCAGCACTCCTGATTGCTTTCAGCTAGAAATCTATCTCTTACCGGTTGAAAACAATACAAAGCACAAATGAACAATAACGATATCGCATTCACAAAAGGCAAAGTGTCAGCCTTGCTAGAACTAGGGTTTTCTTTGCGAGCTACAAGCAGGCGACTGAATGTCCCTTACACAAATGTGCATCGATGGCATACAAAAAGACGTCTCAGATGGGCAATGAGTCATTGTCACTGGCGAAATCAATGGGATCGGGTTGTCTGGTCTGATGAGGCATCAGTCCGTCTGAAGGATAGTGATGGTCGATTGAGATTATGGATAAAATCTGATCAGGAAATTCCGAGACATTTACATCGTCCCCGGGTACAAGGTGGTGCGACTCTACTGATTTGGGCTGGCATTTGGACCAATGGCCGCTCTGAACTTCACATACAGCAAGGAAACATGATTCTGAACGCTATGTAAATGTTTTACGAATGAACATTGGCCAAATGACAGATCAACTTGGTGATCCATCGACTTGGTTATTTATGGATGATAATGCTACGTGTCACAGGAGTAGTAGAGTCAACTTATGCAAGTCTCAATTAGGGCTTAGGACATTATCTTGGCCAGCTCGTTCTCCTGATCTGAATCCCATAGAAAATGTATGGAAATGTAAGGAATGTAAGGAATGTAAGGAAATGTATGGAGTATTCTAAAACGTAACGTTTGTCGTTCACTGCTACCTACAGATGGCGTATCACAACTTACGTCACTGTTAAAAAGAGAGTGGAGAAAGTTAGATCAGTCAAAAATCAAACATATCATCGAATCAATGCCTAGACGAATTGGTAATGTCATTGACAATAAGGGTAGGGCCACAAAATATTAGCTTCTTAAGAACCGTTACTGTATCATAGCTTATCAGATTATATAAGGACATTTAAATATATAAGGGACATGAAATAACATGAAAAATGCTTTCTGTATCATACTTATGTTTTATTTAGTCAAATTTTAGGATGATCCACTTTTTATGAAACGGACTGTACTTCACATTCAATTAAGAAATGGAAGCGTTTACATCTAACGGAAGATTTGCATCCACAACGCCTGGTCAACCAGAAAAATGCATATCAAATGCCACTCCTATAAACACGATCAACAAATCAAGATGGGCGATGAATGTTTTTCAAACTTGGTTGGCAGATTGGAGACGATGATATACCAAAAGTCCTGAAAAAAGTAGAAGAGTTCACCACCGAGGAGTTAGATTACTGCCTTCGATATTTCTGGTGCGATGTTAGAAAAGAAAATAGACAGCAGGATTTATTTAGATTTTCTAATATCGATGGTTTCATATCAAACAGTAGTTTGCGAAAAGCAGCACAGAATAGGCTCCTGCAAGGTAGTGTGCCAGACGCAGTAATAAAAAAGAAAACTGGAAGAATCAGTGACTCTGCGGACTTGGCATATGTTGAACCGAAACTGTATGAAAGGGAAATGTCACCAGCGCTATATGGAGAAAGCAGTGGCGCTGAAGCACTGTCCAGCTATTCAAACAAATAAGTGAGCATTTCTTCATCAAGTGACATGCCAACTCCTGTCACGGTCACAAATTGCAGCAATTGCTCAGTCACAATAAATTACAATTTCAAAAAGTGAAATCCTTATCAGTGAGAACTTTTCAGCGTTTTATATTTTGCTATTTTTGTGTCACAGAATGTCTTAGGACAGTCTCTAGAGAAAGTCCTCGTTAAATGTTCAATGATATTTGTAGTAAATTTTGCCAAGCTGTTCAATTAAAAATGGATGCTATGATAATCAGTATTTTCTACAAAAATAATTTCCCATAGTATGCGGGACATAGAACCATATACTGTAAAATCTATGAACAGGAATAACTAGAATAGATGCAATCTAATTTCTTCATTACAGATAGAATAGATATTTATAGATTATTTTCTAGTTGTCCCATTAAAGTATCCACGTGAAGAAAAGTCAACTTTTCAAACAGCAATGCAAATAGATATTTCTCCATGAACGGAAAAGTTGTGCATGAATGGAAAAGTTATAGTTTTCCTACGTCTCCAGGATAGGAAAAGTAAACTATTCCATCCATGCATAAGGAAAAATTATGTTCCTTCATTGTAAAAGTACCTTTTACTTTTTCTAATTTCAGGAAGATAATCATAATCAAATCTTACATATACTTTTAATAATTTCTTTTTATTACAGTTTGCAGACAAAAGCCTCAAGGTTTTGGGTGATCGAATTCTATTCGCCATAGCACTTTCAAGCGTTTACGCTCATCATCAGTGGCATACACAGTCTAAAAGATGTACAATATCGACACGTTTATATACAAGGTAAAATAGAGCGAAGTTTAAAACAAAAAGAGTTCTTCCGATCGCAAGTTATTGTTCATTAATATCTTCTTCTTGTCGATGTACTGCTTTATGAATAGAGATTCAGCGACACGTGTGTTGGAAGTACGCATGAGAATTTTGAAGGAATCACGTGAGGGTGGATGAACGTGCATAGATATCTCTGATGCTGGTCTGCCTTTGATATGTTCCGTTATTCTAGTTTGTGCATGTCTCCGCGTTTCACCGATGTAATACTGTTCGCAGCATTCACATTTGTATTCATATACGATGGATGAAGACACGGAAAAGGGGACTGGATCTTTGTTTTTTATCATGTTTTGCGTTTTATAGCTGTAAAAGGCTAGACGTATTTTACTTTTGCTTAGACTTTTGTTTAACTGATAAATTCCTTTGCGAATTTCTTTTTCGCTTTCTTTCACGAATGGAATTCTCCAAAAAATTTCTTTTTTATCGGTGGTGGGTATTTCACGAGGACAGTTACTTTCCTTAATAGCTTTTTCTATGAAACTGGCTTTGTAGCCGTTACGAGTAAAAATTTCTTTTACTGTGGTGGAGGCTCGAATCTTGTCTTCCTTTTTATTAATTTTTTATTGACTTAATAATATTTTCATTATTCCTGAAAGATGTTCTCAGTATGTTGAAATCAATTATAATGTCATATACTAGCATATTAGCGTCACGTAACTCAGTAAAGTTATTAATTACTTGAAAATATCGAACACATTAAATAATTTACAAGTTATGATTGATATGTAATACTATATTCAGGAATTAATCGCGGTGAAGCGGCATTGTAGCATCAAATTATGCAGTGAAGCGCTTATCTGATTTCATCTGCAATATAAGTCGGTTCAACTAAACTGTCATTATCTAATTATCTCAAATAATGCTTTGAAAGCCTATTTATATCTTTCCAATTCATTTTAAGATAACTTGAAAAGAAATTAAATAATAGGAATCTGGAGATCCAGTATCAAGTGATTAAGCGCTGAAGCGCGTGGTCATTTTTATGTGAACTAGCACTCTGGATATCACAAACAATATTGCAGATATCATCTTCAGAAGCCGGAATTATGTGAAAATTCACAATTGATGAGGACTTAAAGCGACTTCCACCTTCACTGATGTGGTAGCAGCTTCAAAAGGATGATCTCATCAAAATGAAATCTCAGTAATATATTTCGATGTTATCGGCGTAGTTAGACCGATTTTGACTGTCTGGGCGTCATGTTGTGATTCTGAAAATTGAATAATTAATGAATCCTCCTTTTACAGCTGCTAATTCGTCCGTATGTCCGATGCATTGTATTTATTGCGGGTGAATATTCCTGAAAGACTGTGCAAAGTTATGACAAATCGCGTGAATCTTCATCAGTAGTGCATGCAAATCTGATTGCGTGTACGTTAAAGTTAGATCCGATTAGCTAACCTACTCATTTCTTATTAGTCGGTTAGCGTTTGAAGGAGGAGCAATTTTGTGACTTTTGAAGCGAATGAATGAATGAATGGCCTCCCTGTTTGATCCATGTCGTGTCGAAGATTAAATGTTAAGTTGTAGGCGGACTGTTTGTGCAATAAAGGATTATAAGAATACGCTCACAAATCAGAATAACAGTTCATGTTTATGTTATGATGAAAATCAATTAAAAAGCTATTTCTCTCATTTCAATAATAAAGTCTTTGAAATTTGTTACTGTGTGCAGGTTCTATATACAGAAGTCAAAGTGAATGTCAAAATAAAGGATCTGTTGAACATATGGGCAACTTGCAGACCGTCTGGTGGTCCAGTTCAATGGAATGTCTAAGGAGTTTCACTCACAGCCCAATTTGCTTTTTTTCATTGACAAGAGTTTTAATTTTCAAGCACTGGCTATGCAGCAAAAAGTTCCAAAATCATTTTTTTGGAATTGATGAAACTAGCATTGACTTTTGGAATCGGTAATTTTTTTTTGGAATCAATAATGCATAAAGGCCTAGTAGCATTTGAATGCTGTCATCAAAGAATTGTCGAAAACAAAAATTGCTACTTTCAGCAATATACAAGGCTCGGACACTCAATTTTCTGGCAGCCTACAAATGACCAAGACGTGCGTCATATACATGCAGATTTAACTGATGGAAATTTTGGTATCATTAACAAATTCGTTATCGAGTCCTTGCAAGCAATGGATGATTTCTCAACGTAGTCGAATGAGTAAGTTTAGGCCCGCATCTGGAATAAATTAACAAAAAGAACAAATAGTAGTCCATTGTTTTATTTGCTGTATTTTTAATTTTAATACACGGAGTGAGTTGCGAACTTATAGAGGGCATGCTTAAGAGCTCTCTTGTTTAGAGCAGGTTATAGAGAGCTAGAGAGAAGCCAACATGCATTTCTGAAACGATTGAGGCCGAAAATGAAACTTTCAATAGAATGATACACACCAAATGGCTACTACGATTATGCGCGTCTGCCAAGTTCTGACCATTTCCTCTTCTTGCCATGCAGGATCAAAGAAAGTTCGATGTAAATACTATGGTAAGCTAACACTCATCCAGGATTTATTTTCGGAGAGGGCCCGATTACATATTATTTATTGTCACCAGTGTAATGGAAGCAAGCCATGAAACTCATCGAAATATTGTTGATGCCTTGATAGATAAATGTGATTATAACAAGCCATTGCACAAAGTGATGGCTGAATTAGAATATGTACTAATATCTAATCAAGTCAGGAAAGAAATCATGACGATGCCGATGATGCAAGTTTGCAAGTGAATAGCATTTTTAATTTTTTCTAAATCACACAAAACTGTTGTTGTTGAAAACAGATTTCCGATGAAACATCATTCCTATCTTGTGATATATTCCATAAGCTTTTGAAAGTGCGATGGTCTTCACGCTTATCCAATCTACAAATCTATGTCATCACGAAGATGCATTTATGAATGATTCTATTCTGCAACCGCTTCACAGATGCCTTCAAGCTTACGACAGAGCTTTCCGGAGTTTCCATTAATAATGATATTAAGTTCACTTCAGAGCTTCGGGCGTTAAATTCTAGGTTAAATTTCTCAGATATTTTTACTGGTACTGAAAATAGCAGCCTAAATTGCTTCAGTTTCGTGAAGCCCTACCCTATGGCTAACCCAATATTCTATTCAATATGGCTAACCAGGATTCTTTAATAAGGGAACGTGCATAATGCGTCTTTTGGTTATATACCTCAGAAGGGGGCGCCCAAGACTTCCCCTTGGCTGCGCCACTGTCAGTCAACATTGTTTTTTGTTCTCTGTGGTTAAGCAGGAAGTACTAAATCCGGAGCAATAATGGTTGACATGGAATGTCTTCAGGTCATATAATTTTGTGCTTATCTACCTTTAACTATTCAGCTGAACACAAATTCCTTCTGGAAGCATCGAAATATCGATAAACACAGTATTTTTATCAAAATAATCTTAGCAACATTTAACCACACTTTCACGTGCATCACCGATAAATAGTTATTGTTGGCATAATATTAATGCATTCGCATGATGGGAAATGATTCGTAAATATAAGATTCTATGCATAGCACTTCTCACTGAATCAGTAAAAACATAGAAAATCGCAGTTTTGCCGAAACTTACCTGTTCTTTTTCTTTGATCGTGTCTGACAAGAAGAAGAACCAGGTGGAAATCGACAGAAGCGTACATTCGGAGTAGGGGTAGGGTTCGCATCACTCTGTGAAAGGCTCATTTTCGGTCTCGTTCCTTGCAGGACTCGTGCAGGCGACTGGACGAATACATCCAAAGCAAAAATTATCAATTTTTTGGATTTAAGGATCACTGTTCGATGTTTTCTATGAAAGATGTAAATTAAAACATTTTAACGGTTGATAACAGACGAATTTTTGGGTAGATTTGCTCAGTTTGGCCTGCGAACAATTCCAGTTTCCTGCGTAATTTCATAATGTCCTAAATATTGTACAATCAGTATAACGAAGGTTTAGATGCTGTGTGTGGTCCCTTCTAATGATGCTAAGAAATGATAATTATCAGACTTTATTTGTCGCTGCTTGAACTAAATGTGACTTGATACGCCATGACAAGTGATCATTTCGGTCGATACAGACCCTTGGTTGGGGGTATGAATGAAATATTCATAAACATTTTAACTGTGACATCACGGAACGGAACTAAAGCAACAAGTTGACGATTAGCGTGCCAAATCGAGAATCAAATGAATTGCAGTTGAAAATCCTTTGATTGGATTACGGATTGAAGTTATTATCCGGTTTTGAAATGAATGCAATCTGATTGAGGTTTGTTTTGATGTCATTGTGTTTCCATGTTTTCAAGCTGTTTTCTGTTCTTCCTTCAAGATCTTTGAGACTATGCGGCTCTTTATAATGAATGAATTTTGCAGGTCCTATTCAACTCCTTCAGGAGAGAAGACGGACTCCACTCCATCAGTTTACAAAATATATTTCCCATAAAAATACTAGAAGTTCATTCTTATATTATTATATAATTATTTGATTATTGCTTCATGCTCATTCAGATGCTGTATTGGATATTTGTTTATGAAGTTCATATTTTTTTATCAACGTCAGCATCTACTTGTTTCTTTTATTTACAGTGTACACAGGTAATCGGACAAAAAGCTTACAGGCCTATATTTATGTTTCTCGGATGTCTAGTTTTAAATCGTCGAAATGATCAATTAATAGCATTTCAAATAAATGCCTTTCATGAACAAGGGATAAAATATGCGCCAGATCGCATGAAAGACCAAAAGTATGAAACAGTCAAGCAGTGAGCTAGAGACATTGTTACAATATCAACCGTAGTACTTTATAACGTCGAAAATGCACTTGATTTCATACTACGAAAGGATGAGAGACCAGAATCACAGAATGAGTGCACCTAAAAGCCTGAAGTGATTGTTTTCTTGCTTTATCGCGCGCACAGTTATATAGGAAAGTAACTTTCTTGAATACGTGCTGCAAAAAATACTGCAAAATTGATCAATTCTAGCCAAAGCTATGTAACTAAAATATCCTTAAAATTTCAGTCAAATAGATACACGTATAAACTTTGTGCACATGTTATTGTTCCAACGATGAGTTTGAATATAGGCCAACTTTTTTCTACAGCCTATATTGTGCAAAGTTAAAAAAGAAAGAGAAATTTATCAATTAAACAAATTTTATATAGACCAAATGGAATGATGAACACTGCTTATGTAGTATAAGCAATTTTCATGACTTTCCAACACGTAAACAATGCTGTTTTGACATTACGAAAATTCTGCAAACATTTACACCAGACTCATTCGGGTTTTTGAATATTTTTTTATATCGATTTGCCTCTGGACTCAACTGAAGTTTTCTTGCTATATTCATACCGCAATCGCAGTATAGATGTTGAATACCGATATGAAATTCCCATGAATAAGCAGAAAGTGTTCAATTTGCAATATTTTTGCTTTGATTTTCAAAAAGGTGTGAAAATCATAAACTCTCAAAAATCATCGATTTTTGAAAAAAAATTAACGGTGAATTTACATCACTAAACTCTGAGTAGTGTCCTTCCATATTTTATACTGTAGCAACGAACATCAACGACTTGAACAATCTGGTACAACATCCTTTCTCTGTATGCTGCGTCTCAAATGATGATATCATTGTCAGTTGTGTTAAACAATAATGTGTATATATCTCATAAAGGAATAGTATGCTCCTGAATTATCATGCTGATGTTTTATGCGATTAAAAATATCAAAATTACCCAATTGATGATTGTCCACTGAACACGTGCAAATGATCAATACAAATCGTCCAAATTATCATCTTGAGATTTTCTGGCTAGATATCTGAAGTAAAGTTAAGTTGATTGATATTACTTCCATGGGCATATAGATGATTGTCATTAATTAGCTTTACTGATGATAATCTGTATATATTCAACAGTGGCCTCGACCAGCTGAATAGCAAAATGACATCTATTCCTTTGAGCTTCATCCACAGCTATATATTTCTTCCACCAACTGACTAATTACCTTTCTAAATGGACATGAAGATGGTAAGATAAAACATTGAAAAGAAAAGTTGTCATTAGTGGGGCTTGACCGAGCGAATGTCCTGGCCTTTGTCGCTGCGATCTCAACTCCTGTCATCTTTCGTTAAATCCATTCGTCATTTAGCCCTCATGAAGAACAAATTGCGCAATTGGGAGGTCCGAAACCGCCTACTTTGCTAGAGATATTGCACTGAGCATTAATATGTGATTTGCAAAAACCTCATCGATGTGAAGACTCGTGTCGCCAGTCTAGAGACTGGGGAAGGCCCTTGAGAATGCCGTCAGATTTCCACTTAGAAGTGCCGTATACAAATGGCTGTTATAATTCAAATTAGAGATTCTTCATAATATATTCAGTAGATAACTTTGCACACTACACTGGAATCTGGGACTGCATCTGTGAAGGCGGCCGAAACATGTTGTGAAGATTTGTTGCTGTGTTATGTAAGGTAATATCATCATGCTCACAAGCGAAGCTGTAAAAATTAAAATTTAATCTTTATCCATTCCCATTTTTTTTCTCATGTTGAATCGGCTTGATGTCGAAAGTTTTTATGAAACTTTTGCATGTTTTGGGGTTTGAAATTTTCACTAATAAACTTCAAATGGCACATGGATTGATTACTGTAAATTAAAAGCCGGCTGTTTACAACCCTGTGCCACACAATTACCGCGTGTTGTGTCGCTATTAACAAGATAAAATAATTGATATTAATTGATGTCAATAGCTGTGTTGTCTACTGTGCAAAAGAACAGCTTTAATTTACGCGTGCACAATGCTCTTAATATGCTCAGTGTAATAACAGTGTTTTGTTTTATTCTTTAGCTTACGTGATTTCATGTTTCAAAACCTTGTCTTCACTGATGGTCTCAAAATGTCAAATATAAGCATGACCTCTCATGGTCAAACTGTGTTTCAATTTACAAGCATGGTTGCAAAGCCGTGTTTTTAAACATTTAATTGAAACATTGTCGACAAAATGTTTCACTTAAAACCTTGCTTTTAAAATGCGCCGATTCACTTTAAGCCTCACTTTAGACCCCATTAATTGATGAGGATAATATGTTGAACTTTATGATTGGCGCCTTGGTGTGATCTGCAAAGCGAGAGCAGATTAAGACATGTCAGCTATAGTGATTCTACTGTGACACGGCTTCTTAGACTGTCCAATGCGAATGCTTAGAATACTTCCAAGAAATATAGCCGATACGACAATTTTAAGTGGCTTTATTCAGACATATGACATAGTAAAATTTCGAATAACAAATGTTGTCGACATTGCAGATGCATTATTGAAAACATCAAGACAGCTTTGAAGGCTACCAATTCATTTAATAGGATGTTCAATAAAGAAAGTGCAAGGCAGAATCGAAAAAGTATAAAACCACATTCTTTCAAGCGTCAATAGAGTGGGAGCTAGCGGCCGGATTTGCATGCCCGGCAATTAAAAAGCCGAGCTCGCTTTTTTTTAAAGTTAGTAGCCATTTGAATACATTTGTGAATCATGCTTGAATAATAAGTTATTGATAAAGGTTTTCCCAGAAGTAAGGAAGGATAAGATTTGTTTCTCAAACTTGCTGCTATTGCTCAGTATCTTCAAAATGCGATAAGAGTAGTTGGTTGGGTCATCTAGTTTTGTCCTGTTCCATAGACGTTGATCAACAAGTTCAATTTGACTGACCACTATCACTCTAACTGACCATCCCAAATTTCATCTATCAATATTTCTTGAAATACAATTTGTGTTTCAAACTTTCAATAGCTGTCATTAGTTTCTGATAAAATCGCTATTCAACTTCCATGTTGCACACAAATGTATTGTTCTCGATTATTCCACATACATGAAATAAACAAGGTCGCCTAACGTGATGAAAGTGTCCACCTCCAACTCCTCATGTCCTCCACGAACAGACGACTGCAACTAATATCCCTTCGTCAGAGAATTGGGTACATTCTACCATTATGTGAGTCGCTTTTCAATTAGTTGATAACTCGCACCCATAGAGAAAATTACCATGTTATCTATGACTTGTAGCGCCAATAAAATACTTTTAGAATTATGTCAAATCTCGCAGAAATCGTTTTTCATGACTTTTTCTATGCGGAATGCGCTGGACTTGAACTAGATGGAATCATTCCTTGGGAGAACATTATGCTTGAGCATCAAGGCAGCTCTTGTCATCAAAACCATCAATGTCTATTTTCGTTCGTCATGATAAGCAAGATTGCATACGAAGAAAATAAAACTCCACTGTGCATCAATGCAATATAAAGGAAAGGGCAAGTATAAAAGGACGTCAAAGAAAATTATCTTAAAAATCCCTGGCCCGATCGCGTTTCCAAAATTCCAGGGCCTTTTTCCAATCTGTGTGTTTATACGTTCAATACAAAAACCTGAATAACATTTCGCGCTGTATTATCCACTTGCAAATATGGTCATCGTTTTCATGAGCTGAACATAGTTACTAGTAAGAACATAAAGTCATAACAGAACACATCCATCCTCGAAAGTGCTGAGCGTTTTCAGTTAAAATTGTAGCATTAATAGTAAAATTATTCCCGGGTAATTAAAAAACCCAAAACCCCAAAAACCCGTTTGACGGATTGAAAATCAAGTATCGAAGCAACAAGTGGTTGACACGACATGAAAAAGGACATCGAGTACACTGTTGCGATATTTCAACGTCCCATTGTGCTCGATCTTTCGTTCTTCAGTGGCCTTGGTCGAAATCCATTACTACTCTGGTCTTGGTAACAAGATGGATTCCTTTAAGTGAAAGACGTTTTGTTAAGAGGCATTTGAAGTTAAAAATACGGCTTTTCTAAGTTCCTTAGAAACACTCGACCTAACGCCCCACAACTCATCAATAGCTAATTTGTATCTATTCCATACTTATCTCTGGGCATTTCCCCGCGCTCGTCATTTGTTGCGCCTTTCTCTGCAATAATGAGATGCATCGACATTGCATCGTCTACCCTTAAGATTCCCTAAGACAGGGCCAGCCTCTTCTCCTGCCATCTTATCGCCTCGTAACAATTGACAAAGGGCGGGCCACACCATGCATTGTGTCTTACTTACTCAAATATATGTCTATACCTATGACAATGTGCGTCTGGACAAGTTTGCGGAAAATCTACTCACTTGTTCCTTAGTGGGAAGCAACAACCATACAACACCGTCCCTCCTCCGTCTTGGCAACAGAGCAAGAAGACGATTGCTAAGACTTGAAAGGATGAAAATAAAAAATGAAATAGATTCCGGTGCCTCAATCATAATAAGTTTTTTCCCACCCATGATTCCTATATACAACAGTTTCCTGACACCACTATCCCTATTGTTGAAACAGCAGGATACTGGTTTGCCGCATTATACGCTCAACGCTCTTTTATACAATCAAAAGCTTCTTAAGATGGCGAAATTTGTTTTCAATAACCCGTTAAGATTCATTCCCATATTCCACGCACCGGAAGATGATAAGAGGCTGGGCCAATGTCCCAGCAACAGGATGGCATCGAAAGCTCCTATTGTCTCCACTTCACACCTTGGATCGAATCGAGAAGATTCATATTTCACAGGACCTCATAGCTAATTCGCAGCTAATGAGCAATGCGGGACCCGTATCGGCGTGGGGGAGAGTAGTTGGTTATGGGTTACGTCAGGCTATCGTCAAAGGTTGGTCCGACCCCTGTGGCGTCTTGGCCTGGCTAGGGCAGACGGATTTTGGTCTCGACCAGGTCTCGAACCCTTTATCAACTGTCTGATACTTAACGTACAGCTTAATTGCCGGTTGCACGAGATTATTGTGGAAATGTGACAAAAAAACACGAGTAGAAACAAAAAATGCCTGTTATATGAGAAAATTCAAATTAAACCGAAGCTTCGTAATTCTTTGGCAAGATGTCTTGATGATCGATAACCTTGTCAAAATAATCAATGTTGCTCAGAAAAGTATGAAAAACCCAGAAGCTTTTTGCTAATAGTTCAGTAAAATTTCCTATCAATTGTCTACTTGGCTAAAAAATGTAGCTGTATACGTGTACATGCAAATCTTGTATAAAAGAGCATAAAGCATATAATGCATAAACTTCAAAAGAAATGCAGAATCTGCGCTTCGCCAGAAAGATTAAAAGTAGTCATTTGTTTTGTACTCAATTGCTTAATCGAACTAAAGTGATGGCTTGATTTTCATGTGATTCTGTACATTCTTTATATTCTTTAAGACCATTTAACATCGTATTTAATGCGCTATAAGTGAACATACTTCTACAATGTCATAAAAACATTTACGGAGAAGCAAGTTCTTGAAAGCAATCACTTAGAAATTTTTCAAATTTATACAACAATTGAATAATTAATTAAATTCAATAATTAAAATGAAGACGTCAAACTTAAGATTCACAAGCAAGAAATATCGATATTTGGCAGTAATGTATTTCAAGGTGATGAAATCAATTGATGAACCATTTTTCTTTGTGGGCTAAATTTCAGATGTTTCATCATTTCAGACTGTCATCAGAACTTCATGATTTAGTGACGGACGTCCAAAGCGACCATCATCAGGTTTTTGTTTTTTTACCTGATGATGGCCGTTTGGTGCGTCCGGAAGGCCTATACTTGACCTAATAAAGTATTCTGACGATATAAAGGCTTTTCTCATCACTTTCATAAGCATGCCCGATCATTTATTCTCAACAATACTATTCATGACCATCAACGGATTTATTTGTGCTTATAGTAATAGCAACTATACAAAATGCGCGAATAACAAAACGCATATTTCAAAAATTCGAAGTTTATGACTATGTTTGATGATGCATGCATTCTATTCGGATAACTTACTGTGCAAAACTTCGGTTTATTTGATTTTGTGTCATAGTCACTCGAGAGGGTGTCGTTTTGACATTCACTGAAATTTAATGACTGAGGCAATTTTTTATGACCTAAAAATCGAAAAAGCATGACCTAAAAATGCTTAAAATGTAATCAAATATGACCTAAAATTTTAAAATGTGACTAAAATATGACCTAAAAATCTTAAATTGTAGTTTGGCAGGATTTAGAAATTTTAAAATAAAGCAAAAATTATGCTTTCATATTCAGGCAAAAAGTTAAAAAGTTAAAAAGTTCAATTTAAGACAAATAAAACGATTTATTCCAAACTTTTACCACAGCATACTCATTACAAAACAGTGATGTAACTACTTCATTTGATGTTAAAAAAGTCTTAACATAGCATCTTCTTCAATATGGAGAAGAACGCTCTACTGAAGCAACGGTTGGCTGACAAGACGACAGACGAGCCAATCCTGTCGCCGTTGGTAACAAGTAGCTTTCATACCTGTAGGCAATGCATGCACTGGAACTGTGCTCAGACTGCATCGCGTTATTGAGAAGACCAACAGTGCGTCATTCTGCAAACATCGGTCATTTCTATATCTACTTCCCGGTAACTCTGACAGTCTCAAACTACAGAAAAAAAGACCAAAATATGACTAAATATGATGAGACACAGAATACATGACAATATTACCTAAGCCTAAAAAATGACAAAAATGTTATAAGATTTGTGTAAAAAATGTTAATGTAACCATGTCATAAAAAAATTGCTCTAATTGTGACATTTTGAAAATTTTATTGACATATTGGCATCATATGAAGCAGAAATGATAAATATACATCATTTCTAAAAATTACCTTTGGCTGCATTTTCTCTTTGAGATTTTTCATTGATTTAGGTCATAAAATTATTTTACTTTTCAATTGCATTCTTGCAAATATTTTGATGACACTATCTAAAGCATGGAGATAGGCTTACCAGTACCGGTAGATTCATAAATATTAAAACACTCATAATACAAAATACTATATTGAAATTGAAAACCCCAATTTGACATCCAATTGAATATTGATTTGAAGAAAAATTTTCAAGAAACTGTTCGCATAAGAATTATGTTCTCATAGGCCTTTCTCCTACAATGTTGCAATTCTATTTAACTGACCAGAAAATTAGTTCTAGAATAACCGGCCGGCAGGCGTAATGAGTGGTCGGCCGGCCGATCCTCAAAATTTTTTGGCTGGGCCGACAGCCGGTTCCAACCCTGATGCCTGTCTTACAAAGGTTATTAAATCTTATGGTCTGTTTTTAAGGTGCCCATTGAATGTGTTTTCTGTATTGTACACATTTATCTAGCATTTGCAGTCGTGAAGCTATTTAGATGAAATAAAAAGAATATTCAATCTGTTTGCAAAACCATTTTCAAAAGTGATAGTATTGGTACAAATTGTGTATGTTCATTTAATAGAGATCACTTTCAAGCTTGATATCTACTATTTAGCAAGAGTCAAACCCTCAATCATCGATCGCTTTCTATTTTTCCTCGCGTGTTTGATGATCGACTTTTAGTGCCACTTTGTAGAGCCAGGAAAATACAAAATTGTTATACGGCTCTCATCACTTCGGCTATCAATGGACTTTCTGACATAAAATTTATTCCAGCTTAGTAATAAGACTTGATTTACTTTGTGATTTTCATTTTGCAAATTTATATCTTTTTTCTCTTATTTCCTTCTCTTAATGTAATAGTCAACTCTCTGATACTGTAATTGAACAAGATGAATTCGCTGTATTTATGTTCGTTTTTTCAATGTTTCTTTATCGTGTTGTCGACGCAATTGAACTGACCCGAACTATTATTATTTCACCACCCAACGTCATCAAATCCTAAATTCATAGTCTAACTATTCATTTTCTTCTCCATGCTCTTCGAGAAACTTGATTGTGGGCTGTCTTGTTGCTGTTCTAACGCTTGCTATATCAAAGAAAGACTAAGCAGTGCCCTGTGATATGCTCAGCCGTAGCTCGAGTCCTGTTATAAGGTAAGTTGTTTAAGAACATCTTAAGAATAGTCTGACATTTCGTTTGCAAAGCACTTGACCACTTGTCACTTCCGTTACTATTTTTCGATTTTCGAAACTTGCCATGCGATAGTGTGTATTAATACTTAAAAGATCTTGACTAGTGTCTTCTTTATTAAATATGAAATAAACAGTATGAAGGTGGTCGGAACGTGAGACTTGACTTTGACATGAAAAGGACCGAAAAACCTCCCAAGAAAAATTACCAGTTACATGAGCTTTGTTGGTGGCAATATTCCCATGAAAAGTAAAGCTTCTTCAATAGAAATTTATCAAAACACATCTACAAGCATTGAATGCTAAATAGTAACCTTCGGGTACACAAATCTCACCTTTATGCATGATTGACACTTATTATAAAAACTTGTTTCTTCAATTACCATTAATCCCAATTTGTATAAAGTCATTTTCTTCAATCTATCTGTCTCATTATGATCCTTCAATATCATTAGTTCATCACATCAATCGACATATAGCTGCTTTCTCCTCTGAGCAATTCCAAATTCAATGGGATGGTTTCATTAGCGTGGATTCACTAAGGTTTAATCAGCTTGAATGATCAGTAGTAATTCGAGAAATGTATGTACGTATTTAAGAATATATAGGTACTTAAGTAAGAAATATTTAAGTACTTCGTTGATAACAGGAATACCCTAGTGATGTTTACCTCAATAACTTTTAATAGCTCAATAGTATCGGTTGATATTTTACGAAGAATTACCAATTGTGTAGATAATGAATTTATATAATTACTGAGGCTAACTTGGTTGAATTTAAATACATTTCAAAAATTTAATTATAGCTGCTGTTGTGAGGTTCTATGATAGAAATGCATCTGAAAGTGGATAGACGTATTCGCGCAAATCAGAGTTGGAATCGGCCCGGAATTTCCTAAGAATATGTTATAGAGAGTTATTAGTTTTGTTGAGTTATATCTGAGGTTAGTTCTACACTTTTATTAGTTCTATAACAGTAATTGTAATTGCAGTAATTGTAATGTTTTCGCTCTGACGCGCGAACAATAAGCGAATATGTGTGTCTTCGTTCTCTCACCACATCGACTGCAAATGATCACTGTTCATCAATTGCGCATTCATTGTATAGAATTTTTCGATCTTGACAAAAATGCAGACAGAAATTTGAAAAAGAATTATTGAGCTGATTTCAGCAAAACTTGCATTTTCTTACTCCTTCCATCACAAGAATTTTGAGAATGCCAAACACAAACAGTTTTGATGAAAAAAGTGAGAATATAACATCATTAATAATTGTATATACGATTTTGCGATATATTCACGATATCAATATTTCTTTCCGTCTTCAATTTCACGAGTAATACATCAATAAAAACTCAGAAAATGCCCGTTAGCACAGCAACGTATATAAATTTAGAACAGCATAATTAAAAGCTGAGAATGAATACTCTCGAATGATGCATGACTTATTGATGTGCGGCGCAGTTGGAAGGCATGAGAATCGATTGCATTTAGACATCATTTTGGTGGTCCGTTTTTTTATGATCAGCTCTGATTATATTGCAGTCATGACTAAATCCGGCAAGTTGAAGCGACGCCATTTTGTCTATGCATATATTAGACGAATCATGGAGTAAGTATAAAAAAATAGAGTAAGTATATTTAGGTACAGTGGTAACTCCGCATTTATTAAATCCCCAATGTGTATGCACTTTCGATTTTATTAAATGAACTCAAGGGAGATACAGTCGGATTTGTTTCAAAACGTGAGATATACACATTTATGCAGTTTTGAAGAAATTACAACGGAATTGACTGATCATGATAGCAAAGCAGAAGGAAATGATATTATTTCACAGATTGTCCATGTCATGACAGCCTTGGAGAGGTACTATTTGTTAAATTGGCAACTCGATGACCTGCTCTGCTTTCATGAATTAGAAATATGACATTTCATCCAAGAAAGCACAATAAGATGTCGACTTTTTTTATAAAGACTTCCATTATTATACGGATCATGAAATTCCCTTGATAATCAGCTTAATTTCTACTTAGTTAGGATGCTTATTAGCAAACATTCATTCATTTTGGTATCCAACTTGTTTCATACTACTTATATAGGAGAATCATCCCGGTAGTATATAAATTGGCAAATTTTGACCTTTTTCAAAAGTGCTCAAATAATTTTTTGGTCAACGGGAACGTTATCTCCGCAAAAAACTGAATCTTTTCATCCAAAAATTTTCACTGTATACAGATACTTTTTTGAGTCGACACTCTACCAATATATCCCCACTCTATGAGACGAATATGCGCATGACACCATATTACCAAATTGTCTGCTCAATGCAATTTATGTGCAACATTATTTCTTGTGCATTGCCGTGTTCATATATTCATGTTTTTTCTTCGTTCATCTGAAAATATGACGCAATTTTGGTAGGTGCCGACTTACTTGGTCAATGCCCCATAATTATCGTTAAATTGTTACGAAGTCCATATCTTACGCGATCTTTCTTCAATTCATTCAAGTAAATAGTCATTTTTTCATCGACGCTAACTTGTCATGTGTCGATCATTAGTAAGAAAGTATCCGTAATAATGCAAAGTCGACGACAATGTTTAAATTACATACGAATCGTTAGTGATTCGTGAAAATTGTCTACCCGTCGCCTTTATTTCCAAAACCTCATGGTGTGTTCAAGAAGGTTTTATTCAATTTCTCAGTGATCAAAAGTCCCGTAATGGGTCTTCACCTGTGGCATCAGCGACTTAGAATTGCGTAATCCAACTACCTGTTAATGAAGTCTATTAAATCAGGAAATCTTATGCAATGTTATTCGAACTGGCTCAGAATATTCATCCATCATTGCCTTGTTTTTGCTCCTCATTGCTGTGATGCAATGGCAGTGATAAATGAAGGGTTGACAGGTTTGATTCGTGAGCACGTGTGCAGCCCTCCCAAGCGGTAATTAGCCATGAGGAGATGGAAGATGACCAACGGATATCCCACAAACCGGAGGCTGAACGAAATTTAATTCCTGATATGTCACGAGCCGGATCGACTTTCCCACAACGCTCCTCCTATTCGCCACGCCCAGTCCGAAGATCTGGGTGACCAGTGGGCACTGAAGAACTCAGAAAAACGTCTTTTCTCCCTTTTGAACTCACTTTAAGGAGTACCGCTAACAAAGCTATTGTGTGAGCAATACCCGCTTCCTGAGTGTATATCTTCCTTTTCATCCACCTGCGCGCTATGAATGGACCTGCATAACCGTGGCCAGTAGATCTTCGAGATGGTTAATTGGAACTATTGGTGACAATGCAGTTGTGGTCCGTCTAACTATTATTTGAGCCGGCAAATAACATATACTGAGGACTTCCCTACGGAGAAATGTAATTGTTGAAGTAAAGATTGTGCGGGGAAATCAGATTGAAACTTGGGAATTGTCACACGACACTGATTTCAAGTTTTAAAGTCGCACATTTCTGGATAGAGCCCCCAGGTTGAGCAACTTTCTCAAGATCACGAGTAGAAACATGAAATGCACTCTGGTATCTAGAGGAGTTGTCCTGGATAAAGGATAAATTAGATGACAAAAAGAAATATTTAATTGAGAGCAGATATGATGGTTGAATGAAAAGCCATCACATAGTCATTAAAGGAAAGGTATTTCTTGAGGTTTGTCAACCGCAAGTTCAGAAGCTTTCATCAAAGATTTTTTTTGAGTTTTCCCTGTCACTACTGTGACTGACATGCGAATGTTATTGAAGCAAAAAATTGACGTCTGATATTGTGCATAAAGCCGATAGTGTAGGCCGAACGTTTTACATCAGCGTTGAAGGCTGTGATTCGCAATCACTAATGTCATCAAAATCACAGTTTTTGCAATCAGGAATAAATGCTGTTGGCTAAATTTCTTTGCATTCTCAATGCAAGTGGCACAGTGCAATTCGGATGCCCTCCTCCCCACCCAACGTTATAGGAAATCAGGCGGACGCCTCACATTTTGTAACAAATGATCAAATCTGAATAGTTTCCCTATGTCCTTATAGTTCCGGACATTCCCAGCTTTTGTATGCAATCATAGAAATTGATAACAATAAAACCTCTAGAATGGAAGTAAAGCTTCATGCAATACACAGTAGTGGCACAAAAATCGCACGCATTTTTGCTTAGATACACTTTTCAACGGCTGTATCATTGGGTTAGAATCAGTCACAAGTGCAATTCCAAGCTTTTCATTGGTGGTTCATGCCGCAACTTAGTTCCCCCGGATGTGCCGTGACCTTGAGTCAATTTCCATTCTAGTCAACTTCAGATAAACAACAATCTATTTCTATGTATGCAATGGTAGCAAGCGGCAGAGATTGACATAGATATTCGTCTCTCTTTGACTTGTGTGATTGGTGAAGCGCGCGCAGTGCAGAAGTAGCTTGATCATCGAACACACAACTCTCAGCGGTCAGATTTCAGGCAGGCCTATCAAGTACAAAGTATATATCTTTGACTCAATTTTTCTCCGTGATGAATTGAGTCAAATGGATGTTGCTGCTCACACTGTTCGGCACTTCATGATCGAAATTTGCTGATTGTGCACGTTTAATTTGGTGTCAAACTGCTGGTTCGTCAAAATTCAGACTTGAATTTGCATTGCACTCAATGGAAAATTGATCTTCCTGCCCCTCGAGACTAATATTGAGGAACGTCATCTCTAGATCCAAGGACGCAGACAGCCAATTTACTTCTGTGGGCTCTATGCGGCAATTAATCAAATACGCAGTTCAACATATCAATGAAAATTTTCTCGAATCCGTCCGTACTTCGTAAGTCCCTTCCCGAAAGCATGTATTTTAAAGTAATCCACCTATCATGATTAACGTGATATTTTTACTTGATCCTCGTAAATTTTGGGCATTAACTTATGTTACCTGAACTAATTCATTCGATTTATAACTTCTGATTTCCATTTGAGATTTGATTCAATTTAAGCATATTCTCTCTCAAGCTCATTAAGTAGGCCCTAATACTTTGAAATCATTTGTTAATATACATAAGCATGCACATAAGTATTACTGGTGTAATATCTCAGATGAAGAGTCAGTTGTATGCTAGAGAGTAACCAAATAATATGAAAAATTGCTAAAATTACTTAAGTTGCTAATTGGGTGTTTCATTTTGCTTTCATGAGCATTTTACTATAGGCCAGTAGTATGCAAAAAGAAAACGCTCACTTCCCATCTCAATTTTGTAATGCACCGAGCAATAAAGTACTTGTGATGTGGATGATGTTGTGGCGAACAAAAATACACCGACGGGCATGACGATTAAAACAGTTTGGCTCCATATACTATATATCTAAGTTGACATAGATTTGGTTGAATATGTCGTTTAATTATAGCTGCTATGAAATCAACTTTGAAAGTCAGAGAAAATACGAGCTTCATGAGCATTTGTTTTCTGAGTACATCTGAGCTAAGCTTACAACAAAATAAACTCAATTCTGGGAAAATTTATATCTAACCCTATGGATATAGAAACAGTAAGAAGCCATATGAGTAGTAATAAAACGGCGAACACCCGACCGGCGCGCCTCCTCTCTGGAACGTGAGAGGTTGCGGTCTGTCGTGGTGTGCCGGCCAGGATGGCGTGGTGTGCCGGTCAGATTGGCCGCTCCCATCGTTGACAGCAATCGGAGAGAAAGAATGGTTGCTGACGTCCCCCCTCCCTTCGATAAAACGACAGAGTGTCGTGGTGGACTTGGGCGACCGCCAGGTTTTGACTTGGTGCTATAGTGTGTTAGGATTTTCGTGAACATGAATGAATTTTGGGGTGAAAATGGGATGTTTCGAGTGGAAGCAGTGCTCGCAGGACTTTGCAACTATGATTTTTGGACTCAGCGTCAAATTCTGCATCTGTGGTGTGATTTCCAGCTCAATCGGCGAGAAAAAATGTTCAACTTCGGAAAAACGACAGAGTTAGAATGTGGGTTGGTTTTGGGCTGTAGCGTCAAAACGAGGCATCGGATGGGAAAACGGAGGCCAGATTCGGATTCAGCGTGAAATTCTGCATCTGTATGGTGAATTTGAAAGCAATCGGAGAGAAAAAATTTTCGCTGACGTCCCCCTACCCCCCGACACCAAACTTCCAATTTTGCTTCTAGTGATCGTAGAAAGTCGTGCAATAGCTCGTTTGAAAGCTAAGAGTGAGAAAAATTCACTGAAAGAAACGGCTTGTTCATATCTGTCTTCGTTTTGATGTGAGACGCCATTTAAGATTTTGGGAGATTGGCGAAAAACGACAGAGTTAGAATTTTGGACGTTTTGGGCTGTAGCTTCAAAACGAAGCATCGGATGGGAAAACGGATTTCAGATTTGGAATCAGCGTCAAATTTTCTATCAACATGGTGAGTTTCAAGTCAATCGGAGAGAAAAAATTTTTCTTCACAAAATTTTCTCGAAAAAACGAATTTTTGCGATGGCTGTGGGCTGTAGAACCAAAACGAAGCATCGGATGGGAAAACGGAGGACAGATTTGGATTCAGCATCAAATTCTAAATTGAAATGGTGTATTTCCAGCTCAATCGGACCTCCAGAATCGGTGATAGAAGCGTTTTAAGTTTTTGGATGATGGGTATTACGTCATCAGCTGATCGCCACACACACAGATAAGCGGAAACCGACAGAGACTTTTCATTTAGAGGAGAGCGATTGTCAAAGGTAGGTCGTCTCTCTGAGCTCCGATGATAGCTTCGGACATTTCTGTAAGAAATCGACTTAGAAAATTTCATTGCTGAAGTCAGCTAAGGCATCAGACTTAGAGGTTCGTCAGGAGATGGCCTTCGTCTCCAGGCCATAAAAGACTCCAAAACTTTAATGGCTTGTAACTTTGCTTCTACAAGTCCGTTTGACTTGATTCAAAAAAGGTTCGGTCGCTATTGACCTGCCCTAAGTGATAGACTACTTATAAAATTTCATAAGTAGTGCTAAAAAGTTGAAAAAATTAAATTCACTAGTTTTGGAGGTTTTCTTTGGTTTTCGACCCTGCTGAAGTCAATGAAAGCATTTTTAATGATGTCTGAGCCAGTCTTCTCATGGTATAAGCGGCTTTTCACTGAAAGCGAGCAAGACACGGAAAGTTTTGCTGTAATATTCCACTGACAGGGTGTTCCTTCGGGACGGCGGACGATGCCGTAGTGATAAGTGTGGCAAGGGAGTGTGTCATATTTTAGACCGAAACCGCTGGGGCAACTCATGTCTCATGTTGGGCATTTGACACAGTTCTCAACGTAGCACTTTGAACGCCAATCGGTTGAGTCTTAGCTATCTTGTCATGGGTGGCCTCTAAACATCTCCATTGCAAAACGCTGGTGAATCAAGCTCTCTACGGCTTGCTATCAAGCTGCTCAAAGTCTGTCAACCTCTTACCAACTCTACAGGTTTTCATGTCTGGCGATCAAGTCATGGACGGTGCAAGTCACGGAGATTTTCGGTGTGATACTTCCTGTGAGTGGGCGTTCTTTCAAGACAGCGGTGAAGTCCGTAGCGATGAGTACTGCACGGGACGTGGGCAATGGTAATCCTTGTGAAACCTCTCTGCGTCATGCTTGCAAGTGGTTGCCTTTCGTCTCAACGTTGTACTCTGACCGCCAGGGTGACATTTAGCTATCTGCCACAGGTTACCTCATAAAATCTCCATTGCGCTTGTCTCCCGATAGTTGACCAACCATGCGAGAATGAACCATCAGTTCTTTTAAGAACTGGTTCTATCACGGAGACGAAATGGTGAAGGGATGAAACGGGAGGACATTCATGCGCCACACGCAACACATCACAGACTTCTCTCTTCGCTAGTGAACAAGCTGTTGTCAGTGTCGTCAGAAAGTGTATCATGGTTTGCAAAAGCAAAGTTTAGCCAAATAGTTTACTGCGACGCACGTTTGTGAAAATAAAGTTTAATCATCTAAGGTTTATTTCCAAGTTTAGTCAGAAAATGTATCATGTTGTACAAAAGTTTTACTGCAGCACAGCTTGATGTATAGTTAGAAAGTTTGATCATTGAAGTTGTATTGGTGAGTGTCGTCAGAAAGTGTATCATGGTTTGCAAAAGCAAAGTTTAGTCAAATCGGTTACCGTGACACATGTTTGACAAAATAAAGTTTGATCATGACGTTTATTCGTGAGTGTCGTCAGAAAGTGTATCATGGTTTGTAAAAGTTTTACTGCTACACAGGTTGATGTATAGTTAGAAAGTTTGATCATGACGTTTATTCGTGAGTGTCGTCAGAAAGTGTATCATGGTTTGTAAAAGTTTTACTGCTACACAGGTTGATGCATAGTTAGAAAGTTTGATCATGACGTTTATTCGTAAGTCTAGTCAGAAAGTGTATCATGTCGTACAAAAGTTTTACTGCAACACAGGTTGATGTATAGTTAGAAAGTTAAATCATCGAAGGTTTATTTGCAAGTCTAGTCAGAAAGTGTATCATGGTTTGCAAAGTTAGTGTAGTCAAATATTTTTACTGCGACACAGATTGATGTATAGTTAGAAAAGTTTGATCATAACGTTTTATTTGCAAGTTTAGTCAGAAAGTGTATCATGGTTTGCAAAAGCAAAGTTTAGTCGAATCTTTTACCGTGACACATGTTTGAGAAAATAAAGTTTGATCATGACGTTTATTCGTGAGTGTCGTTAGAAAGTGCATCATGGTTTGTAAAAGTTTTACTGCTACACAGGTTGATGTATAGTTAGAAAAGTTTGATCATGACGTTTTATGAAACACAAGTGTCATAAAATGTAAGCGTCAGTGTAGTAAATTAGTTTTACCTCACACGTTTGTAAAAGTAAAGTTTGATCATTGAAGTTGTATTCGTAAGTCTAGTTAGAAAGTGTATCATCGTTTGCAAAGTTAGTGTAGTCAAATATTTTTACTGCGACACAGGTTGATGTATAGTTAGAAAAGTTTGGTCATGACGTTTTATGAAACACAAGTGTCATAAAATGTAAGCGTTAGTGTAGTCAACTAGTTTTACCTCACACGTTTGTAAAAGTAAAGTTTGATCATTGAAGTTTTACGAAACACAAGTGTCATAAAATATAAGCGTTAGTGTAGTCAACTAGTTTTACACAGTGTAGATTAGCTTGTAACTTACTTTCAGAGTTAGAATGTTTATGAAAATCGCTCTGTTTTATCTGTTTGTATGTTAAAAGAAAGTTTCATCAGTTAACAAGTTAAAAATAAAGTTTCACCAGTGTACAAGTTAGAAACAAAGTTTCAATAGTGTGTACGTTAGAAATAAAGCTTTATCTGTTTGCATGTTAGAAACAAAATAAAGTTTCAACAGTTTACAAGATAAAAAATAAAGTTTCACCAGTTTACAAGTTAAAAATAAAGTTTCAATAGTGTGTACGTTAGAAATAAAGTTTTAGCTGTTTGCAAGATAAAAAATAAAGTTTCACCAGTTTACAAGTTAAAAATAAAGTTTCAATAGTGTATGCGTTAGAAATAAAGTTTTAGCTGTTTGTATATCAAAATAAAGTTTTGAGAGTTTACAAGTTAGAAATATAGTTTCAATAGTGTGTATGTTAGAAATAAAAGTATAACTGTTTGTAAAAATAAGATCGCAAGATTTACTAGTTTACAAGTTAGACTAAGTGTTAATTAAAATAAAATTATAACTGTTCACGAGTTAAAGCGTTGATGCAACGATGAACAATTAATAAGCTGAAAAGTTTTAGATTCACTTTAACATTACCATATGTTTACAGATAGAAATGTATCACAGCAAAGCTACTTCATGAGTTAGTTTGCCAGGAGTATATCATCTCAAACTTTTACTCCGTCGTTGAAATTTCATGACGACTTTTTTGCTAAACGAAAGTTAACACCAGAGGAGCGTAGGGGTGGGTGGTATAAAATACGCCTACAGCACTGAGACAGTTGGAGTGCATGAGCTATGTACATTCTTTTGACGACGAGAGGAGCGATTCAGCCGATGGCGCAGGTAGTTTCCCAGAGCATGGAGGACATTGTTTAGGTGACTCTAAGGACGTATGTCGAGCTGCCCTCAGTGATAGGCTTCCAACTCATGATGAATGATGATATGCTTACGACCTACATTCAACCATTGGTGTATGCCCACACCCTTCCCCACAACGAGCTTGTCTGCTACATTGTATTCATGAGTGTGGCTCAAAGTAGGAAATTGATTGATGAGACTTTGCTGAAATATCCAAGGCGCGTATTCAAGCATGGTCGCCTACTGTTGGAGTATTATTATCAATGGCGCGACGACACACAACATTTGCCCACTCGTGTTTTACCACACCTATCAACGGAAGAATACAATAAAGCTTTAGTCGAGACGGTGAAAGGAGACGATGAGCGCTAGCGGGCGAATGAAGCATCGGTGAGAGTGGGAATCAACTTGATGCTATTCTCCAATGAGGATTGTTGTCTAATGAGAATCAAGCATTCCTTTACAAATAGAGAGCCTTCCACAGTGAGAATCATTCCATCGTTGAATCGTACAAGTGACGGACGCACATTCTCTCTCTCTCTCTCTACATCCCTGTTATATTATCCAACTAAAATGGTAAGTCGCTACCTTCCTCCCTCTCCTCCCTTGAACGTAAAGTTGATAGAATCTTTTTTATTTTCAGGCATCTTCTACATCTACTACACTGACAGGACAAAATGGTGGCCATACGTTACAAGGTTCGCTACAATCAGATCATCTACAGCTGAGACCAGTGGAAGAAACAACAAAGGTACATAATCCTACACCGCTACAGCGTAAATTTAAACAAGTCTTGCGTCATGAGGACCACAGCGTAGTACTGCAAACGGGAATGCTCCCTTCCACTGATGTGAAGATATTGAGCAATCAGTATGGGGACTACATACTCATCCCGTGAGTCCGTACATTCGCCACCAACTTGACATTATTGAAGAGTACGTGACATTAAATATGGACATTCCTACTCCTCTTGCTCAAGAGTGGAAGGCGAGAGATGAAAAGGATACTCCCTATAGAAAGATTTGGGATGGCAATCAAATTTGCCTACCATTATCACATTGGTGTAGTTATTATAAAAAGGATGGAGATCAATCAATACCCATCAGATGTGATGAGCTCGGAGAAGGTACTTGGGATATCATTTTCAAAGTGAATGGGCTATATTATGGTCAGCACAAGGATAACAAAATAGCCTCTCTCTCGATACACACGGAATCCATTCTATATATTCCAAAGCCACCCAGTGTAGATGACATTATTGACGAAATCCTTAACGGGGGTGGTACGAAGCGCAAGTCGGACAAGAATGCTACCTCCAAACGCAAGTCAAGGAAAGAGAATTACTAGTCCTTTCCTAACTCTACCCTATGACAATTCGCTTATGTGCTTTGAGTGTCGTGGACGTGGTCTTATTAGATACATTTTACTTCTTCGTTGACATCATATCATTTGTGTATTTTGTCGTGAAAAGCATCGATGTAATTCTTCATTTTGTGATATGTTATAGAACGTTTCCTTAGATGTGTAATTTCAGTTTTAGGCTTCTATCATCATTTTTATGGATTGTGAGGGTGAACCTGTACAGGAGCTCAGTGCTATTGCTATGAACAATTGGACATATCAGATTGTTAGTGTCTATCATCAACATGCCAACTGTGATCCCAATGTTGATCAATGGGCGAGAAAACACATTCATGGACTTAATCTGAAATATTTGCAAGACTATGGCTTTTCTTGTGAGACTGCTCTTCTTATTGACTTTAAACGATGGTTAGCTGCTTTCAATGTTATACGCATCTTTTGTAATAATCCCGGTAAGGAGAGGAAAGTATTTTCCAATCTAGTCATTAATGATATTTTGCTCCCACCTTGGGATAGTAGAGTGAATCAACACTATCATGAAGTCACGAAACGTTTTAAGGATTTGTGTGTTCCTATTTTGTCTGTTCGTTGTAGTAGCTACGTTCATAACCAATGCTTCTTTCCTCCTTACCTCAACACTGCCAAAGTCCTGTATGGTTATCATTGCTCGCTATATGACAGTTACCAGCTGTATCTATTTTATCTGTTTCAAACCATTGATTTGTAATTCATGCTTGTTACAGTTATTCAATAAATGTTATTATGCGAAGAGTTGTTGTTTTCATGCAACGGATGGGTTAGATGAAGGGCGATCATATCTTTTTCAAATGACTGTGGAACATTGATTTCCATGATGAAGATTTAAACAGTTAGATTCGATGACGAACAAGATTCACTAGTCTGCAAGTTAAACTAAGCAGTCTATTATTTCTAAATGGAAGATATAGTTTCAACAGTTTACAGTTTAAAAATAAAGTTTCAATAGTGTATGTGTTAGAAATAATGTTTAAGCTGTTTGTATGTTAGAAATAAAATAAAGTTTCAAGAGTTTACAAGTTAAAAATAAAGTTTCAACAATGTGTACGTTAGAAATAAAGTTATATCTGTTTGTAAATTAAGATCATAAGATTTACTAGTTTGCAAGTTAGACTAAGCGTTCTACTATTCGTAAATGAAAGATATACTTTCAACAGTTTACAGATTAAAAGTAAAGTTTCAACAATGTGTACGTTAGAAATAAAGTTATACCTGTTTGTAAAAATAAGATTGCGGGATTTAATAGTTTGGAAGTTAGACTAAGCGTTCTACTATTTGTAAATGAAAGATATAGTTTCAACAGTTTACAGATTAAAAAATAAAGTTTCAATACTGTGTATGTTAAAAATAAAGTTTAAGCTGTTTGTGTGTTAGAAATAGAATAAAGTTTCAACAGTTTGTAGATTAAAAATAAAGTTTCAACAGTGTGTACGTTAGAAATAAAGTTTTATCTGTTTGTAAAATGAGATTGTAGGATTTACTAGTTTGCAAGTTAGACTTAAGCGTTCTACTATTTGTAAACGAAAGATATAGTTTCATCAGTTTACAGATTAAAAATGAAGTTTCAACAGTGTGTACGTTAGAAATAAAGTTTTAGTCGTTTGCGCGCTAGAAATAAAATAAAGTTTCAACCGTTTACAAGTTCAAAATGAAGTTTCAACAGTGTGTACCTTAGAATAAAGTTTCATCTGTTTGTATGTTAGAAATAAAGTTTTAGCTGCTTGTATGTTAGAAATAAAGGTATAACAGTTTATATGCTAGAAAGAAAGGTATAACTGTTTGTAAAATAAGATCATAAGATTTACTAGTTTGCAAGTTAGACTAAGCGTTCTACTATTCGTAAATTAAAATAAAATTATAACTGTTTACAAGTTAAAGCCTTGATGCGATGATCAACAGTTAATAAGCTGAGAAGCTTTAGATTCACTTTAACATTACCACATGTTTACAGATAGAAATGTATCACAGCAAAGCTACTTCATGAGTTAGTTTGCCAGGAGTGTATCATCTCAAACTTTTACTCCGTTGTTGAAATTTCAGTTTTGTACATATTTGAAGTATCATCATTGCGGTTTGTTCTTGATGTATTTACGATGAACGCACACATGAGTCTTATGACACTATGGTTGTGTCTCATACGTTTCGACAAAGACTGAGCGAAGTAAATAAAAATCAAAGTTGAAAATCTCTTAGGTTGTATTATCAAATATCTTAGTATTATATAAAGTTGAGAATGTAAGTTGATCATTTTATCGGAATGTTATTTTAAAATGAAAGTAAGAACTTCATCGTATGAGTATGTTCTAAAATTTTATTTCTAACACACAAACAGATAAAACTTTATTTCTAACGTACACACTGTTGAAACTTCATTTTGCTTCTAACATGTAAACAGATAAAACTTTATTGAACACTGTTGAAACTTTATTTTGAACTTGTAAACGGTTGAAACTTTATTTTATTTCTAACGCGCAAACGACTAAAACTTTATTTCTAACGTACACACTATTGAAACTTTATTTTTAATCTGTAAACTGTTGAAACTATATCTTTCATTTACAAATAGTAGAACGCTTAGTCTAACTTACAAACTATTAAATCCCGCAATCTTATTTTTACAAACAGATATAACTTTATTTCTAACGTACACACTGTTGAAACTTAACTTTTAATCTGTAAACTGTTGAAAGTATATCTTTCATTTACAAATAGTAGAACGCTTAGTCTAACTTGCAAACTAGTAAATCTTATTATCTTAATTTACAAACCGATAAAACCCTATTTCTAACATACACACTGTTGAAACTTTATTTTATTTCTAACGCGCAAACGACTAAAACTTTATTTTATTTCTAACGTACACACCGTTGAAACTTCATTTTTAATCTGTAAACTGTTGAAACTATATCTTCCATTTACAAATAGTGGAACGCTTAGTCTAACTTGGAAAACTAGTAAATCCTACAATCTCATTCTACAAACAGATAAAACTCTATTTCTAACGTAAACACTGTTGAAACTTTATTTTTAATCTACAAACAGCTAAAACTTTATATCTAACGTACACACTATTGAAACTTTATTTTTAATCTACAAACTGTTGAGACTTTATTCTATTTCTAACACACAAACAGCTTAAACTTTATTTTTAACATACACAGTATTGAAACTTTAGTTTTTCATCTGTAAACTGTTGAAACTATATCTTTCATTTACAAATAGTAGAACGCTTAGTCTTACTTACAAACTATTAAATCCCGCAATCTTATTTTTACAAACAGATATAACTTTATTTCTAACGTACACACTGTTGAAACTTTACTTTTAATCTGTAAACTGTTGAAAGTATATCTTTCATTTACGAATAGTAGAACGCTTAGTCTAACTTACAAACTATTAAATCCCGCAATCTTATTTTACAAACAGATATAACTTTATTTCTAACGTACACATTGTTGAAACTTTATTTTTAACTTGTAAACTCTTGAAACTTTATTTTATTTCTAACATACAAACAGCTTAAACATTATTTCTAACACATACACTATTGAAACTTTATTTTTAATCTGTAAACTGTTGAAACTATATCTTTCATTTACAAATAATAGAACGCTTAGTTTAACTTGCAAACTAGTAAATCTTGTTCGTCATCGAATCTAACTGTTTAAATCTTCATCATGGAAATCAATGTTCCACAGTCATTTGAAAAAGATATGATCGCCCTTCATCTAACCCATCCGTTGCATGAAAACAACAACTCTTCGCATAATAACATTTATTGAATAACTGTAACAAGCATGCATTACAAATCAATGGTTTGAAACAGATAAAATAGATACAGCTGGTAACTGTCATATAGCGAGCAATGATAACCATACAGGACTTTGGCAGTGTTGAGGTAAGGAGGAAAGAAGCATTGGTTATGAACGTAGCTACTACAACGAACAGACAAAATAGGAACACACAAATCCTTAAAACGTTTCGTGACTTCATGATAGTGTTGATTCACTCTACTATCCCAAGGTGGGAGCAAAATATCATTAATGACTAGATTGGAAAATACTTTCCTCTCCTTACCAGGATTATTACAAAAGATGCGTATAACATTGAAAGCAGCTAACCATCGTTTAAAGTCAATAAGAAGAGCAGTCTCACAAGAAAAGCCATAGTCTTGCAAATATTTCAGATTAAGTCCATGAATGTGTTTTCTCGCCCATTGATCAACATTGGGATCACAGTTGGCATGTTGATGATAGACACTAACAATCTGATATGTCCAATTGTTCATAGCAATAGCACTGAGCTCCTGTACAGGTTCACCCTCACAATCCATAAAAATGATGATAGAAGCCTAAAACGGAAATTACACATCTAAGGAAACGTTCTATAACATATCACAAAATGAAGAATTACATCGATGCTTTTCACGACAAAATACTCAAATGATATGATGGCAACGAAGAAGTAAAATGTATCTAATAAGACCACGTCCACGACACTCAAAGCACATAAGCGAATTGTCATAGGGTAGAGTTAGGAAAGGACTAGTAATTCTCCTTCTTTGATTTGCGTTTTGATGCAGCATTCTTCTCCGACTTGCGCTTCGTACCACCCACGTTAAGGATTTCGTCAATAATGTCATCTACGTTGGGTGGCTTTGGAATATATAGAATGGATTCCGTGTGTATCGATAGAGAGGCTATTTTGTTATCCTTGTGCTGACCATAATATAGCCCATTCACTTTGAAAATGATATCCCAAGTACCTTCTCCGAGCTCATCACATCTGATGGGTATTGATTGATCTCCATCCTTTTTATAATAACTACACCAATGTGATAATGGTAGGCAAATTTGATTGCCATCCCAAATCTTTCTATAGGGAGTATCCTTTTCATCTCTCGCCTTCCACTCTTGAGCAAGAGGAGTAGGAATGTCCATATTTAATGTCACGTACTCTTCAATAATGTCAAGTTGGTGGCGAATGTACGGACTCACGGGATGAGTATGTAGTCCCCATACTGATTGCTCAATATCTTCACATCAGTGGAAGGGAGCATTCCCGTTTGCAGTACTACGCTGTGGTCCTCATGACGCAAGACTTGTTTAAATTTACGCTGTAGCGGTGTAGGATTATGTACCTTTGTTGTTTCTTCCACTGGTCTCAGCTGTAGATGATCTGATTGTAGCGAACCTTGTAACGTATGGCCACCATTTTGTCCTGTCAGTGTAGTAGATGTAGAAGATGCCTGAAAATAAAAAAGATTCTATCAACTTTACGTTCAAGGGAGGAGAGGGAGGAAGGTAGCGACTTACCATTTTAGTTGGATAATATAACAGGGATGTAGAGAGAGAGAGAGAGAATGTGCGTCCGTCACTTGTACGATTCAACGATGGAATGATTCTCACTGTGGAAGGCTCTCTATTTGTAAAGGAATGCTTGATTCTCATTAGACAACAATCCTCATTGGAGAATAGCATCAAGTTGATTCCCACTCTCACCGATGCTTCATTCGCCCGCTAGCGCTCATCGTCTCCTTTCACCGTCTCGACTAAAGCTTTATTGTATTCTTCCGTTGATAGGTGTGGTAAAACACGGATGGGCAAATGTTGTGTGTCGTCGCGCCATTGATAATAATACTCCAACAGTAGGCGACCATGCTTGAATACGCGCCTTGGATATTTCAGCAAAGTCTCATCAATCAATTTCCTACTTTGAGCCACACTCATGAATACAATGTAGCAGACAAGCTCGTTGTGGGGAAGGGTGTGGGCATACACCAATGGTTGAATGTAGGTCGTAAGCATATCATCATTCATCATGAGTTGGAAGCCTATCACTGAGGGCAGCTCGACATACGTCCTTAGAGTCACCTAAACAATGTCCTCCATGCTCTGGGAAACTACCTGCGCCATCGGCTGAATCGCTCCTCTCGTCGTCAAAAGAATGTACATAGCTCATGCACTCCAACTGTCTCAGTGCTGTAGGCGTATTTTATACCACCCACCCCTACGCTCCTCTGGTGTTAACTTTCGTTTAGCAAAAAAGTCGTCATGAAATTTCAACGACGGAGTAAAAGTTTGAGATGATATACTCCTGGCAAACTAACTCATGAAGTAGCTTTGCTGTGATACATTTCTATCTGTAAACATATGGTAATGTTAAAGTGAATCTAAAACTTTTCAGCTTATTAATTGTTCATCGTTGCATCAACGCTTTAACTCGTGAACAGTTATAATTTTATTTTAATTAACACTTAGTCTAACTTGTAAACTAGTAAATCTTGCGATCTTATTTTTACAAACAGTTATACTTTTATTTCTAACATACACACTATTGAAACTATATTTCTAACTTGTAAACTCTCAAAACTTTATTTTGATATACAAACAGCTAAAACTTTATTTCTAACGCATACACTATTGAAATTTTATTATTAACTTGTAAACTGGTGAAACTTTATTTTTTATCTTGCAAACAGCTAAAACTTTATTTCTAACGTACACACTATTGAAACTTTATTTTTAACTTGTAAACTGGTGAAACTTTATTTTTTATCTTGTAAACTGTTGAAACTTTATTTTGTTTCTAACATGCAAACAGATGAACCTTTTTTCTAACATATACACTATTGAATATTTGTTTCTAACTTGTACACTGGTGAAACTTTATTTTTAACTTGTAAACTGGTGAAACTTTATTTTTTATCTTGCAAACAGCTAAAACTTTATTTCTAACGTACACACTATTGAAACTTTATTTTTAACTTGCAAACAGCTAAAACTTTATTTCTAACGTACACACTATTGAAACTTTATTTCTAACTTGTAAACTCCCAAAACTTTATTTTGATATACAAACAGCTAAAACTTTATTTCAAACGCATACACTATTGAAACTTTATTTTTAACTTGTAAACTGGTGAAACTTTATTTTTTATCTTGTAAATTGTTGAAACTTTATTTTGTTTCTAACATACAAACAGATATATCTTTATTTCTAACGTACACACTATTGAAACTTTGTTTCTAACTTGTACACTGGTGAAACTTTATTTTTAACTTGTTAATTGATGAAACTTTCTTTTAACATACAAACATATAAAACAGAGCGATTTTCATAGACATTCTAACTCTTAAAGTAAGTTACAAGCTAATCTACACTGTGTAAAACTAGTTGACTACACTAACGCTTATATTTTATGACACTTGTGTTTCGTAAAACTTCAATGATCAAACTTTACTTTTACAAACGTGTGAGGTAAAACTAGTTGACTACACTAACGCTTACATTTTATGACACTTGTGTTTCATAAAACGTCATGACCAAACTTTTCTAACTATACATCAACCTGTGTCGCAGTAAAAATATTTGACTACACTAACTTTGCAAACCATGATACACTTTCTGACTAGACTTACGAATACAACTTCAATGATCAAACTTTACTTTTACAAACGTGTGAGGTAAAACTAATTTACTACACTGACGCTTACATTTTATGACACTTGTGTTTCATAAAACGTCATGATCAAACTTTTTTAACTATACATCAACCTGTGTAGCAGTAAAACTTTTACAAACCATGATGCACTTTCTAACGACACACACGAATAAACGTCATGATCAAACTTTATTTTGTCAAACATGTGTCACGGTAAAAGATTCGACTAAACTTTGCTTTTGCAAACCATGATACACTTTCTGACTAAACTTGCAAATAAAACGTTATGATCAAACTTTTCTAACTATACATCAATCTGTGTCGCAGTAAAAATATTTGACTACACTAACTTTGCAAACCATGATACACTTTCTGACTAGACTTGCAAATAAACCTTAGATGATTAAACTTTCTAACTATACATCAACCTGTGTTGCAGTAAAACTTTTGTACGACATGATAAAGTTTCTGACTAGACTTACGAATACAACTTCAATGATCAAACTTTCTAACTATACATCAACCTGTGCTAGAGTAAAACTTTTGTACAACATGATACACTTTCTGACTAGACTTACGAATAAACGTCATGATCAAACTTTCTAACTATGCATCAACCTGTGTAGCAGTAAAACTTTTACAAACCATGATACACTTTCTGACGACACTCACGAATAAACGTCATGATCAAACTTTATTTTGTCAAACATGTGTCACGGTAACCGATTTGACTAAACTTTGCTTTTGCAAACCATGATACACTTTCTGACGACACTCACCAATACAACTTCAATGATCAAACTTTCTAACTATACATCAAGCTGTGCTGCAGTAAAACTTTTGTACAACATGATACATTTTCTGACTAAACTTGGAAATAAACCTTAGATGATTAAACTTTATTTTCACAAACGTGCGTCGCAGTAAACTATTTGGCTAAACTTTGCTTTTGCAAACCATGATACACTTTCTGACGACACTGACAACATCTTGTTCACTAGCGAAGAGAGAAGTCTGTGATGTGTTGCGTGTGGCGCATGAATGTCCTCCCGTTTCATCCCTTCATCATTTCGTCTCTGTGATAGAGACAGTTCTTAAAAGAACTGATGGTTCATTCTCGCATGGTTGGTCAACTATCGGGAGACAAGTGCAATGGAGATTTTATGAGGTAACCTGTGGCAGATAGCTAAATGTCACCCTGGCGGTCAGAGTACAACGTTGAGACGAAAGGCAACCACTTGCAAGCATGACGCAGAGAGGTTTCACAAGGATTACCATTGCCCACGTCCCGTGCAGTACTCATCGCTACGGACTTCACCGCTGTCTTGAAAGAACGCCCACTCACAGGAAGTATCACACCGAAAATCTCCGTGACTTGCACCGTCCATGACTTGATCGCCAGACATGAAAACCTGTAGAGTTGGTAAGAGGTTGACAGACTTTGAGCAGCTTGATAGCAAGCCGTAGAGAGCTTGATTCACCAGCGTTTTGCAATGGAGATGTTTAGAGGCCACCCATGACAAGATAGCTAAGACTCAACCGATTGGCGTTCAAAGTGCTACATTGAGAACTGTGTCAAATGCCCAACATGAGACATGAGTTGCCCCAGCGGTTTCGGTCTAAAATATGACACACTCCCTTGCCACACTTATCACTACGGCATCGTCCGCCGTCCCGAAGGAACACCCTTTCAGTGGAATATTACAGCAAAACTTTCCGTGTCTTGCTCGCTTTCAGTGAAAAGCCGCTTATACCATGAGAAGACTGGCTCAGACATCATTAAAAATGCTTTCATTGACTTCAGCAGGGTCGAAAACCAAAGAAAACCTCCAAAACTAGTGAATTTAATTTTTTCAACTTTTTAGCACTACTTATGAAATTTTATAAGTAGTCTATCACTTAGGGCAGGTCAATAGCGACCGAACCTTTTTTGAATCAAGTCAAACGGACTTGTAGAAGCAAAGTTACAAGCCATTAAAGTTTTGGAGTCTTTTATGGCCTGGAGACGAAGGCCATCTCCTGACGAACCTCTAAGTCTGATGCCTTAGCTGACTTCAGCAATGAAATTTTCTAAGTCGATTTCTTACAGAAATGTCCGAAGCTATCATCGGAGCTCAGAGAGACGACCTACCTTTGACAATCGCTCTCCTCTAAATGAAAAGTCTCTGTCGGTTTCCGCTTATCTGTGTGTGTGGCGATCAGCTGATGACGTAATACCCATCATCCAAAAACTTAAAACGCTTCTATCACCGATTCTGGAGGTCCGATTGAGCTGGAAATACACCATTTCAATGTAGAATTTGATGCTGAATCCAAATCTGTCCTCCGTTTTCCCATACGATGCTTCGTTTTGGTTCTACAGCCCACAGCCATCGCAAAAATTCGTTTTTTCGAAAAAATTTTGTGAAGAAAAATTTTTTCTCTCCGATTGACTTGAAACTCACCATGTTGATAGAAAATTTGACGCTGATTCCAAATCTGAAATCCGTTTTCCCATCCGATGCTTCGTTTTGAAGCTACAGCCCAAAACGTCCAAAATTCTAACTCTGTCGTTTTTCGCCAATCTCCCAAAATCTTAAATGGCGTCTCACATCAAAACGAAGACAGATATGAACAAGCCGTTTCTTTCAGTGAATTTTTCTCACTCTTAGCTTTCAAACGAGCTATTGCACGACTTTCTACGATCACTAGAAGCAAAATTGGAAGTTTGGTGTCGGGGGTGAGGGGGACGTCAGCGAAAATTTTTTCTCTCCGATTGCTTTCAAATTCACCATACAGATGCAGAATTTCACGCTGAATCCGAATCTGGCCTCCGTTTTCCCATCCGATGCTTCGTTTTGACGCTACAGCCCAAAACCAACCCACATTCTAACTCTGTCGTTTTTCCGAAATTGAACATTTTTTCTCGCCGATTGAGCTGGAAATCACACCACAGATGCAGAATTTGACGCTGAGTCCAAAAATCATAGTTGCAAAGTCCTGCGAGCACTGCTTCCACTCGAAACATCCCATTTTCACCCCAAAATTCATTCATGTTCACGAAAATCCTAACACACTATAGCACCAAGTCAAAACCTGGCGGTCGCCCAAGTCCACCACGACACTCTGTCGTTTTATCGAAGGGAGGGGGGACGTCAGCGACCATTCTTTCTCTCCGATTGCTGTCAACGATGGGAGCGGCCAATCTGACCGGCACACCACGCCAGCCTGGCCGGCACACTACGACAGACCGCAACCTCTCACGTTCCAGAGAGGGGGCGCGCCGGTCGGGTGTTCGCCGTTTTATTACTACTCATATGGCAAGGTCATATAAAATTCAAAATCAAACTTATATCGAAGAATTAAGCAAAAGTTGAACAACACAATTTATATTCATCAACTGTTTATTTTATGCTAATTATATCATTAAATGCAGTGTGTTTTCAAAAGCACCACATATTAAGCTACTTCTACAAAACTAAATTTGAGGAAAAGCACTAGTAAGTTGGTTATAATTGGATAGGCATCCGAGAAAATTCACTGAATATACCATTTGCATAGCTCAAATGTTCTGCATAATATGGAGTTGTGCTGAAAGTCTGGTTGCAAGAAGGAGCTTCTTTCTCCAGGGAACGATGCTGAAAATTAGACTTTTAGAGAATGGTGTTCGCTCTATTGCAACTACGAATCTGCATGTCTGCCGAGTTCTACCAGGCTCTCTTCCAGTCAGACGGGATCAAAGAAAGACACATGCAAATCCAACGAGAAGTAGATTGAACTTTTCGGTTAAAGTGAGATTTTTGATGTATCTTCTGATAAAGAGAAATATATCTTTACAGCCATAATTTTTAGAATGGAATAACTTTATAGCCATGTATATTCATCTATGATGCTAGCCACATTCATGTTTTGTAAGCCTCCCGATGTTGGCAAGTACGACATTTTTTCCAATTCCAGTTGCAGTTAACCACATTCTCGTATATGCAACAGCGATCAGAAATATGATAATGACACATTCGCATAAAAGGAAATAATTTAGAAGCCATTTCATGCCAAAGATCACGGCTCTTCACTACTAAACATTGAAAGTCTCATTTCAACCGAAAGCTCCAATCTGTTTCCCATTTGGATCTAGATGTGTTTTTCCTTGTTTCTATCTGACAAGAAGAATCACAGGGTAGAACTCTGCAGACGCACAGATTCTCAGTAGTCATAGGGTGTGCATCAATGTGAAAGTCTCATCTTCGGTTATGCTCCCTGCAGAAACCTGTGCAATGATGTTCAGAGATGTGAACTACATGCGTCTGTGAATGATTCCTGATATTGAATGAAATGTGGCTATTCAGGCATGCTCCCACTTTTCTCTAGGATGAACCTGAAATTCTAGTAATTCAATGTGCTTATTGTGTAATATCATGAGCTTTTTCAAAAGGAAGCATTCGACAAGCAGCACGAGAGCACGAATTCGATATTTTTCTTTTGAACACGACACGGACACAATCGAGGGAATGATCATGAAAGGAAAAGAAATCTTGAAAATGCATGAGTACATCCGAATGATGTTCATGGAGAAAAACGCAAAGTTCACGCAGTGTTCACGAGAGAAAAAGCAAAGAAAATAGTGAAGTGGGAAGAGTAAGTATTTTTGCTTTATTATTGTGGAGAGACCATAAAGCTTCGTAGCATCATGTCCTGCGTAATAAAATTCGTTGTCAAATGAAATCAAAACACTATTGGGATCAAAAGTAACACCTCGACTGAATGAAACAGTCTAACAGGCTGCTCATTATGTATCCTGCACGTATTCTTGTTTAGGGCCGTGCGAGCACTAGAACGATTTGGTTGGACTAGACAAATTTCATCTAAACAAACCGCTTTCCTTGCAGCACGAAATTGAAAAAATATATTCACTATTGATCAATTTTACTTTACATCCTCTGTTTTACATGCAGCTACGATCAATGTGGGACAATCATAATATACGGCTTTGTTTGAGATCAACTTGTAGCCTATACTGAACGGGATGCGAGCATCACATGCAAGAAATTGCCTTGAATGTCATGTTTCTATCCTGATCCGCGATCCTATTTTTTTATTCTTCAAGACTTTCACTCAGGATTTTAGAATCACATTTGGGAAGGTCCTTTCTATCAAGTGGATTAGTATATAAGATTCTGTGAATTTCCTAATTCAGTGATAAGAAGCAGAAGAAGCAATAGCATTAATTCGATTATTGAAATGATACTCTAATAGGAATTCTTGGAAAGTCACTTTTACACAACACTATTTGATTAAAAATGTGAATGTCATCAGCTCTACATAAGCACACCCGTTTAACCTTTTCACAATCAGACAATCAATTTTGCGCTATTTATCGGAAAGATCATTCCTACAGAGGCGTAAAAGTACCGCCGTTCGAGAGAATTAGACCTTGAATAACGCCCAACTCTTTCAGCGTTCCAAAAGGGTATATTGAATGGGGTCAAACGTAGGCGGACAGCTGTAACCTTCGTGTAAAAGCTTACAGAAACTTGATGATAATTGTCACCAGATGTAAAATAGTGATTCATCCGAAAAAAAGTAACAGTGAAACGTCAGATAAGTGTTATTATAGTCAATAATTTGAGGATGTTATTGACAAACAGTGACAGAAATTAACCGCTTTCAAGGAAAACTGTGGATTGAATAGATGTGTAAATAAATACGCACGAGAATCCCTTTGGATCTAACCCAATGTAACGGCTGGAGTTTGGTCCCAGCTGTTTGTAATCATGAGTATCTATCGCTGTCGTGAGAGCGAGAGTTTGCACTTTTGAGGAACATTATGTATTTGAGCATGTATACATTTTTGAAGAAAGTATGTTTTTTGATGATAATCAAAAATTAATTGAATTTCAATTAATTGATGTCAATTAATTGATTGCTCGTTAATTCAATTACTTGGTTAATCAGAAATTTCAATTGCATTTAGTTGATTGCTCACGAGTGCCAATTTTAATTAATTGATTGGTGAAAGCATTTAAATTGGAATCAATTTTTGCTAACTCCTGGTCCACACCTGTTTGTGTACATACAAACCTGCATACATAGTGATGTCATAATTCATACTTTTTACATAATTCTTACTTTTACCATATGGTCTGTATCTGTTTGGCGTCCTATTCTCAACTTCTGTTGGTTCAGACCATTTTTCTTCATGGAATACCTCCAGGTGTTCCGTGGTTATTAGAGGTGCTCCACGTTATTATAGTGCAGTGTAAACAGTACTCATATTACAGTGTACATTATGGATTCACAATAATATAATGATTAGAATAATATTGTTTATAATCTCTTTATTGGTGCCCATTGATATAATATTCTGATAATTATTGGATTCATGCTTTCATGCCTTCCACGTTAATTCGATGTTGAAATGAAAATATCATTAAGGTTGCTCGGCGTTTCGTCCGTTCTTTATAGAGCAATACACGGCACTGCATCGTAGCTACAGCAAATCGCAGTCTGACAAAAGTTCACAATTGAATGACAGTGACACATTGCATAGACGGAAATGACGTAGACACGCAAGCATAAAGACAATACAGCAAGAGACAGCGATTGACAACCTAGTGTAAAAACGCATGTGCATATCATGAACAAATAATCGAAAAGTATATAAGAAGAGTAGCATGAGCGAAGGTAGATGAAAGAAAAAATAAATAGAAGGAAAAGAATAAAATGAAAAATATGTGAATAGGAAAAATAAATTTAATAAAAATAGAAGATGAATAAAGTATATTTTTCATTTTTTTTCTTTTCCTTATATTTCCTTATTTTCTTTCCTCTACCATCCCTCATATTATTTTTCTTATATTCTTCAATTTAATTATCTTTTAACTTTTTCGATTCTTTGTTCATGACATATACATGAGTTTTTACACTAGGTTGTCAATCGCTGTCTCTTTCTGTATTGTCTTTATACTTGAGTGTTCACGTCATTTCCGTCTATGCAATGTGTCACTGTCATTCAATTGTGAACTTTTGTCAGACTGCGATTTGCTGTAGCTACGATGCAGTTCCGTGTATTGCTCTATAAAGAACGGACGAAACGCCGAGCAACATTAATGATATTTTCAATTCAACATAGAGTTAACGTGGAAGGCATAAAGGCATGAATCCATTAATTATCAGAATATAATATTATTTGTTCATTTAGTTGACTGATAGTTCACCACTGCCAAATTCAATCAACTGCCTCTTTTGATTTCAATTTCAGTTAATTGATTCGATATTGATTCGACAGTCGATATTGAAGAGAGAACTTGAAATATCATCATGCTACGAAATAAATTGAAGTTAGGAAAATATCACGAGTCATAAAGGGGTAACCGCAAGATTCTGGATAACGATCAAGTAAATGCAGATTAAAAGATATCCATTCAACGGAATCTAACCGATGCTCTTGGTGGTCGCTTCCCAAGATACTAACTATGAAGAGCACTTCATGTGTTACCGCTGACTTAAGCGTTTGTTGATGTTCTGACACTGATCGGTTGAAAAATCGACCATCTGCCCACCAGCCTAAGCAGGCGCTCCAGTAAGTCCTCTTTAAAACCCTAGAACGTACTATGAGGTCAATTGACCTCATTTTGTAATTCAATCTCCTTCACAGAAGCAAGAAATATGAATTATGGCTTTGACTTGAGTACGTGTAGATCAATAGGTAGTAACGCATACTTTCAAACTAACTTTTCTACCTTAAAATTTGCAATGCGCCATTTTCGTACAATGAGGTCAATTGACCTCATCAAGCAGTTGACGGTAGAACGCAGCTTCGGAGAAAGCTTCAATCAATGTCGATTGCATCAGTCACTTATCGCATGACTACCGAAGTTAGATACTGCCAGAATCGAGACGTTATGAGTTGGCATTGTGGAACCTTGTTGTCCGACATATGCTATGATGAGACAGAATATGAGCTACTTTGCCATGAGAAATCGATGCAACTTCACCCAGTGCTGCCGAATAAACCTGGGAAATTAGGGATCAAACTTTGAATGACAGAAACTTCTCCTCACTGATGTTCTCAGAATTTATCCTTTCTTGGGAAGACTCCATGGGATAATATGTAGTTTCAGGACTCATGAAACCTTATGCTGGAAGTGGATGATGCATTGTCACCGACTAGCCTACTTCACATCTTTATTACTTTGCCAGAAAACTGAATGAACATGACTTGGAACTATGTGGAAAAAACAGGTGCAAAATTCCTGATGAATGCCCTATACACAAGGACGTCAGAAATATTCATAGAATGTTTTAGAATGTTCAACAGAATGTTCAGATATTATTCATTTAGTTCACAAAATATAAATTATTAAACGGAATGAAATCAGAAAAATAAAGTGTTGTCAAATGACCTCATTGTACTCAGATGTAGGATTTTATTCTGTTCGTTCTAGGGTTAATGATGGCTTGTCTCACACTCACTCAACCATCTTTTGGGATCCCTCTAGGTGTGGTTGACAATGTATCTGAACAGACTTAGCTCAGAACTTATTTTAAAAGACTACACTTTTTCGAAAGTAATTTCGAGGTGTTTCGAATCATTTATATCAAGTCAATGGAATGCGCGGTTCTCAGCTATAGATGACGAAGACCGATTGATTACATAATTATTAGGAAAGTAATCTTTTGACAGATATTGAAGCTTTTTCCGAAATTTGAAAACATCAAATCACCACTATGATATTTTTCATAATTCAGCTTTAATGGTGATTATCTGTTTAGTAATGCGAGTACTTCGACTTTGTGCTGTTAACCAATGTGCCAAAAGATAATAAAAGTAATATCTGAGGAGTTCTGTTCCCAATTCGATTTATTGTTGATTTGTACGCTTTCAAATTATCTAATCATAACAAATCTAATTCTGTTTAAACATTTAACAATAGGAAATAAGTTGTTTTACGATGTGGGACATTATTTATCTATCTTAGACTTGTTGATGGTTACAGTGAAAACGATTTCTTAATGTTGACTTTTCGGGTATCTTTGATCGGTACTTGAAATGGTGTCGAAGATAATTAATGACAGTAGATAAAGTGGGATCTGTCACAATCAACTGACCTTCGACCAAAGAAGCAAATGTGACGCAATTAGACATCAAAATTTATCGACAGTCATAAAGCATGCAGAGAGACCTGACTTCGTTTCAACTATGAATAGAGGAATGTGGATAACAGCCACTGTAGGCTTTAGATAAACTATGGCTTGCTATATACAACTTTATCATAAAATTTGGAGGTTAACGCGGTTTCTTCTTTCATGGGATTCGATAAAAATTCTTTAATTCTCATGAAGAGTAAAGAAATTTGCTTATTAAGATTTGTTAACATTCTCGTTGCGTTAATGTGGTTTTCAATGATGAGATGGCAATGAAATTAATGACATCCATGTAATACATTTCAGGAAACAACAAGAAGAGACAAGAAGGAAGGAGAGGTGACAATGAGGATTGTAATATGTATGCCTATTTCGCTTGAATAAGCGTACTACGAGAGAATAATTTCGAGAGAGAATAATATGAATATAACTTTAATAGAGAATAATATCATGGGAGTGATGAAAATATCAGCGCTATAAAGGGTAAAATGAATATTAACTAGGTATATGATATGTATCTCTATGGAATTCCCTGGTATTTACATTGTTTGTCCTGTCTATGAAATTTCAACAAATTTGTAGCAAGATGGAAACAAGTGCTCAAACAAGACAAAGGCTAATAAAATGAAGATCGACTCTTTTTCTAAAGAGCGTTATCATTTTCAACCGTCAAATAAGAACATTTTCCAAACTACTCAAAAATTTCTAAATTTTTAGATTCAAATTTTTTTTTTAATTTCTGATGAAAGCGTTTTGACTGATATCAACATGCAACATAATTATCAAAAGATTGAATACGTGGCTTCTTTTTGCATTGTCTAAGTTGACGAAGGGAAGAACCACGGATCGACGATGTTGTCTATTTGGTCGCCGGCTACACGTTTTGACCGTTACTTTGGTCCTGTTCACGCCGACAGGAAGACATAACTTCGGTATTCGACATGATGGTAGACAACTAGTGTTGTGCGGTAAGACGAATTTCTTAACTGTAACCGACCGTACAGAAAACTTCCGTAACCGTAACCAACCGCAACCATGGGATTGTTAACCGTAACCAACCGTAACCGACCGATAACCGCAAAAACATATATATCCAACTGTTAATCGCATGAACGCAAAGGCTCGTTTGGTCTATGCCCTAAATCAGTTATATTACTGGTCATGGTAATAAACCGCAACTTATATAATAGTCTTGTATGATAGGCTATGCTTCGCTTATCGACAATAAATACTGACAGCAGCCTAATAGACTTGGGACAGTTTGGCTTACCTTACCTTGCTATTATCATACAAAGCTTCATTCTTGTAAGATTCGTAGCTAAACCAATTTATCATATAGTGCATGTACACATGTAGTCAAATACAGTGGCTTTGTATAGGCTACAAATGCGAATCATACATAGACGTACAGGCACCGGTTCCATTGACCTATGGTACAATAAATTATTAGGACATTGTTTCTTCCTTTTGAGAAACACTTCAATCACGATAAGCTTACTGATCATTTACAGTAATAAACTTTAATTCATAAAGAGCGATGGCATGATAATGCAATAGAAATAAATTCATCTCACGAAAGAGTGACTAGTCGCTATTGAGATAATTGCCATCCGCAAAAATTTAATCGTGATTAGCCGTGATCGCTGAGCCCGTTAACCGTAACCGTGAGAACGTTAACCGTAACCGACCGTAACCGTGGTGCTTTTAACCGTAACCGACCATTAACCGCGGTTACAGCGGTAAACCACGGTTATAACCGCACATCACTATTGACAACCTCCCGTCAGCTGTTATCAACTAAATATGTGTGTATGGTGACTGTTGCAAAACATGAGCATAAATAACTATTTCAGTCACAATTTTGATGTAGGCCTACGCTGAATTTTAAGTTTGGGAATCTGCAAATTTAATCGAGTGTCTGGTTCGTTTGGGGCGCATCCGATTAATAATGAAAATTGGATGCTAAACATTTGACTAAAATATTTCACTACATATATAGTAGCTTTTACGGTCTGATGTTCAAAAATCCTGGGGATCATTTTGTGGTCTCTATACTAATCGCCAGCCTTCTTTCCAATCATCTGCACACTAAAAAGTTTGATTTTCAGTGTTATTTAAGAGACATTTGGTTTTATATTGTTTCTTTGGATTTTGAAAAACCAATTACTGGATTTGGCTTTTTAAATTGTGGACTTTCTTTTCAAATGTTAATTTGGGTTTCCGCCGAATAGCAGGTTTATGAATTTCTTCTGATGGCATAATCATCAAAACATAGTAGAAAAAGGACTAATCTCATCATAGGCGTAAACATGCTGGTATAATTTATGATTATGCTCATATTCATCAACATAGCATCATTTGTATACATCCCATGGTGCACAGACAGATTTGAGATGATTCCACATAGTTTGTCGATGGTTGATCATATACGTAGGCAACTGCAGCTACTAAACTGTTTGTGATGCTTTGCCAATATTCCGTTTTGGAAATACTTTAACTAAACGTTGAAGAAGCATGTGCTTTAGACTAATGCGTTCACATCTATAAAATACTTCACGTATTACTTGCAATGGCAACTAAGGTCTGTCGCAATACAGTACATTGAATGTCTAAAGAAAATGACAACTAATAAGTCGTAAAGGACACCAACACCCTTTATTCCCCGACCGCACTCGCCGTATCCAGGAATCGAACCGAAGTCCTCGGTGGAGACGAGCTAACATCTTCTTCACTATACCATACTCGTATCCACCACGGTGTTGGTGCATTTTATTGACTTAATTAAAACCAGTTGACTTATTAGAATCAAGGGTTTTTTCATTCTCTTTAGATATTACTTGCAATGAATTCAAAAGAAGTACGGTATCAATGTTAGCCGCGAAAGGAAAATCTCGAGAAAATCAATAACATCGATTAAAATCTCTGCGTCTTGCATATAAAGATAAAAAAACAAGGATGTAGAATTTACCATAGTTGCTTGAAGCAACTCTTCTGAAATTATGCATAAGCATGATTATGCAAGGATATCCATCTGTGCAATCTCAAAGTAAGATTGAAGATGAATTAATAGCAAGGTCTAAGAAGACAGATTGATTAAAGATATTGGGTGGAAAAGATTGCGGTCGCAATAGCAAACCTACATGCCTCAGTATACTGCATCTAATTTTGCGTCCCTGAAAGGCATCCAAGAAACGAAATGAAAAGGTGAGAGGTTGGAAAATCCAAGTCTGTTTATTTAAAAAAACATTTCTCGTTGCATTTTAATTAAAGAAAATAGAATTGATTTGTCTTTCGACCCATAAATGATTTGTTTTTACTTTTCCAATATATATTTCGGCGAACCGCCTTTTTTCAGTCTGATTTTCAATTTTTCAATGATCTTATCTAAAAAAATTTTAATGTTTTAAAATCAAATCTGGAAATGTCTAGAATTAAAAATATCATAGGTGAATGGGGGAAGATAGTGAAGTCATAGTCTATTAATGACTCATCTGATTGAAAGAAAAATCTGATTGAGAAGGGCCGAAATATATTTTAGAAAAGCAAAAGCAAGTTATTTGTGCGTCGAAAGATAAATCAATTTTATTTTCTTTAATTAAGATCTTTCCTAAATCTTTCTTTGTAAGTTCAGTTGATATCAACTGAAATCATTTCTCGTTTGTTTTTCAGAATACCAAATTTTTATGGTTATTTTCAGGAACAATTTTTGGGGGTCCTGGGAGGAACAGTTGAACATTAAAATTTTGTTTGAAAACACAACATTTTAAAGCCTGTAAAATCTCAAATCACATCAATCTCTAGTACTTATATCAAGAAATGATATCTTCCATGACTGCAATGATTATTGACTCTGCAACGTCAAAGCTGTCTAATTTTGAAATGGGATCTCAGATTCCGTTGGATTCAATGGGTGGGATCAGTCAGACACGTGGACTATTGGTTCAAGATCTCAGACACCTCATGAATGACCCGTATATTCCTTCGGTCTTCCTATCTTGCATCTCGCGCACTGTCTGGGTCACAATGGGCCCGCATCGCTTCTTTATCACCTGTCTTCCTTCTCGTAGGCCCGCATCGCTGAAGAAATTGGTGGAAGACATCAAGAAGTAGGCGGAAGGGTTACTTGTAGGTCAGACTTTCCCGGCACGTGCCGAAGCTTGCCTGGTACTCCGAATGGCGACGAAAACTTGACCCTATGATCCGATCAACAAATAAGTAACAATATTATCATTTCAGCAGTTTACGCAATCTCTCAGTACTTCCTTCATGACATTAACTCACTTTGAAAACAGGTGCAAAGTTATTCCTTATTCATAATTAATCATAGTAAATAGTCACATATATTAATCATAGTCACCTCATATACCATAGATATATGATTATGTAATGCATCCGTTCGGAAAATACATAGCAATTTGATATTTACTCATCGAAAATTAAGCTCGTGCCACTGATGTGAGCGCGCAGTAGGCAAGATAGGGTGGATTTTTTATCCTATCATTGCTAACGCTGCTTGTTCGCTTATTCAAAAGAAAAAATGAATTTTTCTCAAAAATTATTCATGCCGATTCCACTGATTCTTTGCATCAAGAAAGAATCTCTGGAGATGTTTTGCTTTCTGTCTGCAGTGTAATAACAACTTTTAAAACAATTATGGCCGAAGTCAGTACTTGTCATCTTAGGGAGAAATGCTGGTTTCCAATAAGGAGCGAATGAAATTTGTATTTAATGAACTTGTTTAGGATACTTATTTGGCTGTAGCTAACTTGCTAGTTGCTGCTCATTACTTGCTCGTTAAAAGCAATTGATGTAGACATTTTTAGTGAAAATTAAAAAATTAAGCGTATTTACATCTATGAAAAATGAGGTCACGTCGTATTCGATAGATATTGCCGACGTTTCTGACGTTCAACTTTTGTCGAAAATCCAAAAGTAAATTCGAGTTAGACTTCGAGGATATTCAGTCACCATTAATGACGCAATAACTGAACCGTCGAATTTAGCTTCCACTGAAGCATTACTCCGCCTCAATTGAAAACAATTAGATGACAGGCATGCAGACAGAATCAATCCCAGACCAAATATCATAGATATAGGCATGTCTTACTATTAGAACTATTGCTAGTTTCATAAGATCGAAAATTGCAACATGATTTGGTCGGGGCCTACCATGCACTTTACCATGGAAATCGGAACCTCGTACGCTTGTATATCAAAATTTCAACTACTGCCCTTATACATGCTTTCATCATTAAGAGTTATGCCCTGACGAATAAGAGACTATGATATCCTGTTTCATTGCTAACATATTATCAGCACTCAATTGCAAGACTATTTCCTAATAGGCTATAGCAGGAGCCCGATAATTGAAGACGCTCACTGATAGAGGAAATTTGACATATCATGTAAAAACAACGTGATTAAAGTAAAATTGATATTCATTGCTTCAAATTAAATTAGAACACATTATCATCATTTTTTTCATTTCTTCGTCGTCTACCTCAAATAGAGTATAAGAATGTAACTTCACTTTTACATCACATGTTTGAGATGCATGATTATTCCATCACATTGTGCAGATTACTTAATTTAAGACTTAATTTCTTATAGTATTTTGTACAATTAAAGTACCGGTAAGCATGATCAATGAAAAGGTCGACGTCATGTATATAACAGATTTCTAGAAATCATGAGGGTTACGACAGACTATGGAAAACAATGTTCATCCTCTCAAAAGTATTCGGTTGATATATGCCCAAGTTACTGATCATCGGAAGTCAAAACAAATGCATGTGTTCACGATAGATAAAAAGTTGTAATCTCATTGACACGCGGCATAGAAGATTTGTACACTCGCGGCTAGAAAAGGAGGAATACTGACAGTACGGGGAAGACAAGAGGAAGCAAATCACCCTGAGAAAACACCCAACACTCTCACCCGAGCATTAGATTAAAATTAAGGCTCAAATTTCGATCTTGAGGCATGAGACGGTAATAATGAGTGTCACCAGTATTAGTAATAGCCACAGGCCGATATAAAGTAGATTTATCCGGGCACCAGTCAGTAATTGGAGGCAACTGTTGCTCTCCATACGGTTGGAAGGCACTACCTCGTATCACTGGGGCCAAGGGAGGCTGAGGAGAGGCTGTAGGAGCCCAAGAATGGCAAGTTAATTCACTCTTCATTGGTTTCAGTTCAACAAGTTGCGGCGAATGGGCGGCAGCAGAAGGCCAGTCCTGCCCTAGCCCGGGTTCAGGACCACCCAGCATCGGCCCTGTGTAATACGTAGGCTGGTCACCTAATTCCGGAGCAACATTGGAGGCAGGGAAGAGGTAAGGAGAGGCATAGACTTCATTGTGGATGACCTCGGGAGCAGCAGAGTTGCCCATTATTACAGATGGAGCTGTTCGAGTGAGCACGGAAGGAGGGGTGGCAGTTGTCAGATGTCCGCCGCCACTTACTGTGTTTAAACTTGGCAGGAGAGGTGTGCTGACGCTGTGATTGATGACAGGAGGCGCCAGACCAGACATAACTGGTCCTGGAGGAGTGAGGTCAAGTGTGGAGGCGGATGCAAAGGAGAAGTTGGCATCTTGGGCAGCAGCTGGAGTCACAGTCATTCCAGTAGACACATTAACACCCTGAAGATCTAAAACAGGGTAACCGAGACTTGCAGGAGCGAACAAGGAGCCATCAGAGACCGCAGGAAGTTCGTGGCGACGCGCCAAATCTTCGGAAAGTTTGGAGAAAGGCGGCATCACGGTAGCCGTGGGCTGTGGGATAGGCCGAGCGCAGAAACATTCAAAAGGCGGACATGCGCAGGAGCCATCTGCAAAGAGAAAAAGAAATAAAATATTTGCTACTGAAAACTGATGGTTCAGAAAAATTAGCAAAAATTCAAAGATGTCTATCACACAAGCCTTCATAAAGTGAATTAATGTTTCCAACTCATTATCAATATGAAAGTAAGTGATTATACTGTGATGGTCGTAAATTATGTGTAAATACAAAATTGTTTTCAACATTTCATTTCACCTTTAAGGCAAGTGGACTTAGTGAGATTGTACTGCACTTTTAAGGACTAGCTCTTCGTGTGTTATAGAGGAAAATGAATTTGATGACTGCTATCAAAATAGAGTATACAAGATAGAATTGCTTAAAATCAGTGAAATGCTTATCGTCTGATAAAATGCGAATTCTGATTACTAATTGTCAAAATGCAGTTTCAAATGCTTTCGAATTATGTGTAGGAGACAATATGCTTACCTTCAACTTTATATACGCATATCAACCAAAATGTAGAGTTCTATTTCAATTTTTTGATCAATCATTTTTGATACAATTCATGAGATAGCCAGAGCAGAAATTTACTAAGTTGACAAGAACAGTAAAAATAAATAATGGATGACAAATCTGACATATTTCTCAGCGTCCTATTCATACACATTTTAAGTTCAGAACTATCCCGCAATGGATGATAATCAATGTAACTAAGTATGCATGATACAACGAATAGCTCAAGGAATAAATCAGTATATTTGCTGTAGACAAATTGCTTTTGAAAGCCTTTACTTTGCTTCATACGATTGATTCGCAGCGTACATGACATTACCCAGAGCGAAAGTCAAATAGATATCTTTTTGACTGGCGTACTTGTTCTAGTGGTCGCTGTGCGTCCAGGAAATCTGGGTTCAAATCATGATCGGGTCAAACCTAAGACTTTTAAAATAACTACCCTCTGCATTCTTGCTAAACTATCAGTAAACGAAAGAATGAGGTTGGGATAAATGAAACTCGATCATGGAGGAATGGACTCGCCTAATGTGTTCCGGGTATAAACAAAGTATATTCACATGTATTTAATTATTTTGCTACAGATTATCATACGCTCAGATATTCATCATTTCTTAAGCTGAAAAAGCAGGCATAAAAAAGCATTAAAGGAAAATAGAAATGCTTATTTGCTGCTTAGCAGAATTTATTGCGTACGTATTGTTGACATAACATCGAAGCAGAATACTGAAGGAATATACTCACTCGGTGGTCGGGGAATGGTAAGATCTGGAGGAAATCCATCTACTTCATCAAAATGGCCTCTCATGTGCTTAGCTCGCTTCTGAAATCAGACCATTTAGAATCAAAATAAGCATTTAAAGTGTAAATATAAACATGAACTCACCAATCGCTTTCCATCTCGGGAGCGACCTCCTCGACGATATTCGGAAGATGGTTTGGCTTCAGGTCTGGGATGATCGTGATTTCCCTTTGCTTGGAAGAAAATTTTATCATCAAGTTGCCTCCAGAAGTGGGTAACAGGATAACCGCAATGACCTCGACAAGGAATCAAAGTCAACAGACCACCGCAAGTAGGATTTGGACAAGGTTTACCTGGAAGCAAGAAGCAGAGTACATTAGAATTCAATTATAAACCACTCAACTTTTTATTGCGGCTACTAACAGCCCAGCAACTGCACCAGACACGAAATATGCATATAGATATGTCTCGTCATCGAACTCAACCATCTTATGTTCTCGATAATCACAGTGAGACGAACTTAAACTTTTCTTTACAAACATGAACCTGATGCCCCGAACGCGTGTAACTTGTTGTTACCGAGGCCTAACTAAAATGCCAAGGCATTAAATTCCTATTCAATGTTGAATATCCTGCAGCCAAAATAGCATTATAAATGTTCATGGCCGAACAATTGCTTTGTTAACAGCGTCAGTGTTTGAGCCTTACGGCAAGTGTTTGCGGAAGCAAAGACGAATGGATAAAAGGTGGCGCTTTAATTATCCGTCTCACAAGACACTGTTTTCTCATTGAGCAACGACATCATCGTTTGTTTAGAGACCTGCCCGCCCTCTCTATCTATCTGAGCCAAAGAACAAGATTTGCTTCGGGCTTGTGACAGTTGCCAACGGGAGTCAGCTCAATTAGAGTCCACTATCAGCCACACCATCTTAGCCCATCTTTGTAGCACTGACTTTGCACCTGTGTAAAAAACGTGCTCAAACTCACTCGTCCATCACTTAGATTATCTATGAGAACATCTACGTGTCGTCAAGATTGTCGTCGAGGTAAAATGCCTCGTGCACGACCGTTATCTCCTCCGTCACGATTAGAAAATGACCAGTCGATGTTAATCGAGCAGAAAAACAGACGGTTAAATGACCAGTCCAAGATGCATCTAAGCGGCCGATGCACGACATCAGCAAAACTCAAATTGACCGTGACAATCAACATGCTCACAATAATGTCGGATGCATTCTATTTATTACCATTTCTCTATGTCTTTGCAATAAGTAGGTAAAGGAATAAGCTTTCCGAAATTGGTTTCCTTGATGGACGCAATTACAGTGGAATTATGTAAATGTATTGATGCAAATCCTCTCGGTAATATACATGTATATACCCCACCTAAATGCAGATGTGGAACAAATGCAATTTTTAAACTTCTCTACCCGAATCTTTGTATTGGATTGCAAAATGTTTGCCACGTTTGAGAAAATTAAGAAATGTAAACAGCATTACGGACTTTCAGGTATATCAAATTTATGAATTGCTTTGAAACCTAAACATATATGGATTTGTTAAAAGGGAAACATGTTTTCAGACATGATTGCCGAGGCTCTAGTTACATCTTTTCGCTTTCATTTGCTTGTTGGTGTGGGACTGGGCCACGGTGGATTTCAAGGTTTAATTTAAGTTAAAATTTCAAAAGGCATAGAAATCTATGTTTACCAGGTTCCTTCAACATGAAAGCAGTACTTGTTTTAAAAAGTACATGTGAGAAAACCTCTGCCGAATTTTACAATATGGAGAATATTTACACTGTGCAAGTACTAATAACTATACAAGTATTCTACGTTGAATGACGAACATCTCTACTCGATTCCCTATTTTTGTGGGCTTGCCCAGCCACTAATGAAAGGAAGTGTTGCTTGCAAAGAGAATCGAAAAAATTAGCATTAAATCAAAACATCGAATACGTATGGAGCACTTTTACGCGAAAATTACGAGCTAGCACTAAAACACGAACAATAGAAGTTATATCGGATCCAGCCATGATATCAGATCGCAGCACCACATCCTTTTTCAGCCATGCAAGATTATCGGAAGACTTTTTCCAACCTACTTTGGATTTTAGTGTATTTATCATTCACTTATCATAATCGTGGTGCAGTGGCTAAGTTCTTGGCATTGCGGTCGCCTTGTCCAAATGCTTGCTGATTTGAAAACATACTTAGCTTCTCAATGATAAGCATCTGTCGCAGCAAACGTTCAGGGGTAATCCGCCTCACTTACGCTTCGATGACAAGAAAAAGCGCAACCTGAAAACATGTTCTAACTACCAGAATTTCTTCCTTCTTTGTATGCTTGCAGTATGGGTCATCAACATTTTGCAGTGAAAATTGAGAATTGGCACGAGCACTATGGCAACTTAGCATCAAGACGAATTGGTACGTTCTTGTCTGACATTTTTGACAAACTCCTGCGTCATTAGCGTGAGAGTGGGAAACAGTAAATTTCAATATTTATCATTCTTATTCGCGTAGATTTTTGGATTGTTTATTTACATATCTCATATCGTGTGTCAGAAGCCCGTCAATGAATATAACCTATCTTGAAAAGCGATTTATTGGATGAAAGACTTACCACACTGCTTTTTCCTTGCTTTATCACAAATTGCAGGACGAAGAGTTAACTTTTTGCCGTTGGGAAGCTCACATCCACTGCTGCACATTAGAACTCCAAGACACGACTTCTTCAAAATGGTCACATTATGATTGTTGGTGTTCCGCATGGCCCAACCGCTGCTATGTCGCCTACCATCTTCAAGTCGTAAAGTGTAGACGTAACGACAGTGACCATCAGGCCATAACTGGAACTCATCCGTTTTATCAATCTACAAAACAAGAATTTATAATTAAAATTCTGAGGGCATATATTTTTCATCGAAGTAAGCTAGTATTAAATTATATTGCAACACCAATTGCATGATTTGTGACAAATGAAAGAATTCATGCATGGAAGCAAGAAAAAACAAATCCTTTGGGCGATACGATAGATAGAAGCATTACAGCATGTTAATAAGAGTTGCAGGACTTAGAATGAAAGGTCGCAGAGTTGCAGGTCGCAAGATGGAAGATTTGACGTTATCAACCCTCAAAGGTAACAACATGAAGAGGGATTCCCGAAATCAATACCAAGTGTAAACAGATTTTATAATGATAGAAATATTCAAGATAATCATAATCAAGTGTATTTTATATTTCAATACGCTTCCGTGGTATCTTAACAAAAAAATGACCTTTGTAATTGAATAAACATGGATAGAAAAGAATGTGCATGGTGTCATGCATAACTAGATGAAGAGAAGAAGTCAAAGACGTCTATTAGCCAATACCAATACCAAGGCAGATATGCATGCACATGCAAGCCCTTTTGCCTTCTTTCTTCACACACAAAAATTGATATATTTCCACAGTTCGTTCAATTATGGTGGAAGTAGTGTTTGCTACACGTTAATATGTATTTCTTATCATAATTTAAGTATTAATAACATACCCAATATTGTCTGATATTGTTTTTAACACATTTTTGCATCTTCCTTGCCCAGTTAATTATCGTTTCCCGAGTCAGGATACTACGATAGTGTTTGGGAAGACATAATACTTTGCTTACACTTTTTATCCATTTATCTCATTTTAAAGAGATTGTTTTAAATCTACAATATACTGAATGAATTTGATGACAATTATCATTATTCAAGCAAGGGGCCCACAATATTATTGATGATACTATAGTAATTCAAATATTTTTTAATACATTTTACAAAATAAGAATGGATAAATAGCTTGATAAAAAAACTGAAGCTATTTCCCAAGACTATTCTTTAAAATAAATAATCCAATGAAAATTGAAATGTTTCTGAAGCCATCAAGAACTGGAAGAAATGGGGATGAAAGAATCAGAGCGGACTATGAGGATGAAAATGTAATTAGAGACAACTAAAGCAGCCGAATGTTTTTCATGTTGATTATAAGAAGCAAAAACATTGCAATAACTGTTGCCTCAATATATAGAATCTGTAAGAAATAGGAAAAACGTAATTGAGAACATCAATTTTTCTCAATATTTTCAACTGTTCACATTTATCCAGTTGATCGATTAGTGACTGTCTAGAGATTGTCATAGTCATAATAGCATAAATACTTGACATTGCTTCGTGAAGTCATGAACACACATAAGACGCGTTTTTTGTGTTGGAGCAAAGTTACAGTTGTATACTAGTTATCGTTGATCATATACATAGACTTAATATGACATTTTACATGACTTGATATTGCATATTGAGTGTGTGAGATAGAGGAATAAGCAGCATTGATGAAAGTATTTTGCAACTCTAATGTTCATTATTTTTTTTTTGATTACATTTTACAAAACCGCAAACATCCTCGTGAACGATGCAAAACTCAAGCATTCTAAGGTTCAATTAGTTTGTAGCCTAACGACAACCATCGTTTGCGCTGTGATTTGTATCACATAGTCCTGTTGAGAATTAGATGCATCGTAATCATCCGAAAAGTTAAGGAATTTTCGTCGAATTACATGTTTTGATTTTAAAGAGAATCAAAAAGTTATTCTGATTAACAATTGCTAATTTTGCAACTCATGTAATATTCATTTTATGTCAATAAAAGTAAGAAAAATTAGATGCTCAGACATGCCAATTTGAACGCAATGTTTTGTACCAATCCCTTGGCGTACTATGAATACATTTTGTTTGAATCGACATCTGTTCACCGTCATAAGTTGCACCAGTTTAAAATATGAATTCAAATCTTTTTACAGAAAAGACAATGCTGATAAAGCTTGTATGGCTCATTATTTCAAAAATGTTTAACATAAATAAGTATTATTACGGTAAACACCATCAATCGACATATATGCACATGCATTTGATGTAAAATCTATACGAACGACCAAATTACCACTCATATTCGAAATAAATCCATGAATGAAAGTGCGAATTTGCATCAAAGAAATATACGATGCAAATGTAGGCTTAACATTGATTATCTAAGTTCCAAATTTTATGACAATCTGATAAAAACTGCATCAGAAATTGAGATGCTGATAAGTAATTGAGAATCAAAAGATAAGCAATTATAGGCAATGCGTCGACAATATTGAATGACAAGTATGGTACTGGTTGCATTCAGACTAAAATTCTGAACAATCTTTACCAGAATTGTTAAGCTAAAAATTATTCATACAATGCGCAAAAACAATAAACAGCTTTAAATCCATTTGATAAAAGTTTCAGATGAGTTTATACAGGCCTGCATAATACGCATACTCGTACGTATATCAAAAAAGTCTAAAATGTTTTAAATGTTTTACTATACATGCGCATTTATAATTGTGATCTGAAAGCCATTTGCTAGGCACAATTCGCAGAAAGAATAAATAGTTTTACGCTCATTTAACAGTATTTCAGAAGAGCTTACACATGCATATCTTGCTTATCATGATTTTTGAATTTTCAGCTTCAAGTGCCAACAGTATACAAATATAAATGTGGTGTCATAAAAAAGATCACATCAATGAATCAGATCACAAAACTACAGAAATGTAACCAATACTATTTTTGCTCTTTTGTATGACCCTAAAATTTGATGCATTGCCTTAAAAGGTGATAAGTTGAAAGCATGCTTTTTGATAAGAATATCGTAGACAAAGAACTCATCGGCGAATAATAAGGGTTAATAAAGGTGATGTTTCAAAAATCGTTAAATAAGTAATGTTAGGCGGTTTCTAGTATTTCATTGCAAAAATCTACGTCAGTAAAGATTCTAGATCTACATCAGAGAGGGCTAAAATTTTAATTACATTGACTAGACATGCTGTAAAGTAGATTGCAATATCTTCTCATTTGAACGCATGACTATGGTACACACATTCCATGCAAACATGAAATGCAAAAATCACATTTAAAAATCAAAGAGCTTATAAGAAATATGTATGCCACATTTAAAAATATCGTGGCAGAAAGATTATAGGGCGAAAAAGTCATTTTCCATCTGATTTGATAAAGAATCAATAGAAGCATCATCGGTAACAGCATTTTCTCTATCAGCTTTGTCTGTTCTAATTATTTTCAATGTAGGCAACATATATGCAGTTACAAATGAATCTGACTAGTTGAGAGGCTGCGAGAAATAAGCATAAAATCGCTAACAATTTCATCCTCATTATGGATTACTGCGATTGTCCAAACATCAGGATTATCCTGAATACCTAATAGCAAGCTATTGGTATTTGAATAGTCAGCAAGAGAATTATCATTTCTCACTATGACTTCGGATCTGAATAATTGATGTGAGATTTTAACAGTGAATTTGAATACATCTTCATTTTGAGAAATATATTATGTAGGGCCTAAATGAATCCAGCATTCCCATTAGTCAAATGATGCATTGATTACCAATGATATTTCTTTAATTTCCTGATCAGCATCAAATACGCAAACAACAATATAATCAACCACTTTTTCCTTAACCATGAGTGAAAGATGTATTTCGAATACAGATACACATGTCTCTATGTGATAGATGTGACGGCAGAAACTGAAAAATTTAAAATGTACATCAATCAATTAAAAATAATTATCTACAACGCATCATTTTCTTAGCTTTAAAAAATTTCCTAAAATGAAGTAACTTTGTCTGACTAAATAAGTTTTGACTATATCAAATTTTCAATGATACGGGAGCAATAAGTAAATAAGTAAGTAATATATTAAATGAACATCCAAAATCTATTTATGTAATTCTTTATTAATGGTTTGTTGACAGCATCCGGGTAATTGCTATTCAGGCTGCTAGTTTATAAATTCACTTAAATTATTATCAGTCAAAGTTATCAAGCGGTTTCTATGAAACATTCAAGAACGATGTGCATCTCTAAATGATGAAACGACTGTACCATATATCCTTTGATTTACATGTGAAGGTATTGTGCACGGTAGTAATTCACTCTTGACTGAGAGAAGCATATTTTCTAATAACAGTTCAGCATAAGATAGGCAAATTTTTTATAGGGGTTCACCAGAGAAAATGATGTGAGCCCGTTCTGCTAACTACCATGCTGCTAACGATGCTGCCATGCTGCCATTCTGCTAACGATCCATGCTGACTACCTATGACTGAAATGTTATCCCGATGACGAACATTATTAAATATTTAGATCAAAATTTGACAATGCAAACTTCCTAACAATAATTGTTAAGGATTATAAATTTCATCAATCAATTAATACAAGAATCATAATTTTGAAAACTCAGTATTTGCAACTAAAATTTAATAATATCTTCACTCGGCTGGACAGAAAATATTCATTGGCATTTAAAATGGATAAATTTGTTGGGTATCCGTAGAAATTTATCTAAATTATGCTTGCTTTGATAACACGGATCACACAAGATTAAACAATTATATATTCACATTTTCATCTCTAAATTCGGGTATTTGTAACTAAACTGATACGATTCCATCAGTTGTCATCAACCGATTTTACAAACATGCGAGTATGAGACTGTGTTTGATTGCGTAAGAAAATTGCAGATGTAGGTCAGCCTGTTAACTTGTATTCTTATAAATTTCAGATGCTGATAATATCATTGAATCGTTACCTGTGGAAGCTTGCTGTCATTGATATCCCAAGAATGTTTTCGGTCCCGTGGGTTCGGGGTTCCATCGTCGATCAGTCGTGTATTCAACTTCATGTAGGACCTGCGAAGAGATAACCGTTCAGATCTCGGGGCGTCACGCGACTTTGAATGACAAATTTAGGAATATAATTATTCCGTTGTAAAGGATTCACTTTTGCGATATTAGAAAGAGCAGTGTTGCGTATCATTGTGTTGAGGCACAGAGCGCTTTCCGACGGCCCAATCACATTTCAATATGGATCAGGCTGCTCACAATGCTCACCCCATAGGGCGCAGCTCTCTGAGCAGGTGGTCTTGGACAATAGCACCTGCGCGTCGCTTCCAATTGGTTGACACTAACATTTCAGTACAATTGCTTATCGGTGACATGTACGTTGTCGTCCGTCGAGAAATTGCAATAATAAGTAACGAAAATGTGACGAGTATTATCGATGACGTAATGATCCTGTTGAATATGTTAGCGATTCGAAGTTGGGCAAATCCTCTAACTTTTCTCACGTTCTACCGTAGACCAGTCAACAGAAGTGGGCACTCCGCCTGATTCCAACACTTTTATACGGAGTAGTTGACGAGGTGTGGGACCAGCATGGCGAAGATTTAGGTGACAGTGGTAAAGGGATATGGGCGCTACGAGCCTTCTGCATCTCCACGCGGGCAGTCCGACCATCGGGGCCTCTAGTTTAGGGACATCGGCCCACATTCTCACGCCCGCAGACAAATACAACATTTGAGCTCGACCATTCGAGCTCAATTCGCTCATTATAGCAGTCTGACCGCAAGGGTCGTGACCTTAGTGTAGGCGGTGTCTCATTTGGGAGAAGAGAGTATGAGAATATGGAACCGAAGTTTTGGGATCGCAAGCAAGCCGTTCGGGATGCGGGAGGGCGGAGTCTACGTGCGTGGGAGGTATGCAGTCCATGACCACGTGCATGACCTCAAATTTGACAGATGTCCCTTGAAAAGTGCAAGACCAGAAATACAGCAAAATCGCAAAGTTCAGGATCAAATGTCAGTTACCAAAATGACAGACTACGTTAAAATAAATTTTCGAATTTTCAAATTTCAAAAAATTATGAGCGAAAGAATTTAAAAATTAGAAATGCAGCAATTAGTTGTGGATAAATAATTTTCAACATTTTCAAATATTTTTCTGGACTTGATCAATGACATAATGAATCTGATACAGGAATACTAATAATATTAAAAATCATGAAAAATTTGAGACTTGACGGCTGTAGTGTCGCCACGCACCCACTGCGTTCGGTAATTCGCGCATGAATAAGATTATCACCGAAAAGTCATACGACGTAAAATTAAAAATGTTACCCGAAGACAATATCATTTCCCTAACAATCAATAATAAAATAACACTTGATTTGCTCTTGAGATATTTTGTATATCCCTCTTAAACAAAATGATACATAGTATGAAATCAATGATTTTTCATTCGAAAATAGACAGTTAATTTGTATTTTACATTATTGCAGAATTAAGACACTGATATGCAATAAATTAAGCCATAGGAACATCCGACGCCGAAAGGTTAGCATGTTAGAGTTTTCAGTACGAACTAATGATCCTCATGACTCTAGAAAAATCATCAATCTCGAATGAATTTTGAGACAAGTATTTTCAAAACTTTGTATTATGGTTTTTCAATCAAAAATATTTGATTTTGACTTCAACAAATACACGCAGGATTAGGAAATAGTTGAATCTCTGGAGTACTACATGAGTAGCAATCTTCGATCTCATATATACTGCTCTTGACAGGAAATCAGTCTAAACAGATCTTTATTCAAATATCCAACCGTGCAGAAAGTTCCGATCTGGAAACGATCGTTTATTTAATCGCAAGTTCATTATCTAGTTAAATCCAGCACGTCAATAGTATTACTATCTCTGCTTTATTTGCATGTCTTTGAGCCTGATTCGTACAAGAAATTCTGTAGTTCAAATGTAAATTAATTTACGAGTAGTTTGAATGACAAAATTGCCTATATGCATTTGAATAGAAGAACAAATAGTGAATATTCTGTCAATAATTATATGAAAAATTTATTAAGTCAGTTTTTCAACATTTTCTCATTTATGAATTACCTTGTTAGATAACTATTTGCAAGGTATTTACGTATTGGAATATAATTAATCATTTTACCTCAGAATAATTCTGCTCATATTTGTTATGGAGAAAATAGATATAACGAAATCTTGAAATTATGATCAAAACCTAACTTCAATAATAATATACTTTCAAGGAATCATGACTCTATAGGTCGACATGTTTAAATTCGATGATTCTGTAACTATTCATATCTTGTGGACATTAATTCTGTAAGTAGCATTGTTTTGAGAAAAGCGATAGATAAATAACGATACCTTGGTCATAAACAAAATATTATGAATGCTCGATGTGCATGCATCATAGTTTCAATTTTATTTCTGAACACTTAAAATATGCAAAATACTAAATCAATTCAATGTTCCCGCAATTATGCACATACATTAAAACTGCAACACCACAAATTGTACCTGTAAATTGTTAAATAATAATAACTAAGCTTCACAACAAATTCCATCAAGATCGAATATAAAATAATTATGTTTCACTTTGATCATTGCGCTACAAAGACATTAACAGAAAACGGAAATGGTTCGGATTTTCATAATTCAGACAGAGTAAAAAGTCTTGAATTGCCAGAAACAAGCTTAAGCTCTTGTCTTCGTTTGTCTTTGTGTGCATCGCTTACAATACATAGAAAATGGAAGTCGATGCAAATATGGAAAAATTGCATGAAAAGTACAAACATGGTGTTTAGGATCGGAGAATTTTTGTCATTAAGATACATGGAGATGTTGAAAACAATGTCAAAACATCAAACAGGAAGAATTATTCACTAACAACTTCTTCGACCGAGAAGTGTCGTCATCCTTGCAGTGTGCAGCTTCCTACAGCGAATGTCTTTAGAGACAAGATTGCCACAAATGCAGATGTTGAGAATATGTACTATTTTACCAAGAATCAAAATATAGCAAGCACACACTTCATTGTGAATTTTCAGATGAACCTTCAACTGAAGCTTATAAATTAATTCATCTCGGTCTAACTGGTGTCATGTTCGTCATATTTCATATAACTGATTTTGAGTTACAGTAACTGATTTTGATTGGTTGTAATTATCTACTTATGAGCAGGGTTTAAAGCGCAATGTCATGTTTTTAGATGTTTAAAAAAATACTTGAATTTGTGCTATTTATTGCTTTTTTTTCCTACACCATCCATCGCTTTTCTACGATTGAACAATATATTCAATGTGAAGGCAACCTCAAAAGTTGATTTTTGATGTGAAATAAAGTCCACAACATGTCAATCGTTTACTAAGTTGCATGTTTACATGCACATCACATTGCTAGCGAGGCTTCAAAATCATTTTTGAAAGCGATGTTTTGAAATAAGTCGCACAGTGCTGAGTTACAAACCCATTGTTTTCAATAATGCATTGTGATAAAACTGTAATTTTATCCCTCCAACAATACAGCTTTCCACCGATAGGCCCTCATTAGAAACCTTGTATCATAGTGAATTACAGCCTACGTTAATCGCATCTTGCACTAATGTGTATATATTGTATCATGCACGGAGAATTATTGCATAAAAAATCTACCTAAACACCAAAGAGACATTGATGAAAGTTAGGAATATGTTATCAGTGCCAATCCTTATTATCTTATATAAGTAAATCTTTTATCGAAAGTCATTATTGAGGAATTTCTATGAAAACAAAACAGAAAAACATGCTCTAAAACAAGCAAAGTATTTTTGGAATATATTTTGGATAATATTTTGCAATCGGAAGCATCTATCTTTGCTGAAAGCATTTGGTCATAAATTCTGAGATAAATTATTAGGATTTCACATTTAGGACATTGATGATTTAGGACATTTTAGGATTGACATTATATTGCATCTTTTACAATTGTTGAAGTATGCTGCAAAGATGCTTGCACAATCTCCTTTAAGTCTTTAACAATTGATAACCCATTTTATAAGTTTTCATAATTAGTAATTTCGATGAGGAATTCATCATTATGTCAATGTTAATATATTTCAATACAATTATTTTTTGAACATTGATAGTAGGAAAACAAATGTCTTTCTTTATTTTTCACAAGACACTCGCCCTTTGCTATTTTTGTAAGTCTGCAAATATTTTCCGCATAAATGTCAAAAACATCTGCAATTCTATTTCTTTTCTAATCTCACTTTTTCAAACAACAATTGATTCTGTTTACATTTTCTCTTTCATTATTGTATTCGATATTCACAGTCACATCTACGTTGAAAAGATAAACAAAAAATGAGTTGAGATATCATACGACGTCTGAGCAATATTTGAATCGAAGATTTTTTGCACTATGTCATGACTAGCAACTAACTGCTAATCTTTGTGAAACATCTTGAAGAAGCTGACAAAACACATGATTTTGATCCCGTCTCAGTTTTCTTATGAGTTCATGTCATAAAAAAGACGCTTCACTTGTTATAATTGTCGTCTTATCGATGTTGAGACATTTCCGCTCCATTATCAGCACATTTATTCATTGTTGGCTACATTATCAACATTTCAAATCATAAAAAATATCCCAGTAACAGGACCGCAGAAGACTTTTACAAAACAAGTGACACTTCATCAAAATGCATGAAGGAAACAACTTTCGTAATAGAAGCAGCCAATACCATACATTTAGGGTGATTGGTTTCCATTGCCTGCTATTTATATACCAAAAGATCATTCCCTGTCTAGAATTATTTTATGATCATTTGTTTTATTCAACATTAGAACAGTCTTATGCATTTGGTCACATTTTAATTGCGGCATATGATAAAAGAATGATTGAATTGCGTGCTCGAATACGTGCGTAGTCATGGTGCGCTATATATATTATAGAAATTCATGCAAGAGTATAAAGCTATCAAAAACAAAATTCTAAAAGATGATATTGAATAATAACAAAAGGCATCTCTGAATAGAAATACAATAGAATTGAATCCAATCAGGACGGGATATTTAATCATACAGCACTAATTTTGAATTTCATTAAATTATGGCTGAATGAAGCCAATTTATAGAATTTTTGTTGTGAATTACAGGAAAATACTGATTTTCATAATGCGGTTCCCGCAATTGTCTAGTATAGCATATAATGGGGCTTCCTGTTCACAGCGAAACACATGCTGAAGAAGAAAGATGATAACTTGGAAAGATCAGTGCGCAATAAACTACTTCTACAATGTGTCGCAATCGGTGCTGGCACTTGAGTAAGCACTTGACAGAACTTTATTCAAGAAATTCAATTGAAGTAACCCGGAGGAATGTTATCCGTATATCCCTGAAATTTAATATGCAAGAACGCTGTTTTATCTGCAGTGAGCTGTTCTTGACGTCTAGATGGAAGAAATTCAAAAGCTGAATAAAATCGACAGGATATTGGATACAATGATTGTCTCATTATATAACTTTTTAATACTTAAGATGGTAATCTTTTGAAATTCTTTCTCGGCATTATGAATTCAGCTCATCAACTCATATGGATTTACTCTCAATTTTTCTACCATAATCTGTGATTTATTTCAAAATCACGTTGCTTGACATTGTGACTCTTTTCAACAATAACATCAACATGCGAGTACCACACATTTTATTATTTGTTTCCTCTCGGGCCTATTTGACTTTATTCATCATGCAGCCAAAAGTAAAGTAAATATAGTTTCCTTTCAGTTATTCAGGTAGGCCCCAATACAAGGATTTCAAATTACAGTTCTCTTCATATGGAAAGCTTCTGAACATGTGACTAAAATACACGCGCATGTCAAAGTCAAAAAATATTTTGATAAAATTATAGACGACTGGACTATTATGGTAACCTTAATCAACTTGACGGGATTTTGATCGCTCAACTGATGGAGGAACCCTTCGCCAAGTGTTGCCCACCTATTCCGGTCGATCGCATGTTGTCACTAGTGATGGTTAGCAATCATACATATCATAATGTCTGAAAAAGTCTGTTATTTCCAACCATGACAAAATTGATCTTAACTAAATATACCACGAGGTTCAAATGTTCTAATTTTGAAGTTACATGTTACTAAGTCATACATGAAAACGTTTAATAAGTAATTCCTTTGTTTTACCAAATTAATAAATACATTATCAAAATATGACCGAATGAAATACATCTAAGTTGCATATCCAGTCAGCGTTCTAATCAAGAGCTCGGAGAAGCCTTCTCTCACATTTAGTAATGTCAGCATTTCACCATGTTATCTGAAAATTTAATGATGTTAAAGTATTGCTCAAAACTATGAAATATCTGCATAAAAAATCAATTAGCAAATTTGAGTTTCAGATTTATTTTAGTCTTATTTTGACTGTGGTTCTCCTTTTACAAAAACTGCAAATACTTCTCTGCCATTTTTTCAATGCAAAAATAAAAGAACATACAAAATTTGAAGAGGGAGAAAGAATGCAAGTTTATTGATATTTATGTAAATATCAAACTGACGAGATGCGAAAATTGAAAAGTGACGTAAATTGCAGACATGCAGTAGATGATAGCGAAATTTGTTGTTTCACAAAAAGTATTGCAAACATGGAATTCATTCATCATGTTGATTATGCGCTTCACTTTTTAATGGATGGCATGAGAAGCGCAAGACTTTGCACAATTTCATGCCTCGAAAGTGTCGATATATTTCGTCATTTGCTCGCTTTGCATCAATTCAATACTTCTTTTTTGGAAGAATTGATGCTTCAACTTCACTCATTTTCTTGACAGAAGAAACAACCTTGAATTTTAAATACTACAACTGCTAGCTGTAGGAAACGAATAGGAAGGACACTTTTGCAACTGATCTATCGGCTTATTTATAGGGGATCTAGGTTTCTACTCATAGCTCCTCTCACATTCTCTGTATATAGGCCGATGCTGCGAATAAAATTTAAGAAATTTTTCTAGGCATTGAAAATTCTGAGTTACACCACTTCATTGCATCAATATATTCAGCAATTGTCAAAATACAACACGTGCGCGTTATATAGGAGCTTGATAAGAGAAGGAATTACAAGCAATAATAAAACAACTATGTGAGGCACACTGTCCACCATTAAGTTCATAAACGCTCCACTTCCTGAGTATTTATGAGATTCATTAGACAGGATTTTAAGGAAATATATGACAGCATTGAGAGGAGTGCTTAATGTTCTACCTACAATGACAATGTCCAAAAAATGTGCAATATTAGCAGCTCTCATAACCAGAAATCGAAAAAATTATATGGTAAGTGTAATGAACTACATCTATCATAAATGGATGCAGCAGTATTAATGATAGTTTGATAACATTTAATGTCTGCTTTTGTTCATTCCTCTTCATTATTGAGCAAAATATGACGTCTATGATATGATATGACGTCCAGTGATCTATTCAATATAATGCATGCTTCTTAATGTTTTATTTTGTCAGCATTACTCACTTTGTTCAGACTTGTAAGGGGGACGGCCCGGCTCGGGATTATGCCTGAAAATGCTAGAACCAAAAAATCATGGTTTAAATACGAGGGAATCTTTAGAAGCAAATACGCTATGTATCTTGTGACATACATGTACATACACACATCCCAGCTGGGTTCTGCACAGATCACATGTATCAAAAGCAGTCGTAATTTAAAATAAAGCGATAAACAATACAACCTAAAAGGACATAAGCCAAATCATAGAATTTCATTGCTTTGTTCGGAATATACAAAACACAATTCAATATAATAGGCTATATTTTATCGACAATTTAATTCTAAGATTACATCGATGATTGAGACTGAGCGCGCTTTTAATGCTACATTCATTTATACAATGTGAAATAGGTCGAATCGATTTTACTTTTAAGCTACGAACGCTCATCGACAAAATGCCAAAAACATAATTTGCTGGCCATTTTTAAATCACAATTAGAATAAAGCTCGAGCTCATAAATTTGAGGGTTATTCAGAAAACATCAAACAAAAAGCGCAGTCCATTGCAACAGGATTCACAACGGGCCAAACGGCCAGAAATTAATGAACTGAGACTTTTTTTTAAACAGGCCTGGGATTGGCCGGGCCGGAAGATTCAGGCCCACATGCAAGTCTGCTTGTCAATGTTTACTAGCTTTCTATTTATTTATTGTTTGATAGTCAATTTGCATCATAGTGTATTTTTTGCCGCATTTTCGGAATTCAGTCTACGCCTATGAATACTTTCAGAATACGGTCAACGTCCTCGCTCTGTTTTCTACATATGCTATATGTCTTAGCGATCTGTTGTACTGAGTAGGACTTTAATGATAAGAACATATACGACTCTTGAAAATCCGCTTTATATGGATTCAGCCTTACTTCGAATGAGTCATGAATGCTGAGACAGATACAATGCAATATTAAAGTAAATATCAATACCTAACAGTCTAAAAACAAATTATTTTATGACAGATCGACCAATAATACTTCCTACTGAAAACAAAAGGTGCATATTCCAGAATGGTATTTGATACCTTTTCTCTGCAATGATTGAAACATATGCATAGGTACAGTGGAAACTAGTCATTCAATTGTGTTAAATATTTGATTGTCGAATAGCAGTGGTATTTGGCATTTTCATCTATTTCCATGCATTCTATGATTTATGCAAGAATGCCTGGATTTATGAAGGCATATTATCATTCATAAAATTCATGTAGTCTGCAATAATACTAATGATATTATTACGAATTTTTTTAGACGGCAAATCTTTGACAGAGATAATACATCAATTTAATATTTCGATCATCTGAAGTGGCAAGCATTATAACTGTATTTTCTACTTCATAGGTAGTAGGCAGATGCTGAAAATACAGAAAATTCAAAATGCATCGAATACTGATTTAAGCACATATGAAAATACAAAAGACATCGGCACGAATGAAGTAGCAGATGAATCGTCAGCAGATGAGCTGATCCAGTAGTTTAGGTATCTTAACGGAGTTTACCAAGTGATATCTCATCGACTATAAGATATTTCTAGCATAAAACGCTTTTTATTAGAACCGTCAGTCTCTTGATTCAGAGAATTGCAATGTCGTTCTGCGTCCAGATATCCGCTGTTCGGCACTTTGAATGCTAGAAACCATCTTGGTTAAAATTGGTCAAAATATTGTATCTGCAACTATTAGGAAGCTTACATTAATGGAATGTGTTCAGCCACATAGACAAATGTTCAATAACATGATGCGCACTAATTTATCGTCTTGCACGAAAGGTTGGCCATTTATCAAAAAAGGAAAAGTTTTTCACTCCCAATTTACGACTTCATGTTTTAAAAAATATTGGAATATATATTGAATCAACAAAGAGTTGATATTATATTCTTGAAGTATGAAGTCGTAAATTGGGAGCAGGAGTCTTTTTTCTTTTTTGACTAAGTAAGTACTTTTCACTTAATCAGGAAAACATAGGAAACCTCATTTATGATAATAATAATGATAACGTTATATTGATCATACGCCTCGGTAATGATAATCGTGAGACTGACTACAATTAGCACAATGAAGTAAATCGATTAATACAACGTTACAGGAAACAAAAGAAATAGCATCAGAAACGTATTAGTCATGCAAAAGACGTGTTACAGACGTGATAGTCGGGGTCAGTTCATATGTAACTCGAAATATGGAGAACCTAAACACGAAAGCCACTGTTTGCTAGCTTAGACAGGGACACTATAAAGGATTTGCTTCGACGAACTGTTTTGCACAACGGAATTGAAAATTTTCCCGAATATGGCAGGACGGATGGAGACAGGTGATGAAGAGGATGTGAAGGATCCTCAACCAAGGCGCGAAACAATCAAAAACCCAGGAAGACTTCTGTACTCCAAAGGAATGAACGCAGAACACCGGCATAAGGATGATTCACATGTTATTTTATGGCAACACGATTGTGTTTTCTCCATTTTTGAATATCACGAGCAGCTGGGCGAGCTGTCGTTGGAGCAATATTCTAAGATGCTGAGAATACATGAATAGAATACATCCACAAACTTCATCAATTATACCACAAACTTCATTCTGCTTCCCATTGGATTCCATGCGCTTTCCTTGATCCTCTCTAAAAAGAGGAGGACGGGTGAAATTGGTAGACGCGCAGATTCTTAGTAGTCAAAGGTAACAGGTAATTCTGTGAAAGCCTCCAGTTCGGCCTCGTTCCCTGCAGAAACCGGTTCTGGCTGATGGACAGAAAGAGTGAGATACTTCGCGAAATGTCGATAGCGGGACGTACTTTTTGCGTTAGAAAGACCGAGATTCGCAACCAAAATTCTCTTATTTGCCGCTGAGTAAAATGGCTCTCGTGTTGCATTTATATTTTTCCGCTTTTTTCGTCTTTAATCTATCTATTATCACAGATATTTGTTCACAATTCAGATTGCTCCTTATTGAAAATTCCACGAATGTTTGCTCTTACTTCCAATCACTATGGTTTCAGAGTGCACGTCTAATAGCAATATACAAATATGTCATGCACCTTCATTTCGATTTATATCTTTTTATCGCTGCAGCAGAGAGGAAAGGAGAATCAATGCGTTCGAGATGTGGGGCTGGCAGAGACTTCCAAGGATCAACTGGTGTCAGCGGAAGACAAGCGAATGTGTTCGATACAAAGTGAAAGTGCCAGAGAACAACGAACTCCGGTAGACCATCAAGCGGAGGAAATGGGAAAAGTACGCGAAATGGGATCGGAGACCCGACAGGCTGGTGTTGGCTACGATCAAAGGCGAAGTGGAAGCACCAGCGAAGAGAGGAAGATGGAGAAAGGCGAAGATTGAGGGTGAAAAGGCCACGAGATTGAACCTGAACCTTTTCATCGTGATTCCTCCTTCTGTGCTTATTTCCTGGGAGCAGTTCTTCTCACTGAAGCGCATCATTTGATCGAACATGTTAATTGTTGCCAGTTCTTCATCAATTCCTCGAGCTTCAAGATGATTCAATCAATTAATTCACTTTCTTAAGATATCTGTGAGCATGCTTATATCTCCTCAATACATTTTGATATTTGGTTCACGGAAATATTGATTAGTCAAAGAAGTTTAGAAGAAATAGAGAGGAAGGGAGAAACAGGGAAAAATATAAACTATGAATACATAAAAAGTGACAGTTTATTGCCTTTAATGTCTGAAAATGCACGTGTGCTGAAATTGCAATGCAGTGCATGAATGGGTCTGAAAAAAACTAAAAAATTAAGCTTTATCGACTTCCAGAATAGAATTAGAAAAGTTATAGTTATTCTAACATTGTTCAAACAAGCATGTAGATTATTGAAATATTATTTTGCAAAACGATTTACGCATATCTATTTTGTTGCTTAGTTCCATACAGAAATACATAAACTGATCTTTTCAATATGACTGTCTTTCATATGGAAATTGTCTTTGATATTGCTCATTATGAATGCATTTTCAGTACGAATTTTTCATGCAACTATTCATATGATAATCACTCTCTAAGAATTGATTTGCTTCAATTGACCAGCTGCACTTACATGTGCGATTTCATGACTCAATACAAAGCTAATCTTCATGAATCTATATTTCAAATGCTACCAGCACATAATGCTACGAACACAATGAAGAAGCTATACCAGCAGAAATATTAAAGTTTTGTTATATTTCTTTACAAACTCAACATCAGTGATCAGATAGTGATCGATACTCAAATCAAACAATGCTCTCAAGATAATCAATTTTCTATCAATCAAACCTTGTATGTGAGAATTAAGCTTTTGACGACTTGGATGTGGAGAAATTCTAAATAATTTCTGAACTATAGTCAATCCCGAATTGCCGAGGCAAAATTGATAACGACAAATTGCTCGAAGCAGGGAGAGCATGCATTTCTCGCCAGGAATTTCGGATTATGAAAAGCTATTTTCATTGTATGCAACGATAACGATTTCTTAGCAAAAACAACGATTAACTGTGTAAAAACACGCCTTTTGATCGATTTTTCTAATGGACGGTCTCGACAAATACATTTGAAATGTGGTGAAAGACGTTCAATTGACAAAGGCATGGCTCGTTGCTTCGGCACGAATTGTTTGGAGTATTCCATAAGTTCTATTGAAAAAATGTTTTTGTACATTTTGATATCATATAGCGCCATCGTAACTAAGTCGTTATGGCTTTAATTTCAAGCAAAGTACTAGTGCAATGAAGTGGACATCATAGATTATTCTTAATCATAGCATTCTGAAAAACTTGCCACCGCTTTTATAAAAAAAATCTAAAGATCTAAAGACCGCTTTTAAAATCTATCGATATTTATGTAGGCAGCCTTAAATGGTTTAACTAAATATATGTATATATATATATATATATATATATATATATATATATATATATATATATATATATATATATATATATATATATATATGCTTCTTTGTTACCTGAAGTGCAACGTCCATTAGGCACAGAGTCCTTCTTCCATGTGGTCGAGTTGTTATTTATCTTACCCTCATCTTTTTGTATACTTAGCGGTATATGAATATTAGAGTGGTTAGCAAGAATGCAGAGAGCAGCTCTTTTATAATTCCTAGGTTCGATCCGACTACGGCTTGAACCAAGGTCTCCAGGACGCAGAGCGAACATTACCACAAGGCCACAGCGCCCGTCACCCTACTAGGGTCTTTAGCGCATCAATATTCCGGGGGGAAGATTCGACCTCCCTCCTTAATTCCATATAGATTGTCTGAATCACACGATGTTCACGGCTTCACAGCACAACACTTTCATGATATGAACATTCTGATCGTGGCATTCATTTTCTTTATCTTTAATTTTTGTACTATGGATAGCAATCAATATTTAAAATTTGCAATTTTTCCGATTATTTTTTGCCTTCAATCTACATGATGATTACTTTTTACGATGCCTGAACAGGCGCCTAGGACTGTAAAAACAAGACTAGCATGATTTATTTGTGGATGATATGCAACTCAGATATACTTTTAATTAACTCATGTTCAAACTGTTCACGGAAGATCGTTGAATTTAGCTTATCGGAAAGTAATTTTATAGAATATCATGAAAAGTACTTTTTTGGAAGTCAGATTTTTGCCACTTTTTGTTGGCATTTTGTAGGACAACAGCCAACGAGACATAGATCTTCAGCGTTAGTACAGGATTTTATTAGCATGTGACTGTAAATCGCATCATGATCATCTATTTCTTTCTGTATAGGCGACAAAAAATGACAAGCTACGATGAATGAAATTATCACGATATTTGAAGTGATCATCTATTATAGCAAAAGCATTAGAGAGTATTCAAATATTGATATGGACTACTAATTACTGAAACTTTTAGTAGCGATGACAAATAGAAGCAGTCAGTTTTGTGAATTCTTTTAATAATTTGAGTTCTTTGGGCATGTGCAAGTCCTCTTCATCATTCATCAAATTTGAAGGTAATTAGAACTGTAGAGCACCATGTCAAATATACATTGAAATGATTGCTTTTGAAGGAAAATATTCCACAGTTCATGTATTCCATACACATGTCAATCCTGTCATCCTTTCGTGATCCAAAGCATCTCGTTTGCACATTCAACCAGTTTGCATCGTGAAAAGCAATCATTAAAGAGATTGACATCACAAGATTGGCAAACTTCAAAGATGATAGAATTTGTCAAAATTGTTGGTTTTAAATTTTGAATAGCTATTTCTTGCCCGAAGATGAGATAGAGCAAATGAATACCAACATCAGAATGTTCACACCCTGAATGTGTTGTACCATGAACTTCGTGTGGTTTAGATCAATGGTTACGGAGTTAAGGAGGGAGGCCGAATCGTGCCCCGGAAAATCGAGGCGCTTCAGATCCGGTATCTATAGGGCACCGGCATGTATAGGGAATGCTCGTCTACATATTTCAAAATTTTGATTCTGCTCACGATCTACCAATAATGAGAAGGAAGCTGAGCTGACCATCAGCAGTCAGATGGTCTGAATTCTTGTCGACTAATGTAGGAATGCACAAATTTCGCATTTCCATGATTAAAGACTGATTTTCAATTACATTTCAGTTACGTATATGTGGTTCACTTCATCGACAGGGTCATTTCATCGACAGGTGGATGATGTTCGCTCAAGAGTTTCATGCACCCATAGACAGTTAAAGACACAAATTAGCTCAATAACTCATAGACATCAAGCTATGACGTTTTTGAGCTTTATCAGGGACTACAATGTCAACTAACTCTGAACGTAGATATTGATGAAGAGACCTGTCGATGAAATGACTCAAGTCCATGATATCTACGTGTCGATGAAGTGAACCACAATCATTTCAGTTACACAGTTATTTTCAGTACAGGGTGGTCCAGATGTAGTTTTCTATTTTCAAATTCATTTAACTCTAGTTATGCTTCACCTATTGCATTAAATGAGATGTCCTTTCAAAATGAAAGATGTCCCATTTTGTTTAATATGACTTGTTTATGCGATTTTACATCATTTCAACATAATTTTCCATCAAAGAAAAGCAAACAAACAAAACATTTGAAAGAAAAATTTAATTTATTTAGCTATAATGAATCATTTAAAATGATTCATGGTGACTATCATTTGAAAATGACCCTGCCATTTTCACAACAACGACTTATTCTGTTGTGAAGCGTCGTTACAGCTGATATTCTTATGTCATTACTCATCAGTAGTCTTCTTAGTAGAAGATCGAATCTCTTCTTTAAGATTCTCGATTGACTGAAATCGTCTGCCGTCGTAGACTCGCGCTTTCAATCTTGAAATGAGTTTATCATGATTGATCGACTACTCATTGAAATTTGATTATGAATTGATTGCACAGTTAATAGAGAATGCAACACAGATATCTGAGTGGATCATTGCAACTTCCTTTGTTTTTTCAAACATGACTTGTATTAAAGATAATCAATTTTTATAAAATTGCAAAATGTTTCAGAGCATACAGCGAAAAAAGAACTTAATAAACTCAAAATAAATTGTTTGGAGAACAAATGGGATTGTTTGGAAAACTGGTGGCACCTCTTAAATGACACATTTTGTATTGTAGTATGATTCTTCTACTTGAAGCTACATGCTTCCAAAACTAGTAAGCTATATCTGGGGCATAAGTGTAACATCATTTAGTTGCACATTCATTGTTCTACTATGCTCTAATTTTTTTAAAAAATGTCTATTTGCTTCGTTGCAATTACACATTTTTCAATTACATTGCATCAAACGCGTCAAGATCATTCTGTTATGTAAGTTCCAAATTTCGTCAATAGAAAGAATCACAATATACAAGGATGAATTTCGTAAAACTTGACTAATCGAACATCATCCAAACAATGCCAAACAATACAACTTGTTAAATTCGATCTGTAGAAACTCAAACTTTACACAATCTTCACTTTGTGTCTTGTATTGTATTCTTATTTAGGAACAATTCAAAATCGCTTAACAATTCGGAAAATTGATAGTCTCATCCTAAGCTTTGTAGAATCAATTTAAACTCTGTCATTATCTCCTCAGGTTTTGCTCCACACTGACTCTTGGCACACGCTTCGCGCCCTGCCGCGTCAAAAACACCTAATTATTGCGGAGCTACCAATTAATTTATCACCAACGTCGGCAGTCGTTTTATAGTGTCAATTCCACCAGTCGAGTAGGAAATCTGTCCAGCAGAAAGCGAGTTAGTCCCTGAGGGCTGATATTAATAACCTCCCGAGTGAACCGTTGTCAGGGTAGTAGCGTCTACTCTTGATAACGTAGCCAACAACTTTTGTATCAGGTTTTCTGAACTCAGAAGGTTCATTCACGAAAACCTGACCTAAACACGACCAGTGGTGGATCCAGAGGGGATGTCGGGATGCATCCCCCCCCCCACCGGATAGCTTGCTTTTATTTCAGTTTTCGTCATTCAATTAAACTTGAAATCATGGAAAAAACTGAGATTGGCCGTGAATGTCTATGAGATCTGTAGGTTACTGATGTTGTGATCCGTAACTCATTTTTTCTTGCAAGTGAGGAATAGTCCGGCAGCCAGAACGACTTTCTGCAGGGAACGAGGCCGACAATCAGACTTTCACAGAATGATGCACATCCAATGCCTACTACGAATTTGTACGTCTGCCGAGTTCTAGTGAGTTCCTCTTCTTGTCAGACAGGATCAAAGAAAACACTTGTAAATCCAATGGGACGCAGATTAGCAGTTATGGATAAAATGAATTTTTCTATGTTTTCTTTTATCAACTGAAAAGTACTAAGCTTAGAGTCATAATTTTTGGCATGGAATGTCTTCAGGTCATTTGCTATAATGTGTGTATGCTATTATCATGCATCTGATCGGCAATGTAAGTGAGAATGTGGTTCAATGTGTATGAAGGGGACCAACATGTTTTTGTTTGTCGACATTAAAAGGCTCGCCAAATCTAAATGCGTCTTGCTTTATAGACAGGGGTGCATGAAAATGAAAAAAAAATTACCTGATGACATTCCATGCCAAAAATTATGGCTCTAAACTTAGTACTTTTTGCTTAATCACAGAAAACATAGAAAATTTCATTTTAGCCGAAAATTGCAATCTGCGTCCCAATGGATTTACATGTATTTTTCTTTGATCTTGTCCGACAAGAAGATGAACTCACTGGAACTCAGCAGACGTGCAGATTCGTAGTAGGCATAGGGTGTACATCATTCTGTGAAAGTCTGATTGTCGGCCTCGTTCCCTGCAGAAACTCGTTCTGGCTGCCGGACTAGAGGGGGCAGGTGTAGAAATGATGAAAGATCCTTGAAATGATCAGTGAGCGTATGCAGATTTCTCAATTACTGTGATGATTGGCTATGCAGGAAATTACTCCTGTCATGCTTTACACTGATTGATAGCGACACCTCTCGTAAATTGGACTTGGATCAGAAGTAATAAATGATCATCGACTTCGACTTCCATTGAGACTTGAGAGATATCCGTTTACGAATTTCAACAAAGTCGATCCTCAACAAAATCAAAAATAAATAATATATTTACAAAAATCATCTGCTCATTACTGGGAGCTACTTGCATTGATTTGGAGGCATTGATGCTCACCCCAGTCACCCTCTAGCTCATGTTGATGTCGAAACAGTGACCGACACCTTTTCATTGAAGAAAAATCGAGGATCAACTTTCAATTAAGTGATTTATAAATGAACACTTCATTTTTTATGCGTGTACGTTTTGAAGACTGCGGTGAAATCATCATGCTACGGCAACTATATTTACTTGCTGCTGGACATTGAAATGAAGGATTATAAACAAAAATACCTCTACCTATAACCTAACATTTCGTTGACAATCATTTAAGGTTTTTACAAACGTTCTAATATTGAAGAACTGATTTGGTATTTACTAAGGTCTGAGGCCTGTAAATGTAGCCTACGAATAAGATGAAGAAATTGACTATTTCAAATTTTGAATGAATTCAACATTTTTTATGAGCGAGCCAGGTCCACATCATATGTATTCATCTGAATTGGGCGAGCTTAGACTTGATCTTTTGCAACCTGCAGTTCAGTTTGGCGAACCCACGTGCCCTCCGGAGCACGGTGCGCTAAGTTGGAGTGCACATACCCGCCTCTGGTATTCACAGACCCCCTCCACCCACCGGGAATTCCTAGATCCACCACTGCCCACGACTCCCCTGAACCGGCAGCAAAAGCCTGACCCTTAGCATTTATAACTCACGAACGACTGCTCTGAACCATGCGAATTGGTGACTTTAACAACTTCCAACTCCGATACAAGGTGAGTCGTGGGCCGGTAGGATCATCGTCCATCGATTTCGTATCGTTTATTGATATATCATCAGGACATCAAGTAGTCCAGTAGATCTGTGCATTATAATGACATGTACTCATATCAGATTTAAATCCTGGCGGGCGCAATGGGTTGGTTGATCGAGCTAACAGACTAGTATGGTATAACCGCAGCAGTGCTGACATAGCTGAATAGAAAGAAAGAACTGAAATATGGTAATCGACAATTACATAATCCTACTTTCTTGCACTCATTGTTGCAAGAAATCTCATTTCAGGAAGCAATAAATAAAATGCACATTATGCAATCGTAGGTGTAAGCAAACTAGAAAATTGAACAAGGAGCACTACGAGCAAACTAATATTTCGATCTTTCGATTGATGTAAGCATAGTCTTTGGAAGCATGTTAGTGATTCGCGATGACATGCTGCCCCAATTATTTAATTCACCAGCATCTATTAGGCTACAGTGCGCGTTTTATTGAATTATTAGTCACAATTCAATGAAAAATTGCAGAGACGCAGACCGAATGTGGGCGCAACAAGTTTGGATGCATGACAGGAAGTGATATGAGCTCATAGACTAAGAACATCGCCCATTGAGATACTTATTGACTGAGAAAATGAAGAAGTTAAACAAGAGAATGAGCCAAATAAACGATTTCGCTAAATCGATCTAATTATTGCAATATCAGAACAAAATTATTGTATACATACATATAAATTCTAACGACAGTTCGACCGTAGTTGTAACAGAAATGGAAAAAATCATTTGTTATTTAAAAAGAAACATTATTTCGCCGGTTTCGCCGTTTTATCTGTGTCCCCAGCAAAATTCAAAGTTATTTGATTTCTCTAATTCCGCTACAACCACGCATCGAATTGTTTTTAACTTTATATGCATACAATATTCTTGATTGAAATAATAAGAAGTTCAAGAAATTCATTGAAAAATGACCTACTTTACGTGTGATCTATAGAAATATATTTTTCACTTCAAATTGCATTGCTTCATTTGCAGGAAAAAAACAGTTCAACTAGTACGAGTATGAAGACAAAAGAATTCTCAAAATTCACGCTCTTTGAATTGCTCTTTGAAAAATGAACGATATTAGCTCAGATAAGAATTGCAAAATTCAATGATAGTCATTAAAATTCATTTCATATTCATCAAGTTCTATCAAAGATTAAGCTATTACGCCAGAGCCAATTTCGATTCAAAATATCAGACCCGACCCGTCGGCAATCCGACCCGCTAGCAAATTTGACTGCGACGCAAGCATATAGAAGTTCTAACAAAATGCTAAACACAAAAACGCAACTATATTCCATGCATCACTCGCACACGTTTTACAAATGAAACGAATTAAATCTTAATAAAAACTATATCTCCTTTCCTTTTGACTTCATGTACATCTAAAATTCAAATGTTGAATGAAAGGCCACTTTGGCCTTTAAGGGGTTGATATATTTAATGTCTATAAAAGGAGGATTAATCATAGATCTGCTACTAAATTACTTTTACATAAAATTCCTATTGTTGATATTAGTTATATATTCAATTCATTTATCCTGAGTCCCATTTACGAAAATGCGGGTATGCTTATAGTTAATTCAATGACAGCATTTACGACAGAATTTTGATATTAACAAGTCATAAATGCATGTGTACTCATTATTCTCAAAACGACTGAGAAAATTCTTGAAAGTCTAGAAGAGCAGCTGTAAAACATCGCTGTATGTCAGCAAGTCGAGTAATGTCTGAAAGACCGCACACTTTCTGGTGAATTCGTATGACCATCAGAATGTCAGTGAATTCGAAGATCTTCTGTATATATCTTTTCACCTGCTTTTTCTCTAATAACAGCCATTCTGTTCAGTTTTCTCTGGCGATCTCAATGCGGGTAACCACTGTGTGATTGACTCATTCGGGCAGGTGATTTGTGGTCGACGTGTGCCGAAAGCGATGGTTTGAGGACAGGTGATAAACTCACTGCGTCGACAATGTTAAAGGCAGATGTTTCAGGCTTTGCCGCAGCTAACCTATCATGCGGGCAATAAGATATCTCCGTCCTTTCACTGACGACTTGAAATCTGGTTGACTCATTGGAGACGTCGGCATTCGAACTGATCCTCGCCGGACGACTTTGGGCTCAGTGCCAGCACTAACTTCTCAGCGTCCTTGCTGATTACCTGATAATGGGCGTCTTCTCCTCTTCTTCATTTCTTCATCAAGATAGTGCCGTCTTTGCCGACGAGAAGGGCAAAGGGCAACCCTGGCTCTCCCTCGCAACTCTTCTTAACAGAAATAAGAAAGAATTGTGCGTCTCAAGCGATTTCTAGACGCGCGCTTGATGGATCCTCAACAAAGGAAAGTACCGTTTCAATTTGACACGAGGGTCAAATACTTGGCAATGACTCCCTTCCGAAAACAACATTTCACGTTAAAAAATCATCTTTATCTTTTTCTTTATCTTGAGTCACGATGAAAGTCCATCCGTCTTGCTTAAGAAGTATCTGATAAATGAAGGCGGTTTCTCTCCTGACTGTTTCGATCACGACATAGTAACGGAGGCGTCATCGGTCATCGAAACTCGACCGTTTTCATTGAATACACAAGAACCGAGCTGAGCTAAATAAGCAAAGAAAAAAGATAAATCACAAACATTCTTTTCTGACACACTTAGACCTCTTCGCCTTGGACATTCAATTCTACATCGTTATTCGAAGCGAAGGCTGCTCATGTTTGCGGTAGTAACCAGCAGCTATTCAATTATGCCATTGTTAAGTCGTGACTTTGATAGAAATAATAAACACAACTCAGTGCTCGTCGAGAAATGAAAGGCAAGCAAGACCATGTTTACTCTTCTCGCTTCCATAGGGCACCGATGAGGGGAAATGACAATTGAAAGTGACCCACTACAGTGCATGGTCATTCACGTCGACTCAAAAGACGTGTGAGGTCTGAAACTTTCTACATTTTCTAGCAATATTTTCTCACTAAATTATCCACGCTTTCCTATTGTTAACTTCTTTCGCATTTTTGCTCCATTAGTGGCCTTCACTGCAAATCCAAATGAAGGGACAAGTACCTCACAAGAAGACAAATTGTCATTAACCAAACCGACAGTTGACCATCTAAAAGTTGCATAATCGAATTGAGCACTGAATTGATTAAAGCTTTGACACACTCCATGTAGGTGGGAATCCTTCCCACTTTTAGGCAATGCGTAATTGTTGCTATAAAAGTGAATATTGTGATCCAACCAACTTGTTAAGTTTGTAATTACAGCCTTACCTTGTCAAATACTTGCGAAGAGTTGTTGCTGTTATAATTAGTTTAATTACGATGTACATTAGGAATTACTTGTTATAGATAAAATATTCAACATTTTCATCATGAAGCGTGTAATTACTCAGATGAAAAATGCATGAAGCAATTTCAGGTTTTTTGTAAACAAATTAATTGAAATGTTGTATAATTGACTGAGAATTCATTAAAGCAAATTGACATCAGAATTAAAGAAAAAGTGAATAATTTTCAATAAATAATAATTAGCCATCATACATACAAATGTAGGTATCCACACAAAAGCATACATCAGATTCTATCATTATATTCTCATGAATAAATTTTCGTTTCCTTTGTTACCTCAAACTTAAGATAATCATACTTAAATTCAGTGGCACAAGCTTTCATTACGAACGGTTCTCCATGTCCGGGGAGAAAAGACCCTATAAGCTTTGATATAAGTTATGTTCATTATTTCTGGGTAATGCATTTCCTGAGACTCGTGACAAATAAACGAAATGTCAAACAATATCTTTATAATTCCGCAGTTTTTAGTACATACAAGTATTATCCACTTTATTCTTCAAAAGTTGGGCATTAACAGGCTACATACATGGGGAACCTAGCCGAGGAATCTTAAAAAAAGACCAAAACAAATAAATGGAGTCAAGAAGTCATGCGCACCAGAAGAGCTCTGGCAACTGAACTTGCCAACGTAATGTCCGGGAATTCAAGTACTTCATTGCGAATCAATTCAATTCTTCAATTGAATTCAAAGAGATTTCATTTTGTATTCCATCCTTGTAGCCTATGATAGGTTTTTAACTTCTCATCTTCCAGGTAGAAATGAATCATGGGAAATGCAACATTAAAAAAATCGACTGATATCTTCACAAACCACAGTATGCATACTTTAATGTTTCATATGCCACAAAATATTGCCGTTTGACTTATTCTGAAGCAATTTAGACTTAAGATAATGTAAAAAATAGTCTATGAAATCCATTTATTAGATAAATAACAATGCGGTTACATGCATCAAATGCATGCATGGTCAATGTTCTCCAACTAGAAGACCAAATATTCGAATTGAAAGAACGCAGAAAACTACGTTTCAATTGAGTGTTGCTGAAAGTGTGACAATCCGTCGTCAAAATCCTTCCATTTTTAGACAGAAAGATTTCCTCTGAAGATTGTACAGATTGTATTTTCCTTTACATATTTTATTTGCAATTCCATATTAATTATTTATCCAATTTTATTTTTTATTCATATTATTTTATTTGTTTTATTATTTACGCTTATCCATGTTTTAGCTTGTGATTTTACTCCGTAATCTAGTATTTTCTTATTTTTTGTATTAGTGTTTTTATCATTTGCTATTTTTATTGGCTTGCTTTCTAATCTTGTCTTTTAGTAGCTGTGTAATATATTTGACATCATATTTCCATATTTCCATATTTGCAGATAGGTTTTTGACTTACTTAATTTCTTAATTGATTACTTATGTAATTATAAAATTTTGTATGTCATCTTTTCCTTCAATTCATATGCCTGTAACATTTATTTGCCTAGCTGTATTTTATTTTTTATTTATATATTTACTTTTTTTTTTTTTATTTTATTATTTTTATTTTTTTTTTATTTGCACTATAATAACACCTTTAAAATGCTGAGCATTGACATCGACAGGTCAACTAAAAAAAAAAAAGGAATCAGGATTTTCTTATACTTCGATTATTGCGACCTTTGGACGCTTTGGCAAACTTTATACTATATAAGAATAAAAAAATTACTGAAAATAATTTGATGAAGTATCTTCGTGAAAAAATTGTGCTTATAGGCTTCATCACTGACGAAAAAGTATAACAGCAATATGTCATGATGTGATAGATCTGACAGAATAGTGCTAAAATGCTAATAACAAAATGAATTTTGAACAAAGCATGCAACCTGAATTTGAAATGTTGTCTATAGCTGATTTATTACTCATTACCATCAGAAGTGGAGAATTTGAGAGAATCAACCTTAAATTTTAGTAAATGCATTTTACTTATGACTTCACATACCTTAGATGAAATATATCGATAAACTAGCTGAAGTTCTCTACGGAGTGTAGCATAGTATCAGCTAAATGTTAACAAAAATGTGAGACATGCCTACGAGGAAAGTGAGATATCTCACATCGATCACACAGCGAGAAAAACTGCCAACTGTATTGTTTATATTGAAAATTTTCCAGTCTAAGTTTCAATAGCTAAACTGGGAAACCCAAACTAATTGAATGTTCGTTTAAAATACTACATATGTGTGAATAGTTGACTAAGCATTTTTCACATAGCTTTGACAAAAACTTTTTGATTCAGAAAGTGATTATGTTCAAGACCACTGCACCATACACCCAACATTCTTCAGCACATTTTTGCACAACAGCCTTGATCGTGGTCATGTTTTCGGCGTTAACCTTAGCATATTCAAAGAGCTTTCTACTTTCTTACTACGCGCTCATCACAAAATAATAAGGGCATGATAAATGAAATCTCGGCCATATGGAAAGCAATCGCTTAATGTGCTTCCCCGTATAAACAAAGTTTATTTTGTGATTTTAAGAACATTTTGCGGTCACTTAGCAACAGCCAATGATACATGCCCATATGCAGCAAATGAAATATACCCGACATGCATTTGGAAATCCGCCAGTGCTTTTAACCATAGTGCGAAGCACCTTCAAACACTAACCTTCAGCTCCTTACTTCAATTCTTAGATATCTTTTTCCGTGCGTTACTTGAAGCTATTTTGTAAGAATCTGTCATTGTAAGAGCTTCCATTTTTCTAGAGAATAAATCCGTTTATTGTATCTTCAAATTTTACACCGTGAGCTCATATTGCAAAATATGATATTACCCACATTGTTGATAGCAATAACGATACATGTAGAAACAAACAATAGCTATATCAACAGAAGTGGCATTGAGAAATTGCAAATTAAATACTATCTGATGGTCAAAATTGTTAATTCGAAACATGGGTCATAAGTGCAATAATACAAAGGTGCGGATAAATCCAATTACACTAATTATTCTCAAAGATCACCAAAATCACTTGAAGAGTGTTGCCTAATAAAATATTTCATTTCACCGCTCAGTCCATGCCCACCGCAAACCGTTATGCTTGCTACATGATGCGTGTAATACCATTAACTGTCGTTATGTGCGGGAGCACTTAACCATCAAGATATCGAACCATATATCTATTCACATTAGGAATTAAATCGAAATAGACATTAAGATTATAATTTTCATAACAAGCTCATGACAAAAGACTACATTGTCGAATATCATCAACGAAACCTAGGTAAATGGATTGTTAACAAGCTATTTCTAAAGGATTAAAATTGAGTTGCTACGTTGACCTTTATTCGAGTATGAACGAGCAATTTTTATGTCACAAATCAATGGGCGTATCCCGGATACGATTCATGGCGATTGCCATAAACATAGATAATTAGACTAAACAAAATTACAGCAATTAATCCACTTGCTAAGTTGATGTTTAGTGCTGTGTGATGAAATGCAAGATAACCAACAAAATGTGCCAATTAGGGATCGGAATCCTGGTCAACTACACAGGGAATTCTACGCGTTTCGTATTTTGTGCTCCAACATTCCCTACTGTAAAGATCTCCTCATTCAACTATACAAGACAAAAATTCGGCCACACCTGGAATATGGATCCCTCGCCTTTGCTGGAATTGGCAAAGTACTGTCCGACAGGCTTGAATCTCTACAAAACAGAGCCATCAGATATATTTTGCGCTTGCCTCTCCGTACCCATCTCGGTCTGACTCATTATGATGAGGTTAAGCTCGAGCTGCTGTCTGTTCGTCGTGCTCGTATCATTGCAAGCGCAGCCTATAAAATGATAAACGATACTTGTCCCCGTGCTTTTCTCTTATATAAACCCTTACAACATCAGCTCAATTACAACCTCAGACAAACCTACTATGAGCTGCCTAAAAATATGCAGCCCACTAATCTGCCATCCGAGCGTTTTCGGCGGGCACCTTTATCCCTCACAAGTGGCATTATAAACATTCTTCCCCACTCATCCCTACAATCATGCTCCCTGTCAGCTTTTCAAACACACCTGAAATCCCTTGCCTCACATGTTTTGTGCAATTTTCCGAATCAGTCTTAACTCTGTGTGTGTATCCACTGTCTTTGCTCAATAATGTGTGAACCGTATAGTCTTTGCATGTTGATAAGTACTTCCTTTCAGTACTATTTTCAACATTATTTAACACGTGCATTCGCGCTGTGCTAGTGTATCCAAGCAGTCTTGTAATTGTACATCTTTCCAACGGCATATATTTGCCATGGCTAATAAAATGTTGATGATGGTGATGATGATGAATTGCAGGATTGTTTTTATATTGGACATATTCATTTTCATTTGTTTTCATAAAATTCCGTGATCGGGAAAAATTATAAACACTAAACTTGCAAAACGATTATTCTACATATTTACGACTTTTCAAGTCCAGTAGCCACATAACTTTCCAATGATATTACTGTAGAAAATTAGATGGATAAGCAGATATGGAGACAATGGAGAAAAGTAAAAAGTGATACCTTCAATGTGTAAGGCTGATGTACAGTGTCGGTGCAGACGCATGTCAATAAGCAAGAAACCGATCTGCTAAAATTAAATCATTTGTTGTTCACATTCTCGTTTGTTCCAGGCCTGCATCTTCATCAGAGTATTTAACATTGTAATTCACCTCTTAATGGTCGGGATGAATATAATGACTATCGCCTTTTCCTTTTGTGATACCATGCATCGCTCTGCAGCATGACTTTTTAACTTGTTCATCTTACTTGCGCTCACTTGTTTAATTCTTTTCTTTAAATTTCCAAATTTTTATGCTCGTATACTTTTATACAATTCTTTACACTTATTTTGCCATTGCCTATACGCAGATTAAGCTTTTTTTGCTCATCATACTGACAGATTGATGTTGAACATTTATCCAATATCTGTGTCTCCCATTAAATTTTTATGAACATGTAAATGTATTTCGTTGTCGTCCAACGTCATTAACTGTTCTGAAAACTCTGCATAAGTGCATCACAATATTATCGTCTGATGAAGCAGCAGGCCAGCAGCATGTAACTTGTTCACAATACATTATTGAATTTCGGCAGATTGATCCTTTTCTCTCTCATTTATCTTTAATTTGTTAGCAAAGTCACCACTAATGCCAGCGTTGTCAAGACTTTCCGCCTATACCTAAGCTAAGATTTTTCCCACTTGAACGCGCCGACACATTCAGCAGGAGGAAAAGTATGATAGAGGCATTCAGATATTGCAAGTCTTAAATTACAATGCGTTTTTATCGTAATATTTATTTCACAACAATAATCATCTACACATGAGAATGACAAACTAACTCAATGATATGCTAAATTCCTAACAATCCCTTAAAGTGTGAGGTAGCTTTTCAATATTATAAAATAATTCACATTTAAGTGAATTAGTTAATCTATATAATTCATTTTACAAGTTTATTTTTGAAAAGGCCTATGAGAGCCTCAAAGTGGAACACCAATGCTTACGCGGGAGAGACATTAGCGAAAATTTATATGCCCGCTTGCTTATTTAAGCAAAAGTCGACTAAATCTTCAAATTAGAAAATACAGACCATATCCGTCAAATAATATTATTAATTCCATAGAGCAGACTCATTTCAATGGGAAAGACTTATTGAGAAATTAACAAGCTATCCATGTGGTTAACATAATAGTTGGCAGATGTCTGAAACTATTGCCGATGGACATTGCACATTGTACCCTAATCGATGTTAATCCTATTCTTGACCACAACTCAACCTTCCAATGCTCAGACCAGCTGCAAGATTAGGCCGGTTTCCACTGAGAAAGTTAACTGTGCAAGCAGGTGCACATGTTCGATTATCATTCCAGTTGGCCTATTCAGAAAAGTTGCTCATAGTAGGCGATTCAACAATTCAACAATTTAACAATCTTGAGTTTACCACCGACTTTGTTTCATATTTGAATGCGAGCTGAATATTACGACTCACTCCGTCTTGTCCTAATTTTTGGCTCGCAAAGTCCTTTTTGGCTGGCTTCAATCTCGAAAAATCCATCTTTCTTTTTAATCATTTTTCGCCGATCGTTATTTCTTGTATTGAATTATGTCAATTACATCAGCCAAAAATCCTTAGAAATATAAAATTAAAGGACATAAAATTAACGGACATGCTCGATGAACACAAACTTCCGCTGTGATGGGACGTGGCATAGTTCGCAAAATACAGGTGTCGAAGTCATGGAGAATAAAAAACCGGGAAAATCGAATCATAACCAGAAAATTTCATGAAATAAAGAAAATCAAGCAATTTCTTGAAAAATTATTTTTGAAATGAAATAATCCGTTACTTTCATCATAGGAGACTAATCGTGATATTTTCTTATGCAGAATGTCGACAGTCGAGAAGTTTGTACTTCTTGCATTGACTGGTAAAATATTTTTAAAAATGTCACAATATGCCGACGCTTCTCGTGTTCATGCTTTATCATGAAACAAGCAGAACATCTGAGGTGGGAAATAGCGATGAGGCTCATGCAGTGTGTGAATTAGTTCAGAAATCATTCATCATTCTTGTGGACAAATTTCAGATTTGTGATCTTGAAGATGATTACAATGCGAAGAATGAAAAAGAATGCAAAATCACAAATATCAATCAATCAATTCCTGGAAAGCAGAATAGTATTGACTGGATTGCAATGAGCGCCCATATCTCTGAAAATCCAAAACAGTGCAGAGTGAATAAAGACAGTGCTATTTATGCCGAAGTCAGCGACATTACTGTCACATGGCGACGACAGAGGAAGTAGATACCGGTGTGGCTTCTTTCTATGTACATGCAGTTAACTTGCAAGAGACGCAAAGTGAAAGCATTCCTTCTCCCCATAGTCCTGAGAAATGAATTATCAAACATTATGGTCTTAACTCTATTCGTTTTCAGTGTTGCATATTTCAGGAAAAGAAGCAGCAGTGGCTCATGGTTTCGCTTACGCGATTGATTTTTGCGGTATGAACTTCAATCCACTCATTCTCATTCAAACTAAACCGTCGTAAAAGTTCGAACAGCGCCGATAGAATCTGTGAAGATATTAATAACACAAGAACATCTCAGGGATAGTAAGAATTTAAGAAACATCAGCTCGCTTTTCAGTTCATCAAAAATCAAATTTTAGCTCAGTTCAGTGCCAGTTATCAGAAAATTACGTTTGTCCAGTTCTCTCATTCATCAGTAAACGGTCAAAACCTGTTCAATCACTCACTCAAAAGTCATCATTAACAGTATCAGCGCATTTCTTGATTTCCTTTCTCGAAGAACACTCGGAGAATGTTACTGTTTAAATAAAATATAGTAGTAAGCACAGTAAGACAACCTGCACTAGAACAACCATCTCACGGAAAATAATTAGACCTGCTCAACCGTCACTATTATAGTAGTGTTTTTGTAGCAAAATTGCCGATCCCTATCAATTGCCCACTCCTGCATTTTCTGTAGAGGAGACTACACACGCTTTTAGCTGTATTTCTTTCTACATTTTTCTGACCATTCTTGCAAGACTAAAATGTCTGTTCAATATTAATTTTCATTGATAAATGTGTAGTGAAGTTGATGATGCAAAATAACCGGCAACTATTGCTGTATTCAATTATTGCCGATGATAGTCTTTGCAACAATCTCAGTAAATAGCTATTTAATGTCTTTTTTCATGAAGATATTATAGGGCATCCAATTCATTCAATCCATTATAGCTCGGCATGCACTGATGGCACTGCCTCGCTGTATGGCCATACTGATGCTCTGTTTCAAGAAGGCGGTGGCACGGCAGTCTCCAGTTTCATCAGTTATTTTCTTTCCAAAGACTTTAAAAAATTGCCAGCACAAATCCCCATTGCTCCCATCGTTTCCACGGCAATTGGGCAAAAGTGATAATCAACCGCAATCTCTTTGTATTTCTTGCGCTTTTGCCCTCCGTCTTCGATGCGATGATTCCGTGTTCCTGGCGGGATAGCGGAAGATTGCTCGATGCCAGTGTCGACGCACGTAAAATCCCACAGAAGGGAGCGTCCTCTAGCCCAAAAAATAAGCGTTGCCCCATCTGGTTTTTTACCATCATTTCGGCTCAATCCATACCCGCAAGAGACAAATGTCCGTCTTATTATCTCATTGGCTTCACTATGTGTAAATAGCTTGACTTTAGGCAATTCATCGGAGAGATATGCTGCCGCAATTTATTGAGTAAAATGCATGTAACTGGAATCATATAAAGAATTTACTACAAGAAATAAATTGCTAGCTAACCTGCGAAAAGCTCCTTATCCAACATATCTCTATCCGCTTGCCAAACACCCCACTCACACGCCAACTCGCTTCCAATGCAGAACGACAGCAGCAAATGGTAAGACATCATTCAGATGGCTATCGATCAGTAGTCACTTGCTGATGCAACCAGAGAAATTGATAATAACAATGAAACACTGCAATAATGGAAATAGCCATAGAAATAGGACTTTCGCTTAGTTTAAGTTAGCGACACCAGAATCGACAACCACTGCTTGTTGGTGATCATGCCAGCTGAACTTTTAGGCATCGATGACAGAGTTAGACAGGTCATCTCTTTTTCTGTTTGACTCATAGAAATTGACAACAATAAAACCTCTAGAATGGAAATTAAGCTTCATGCAATGCACAATAACGGCACATAAATCGCACGCATTTTCACTTAGATGCACCTGCCAACGTCTGTATCATTGGGTTAGAATTAGTCACATGAGTAAATCGAAGCTTTTATTTGGTTCTTCATGCCCCAACTTAGTTCCCCCGGATGTCCCGCGACCTTGAGTCAATTTCCATTCTAGTCTACTTCAGATAAACAGTTTATTTCTATGGTTTGACTAGAAAGGAAGCACTGGAACCATGCAACGCTAATGAAATGGGTGGCGCAATCTGCTGACATAATTCCATAGCAATCGAACAATGAGCAGTCAGTTCAACATTTAGGCACGTCAATTGTGCGAAGCTTCATATGGCTGTTACGGATCACGCAGTAAAGAAACACAGACGATGTCAGTTCTACAGAGAAGTCTCTTTTTGTAGAAAATGTTCTTTTTGCCCACTTAGTAAGTTCCTGCATGTGCCCTCGTCTTGAATCAGTTTGCACTTCTAGGAAAGTGACACACGTAAACAATCTAATTCTGTTAGCTAGATCTAAAAAATCATGCTATTCAAATTACTGAAACCTGCAACAGTGGTCCAATTCTGGTCTTAATAAGGTTGTGTCTTGCAGGCTGTTTTATCAAAGATTTTGTATTTAAATAGAAATTATGATAACCGTGACAAAGGTACTCGCTATACATTCACCACTGTCAACCGTTGCTGTCATTAAAACATTGTTTTAAAGCATACTTTTCATCAAAAAACATGTTTTCTGTTCTTTTTCAGATTCTATTGCCTATATATCACATTATTGGCTTCAATAACATGCTTCCAGCTTTATAGCTGTCTTTTTGGTGTTCAGATGGATTTAATAGTCACTAATTGTACATCTATACCATAATACTCAGAATGTGCCTAAACAACGCAAGGTGAGGTCACCGCATATTGTGTGCTATGCTAATAAGGTTTATTTCAATTGAATAGCTGCTGTCAGATGGACAAGAGCAACAGTTTTATCGCAATGTCCGATTTAAAATAATATTTCGAAACCAGACTTTATGGTTTTTCAAACCACTCTTTGTACTTTGTTTCGAACAGTGTTTCGAACCATGCTTTTGGAGATAAGTTTTATACTTTGTTATAAGCATGTTTGTAAAGAATTGTTTTTAAATATGTTTTCCAATGCGTGTTTTCATACATTCAAATCGTTCTAGTTTCATGCATGCAACTAAACAGCATTTTTGACACACAAACGACAATGATGGTTGAGATCCCAGAAATTGATGAGTGTGATATAGACTTAGGCCTGCCCACAGATTGGGGCCCTTGATACTTCATTCATCAAGCCAGAGCAAAGTTGACAGCGAACCAGTATTTCCATTATCTATGGGTCTCTATAGTCGAAGGCAAAGGTTTAGAATTCTCCTGAGAAATTCATTTGCTGCCGGTAAATATAGCCCACACGAAGATGATATAAATATTCAACTTAGCAAACATCACGAATAACTGGGATTGAAAAACTAAAAACATTGAATACAAGATAATGCAAAAAATCATCAAAGACAAAAAACACAATAAAAATGAAAAAACATGAAACCCTTTTGTCTCAAAACATTTCAAATATCATGACTTTTTAAACCCTAGTGATGATAATACGCGTCCACGAATTGTACAGATTGTTTCATAAAAAATGGATCACCCTTAAACATCGCCTTAACTTCAACTTTGTCTAACTCCGCCAAACTTGGACGAATTTCTCTGAAATTTGGAAGATATGTCAGTTGTGCTTACTAATATCATTGTTGGAAATTTCAAGCATGAATATTGAGTTGTTTTCCTGTTACAGATAAAAAAAGTAGTAGATAATTTGATCTTCATTTAGCAATGTTACACAAAATCATACCTCACTCTTATAAAATTACATTTGTTTCCTTTGTTATGTAATATGTTGTTCTACAAGCCAAAAGCTATCAAGCAAAACAAAAATAAAGAAAATCGGTCAATCAGAGCCAGTATAGCACCATTATTCATCAACAATAATGTAACTGCTACATGTGATTAACTGGACTTCATGTTCCATAGCTTCCTGACTTCGTTGCGGTCGTGTTGGCAGCACTCCTGATTGCTTTCAGCTAGAAATCTATCTCTTACCGGTTGAAAACAATACAAAGCACAAATGAACAATAACGAGATCGCATTCACAAAAGGCAAAGTGTCAGCCTTGCTAGGGTCTTCTTTGCGAGCTACAAGCAAGCGACTAAATGTCCCTTACACAATGTGCATCGATGGCATAATGATGATTTTCGACTCTGTCGTAAAGAGGGCTCTGGCCGTCCACGCAAAACATCCAAACGTAGAGACCGCCTAATTTTGAGTCGAATTTCAAGAGCTGTAAGAGGCCCTCTCAGATCGAAATATCAGATCAGCATACAAAAAGACGTCTCAGATGGGTAATGAGTTATTGTCACTGGCGAAATCAATGGGATCGGGTTGTCTGGTCTGATGAGGCATCAGTCCGTCTGAAGGATAGTGATGGTCGATTGAGATTATGGATAAAATCTGATCAGGAAATTGCGAGACATTTACATCGTCCCCGGGTACAAGGTGGTGCGACTCTACTGATTTGGGCTGGCATTTGGACCAATGGCCGCTCTGAACTTCACATACAGCAAGGAACCATGAATTCCGAACGCTATGTGAATGCTTTACGAATGAACATTGGCCAAATGACAGATCAACTTGGTGATCCATCGACTTGGTTATTTATGGATGATAATGCTACGTGTCACAGGAGTAGTAGAGTCAACTTATGCAAGTCTCAATTAGGGCTTAGGACATTATCTTGGCCAGCTCGTTCTCCTGATCTGAATCCCATAGAAAATGTATGGAGTATTCTAAAACGTAACGTTCGTCGTTCACTGCTACCTACAGATGGCGTATCACAACTTACGTCACTGTTAAAAAGAGAGTGGAGAAAGTTAGATCAGTCAAAAATCAACGATATCATCGAATCAATGGTTAGACGAATTGGTAATGTCATTGACAATAAGGGTAGGGCCGCAAAATATTAGCTTCTTAAGAACCGTTACTGTATCATAGCTTATCAGATTATATAAGGACATTTGAATATATTAGGGACATGAAATAACATGAAAAATGCTTTCTGTATCATACTTATGTTTTATTTAGTCAAATTTTAGGATGATCCACTTTTTATGAAACGGACTGTAGTTATTTTCATGTCCGCTAGACCATTAATTTGCTCGGATTTCTATTGAAATAGCCTCATTTTTCCAAATCCTGACATATCCATATTTGACGAAATTGAGAAATCATCAATTCTTAATTAATAAGGCATTCACCATTCAATGTTAACGTCGTTTAGCCAAATTTGACTTCAATAGAGTGGAGCTACGATGATCTTCAGAATCTTCCTTTTTTTCAAAACGCGACATCTATAAAGACACTGTTCTGATGTAATTGCTGCTGTAATGGTTGCTGCGGCATAGCTCCAAGATTCGACTCGACTTCAATTCGAAAGCGATAGATTGTAGTCCATAGGGTGGGTGGATATACTTGCACCATCATTTGAATGTCTCATTTTCGGCATTAGAAGATCGTGAAATGATAATAAAGATGCAAACAGATTTTTCACATAGCATTTCTTAACGCAAGTATTTTCATATCTTCAATTCCTCTCAGTTCAGATAAAAGTCTTATCTATTTTGAGGATGCTACCAATGATAGCAACTGAGTCAAGGTGCTATCATTATAGTTACTCGAAGTAGATCCACGAATTTTATTAGAATTGAAATGATTTCTGCTGATTAGGAGCTGAAGATATGAAAACATTTATGTTGAGAAATGCCATGCGAAAAATGTCCGGCCGTATTTTAATGTTCATTTCACTATGCTGTAATGACGGCAAAGCTTTTTGTGAAATCACGCATCGGATGTCATAGCAGCGGCTACGCTAAATCCTGACGTAAACATAAACTTGATCAAGAGGGAAAGATGTGTAAGTGATTGAAGTGGCTTGCACCCTATGGAACAACACGTGAATCAAATGACAGTTCTTGCAACCGATTTCGCGTCTTGATCGATAACCTCAATTAACCAAAAAGTTCACTACATTCAACGGCATAACTGCAAGGGCATTTCCACTCTGATTCAAGTCTACTGATATTTTTACCTGAAAATCCCGTAGCAGCGTGACCGATCGACAAAACGTAGGCTTAAAAAAGATTTTTTTCGATAAGGACGAGTGATTTTGAAATCAGATAAACCGTACTCATAAAACATTATTAGACATCGGCAACATCTTTAGATTTTCTTCGTGTAGTGTACAAGCCTACTGAGTACTTCACATTATTTCTATCGCTAAGAAAAAAGCAGGAAGGAAATTAGGCAGCAGTATGTCTTTGACGCACACGGTATTCACACAGATTGTAAAAATGCAAGAGGATCGATCTAGCAATGATGCACCTCCTGAGAACACATGAATGACATCTGCTTTTCCTACCACAATTATTGACTGCATGAAAGCTTAGTTGAGATGCTCTAATGCAGGGATCGCAATTCACCCAAGAAAAAATGGAAAATCGGGAAAAACCGGGTTTTGAATGCATAAATTTGAAATATTTGCATTAGACTAATTTCGTAAAAAACACGGAAAAGCCGGAAAAAAGGAAAATTGCGATCCCTGCTCTAATGTTATATATACAGTGATGCTCTCAACTGATTTTTCAATTCTATGCAACCATTAATTATGCCGACGACACATTTTTACAATTAATTACCAGCAAGATTTACACCTGGAGGTTGGGGCACATTGAACCACCAGCCTTTTCGAAACTATAAATAGTTGAAACGTTATGCTTTAAGAAATTGTTTATTGTAGCAAATAATAATAATAATAATAAAGATGTATATTTCGAAGAAAACGCCCTAATAATGAAAATCGTGGAGCGGACAACACAAAGATAAATGTTACAAATTAAATTAAAAAAATAATTCTTAACAAGATACATTCTGAAAGTTACATTTAAATTAAAGTGAAACCACTGTTGGATAACTGAGACATCGATATGATGAAGCTTTTGCTGCGGAGCGCGGAAGAGATAGATGGAAGTCGGAACTGTCTTGAATATGGCAACAAAGGTAAGCACAGATGATGCAGAGGATGGTCACTTTCTGAGACGATCTGCTGAAAAAGTTTGTAGCCAACCCGTCGACAAGCGAGAGGTAAAAAGTTATTGCAGTCACAGTTAACACCGCACACAATAACATGAGCCCTCCTTTGAATTCTATCAATCTCAATTTCAGACAGTTTTGATAAGTTGGTGAACAATGGAGCTGCATACTCAAGAATGCTCCGAATGCAGTTCTGATAAATCGTGATCAGCTGAACTTTCGGGATAATGTCTCGTAATTGACGTATACAAATAATCTTGAAGACGCCCTCTTGCAGATTTGCTCGACATGCTTGATAAGCATGATTCTTCTGATAATTTCGAGTGCTTATATGCTCTCCGTCATCAATTTCACAGGATTTCCCAAAGTTTCAATGAAAAAGTAATTTTTCAGAAAGTCAGAACTTTTGTTTTGATAGAAACAACAACCTGCGTATTGGACAGTATTTTTCTCAAGTAGGCCCTATTCTTTATCAATTTCATTAATCTATTACTAAAAACTATTTGATTAGAGCCGTATTTGCACACGAACACGTACTTGAGAAGTTAACGATGTGGGGAACATTGAACCACCCAAGATTGGGCACTTTAAACATGGCTCATTAAGTGCCGCACTTCGATACTCATGCATTCTTTTATTGCGTGAACGAAGTGAATTAGTTTTGACACGTGATCATGTAGGCCTACTACAAATTGGTCTACAACGCTATCTAATTGACTATTTAGAATAAGAAATTATTAGAGAAGTATGAATTCATTTTTGTGCGCTCTCTTTTCGAGAAACACCAGAGCAGCTAATTGCGAAGAATTAACATCGAAAAAGATTAGTTGATAAATTGATATGAATCAGTGATCTCAATCAAAATGATGTGGCTTTAAATACACTGGAACCATCCTTGCTGCTCAAACAAATTGAATTGTAATGCTTATTGCTTTGGTTGGTTTTTTCTTAGGCCTACTCGTGTCAACAGGTACAATGCGCATATTTGCCTTCATGCCTTAATTGATCATCACAATGATGAATGTAATATCAATACCCTACATTTAGCATTATTACTCTTCCCATATTGGCTATTTACTAATCTGAGAACTGTGATGCTCAATGAACATATTTTCCTTTCAGAAATTAGCATGTATTTTTTCACACCAAGCATCATTTTTACCAATAAAGATCTCAAACTGTGAATTTTGTTGCTTGATTTTGTTAATTCATGAACTGAAGCTATCTAATAAATGAAGTCAAATAAAGATGAACAAAGAGAGTACCTATAATAAATAAAGGTGGCTCAATGGTAAATGTAATTTAAAATTCAAATTGTGAGGAGATGAAATCTCACAGACCGTCCAATAACTCAGAGATACCCTCAACTTTTCATCTGAGTTTGAGTTTGGTTAATCATTTGATTTGGCATATACTTAAACATGAGAAAAGTTCAAAAACAATATTTGCTCGCCTTCCTATTCCGAAAGTTTCATTGCGATGTTTTTACAAAATTTGAATTAAGTAAAATACCACATTTCTGTTCAATGGGACTGGTGGAAAATTTATATGAATATGTAAAATTGCTTTTAATTGTGCCATGCTTGATACAAGTTAAGAGCATTTACAGATTGAGTAAATTATGATGAATATGACTGAGACATAGATAATTTTCTTATAGGAATGGGTCGTTTTAGTAATGCACTTCGAAAAGGCTGATGGTACCCTATTTTTGCGGCGGGCACCATGAGCAGCTTTGCAACTTATTCTAGACGATGCCAAACCCATACGCATGCTGCAAATGTTAAAAATAATTCAATCCAACGGACCCAGGCCATGCCACAAACATGCCTACGTACCAACATTGTCGCAGATGACGACTTTAATTGTTTGACATTTTTTTGTCAAGGGCAAGAAACTGAACAATGGCTCATTGCCCTACGATGCCTTGTTGAATGTCGATGTACGTTTTAGTTTCTACTATCTCCTTAAGGAGAAATTTCTACCAATCAGAAGAACGATGAGTAGGCTATTCAGACGAATGAAAATTACCTCCCAAACAAATGTTTTCATCCCGATTTTTTTGGATGCATTCTACGACTATTGACGTTTTAACAGGACAAAAATGAACTTTTCATACGAATCGGAAGTACAGGTTTTTGCGTTTAATAGAGGCAGTTGTGCATTACAGAGTGGCATAATGCGTAACTTAACGGCTTTAATCACAAATTAATGAAATCGGTTCATTTGTTAACGACAAATACTGTTAAACACTCCGTCAATTTCAAATTTAACGACTTAATTATTCACTAAGCAGTAGCATTTGTCAGTTATAACGGCGGTTCATCTAAATACTACGTCACTTTGCAAAACTCAATATATCCAAGACAGTTTTTATTCAAATTATGCATGTCATTATGTCACAATCATTATGCATGGTCATCACATTTGTCCTGCATCTGAATGCATGCGGTGAAGATGCGTCTTGTTCGCCGATGGGCAGCACTACAAGCAGCTGGAGTGATTTCCACCAAATTTTGCTCAGCAAGCTGAGTAAGAGTTGCCAGTTGCTCTTGATATGGCTGCAGAAGTAACTGTTCCCTTCACCTCCTCCAATCGGCGTCGTACACCCGCCTTCCAAATGCTGAAACAATTTTCTGCTGCGTTTAGGAAAGGTGAATAGGTGTATGGTAGATAATGTAAATCAGCGTTGGCATGTTGATCGCTGACGTCCGTGGTCCGTGACCAATGGACAATAATCAAGCAAAAGCTAAATAAATACATATCAGATTTGTTAGCTTATAGGCTATTAGTATGATGTTCAATTTTAAAAGTGTGAATTTGAAAATCAGAAAAAAATCACTGTGTAAACTATTATAGTAATCATATCTATTACTTGAGCGCGACCTCTTAATTTGATGCAATAGTCCTCAAAATTCAATCACAGACTGTATTTAGCATTTGGAACAAGGGCGTTATGGGAGTGAAAGCGATTTCGGAAATTTTGTATTTTGGACCACCCTAGTGACCATCTTCCAGATAGCGACGTATGATTGACCAGGCTGTCCCTCGCGGAATGTTAAGCGCCGCAGCTACCACTACATTGCCAGAGTTTGGATTCTCATAGGCATCCACAATTCTCTTTTTATCCAGGAACGGTATCATTCTTCGTCTCATTTTTCCAACTGTGCGCGCTCACAGCGCCGGCTGTCCTTAAATACTGCATCATGTCGTAACGTTTTGACATTGCCGATCAACACTCACTTTATTGCCATTCAGTTTTTCAAGCGCCAGTAAAGCAATGGGCCTACGTCGTACAAAAGGACGGAATGTTTTGTTTGTGCCGTTATAGTCTCTATTGTTATGCCGTTAATCATTGCATATTGACGATATTCTATGCAAAATGACGTAATCAATTGAGGAAACGCCGTTATTACCTGCAAAAACCTGTAGAATGCTTATTAGGAAATTAATATGGACAGAAGTTTTTGGGGGTGCTCTCATTAAGTCTCTGACAGCTCACTTTTACTTTCATACATTGAGGAAGGGTATTTCCTTGCATTATCTAGATCCTTAGGAAGAGTGTTCCTCCTTCTTTGTGACCAACTACCCAGTTACATTTATCAGTTAGCACACACCTTCAACGATTTTCAAAGAGAGCAAAGTTTGAGTTCCCATTTTTAGACACAGTTACGCATTGAAATCAGTCGCTTCCTTTGATAATTTGCACTTATTTCCCGAAATGTGTGAAAAACAACAGTAGATAAAACTCCATCCAATATATTCATCACTTTAACTGTACAAGAGCTTCAGTCCTATCCTATACACTGAGAACCACATATTCAAGCCGAACAACAATCAGTTTTTTTACATATCGAAATGGAATTTTCCAACCTCTTCTCAAAGCTTTACAAGGCAGAGATTGTTGAAATGAATATTCCATCAGCGAAGTTTTGAGAAAGAATTGGCGCATTTAAAAAAACAAATATGAACATTCCAACTGTGTAACATTCAGTTGGAGATATTTACATGGATTCAGGAAAAGACAAAGATAAGCAAAAATATAGGTTGTTAGAATTGAGACCAGTTGTCGATATTATGAGTCATAATTTGAACAAAACGCAAAATATAGTCCCTGAAAGTTTGCGTGGATATCGTTGACGCCGCAGAAATATTGAACCAAACATTATTGAGTAGAGTATAACGTGAAATTCAGACGGCACTAACAGTTAATTCATATGCATGATTTCGCTGCCTATTTTTAACAAATCTAGCCGATATGTACTACTCATGAAATTAGGCAGCAACCAGCAATAAAGGGAAACTCATGACATAGAAAACAAATATTTGTCTCTCATTTCAACACGATGCCGAAGACTGCCGACTGACCACAATCACTGAAATTGGAGGAAAGCCCACAGAAATAAGACACGGAAGACAGCAGCAACAGCACACAACTACACTGATTAGTCTCGATATTTTCAACTTGTTTTTTCGACCGGAGGTCAATTTTACGATATGCAAATCACTAATCCTCAATTCCGCTTGCTTTGTCTATCAACATTCCAGCCACCGGGCATTTTCCTGGCCAGGCCTGCCCGGGAGCTGCTCGCAAAGGTCGTGCTTTGATTCTGAAGAAATATTGACCGGCAGGCAATGAGAAACGGTTCTTGTCCTGCAAAACAAAGATCAAGAATGAGCAGTTGTTGAAACAAGACCGTGTGCACGTTCATGTAAATACTCGTACATTGAAAAATAAAGGCCACATTGCGGAATTTCGAGATCACCATCCGCAAATTTAACTTGGCAAACTCATTGTCAAGTTATATCATCTGAAGGTTTATCGCGTGCATTTTCTGGTGATGAAGCAATGTCCCGGCCAGGGACACATCAAATTTACGCCCACTATGAATAGTCGAAATTTGACAGAAAAAACCAATAAGTTCTTCATTATGAATAATGCTTCTCTTATGACAGCCAATCATGTCGTGTGATAACGACGAAAAATGATTGAAACAAGTTTGAAAATGTCAAGCTGACAAATTCCTTCACCACTACAAAACTGTGGTAGATTCAAAAACAAAATGCAGTAAGATAAGTTGTTGATGACGATCGGGAATCTCGATACACCTGAAACAGGATCACTAATTGATTGGACACCTCATCATATGTTTTAGCACTGTTTAACAAATCCTTGTGCAAGGAATCTATCCGTTCAAAGACGATTTTAATACAGCTGAAGTCTTTTTCAATCAATTATCCTGACGCCTAAAAAAGGACTTCACACTATTTTGTAAATTGTTTCATGGAGATGTATTTCAGGCACACTGTAAAGTTTCTTTTGAACCATTTGTGGCATTTTGTCTTTGCAATAAATAAACAAATTAGTAGACAAATCATTGGGTCCAGTGATCGCGTCTCCCGGATAAGAATGTGCCATGGTTGGCCAAAAATCACACCAAATTTCGTATTCGATTTTTTCTTAAATCTTCCGGTCTGAACGACTTTGTACACTGTGTAGGCTATGTTTGCACTTATATAGGAGGTTTCGAATATTCTTACCAAGCTTCAAAACCTCGTTCTAACGTTGACTCGCGCAAGATTTGAATAGATGTTGTCAATTTTCTGGTAGACCAACAACATCAGAAGAACTGCAGGTGCGCATCGTGGAAGTCATTGACAACGTAGCAACGAATGAACTGAAGAGCGCTGTTGACAATCATCGAATAGAATGGAGACATTTTTTAGCCACCTAATGTAGCTGTAAATATCTGCTCCATTCTTTTTACTAATACTGGAACTGAAGTTAGTTTTGATCTTTTGACAAATAAATGAACTATACAGAAGACTCAAGTTCATAATTTTGATCGAAAAATGTAGAGAGAAATCTTAAAAATTAGTTAAATTTCGGAATCCTCAAAATACACAATATTCAACAAATTTTGTAATCGGACATAAGAATGTGTCCTTCCAATAAAATATCCCTTTGTGTACATAATACTGAATCATTTAGCCAAACTTGTGATGGCTAGACAAAATAATGACAATGAACTTCGGTGCGACTGAAGGCCAACCCTGTATTCAGAAGAAGTCGACAGGAGAGGATTTTTTAGACTGGAAGCAGCACAGCGTTCCAGCTAAGTCTCTATAGCATGGGGTGATATCGAAGTTCATTCATTGCCTCTTTCAGTCACAAACCGCTATATTATGAAACAATGTCTGTCATTTTTCATCAACCAATCAAAAGAGTGATGAACATGTTGATTGACGAGTGAGTTCGTCAGAATAAATATTTGAAAGGAAATTTCAGGACAAAATCTATGTTGATAGACAAATTACTAGTGACCGTCACAACGCTGTCCTTACCTTCCTAGCAAGACATCTCTCTTTGCTTTTGAATTCTGCTACTGTGTAAAATTTCTCTTTTTCCAACTCCAAAAGATTGAAGCAGTCGGAATGGACGAAATAACTCTCGCCATCTGTCGACAACATGAACCATAATCCAGTGCTAGGATTTCGTAGGAGTAGAACTCGATCTCCAGATCGGAACCTACAATATATCAACGCAATTGAATTAAGATATATTATATTCACTGTAATGAGTAGAAGCATAGAGTAGAATATACCAAGTATCGCTCGCTGTCAAAGTGATAATAATAGTTCATTAATCAATCGAAACATTCTTCATTGCGCGATGCACATGAAATATTTTTCCATCCCCAACGCACTTCAGTCATCAATCAATGATAAATTAGCAATTATTATTATGTATATATATTATATTGTATTAGCCTCGTATTTCTAATGAAAAAACTTGAGAAAGGATGACGAGCCTATACAACAAAGACAGAGAAGCAGAGCAGCGAAGAATAAAGGGCACAATGAAGGAGATATAACAGAGCAACTCTAAAAGTTTAGAAAAAGGATGTATACCGCCTGACAGAAAAAACTTAACACTTAGCATTACTAATCAATGGCAGCTCTTGAATTTCTAAGTGAATCTAACTCCCAAACAAATTTCTATGTGTCCTCTTTAGCATTGCAACATGAAGATATTGCTCATCCTCTTACATAGGATCAACGTTTGGATAAGTTTAAATATCAAATAATTGTAAAATTTGCTGTCTCTTTGACAGAAGTCGTAACTGCATGATGAAGCACGAAGATGAATTCGCGAAATGCGTGACTATTGGAATGATTCGCTGTGGACGTAGCGCATGTTTGTGGAGAATTGGATGCATCGCATGTCGGTTAACTGTTAGGAATTGATGGGTGCGTTGGTGTGAATAAAAAAAAAGTTGCAAAACAGGAAGGATCTGAGAGACCAAAGAAAACAAATAGAGCCACATACCGAAAGCTGATGATTGCAGCGACGAAATATAGGTTTCAGAGCGCTTTACACCTAGCAATAGGCTGGAAATCTGCTGCTGCTGCTATCAACTGTTGCGTTACAACTGCATATCGACGAACTGAATTTGACAGAAGCGGGACTTACGTCTTACAGACATGCTGTACGCATACCTCTCAATAACTTTTTGAACTGTAGTGCAGTAATGTAATAGCTTTCCCGCATGAATGAACATGTTGCAGGTCTCGAGCACAAGCGAAAAAGATGGTGCGAGTGACATTCTAAAAGGGGCACTGATGAGTGACATCGCGTGATGTGGCAGTCACTATTTACCCTCGATTTCCATGACGGAAGAGCATGTACGCAGACTGTCTCATGAGAGATACACAGTCTGCTGCATTTCGGAACATGGTCGATTCAGCGGTGGTTTCAGTATCATGATTTCGGCCGGTTTTTGGCATGATGGAAGAGTCAAGGCTGCTATTGTCATATTGTGACAATAGGCTTGTGCCTATTGTCATCAAGGCACCTTGGATTGCTAATGCTATCTGTCGGAGAATGTGACTCCAACAGTATAGGGGCACCATCTCATCATCCAAGATGACAATGTGCAGCTGCACAGAGCACACCAGCCTGGTGACAACAGCTCAGCAGTTGAGTAGGCCTGACTCCCATGGCCCTCACTCTCCTGATCTTTCACCGAGCTTGCGTGGGATGAGACTGATAGACGGGTGAAAAACTTGTATCCACATTTTCCAACCAATTTCGAACAAACTTTCCAAAAGATTGGTTGAAAAGCAATGAGAACGCATTGAGCAAGAGAGATCGTATGAACTCTATAAACAATAGAATTTGAGCTTTCATTAATGCTAGGGGCTATGCAGGTTGCTAGCGATTTATGAAATAACTTTTTATCATTCTAAGTCATAGCTTTGATCCTACTTCATCAATGAAAATAATGGTCCCTATAATTCCAAGTGATAATATTTTTTGTCATGCAGTATAAATGAAGTCATAACTGTATACCTAAATAAGCTAATAGCAGAAATATTAAAAATATGATGATAGGAAGAAAGAAAAGTGAAGACACGGGGATGTAAAATCTATAGCAATCATTGTAACTATTAATAAGCAGTATAACTATCATACATGTATGAATATATCAAAACTATAATGTTACGACTAGATATCGTCGTGGCAGTGGCTTCTTCACAGTAACGGCTTTAGTTGAGCCTTTGATAATATTCCTGATATTCAAGCAAGTTATCAGTTTGATAAAGCTAAAACCCAGTGAACACACTCACTGGATTAGATAAAGATCTTGATTTTTATTTCGATATCTCGAAGAAGTCTCTGTTTTTCATTCCCTTGTCTTACTTACTGTGAGAGCACGATCTTAAGTGACCGCTGGGAAGAAGTGGAGGTTGTGGAAGTGGTAAGAACAGCTGGCATCTCCGCGGTTCGACCAGGACCAGAGATCGGAATAGGAGGTGTACCAGCGGCGGAGGAGATGGCTGATTCCGTCATAGAACTCGTCTGCAGACCAGGTTGAGGGACAACGCTCTATAGAGATAGAGAACATGCAGAGAACTGACGTTGAGATACAAAACAGATCATCAACTTACTCTTGGCGGACTGGTGACGGGAGTAGAAGCCTGGGAGGCACTCATCAGCGGAAAACCGGACGGTCCCGGCTGCTCCAACACCGGAGGACTCCGAGACAGCTGCGGAGAAGAGCCGAGAACGGAACGCGAATTCGGGTCTCCTGAGCGCAGCTGGCGGATGCATTCTGTGGAAAATGTGATGTTTCAATTCACTGTCAATAGCGGTTTGCCTTAACATGATCTTCAGGACATTTTCTCCAATACGGTAAAGGATTAATGATGAAGAAAGCGGACAAAAAATATTGTGGTGAATCTTTTCCGCTGAGCGCAAGTTCAACCTATTCATTCTACTCGCACGATTTCTGCAGTAGTATTTGATGACATTAATCCATGCTTCGGTTATGAACTGCTTCATTCAACTACAGCAGTGGTTCCCAACCTAGGGGTAAATTACCTCACAGAGGTAATCTGCCAATTTCTCGAGTAATAGGAGTATCTCTCACAATTTATGCAGGTCTTTCTTAGACTGCCCTTCTATAGACTGTTTACTTGTGGCGATGTGGTCATGTGTACTTCCTCCCTGTTCCATGTTGCTCCGCGTTTAGATGCGAAGATACACGATTCCATGGCGTAGAGGATTCTCTATGTACGATTTCATTATCTGGCAGTGCCAGCAACACGACCACATTGAGTTAGTACTTGTGACACTTGTGGTCTTCGTTAATCCCTCCACAAGCCAGTATCGCGGCGAAAACTCGCCACAGTTCACTATGTCAGGGTTTTAAAAAGTGCAGTTCTACACAATTCGTACAGATGTAACTCGTTTTAATGTGCTCGTTTTTATTTTTCGCTCATATTAACGAGCCTGGCTAGCTACTTGAAGCAAAGAAATTAGTTCAATTAATCATCCCATCTTCCGTTTAAAGTAGAATATTTTTGGCGTATTTTAAGTGGCTTATCTATCATTGTTTCTATCCACAAGATTGAAACTGATGAAATAATGAAAAAAATGATCGAAGACACCTATCAATTGACTGTAATTTTTTATCATGAGATGATGAAAATGATGAATTTTTCGATAGGAGCAATCAATTAATTGCGACAAATTAATTGCAATTAAATTCAATGAAACTAATTTTTGATAACCCCTGCTTAGAAGTCATAGAAGGCTTCCATTGTGCTAATGATTAATTACTTATGTCAGTGGTGTTCGCATGCTTACATTCTAGCCTTGCACTGCTGCGGCAAACAAGTAATTTCTTTATCACTCTTATAGAGATGCCACATCACGTAATCTAAAAGTTGTAGCACGAATCTCAGTCAAACCCCCACTAGAAATGCCTGATGAATGAAACTAAGTATTCACCTCTATCACGCATGGCTTGCTGACTGAGGCGGTCGACAGTATGCTGAAGATCAGCTATGAGTTGGTCCTTTTGTGCCACTGCTGCTTCCAATGCCGCAATCTTCTCCCTCTGACTATCTCTCGAATCCTGAAAATGAGCAGGCATTATATTACGCGACGATTATTTGGAACAAAAATAATATGCTTGATTGCTGCGTTCATGGCAGTTTAGTGTTCGAAGATTCTGATTAGAGCAAAATATAGACCGGCTCATGTGGTAGGTTTCACAACGGGGAGGGCGTGATATCGCTAATTATGTTACAATTTGAAGACGAAGCAGCTGCTGATTCACCAAAATTTCACCCTATGTTAAGGTCTGTGTTCTACAAATAAACACATATAAGCGCTGATGCAATTGTTCTTTGTCAACCTTCTGAAATCAACCTTGGAAGTAACCTTCGCGCACCTTTTCGATGACATCAAGTCTCTCTAGCTAGCTTCGAAGCTACGAATCACCTGGCATTGACAAATGCATTCGTAATACCAACTCGTCTTAAATTTCCATTCAAAACGTGCGTGGGATGCTTGGCTGTTCCTATAACGCTGTAGTCAGTCTCTATCATTGCAAGAAAATGGCAGCCTTTCAAGGTACAGACCCATTCAGACCACATGATAGCGTGATTTGTAAAATCATTGCAATGTTATTCATTCAATGCTGAACATCACTAAGCTTTGTATTTATACTCATTTGCAATCATTAAAAAGTGCGCTATTCCACTTCAGATTGATGTTATTCAACAACATCCTTGAAGAGAACTTTAAGGAATAAATTAATACGGGCAGATTAGATGGGTAAATGTATAATGGGTAAATTTTAAACGTATTTATTAAATCTTCAAATTTTCTGGTCGACTTAGATGTTCTTAGATGACTTAGAATCTTTGTAATCATGAGTTCTAAGCATTTAGTCCATCTAAGTACAGATGGACTAAATGCTTAGAACTCATGATTACAAAGATTCTACAGACTTAGAACTTCACATCAAGAATGTGATCTCAAGAATGAGTGGTGCAAACTTATTAAGTGGGTATTGAAAATCGATTCTACGGATGAGAAATGGCGATCTCTGAACTATGCATGTGTCATGAGTTGTTAAAACATCTCAATGCGATCTGTTTCACCAGGTTCTTGTCAATCTCTTACGCTTCAGCGAAATTTTGTCGAAACGGACTGTAACTGAGCAAGCATATAGATATTATATATATATAAATAGAGATATATATATAAATAGATATATAATATATATATATATATATATATATATATATATATATATATATATATATATATATATATATATATATATATAGAGCGATCGGGAATAGTTTCAAAATATCAATCTTGAGTTTGCTCTGAAAATTCACAGGATAGTTGCATACTACTAGATTATGGAAGCATTTTTTTCTTCTTGGTAAGACAGACTTCTTGAGACTAAACTACACACCTAACATCTTAACGGAATAGATGACACATTGGTTAAAGCTACTTTGCAAATGTAACTTCATTTCTTTGCATTAGGTATTTTTAATAACCCCTGCTTCTCTTGCGGAACTTTGCATCAATCGTGAGCATCTATCTCTTAGGTTTATTTGATCCGAGAATTCAATTTCATCGCACCTATGACATCATCAGTATTGTCAATGCAACGGCAGTGGATGTGAATTCTACTGATCTCACGAACATAACTGCAAATAGCAAACGCAGGATATGACATGTTAATAGCTAATATTCTTCCAGACGGGCTAGATTCAAAGCAATCTGTGAATCGAACGTTCTACATCTGCATTCAAAATAAAAAAGGCTAAAATAAATGCACCTAAAGGTTTAGCCCTTTTACTTCGAATACAGATGCAGAACGTCCGATAGACAGATTGCCTTGATATGACATGTCTTTAATCAAATTTGTGTCTTCGTCTTGAAAATGACCCTCCGAAATTCCTAATGACATGAAAAGGGTGCTACCCAGTGTTGCGATTCTTGGCGTAGGATAAAAAAAACGCGCAAGGTCGAAAAACACGCGCACATGTATTTCCTTACAAATAAGCCAAAATGGCAACTATGATCGCTAATATTTGATTAAACGAATTTTTACAAAGCTTAAATTTGCAGATTAGATAGTAAGAGCTTTGGTATTTTTCAGGACAAGTCAAATACACACGTGCCTTAAGTGGTAGATGCATACGAGCAGTGGGCCTATAGGCTATCCATTGAGTGAGATGTTAATGAACCTAAATGATCTTTGATAGGCTATACATGTGGCTTATCTAGAAACTGCATGTAATTTGAAATTTTGATATCTTGATTTTGATATTTTAGAATTTTCTTTGACACTTTCTCTTTTATACTTCGCTGCATGACATATACTATGCTTTGATTTCCTAATACGGTATGGCCATCATCGCAATTCGAACAACAAAAAGGTTTGGAGGCGAGTGTTTCCTGTAAAATGACGAAATACCCCTACAAGAAATAAAAAAATAGAATTTCTGGTATTCGGGAAATACAAACACTCGTGTTCCATCAAGAAACATTGAACTAAGTGTGTGTTTCGAGAGGTAAGGGGTGGGGGAGACAATTCTCCAACTAAACCGGTTATTTATTAGGCCCCTAAATGAAAGAAAAGACAAGCTCAGAGAAGCTGAGAAGTGAGAATTCAACAATGAAAATTTTTTTTCATTTAGAAATAGCAACCAAAGTTTTCTATTATCAAAAATTAAAAATAGAAGTCGAAAACTTAAAAAAACGCGCAAAATGGATAAAAATGAAAAAAAACACGCTTACACGCGCAAATTGTCAAAAAAAAAGCGCGCGCGTGTAAACACGCGCGAATCGCAACACTGGTGCTACCTCTTGTTTCCAAACAGTTCGCAAGTGAGCAGCCGGTAACTCAGATACTTGAAGTCACATGGAAGATCAAGCTCCAGCGGGTAAAACAATGAGTGTGAAAACAGGAGAAAGTGTCAATCATGTGAAGTCCACTGTTGAAGAAGACAAATGAGGCATGTCATGACAAAAAGTCAAATAACAGAGAAACCCCACAGTTCGATTCTTGTTGAAGAAGCAAAAGGTTATCCTGAAATGGGTTCCTCATCTTCTCACTGAAGAGCAGATGCATGAACGCGACATCGATGTCTTCGACGAGGAAACTATTCCCCTGCTTCGCATTATTTTGAGTGATGAAATCCTGTTCTATTCATGGGATTCCGATTTAAAGCGCGAGTCAACTCACTTGGGAAGCAGTTTAAGTAAATTATGGAAATAAGAGAAATGTCTAAGGTTGGCGCGATATCGATAGATCCCATGCTTAAATGCCTATTAAATTACCTGCTCATACAACGTACAGATACTGCAGAATGTCGTAGCAAAAGCATGTTTTCTTTGAGCATGCTCTTGAAGACGTCGAGTAGGGGTGTATTCAAGTCACAAGAGTTATTCCAAGAGGGATGCATGTAGGGGTTAGTCAAATATTGACTCTTGGTATTGGTTACATAGAAATCTCAAACTTACTAACAATCAATGTAATCGAATCAAATCATTTCCCGAAGTCAGGAGTAGATATCGAACAAGCGCGATCACCATTATTATGTGACCACTGAACATCTGTTTTAGAAGCTCGGCCATACCTTTTATTTTACTTTTTTTCTATTCTGTTTTTTGCGAAAAACGCCTCTAAATAGGTATAAAATTCTTTTACTTGTACGACGTTTCGGAAGACTTGGTCATGTACAAATGAGCCAAATCAGGCTATACAAACATCAAAGATCATTATATACAAAATTTAAATGTAGGCCCTAACTAATGTAAAATTTACAGATATCTATCACTACAAAAGGAGAAAATACCTAAAGAAATCTTATTTAACCTAGCATCTAAAAACACATTAAGAAGAGTAAATTATATGGTTGTGCAAAAGTCTATGCACAAGTGAAAAGGAATTGATGATAGAATTTCAAGAAGAGCACAAAACTATAAAATATTCAAAACTACGATAAGAAGGATAAAATACCCCTCCCCTCATATCCATTCATTAAATTGGCTTCCTTTCTTATGAAAATCGATTCGGCAGCCACTCGTAGGCAATTATCTTTAATTGTTCTTAATATTTTCCACTCAAAATCTACCAATCCAGGGTGAGTCTGTTTATGTTGGAACACAGCTGAGTGATTTGATGTTAAATATTCGTAGATTCTCGATCTCATGGTTCTGGTCGTTTGACCTATGTAACATTTTTGGTACACATAATTTACTACTTATTACTCATATTATTATAATACATACAATAAGTACCATACAATGTACTCTTCTTAATGTGTTTTTAGATGCTAGGTTAAATAAGATTTCTTTAGGTATTTCCTCCTTTTGTAGTGATAGATATCTGTAAATTTTACATTAGTTAGGGCCTACATTTAAATTTTGTATATAATGATCTTTGATGTTTGTATAGCCTGATTTGGCTCACTTATACGTGACCAAGATTTCCGAAACGTCGTACAAGTAAAAGAATTTTATACCTATTTAGAGGCGTTTTTCGCAAAAAAAGAATAGAAAAAAAGACCATTGAACACAAAATAGTGAAAACGTTTACATTATAATCTGAGTTGCTGAAACCGAATGTGAGTCAACATCCAACAAAGGATGCTTAACAGTGCATTTTCATCCTAGATTCGTCAGAAGAGCTGATTATTCAATGAATACGGCATAGATTATACGTGTTCTGTGAAGGCTAGCAAAAAAATGTGTTATCCATAATATTTTAAATGTGTTTTACATATATTTTAAAAAGGCATTTTGTGTTTTTTGTCTTTTTTATACATTTGACGAGAATTGCGGTAGAACTTAATGTAAATTTAATTAAAATATTCTCATAAGATAAGTGAATCAAAGAAAGGCATAATATGATACTAATAAGCTAAAAATGCTGTTAGAATGCTTAATAGTAGCATTTCAAGCTTGACTATCACTGAAAGTGGCACTTTGTTATTTATTTCAAAATGTTTATCATTTCCATTTTCAATTCATTTTGATGCGCAGGTTTACCTTTGAAGCAATAAACAATTCAGCCAGATCAAGCTTCATACGAGAAAAAGCGAAAATATATAAATAATAAATTATTATGGAGGTAATGATAGAAAACACGAAGTGACAAATTGGAAAATAGATTCCTGGCATGTCATAAAAAATCGCAAAAGTTGACAAAGCAACCATATTGGATGGATACAAGTTACAGTAAAAACTGTTCTTGATGATGATGGATATTCACTCAACGCACGTCACTCACTCAACACACTAAACATCACTGAGAGCACACAACGTCACTTTCATCAGCGGAATTAAATAAGAAGCAATCATTTACAAAAGCATCTTGAAGTCTGCTGCTACACGCAATCTTAGTAACCTTGTCGTAATAGTGCTAGCAGTAGCATCGCAATTCCACATAAATTCTGCCATGGTAGATTCAATTATTACAGTAACTGTACTATATGTACTGTGTATCGAGTAAACTGTACTCGTTCTACTAATATTACGAAAGTGCATTTGTCAGAAAGATATTAGACATTTAATGCGCGTCTATACTTGCACACAAGGGACTACATCGTCTGAAGAATTGTGAATTGTATATCGACAAAAGAAAAGACGCATTTGACAGGAAAAACAATGCAAAAAAATTAAAAATCACATTAAAAACATTGTTTTTCTGACCATATTTAAGATATGGCGACCCGTCCTAGTCCTGTGTGATGATAAAGTAAGCATCAATGACTTGTATTATCAGATGACAACAAATATCAGAGTAGTTCATACAGTTTTCACGATAAATGTGAAGAGTGACAAGCCACTAATTGTGCAAACGACTTCCCTAATCTATTTTAGTGAATGCTACGTTGATATTCCCTTATTGACACACTAGGGAACACTTCCTTGAGAATTGACTTCTGACGATTATCTGTGTCTGACGCAATTTTGTTGACTTTCATGATCATGGCAGTCAGATAAAGCATCAGCGCTCGTTACTATGCATCGTGAGCTCTACATTTGATGACATACATTTCACGACATTGCGTAAACTCATCTCTTGAGCATAAACAAGCCTTTGAAGATGAAGGTCGAATCTAAACTAAGTTGCTTTCCGATTCCTCCGTCAAAGACAAAATAATTGAAGATTGACGCGATTGAATACGTATGAACGGTAGACCTGTTTTAAAAACAAGGTCACAATTCACATCATGATGAAATAGATACAAAACTTCTTCATAAAACGTATCTTAGATGCACCCACGCATGTTACTTGATACTCTGTTTCGGACGTCGCAATATTTAGGATTGAATAAATTAGCATAAATCATGGTGGGATTCCGTATAATAATAGAAGTTTTTAAGTGAATCATGCCGTTTATCATTCACTATAACAACTATATCTATGCTCCATTGATTTCATGATATTTCAGTAACCAATTAATTACATATGCACCATTGACTGTCCTCTCATTCCACTGTTTTCAATACTTAATGACCATTTATCATGATTCTATATTAAGTAAATGTCACTTTATATTACTGCATTATCGTACTTCATGTTCTTGTTTTTCACTTTTCATTCACAACATTGCATCATCCCTAAACGTCTTTTCTTTGGAAAAATATACATTCTGCTATTCTACCCATTGTAAATAGCAGAGCAAATTGTAATTCATAATTTAATGCACTTTCGGTCGAGAAAAGTTAATCTTCAAACTTCTATTTAATCTGTTCTGCCGACCGATGACCAAAACACAAAAATCGCAAATAGCGATTCAACGGAAAGGCTGTTCTGTGATCGGGATACCGGGCTGCTTTTAGTATATCTACGGAGGTCCGGTTCCAGTCCCCGATTAAAGAATTGAAATTATGAAAATTAATAAATATCTAATGCATGGATTTGTGCATTTGATGCAACTTACTAACGGTTGTTGAAATGACCATCGCTATCTCTCAGCAGGGTGTCCACCTTATCTGACGAAAAAAAATCACGTACAATTCACGTTCACGATGGAAAATTCGCCCATCACTCATGATCCTACACATTCGTCCTACTACACTTCCCAGACAAACGTCTGTAAGGTTGCTGGAAATCCATCAATATAGCAAGATAAGAAATCTTAAAAGATTCATACACCAAAGTATGCTGCATGATTATACCTAATTTACCGAAAATTCACAATTCCATTTACTAAGTAGCGATCGGATTGTACCTTAACCAGTGTCACCACAAGCGTCCGATCAACATTTTCACGCCACACCTTAAAATTCACGTCCGATTTAAACATCCTTTTTTGACATTATATTACAAAATCAAATGAATATTAAGTGGAAGCATGTCTATGAGTGTCTAAGTTTTCGATTTGCACTTGTAGCCATGCTTGCAACAAGTAGATAATGTACATTTTCATAATTTCTCAAAATTCAGGTACATATTCAGCATTTTCAAAAGTCATGTACATGCGTGAACTTCACGTACAGTGGACTGGATACCCTATATCAGTGGCACACTCGAATGAGTTGTGGTAATGTCTATGAAACAAAGGAACTGTTTCATCGATCATCTGTGTTTGATCGATCTGCAAGCGTACATAATTGCCAAGTGCCGTTAAAAGGGATTAACCTACATCTATCTGTAACGTCCACAAGCACTGAAGATATCAAACTCTAGTATTAGCGGTATCAAATTATTATGCTTACGAAGTCTCGAAAATATTCCTCCATTCATATGAGCCATGTAACCGCAAAGATCATGCTGCAGCGCGCATATGTCTTAGAAACGCACACATGGAGCTTATTGAGGTAATAAGATGAGATGGTCCTACCTTCTATTCAAGTTCGATACCAAAAGCACTCAGGGCTTACTTCTTGCTTGTATAGCTATACAACTTTTTTAACAGAACTCGCAACTTACGCAGCAACTAACTAGGCAAGAAGAATTATCATATGTCATGGTCATATGGAGCATGTTCAAATTGCAGAAAAAAATATTTTAGATTCATTTACATGAGCTAAATGCATAATACACTAACTGAATAATATCTTGACAATAGTGGAATTTTCCTTAATGCACATGATTGTATTTCAAGAAGAACGCATATGTATTCAATAAATAGCTTTCAGCACGTGTAGTATATATCAAGTGCTTTACTGGCATTTTCTGACGTGCTTCTTCAAAGATTTTGATTCAGTATTCATTTTCAATTCAGTATTTTGAGATTGACATCCTGCTGCGGCACTGTGATCCCTAGTATGACAATTGAGAAGCATGTCTCAGAACTGTGCTTGAATGGTTCATAGTTATACAACACGTCAGATGGGAATTCAGTTCCATCGAAATCATTGCTGTTTAAAATGCCTTGTAAATTATCCTAAATTACCAAAATGTATTATCAACCGTCATTGCGAGCGTATGAAAATAATGATGTCTTGCTGATGTATATGATACATCATCAGAAAATGTGCACATGGATTCTCAAATATCTTCATCATTTCCAATATTCAACATAATTATCAAGCCTTCACAGTTCAATTTCCTCAAAGATAATTTGAAATAACAGCAGGTAGAGCCCTCGGCAAAGATGTGTTGATACACGTTTCGCCTAAAGTTGAATATATTTAATTTACTGCACCTTTTACAAATGTTAATGAATGATGGACTAAAAATCCGCAACATAAACTAATTCAGATGAAGAAATTTTGTTCATAACAACCATCAGCTTTTACTATAAGTTCATTCTTTAAACTTTATCTAGGTTGAAGTTGTGATCACAAAGTTACTAAGCTATTGAATAAAATATGGCTAGATTAGGGTTTTTTGGCTTCTGGTTTTTGGACGTTTAAAATGGGGTCTCAAAAATGGCTGACATTCAGTGAACTTGGAACAACACAAGTGAATGACGAATAAGTAGATGCATGAGTACTACCTTAAGAACGTTCTCATGACACTCTTCTCAGTTGTCTGTAGGTCATCAAGAAAAAATTGCAGTTTAAAGTGACGGTTTAAGATTAGAAAGAAATGTATAGTGAGATATATGGCTTTCGTTTCTCTCATTTTGTTCTGGAGCTGGTTGAAGCTAAACTGCTTAGGGTCGCAGAGATATATTTCCGTATGCATAGAATTGCGATCACAACGCCTACTTACATATTTCTATATTTCATATACTCTCTGTAATACATTCATACACAATGTATACAATGCATTGTAATTTGATCGATACCATGCGTTGAAAAGTGAAGCGTCATTCATTGGTACAATTATAAGAATTTGAAATAGTCAAATAATGAAGTAGGTAGCCATTTAAAAGCCAGAAAGATGCTTAGCTTTCTGGGAAAAGTACAGAGAAGGTCTGAGTTAGTTGAAGCCCTGAGAACTTGTTTCGATAGCTTAAATCGGATGAACCTGTTCGCGCCGAAAGACCTGAAATGTCTGATTTAGACTAAAATTGACTATTAGCTGAAGATCGCAAAGAATCGCTGCTAAAAGAATAAAACGCTTTCAGTTTAGAGGACGCATATCGATTGCGCGGTGTATAATATAGTTCCTATGAACGCAACCTGAAGCTAGATAGCTAAATAACATGAAATGGTTGCGCAATTTGCTTCAATTTTCTACAACTTACATTAATTTCAGTAGAGAGGCAAGAAATTTGATAATGCTGTTTGTTGTCATGAGTACTAGCGTCGAAGCGTCACACAAGTGTATTCGTAAATCATAGAATTTCATATTGTCTTGATAATAAGTCTTTTCACAACGAAGCTATCACCTGATTCACGTTAAAACGTCTTTGACCTATTTTGCAGCAACTTAAACAAAAGATTATCTCCAACTTGTAGAAAGATTCTAATTGTGTCACAAATTGACGATTGATAGTAGAGTTAATGGCGCATTTTTAATATGCAAGCACATGACGCGAACCATGTTTGCGTAAATTCTGATAAAAGATAATACGAAATCATTGCACTTTAAGCATGCAGACAACCGATATTTATCAAAGCAGCACGACGAAATTTAGTTATTCAACTTAGATTCATTTCCTGTGAAGTACCGTATTTGTCCTATGTCTAATTCATAATAACACGGTCAAGGTTAAACAGTAGTATCACTGAACCAGAAACTTTTTCTCTAGAATAGCAATCACTTCACAATCTCTACTATTGCATCAGCAGTATCGCCGTGGAATTAATTGAATCATCCACTAATGCTTGAATCATCCAGAGCGTAACGCTGACGAATTCTCACCATGGTACCGCTGTTACTCATAATAGTAACTGGAAATATCAAGGGTGAGGTCATGACTAAATCAGTGAATACAATGAACATCTTCACACTGAAGATTGCTTCACAGTTAAGCAATTGCAAAACATCGGCGAACATTTTGAAACAGCACAGGCAAGATTAAGGAAAGGATGATTTGATTGAACCTTCAGTTAATAGGGTGTCCAGCGATTACTGAAAATCACTTTCAGTGAATTCCGAGATTATTTCATTAAATTTTCCATGGTCACAAAAAAATTGAAAGAGGACATTTCGAATCAAGATAAAGATTAGTCATATACATTCTGTTATACAAAAATGTAATGTTATGGAAAATTCGCTTGTCTGAATTTTCATCACAATTATGTACGTGAAAGTATGAAATAGTCAGTGATGACCATTCATTGGAAGAAGATATTTTACCACTCATAGGGCCTACATGATAAACTATATTTAAACACCTTAAGTATTTATTTCATTGAAATAGATTGTATCTAAAGGTAGCCCGCTGGAAATGACAAGAAAACAAAACTTTAGTGAAATTGTAATAAGTCAAATTAAAATATGGTTTGTGTACGGGAATATCGTGGTGAAAAATGTTGAAATTCAACTGAACAGCTGCTCATAAGTTATTTCATTTTTCTTATGCAAACACAGACAGCCGCTAAAGGGAATTAAAAAATTGAAAGTAAAACAAGATCAAATGCAAGAAAAGTTTCCGTAAAAAGTAATCAAAATTTGACTTGTCAGGGACATGATGAATACTTGAGCGTGAGTTCTATTAACTAATGGAATCAGACAAAAACCAATATAAATCCCCAGCATTATTCCTGCTTTCAATATTGCTATCCACTTTTTTATCTTTAACGTCCATACTCTCCTATACTGAGGCTTGGACGGTGCCAACACAGTCAGACTTTTTCTGGAGAGGTGTGGTACTTTTTAGTCCGGATGCCCTTCTTGCCGACTTCCAATGACACTTTTGGGGCTCGACCTCTGGACCAAGGCATCGCTAGGCCAAGCACTTAACCACTGTGCCACGGATACCACTCTCCCACTACATGTTGAAAAAATAATGAAACGATGAATATCCGCAATGAAATATACTTATCATCGGTAAAGTAAGGCAAATTATTCCACAATTTATGAGAAATATAAAAAACAATATCCTAACAGATGCCAGCCGTGCAAGAATCCTAGAATATGTTTCAGTCATTGAAAGCCATTTATTTTTTTTTGGAAACTTTGTGGATTAACTAATAGCTATCCCGCCGTGTGTTTGGCACTGTTGGCATAGCCAGCGGGAGATACATACTCAGGTCAACACATCGCAAGACCTGAACTTGTTTATCAAATGTGACGGTGTACATCTGCATGCACTACCTCTACCGAAATTTCAATAGAAGGAATTGTGGTAAATTTCGTCGTGCCTTACAGAATAATGATAAGTTGCAACCATCTGAATGTTATTAAGTCTAGTGTCCAACATCTCTATATCTGGATGTGATGTTTTGTTATGTTTTCGATGCATTTAAATTTTTAATATCGAATATATAATGTACAATGGTTCAAAAAATCTCTGATTGAAACCATTACTGAGGCAAGAATTCTTCATGGAGGCAAAAAACATTGTTAATACGAATATGACGTCATATCCGACAGGATCCGCATAATGGCGTTGTATTTGAAACATTTTCAGCTTCCTTTCGTATTTTGGTTTCATGTGACATAACATGTTGACCGCATTCACTTGACATTTATCATCCCTCATTTCATCTAGACAAATCTAAATAAGGCTGATAGGAGTAGTGATAAAGCTGCAAAAGACTTATTGAGGTGACTCGATAGATGAATGCCGAACGAATAGTCCATAAACTTTAGTCATGACATGTTCGTAGCAAGAAACTCCTGGAATCGGGAATGGCAACAGTAACTCAGTGATATCATAATTCCCAGGAGGTAAGTCCCAAATTAAGACTAATGAGGTTGAGAAAATGAATTGAAGCAATTAAGACGCAATATTTCATACACCGTCGCTCATTGTATGCCGTCCGAGTTCATTTGCGTATGGCTTCAACTATTATCCAGATTTGAAGGAGATTCTCGAAAGAGTATACGATCAATCAGTGATATTTTGGAGAGAGTGCAAAACAGATCGCATCACGTCATTTGTGGCTCATCTAGCTGTTTGTGTGATAATTTTGTTCCTTTATTATATCGTCGTATCATGATTGCAATGTACCTTTTAGAGAAGTTATTGAGTGATGAATCCCTTGCACCATGTTGAGTTCACAGCAATTGTGCGGCATTTGCTTGATATGTACTCAGACGATATAACTCCTTTAATTGATTTCATATTGCTTTCCGACGCTGTGGCCTTGTGGTAGAGCGTTCGCTCTCCGTCCGGGAGACCTGAGTTCCAATGTAGGTCGGGTCAATTCTAAGACTTTAAAAATAGGTACACTCTGCATTCTTGCTAAACACTCAGCACAAAAGAATGAGTGGGATAAATGGATGTCGGCCACATGGAGAAGCGACTCATCGCCGAATGTGCTGCCACCGTAGATTCCTAAACTTTTTAGTCCATGTTTTTCTCGCCTCAACAATGCAGCACGAATAGAAACGTTTGAAATGTTTACATCATTACTATGTTTATAATATCAATATTGTCACAGGAACTTCAATGAGAGACAGGATCGGAGATGTACGGTTTTTGCTACATCTTGCGTATCGTAAACATACAAACATGAGAGATTTCTTATTACTAGGATAAATGTCAGCTGAATTGAATCATCGTTGCGAAAAAGGTAACAATGGTGATAAACAATGAACAATGTCGATGTTAACTGATATGCTAGACTTGTATTTAAAATTTACTAGTTAGCGATCACAACCAAGTTAAGAACATGATATAACACAAAGCTTCATTTTCTCATCTACAATACTGATAGTATCAGACCCATCTCAATACAAAAAATGAAATCTTACAAATTGCCAATAACAACCCTCGATTAGAACATGAAGACTAATATGCTTGGTAAAGGCGAACAATATTCTCTTCATGTCTCAATTCTTTCCACATGCGAATATTAGATTATTTCTGTTGAAGCGTTTGTTGATATGAAACATCGCAGTTACACAGCTGATTTGCAATGCATTTGGCCTGAATTCCCATAACGAAACTGAATAAATAAATTAAAAATATACAAATATACAGTGTTTATACTCGGAAGAACATCAGGAACGCAGTCGTTCTTCCATGTAGCTGAACTGTTATTTATCTCACCCTGTTTGACCAGACAAAGGTTTGAACCAAGGTCCCCCGGACGCAGAGGGAACACTGTACAAATAAAATTTAAAAAATGGAAGGAAATAGAAAAGAGAAATCAAATATCAATTCTATTCGATGACTGAACAATGAAAGGGCTCACGCTTAATTCATTTCTTTTGTAGGAATATGTTGGTCGAATATAGGGAGAGAATATTCTGATTCTTTCATTCAAATCATGAAAAATCACCTTCCGTAGGAAGCTGCAATGTGTTGCAAGTCTTTATTAGTATTAAATGTTGAATATTCACTGACCAACTACATGAACGCGAAATATACAAACAGCTAGTAAATGCAGTCACCATAAAAACGCTATCAATCATCACCCATTCTAAAAGAAAGTCCATGGATGCATTTTGAGATGACTTTCTTCTGATTTGAGTTCTTTTCGTGCAATCATTTTACACGATCCACAACCTTTAGGTGGCACTGAAAGATCAAAATTATCGTGCAGCATCTCATGTGAGTTGTAACGCAAATGTTTAATCCATGCTGACAGAATGCTGTTTATCTTCAATGACACGTTTTCTAATTCACACTCCAAATGATCGATCACCAGGATCTTATCAGATCTACGAACTTCAATGTCAATAAGCGAGGAATTAGATTACTGATGAAGTGAGGGTGGCACTTGTTAATAAATCATGAATTGCCTTGTGGGAATCTTCGTAATGACTGTGAATGACTTGATGATAACGACTGAGTGCAAATGAACACAGGTTGCATTGTTATGATCCATCCTTCCTTCCTGTGGGCCACGATTTGAGGCAGATAGGAGGATGCCTCAGTCTACAACAAGTTCATCTCTTGCATCATCTACACTCCATAAAGCACCTCGATCTTCAGTAGCGAGTTCTGAAACGCATACAATATTTCAGGCTTGCTGCGTGCATTCTGTTGGAATGCGTACCTGTCATTTAACATCGAAAACAAGTGAGTAGAAGCTGAGAAAGAGTTTCGATGTAGACGGCAGGTGTTGGAACCGGCCGGCCGGGGATGGGACGGTGGCTGGCGTCTCTGTACCGGTTGGTTAAGCCTCTGATCTGATCGTTTGACATTATTCGGTCAACTTATGCCATTAGACATTACTCAATTTCCATATAGCATCCATTAGAAAGCTTTAAGCGGTCAACAATTCTAAGTTCCAATATAAAAGAAGTTTTTCTACCTATAAAAGCTCTGAGATGAGCAATTTGATCATTGACTGAGTGCTGATGTTACGAAATGTTTTGTGTGCGACGTGCAAACAGGATTTGAAGTGTTTCACTGAAGTGAGATTTGCTTCACTTGTGAGGGAATTCTAGTGATTTGCGACGTCAATTGAGAACTCTCTCCACTGCAGTTTAAATTCAGTACATATTGATGACCGCGAACTGACGTATATGAGTCTGTAGCAGCAATGAGCTCGTGAAACTTGCCTCTGTCCCTGAGAGTGTCCCTGTACAACGTCAGTCAAAACTCATCGCGTGTCGTCAACTTATCAAACAATTATCCACGATCCAATGTCACATGTTCGGGTAGTAGGCCCTCAGGTTGCATTGAAATCCATCATTAATTGCAAAGCTCCACGTGTTATACAAAAAATACCATGAAGTGACATTATTCAAGATCTGGAATAATTTTACAAAGATAGGCTGAGGAATGCACGATGTTTCCAAAATTCAAACAGACACGAATATAGGATTCTGGAAACTACATCATAGATAAAATAAGATTTGAAGTTACCGGCAATCTTTTTTTTGAACAGCTCGCAATAGTTATCAGAAAACATGCGTGTAAGATACTCTCAAATTATGTTACATTCACATGCTCTTAATGTTGTAATGATTGACTAAGAAATCTATTCTCGACTGAATGTCGTCAACGGTTGACATGGGTCCAATTAAATCAACCGGCCGGCCAGTCTTCAAAATTTGCTGCCCTGCCCGCACAGCTGGCGTCCGGTTCCGACCCTGGTAGACGAGATCCGCCATTCTCCTAGAATCATAGTGTTGAAGTTGCGCAATGTTAAATGAACATCAATCTTACAATAATAACGGAATGATGAATAGAAAGCCGTGAGACCCCGATGCCTTGTTCGCTATAGCTAGATCCCACGGCCAATTCTTAATTTAGCTTCTATGCTCAATCAAAAGTACTCATGCAGGTGTACGTATATCTAGAAGTTTCTTTTAAGCTAATAGTCCCAAGTGATAGCAGGCGGCGCTGATCAGGTGTGACATTTGAAGCATCTGTGAAGCAGTGGTTGAGGACTTTACCGGTCGTAGCAAGGAAGCAAAGGCGATTTTTCGCTCTCTAATGACAGTCTGGGTAAGTCCTTTGGCTACTGCCACCGCCACAAAAGTCTAGCGATGGCTTAAGTTTTAATTACGACATTATTTGAAATGTTTGATAAAAACATAATTAAATCCACTTTTTCGAGTAATTTGGATTGTTGTGATAAAGAGATAGAGAGGGATTGACCGTCATAAATTGAGATTAAGACAAGGGAAACGAGGCCTCATGAAATACTCATTTAGATGATGATGTTATCGTAGACACACCATCATGCTTAAATCTTGCCTTTTAAACTTGTAACCTGTATGACAATTGTTCGATAAATTAAATCTGGCGAGTGTATCGCTGACCCTACACGGGTCGGCCAAGTTTGTGAAGGCCAAAAACACCGCTGAGAATCCATAAAATGCACTCACCGAACTATACAATTACCATATTTTTAAGTAGAAAAGTTCACTCAGAAATAGCGGAAACGGAAGCAGTTCATGACACAAGCATACCGACAACATTTTCTTTAAGAATGAAACCTTCAGAAACTAAAAAGTTGGGATGATGTGTCTGAAAGGAACTTCCAAAGTCTACGAGTACACAATATTCTATCTCAAACCCACTTGAGAGTCATGTCACGATGACAATGCCTGCCATTTCCCCTAAGGACTCGGCCTGTAACAATGACTTTCGAGTAGGAGAGAATCCTAAGAAGTAACTGACAAATTTTTACTTGACGATGGAGGTTGTAAGTAACATATAGGAGCGCATAACTAGGAAATATCAAGAGTACAAGAGGAAGATTCCCGATATCTTGATTTTCGTAGCACCTTGATACGTGTAACTGAAGCTATTCTTCATGGGGAACAGAAACTGCGTGTGGAACTTCTTATTGTAGTTTCTTCAAGCCGTCTTCTAATGAACTTGAAACGGAAGCGATTGATCTCGTGCATTTGGCAATTACGGAAAGCGAATCGGCTGCCTCGATTACCAACTCATATAATAAACACGTCAGTAGATAGATCGCCTCAAAAGTCAACAGAACGATTTTGCTCTTGAAAGACGGTATTGATCTGATCTGTTAGAAGGAATTTTGAATAAAGTAAAACAGAAATAGATTGAATATAATGCAGAGTATCCTGAAATGTTCAAACTGAGTCTAATTGGAATTTCATGAAGCACATCGAATACGATAATGAAAAATGCGATACATTCAAAATTTTAAGAAAAGAAAAAGCAGTCAGTCAGAATTTCTAGTTTTGATACACGATAAAATGAAGAGAAAGAATGAAGATGCATTGAAAATCTACTTAAATAGACAATTCAATAATTCATTGTATTAATTGAATACAATGTTCGAGCTATCACAGGATCTCCGTATTCTTAACTGTCGCCTATCGAGACAACTAGCCAAAGTTCGTAGCACGTGCTACACTATTCGAGTCACTGAAAGTGTCATGATTATCGATTTCTGTCGAACATTTTAAAATTGACAACAAGAAAGGACATCGATGACGTGAGGAAAGCACAGAAGCTGTCAAACGGAATTGACAGGTTCAACTCTTGCTATTGATTGAATTGAAATCAAAGCAGTCAATTCTGACATTTGGAATGATTGACTGATTGATCGAGCTCCACTCTTAGAGAAATCTGAATTACTTGTAATATAATAGAATATGAAAAAAGATAAAACTTTTCATCTTTTCATGCGCTGTGATAGCGTTGATTGATGTGCACTGTGCCGGCGTCTGAAACATCTGTTCACATCAGTTACTCATCACTCTGCCTACATTTGAAATCTAGTTTCCGTAGCACAGTGGTGAAGTGCTTGGCCTAGCGATCTTTCGGTCCAGAGGTCGAGCCCCGAAAGTGTCATTGGAAGTCGTCAGGAAGGGCATCCGGGGTAAAAGATCACAACTCTCTTGATTAAAGCCTGACTGTGCCAGCACCGTCCAAGCCCCCAGCATGGATAGAAGTGACATTAAACCGTCATTCATTCAGAATGTTGTCCATGTCGGCATGCCAGACAATACAACAGTGACATAGGCGTAAAAATCTGCTAATTTCTATGTTTCTTCAAAAATTCCCATTTCACTGAAACATTAATTGACCGGCCCTTGTCGACAAATTTTGTGAGAATCTAGAGATGACATACATGGAGAGTCTCACCTTTCTTCCTGGCCAGACGCCCAGCTCTTCCACTTCTAGCAGCTCTGCTTCATCAGCCGAATCGGTGTTGACAGTAGCCACGCTGATACGTCGGTACGGTGTGGACACTTCATCAATGATATGTTGAGGTGAGTCGCTTGAAATGCTGATTCTTCGGCCGCGACGGGTCAACGAAGTAGAACTGCGAAACATCTCCAACTCGTCCCGAAGTCGCCCCAACTCCGCCTCGTACATCTTCTTCTCTGCTCCAGAGGCACGATCCAACAAGTCACGTTCCTTGGTCAGAGAGCTGACGCGTTCATCTTGCCATTGCAGCTGACGACGCGATTCTCGCAGTTCACTGGCCAGTTCTGACATCGCCCGTTCATGCACGCCACGTTCGTTTTCCAGAGCTACTTCGTGTTCCAAAAGCAGACGACGCTGTGCTCCATCGACTTCCTGAGCGATCCTACTCTCCATATCCGTGACGGTGCGCGTATTTGCTTCCTTGATAGAAGACAGCTCCGCCTCCAGTTCACGGCGAGATTCCAACGAGACTGACAACTGACCAAGCAGACTCTGCGGTAATAAGACATAAAAAATCATTAGTCCAAAGGAAAAATAAAATCGCCTCATAAAAGTGATATCTACTTTTGGTTTCATTAACTATCAATAGAATTTTCTCTATAAAAAACATTTTCATCTTTCAAATTTCACCATATTGGATGGATGGACTGCAATGAGTTCGTTTTTGCCCTGTGGCACAAAAGGTGAGTACCAATGGTCGACATAATAATTGTAAATTACTATTAATAATTATTTATATTTTTTTGACCTATTAGTTGACCTCATAAGAGATCAAAGATCTATGCAATTGTATCCGAGAATATTTTTTATTCTTACCATTGATCCGAACACGTAACTGTGAAAATATATTTATGAATATTTTACAATGAAACTTGGAAATCAAGAGTGTAACTTGATAAGGTAGATATAAATCTTTCGTGCAATAAATCAGATTATGGAAGTACTATACTGCATTTTCTTGTCATGATATCCATTTGAAGTCAACTGTGAAGAGAACTAAAACAGATTGGAAAATTGAATTTCCCCGTGCTATGCGACTTTTCTTAATCTAAGTTTTGTGATTCATCATATCTTATTCTAGCTCAGGATCATCAGCAGTACGTGCACTGTACACAACATTGTGAAATGCGCTGCACTAAATGAGAGGCATTTCTTCGAACCACAGTGGCTTGAAACATCTCATACAATGGGATCACAGACTTATAAGGACTATAGCTGAATTGACAGAGATTGTCTAGCATCAAGAGCGACCCCACGGAGAAAGAATGGCTAATCCGTGGTATTGGCATTGCGACATCTTTCAAGACTTTTCTGCTTCCTACATTTTGCAAATAATTGCAAATGAATATGACTATGACTGACAACATAGGTCTGTCGCAGTACATTAAATATCTAAAGAGATTGACAACGACTGACTAACGCAAGGTACCGCCTGACCAAGGACCGTCAGCGTGGCATAGTGGGGAGTGTCAGAGCTCGTCTCCACCGCGAACCTCTGTTCGATTCCTTGGCCAGGCGAGTGCGGTCAGGAAATCAGGGGTGTTGGTATCTTTTATTGACTTAATCATTGTCATTCTCTTTAGACATAACTATGATCATATTTTCGGTTGCAGATACGTTAAAACGAGAGAACATATTAAGTAAAAAGCATGACGAGAAGTACGCATTTCAATAATCTGATATGTCCATCTCTATTATGCTTTACAAAGTTGTCAAGTAATTAACCAGGTACAGGGATAATCTACTCTATGAGGTAAGACAATTGATTATAAAACTCCCAGGAATAGTGAAAATTTCACGCATATTTCGATATGTTTTTATCAGCCAACACGTATGAGGCCTTCGGTGTCGTGTATCTTCCCAAAGTCGATATTGAGATCATCAGCAGGTTTATAAAGAGCAATAAGTGACAAAGAAGTGTGTCCAATGTGAAGTCGGACTGCGGAAAGGTAATTCGTGTTTCCTATTGCTTCTTGATGATGGTAAACCTTAATTTATACCATAAATTCCCCATCGACAAATTACATGATTCCACAGCTGAATTCAGCACATGTTACTCAAGGAGTATATTAAAGTAGAGTTAGGTATCACCAATACTTTCGTATAAAAAGCAATTATCCAGAGCAAGGCGGCTTTTGTAGTCGCGCCATTTTGGTTCATGAATAGAGGCACATCAGTTAGATATGAGTCTACGGCAAATCATGAAAATGTTCTACCAATGCTGAGCACTGCAGATAGTGATTAGTTAATAAGCAGTAATTTATGATTAATTAAGGAAATTGATTAGTTGACAATTGTTTTCTTAACGGTCACAAAAAATGAACGCAGACATGGATATTTCGGATTTGAGTGACGTGCTCTGATCATTGCGTATGACGAGACCATGCTTTGACTAATCATCAGAAGCGAAGGGAAAGAATGCATAATACTGAAGTATGTGCTATCAATTCAAGTTCCCGATGTTACTTGAATTCGTCAACATTATAAATATTTAGAATTTACTGACAATTGGTCTCATTCCCGCTCCTTTGACCAATTCCGTCATTATTCAGAGAAGAATATAAATTTCTCAAGTTCGGTTTTCCAGCTGTAACTTTTATTTGCTTCTGTAGCAGCTCATGCAGTCGTATCTCAAGTTGGTTATGTCCATACTGATTCACAAAAATGCCGTTGAAAAGGATTTTTTCAACATAATTCGGGATGGAAGCCGATAGAACTGCAAGTAGGATGACTAAAATAGATTTACCACGTAAAATGTGTGCTTCCTGTGGTAGGAGTCCATTTATTTCCAGAGGAAATCCCACCCCTCTGTTGTCAGAATTATAATCAAAGCAATGTGATTCTTAGCGCTGCTACTTTCGGATTCTCTGAAGATGATGTGTTGAGCGCATAGAAAGCGCTGGGAATGAAATTGCTTTGATCATAACTCTGTCAACATTGCAGAATTGGGTATCTCGAATCTACAACATAATTTATGCTTCTTCGTTGCTGATTTTAATATTCACAATCACCTGATTTGGTAGAGATTGGAATAGACAAAACGCCTATTATTTTGTACATCGAAGTCACACAATGATTCATAATTTCTGTAAAATTTACAGAAAAAAAGAATTTTTGAATTTTAAATTTGCATTTTGAAATGTTGTAATTTCTGCCGTGAAAAGGCAAAACGTATTCCAAAATACGTTGTTTTGCCTTAACATGGTCATGGGTAATTCAGCATGTGTACTTTCGTCTGAGATTAGTCAGTTATTTTAAACAAGAAAAATAATGCTTTGTTAGGATATAACAATTTGGAATTATAAGATACACGTCAATAGAACTAACTATCTCATCGATGTCCAATGAAATATCTTTTCCAATGAAACTCTAAAACAACGTATTTCAAAATATGTTACAATTTCTGTGATATTTAGTTGAACTCTGCAAAGGTAGAACGCATTTCAAAATTTCACAATGACACCGATTAGAAATCTAAAATAGATTGCACACATTCGCAATCGCATCATACCTCTTTTTCTGATAAAAAGTATTTTGCAACACATTCTTTTGCCTTTTCATACCTCAAAAACTGAAAAACGCATTTTATTGGCGCTTCATACGCTGAAACTGAATAACGCATGTTGAAATACGTTGTTTTTAGCTTAAAAGTGTCTGTTTGTTTTTACCACGGATTTCTCAAAACAGCTATTTTCAAAATACGTTGTTTTGCCTTTTCACGGCCGAATTTGAAAATCAAATTTCAAGCTGAACAAATTTTGACCGAAGGTTCTAAAGGCCTCAATACTGAAAGTCACAAGATCACTTCTTTAACTTTTTTGCTAAATCTATCCAAATTATCTTACATATTGAGTACCGCATGTCATCTCCTATAAGTCTGAGTTTTTTACCCAAAATTCATTCTTAAAGTAGGGGTCTCGACTTATAGGCGGGTCCCATTGAATTTATAACATTTTTAATCTGTTACCACAGTTACCGGTGCGCGCGCAATACTCAATACATCGCCATTCATATTCATCGGTTGCTCTAAACGATGTTGACTGACATGACTGAATTGTGCTTTCGTTATTATGGACGGTGCTAATGATGTGATCGTTCTTTTTTGTTGCTCTATTTTGCCATACCGGGGTAATTGAAATTATTTTTAAATTGTAATTTTAATTAAAATTATTACTGACGAACTTCTGACGAAAATGACTACAAAAATCTCACTCTTCATCTCGTCTTACAGGCGGGCTATGGAAATATACCAGTATTTGGGCGGCAACGTCGGGGGGGGGGGTCGACTTATAGTCGGATCGACCTATAGGCGAGTATATACGGTAGTTCGATATTTGATAAAACAATTGAAGGCACAAAGGAGGCTTTTATAAGGGCTTAAAATGGCCTACATGTGAAAAATCAGATGTATTTAAGACTTTTAATCCATCAAATGATGTCATCGTTCAATCGTTCAGGACATAAGTGTTTAATTTTATTCACGTGCAACAAGCATGCGGTCAATCCGTATTGAATTTTATTTACTTCAGAATCGAAAGAGTCCGAGTCACCGAAATGTACTTTCGTGAGGGAATATCATTTCTCAGTATTGCGTCTGACGGAGAATCAGTGACATGATTTTCAGTCTGTCGACGAGAAATGCATTCAAAAGAAGAATTCTTATCGTTAATCAAGCAATTCCAAAACTCCAAATATCTATCGGGTTACCATTGACAAAACCTTTTCATAAGAGTTGTGAAAAATGTTTTCTCAGCTGAGACACCGAAAACTCACTCAATATATCCAGCAGACGTAAATCGCTACACACAGTTATGCGCCTCGAAATTGTCACGGAAGGTTCATTCATGGAAATAATCAAATTCACAATGCAAAAGTAATCATAGACGACACAACAATCTTCACTCGGAGGGGTAGATTCATGGGTAGATTTGAGTGTCTGCTAAATTCGCAAAATCCGTGTTGTTTTCCTAGTGAGTGACGACTTGATTATACTGCAGCAGTGCTACGTCTATTCTTTGTGTTTACAAAATTCATAGTTGTGGATAATATTCAGATGAGCATGTATTAAGTAATTGTTATTTAATACAAAATTCTCAAGCTTTTAGAGATGATCGGTGTAAATCAATAAAAGGAACAAGAAATTCTGGCTTGATAGGCATCATCAATACAGTGTGCATAAATGCAGACACACGAAAGTCGTCTGCTATTGAATTGATTGAATGCACGCATTTGGTCTTACTTTTTTGCTCGCCAAAGTTGTTATTGGGACTAGGGAAGGAAATGATCTCAAAAAATGGCTTATATTTCTGAACTCTTGACCCAGGCCAGAAGGCAGTGAGAACTAAATAAAGTTAATTATTTAAAATCGCCCTTCAGGTCATGCTGAAAGATCACTTGAATTACTAAAAGCTTAGAATCCGATTAACTTGCTGCATATTATGAAATGCGTAACAGGGATGAGAATTTAAGGAATGAGCCAAGACGGAAAATTGTAAGTAATATACAGGGTGGTTGGATAGTCGCTCCTTATTTGTAGAAGCCTAAAAAACAAAGAAATATATGTACTAAGAAATCAAAGCAAATTTTATATTATTCCATGAATCATGCCATTTTCTTCTTCAAAAAATTACAATTCAATGTGTGCACCATCCTTATGAATACACTGTCTAAGTCTTATCGACACCTGTTCCGTTGCTGATCTTAAGAGTTCAGGAGGAACATTTTCAATGACTTCACGGATCCTGTTCTCTAGCTCGTCAATGGTCCTCGGTGAAGTTTTGTAGACTTCCTCTTTGGCCCATCCCCTCAAAAAGAAATCACATGGCATGAAATCCGGACTTCGCGCTGGCCAATCTGTTGGTCCACGTCGACCCATCCAACGCCCTGGGAAGTGGTCGTCGAGCCAAGTTCTCACTGTTAGTGCATAATGTGGAGGAGCACCGTCTTGTATAAAAATTAATTCGTTGGCTTCTTCCCATTCAGTAATTGTTGGCCAAATGAAATTCTCCAACATGTGCAAATATCGTTGACTATTCATAGTATCACGAATGATGTATGGCCCAAGAATCCTTGTTGAATCCTTTCCGTAATTTCCTTTGGATCATTCTCACACCAATAGTGACAATAGCGCCTGTTGACAAAGCCACCCACACGAAACACGGCTTCATCTGTCCAGAGAATCTTCGAACTCAGCTCAGGGCAATCTTCAAACCATGCCAGCATCGTTTCACAAAACTCCACCCGTCTATCACAGGCTTCCGGAAACAGTTGCTGGACATAATGAGGCTTCCACTGGCGGTATCGTAAATCCTCATGAAGAACATTCAGGATAGTGTGACGGCATATCCCACTTTCACGGGCAGCTTGCCTTGTTGACTTGGAAGGGCTCCTGTCAAACATCTCCCTCACCAGTTCCACATCCGCGTCTGACTTTGTCAAAGGTCTTCCAGATCTGGCGGAATCAAGAACGCTGTCAGTTGTCATCAGTTTGCGGTAGCAGTTCTTAATTGTCTTAGGGTCAAGATTTGAATGTCTTCCATGTTGGGATCTCCACCATCGCTGAACTTGTACAACAGCCTGCCAAACCTCGTATCTAGCGGCAAATCTTGTTCTGTCTTCAATGCTTAAAGTAGGCGACATTTCGTAAGTAAAATCAACAATGTTGTGATCAAATTGCATGTAGAGAATTAATATAACGGATAACTTTCGCGGACAGAGTGGTGATCATTACTCACATTCTAATTGACTGAACAGTTTCATGATTTGTCATAAGAAATGGCAGGTCTCATGCAATCTTAAAATATGAAGTTTCAATCAAACGACCATATACTTCCGAAAATATAGCTAAGTAGAATCAGGGAGCGACTTTGCAACCACCCTGTAGTACAGCTTTAGTTTACCTCACCAAAATGTCTTTATGATTATATCCGAATTTATTGCTATTAGGTTAATTAATTACCAATTGTTTATTCTTAGAAAGAAATTGTGTTGTAGCAGTAGACCGTAAGCTTCGAATGGTTGGAAATCAAAACGTACTTATTAACACATATTTCCAGATATCATCAATTAGACACTCTCCTCATATTTTATGGCATAATGTAAAGCTCCTCAAAAACAAGCCACTTTAAGGTGCCCAGGACGAAATTCCGCACACAGCATCCTCATCAACATGAGCGGTTGGAAGACTGATTATTTTGATGACTACATGTTGCAGCAGGACCACGGTCTTAGTGTACGATGATTAATTTTCCTATCTCTTAAATTTGAGGTTACAATAGCTGGAAAATACTTCAATGAAGGAGTTTAAGTGTGGAATGTGTCTGATAGCATGTTATTCTGCCAGGTCGAGGATGGAGCTGGAAATAGAGTCATATAATGGTCTCACTAAATTCTTATGTCAAAGAAATACTCAAACAACTGATCTATAATAATGATCCATTCCCTAGTACAGCTTATCATCTAGGGGGGACGAGAAATCTGATTCTAAACACTGTGTTGTGTAAAATAGCTACGATGCTAATGAACAAACAAGGTGATTAAAAAATAACATTATTTGATAAAGAAATTTTAATCAGCTGTGTAATAGCATTAGAAAATATTTTTTCAGAGACTAGGGCTATATTCTTAAGATATATTCTTCATAATACATGCAAACTTTGTAATACTTTGCTTACAAGCACTAGCATGCGTTTGAAAATTCACCCAGTATCATATTCATGAATAGTACTGCAACATCGATTTACAAAATTTATTGCATCAACCAGACACCAGTGAGTCACGAATCTTAAATACTTGAAGCTCCATTTTCTTTCTTTCGCATCCATTTTTCCACATTCAAGTAAGAAGTTTCAATTTGAAACTCATTTACTACTCTAAGTGGCTGCCATTATACGCAGTACAAATGATGCAGCATCTCTGACTGATCTGAAACAAACTCAACCAGCAGTGTGGGAATCGGGCCAGAGATCATATCTCAGAAGACACGACAGGGCCATAATGATGAATGCCTTCTGTATAATTTTCTTGTTCACTGAATGAGAATTGGAATACACCACAGTTTCTTATTGTGAAAAATCATCATTGAAATCTTTAGTTGATGAATTTGTTATGATTACCATTTAATACATTTTCAATAATTTGGAGAAGAAATTGTAACAATGCTTCTCTAACAATTTCTTAAATTGTCATTCAAATAATGATTGTATCCCTTTTCGTTGAAGTTAAGCAGCACTTATTTAAGTCGCTGTAATGTAAATCGCTCTACATCGTTACAAGTGAATTAAAAAGCAAAATCAAAAATGACCAAGTCAATATCTGAGTTACTGAATGATGTCCTTCACCCGATGAATCGACTGCATCGATGGCAACAGGCATAGTAAATAGAATTTTTTAATGCCGTCATGCGTTCACTACTGTTATTCCAGATGGGTCAGATGTGAAGTAGAATCTTACTGGATATATTAGCAGCATAATCTCATGAGAAGCTATGATTTTTTCATGCCAACCCGATTATATTTGATACCAAACATTACAGTTGCATCAAATAAATAGGATTAAACATAGGCGCTTGGCCATTCGGAAAAGAGAGCTTTTATCAATCGCTATTTGGTCCAATATTTCAGAAATATAAATCTATAAACCATAAAACGATAACATGCGGAAAATATCAAATAAAGCTTATCATCACATGCAGAGTCTAGCCGACTTCCGTCAGGTCTTTTACTTCAGTTGCTGTGTTATATTTCTATGAATAATGAACATTTAGAGAGCAATCATCATTTGGTAGTTCATAGAAGAGGAAACAGTGGCTAATTATGAGGAATGCTTCGATAATTCTCTTTTCATGCTGAATAAAATGACCAGGTGAGCCCACAGAATTATATTCATCTGCGCGTGTCTTCGGTTTCCTAGAATGGAAGAATTGTATGTAACCTTAATATCAAAATGGCACATCAACTTGGTCCTTCTCGAATGGATAATTCATGCATCGCTCACTATTGGAAATGGCAAACAATAAGCTGTCAGCAGAGGACACCAAAGCCAGTGAGAGATGCGTGCGTGCTGTGATATCACTTCGCACACACCAAAACACACATCGTCCGGCTAACATTCGATTCAATGTACGCACTATACAGTGAGCAATGCCGAGGAGAGGATGTGCAATCATCATGTCAACTAATTTTCGTACGCCTGCTACTTTCTTTAATAATGATCGGAAGGGCCAACATTATGGAGAAAACTCGTGTGCAATGATCTGAATTCTTTGAATCTGAAGGAATTTTGGCAATCGAAGCACTTTGCTGGAACTCACATTAATCCGCAAGCAACGCACGACTTTTTCCTATCTCTGTAAGGTATTAGGTATTCCTTTTTGCCAACTTAATAGGTTCCTCGATGTGCCGTCGATTTCGAATTAATCACACTTCTAGCAAACCGAAGCAGATAAAAAAAATATTTAATTCTGTGGGTGAGCCCAATTAATATCCCGAAGAAATGCCAGTGAACTCTGCACTTGATACCTAAAACCCGAAGAACGAGAACCGAATTTTCATTGGGTGGACATTGTACATAGCTATCGGGACAGGGCCGGTCCGGTTTCCACACTATCACAACGCCTCACAAAATCGATTATTGAAAAGATATTCATAATTACCTGTCGTTCATTCTTTCCTTCTTCTCGGATATTAGCTGTCTGAATCTCCAACTCTTTCCTATAAGCTTCTTCCAACTTCCTGAGAGCGGCGTTCGTCAATTCCAAGTCACGCACATTGGATTCGATTTCTGCATGGAAATTCTCATTCATCTGTGATAGTCCCTGCTTCAGGGCGGACAATTGGGAGTCCCGGATGACACTCAATTGCTTTTTAACACCCTTCCTCCATTCCTCCTCCGCTAACTCCGTCTGTACCGCCTCAGACCGACGTAGTGCGCTTGCTTCCGCCTCCAAATTCAGCAAAGCTGAGCTATATACTTCTTCCTCCTCACCGCCGGCTCGCGACATCTCCACGAATGGACTTCCGGAAGGAGATAAAGGACTGCCAGAATTGTCAAGACGAGGTGGGACTGGGATAGGCTGTGAGGTCATGCTAGGTCCATCAGAGGCGTCAGTCGATCGATCAAACATCTCTGATCCACTTTCACTGATCATATCCCTCTCAACTTCCGCTTCACTCCCAGTGACAATGTCCGGTTGGACGAGGACTACCGCTTCACTTTCACTGACATGCCCCTCCCTCATGAGGACTTCACTTCGAACGATAACTCCCGCAGTCTCCATCTGAGTACCAGTGTCGAACATCTTCGCGGTCTGAGAGCCATCTCCTGCTGAGGTGTTCACCGCTTTCTCTTCTTCACAAATGATGTGCCGTAAGGCAGTCTCATCCATGTCCAGAAAAGGAGCAAGCTCTGGCACCCGGCCTTTCAGGTCTTCCAGATCAGAGCGGGAGATGGCAGGCAGATTCGCATCAACATTCAGAGGACGTTTCAGCTGAAATGAATAAATTCAAGAATTATATCTTAAGAAATAGTAGCAACTGAATACTTTCATGCAAATAATAAATTCATAGAGCCAGCCAAGAGCTGTCATCAATTAATTGCAGTTAATTGATGTCATCAATCAAATAAAAGAATTTATTCATTTGTTATCACTATTTCAAAAGACTAATTTTTGATTTGAATTTACTTAGATACTTCAATTCTTCAAGAATTACTGCGTGGGCTACATATACCTACATACTCTAAAAGTCGCATGATATAGCTTATTATCATTTTGCATAGTGACTTTAGTAACATTTTACATGAAATACATACATATTCTTAATTGTTCGTGAATATTGATGAATTTTATTACAACCTTAAGTTCATACATCATAACTGAAAATAAGTTTTTGAAACAAGTGAATGAATAATCACACGAGTCTAGATAACAGAACAAAAAGTAGAGTTTTAAAGGCTATCATAGCAGTATGCTAATATAAATATCCTAAATAGTACATGCATTAAATAGATCCTGATTAGAATCCTGGAAGCCATCAGCTTGTAAATACAGGTATGCTCAGTAAGCTTAGTATCTGAATAAATCACTGAAGGTGTAATTAATCCTGTGATTATGAGTTGCGACAGCATTGCAAGTGAGGCAGGTAATTAAATACATTTCCCATTACAAATCAATCAATCAATTTTAATATTTTGATGGCATCAATCTATCAATCGTAATGCAATTAATTTTTATTAACTCCTAGGACCAACTGCATTCTTAAGAATGCTTCAAATTCACATTTTTTTATTTGAATCTCACTCGAAGCTAAGTTTTGATGCATGTAGGATATTCGGATATCAGGATGCTAAACTAAAACTTTCAGGACAAGGTGGCCGCTATAGTAAGAACTACAGCGTGAATACGTCTCAACAACAATCAAGTGTATCAGTGCAGCAAAGTACACTCATAAAGCATTTGAAGCACTTAAATTTGAATATAAAAACTCGTGTGATGATCTAGATTAGCCTAATATGTAATAAACAAGTAAAAATTACTTTTAATAAGCATGTCCAACCCAGCCAACGGCGGAAAAAGGGACGTTAAACGTATGATGATGATGATGATGCAGAAGCTGTTCAAATTCAACAACAGATATTTTGTATACATAAATCACACATGATCTTCTATGGCATGAAGGACGAATTACGGTTTATCATTGATGAAAGGTAGTCAAAATTCCCATCACAACTACTCGATGGCTGCAGAACACGTAGTGCCTCTTTAGGTTGAGAAGAAGTAACAATGAAATCACAACCTCACTTGTTCTGGTGAAAAAAAAGACCGTGCAGAATGCAATATTAGTGCTTCACATAATTATTCCATCATCCTGATTGTCAAAGAATGGAATAAAATTTCCGCTTTTAGTGCACAGATCTGGACCTCATTCGGTGAAGCAAACACGAGCTTTCAGTTGTATGTCAAATAAATGACACGAATGGTCATACAGTAATACGGATTAAATACCCGGGAAGCAGGTCTACATTATATACCAGCTTTTTGCAAAGTAGCTAAAGGGACAGTTCTCAGGTCCCTAAATGGGGAGTCAGTTATAGGAAGATTTTACTGCAATTGAATTCATTTAGAACTACAAATTGAGTTACGTATAAATGCTTAGTATACCTTGAACAGTGACCTACATATGGAAGCAGTGAAAACTCGAAGAAATGCGGAAGATTTAGGCATCTGCAGCTTGCAGAAACAATGTCAGCTGTTTTAAAATTTTATCTGCATTTTTTAGTCTAAGAAATGCCTTGACCGTGCATTATAAAAGAATTAGAAAATCTGGGAGTATGCCAGGTGTTTATTTTGATAGAAAATATAAAAATGTACAAATTATGTTAATCTCCGATACGTGTTTCAATATTATCAGGGAGTATAAAAAGGATGATGACTTCATGGTTTAAACTAAGTACAAATTTCAAAATGATATTGATAAAGGCCTACACATTGCAGCAAACTAAGAAATTCATCTAGTCTTCCATTTCAGCCCGGCTGTCTAACTTAGGCTTACACTTATCTAGGTAAACAGCTTCACGGAGTCTGAGATTTGCACCATCATTGTCCCGGCCAATGATATCAACTTTGATATTGCGTGTGTTATTATCGCATTATTAAAGGTGTCTATGTACAGATGAGCGATTGATGGTGAGGTGCTCTTTAACCCGTATATATAGTGGTCTCATTGAGCTTCCAATGTAAAATGTTTGACATTTCATGCATGTAATTCTACAAATGATATTCTTTTGAAAGAATGATCTCTTGTATTGTACGGGACATTGGGCTAATGTACAGTCTTCATCAGCTTTGCGTTCATTGTTTATCACGCTTCTTAATGTTTGATTGCGGCGAACTAGTAATTCAATTTCAAATTTAATTGAAGGAAGTTGTGTATTCAAAACGTTTAGGAATTGTAGAGCTTGTGATTCATCTTCAAATAAAGAAAGGCAGTCATCAACATAGCGTTTGAATAATGGAGCGTGGTTCAATGTCTGGAGAGCACTTTCTTACTGGCTAAAGAGCAACTCAACATCAATCGCTCATCTGTACATAGACACCTTTAATAATGCGATAATAACACACGCAATATCAAAGTTGATATCATTGGCCGGGACAATGATGGTGCAAATCTCAGACTCCGTGAAGCTGTTTACCTAGATAAGTGTAAGCCTAAGTTAGACAGCCGGGCTGAAATGGAAGACTACAGAGATTTCTTATTTTGCTGCAATGTGTAGGCCTTTATCAATATCATTTTGAAATTTGTACTTATTTTAAGCTGTGAAGTCAACATCATCCTTTTTATACTCCACGATGATATTGGCCGTTGGTCAATGAAATACGTATCGGAGATTACCATTATATGTCTAATTCGTACATCTTTATATTTTCTATCAAAATAAACACCTGGCATACTCCCAGATTTTCTAATTCTTTTACAATGCAGTTTTAGTGTTGGATCTTGATACCTGATTGGGTCTCGACTGCTGAAACCGGTTCACCCGTGGGGACTTAAAAATATTCGGTTAAAAGAAGAATAAAAGTGAGTGATATTTTAATGCACTTTCTTTATTCAAAATACATCTACACTTAATTTCTTTTGGAGATAGATCACACAAAAAAATTAACGGGCTTTTGAAGAAAGCCTTTGAGTAACTCGAAAATGTATACTTTTGCTAATTTTCAAATTATGATGTCTAAAAGTTCAGTCTTTGATGTCCTTCAAGGTCAAGAGCATCCTGTAAATGAGACTAGTGTCAGATCTGACTCGGCTATAACTGTGAAGCTTTAACGTAACTACTCCCCATACCGGGGGCTTGTACGGTGCTGAAACAGTGAGACTTTTCTAGAGCATTGTGGTACTTTCCACTCGGATGCCCTTCCTCCCAACTTCTAATGACACTTTCAGGGCTCGACCTCAGGACCGAAGGATCGCTGGCACTTAACCACTGTGCCACGGAAACCACACAGTATGACTCGGTTATAACTGTGGTTAAAATATCTCCACGGATGATAGCACACCACAGAACGTGCTTACTAGAAATCATTTAATGCATTGGTTGCCGGCATCTGTCTGTGAATGATTGACCTCCTGATCGACTATCATTACGATTGTGTCACTGAACTTCAAATTTTCACTTACCGCAAATTTTGAAGGCATCATTTTCATCCATCGGAAGAGGCACCAAAGGAAGTGATTGTCTGTAAAGGAAAGTCGTGAACTTTAACTTCATGATATAATTTCGTTCAGCAACAACAACTTCGTCCAAGGTAATGTTGCTTAACGGTGAAAATATTATGCAATGCTCCGCTATGTTAGCGTTCACAATTCTCTGATTCCTGATTGAAATTGGCAACATAATCTTCATTAACTTTTGGACATCATGGAATATGGCGTGTTATCAAGTCAACAGCATTCCAGTAAACACCATGCCAAACGTTTAAACTGATATCAGGTTGTGATCGACACTGTCAGTAAAAAAAGCGCATCGCTATGAAAGGAATTGGTAAATCAATCAGAGGATAAAACGACATGTAGTCACTGCAATCACCATGCATGCCTCAATGCATGCAGAAATGATTATTTGTCATTTCATTTTATGTGATAATTGAGAAAGATCTCAAATCTTAGACCATAATCAAGATTGAGTGATTTTCTGAAAATCAATTGCAACTAATGTTGAAAAAAGGATGATCTTTTTGAAACATTTTATAACAATTTTTGCATTTTATCGCTGTTTAATTCCAGTATTTTACATCGTTTTTTAATTGAGCGATGCATATACAGTAAATTGGCAAAAGCAGTTGCTGTTTTAATGTAATAAATAGAGCATCTGCAATGTCGATGCCTTGGTATTCGTCAGTTGACAACGTCGCAACAAACTTACACAAGTAGTACGGTGCAAAGTATTATTCAAAGCACCCCGTTGACCTCTCTATCCAGCCATTGACAGTAGGATTACTAGTTCAATTGTACTATTCCGCTATCGCCACAAATAAACATCAGCTCAGCAAATCATATTCCATCATTTACTGGGGATCAGTGTTGCGTTAAAGAACATGGCGTAACGTTTTACATAATTATGCTCAAATTGATCTAAAATATGGTTTTATAACAGGATGATTACCAAATACATATAAACACCAGCAGAAGATATTTGCGAAAGCTGGTAACATATAACCAAAGATTAAACTTACACTTATGAGCTTGCATAAGCAAATATAATATCTCATATCATTTGAACAACTTATTAAAAATAATATTATAGCTCAGAATGTATATTTCAAAACAAGCCACTTGTCAACCTTAATTTAAAAAAGTAGAACTTCAGAGGCAACCAAAACATAATGTAGTCTGACCCTACAGTTCATGATCATCTATTAGACAAGCACTCAATAAAGTATTTGAAATTCAAATGTCATGCAAATACTACTTATTCAAATTATTAGTAAGTAATGGCACTTTGAAGTCATTTTTGTACATCTTCCTAATCTTATGAATGCTTTAGGAATCTGGAAGTCCTGCATCTCCTTTACAATCACATTTGAAGCTATTTAGAGTTATAGAGCACAATTTTTCAGATGCATTGGAATGATTGCTTTTGAAGGAAATTCTTCTACATCTTTCACATCTCCATATCGCGTTCGTATGAGTTGTATTCCCTGCACAAAACAATCTCTTTATGCACTCCTAAGTTACTTCTCAGCGAATTCAACTAGTTTGGCAATGATAATGATTAGAGAGATTTACAGTCAAACTTCATTATAACTTAGAAGCTCCGTCAAAGTCAGTGATTATAAATTTTGAATTGCCATTTTGGTACGAAGTTGAGCAAGCTAGCATTAAGAATATCACTAGGAATTTCACACTCGAAATATGTTGTACCGTGAATTTCATGCGACGCAATACTTAAGAAGTTAAGTAGGGGAGTGTTACCCCCCCCCCTCAGGGATATCGATGCATTCCAGGGCGTGGTATGGACAAGGTTAAAGCCCGACTGACTTATGCGGTCTATTTATCGCAACCTCTCTTCTACATCTACTGTAATAGACTTGCAATCAGCAAGTTAGTGAAATTTCGACAGGCATTTATTAAAAATCACTTTAAACACACTACTGGCAATCGCCTAAGTTAGTGCGCCTGCAATAATTAATAAATGTTGCGTTTGCAAACACAATCTAAATAGAATAATCAAATAATGAGTTGCATCCTCAGTTGAAAAATGGGAACATACCTGAACAGCTGCCATTTCATCCAATATCAGGAATCATCAGCGAGCCTAGTTCACATCTCTCAGCCCATGGAAATTTCAGTAACATAATAACTTGCTTTAATTGCAAATCTCAAATTTACCCGGGCATGGCTTCAACTTTAAGCAGTGAGTTGATTCGATGCTGAGAGATGTGAACTAGGCTCGCTGATGATTCCTGATATTGGATGAAATGGCAGCTATTCAGGTATGTTCCCATTTTTCAACTGAGGATGCAACTCATTATTTAATTTCTCTATTTATGCAACTGTAATTTCTAGATATTGATCGCAATGTCTCAACCTTGGTTTGTATGTAAGAGATCAGTGAATGTTTTAGAGCTAAGTATTTGTCGCACACCATGAACCTTATCATTACCGAGTATCATAGTCTGTGCGTCGGACAAAGCGGAACAACAAGCATTGAATGTATCAAGTGATTTCTCATCATTTGGGAAAGAGCATCGCTTCTTTGCAAGTCGGCGATGCTGATATTGTTCAAATGACGAGATGCAGATTTTTATGTGAATAGTATGAATAGCACATGACTAGCATCGTAACCAAGGGAAGTTTCAGAGCAATGAAGCGGTTTTCAATTCATGCGCACATCTCAAATAAGTAAATCACTCCCTGGATTATGATGATTTCGAAGACAGAGTGTGCTTAAAATGCAAAATTGTCCATGTCATAGATTGAAGATCATATTCACCCATCTAAGTTCACAAACAGCGTGCTAACCTTTGCTTATCATGAGGCTAATTCAGTCAAGAAGTAACACAGCAAGTCAGATTTAGAACATGGAATACTATGGAAGGCATCATGATTGGTTTCATTCTTCACTGTCTGTTCTTAATCACTACACATAGAAGCTTGAAAGCAATTATTACTTAGTTAAATACGGATCATGATTCAAATGCGGTCAATATTTTTCATCAATATGTTAACGTCTCAATTTACTGCGGTCGTCTGATAAGTTGTGATATCTCCGTGAACGCATGCTACATGTTCACTACCATGAAGTCTACAAAATACAGCTTCATCGTCATTCATCCTCTACAGAAGGCATACGTTGTCGCATTCTCGATTCTTAACTTGGACATCTTCAAGTTCAAACCAAGGACAGGGTCTTAACAAATTCTTCGTTAAACAATAAATCTTCTGCTTCTATTTAGTCCTAGAAAGCTGGTTTGATCGTCTCCACGTAACCTTTGATGCCATAGATGCCTTATTAGATTTGTAAATGTCTTGACTTCCAATATTCGGCCCCTCAGTTTTGTCATTGCTGTGTTCTTTGAAATGGACCGTATTTCTACATGTACATTGTGTATGACAAACCTGTATCTGTCAGAAACACAGGACAAATTTGACAAAATTGAACTGGCACGGCAGGATCAATGCTATCGAAAATATACCACTTTCTTAGCTATGTATTACATTTCAAGTCAATGGTGAAATGATCATTGAAATTCTGGCGAGTGCACGTAAACGGACCCGGGTATTTAATTGGAATGTTGACGAGGATATGTACAGGCAATCACAGTATGTACAACAGTCTGAAATCCTTGTGCTATTTGTATATGTCCTTGATCTATCCCGTGTGCTTAAGGGTGAAATCAGGTATTACATAAATTACCATTCGCGTTCTCATAACAGTAGAAGTCTGTATTACTGACACGCTAAAACATTCACAACAGACATTTATGTTATTCGGTCTGATTATTCCCAAGATTGAATTCCGGAAATGTCAATAAAGAATTCATAGTTCACCGAAAGGAAACGTTGCATTTGAATTCGTTATATTCTTAATAAATAGGACCATTGAAATAAAAAGTTGAATAGAATCATCATCGATACAAAAATTTCCGATTTCACAGTTTGCGAATTAAGAGCACGCGAAATTGAATATATCGCAATATTTGCCCGCCAATGTTGAGACCTGACTACTACGGTTTAGCACGGGATTTCTCGGGACAAGAATTTTCAATAATTTCGAGTCTCGATTCCAGGGAAATTTCGAAAACATTTAAGCTCATTTAGCAAATGGAAAAAACGATTTGAGTACACTATTGTCATAAAACAGTTTATGAATTGTGGCATTTGTCACTATGTATTGCTATGTATAGCATTATCATGTATTCTTCTTTGAACTTGCATTAATACCTACCAGGGGTGCGGAAGCGATTGATTTTTATTCGCTTGACCAGGCATGGCATGGGCTACACACCAGTCTATTTCGACCACCCCCTTTTTTCTTCATTTTCCACTTTTTTACGAGTTATAGGTTCTGACTTTAACACTTCGCAATCTCCACGAACTTTCTGTCGCAAGCCCTAGCTGACTTGTATGCGTTTTTTTACTTTCCAAAAAGTCAAATATTTTTCAACTTTACTGAAAATTGTGACCTTTGGGAAATTGTGAAATAAAAGCGTCATATTTTCCCAACACGTGTGTAGCAAAAAATATATATTAAATGACCAAGAGAGTGTTTGAGAATTCTACAATGAAATTGCCTCAAGACACACCAATCCTCATTGTGTGAAGTTGTCATTGATAAGATGATACTGAGGCTCTCTGATTTCGAATGTCAGTATTCTGAGATAAGACATCTTCGTTCTCATCATAATGAGGAAATTAGAAGGAACTACATTTAGTAGTACAGGTGCCAATTTGTAATTAGGTGTAATAGGGTAAGTACTCAATTGTGACAACTATTACTTGACTCATATCAAGACTTAAGGTCAAAAGTCAAAGGTGTCTAGCCTCACCCTGACACGCGAATTGGGTCAGTCATTAGTATCATGATACTTTCGGAAGCGGAAGCGATCGTCGGGCATTCGCTTCCGCTTATCGCTTCCACATCCCTGATACCTACAGATACGAATTGTAAGACTTAAGAGTAAAGTGTAATCGATCTCTACCAGGCTTGGAACAATTGTTTAATTGTATTTGTATCTAAAATGCATTTAACTACTTTTCCAGTATTTGCATTTATATTTTGGACTTTCTGAATAAAATATTCACAACTGCATTTTTTGATTTTTGATGAATATTCTGTTTGCATTGGTGCATCTATATATTGAAATTTTAAAAGAAAAACATTATTATTTGAACTTACAAAAGTTGGTATTTGTTCCCAACCTGATCTCTGCTGGCATGTCTACCCTGAGTGACAGCAACATTCTCCTCTTTTTTATCTTCATCGTCTATAAATAGTGGCCTTAGACCAGGTCATTACCATCATGACTTGTTGAATGTGAAATTTTTCCTTTGTAAGCCAGCTAACATACTATCACTGGCTTGGTATGCTTTGATCTCCGGGGATATAGGTAACTCTATCTTGACAGAAAATTAGACATGTATTTGGAGAACAAAGAGGACATAGATATCTGACCGGCAAGAACTTGAAAGGGCGCCATACTGAGCAGTAAAACATTCAGTCCGAGTGAGGTTTTTGTTGTCTATTCATGACCGTGCGACGGCGGAAACGAAAACGTCATAAGTTACATGAACTTTGCCAAGAAATGACAGTGATTAACATTGATGGAGAAAATCTCTTGAGGAACTCAGATGAGAATAAATTACAAATCGGGGATCCTGAAGTTTAAGGTACGCTGGACTCTAGCCATTACCATAATTTATGTCTAAAATCGTTCTATCACTTAACATTTAAAAATCAGAATTCGTCCAACTAAGAACTGATCATATGTTGAAGATAATGGATCTGGAATTTGGCAACATTTTCCAAAATTATTGTTGAATCATCGAGGCATCCATGGTTAAGCATCACCACATTCCCTGGCTGCTCTGCCGTTCTTGTATCTGCGCCCGCATTGCTCCCTCTTGGAAGGGAGCGGCAATGCCATCACACTCCAACCATTGACAGAACACAGAGAGACAGTAGATAGTTGATCGCAGTAGAAAGAGATTCAGACAGCTTTGACCTTCACGTTGCCGATACCATATGATATTCACGTGATCGTTTCCGCGCATTTGACCGACTTCTGACGTTGCTATGACGGCAATAGACGTATCTCAGTGTCACTGTCATTATCGTGCGTATCCGTCGTCGCACCCGTAGTTGCAGGTTGCAGCATGGAATCAGTGCATGCTCTCATAACATGGCTGTCAATACCTGGTTAGGCTTAAATCACTATTGGTTTTAAGTTACAAAACCTACAGTTAATATTTCTGTATCACAATGATGACAGAAGCAAAAACAGAGTTGTCATTACTTTTTGATACGGAGACAACACACTGATGCCATCCACTTATGACCTGCAGTTCATTCAATTTGACATCTGTGGAAAACTGCGGTCATAATCAGCGTTTTCATCTAATAAAATGAAAACATTTGAATTTCCAGGCTGTCATTTGATGCTTTGTTAATACTATGCATTTGTTTTTCTTGTGCTTGGTGAAGTGAAAACATTCATTATCCGGTGCTTCGTCCGTCCTCTGTCGAGACGATAGAAATAGCTGACAATTTCATCTCTAGAAAGGAAATGTAGCTTCGAGCAATTCACAGCTACATGCAGACACATGTAGACAGTCACAATTCCTGCTGTGATCAACGATCGAACTGTCTGACGCGATCATTACATAGCTGACAATTACATCTCTAGAAAGGAAATGTAGCTTCGAGCAATACACAATAGTGGTACAAACATAGCACGCATTTTCACTTAGAAACACTTGTCAACCACTACATGATTGGGTTAGAAATAGTCACATGTGTAATTCTAGGCTTTTTATTGGCTATTCATGCCCCAACTTAGTTCCCCCGGCCATGCCGCGACCTTGAGTCAATTTCCATTCTAGTCAACTTCAGATAAACAATCTAGTACTATGGTCGAGACACACACGATTCTGATGGTGAGAACATAAACACATGTAGTCGTGATTAACGTTCGAACTGGCTGACTTGACTATGACATGCAGATGACAAACATAAGCAGAGAATACACAGGATGGCAATAATTGGAGGTCAACAGAAATTAATGAAAATAACAATATAAAGAGTGAATTTAAACAATTTGAAATACATCGATATGCAAAGGCGAAGAAAAAAAAGAAATTAACAAATCAAAAACTATACGAAACTAATTTTCTACTTTTCATTTTTCCTCCTTTTTCTCCAACTTGTATATACACCATCTCTACATCTCAAATGTATTGAATTCTCTCTCTATATATAGGACGGGAGATACTGACACTTCCTGAATTCGCGCACAAAGGGTTCAATAGCATGGATTTGTAGATCTTGAAACGCTGAATACAAAAATCAAATTCTGAAGTGTCACAGTCAGTCGCTTTCGGTTATAGGTAAGGTCAAAGGATTCCCATTGGAATCAAACAGTAAAATTCAAGAAATATCTATGAATTGTGAAACACTTGTCAATTTTCGTACATTTTCTTTTGCAGAAAAGAAACTATTTATCAGAATGCCATGAAATTTGAAACATGATTGAGTTCTGAACATCAACTTCGATATAAAAGTGAGTCACATGATTCAGTATTTAATGCTTGAGAGCCTCTACAAAATGAGCAAATTTCATGTTTTGACTTAATTTTGGCGATTTTACTCATTTTGTAGAGGCTCTCAAGCATTAAATACTGAATTATGTGACTCACTTTTATATCGAAGTTGATGTTCAGAACTCAATCATGTTTCAAATTTCATGGCATTCTGATAAATAGTTTCTTTTCTGCAAAAGAAAATGTACGAAAATTGACAAGTGTTTCACAATTCATAGATATTTCTTGAATTTTACTGTTTGATTCCAATGGGAATCCTTTGACCTTACCTATAACCGAAAGCGACTGACTGTGACACTTCAGAATTTGATTTTTGTATTCAGCGTTTCAAGATCTACAAATCCATGCTATTGAACCCTTTGTGCGCGAATTCAGGAAGTGTCAGTATCTCCCGTCCTATATATAGAGAGAGAATTCAATACATTTGAGATGTAGAGATGGTGTATATACAAGTTGGAGAAAAAGGAGGAAAAATGAAAAGTAGAAAATTAGTTTCGTATAGTTTTTGATTTGTTAATTTCTTTTTTTTCTTCGCCTTTGCATATCGATGTATTTCAAATTGTTTAAATTCACTCTTTATATTGTTATTTTCATTAATTTCTGTTGACCTCCAATTATTGCCATCCTGTGTATTCTCTGCTTATGTTTGTCATCTGCATGTCATAGTCAAGTCAGCCAGTTCGAACGTTAATCACGACTACATGTGTTTATGTTCTCACCATCAGAATCGTGTGTGTCTCGACCATAGTACTAGATTGTTTATCTGAAGTTGACTAGAATGGAAATTGACTCAAGGTCGCGGCATGGCCGGGGGAACTAAGTTGGGGCATGAATAGCCAATAAAAAGCCTAGAATTACACATGTGACTATTTCTAACCCAATCATGTAGTGGTTGACAAGTGTTTCTAAGTGAAAATGCGTGCTATGTTTGTACCACTATTGTGTATTGCTCGAAGCTACATTTCCTTTCTAGAGATGTAATTGTCAGCTATGTAATGATCGCGTCAGACAGTTCGATCGTTGATCACAGCAGGAATTGTGACTGTCTACATGTGTCTGCATTTTCTAACCATGCATGTATCAATAGAGAAAGAACAAAGCACCGGACATGGAGAAGGAAGAGCTTTATTTCTTTTGTATTGTATTCTTAACTTATCAATCTCCAAAAACATTGTACCAAAAAATATGCTGGTGTCAAAACTATTGCTTTATGCTGAATAATCAATGTCTTGAAGCCGACATCAATACTTGAATGGACAATTTTCATGTAGTTGGCTTGTAAAAAGAGACACCGAGTCATTAAGACGCTTCTCCAATGTATTGCAGAATGACTTGATGACCGAACGAGCATTTCAAGGCTTAATGACTTTCATAAATGCTGTATTAAACATGTTATTTTCTAACAAATGATTCGAACATTATCATTTCATTGATCAATGTATGCTGCTATCCGCAAAATGATTGATTAATGAGGAGTATAGCTTTAGGTATGTCCAATTTAGGGGAGACTGTCTCCATTTCCCCCCTCCTTGTTGTCGCCAATGGCTGTAACTATCTAATACGTAGCATACTTATATAGCCCCATGTAAATTAAGTTATCATGTTTTGTATCATCTTCAAATACATGTAAATAATGACTTAACGTATTGACTGATGTTAATTATATTTCATGTTCATTGATATTCACGAAGGTGACCAGCCACCAGGGAGACCAAAAAAAAAGACAATTGACAAGCACCTGATATAAATTAACATGAACTGTTCACTAGGAATTTACATTAATTGGTAAATGAGATCAATGACACTCATGCACGGACAGGTGCATAACTACACTATCATCTTTACTATCATGAGCCGATCTCATCCGCTGCACCCTGACTTCATTTACACTACTTCAATGATACTTGAAGATTATTGATAATAATGTAGCTTGAGAATTGTCCAATCAGCCTGAGCATTGTCTTCTACCGTTCACTTTCTATATTCTGATTGTTAAACATGTTCATTGAAATGAACAGTTCAAGATGTAACCTGTCACGACCATGAAAGTTCACTGTCCTCATTTAACACTTGAAATCATTCACAGCACAACTCAAAACTGATGTTTTGAGATTGCAATCATACTCATGTGCTCTCAGTTCATAACTCCATAACTCACTTCATGAATAGCTAGCTGAGGTAAAATAAAATGATCGTGTGAGTGCTTATTCATTCTAACTCACCAAGTCGATGAATGGCGCGTTCCCGTTGTGCAACCTCTTCCCTTTGAATACTTGTCGAACGTTTGACAACGCTGCCAGCCCAGTGTTCATAATGTTCGGCGAACTCTCGACGTCGCACCAATTCATTCAGAGCTTGTGCATAAAGAGGAGCAGCCACTTTCGCTTGACTTAATACTTTCCTGTACACAGTCATCTCTCGCAGACGTGTGAACACAGCACCGAAATACGTCTCCTGATGAATCAACATCATCTCCACATGCGTCAACCATCTGAAGAGAAAAACTTTGGATCAGAGTCATATCGATGGAAAAAACCGTCTGCATACAATAGGCTTGACTCGCTTGTAGAAATTAATCGCAGATGATCTCACCTGTCCTTACAGCATCAGAGTATAAAGATGTATGGAGAAGAGGTCTGCAGTCGTCGGAAATTTACACTCAACACGATAGACGGATAATGTGATACAGTAATACCCCGCTATATGCAATAGATGCGATTCAGGAAATCCTTACGTTAAGCAAAAGTACGTAATTTGAGCAAACACCCATTGGAAAAATGGGATATGTTTTCTAATATTATCATGTACAAGGACAAAATTAAAAAGAAAACAATGACGCTCAAGTGTTCTATTAATTTGTTATCTTTTGCATTCTAAAATGTTTTCATGTGTATTTTTACACTTACTAAATGGATGCATAGTCCATACATTTTCACAGAATGCAAGTTCTCCTGGGCAAAGAATGAAAAGAATGTGGAAGGATGCTCTCAGACATGAGCAAATTTGATGGCAGCTGCAGACACTGAGCTCCTACTTACATGGGATCGTCAGTACGGCTCAGGGCAAGGTCAGTGCGTCAAAATGCCAAAAACTAGCTAACAAGAATGGTTGAGCAACACGAATGAGTGTTCAAATGGCTGCTCGGTGCTTATTTATCTTGACTTGCCATTTGGTTGATAATCATAAATGATTGCTGCAGAGTGTCTGTTGCCTAGGGATAGAAAAAAAGTTGGCCCCTATTAAATGCTTCTCTGCTTACTTTTTTTTATACAACATACTTACAAAACCCGCACACCGTGACAGATGAAAACGAGCTTTATTCATTTACGTAATAGCGCAGTGTTTGCGTAAACGAAGAATGGCAAGGAAATAATAATAATGATAATAATATCGCTTATTTCAACTACCCCCCAGTACTGAGAATCGTGGGGAGAAATTACAAATTTCACAAATATCAAGACACGGCAGAAAGTAAGTTTCCAAGTTAGTCTTCAGATAGGAAAAACATGAATATCAATTGATGATTAAAATCCGCTGTTCCATAACTTCGACATGACCACTACAAATAAATGCTGTTGAATAGAGTTAGATATGACCGGAAGACGAAATTTGCCGCAGTATGGCAGCCTTGGAAGAAGAATGTGATGTAGAGGGCGTTCAATATCAGCAACGATTCTTTTAAATAACTTGAAGCCAGCCATAGCTCTGCGATAACTAAGTGGAATCATGCATTGACACCTGCAGGAAGAGCCACATATTAAACGATGGCTTTAATATATGCTTTACGCAAACCGAAGTTGAGCATGGACGCTGGCGAGGTCTGCGTCTACGAGCCAGCTTTTTCCTGGAAGTCACTTTCTGGAAGAAATTTGACAAACTGTAGTTCTCACTGAGATCAAAGTCTTCAGACCATGCTTATTTCAGTATCTTCAGAAAGCTATCACAGGCTATATTTGGGTTGCTGATTGAATAAAAACAGAAATGCAATGAGGGGCATCCGATGTACGCGAAAAAGGGTCCAATCTCTTCACGTAACAATCTCAGATTCTCTTCAGCTGGGTTAAAAGCTTCAATAGGCAATCACTTGGCAAAAATATGAAAACAAGGGACATTTCATAGATGTGTTTGCTGGTCATTGAATGTCATGAATTTATACAACAGGAAATGGTTTATTCTCGTAAGCCTTCGAAATATTTTTAAGTCGCCCACTTTTGTCGTGATAATAAGAATTGTGATTGATTTCCACTAACGATGAATGGCTTCCTGATGACAGCAACATTCATCCAACTTGAATGTTTTGATCACCCTGTAGAGTCAGCCTTACCGGTTAAGTGTCAAAAACTGTGTCAATCACTCACGGAAGATACTATAAGTTGCAAATTTCCACTAATTTTATCTACTCAAATTGTGCCGTGCTACGATAAATCTACCTGCAAGTCTGAATATAAGTGCTGCATTGGAAATCAACTACGAAATGTAATGAATGTCAAAAATGGAAGTTAACATCGGAAACAAGTAAACACTTCATGGGAATTTTGCATTTTCTGAATCGTCTTGAAAAATGGAACACTTTGACGCGAGTAATCTCTCTTAGGAATGAAATCCACCAGCTTAAGAAACGATAATGAAATTTCCACCGAAGTGATCATCGCATGGTATTGTCCAAAATGTCATCGTATCCTCAATGAATACATTATTACAGTACTCTCACGTATTTAAAAAATCAACGAGCACATCCCAGCGTGGCTTAAGAGAGGTGACACCAATGGCAGGAAGCCATCAAGCAGCATCGCCAAGCATCTTCGATGTGGCTGTGGTCACTCCCCAGGATTCTCTGTGCTGAAGAGAGGAAGGTGTAAGCTTCATTTTGTTGTTTTACAGGCTCTACATATTTACAGATCAAAGCCGATCTAGAAGGTATCTAGAAAGTGCATCTAGAAGGTACTTTTTACCCTTTCTTTACCTGAAGTGCTAACTTTCATGCTTTATTGTATTTCATGCATTATTGTCTCGTTTCATTACGTACCAGTCATGCCATGCTGGGTCAAATGATTGTCTGCTGACCGTTACATGAGTTCATATCATACCTTGCTTGTTATTCCGGAATGCATTCCGTAGAGAGCCGGCCAAATATATCGATGAAATGAACCCTTTTGCGTTATTCTTTCTCATGTATTTGTGGCACACTGATATCTCGGATATCACTAACTCGAATCATGGAATAAGATTCGGATATAATAAATTCGAAATTACTTATAGCAGCGCAGATCTCAAGCAAAGTGCTGAGAAGCAGCTGCATAAACATAGTGAAACTTCATTGAAATACGAATATATTTCTGCTAAGCAGTTTCTTAATAATTGCGCGTGCGTTCATTGATTTAATTAATTTCGAGGCTGTTTTCATATAGCAGGGCCCCGCTTGGGTGAGTTTGAACGTTCAAGAGTAGGGGCCGAAACGTGAATCCTTACCCAAGCTCCTGCTGATGACCTCAATTGCACATGTTTTTAATTAGGCAATCTGTTTTACTTCTTCTTTCCTTTAAGGTGTAGGGAACGCCACATGGGTCCTTTGGAGGGATCAAATTCTTTTCACTTATCGCTATCTTCTACTTCAACTTCCCATCAATCAAATCATTAAATTTCATTAAATATGCAAGCATCTGAGCGACCAGACCTGCAGATTAAGTTTTTGTCAATATAAGCAAATGCCGCAATTACTGCACTGCCCAACACAGTGTGGCAGGCTGGCAGGATTTCTCATGCAAGTTATTAATTTTTTTCTTACTCTACTTACATTTACACAGGATTCCTACCATTTGAATATCATTATGTATGTCACGACAATTCACAAAAAAGGTGACAAGCTTAAGCCAGATAACTACAGAGCGATTGCACTTCTCTCTATAACAGGGAAGGTCTTGTCGCATCCTACTGAAGGAGAAAACTGAAAAAGCACTTCATGAAAGCCAGTTTGGCTTCAGACCTAACCGAGGAACTATCGATGCAATCTTCATCACGCCACAGAAAATAGAACAGGCCAAAGAGCACAACGCCCCTCCTCCTTCAATTTCATTGATTTCAAGGCAGCGTTCGAAACAGTGTGGATGAAAGCCCTTTGGGAAATGATGCGAGCTATTGGAGTTGATCCGAAAATAGTCAGAATAATAGAATCCATGTACAAGGAAACCGAATGTGCAGTAGTCATAGATGGACATTTGACAGATTGGTTCAAAGTTGATGTAGGAGTCAGACAATGCTGCCTGCTCTCTCCTACCCTATTCAATGTTTTCTCAGAATTTGTGCTGACAGAAGGAAGATCCCTAGACTCCTCCCTCAGCCTAAGCAGCTCTTTTTCTTTCAACACCCGCTACGCTGATGATACTACTATAATCTCAGCAACCTTCGACAAATTAAAGCTGTCCACAACTGAATTAGAAAATTCATGTAAAAGGTGGGGCATGAAGTCAACGTCGACAAATGCAAAGTTCTGTCACCCAACAATAATCGCATCCTTATCAACGGAACGCCAGTTGAAAGCGTGGACGAATTTGCCCTTCTGGGCAGCGTTGACTCTGATTCCTCGTCCGACATCATAAATAGAAAAGCTCTAGCTTCCCAAGCCTTTGGCCTTCTACGAAAATCAATCTGGAACGAGCGTCCTATCAGCCGTAATATTAAGATAAGACTGTACAAAGTCCTCATAATACCTATAGCCATCTACACATGCGAGACAGACACTGAAAAGTTAAGAGAAAAGAAAACTGGAGGTGTCTACGTGCCATCTATGGAACCAGCATCCGAGACTACATTCCGAACGAAACCATCAGACGGGACCTCCATATGAACACCACCATCGTAGATGTAATTCTGAAGAGAAGGCTGAGCTGGTTTGGCCACGTAGCGAGAAGACCGTCAGATCACTATGTCTCAAGGGCATCCAGAGAGGCCTTCTCCAACCCAAGACCGCGTGGAAGACCGGTGAATACGAACGGACACGAGCCTTCCAATCAACACCTTGGAACACTAAGCCCAGAATAAGGGAAGTTGGAGCCGTTGGAGCAGACTGGTGGGAGCAAGGGGCGATCGCAGTTTAAGCAATTAAGTAAGTCGAAGAATGTTATTAGCATTTACATTTATGTTTTATTCTTATTTTTCACATTGGTTTTACTTACTGTATAGTGCGATTTGTGATTTAATTAATTATTAATTGTGTTTCGCCTATGGTTAGCCCTTGCCAATTTGATTCATTCAAAGCATTTTATAAAATTGAATTTTCAGTGTTTCCGATCGCACCTCTATCAAAAGGCTGTCATGCGAGATTACAGTGTGATAATAAAAATCAATTAAGTAAAAATACATTATTATACACAGATCGATTCATCATTAATCAAGTGAGCCACATCTGAAGTAATACAACGAAACAATCATTTTAAGTCGCATTGAGTAACACATCCTAACATAGCTGTGAGCGACTAAAGTGAAGTGCCTAGAGTTGTTGAATAAGTGCAACGAAGCGTGAAGTACAAATTATTGCGAATATTGAACAATTGAAAGAATAAAATAGATTTTGACATCATAGCCATTGACGTAATTATATGATATTTCCTGATCACTTGATTAGGGTATATTCATAATGATATCATACTTTTGAAAGCTAATTTTGTTTGGTCAGATACTTAAGTACATGCGGAAATCTTTGTATAAACGGGACCCTTTAACCGTTTGGTAAATGAAAAATAGCACGAGTTGCCGAGGCCTTTCGTTCATTCTTGTCATGGCAATACATGAACAATGGATCACATCATTTGGAAACAGCCTGCGTGTAAAATGAATAGTTCTCACAAGCAAGCGAGCGTGACGTCACCATTGCTGCAAGATGACAGTAGTCAACAATTGCACAATACTGGTCTGATAACATCATAAATTGAGATATGCATGTACAAAGTCAGATGTTACAGCTACACAGAAATAGACATAAATAGATGAAGGGGAGAAAATAGAGACAAACTGAAAGTAAGAGGAAGGAAACTGAATGGAATGAATAGAGATAACAACAGTAAAAACAGAATTTAAAAAAACAATAAATTATCAAAAATTACCATGGAAGAAAAATACCTTTTACATGTTCCTTTTGAAAATAAAGTTCTGGCTGAAAGCGCAAGATACAGATGGCTTCAACAGCACGCAAAAGAGAGCTGTTACTGCACACATACAGGACGGAAAAGTTCAGTGGAGCAATTCTAGGGTCACCATCACACACCTGCAAATGTCGTGTTATGGCACTGTCAGGAATTCGGGTAGAGCGAGGAGGACACTTGTTGGGATGCTGCAACCACCGCGGCGAAGAGTTACGCACCTACCTCTGTGTCGAAGAGTTACGCATGTACACCGATTGGAGATCTGTTATGAGAACTGAGGAAACTGATGCTCTTCATTCTCCTAAGAAGAATCCCAACCTTGTGATCGGGATTATTTTGCCGCTATGCATCAATGAATACCGACTATAAATGCATCACTGAACTTGATGTGAAGTACTATTGGGTACGTATGATTGAGTCTATGATGATGTCCATTTTCGACGGCATGGGAGCTGTGGACTGACACTGATTGCTTCCCGACATCATTCTTGAGTGCTGACCATCCATCTAATGCCATTGACTTGGGCGACCCGTGTTGGAAAGGCTATTCCATTGAACATAAGAGAGTACTATGACTATTGATGATTTTATGATTTTTGACCCAGAGGTTAACAAGCACGGTCTCCGTGGCACAGTGGTGAAGTGCTTGGTCCAACGATCTTTCGGTCCAGCCCCGAAAGTGTCATTGGAAGTCGTCAGGAAGAGCATCCGGAATAAAAGATCACAACGCTTCATATTAAAGTCTGACTGTGTCAGCACCATCCAAGACCCAGTAAGGGGAGTATTGAAGTTGCGTCTGACCCCATTCAACATGGACAATGACGAAAAGCGAGGAAGTAAGTACTAAGTAAGCAAAAACATAAATTGAGCTTTTAAGAAGCGTGTGACGATCAATGTAAATATGAAAGTTCATTGCTTGACTCACAAAGGCAGCACACACAAAGTGTATGAATGGAGAGCGAGCTCAGAAACTCATAGACACTTGCCACTGTATCTATCGAATGAAAGTCTGTCTGACAGCATACGCTTGGTGTGAGAAAACCATACTCAGTGACTTCTTGTTCTGGTGATGTTGATCCAGGGGGAGGCATCAGGACGACGCCCTTCAACCAAACCGTATGCTTCGTACGAATTATCAACTACCGTATTTTTCCGTATATAATACGCACCCCCAACTTCCGAGCAAAATTCATGAAAAATGCTTATTACCGTGTATAATGCGCACCCCAAACTTGACATCAAAATAGTTATACTTTTTAACTTAAATACATAGTTTTTCCTCAGCGAAATTCATTAGTTTCAGCTATTGGCCGGACCTTATTGTTATCCCGATAGGCGTTGTGCTGGCAGTGATTTTTCAGTGAGGTTGTCGCGTTGCCTCAGCAACGATGTCTAAATTTAGCGCTTATGTCAGTCAGCAACGTGGTCATCATCTGGGGATTTCCGCCATTTCAGTACCTCGATCCTCCGCCAGCATCATGCAGCGCGCCGGTTACACAGCTTCCTTTAAGATCAAGGCAGTCGAACATGCAGAGAAACATGGTATTAGAGAAGCAGGCAGAACATTTGATGTAAATGAATGCAATATTCGCTTATGGAAGAAAAATAAAGAGACTCTGAGCAAACAAAATCGCAATTGTAGAGCTGGTGCAAGAGGAAGACGAGCAGCCCATCCCGAGTTAGAAGACAAGCTAGTGGAGTATGTTCGTGAGAGGAGGGAAAGTGGGTCTGCGGTTACGACAGTCCAAATTCGTCTGTATGCTCTCAAAGTCATGAGAGAGATTGATCCATCCTCTCAATTCAAAGCTTCGCCAAAATGGTGTTACAACTTCATGAATCGTCATGACATCTCAATTCGCCGTCGAACATCGATTGCTCAGCGTTTGCCTGACGATTTTGAGAACAAATTAGTCGAGTATCAACGCTACATCATTCAACTTCGTAAAACTCATCAATATGCCAACGATATGATTGCAAACGCTGACCAAACTCCATTGACATTCGACATTCCTTTCAACCACACGCTGGACTTTAAAGGGAGGAAGTCAATTGTCCTCAAGACAACGGGCAACGAAAAGAACCGTTTCACCGTTATGCTGGGGGCCTACGGCGACGGCTCGAAGATGCCGCCCTACATACTTTTCAAGAGGAAGACCTTGCCCAAGAACACCGACTGGCCGGCAGGTGTGATAGTTCGTGCTCAAGAGAAGGGCTGGATGGATCTCACCAAAGACTGGCTGAATGAAGTTTGGTGCAAAAATCGCTCTACTCAACGACGCATGCTTGTCCTTGACGCTTTCCGTTGTCATCGAATGCCAGAAATCAAAGCGCTCTTCCAGAAAAGTGACACTGACCTAGTTATCATTCCAGGTGGTATGACTGGTCAACTGCAGGTGATGGATGTAAGCTGCAATCGTCCATTCAAGCAGAAAATGAGATCATTGTGGAGCGAATGGATGCATTCTGACGCCCATGCCTTCACCCCATCTGGTCGTACCAGAAAACCTGAGCTGATCATGATTGTTCACTGGATCAAAGTCGCTTGGGACGAGTTGGATCCCAGTATAATTCGACGAGGCTTCAAAAAGTGCTGTCTCACGAATATGATGGACGGCTCTGAAGACAATCTGCTTTGGGAAGACGAAGCTGATTCTCCAGAAGAAATTGACGTGATTGACATTGAGACAGAGGCGATGTACAACGAAGAAGAAATTATTCTATCCTCTGACTCTTCAAGTGATTAGACATTTACAGTGACGTATACCGGTAGGAAGTTCTCCTTTGTTTGACTGTTTTTGTTATATTCTGCAGTTTGCATTTTGTTTGATTTGTTTTTATTCTTTCTACAAATATATACATGTAAACACAGTACAAAGCTGTTCTCACTCATTACACAGGGCCGTATCCAGTATGACGATTGTTTCAACGTATACAGTGCCAGTCAGAGGGCTAGGAATTGCAATATTGCTTTTTTAGCATTTAGTATACTTGTAGAGATGAAAAAAAAGTTCCTTGGAAAAATACAGTTTTCCTTGTTACCGTGTATAATACGCACCCCAAACTATCGACCAAAATTTGAGGAAAAAGTGCGTATTATATACAGAAAAATACGGTAGTGTCATTCGTCAGGAAACAATCAAATGGATTTCCCATAAAAAGTTGCTCAATTTCGAACTGGTTTGCAAATGAGTAAATGACGCTTTCTGGTCGATATCTACTGTCTCTTCGCATGCATTGACATAATCCGATGTCCGCAGGATTGTTGACTCACAGAAGGCCTAGGCCTAAACTATAGGTGCACCAGATTTTAAAGTTTTGAATCCGGCTAGATACGCCGGATTTCTGAAAGAACGACCCGCATTTATCGCATTTGAAAACGTATCTTACTATATGTATGCAAATTCAGTTTTATCTTTTGAAGTATGCTTTGTGTTGTAGACTTTAGAAGCTAAAAGACGTAGATTGATTTCACTTCGGTTGATGCAGTGGATTTAACCGTAGTCAACTCTTTTCTGGACTGGTAGATGCAGAATTGGCTATCAGATTACGATGTTCAGATGAGGATAAGTAATCACTAAATGCAACCTGCGAAATCGATGCTAGCTTGGCTATAGACGTTTTGGCATTTGCGAAATCGTGATGAAGTATATGTGAAAATGGAAAAGGGCGATGCCAAATTATTTTAATTTATCAATTCGTCTTCTATCTACCAAATCACAATAATTTTTTATAATTAATATCAATGTCATTTCTTGAACAGGAAGAACAGCGCATAGTAAGGTTGCACGGCATCGATATATTTCGCCGGATCTCTACAATGGATGCACTCCGGAATGAAAATTGCAAATTTGACACGAGATACAGAATATCGTTAACGATCGTCAGACGAAGTGGCGCCTAGCATGACGTCATAATGGCATGAACAGAATAAAGTAAGCAAACAATAAAAGTCAAAGGACGGAATGAAATTACCAAGGTAAAATCAGATTTAATACTGTCTCCTTCTGAACACAGAGGTCTGCCTTCATCCTGTGGATGTATAAGGCCTCGAGCACCCATAAATGAAGCTTCCCCCTACTTCGTTTGAGGACGGAGAAACCTTGACTGGCCCTCGCAATATCGCCACATTGCAAAAGGTGTCTGGCAATGCTGCTGGAGGGTCGCTTACCACTGTTGTTGCCCGTCTTAAGCCACTGAGGGATATGCTCTGCCATTCTTTGTACCTCCTCTCCGTACGACCAAGGTATCTACTACCGCAGACACAAGTAAATTGATAGATAATGCTCGATTCACTCGTAGGAGTGAGTTTGTCTTTGAGATTGGGGCTCCAATCTCCAATGTCATTTCATTTGCGTTGTAAATAAAACCTAGAGAATATACGATTTATCGAACAACGATTGGTAGGAAAGTTGGCAAAAATATGGACAACGTCACCATTAAACTAGCGCACAGACAAAGCCACAAAATCATTAACTCAATCCCCGAACAGTTCAAAATTCACAACAAACACTAGACAGACGCACACGCAGAACATTGGCACAACTCCGCACCAACAAATCATCATTTTTAACCAAATACCTGCATAACATAAACCCCTCTGTCCATTCTTCACCTCTTTGTTCCATCTGTATATCACAACCGCACAATACAAAACACCTCCTTTCTTGCACACACATACACACGACTCTCACACCATTGGACTTGTGGGTTGCCCCCGTCAGGTATGCGGAGCTCATCCGCCGCTGGGAGCCGGCGATTGTCCAGTCCGATTGGTGACAGTCCTTGAGCCCCTCTCAATAGGAGGGAGGGATGGGTTGACACCACCACCACCACCACCACGTTGCCATTATTGTGTGCTGCCATTTTCACTCAAACTCGCCAGCCTATTTAGTACCATGGATTCAACCAAGTCAAACATTGGTTCAATTGATATAATCATTAGAACATAAATTGAACTGTTATAAGGTCTGAAGCCAGAATCTAATCAGAATCTAATTAGAGTTATTACTCTACTATCAGTAAATCGAATGTAATCCACTATAATCTCTTTCTATCATTCCGTTCGTAGCTGTAGACTTTGACAAATGTGTTTGAACTGTCTACCTAAACAATGATTCACTTAACTGACGACGATCTATGAGCATGGATCGAAACATGCCTATCACAAGAAAACGTTTTTAATTAAAACTATTATTGACTCTTCCTAAAGCATGCATAATTCAATTCACTTATGACTGTTGCATGTGTTGTAAAAGCTTCTTTTGTTAGATGACATGTATATTCAGCCTATCAGATCATTTTCTTTACAAAAGCAACTTTTCTATGAAAATGGAGAATTCTACTAACATGCGAACTTGTGACACTTTTTTGATGTGAGAAGATCAGATCACAATTTAACTCAGTATCGATTAAATAGTACAATCGCAATTTCTGCTTAAGAATTTAATTTAAACTTCGTCACTTGACCCGTTCATACAATTAATATTATGAGAGAGAGAGAAAGCGAGAGAGAGAAAGATAGCGAGCGAGCGAGAGAGAGAGAGAGAGAGAAAGAGAGAGAGAGAAAGATAGAGAGAGAGAGAGAGAGAGAGAGAGAAAGATAGAGAGAGAGAGAGAGAGAAGGATAGAGAGAGAGAGAGAGAGAGAAAGATAGAGAGAGAGAGAGAAAGATAGAGAGAGAGAGAGAAAGATAGAGAGAGAGAAAGAAAGAACGAAAGAGAGAGAGAGAAAGATAGCGAGCGAGCGAGCGAGCGAGAGAGAGAGAGAGAGAGAGAGAAAGATAGATAGATAGAGAGAGAGAGAGAGAGAGAGAGAGAGAGAGAGAGAGAGAAAGATAGATAGATAGAGAGAGAGAGAGAGAGAGAGAAAGATAGATAGATAGATAGATAGATAGATAGAGAGAGAGAGAGAGAGAAAGATAGCGAGCGAGCGAGAGAGAGAGAGAAAGATAGCGAGCGAGCGAGAGAGAGAGAGAAAGATAGATAGAGAGAGAGAGAGAGAGAGAAAGATAGCGAGCGAGGGAGAGAGAGAAAAGTGATTCTAACGAAGTAAGTAATTAAGATGTTCAACTCACTGAAATCTGAGATGAAGATTCCTCATGAAATCATTCTTGCCATTCAATGCCAACTGCACAGCTTCAGTTTGCTTCTTATGATTCTCCGCCATCGTTCCTAGCACACGTTTGTGCTGCTTACAGAGCTCTCCTATCACAGAGGCGTCTCTCTCCTTCTCTAATCGATCGAGGTTTGACGCGAGAGAGGTCATGAGTTCATGCTGATTGCGAACTCTGGCCTCCGCCTTTGCTTGGTAATGAGACATTTGAGTAAGACGCATCTCCAACCCTTGCACTACCCGGTGTTCCTGAAAGTCAAAAAATCATCATTGGAATACTGCAAACATCAACTCTAAGCGAAGGATTAATACATGGATTACATGGGAAGTAGAGACGCCAAGCATTTCGTGAATTTTACATTTTTTCAAGGTTTCGAACTAAAAATTCAGGATGTTCAATGTCGAACTTCTTCAAAGTTTTTCGGTTTTATTGTTTCTTTGCATCGAAAACTGTCCATTTACGCCGAAGTTCTTTTTAAATTTCTTTGAAAATTCCGAAGAGTTGCAAAGTACAAGATCCATTATAGCTAATAATGCAAATCTTAGCCACAGAAAGAAACGTGAAGATTCATGCAAAAATTCAACTTTCTTGCATTTAATACCTCCGCAATCAGTAATCACCCTTTATTTGATGCGTTTGTGAGAGCATCCTTTTCTTGTCACAAATACTCAATTGCGATTAGGCAACACTATTGTTTCTACCATGATTATGAAGCCACTGATTCTTTAAACAACAAGAAATGTTCTGATCAAACATCGATATATTTAGCAAGAAAAAGCTCTAACATACTGTACATGAAAGTAAACTTTGAGAATGCATTACACGCATTCGTCTACAAGAAACTGAATAGATGAACCACACTTCATCCACATGTAGAATCAAATATCGAGAAGAGCCCCTACACATGGACCAACATTTCTTTCTCCCCGACATCACTGCATCAACGTCTTGATTACATTTGTGTAAAATTCTAAAAGTTGTTCATAATCCTGTCTCCTAACCGCCTGTACCCTTTTTCATTCTCCGTAAACCTCTTGATTCTCTAAGACTTATACCACCGCGTCAAATTCGCTTATCTTCTTATTGCTTCTCCTCGCTGCTCTGACTATTGTATCCTTTCTGTTTATGTTTTGAAAATTATCTATTGTAACCTACTACCACTCTGTATTAGGAAATAAAGCTGATTATTATTATTAGAATCATATCAGCAATTAAAAGCTGTGAATGAAAGTGGTGCTACTTGAACTATCATGATTGTGACGCATCGAAAAGCCACTTTTGTTCATTTTTCAAAGTTTGATGCCAAAATTCAAGGTTTTGCAAAGTCGACAACAAAGTTGAAAAATAACACATGATGACTTTCACAAACTTAAGCTTTTGATGCAATTAGCTGATCACAACATTGTTATGTGATTCTTTAAATTCTCATCGATCCATCAAGTAAATAAGCAGACTTTTCAACTTCAGTATGGAAAAATGACTTCCCAGTTGTGCTGTCTACTATTGTGAATTTTAACATTGTTGATGAGGCAAAAATGTGCCTGCCTGTTTAAATTCCTTGCGCATCCAAAACATTTTGTTCCATTGTAAGGAAATCTGTGGGAAACGATGGACATTCAAAGTAAGCTCTTTATCGAGTACTTTCGATCACTACACGCGACCATCATCAGGTCATGAATGAGACCGCAAAACCAATGTGTGAAGTGATCGAAAGTACTCGATAAAGAGCATAACTTGAATGTCCATCGTTTTCCACGGGTTCCCTCAAAATAAAAGAAAATATTCAGATCCCGCTATTGCATCTAAAACATCTTATTCTCACAGAAATATCAAACCTGCCCTGGCGTTTCCACTGGCAAAGTCTCGGCTGCACTACATGTTGAAATCAAACTTATGTAAATGACTAATTTCGTTTACGTGAAAACTTCGCAAAAATTAAAGAACAGTTAATAATTTCAACCAGCTTCAATTGGCAATACGATGACAGAGACTGACCAATCTCCGCCTCAGAAGGAGTAATATTGACGATAAACAAGGATGTAAGAAATTAAGCTAACCTGCAATGTTCAATGCCTTGTCTTCTGTTCCGAGAAACAGAGTACATCGAATACGTTATAAAATGGTTTAAGTCGATCTCTTAACAGTACAATATGAAATTTCAAAACTTCTAAAGAAGAATTTCTTTCATGTGTTCAATGATTCGTTGAATTTAATGGCAGGTGGTTTGTATGAAGCGGTTGAACTATTTTAAAAAAATTCCATAGATTTCACTGTATACGGGATCTTTATTGCAAGTCACATCTAAAGCTCACGTAATCTGCTGAAGTCATTACATGCTGCAGATCAAGAAGCTCAGAGTTTACTGGGAATCGATTGTAAAATCCCTTCATACTATTCATGCATAGATCTTCATAATTATATCTGAAAGATCCTCACAGTTTACAAACCAGAATTTAAACAGAATTATGAAGCATTGATGGAAACATTCATGACATGGATTTGTTTGGAGGAAATTATTTTTATTGTTTCTGCCATTTGCGGAAATTTATTGTTCATTAATAGAATACTGTATTACTGGATTTGACACTCAGCGAAAGTTGACTGCGGAAGAAATAAGGAGGCAAATCATCCTAGCTGTAATTTTGCGATTGTTTGTTTCTGCTATCAAATTCAATCTATACTGCCAACAGCTTCTATTGGACTACAACAGAATGATCAATGATTGCATAAACACAAGTTGATGTGAAAACAAAACTGTCAAATTGATGGATGTGTCAAATGTTCAAAGATGAATTTTTTAAACAAGTTCACTAAAAATGTAATCTTTAGTAGAATATGCGATGATGAATGATCATATTTACGATGACTTGACGATGATAATACGAGGGTCGTTAGAAAAGTTCCCGGACAGAGTAAAATGAAAACTCCCAATTCCAGCAACAGTGTAATTTCATGCAAACTAACATATAACATTACTCACTGTCATCACGCAATTTCTCAATATAGTCTCCGCCACTCGATACACACTTCCTCCACCGACTTACCAGGGAACGGAGTCCACCTAGGTAGAATTCCTTGGGAGTAGTTTGCCTCCAGGACTCCACCGCTTCCTTCATCTCATCCAAAGAGGAGAATCTTCTTCATCTCAGGGGTTCCTTCAAGCGAGGAAAGAGATGGAAGTCTGAAGGGGCCAAGTCGGGCGAATAGGGGGATGTGGCAACACATCCCAGCCTAACTTCTCCAGCAAATCCTTAGTTCGCGCAGCGGTATGCGGCGAGGCGTTGTCCATTTGGAAGATTGGCTTCATGGAAAGCTTCCCACGTCTTCGATTCTTGAGTTGGTGCCACTAATCTTCGTTCACCAGCTTGCAGAAGTATTCAGAGTTGATGGTCGCGCCCTTTGGTAGGTAGTCCACCAAGATCAATCCATCTTCGTCCCAGAACACTGAAATCATCACCTTTTGACAGGATGGGACAGTCTTTGCCTTCAAAGGTGAAGGATCTCCACGAGCACACCACATTCTTGACTACATCTTCGTCTTCAAGGCTTTATCACCAAAGACAATTGAAAGTCGTTCAGCAATATTGGAGGATGCAGTTCCTTCCTTCCACAAGAAAAAGATGATGGCTCTCTGTTGCGAGACGGCGTCTTCCATTGCACAAAACAATTTGAAAATCTTCTGCAGATTTGTGATTGTTAAATTGGCGGATAGCAAAGCTATCTATCTGACAGACAATAGACATCTATAAAAAATTCACTTGCGCTAGAGATCTGAAATTTGAATACCCAATTGACAGAGCACTACCATAGATATAATAAGTGCTAGCTTCGTCGCGGCGTCATTTCTCAATGTTAAAATTTCAAAATACGGATACTTTTCTAACGACCCTCGTACGATCACACTCTGTTGGATTTGTAATATAGCCATGAGTACAACTTTGGTTTAATGCTCAATTACTTCATTTTATAGAGAAGGGCGATTGTCACGAAATGACCATCAAGAGACGTCAATTACCAGGAGTTGACCATCAAGAGACGTCAATTACCAGGAGTTGACCATCAAGAAGAAGTCAGCTTGAGTAGATCAGAACGCACCGAACTTGCAAGATACAGGACAGGGCATTCTCTTCTTCTCAGGAAGTATCGCCATCGTATCGGCTTAGCAGAGGAGTCAATCTGGGATGAATGTGGCGAAGAGGAAGAAAGTCTGGAGCACAACCTCATCAGGTGCTCAAGATGGGATGTGCAGCATTATGCCAGTTTCCATACCATCCACCCGGACCCCAACCAAATTTCCGCCACCCAGTTGCTAAATTATTTGAGGGCAATCGGTCGTCTCTAGCGACTGACGCTAATGTGTCTTCACACCGAACGGGCCAAAACAACAACAACAATCACGAAATGACTTTCAACTTCCTGAATGTCTTTTCAAATTAACAAGCAGTAGCATCATTCATTATTTCTGTGATTGCAGCAGTTAGCATTTTAATACTGTGCAGTTTGCTTACTCAGTACAATGCATTCACTCTATTGATTGAAATGAACTTAGGCATAGGCAATTAGACTTGCACCTTTCTACATGTATAACATAGCATCTTTACAGTCAAAATAAGCACACTTAGGTGAAATTGTTTTAAGGATTTCTGCCAAATGGCTGTAGACTAAACGTGTAAATACCCCGGATTTGTGACAAGCATGATTCATTTCTATTAAAATTCATTCATTAATGATACCATAAAAATAGTCCCAAAAATATTTTTCAAAGTAAGAAAAATCAGAACTAGTGTATAATTAGCTAAAAATTGATAATCTCAGGTACATTCGTGTGTTTGCAGGAAATTAGCGTGCGTGCGTCAACTGTCTTGATTATAGACTATCCGAAACAGCCACTACAAACACAAATACCTCGGCTACAGAAAAGTAAATCAATACATTGCAACGGGAGTGGTCTCCGTGTCACAGTGGTTGCGTGTTTGGCTGGGCGATCCTTCGGTCCAGAGGACCATTGGAAGTCGGCTGGAAGGGCATCCAGACTACTTAAAAGCACCACAGCGCTCCAGAAAAGTCTGAATATGTCAGCACCTCCAAGCCCACAGTATGGGGCAGAGTTGTGACCGGTCCGGAATTTTCGAGACCGGACCGGCGACCGGCACTGGACCGATTGAGCTTTTTTGCTTCTTGATAAAGTATGTATTTATAAATAACTAGTGTTGACATACATGTATATATATAGGCTAATATATGACTACCATACCAGTTGATATCATCTATTGTTGTGTAGGCCCTATGTTGTAGCAGAGATGGAAACCGCCGGTCCGAATAACAACTCCCTGTATGCTGAGCGAGGCTATCTAGCCTTTCAAAGTTATCAATCAGGATAGGCCTACGAGAAATCTAATCAAACTTACTTAGGTCTTGCTACTGAAAGCGTATGTCTGTGGATAAATCTTCTGCACGGAATAATATTATCACTTATACTAGGCTTAATAACATATCAAGCGCGTTACTCAGGTGAGAAGGCGGTAATGAGGAGCTCGTTGCGAATGAGTTCGCTGTTCAGAATAACTGGGCCTTTTTTGGTTCTCCTCAAATTTATGTAATCGTAGGCCTAGCAAAAGTCAGTGCTTAACGATAAAAGATTTACAGTGTCAATCCCAATTCAAGATCGCCCATCAGAAGTTGTGTATCATTGTTGTAGCTCGCTCATCTTGGCGCTCCTATGCCAAGAACAGCCACCTGTTGAGAAGTCTCTATCTATAATTGTACTCGATTTGATGGAAAAAGCACATGATCAAATTGCCAAGCAGTGAAAAGTGTAGAATTTCAGCTCAACTCTTTGCATGTAACAGTTCTGTCCGAATGCCATTTAAATACGCTTATACAATCGCATACCTAACTGGACCTTAATAACAACTTTTTCACAAGTTGAATCAGCAAAGGTCGCAAAAGGCGCAGGACGCCGAAGGCCCGACTGGAGTGTTTTACTTTTTTGACTTTAAATTATAAATCTCGACCAAACTTTGGGGAGCTTTGCTGATTCAACTTGTGAAAACCTAAACTGATATCCCGTTCACTGGTCAATTATGTCTTAATAACAACGACTGTCTATAAGTCAAGGACTCTGTCCGACTAGTGCAATTTCTCAAAAAAGACGGGAACGGAATTACACCGGTATGGCCGGTCCAATTTTCCATACCGGACAGGCGACCGGTTACATCTCTGGTATAGGATAGTGGTGACAGTAAACCATCACAACACTGAAAACATCTATGATTTCATTATGCTCGAAAGTGCAGCTTCGTGAGTTTCTAGAAGCAATTCGCTTTTAAGTGCGAATGCTAAACGCTAAGTAGATGCGAGAGCACCGTAGGAGGCTAATTTGAAATCTCAAGTTCAAAGAACGTTAATCTCGCACGCAAATGATTGAAACAATGAATTACGGAAATCAGTCTAGCCCACAGAAACTTCAAAAATTGATCGAGTACAGAGATAAAACTCTTTGTTGCATTTCACAATGATCGTTACATATTTGGGAACACTTTAGAGATTCTCTTATAGATTTATCAACTAACCGAAAGGTAGCACTCGACGGAGTATGTGTGAAACTGGTTGCGTAGTGACGACACTTGATTATTGCGATGACAGTCGACAGAAATGGTTCACAGTGATTAGTTATTATAAATCTTTAAACATGCGGTAGCTAAATAAAGTACAACACGATAAAATGACGGAAAATCGGATTAATCATAGCGTAAAAGAAAGCTTGAATCAATTCCTCAGAGTGATAAAGTCGAAGTGTCGCGTAATTTTCAAATAGATAGACAGAGATGGGATTGTGTGCTAAGATGCACATCACGCTGCATAGTGGCTGTGGTCTCCGTGGCACAGTGTTGAAGTGCTTGACCTAGCGATCTTTTGGTTCATAAGTCGAGCCCCGAGAGTGTCATTGGAAGTCGTCATGAAGGGCATTTGGGGTAAAAGATCACAACGCTCTAGATTATAGTCTGACTGTGCCAGCACCGTCCAAGCCCCCAGTATGGGAAAGTAGTGATGTTAAACTATCATCCATCCATTTACTACAGTGGTAGGAGTAACGCAGTGATTTGAGGGATGACCTGAAATGCAATGCACAAGGTTCTGAAGTGCATCAATTGCATCATTCTTAGATATCAATTGGAAGTTAGCGAATCAGACATACAGTATTGAATACATTCACTGAATCGCATATGTCTGAGAAGACAAAAACTAAAGCTATGCCAATCGACGCTGTTGAAATACGAATATGTAATGGCTTGAGGCCGCAGGCAAATACTGAAAAGAAACGAAAACAACAATCTCTCCTGCAATACTTGGTCCGAGAATTTTTCTGCTTTAAAATATTTCATAAAATTATGCTATCCGACGGACGTTTCGAATCCATTCCCTTGGTCACTCCCTTTACTGGCAAAAATACGATCAAATGATCTGAGCAGTATAAGCAATAAAAAAGATTGTCAAAAAAATAGAATGAATCAAAAAGAAAAATCTTGTAAATATTTCTTTTTGAATCTAATGCATGAGAGGCAGATATAAATAGTGTATATTACTTGTATACAAGGAAAACGTCACAAATCTCTCCCGAAATATATATAATGCCGAATAAACACAAAGGTTTAAGTAAAATATGATTAAGGTAAAATCGGCAAACGTTTCGCGTCTAGACGCTTGGTCACTGCCTTACCAAGCGCCTCCCGCCTCAAGCCATTACATATATCACTTGTCACAATTTGCCTTATCAAACAATTTCCTGCATCAATCTTGTTGCATGCATCGAAGTCATCCATGAAGTCCTAGATGCTAACATCTTTGCATATAATTCAATAAGTGGCACACACTCAAAGCACAATGTTATCAATTTTCAGTATGACCTTTTCCTACTATTTCTAAGACAGCAGTCAACGATTGCCGATTGTAGCGATTTACAAGCCGCTATGATATCAGCTGACAAGATCAATGCCGACAGAAATAATTCCATCTCCTCACCTCAACATATTAGGATGAGGTAGTTACTGCGTACGAACTTTAAATCAGTTCTTCCAGCTGATCATTTCATTATCTCAAATAAACTCATCTTTACCTCACAATGACATGTCACGCCGCAACGCAGCGGTTATGAAACACCACATGAACACAATAGAGTGAATACAGCAGCACTGTACGCACGCACATGACCTGGTGGAAAGCCATTTAATGAAGCGCGTGGCCATCTCAGCTGTTTGTTTGTGCATAGCAATGGCGATAGCGAGTTCACTTTTCTATCACACTTTCGATTCATGCAAAGTGCAAGGAAAAGTATTATTTCCTGCAAAAAAGGTAGCTGAAATTGTAACTCACAACGAACTGCATCTTCAGGCAATCATGGCGCTGCTATCAGGCAACAATCAACTCTATCAGCTCTCGCAGTCTGCTATTTGCAAAATTTGCCCTCCACTACCCAAATCATCAGCAACATTTCACAGTTGACGCTTCAAATGGCATTACATGTAGCTCTTAATCTTGCTATACGACTGAAGTAGGCGGGGCATGTGGCAAGCATGGGAGACGAAAGGGGAAGTGAAACAAGTGGATTTTTGAATCCGGCCGGAACCGGATTTGGCCGGATTTGAAGATTAAGCGAATTTACGTGACGATTTGTAAGGAACATATATATTAGCTGTCCCTGAAACCTACTGTGTGTATTACGAGCTTAAGGGATCCTGACCACCAAAAAAGAAAGTGCCCACCAGTTAAGATATTACATTAATTTGTTTTGGGGTTTGGGTCAAAGTTATGGTTGGGGTCAGTGTCAGGGTTGCGGTTAGGTTGGTTTTTGAACGAACCCGAACTGCGTAATTTGTTGCGGATTTTGACTTTTACGTCGTTTTAACAGATGATCAATCATGTTGTAATTTTTCTTGATAGCCTATCAATCATATTTTGATTTACAAATATTATTGTTCAATAAAGTGAAGCAATGACTCTTGATGTTCGAACTTCAAGAGCTTGTTTATCAGCTTGGTTGTTTACTTTCGATTATACATGTAGCAGTGGAAGTGGTTGTAATTATACATGTAGATGATAATGCTTTTAAAATACCATTTGATAAAAAAACTATGTGTGGTTAGTCACTAGAAGGATCCTAAATTTTGATGGCAAGCGTTTCCATCCTAGTCTACACATATACAGTACGTGCAGAATACACAATACACATGCAAACAGTCATTGTACATGTATGTATGTATTGGTACCGGTACAATTTTCTCTTAACAAAATATATTTAAGAGAAAAGATCTAAAAGTGTCTGCCCGCCAGTAAGGTAATATCTGAAAACATGAAAAGTATTTTTCCGCCAATCATTAACGAGCTACATGTACATTGTATTCATTAGCGAGCTACATTGTATTATAAATTCATTATAAATTAGGGCTAGGTAGGGTTGGGTTGAAGACAACGCTGAAGATTAAACCAAACCAACCTGACCATCAACCCTGGCCCTAACCCTATAACCACCTAACCCTAAAACAAAACTAAGAGTTTTGAAGGCGGGCAGACTCTTAAAAAATCCCGAAGAACATGCATGTACAAAATGGAAAAACGAATAAATCAAGGAAAACAAAAATTAGTTGTAAGAAATAAGAAAATATAAATGAAATTTACTAAAATAGCTAAGAACAATAGTCGGTGTAATGCCATTACAGATGCTAGAAAGACCGGATTTGCAAAAAATGCCAAATCCGGTGCACCCCTAATGTGTACGTATATAGAATAACCTAGCTATAAGAATAAAGCAGCAGGTAGAATATAGATATCGGAGTGCAAAACTGCTGTATCCGTGTCGTTTTTAGCCATGTTAAAACAAGGCTGTCGTACGACAAAGACAAGTCGATGCATTGGTACTTAGCTTGTGGATACCTAGATATTCAGAAGCATAGTGAACACTGCAATTACTTAAATTTAGTTTAACATGCAACTTTCTCTGTGATTGTTAAAAAAACAGAATGATATCGGCACATTTTAGTCTCTACAACTCTTTGCATTGTGAAAAAATAAAAATACACACTGGAGACGCATATGCACACACACACACCACATGCGTCCGCACTAACAATTCTTTGACACGTGAACGTGAGGTAATGGGGTATCGAAGCTTGGCTACCCGCATTTGAGCACTGCTAATATTGAAGGTTATGGAAAACCAAGCACACTACTGTATATCATGTTTTATAGTCAGATATCAGTAGATTTGGTGATATTCTGCTATCATCGTCAAAAGTATCGAGGTGGATGTAACAGAGCTATCCGATAATCACCTGCGAGTTTTCGTTCGCCAAAGCCAACGTGTCGGGCAATTCTGTCGCAATCTTCTGTGCAACTGCTTCATTCACTCTCTCCAATGTCATGCGAGTTTTATGAAGAACTTGATTTAGGCTGCCTCGCTTGTCAAATGAATTGAGCCAATCGAGAAGACTGACACCTGTCTTCCGTCTCTCCTCCTTCTCCAATTGATGCAAAGCTGCCACTTGACTAGCAGTAATGGAGGAGGAGGAGTCCAGAAGAGACAGATCACAGCATGCGCGAACCAAAACATCCGGCAATCGAATTCGTTGCAAAGTCTCCAAAACCGATTCAAAACTGAAACACAACATAGAAGTTTGATGTCATATAGAAAATGCCAGAGATGCTCATCGATTTGAATCAAAGCAATTTCAGCTGAAGTCAGCGATGATATTTTTTATAAGATTTTGGAAGATTATTTACAACGGGAGAAATGAACAAACGCTTGGTAATATATGGTAGGATTGCTCTGTGACGAAGCGCACCTGGCCTTGGCACGGAGCTGGTGAAGACGATAGAGTTCAAATCTGTCTGCCTCGGGAGGCACCACGGCTCTAACTTGGCGAGGGTTGTCGGAGTGTGAAGGTTTCCACACCTTTATCTTGCTGGTATAGTTCCAGGCCTATGGTGGGAAGGGACATCGCAGACACTATCGAAGTAAATTAGCGGGATCAAGTCCTTTCATCATGCAGCAGTTGCATTATATGATGAAATAGACGAATAGATACATCAGACAGAGATGAAGAATATAAGCGAGTCATTGTAATCAACGAATATAGGAAGCAAGAATAATGATATAGGAAAAATAAAATGGAAAATTTTAAAATTGTTTATGACAGTTTGTATTTGTATCCATTACATCAAAGTGGAATTTTGAAGAATTTCTATTTAACAAACACATCCCGACTTCTTGATTTTTCTATCATAAAAATGCATGAACTGCCAAAGAGATTTGCCTCTATTTTTGCTGTCAACGGTTTCATATTTGTCGGTTATTGATGACAACTGTGTACTAAATAGCAAAATTACTTTTAAGGCATATTTTCTGTCTTTCGCTGCCACCAAATTTGACTTTGAGCACACACTTGTCAATTGTCATCAATAGATGCTCGACAAGACTTGGACAGTTTATATTCTAGAATAAAGACAAGCTTGCGAATATGTCAGGAATCTTGGATGACATCTTCTTGATACTAGTCGGATGATATTCTGAATGATATACACTAAATAATATTACGTCTGCCATGAATGAAGCAGACATGAAGCAAATACTAAACAATTCCCATGGCTTCATTAGAAAATAAAATCATATCACATCAAACATCAAAGAAGCTGCCACCGCGTCAAACGATCAATTGGTTATCATGCTTTCGGTTTCAAAAGTGAAAAAGAAGAAAATCATGGTTGGTAAAGACAGGCTCAATATTTTAAACGACAATAATCATTAAAGAAGTTTGACCCTTTTGCAGCATTTGAAAATAAAAAACAACGCAAAGGCATGCGAGGCCTTTCGACCGGTTATCTTTCAGGCATTGCACCGATGTGAAACAGATACACAAGCATTTGAAGTGTTGTTCAATATAGAAATGATAAATCACTGATATGTTTAAGCAAAGATGAGTTAATTAAAGACAAAGACAAAGTTAATGAAAGTTAATTACCAAGGTAAAGCTAAAGACAGAACGTTTTCTTTTTCAACACACAAATTTGGCCGGAGGCGTTTGATGTACAATGCCTCGGCAATACGCAGACGCAACAGATTGCTGCGCCCCACATGAAGTAAGACACTAAAAGCCGTTTCTGCAGGTAGACACTTTTGCTCAAATAGATGACGTGTAATAGAGCTGTAAGGAGGATGCTTGGCACGTGGTCAAATCTTACCTAAACGTAGCCATTTTAGCTAGTCTTGGTTTACCTTTTCTTTAAGATGCCGACTTCTTCTGCCGATGTATCTGCATCCGCAAACACGCACAAAAGAATATATTACGTTTGACTGGGCAGTAGCAGGAATACGATCTTTTAAAGGGGCCACGGGAACTTTACGCACAGAGAAAACAATAATTATTCTTGAGTACTTTTACTGCTTTTCATCCGTGTCTTAAGTTCACAGTTGAACAGGAAGTGGAAAACAGTATGCCCTTTGATGTTTTGAGCACTCGTTGTCCTGATGGTGGTGTTCCTTTTTTTTGTCAACCGTTATATGAAATGTGCTCTTGCGGACAAAATTCCTGTTTTTGGTCCTAACAAGAAAAGCATTGTCATCAAAGTGCCATTTACTAGAGACAGTGGAGCCAGTTTTTTTCTGCAGACCTGTTAAAAGTATTTTTGTTTTTTTGCAGCCTGAGCCAAAAGGTGTTTTCTCTGTGCGTAAAGTTCCCGTGGCCCCTTTAAAAGATCGTATTCCTATTACTGCCCAGTCAAACGTAATATATTCTTTTGTGCGTGTTTTGCGGATGCATATACATCGGCAGAAGAAGTCGGCATCTTAAAGAAAAGGTAAACCAAGACTAGCTAAAATGGCTACGTTTAGGTAAGATTTGACCACGTGCCAAGCATCCTCCTTACAGCTATATTACACGTCATCTATTAGAGCAAAAGTGTCTACCTGCAGAAACGGCTTTTAGTGTCTTACTTCATGTGGGGCGCAGCAATCTGTTGCGTCTGTGTATTGCCGAGGCATTGTATCAAGCGCCTCCGGCCAATTTGTGTGTTGAAAAAGAAAACGTTCTGTCTTTAGCTTTACCTTGGTAATTAACTTTGTTTTTAATGATTTCTTGTCTTTGCTTTGTTTAAACACATCAGTGATTTATCATTTCTATAGTGTTCAATACTTCAAATGCTTAGCAGGTCGAAATACAATAATCACTATTTTTAATTTAATTATTACTAAATACGTCGCCGTAAAAATGTGTCTGAATATCTAGACCAACAAGAAAGTATTATTCCTCGAAAGTCAGTTTCACTGACAGATCTAGACATATAAGACATGGATGGATGTGAGACGTTCCTGATATGCACAGACTCTCAAGCATCGATCAAAGCACTGACGGCTGGTCCTCTTTCAAAAGGAAGAGTGCATACAGCAAGCGTCAGGGAACAAGTCCTGGAGATAGTGGAGCATCTTGAAAACTTCCCATTCCACTTCGTGTCTGCTCATTATGGCATTGAGCAAATGAATTTGCGGATTTAACTTTCAACAAGGCTGTTTACACGGACACAGGAGAACTATCGGATACGAAGCAGTAAAGGCAGCAATTAAAAAGAAAAATGGTCCACAGAACTAAGATGCAGCAAAAGCAAGGATGCCTGGAAGCCAAAGAACGCAGTTGAGGAGAAAATGTCAGCTCACTAGAGAAGAACACTGCTTCATTTCTCAGCTTAGATGGGGTGAATTTAAGTGGGTAGGGATCCTTCCCAGGAGACTAAACAATGAGATAGATGTGAAATACAGATGATGCCATTTGGTGACTAGGACGGTGGATCACATATTCAGAAAGTGAACTGTCAGGAGATCCGGTATGTGATGAGAAGTCACGGTTTAATCGACATCAAAGACCTCAAGAAGCCGAACAAATCCAACAGCATTGTAAATTCCGTCCCTGAAATTGTAGACACATGAGCTTCGCTGCCGAGCAGCATGTGCCTTGTGTTTGCCATGAAATCCTGATGTGGAGACAAAAATAATGCAAGCTAAGTGTATTTTTTGTCAATTCTAAGTTCGCTTATCACCGTGCATACCATCGTGCATGAATGTGTACATGAGGGCTTTTAGAAGTTATCATTAAATTGCTGAAGATGAAACTTACTTTTCAACGAGACTTTGATATTCTTCACGATCTTTCATGTACACTTTCATCGTTTCACAGAAATCTGCATAACGCCGTCGAATCCGTTCGCACTTCTCATCGAGATTGGCGAGAGCAACATACCAACCCTGACTCATCATGTGCTGCTCCTTCACCAACCTGCGAATCTCCTCCATTTGATGACGGGCATGCTCGTTGAAATCCTGTAGTGAATAAACGAGCAATTATCCGAAGGAAGATGCTTCCTATTGACATTCATGTCACTATATGCTACTTCATGATGATAGATAACGGCACATTTGCAAATTAGTAAAGTCACTGCAAAATGTGCCTTCCATTCTGCGTCTAAAGTAGCTGATATCATCATTCCTTCCTAAACATATGCTGTACTGGCGAAAAGAACCGGCCGTCGGCCGGGCACCTTGGAGAGATAAATAAACATTTGAAGAATGATTTTTTTTAAAGCCAATTGGTCAAACAAATACTATTTCTTGTATTTCAGCTATCTTAAAAGCAATAACTACACTGTGTTAAAACAGTAGATGCACCGCAATGGGTACGAAACTTATCTAGTGCTGTAATGTACTAATAGTTGTTTATTCACTTTGTAGGAGCCACAGTCCGTATCGGTAGTTGTTTCGTTCTTCCGTGTCCTTGTCTTCGGAAGTCGAGGTCTCCATGGAATCAATACTATACCTTTTCCAGTTAGAAAAATGTTCACTCACGTTTCCTGATGACTAACTTTACTTGATTTGTGATGTTCAATGAAACTCGTGCTCAATAGCAGCTTCCTAGCTAAAGAAAAGTTGTAGGTTATTAACAGGGCACTTTTAGCAGTTGTTGATCTATGTACTGTAATAGAAATAAGTAGTGAAGAAAAATTCGTCCATTTTTAGGCCTTGAATCACTAGCCTCCAGAAATAATTAGCTTAGAAAGCGGCCACCTGCCAGCTGCCTCGGAAAATAGATAATTCGCTGTTTTTTTGCCAGTACAGTAATCAATGTTTCACTTATAAATCAAAAATGAAAAAGATGAAATGAATCTCTCATCCGTACACTATTAAGTAGATTATTGGGAACTCAATGTATTTCAATGCGGTTCACAAATACAGCCGGACTTTTACCGAGGCCCGAAAAGTGAGTCAAGTGAACCTCTGATTTGATTTTATTTAAAAACAGTAGCTAGACCTAATAACTCCAGAAAACATCGAGCAGCAGTAACCAGCAGTTTATTTATTTTGACTTTGATATTTCTAGGCAACAAATCCCCCTCCGAGATCACTTCTGACTCTGAAAAATTTCCCCTTCCTGCTGTCATGAGTCGCGGCTTGCCCGTCGACCAAGTGGTTATAGAATATCTTAAGTTTGACCTGCGGTCAATCACGCACCGACACAGCTAAAATTCATGCTTCCCGAAAGCATTGCACTGTTGCATTCGACTTAGAAGCAATCGAATTAGTATTCAATTATAAGGGCATAACCATAGTAACAGAAGACAAATTGAAATTAAATGCCTCAGTTTTGACAAAACTATTTGTTACATTAGTTGCACTACTAACCTGAGATGCAACCGGTCATTGGTCCTGTGTGAGAAATTGTAGCGACCTGTTGTGGTACCAGTCGCCGGATTATCATGACAAAATAACATCGTTAGTTTTCTGTTTCAAACTTGCATGTACACAAGTAAACATTTTAGTATTAAGCAGTAAACAACACGAAACTTCTCAATGGTAATGACTTACAATCGATAGGCAAAAGTTCTATGACATACTTTCCGTGTAAATTAACTTATACTTTCTTCCATTTCTTGTGTAGAGAGAGTTAACTTCCCTTGCAGAGATAATGTTTGATTGATTTTGTCCTGCATCATTCCTGATAACATGAATTTAAGCAAAGGTTGCTTGCTGCAGCATTTCTGTACTTTGACAATAATATTGAAGAACAATCCTTTTCTTAAATTTCAGATTTCATTACTTGAAATAACCAAAACAACTTGACTTCAAACTTGAGTAAAATATGGGAACAAAAAGTTGGGGACAAGTGTACCAACAGCGCTGCGGGGAACTGGGCGAGGGATGGGGCTCATGACCCCCTCGTTAATTCTCTCGCTCCCTCTCGCTCTCCCGTTTGAATAGTGGAGGTGAGGTTCAGGACCCCTTCGCTGGTTCAAATTTCAAAAATCAAAAATTTCAAATTGTATGACTTTTGAATTCCTCGCAACCTTTTAAAAACCTCATTTTTGAGAATGCAGTTTCCCTTGCTTTGATTTGTAGATCGAAATCGTCTCTTATTTTCAAAGTGCTATGAAGATAAATACTTATCTTCATTTTTCTCATTTCACCCGCCATACAGAAAAATGAATACGGAACACTGAGTACTTTTGCGTGTTTTACGAATTTGCAGTCCTGAGTTGCAGATGATGAAATAAAGGTCATCCATTGTTCGTCTTTCTAACTAGCGCATCCAGATGCTTTGGATAGCGATTTGTCTCGCATCAAATCAACATTTTTCGTCCAGAGGTACTTCAGGACATGTCATCAATAAATACACACAATAATGATAATAATGCAATAAACAACATAAGTACATGTATATATAGTGTACAATAGTGCATGTAATTTCGGATTCCTTCGTGGCGACATAAAATTTTCCTGTAAATCATCAGTTGGCTCTGTCTTTCAATTACAAGATTGCTGATTACAAGATGTAATGTTGGTCATTGTACTGATTTTGGGCATTCTGTAAGTTTGATCGATTTCGATGCATGGTCTGGATGTGCCAATGTCAGAATCGTATTTCAGTCTTCTTTTATAAAATTTAATGCAGGTAGCACAATGAATTTGTCTGCTGGTCAGTACAATCTAGATTACCTGACTGCTTCGCACACGGTAAGATCAGTTCGGCGTTGAAATTAATGTAGCTAGCTGTAATTTACATTTTCTTCAATTTGTTATTTAGCCGCTTGAGAATGAATGAAATGGTCATTCGAAACATAGTATCGGTTTTACTTAACCATTATCATCAGTAATCGACAGTTTTATTTGAACAGTGACAAAAATTTTTTGCCAAATTTTGTATCAGATCAAAGAAACAGATCTCTATCATAATTGATTTTATCAGTAGCTATCGAAACTGAGCAGTGAGACCAGTCCACTTTGCTTCATTTGCACCAGTGTGATATGGAATCCTGCATGTTAAAACCAGCTCTTTCATTCTTCCTTTGATTCTATTCATTCAATCGCCAATCTAATCGAATCACCTCCAAGCAAAACACGGGCTGATTACGCAACTTTTCTGCTGATACCAGGAACACAAAGCTGAGTGCCAGGATTGATCTGACATAACAAGACACGCGCATTGCGCATGATTGCGATGAAGTGATAAACACGAAACAAAGAAACAGAACAAGTTGTCCCAGCTGTGACTATGATGTCCACGCGACCACGAAGTAGACGAATCTCTGGTGTTCTAATTTCTGCTGACTATTTGTACTTCTAGCAGGAAGAGTTTATTCTGAAACTGTCAAAAAGGAATGAATTAGGTCCCCTATCTCGACATCGTTCGTCATCACAGAGATTGAGTCAATAGGTTGGATAAGAAACGTAATCCTTCCTTAAGTCAAAAATATACAACAATCACTGCAGGTTGCTGAGTGCCAATTCGTCAGGGTATAGAAGAGAAAAATATCCACAGACTTGAATTAAGCACTTCATTCTTTGGAAGCCATGGTCACTGCAATTCCTCCTACATGAACTTCATGTTAACTATGTACGAGAGGGGATAGAAAACATAATTTATATTAAGTTGGTTTGCAGAATTTGAGCTAGAATTTCTACATTTGTGTGCCGTGAAGCAAACTTTATGAAAATGTTCACATAAAAACATAAAATGGCTACTCCTTAAGTAAAAATAGGAACATTGAATTGATTAAAAAACAGTGTTAAACTCAAAACTTGTTAGGCCTAGTCAATAGTTTCCCTGATATTATCAATGAGAGAGTCTGTACAATATTGCCAAATCGGATAAAAAATGTAATAGAAGAACCAGAGGACGAATTGCTCCGTCAATTATCTCCACAAGGAAAAAGAAATCGAAAGTGAGAAAGAACACAAGCATATACCGGTAATTTATTGCATATCGGGTAGTCAGGCTACTGTATTGTGATGAATGTGCTCAGGATGAAATCAGACCAAAATATAAATATCTAAAACATTTCTACTTTTAGCACCTCCAGGCGTGTAAATCCGATTATCTGATCGTACTCTCTCTATCGTCATTCGGCTGTGATTAAGAATGTGAGTAAGTATTTTGACTAAGCAACACGCGTGTATGGGTAAAGGTAAACGATCGAAAGGGATAGATCAGAAAAATTTACTTACTGTGAGAGATTGTGTTACTCGATGCATGAACAACACAAGCAGTAAAATAGATTGAAGCTGATGCAATATGATAACGACCTAATCCAGTCGTTAACATTTTAGCCACAGCAAGCGATGTATTATGGCACATTTCTGGATTTTTTGCATTTTAACAATGTAGAATCATAAGTGATGAGGAAATAGTCAACAAAATTACTTTAAGAAGTTAAGTACGATCAACAACACGATAAGCCATAGACATAAAATGAGCTCAACAAAGCACTATGGGTTGAAAGCAGTTGCATGGAAAAAACGAATACTCTACTATCAATCTATAATAATCTTGATCTGTGACCAGAAGAATCCAGAAAATTCAACTGAAAGCAGATTATCAGCTGGACGCTTGATAACACAAGAAGGATGAACACAAATTGCGGATACAGTATTTCTATAATTTAATTTTCAACTTCAGTTTGTTTCACCAGTTAATCGTGGCTACTATGAAATTAATTTTATTAGATAACTATGATTTTTCCTCGGTTGACACTAGGATTGTATAATCCACTGCGACTATAGTAATCAATTCCTTGCGTTTAAACAATTAAGGTCAACTGAATTGTTTACACTGACAGCCTTGAGGCAGGAAAGTGTTGTTTTTCAACTGTAGTGATGTCCAGAATGTAATGCAAAACCGCTGAAAGGATATTGGCTTTATTAAACATAAAACCACTCGCCATGAACTATATGACACAAATGAAATAGAATATCGTTCAAAGGTCAAGAGAATGCCAGTGGCTCATATATAGATATCGATAGATGGAATGAGATTGCAGACCACAGACAATCAATTCTCAGATTCCAAGTCCAACTAAGACATAGAAATTGATATCACAGCATCATCAATAATAATGCGCTCATCAATATTTTGGAAATTATGTCAATGGGGTTGTCCATTAACTAAAATTCTGCCGGCAGAAAATTGAACCGATTTAATGATTCTGCCGCCAGAACATTCAGCCGACTTTATGAACGACGGTATAACACCGAAACCGACTGAATGTTCTGCCGCGGAATGATGAAATCGGTTTAATTGTCCGCCGATAGAATTTTAATTAATATACAACACCAATGTCACCCACTGCGAACAGCTTGTTGCAGGACCAATTGGACTGTAAAACGTGTACCAAAAGATTGAAGAGAATGCCAGTGTAATCATTAATGATTCAAACTTGAGAACAAGATCTTCAGTCAAAATCTAATTTTCATGAGATTAATGCAAGTTCCGGAACAATATTTCATTCAGTTCATCAACATTTTCCATTAATTTAAGCAAATTACAGGAAAGACATTTTGATCTTTTATTTGTTTACTCATGCACTACGCTAAATGTTTAACGTTCATGTATACATGTGAATCCTTTACTTGTCCTCTTGTTGAATAAGTCAAGGTTTTAGCAATTTTCTAAGTGTACCTCGATCAACTATTAATGAACATATAGATCATCGCGTTCATGCGTTAATATTATTATTTCCGATATCTGTGCACCATGTTCATGTTGCTATTTTATAAATTGCTGAAAAAAGTTGATAGAAGTTTTGAAAAATAGTTATTTTCTTGAGAGAGGAAATATCAACTTTTCCTCACGCAGCTATGTTGTACAGGCCGAGCGTAGCTAATCCGATACGCAGCTAAGGGAGGCAACATTTATTTCCTCTCGAAAGAATGTAGTTTTTCATTTTGTGACTTCTGTAATAGATAATGACAGAAGAAATCTATGCCTTATCTGTCATAATGCATGACAATATACCTTTTTGCATTTTATATTGTCAAAACTGCATTGATTATTGCCAAAATATGTAATTTATTTCTTTGTTGCTCTCACCTTATGACTTCATTGATCCATGATTTTCAAATGCTTACTTACATCTTGCTTGATTGACACTACAGTACAGTGTCATGAAATGCTATGGTATTTTCCATGACATGCTCAATGAGCTTATTAGATATGTGGAGGAAAAGCCAACCGCAACTCTTGAAGAAATGAAGGTGAGGTTGGCGCTTCTTTTTCCACTACGTCCAGTCTCTACAACGACGGTAATGCGCCATCTTGATGGAAGCCTCATAACCTTGAAACTTCTTCGAAGTTATATACTTTTAACTGGAACATCAACCAATTCAAGGAAGAGAGGGCATCAATCGCAAGGTGGATGATGTAGGCTGGTGTGGATCATATACACGGACGAATGTGGGTTCAACATATGCAGTTCGATCACAGGGGCGATCACTGTGTGGAACAAGGGCTATTAGATATCACTCTTGGCAATAATCAATGCAGTTTTGGCAATATAAAATGCAAAAAGGTATAATATAAGCAGGAAATAGAAGGAAAATAATTACCTGCTACGTGGAACTTATTCACCGGTGGACATAGAAAGCCTTACAATATCATGCATTACTTATGTCTATTGTTCATTATGAAATGGATGGCTATACCGCGAAATTTGTTAATGAGCTAATCTAGGGACTATTTCGATATCTTGGTAGTAGCTGGCTAATCATAGCTTGTTCACAGACTTCTATGATTTTTTACACAGGAGCTTAGACACGAGAAGTTAATTACGGGAGGAAAAGTTGACTTTGTGATCCCGTGGGACTGAAAAGTTGATTTTTGCTCCCGGCAGTTTGCATAGAAGAGACATCTTTTCACTACCACACAAAATGAAAAATACATTGATAAAAAACCTGATTATTTACATTTCCGTGCTCTCCTTCCAGAGAACCAGAAGTTATGATCAATCACTTCATACCATCTTTGTAAACAGAATCACTCATTTTAATTCATAAACTATTGTCATCTTGTCATTTCATTTGCGTGTATTTTCATGTATGAAAAATGTACGTTTCTGATTTCTAATGTAGAGAAAATGACAATTGTACAAGATTGCCACAATTTCTTAAATCAATTATCATCACATTTCTAAGTGCTCGTGTAAGAGTTTTAATCTTGATTTAAGGGATACTAGATCGTGAGATCACCTGGAGTGACTAGCTTACCAAAATATTATCCGGAAATTCCATTCTCAGTATCTCAACTTGAACCGACATTTCAATGAAGATCTTTTGTGAAGCACAATGTAGATTCTCCTACCGTTTACCGTAATACCTGTCATATTACAGGTATGATATGTTACCTGTCATATTTTAAAATACTTTTCCTATTTCTGTTTGTTAAATTTTAAGTATAGTTAAATGCTTCTTCAAAATTTAGAAATTTTCTGGTTCCAGATTTGTCTCGATTTTTCATATCCTTGATGAAACACTGTATTTCCAGAAAATCTGGTATATCAGAACCGAAAACTTGGTTGGTCTCTGGTCATAACACCTTATTTCGGTGAAAGCTCACAGTCACCACTCAATACAGATGAGTTTGAGATTGCAAACGGTCTCACTCATGCGGCTTCTCAAATAGCTTACTTTGGCCAGCTGCACACGCTGTCTCATTGTATTGTAAGAAGGTTGAACATTCATCAAAGATGCGACTCGCTCCTGGAACTGTCTCAATCCAAGCAACGCCTCAGCGAGTGTTTCATCCGGCTGATTCTCTGAATCGACTTTCCGGTAGAGGTAGATTGGATTGTTATCCTCCTGTCAGGGTGAACGAAACAGTAAGAATCAATACAATTTCATACTGACGCTGACGCAATACTCACCACTCCTGCATTGCAATCTCGAACCGTTTTCCTGCCTTCAGGTTCGTACCCTCCACTAACCAAAATCACCTGAGACTTGCTCGGTATCTCAGCCTTCCTCTCGATCGTCGCCTTCAGCCCATCAATTCTGTGAAAGCAAACAATTCATATTAGATCTCTAAACTTTAGCATGCTTACTTTCGAACTGGAACGTAAGTGCGCCATTTTCCCACTATCCGATCGACACTCCCATTGTCAGCAGTCAACATTGCAAAGCTGGATTCAAAATAAGAATAGCAGAACGGGTCAAGCTTTAAGCTAATACTAGTCCCAACTCGGGCTCTCCAAGCACTCAACATTTTGAATTGAGTGGAATACTTAGTCGCTGCTATTATCGTGCAGTTTCGATTAAATTCTCATACAATGATAAAAATCATCTCAGCTCTCATTTATAATAGAACATAGATCCTAGTAATTTGTTTACTTAATGCAATTAGTATTAAAGAAGACTAATGACGTTTTCCAATACGTAGGTTACACAAACCTATTGGACTAGCCAGTCCTTAAAAGAACTCAATGCAGATTTCTCGTGGCGACGAATTAAATTTGATCAATTTTGTCTCAATAACTGGAAAAATGGAAATTGTAGTTCCAGACAACGCCGCACGCACGTTCAACCCAAGTGCCTCATATACTTTACACATACTAGTAGCGGAAATAGAAAAGGACAATGGTCCAAATAGTTGAGGAATTATACATGTAGCTCTATTGATTATTCTTTCATCCTCCATTGTATGATAGGGCCTCTCACAATGAAAAAGACTACGTTCTCTAAACAAAGAGAAGACACTTAGTGAAGCTACGAACAAAGCGCGAAATGTCTTTAATATTGGCACAATTATCCAGCTATGAGATTTATTTCCATATGATTTAGTCGCACACCTAGAAATCACAAATTAGTTGATCTAACTAGCAGAAAAACAATTGTGACATAGCATCCAATGTTTAAGTTTATCAAATCTGACACTTAATTTATAGTCTTATTGTTCAAAACAGGCTATTACGAGGGCCGTGATGATTTTTTCTAGTCTACCGCAGTATGAAAAAAGTAATTGCTTCCTTTCTTAAATGTTCAGCAGTTCTAAATAACAACCCCTTAGCATGAAGCAGACAAATATAAATAATTGCTAAAATAACTAAATATTCTAAGTAACTGGGGAATCATGTCTTACAATAAATTTGAATTATTCTACGATTTGAAATAAAATGCATGTAAAAAATCAGCAGCGCAAAAACCCTGGTTATGGAACTTCAAGGTCAATAGATTCCATTCCACTAGAGAATCATTATTAAATTTTGTCAAGCACATTAAAAATTGCACTGACTCATTGAAACAGGGATTTTAAATCAATCACACCATCAGAAATTCATCTTTCTTAATTACCAGAATTTTACAGCTGTGCATAAAAAGTTCTCTAAGGTGCTTCAACAGTTTACAATCTTGCAGCTCTGTCACAATAAAGCTTAAGGCTTGACCTTGAGATCATTTTGACGAAAGATTGAATCAAACCCCTACCCTAGAATGTCATATATGCTGATAAGGAGAAGCATCAAAGAGCGCAATGCCTCAGAAATTTGACAAAGCCAACATAGTACATTTCCTTATGAGTAAGCTAAGCCTCGCCAAACAGCTTTTTGTAGATCAAAAATTACATCGATAGTGCTTGATCAGCAGCGCTGATCGGAGCTCATCGATCTAGCAACGAATCCACCTTTTCATGCCATATTATTACCTTACTGCATCAATTCCTCCTTGGAATAAATTCATCAATTACCTCCCTTTGTGGCATATTTTGCATGTACGAGCACTTTCGGAAAATCTGGTAATCAATATCACAATGCGATTGAAGTGTTCATTGCACTGACCTCATTTCATTAGCGTTATGATTAATTACTTTTTCTAGTAATAAGCAAAACAATTCTCTTCTCTCTATACACTCGGAAATTAAACCACATTTAACCTTCATTATGAAATGACGGAAATTCACGAGATTGAGCAACCAATTAATTTCCAAATGACTGTGCTACAATAAGCAATCATGAACTGTTGACGCTGTGTCTCCATTTCTCGGACATTCGACGCGATGTGTCATAACACTGCTAGTATTTTGATCTGTCGTATGAATGTCACAGCTCATACGTAATCTATGGCCTGACCTGTTTCATAAGAGAGATAGACAGAGAGCATGACGATAACACAAGGCACAGTAACTCATTAAACAGCTAAATTGTTCGTGAAACATCGTGCAAGATTATTCAAATACTACTGCATAGAATTTATAAGCACTTGATCCTTTTGACAAATTTGAACAAATATGTTTCGAATACATGAGCATTACATACTAAAATTCATAAGTTTAAAGTTTGAAAAAGAGGACCCCCAAATAAATCAGACACTGGTGTTCAACCATGAAATTCAGTTATTACACGATTGATTATCTACATACCATTCATCGGTAAATTTCATATGGTTATTGATGTCTAAACTATTTAAAAGTTACTCCTGAAATAGTTGAATGATGACCCTGGGATAGACGTACTTCAGTGCAATATTTGTATTTTGCGTTCACACAAAAATCAGCAAGGCACATAAACAAGCATATCATTGTCCCATACACATTTGAATGAAAAATTGATTAAATTAATCATTTGAGAAGCGATTCGCAGCACGGCAAAAATAATAATCAAGATTAAGTATCTCGGTTTCCTGTATGGAATATTTTTGATCTTTTTCTGAGTCCCTATACATGCATCATGACTACAACAAGTGCACATGTCAAAATTACTGCTTTGAAACGGATTTCTTTTACATTCAGACTTCAGAAATATACAACTTTGTGATTTTAATCGATCAGAATTTATACAGATGGCTAACATTCAAGCAAAGAAAATACGCAAGAATTCTGATAATCAAACAAAAAGTGGAAATATTCCTTTCATCAAGAATTTTGAAATTCCACAGCAATTCTTGGGGTTGTGTATGAGTGTTGCACGAGTATTTAAACAACACCTGCTTCAAACATCTGATGGTTGACTCTTGGTCTAAGGAAAAAAAACTCGATCTACTGCGAGCACAACATACGTAATACCGAAATCTTTCGACAACTGCACTTACCTCTCTAGGGTTATTCGATCTTCGAATGTTAAAAAAGATCCCCTATTCACATAAAACACGAAAATCATTTTTCTGAAAAGAAATAAAACACCAATGAGTAATATTCTGTAATCAGAATGTAGGTAAAAGCTATGTAGATAAATTATTCCACAAACGCATACTATATATGTAGGCCTATAATATCTTGTTTGTATGTGTCATTGAATTGACGGTCATTCATCAATTTTTTGCATTTTTGTGATGCTTTCTTCTTTTCTAAACATTCTTTCCTCTTTGATCTCTTGCTTTTTAAGGCGATGTTAGAGTACCATTTGATTAGGCAAACTTGACCATTACATGAACGACATTTTCATTTCACATAATTGATTATTTTTAGGACCTAAATACGTGGTCCATTTTCATGTACAGAAGAAAAGAAAGTGATGAAAATATTTCTAAAAAATCCATTTTAAACAATCGAAAAATCACCACTGTTTTTGTAATGAGAAAAATTTGATGTAAAAAAGATGTTTTTGCGACATGTGTTTTGTACTCAAACATGCTGATCACGATATCACAATAAAAGGGACAAGAAACTTTTGGGTTTTCTAGCACAGAAAGAAAAAATTGTTTTGCTTGTTGATCATGCGAAGTATTAGATTTATATACTTATGTTAGCTAGTGATATTACTAAGCTCAGGAGCAATAACTGAACTGCGGGCAATTATGGGGCAACGGTGTAGGCACAGGCAAGCTTGCGGACATACCCGGCAAGGTTCTGGTGCGGGCGTGGGCACGGACCCCACCTCAGATGATGTTTGAAACAAAGTTTTCTTTCTTTCTGTTGCAAGGTATCCACTGATAAGGAAATACTAAAAGATTCAATTGTTACATTCGATAGATTTCTTGACAAGTCTATTAAATGCTTGTTATGGGTCCAAAAATCGCTTATCTGAATGTTCGCATGGCAAATTTATTCAGCAGCACTCATGATACGGATTTTAAATTGGTAACCCTAAGGAAATTTTCGATGCAATGAAGACTGAATGTCCAATGTATAATCAATCTCCAGTAACTGCTCATACTCATCTCAAATCTCAAAATTATCGATCATGAATTGGGATATTCATCACCTAGTGAAATTATCATCACACACTAGATATGCTGCAAATCTGATCCCAAAACCAGTAGGTCTGCATGCAAAAAGATCTAAACCCCTTTCGATTTCAAATCTGAGATCTATATCCAGGGATGAGGAAGCGATTGATTTTTATTCGCTTCCGCTTCCATCGCTTCCAATTCCAATTTTTGAAGACCGGACACGGGTTACACACCTCCCTATTTCGAGCCCCTTTTTCTTCATCTTCCACTTTTTCTACGAGTTATAGGTTCTAACATTACACTTCGCTGTCTCCACGAACTTTCTGTCTTGTATGCATTTTTTTGACTTGCCAAAAAGTCAAATATTTTTCAAATTTACTGAAAATTTTGAGCTTTGAGAAATTGTGAAATAAAAACGTCATACATGTATTTCCCAACACGTGTGTAGTAAAAAATGTATTAAACGACCAAGAGTGTTTGAGAATGCTACAGTGAAATTGCCTCAAGACACACCAACCCACCTTGTGTAAAGTTGTCATTGGTAACATGATACTGAGGCTTTCTGATTTCGTATCCCAGTATTCTCATAAAATGCACCTTCGTTTTCATCATAATGAGAAAATTAGAACTAACTGCGTTTAGTAATGCAGGTGCCAATTTGTAATTATGTTGAATAGGGTAAGCATCAAATATGACAACTATTACTTAACTTATATCAAAACTTAAGGTCAAAACTCAAAAGTCTCGTCTCGCCCTGACACGCGAATTGCGTCAGTCATTAGTATAATGATACTTTTCAGCGATCGTAGGGCATTCGTTTCCGTTTCCAATGAAAACGATCGCTTCCGTCGCTTCCGCTTCCACACACCTGTCTATATCACTTCTACACATTATGTCAGTGGTTCCCGACCACTGCGTCGCGGTACATTAGTATTCCACGTGAGGATTGCTGGTGCATCGGAGGAGGTAATAGGTGGAAGGCATTTAATTTCATTTCGTTATGCCAGTTGAGATGCCATCGAGGGCGACTGATTGACTGACTTCTTACTGATTGTTAACGGTCGACTCACACAATGTTCAGAGGTAGTACTGCACACACAGCTGCGGATTTATTTCCATTTTTAATGAACTGATAGCGAGTGATACACTTTCTTCGACTGCTATGAGTGATAAATCCGCATTTGAAATCGCATAACATTTTTAGCTTTTGTGAAGCATCTATCGTCGTGAGTTTTGCTCCTATCTTATGCTGATTAGTTAGAATAGATAAAACACTGTATAATTCTTTATACGCTTTTTCTTATTTATTTTATTGCGAAAAGGCTTCATAAGCAGAAAATTCTAGATAAATAGTGTACCGCGATGTAAAGAAGTTTGGGAACCACTGCATCATTTAAATGATACTTTATAGAAAGGAATCGGCGAATTGGAAATTTTGAGTCGAATCGAATCGGGTCGTGATTAGCGAATCAAAAACTTAAAAATGCCTATTTGAGTTTCTGTAATGATTTACATAGCCAGCTATACCGATAGCCTTTAAAAAATGGGTCTATCAAATAAGACTTAGTAATCATGCAACTTGTATGGCTATTGAAGGATGCCGTGACACCTTGGCGCTCATGAAGCAGTAAGATTTAAGTGTATCTATTTTTCTGAGAAAATCAAAATCTACTGCTCTTTGACCTATTTCGAATGAATATAGACGCCAGTACATGAGTTAGACGGATGTTGATTGACAACATGACCTGAAATGCCCATTGGCCTTCCTTTGCCAAATTTCCCGATGGCTTGATGATAGGTACTAGGTTTATGACTATGATGTTTTCAATTATGGTAACAGAATGAATGCTTCATTCAGAATTCATTCTGTTAGCCTTGATGAAAAATAACGAAATATTGGATATTAAAATTTTCTTTTGATTGCTGAGAAAGCCTGTGGCAATTGAAGACATACAACAGGAATGGATTAACTACAACATAGAAGTTTATGACCTCAAGTTTATAGAAAAATCTTTGAATATTGCGCGGGATTGAAAACATAACCTCCATCAATCGTCCTTGTACCTAACTCTTGACCCCGGGAAAGTACATTGCATCGAATACACAGAGGAACATTTGATAGACCAATTGATTTTTATGGAGGTAGCTTATTACAATTTCTGCAGCTTGTCGTTTCGATATCCATCAACTTTTGATATCAACTTACATCAGCTCCTTGCAAACTCAACTATGCAAGTACTCTATAAGTACAATCAGACTATGTTGTTCTTCTATGGGAACATGTGGAAACTTCGTTTTCTATGCTATTTATAAGTATTTATTATATTATTTATTTATTATAAATTTAAAATTATAAATATAATATTTATTTACAGTATGAGGGAAATAAATAAGTGATTTCAATTTGGGATCATTTTCACCCATCAAATAAGAAGTCTCACCATAATTTTCTGCATTCTTGTGAAAGTACAAAGCTGGCCTTGGATTCATTACCAATGGCACGGCTAGTTAATCATTACAGCAAGACGTCGCCTCAACGTGGGCAACATATTCCGTTCATAATGCTTTTTTTCACACATTCCTTTATCACGCTGCTACAAAAAGAATCTCTAAGCACAATAAGCTCAGACAATTCAACTGTTTGATAACACCTTCAGTTATCGAAAGTCAGATATAGCCTAAATTATTCTCCAATGCGTCAGTGGTCTCGATTCTGTTGTGAACTGAAATAACTGAAATATACACGATAAAATTAAAAATTTGGTTTTATGTCAATTTATGTATAGGAATCAAATATATGAACTAGTATGTAAATCTGAATTTAAAGAAATGTATTTGAATTACATAGCCTATACATAAAATCTTACACATTTTTTCACATCTTAGCCAACGTTTTGAGATAATGAAGCTAGGATTGTAGCATTTGGTCGTGCAGGAGTGTCGTGTGCGATTCCTCTATATCTCTGACTGGTGCGATTTTTTCAGGATGACTGGAGGGCGGAACAGCATAACTATCTACGGTAGTACTTATTTAAGGTCATAGTTCAGCTCAAGTGCGGATCAAGATTAAAGACTTTGTCATCGTGATACCAAGCACATCATAAAACCTCGGGAAAGTTCGCTAGGCACAAGGTAGTCTTAATTGTTGTGTGGTGTGTGCTTAAGTGTGTTGTTTCACTTGCCTCTGTATAAATAAAAATAACTGAATGAAATGAATACATTTTTGTTTCAAGTTTAGCGTGACAAGCTGAATTTTCCTCACTGCATTGCATTATTAAGCGTGTAGCCTAAGGCGGGGCTACATTTAAATAATGTCAACGCTATTTAGAATAGCACTTTAGACTCAAAGACAATTTATGAAGTCAGGTTCAGCATGAGGTTGAAAAACCAAAAGCTAGGAGATATCTAAATTTGCTGTTATTAGCCGTTCTTTATGTTAGAAGTGGTAAACGAAACATGCTGCTGAACTTATATCTCAATTTTTTCAGAAGAACCATAGGATTGCTCAATAACATGCTGCTCACTCAATCAATTGAGTGGTTCACCATCTATTGGAGAGCCATGCATCATTCAGACCTTTTTAATAAGATAATGTATGATTGAGGCATTTGTTATTGCATAAGTCATGAGAACTGTGCTGAAAGTTAAGCATTTTCTAATAACAATTGTCCTTTCCGTTTCTAGTAACTGCATACCTGATTCTGTATTCCGCGTTTACATAATTGTTGACAATTCACACCGAATCTCCACTTAACTTAAATATTTCCTAACCGTCAGCTGATCGGTATAAAAATAACAATAGCGAAATAACGCGCTCTTACTTGCAGAAAATTAATTGAAATATTAAAACAAATTCAACTTAGCCTTTTTCATGCAGGTTTGAAATTAAGTGAGACATTATTATATCACCTACACCTATGTGCAAAAATGATCAAATTTTACATTAAAAAGACGTCCTCCTATTACTTGCAATATTTGCCATTGAGGTTACTCGCAAGCAGCGGAAGATTTGATGTGAATATTCTTAATTAAGTCTTTTCCTGCCTCGAACTGGTGTCAGAAATTAAGTCGGCCCATAGTAATGATTTGGCCCCATATATAGCAATATATGGCAATTCTCTAACATCGCTCTTAAACTTTCCTTATCTGCGCACAAAGTATAAATGGGTCAAACCGATGCTCAAAAAAATGACAAGGCAGGGAATTATTTGATGTTCCTCAACTTTGAAATGATCTACCAATGGAATTGAGACTGGCTTACCGAACTTTAATCTATTTTTGAGTACGTCTTTCTGACTTTTGTAATGCGGCACAGACACAATTTTTGTGATTTGACGTTTTTTAATGTGCTCCGAAATATGAAAAGGCAGATATAAAAGATCATCGGCAAATATTTTGTGCCGAACAAAAAATAGACTTCTTCTGGCATTTTGCTTGAGATGCTACACTGCGGATTTGCTGTAGAGTGAAATTGTATATTCAAAAATCGTTCCATTGGAAGAATGATCTCTTTCACTTAGCACTTTGTGTTTTTCTATGACCTGGAGTGGACTAAACAAACAATTTCGGTCAACCTGCTATCATTAAAAACATTTTATACGTTTTCTTTCGAAGTAATTTGATTACAAAGCTTGATATAGCGTCTCGACCGGTGTATTCCATCAATTTTTCAAATACATCCATAGATGTAATTCGATAGGAAAAATCCTATCCCATAAGCTTTTCAACATCAGAAATTGAATTTCTCGATCCAAATTCGACGCCATTGCTGCATATTTGGACAGGTCGATCAATACCATGCCCTTAGCCTGTACGCGTCGTAGTCCTATGTATTTGAATATGGCAGAATTCCCAATCGATTTCAGATCTACTTAAATGAATTTCAGACTTTTCCAGATGAATTGGAGATTCTGCAGTTGAATCTAAGATCCTTTCAAAGTTGAGTTTCCGACAGATATCTGAAATTCAATTAGAGAAATCTGAAATCTATTTAATGTCTGATATTCAGTTGGAAAGATCTGAAATAGACATGGAGGGTGCAGTTGGTTCCAAAAGTTATAACATGCAGGGATGATAGAGAAGTTTTCGGTCTTTGAATATTACATAGTCTTTTCAAACGACTGCAACAAGTCTCCAAAAACAAAGGCAAAAACGTGAATCACCGAAAAAAAATTTCAAAATTTTCCGGAAAATTTTGAAAAAATTGGAAAATTTTCCATTTGCATCATTAGTCCTCACACACACCTCATTACGGCCCATCAATTTCATGAACTGCGCGTGTTTATGATATATGCCACATTTAATGGATGGGTTTTTGCAGTGGCTGGCTATGCACAGGCCGTTTGCATAAACCACCAGAGAAGAGACTTTGACTGTCTGGTAATCTACTCGCCCATTTAATTCACGCATGTAGCCCTGGGAGTGGTGTCATGCTGATTGCGCATTCGAAGAGAAAGCGAGCTTGTGGAGCGCTTTTCTGCATATGGAGATTATGCCATGCAAAGATGCTTCACCACCCAAGCCTCTGGAGCATCTGGCACGCTGCCGCTTCGTGGCACTTCACGATACGTGCTCAAAAGCATGGGCCGGCCATAACCAAAAGTGCGAGTCAAGAAACGATTTCCTTTAACCGTTTTATTTTAATTAAACTTTTGTTTTATAGCTTTTAGCCCACAGGTGACGGACCTTTCATGATGCAATCATTTTAGCTTAAGCTTCTGTTAAACAATGCTCATATAGAACACCTTAATTGATATTTTTATATTTGAAAATATTTGACCGAGAAATTTCTGAAAAATGTTATGAAAGACGTCCACATTCCGTACCCTATGTTTCTCAGTCTGGCCGCGTCATATTACCTGATCTGCGATGAATTCGACGTAGCAGAACGTTTGTCATGTGCTTGCAAACTTTATAATTCTCAACAGCGCCGCTGATTTACTTGTACATTTATTGTTTCTTACAGTATCGTATTGTTGAATTATCTTGCCACTTATCTATGCATGTTTCTTCAAGTACCTTCCGATTTTCATTCAAATGAAATAAACGCATATTATTACTATTATTATTGATGAACACTTTATTCCCACGCTTCTCTAGGAAAACCAAGTTAACGAGGAATACTTGTATTTACAGTAAATGAATTGTTGAATATTTCCAAATATAAAATTGTTTACATTTTCACAATTCACATAATAAGCTTTCTGTACATAGTCAAATCTAACAGCTGCCACTAAAGAAAGACTTGTTTTGTGTTTCAGTAAACAACCATTCTCAGTTGCCATGTTCCAATTGTTTTAAAGACGCCGCAGTCACGTTATGCACATTTTTTAGATGATATCTCAAAACAGCTCTGCCATGGAAGCGTTGATCACAGAAAGAACACCCATGAGTTCGAACTCCAGTATGTGTATTCAGGTGATCAGTAAGCAGCGTCTAAAAGAGAAAGTGAACAAATTAGTGAAGTCATGCACTAAAACACGATGCTGGAAGTCAGTTATACCACACATCGACTACTATCCAGGATTATGACGGAGCACAACAAATTCCTTCATCGCTTTTTCAAGGTCGTGGAACAGGAGAGGCCACCGGGGCCATGGCTCCGTCTCAAAAATCGTTACAGTGGCCACTTCATAAATTGGCCAGGGCAGTGGCGACGTCATCGGAATCCTACAAAGACCTGCTATTTCAATATTATTCTAAGAATACTTAGCTTTGAATAAATTCACTCATTAATCGTTTTAGTTCACGCAATCCCTCCCACTTGCTTGTATAAAGCAACAATTTGCATTTTTTGGCAGTAGCCAATGATCTCCCTTATGTGCATCGAATACCCGACAAATGCTATGATTGACAGGAGGACCGATTACTATTAAACAGGCGACAACTTATTTAATGTGAACATCCCAAGCAAAATTCATAGTACAGTAGAACCTCTACATAGTAAATTTCAAGGGACCAGATAAAAAATTCACTATGAGGAGAGCTCACTACAAAGAGGTTTTCTAAAATTTACGTAGGCCTAATATTGGTTTTAAAGTAAACATATAAAGTCAAAAGAAATTACAAAATAATAAAAACTAATTCATACGTATAATTAGAAAACAAATTTTATAGGGGTAATTGCCAGTAATACTGCATTGTGTCATAATATCAAATGATGATGCAAACTCAAGATGCAAAATATAACTGCTATAAAATAATCAGTACTGATTAATTATGAACGATGGAAACAACTGTCAATACGAGTCTGTACAGTACGTCGCTCGTCAACAAAAGCAATAGTGTTTTCTACTCGATCAAAAACTTGTTGATCAAGCTGCCAGGTCACTTCTCCTTTCAGGGTATTCCCTGATCTGAGTCAACAGTCGGTACGCTTGAAAACGAAAAAAGCGCACGTAAACTTGAAACTATCAGCTACATCAACTATTGATTTGCATCTAAATTTAGATTGTAGACTCATAGGCTTTAACAACTTGGGAAACTCTGGAGTAATAAGCATCATTGAACTACTCGCCTCAATAAAGGTAGTACACGTACATGGGATGCGTATTAATTACAAAGAATAATTAAGGATCAATACATAGGCCCTACTTGATGCAAAATATTCATTATGTAGATGTTGAGAAAACAAAGGGACTAAATAATATATTCACCATGAAGAGGTTCACTGTGTAGAGATATGCTAAGCAGACCAACGGAATTAACGTACTCTGCAAGCTGCAACTGTTAGTCGACCTTGCAATTATATTTGATAGGAATGACAAAAGAAAATTCTAAGTTTTCCGTTGTGTAGCGATTAATGTAACGGTCTGTAAAGCTTTCAAATGACATTCATAAATTTGTATACTTCTAGTGCATGGTCTATATTGAATCGGTTGATGGGGTTGATGCTTCAATATAAAATGTGTATACAAGAATATGGTAATAAACATATTACCACCGCTACTTGGTGTTGACGATATTAGAATACATCTGTAAAACTGAAAAAGCGAATGCAATAAAACTGTAAAACAGCCTTTGCTTTGAAATAACTGAAATAAATCAGAGCTATAATTCTTCTTCGCTCTATTCCTGAAGACTGACTGTATGATTATGAGTGTACCGATAAATCGGCCGATTGTCGGCAACTTTTCAGTATGACGGTTATCAGCTGATATTTAAAAGAAGTAGCGACATTGTTGTGATTTAAAGTTGTTGGCCATACCCAAAGTAATATATAATTTCAGTGAAACTTAATTCAGTCTGCCTCACGGCCTAATGGGTATACAGAAAACACACGGAGTGTCGGAACGTTTCGAGTATTCTTCTTCAGCCCAGAATGAATCAAAATCAGCCCAAGCAAGTTATGTACCGACATTGTTGACGATATAAATGATTTTGAAAATGGCAATTTTTATTAATTCATTTTCACAAAATAAGTTTAGTGATAATTTGTTTCCATATACAGGTGCGGCCTGTGTGTATGTACTTAATCAATTCAGTCGAACTGCTACCCTTCGAAGAAAGAGAAATCGTTTGATCAATTTCACTTTCAGTTCACGTTTCGTACTCAGCTTGACTGCTGATGCGTTATTTCTTCATTCCGCATTCTACTTTCTTGTCATATTTGCTGACTTCCCAGATACATTCTGTAGCGTTGGCAGGATCCAGGATCAGATCTAAGCAACGTTTTCTAGATTTTTAACTCAAAAGAGGTACATTGCAGCCATGTGCAAGCATGTGTGTGCAATCCATCATCAGTCAAACGTTGTAGTATCAAGAAACGTTCCCGAAGATTCTCAAGATCAAGTGATTCGACAGATGCGCACTCATGTGAGGATAAGACACATTTTGACTAGTCGCCACACTTCACGGTACCCATCCGTTCCATTTAACATACTCGCATAAAAGAAATTTGCATAGAAAATTCGCATAAGATAGAAAATCCGCTTTGTACTTTCCTCGCAAATGGGATAAAATTTTTGAGGATTAATTGACCGATTTTAAAGTTCACTGTCCCTTCCTCAACAATTTTGGATGACCATGAATCTGCAATATTATACAGTGGTCGGATTTAGAATTTCCAGAATTTTCGTGCCCATCCCTCGTAATTCGTGCCCATGCAGTGCCACCAGCTCAAAGAACTTATTGCTTCATATGCATGACCATAAATCGCATTGTAATTGCATTACATAATCTTCATATCGTTATCCGAACCATTTGTTGCATATACATGTACATGCAATAGAAACTAATCAACTGAAAATATGCCTAAATGCATAGAAATGCACTTTGTATTTAGCTACAAGTACGAGTATTATTCGTAGTACGCATATTGCGCGAAAAAGTTATAAAAATCATTTCTTATTAGGAACAGCATTATCATCGTCACTGTCAAGGTAAACACTGATCCTTCTTTTCATGAACTTTTGAAATAATCTGTCTGATTACAGATTTTTCTCATCCATTAGTTTGACATTTCATTCATAAGAACCTTCAGATCTGCATTCGCCGAAGTCTCGTCATATATTCCTGATGAGTCTTTTCGTTGCTATCATTGATTTTCTGTTCATTTTGTAATGTTGACTTGTAAGTTGGTCTGTACTACTTCAAGCCTTTTGATAAGCTTTGTGGAGCATGCCTTTGGTCGTGGGTTCGCCTGCTGCTGATCGCCCAAAATGTTAAAGGAACCGAAAAGAAAAGTAGCCAATTGATCAGCTTGCTGATGGGATCCGTGCATCTTTGTGGGGTAAGCTAGGCTAATTCAGAGGCACCTCTATTTTGGGGGTATCTAATTTTATCAAATAATTTTCTTACTTAAAGAAATCCGATATTCTATACTTCACGCATGGATATCTAATATGTAGTATGTATAGGCCTACGTCAATCATGTTAGAGTGATAAAAAATTCTACAGCGGAAGTCGTGTTACACGATATTCTTTCTATAGTTTCTATAGGTTAGATAACCATAGATGTGACAAAAATTCGCTGTTCATGCATACACATCGTGGAAAGTCAACATTTTCTCAACAATTTGTGATATAATGCCGACAGACAACTATGTATTCACTGAACATTTGTTGCAAGTTAGAAACTCAATGCAAATCAAACTAGATCAAAATACACCTACTAAATACTCAGCTAATTCATTGAAAAGCAACTATTTTTCATTAATTGGTTGACGATGGATCGGTAAACACGCATTGCTGCTGCTAAGAAGGAAGTAACGGTCAGCAAAATATCAATCTATAAAGACTCCAGGCAATACGGCTTTCTCGAGACTACATTGGGAAGACATGTCAAAATTTTTATCAGTCCGAATCCAGGTAACCGACAATCCCTAATCGACAGCCACGAGCGGGAGTTAATGAAGCATTCGACGGATTGGTTCGCTTAGGGTTCAGATTGAAACCCATCGATATGATTCATTTTGCGAATACTATGGCTGGAAGTAACAATGAAATTGGCTGAAACTGGCGGTCCTCTTTCAAAAGACGTGACAATATTTCAGTGAGAGCGCTCGAGCCAGTAGCCCACTATCGAGAGACGATTGCGAAACGCGTTATAATGGACGACTTCTTCGACAAGAACGGAGCTTAGGGAGCCGAACTGCAGCTGGAAGATAAGTCTCATCTCATGGGCCTATACAATTTGGATGGGAACTAGACGTCAAATGGTGGGAGGATCTGGTCGCCCGGTGGCAATCAAAAATAAGTTATATTCATGGATAATTGTGTTCATAATTTCCATTCTGAAGCTATGGGATATTCAGTTGGGCTTCAGATTATCGACACAGGCCTACTACTCATTGCAGCATCAATTATCAAGAAAAATTAATGTTATAGCCTTAATGATGTGGTGAATGAATAAGGAAAATATTATAATACCAATCCCATGGTAATTCCTTTCATGTATGCACCATACATGTATAATACTACCAAATTGGAAGAGGCTATACCATCGAATTAATTAGAATTCACCGTCAAAGTACCCGAGTCATCTATCATTTTTCTGATTGTTTTTCTTCTGTACGTAAATGAAACAATGGTGTGTTAGAGTCATGAGTGGTCCCCGAGGTGTAAATATAGTTCGATCGAATGACGTGTACATACACCTGCATTACTTCGTTTTATTTTTTTTGAAAAAAAATTGAGAAAGATTTGATTTCCAGAATCAACAACGAATTAAATTGTTTTGATACATACAATGAATTAATGCATGAAGCATACGGCTATTAATACAGATTGTAATAGAAAATTCAAGTGATTCTCAGAAAAAGATGGGCACGAATTTCAGGAGGTCCAATATTCGTGCCCACATTCATTTTTCGTGTATTCTTGCCCACTTTCGACAAATTCGTGCCCAAATCCGACCACTGATTATACCTAATTTTCGGAAATTCGGATGGCGGATTGCTCATACTTTAGTATTTCGTCAAGCGTGGATTGTTTATTATATTTCTAAAGCCGAAATCGATGCCAAGCTCCTCCCACATAGATTTCTCGATGACATCAACTTCCGTTGGTGTTCGTGTTGATATAGCCTCCTTCAAAATGGAGGAGGCTCCTTTAAAAAATTACGAACCCACTTTTTTTCGACATTTTGGATTTTCACCTCTATTGATAAGAATTTTGAATTTGAGTTGACTTGCAACTTCTATGGTTTGCCCGTTCAGAAAATATGGTCGAGCTATTGGCTTGATTGGTGTTGAAATTTCAGTGCCCCACCGAAATGCACACAGATCACTGCATCCACTGCACAGAGAGAGGGATGGTGAACTATAAAGAATTCTAATGATCCTTGGAAAAGTACGCATGTACACCGACCATGACTAGCGCTGCAAGTGTGGATAGTATTCGTTCACCAGAGATATTCGGCTAAAGAATCCTTTAAAGCTTTAAATCCTATTATCATGTCAAAACATTAACGTTAATAGAAATTAAGGGGAACTGTCTCCGGACAATCATGTATACGAAAAGGTCGGAGACAATGAAAACAGCAGCATCAAGTAATCATCTAATTGTTGCTTCGGAAGTTATTCCTTCATTTTTCTTGTTTCTAGCAAGCTTCTTAATCTAGCAGGCCTCCCACCAATAACGAAATTTCTTTTTAGTTTTTTAGGATTATATTTTCCAATTCAAACGCATTAAATTTCATAAAATTGACGTCATCCGACTAGATCAATTTACTATTATCAATTTGCAATTGAAAAAATCTGATTTAAGGGATAAGGCCTCAATCTTTTTCATTGCATTGTACATGTCATGACCTGCGATCATGATTAGACTTTTAGTACTCAACTTAATTCATGTTATAACTACCTATTTATATGCCTGTAACGGCATATGCCCAAAGAAAAGAAAAAATATTTCATAATAAAACTATATGATGAGTTTGGTTGGAACGTTATTATCACGTTAACAACAAAATAATTCTTGCCATTAGAATTCGATGATTATTCTATTATCTATAATTCATCAAAAATTAAAATTACAAAACTAAATCAAAAATATCAGATGAGATTCGTAATATGATTGCTATGGTCAATGGCACTAACATTATCATGCGTATATGAAAGCTTAGGTACCGCAAGTTAATACTGTTCGCCATAGTAGCACGACATCTCGTCATTTTCATTGATATAATCAAATCAACCATATTTAATTTGACCTAAGTCGTTGACTGCAGTTAACACGATAATACAGTGGAACATTCAAAATTCAGCAACGTCAGATCATTCACGTCAGGCATTTCGCAAACAAATGATCGAATCTGTAAAGATGAATGCCGCGATTAGCTATCCAAGTCGGGTAGCACACGATATGGAAAAGATCCCTCAGAACACATGACTTCATAGAAGCAATTTTCGGTAAAATTTTCAATCAATTATCAAGAAAGATCTAAATAAATTTCAACACTGAAGATGAAATAACAGATTTTAGGATTTTTTAGTTTTTTTCGGAAGACGTTATGTTTATATGAAGAATTTAGGAAATAATTCTGTTATTTAGGTTATTTACTTTGAGTGAGAGGCCTGATCTAGTTTCCATCTAGGCTGTACGTGTATGCATATGCAATATCTTGTAAATTGCATCTTCACGTTATCGTCTCTAATGCAAAAAGTACTTGTCCGATCAGCACAAATTTTTCTATGTGAGTGGCAGATATCCTTAGGTACGTCTACCTGAAGTTTGGTGACTATTTTTTTGATGAGTAGCACTGAATCAGGCATCTTTGAAGACCTGTTAATACGACTCGATCAGCTCTACACCAGACTTGAAGAAAGACGGAATTCCATCTAGTCCCGACTAAGCTGTGCATGGAAATCCTAGTCCCGACTAGTTATGAGTCACTCACAATCCCATCTGCGCTATGAAACTGACCAAAAACTGGCACAAGTCGCGACTAGGCTATGCATACAAGATTACTAAAAATAGCGCTTTCCTAGTCGGGACTTAGGTCGCGACTAGGTTGTGCATACGGTCCATTATGTTAATTGATACTCCGATACTTTTTACCTCGTTATGATGACTAATGTTACGTATGCTCTATACATATTATTTATAAATACATTTCAATAACTGAGTGATTACACAAACTTCTCTACTATTCACCGATGTTGTTCTGAAAAATTCAGTGATATAATTATTGATACATAGATCTATAAATCTTACTTTAAATGACTTGCTATAAATACAATGACGAATTTTTACAAAAACGGCAAGTTTGAATTTTAAAATGCTATTTATATCAGCAAGAACCGTTTGAAATTCAAAATCGACAACATCACCAGGCAGAGCATGCTTTAAATAAGTTCTACTGTAATTGTCATAAAATTCTGTAAACTATTTTAGGCACAATAATGAAATTAAAAAAATGATTGTGTAAATTTTATGTTATTTATCGCAGCAAAATCAACTTGGAATGAAAAAATGATGCCACCATCGGATAGAGCACACGCAAAATAGTTAAACCTAATTATGTGATGCCATACGGAGGCTACTACTAAAGTTTTTAGCCTTGACCATTTCCCATATTTTGATAGTCACAGAAATTCATTTCCGTAAACTACAGCATATATCTAAATTAAAGAACCAGTTACAGATTGATCGAATGCATTTCATGGCCACAGGAAACGATTCTTCACATGCATGCTGAACATTAGTCAGTACACCGACAACCATTGTCTCTCTTCACCGCAGTCACTGTCTCTTTCATCATGGAGTTGAACAGACGTGATTTCCGTGCCATGATTTACTATGACTACAAGACTGGTTTGACTGCCAATGAATCGTTTGATCGCTTGACTGTTGCTTTCGGTGATTCTGTTCCATCTTACGCAACCATCAAGAATTGGTTTGCTGAATTTCGAAGGGGAAGAAGATCACTGGATGATGAGGAGCGTTCTGGAAGGCCATCAGAATCTGTGACAGAAGAGAATGTTGAGTGTGCGAGAACCATGATAGAAGCCGACACAAGAGTGACCTATGCAGTTATTGAAAGAAGTCTAGTGATTCATCCTCCTCAAATCCATCGAATCCTGCATGAATTTCTTGGTGTGCGAAAGCGAACCGCTCGGTGGGTACCCCACCATTTGACTGAAGAACAAAAGACAGCTAGGGTGGAGTGGTGAATGTTCATCAAAAGCAAGTTCAGAGATGGAAGCGCGAGAGAGTTAACCAATGTTGTAAACGGTGACGAAACTTGGATTTACCACTTCGAGCCGGAAAAGAAGCAGCAGTCACGAATCTGGTTGCTCCCTGGCGATGAACTTCCCGTCAAGTTTCGCAGAGTTCGAAGCTGCGGCAAGCAAATGGTCCTCACTTTCTTTTCCTCTAGCGGCCATGTTTCAACGTTGGTACTGGAAGAGCAAAGAACTGTTAACTCCTCATCGTATTGCAGTGTTGGTATTCCAAAATTGATGGATGTCTGAGAAAATTGGTCAAAGACAAGAGCACGAGAAATGCTCCACCATGACAACGCACCGGCCCACAAGTCGGCACAGACAATGGCTTTTTTAGCTGAAAACATGTCCATCTTCTCCCCCAGCCTCCCTACAGCCTGGATTTGTCACCAGCCGATGGTGGAGTGAAGGTGAAGTTTTTTTTTGAAATTTTTCCCTAAGGTGAAGTCAGCAATGCGCGGTATTCCTTTTCCCACCAAAAAGGACGTTGTTCAAGCTTACATGGATGAAGTGCTGAAACTGGATCTTGCTGAGTACTGCAATTGTTTCAGTGGCTGGTTTCGGTGAATAGACAAATACATTGCCGCCAACGGTAAATATTTTGAAAAGTTATGATCAAATGTAAAATTCAACGTAGCAAAGTGCGTCAAGGTAACAAAGTTTAAAAAAAACAAGCTAATGACTAGTTAATTTTCAATAAGTACAAAGTATGATTTAAAAGAAAAGTTTTATATCCTAAAATGTCTAAAAATTTTAAAAATACTTACTGGAAGGACAAACAACGCTTCTCCTCTCCTCATGTGTAATGAATTGGCGAGTAAGTCGTTCTGTTCAAAATTATGTTTATCACTTATATATTGAAAAGATCCTATTTAACAGTCTGCCCATTCAGATGATAAGAGGACAGGTCTGTTTCCAATCAAAATACCAGATCTAGCTAATAACACAGCGGGATTACGCTATCTAAAATCTACCAGGTGTGTAAGAGAATTAATATTAGTTCCTTAAGCTAAAACGTGAAATAGAATTGTACAAAATATGCATACAAACTATTTGACTATTTTTAATGAGGTCATCAACAGGAACTTGGTCAGGACGATCGCGTTTCGACCGCTTAATCCTGGACGCTCAAACCCGACCAAGCGCGGTCCTGTACATTTAAGATGCACAGCCTCAAAAATTAAATTTATAATAGAGAAAGATTAGCATCTATCAAAAAAATAGAGTAGTCACTATTGACTGAAATGTACCTCAGGCATTTGAAAGAAGGACAGAGTCCAGCCAGTAGAGGTCAGAAAAGAAAGAAATATAAAGAAAGAAATATATGTTATTGTTTAACATCAATTGCTTTTTCAATATAAGGCTAAAAACTTTAATAGTGCCCCTCGCATAAGTCAATAGTTTAGGAGAGCTTAGGCATAATGCCCCTCCCCTTAATACTTCATCGACAAGAAAAGTCTGAGACAAATAGGGTTAATGGAAAGAGATGATACTGAAAATTTGTGGAAGGGACTGCAAAACTCAAGTGAAGCATGAAGAAATTCAAGTTCGCTCCGATCAGTGGATCCCTCACTGCTAACACGATGTAAAGAATCGATTTTCGTCTTTGGAGAAACTAAGCTGTACAAATTCGCAAATTTGAGCACTGATGGTAATAATTTGTTGACCCTGTCGATCCATCGAACCGCATCAAACTTTCTCTAAGAAGCACCTTCATCTGGAGGACTATCCATAGACGGAAGGAAAAGAGCTTGGAGGAGCTCTTAATCAACATCCCATCCAGCCATTCTGTGATCTAGTCGGAAATCTTTTAATCAAATGTAAGCAATATTCCAAACTCCAGCAGTTGATCCTCAAAACATTCAGATGCCTTGCAAGCAGCACCGAAAATGTCCATGAGAAAATTTCCAATCTACCACATGACCATGCATCAGTGCTTCAACAGACGATTTTCCCGATTTTCTGGCATGCTCTTTGAACTTTACATTGGAGCTATACGTGTACATTTTCAGCAAAGACATCTTTGAGTCTAGGTATTAACTCATCATTTGTTTAAATTCCATCAGGCCAGTATCTCTGGCAAATGACATTAAACATAAATTTTAGAGATTTTATGAAATATGTTATATTTTGTGGATAATTAAAATGTATATAGGTATATCGGACTGACTTTCAACTAGTCAAATCCCCATATCAAATCAAATATAATAAGAATTAGATTTCACATTTAACTTTAGCAAATGACTTAGCACATGATGACTAAAATCGCAAATTACATGTAGACGTTTTGCACGCGTATATAGATGACTAGAATATAAATACATAGTTACTGAGTGCATTCAAACTATTTTTCTAATCACCCTTTCCACCATAAAATAAAAATTATGCCTCTTCTGAAATACTATTTTTTAAAACAAGCTAAAAAATGTTTCGGTACATTGTTTCTGAACAAGGCAGACAAATTTCTAGCGTTCAGATGGATTCAAGTTATCCTCAGATTTGAAAATAGATTTTCGAGGATTTTCTCGATTACTTTTGTTGATTCAACGCGCTCTGATCTTTACTGTTTTTGTTGCTTCTTCCATCTAAATTGCTCGAATTCCTCATCAGCCTGCTTCGCTTTTTGTTGCAAATTTTCTAACAAGTTCATAGCATGCCAATTATCTTCCAATTTCTTTCCCACTTCATCGACTGTCACCGTAGCTGGCAAACACAGCTATTGAATTTTCGGACCTTGTTATTTAGCAGTTTTTACTTCTTCCACCAGTTTCTTTTTCAATTCGAACCTTTTACCCTGTTCTTCCGTCTGAATCTGTTGCCAGCCTTTTTCATCTTCAGCACATATACGTCGACTGCATCTTCTGGAATCATGTAATCGGCTGGGACAGTTCGAGTGTTCCAATCTTTGGCTATCAAGCAAGATTCGGACACCACAAATGCTTTAACAATTAGCGGGTTGAGGGAAGAGTCCTTGTGATGGATTACATCCTTCAAATGACTAAACACTCGTTCAACGTCTGCGTTTGCATGCGGCATCGAGAAGAGAACTTGAGCCAAAAGTTCCATCTTCGGATGTCTTCCAGTATCACGAATACTTTTCCAGTGATAGCCACATGTGGATATAAGAGCACCAAGTATCTGTTATATGCATTACTGCATTACGCATCAGACGTATTGAAACTGAAGAAGCGCTAATGCAATTTTCGAACCCATCGAAGTACTTATGTTCGTGCTCTGTTCGATAATAGGGTGGCAGCCATATGCTCATACTATAAGCCATTAGGCCTACACGCATTATGAATTCTGGAATGCAAAGGCCCATTCAATTCTCAGGAGCTATTGATCTAGGCTACATTGATGTCTTGATATTGTGTGACATTATGAAGATAAACAGGAGACAACTCTCAAACATATCTCACATGTATGGTATTTTCTATTAAAACTTAAGCAGCATTTATGCGAATCATATTCACATTGCCTACTACTGTAGATGAATATACCAACATCCAAATAAAATATCAAATGATCCCCTATCGATTCTCGGGCATTCAGCGAATGATTATTCGGTCGCTACGTTATTTTTTCGGTCATTCGTGAATCCATTATATTTTTCGGGCATCTCGGGTGTCCGTAGGAACACTATATACACACACTTGTCGGGAGCAAATTTTCCGACGAAAATTTAGTTATCTACTTCTGAACCTATCGAGATGGTCTTCTGCCCTTGTGCACCCAGGAAACCCCAAATTTAAACCTAGCTACAATCCATACCGAGAGGGGCCATGCAAAAGTAATGCAGCTTGACAAACATCAACGCAGAGCGAAACACTGCTGAAGTCTGTAATTGCTGTAAGCCGATACACTTCACTGCAAGCGAAACATTCGATAAGAAATCCGGTATTTGTAGCGATTATGATGACTAGGAGTTCAGATTCTTGAAGTGATTACTTCCGTTCCAATTACGAGTAGATTTTGCAATTCCCTGATAAAAAAGTAAAATTTATACATGTAGTAAAATTGTCTTAGCAGCAAGTTTCACATCCTTCGAAATTCGAGGAAATTTTCAGGGTGGTCAGTAGTTGTGACGCACGATTTGTAGAACGAATGGTGATACAATACAAAAGTATTATTACTTTAATGATGAATATTGAATGATGCATGTACATGTAAAAACCAAGCAGCTCTCACAAGTGGTAAAATACCGAATCATTTTCACAATATCGGTATTTCGGTATTTGAGCAGTAATAAAACCGGCATTGCCGATTGTAAAATGAATATTATAAAACTCATTTTCATCGATCAAATCTTGAAGGAACCAAATCTGTGCATAGGGTACGGCATGTAAAAAAATACGTGTAGTTACAAAATCTTCGACAATTATTTTCTTTCTGATGAATGTTTGAGCGAATGAAGACATGTTTTGTCTCATTGTCTATGTTGTGTAAAACTTTCTTAAAAAATACCAGCAGCAGAAAGCGATCTCTCCACTTCGACTAAAGTAGGTGGAATATTCAGAAGACGCTCGTCAACAGATTGAAGATGAAACCCACGCACTCAGCTCTGTGCTAAAGATGAAACTTTGCTTGTCATGACTGTACTGAAGTTAGTAGGATCTACATCTGAAGGATTGTCTCCAGCGATACAGGTATAGCTGCTTCCAAATTTTCTTTCATTCTCTTCATCGCTTCAGAGGATGTCTTCGACTTCTCTGTTCCTTCAAAGGATTCACGGTTGATTTTGGAAATTAATGGGTTATCCTCTTTTTCGGTGTACAGTGCAATTGAATCTCGTCATAAATACTCAACAGCATGTCTTCGCAACAATTGTCTTTTCGAGCCTTGAAGGTCCTGAATATGTTGCAGCATAACCAATTTTTTTGTGTAGAGATCTTGCACTATTCCCTGTTAGATGGTTTATTTCATCTGCATTGCGACATTTGTTTGCAATGCATCAAGTCAATTAATGTATTGTATAGTAGACTATACTGCATTCTGCATTGCGTTTTAGAATATGAAATGACCAATCATATTGGAAATTATTTGTGAAAGTGTAGGATTAGGCTAGATTTGGATATCAATTTCACAAATCAAAAGCAAAAATCATATATTTACAGGCGTGTCAGCCATCAATTGATGTATTCAACTTCTTGATCCTAACTTTCTGAAAATCGCGAATAGCTAAATTTATCAAACCCGTTATCTTATTTGCGCCAATGATAAAACCAACGGGTCAAATGCATGAAGAGATTAAATCATTCATTGGATCTCCAGCCGCGCATGAAATGAATTCGATGAAACCTAGTTGAGAATCTCGTCAATCCTCAATATTGATGTATCCAATCAACTTTAAGACTATATAGAAACGCAGCAGAAAAATAAACCGGTATTTGGGAATCTTAATACCGGTTTTCGGTATTGCGGAAAAATAGAAAATACCGGTAAAACTGGTAGCGGTAATACCGGTATTACGACTCTTAAAAAGTACCAGCAAGAGTTTTTGTGAACTAAATATGCTACAAGCGCATGATATAGACAGACACTGCATGGTTAAGCAGACTTCAGTTGAGCTTTGGTTGTAACTATGATCTTTCTTTGAGCTTCAGCTGTTATTCCGGTTGGTAGATTATTCATACGTGCTGAATGAATTGAGTTTTTCACACCGCCTCCGCATATCAATCACACCCTCATCTCAATGGATTTTCTCATGAAGTGAAATGCCTAATTGTCTTGAAATGTTGTTGACAATGTGCACTATATATGAAAATGACGACAGAAGTCACGTGAATAGGCTGTATTCCACAGTCTGTCATATCTCCTATGCTACTCACTGAAAAAGAGGTCAACTGATTTTGGGCAGGTGCATCATAACTAAGACAGATGGCGGTTAGTGAAACTTCGTTTCGACTCGAGAATTTACTGCTCACCACTCACTGCTTAATGACATAGGCTGACTGACAGTGCAGTACGCAGGATATAAGACAGTGGGAAAAGGCTATCATGCGCCTCTAGATGACCGGACGTTGTATGACTCTAAGAGGTATGAAAATTGTAAGGTCGATATGGAATTGATTATTCCATAGGTTGCCACTAGAGTTTCTAAAAAAAACAGTTTTCCAGGTAACCAGTTTTTCGAATATTGTTTCGCAACTATTCGGAAACTGGTTTCATAGATTTCATGATATCATTGGTTTGTTACACTATTTAACATATTACAACAAAATATCAGTTGCCGTCACCGATTCAACAACAATTTATATAATCTAAGATTTTATATTAGACTTATATTTCTACCTTATAGGCCTATGTATGCGATAACGACAATTGCATATGATCGCCGTAGTTATATCGCAAGCATCATGATAGAAGCATGACACATGTATCTTAATTTCTAATTGTGATATGTAAATAATTGATATTGAAAGCTGAAAACTTTGGATTACATGAAAAATGTAAAGAAACTTGTGTGGGTACTGATCTAAAATATGTAATGCTCTATAGTCTATAGGCCTAAATAAACCTGAAAACAACGCAAAACAGCTAATCGCTATAAAAAATGAATCTCTAACAATATATATGAACCAGTGGTATGTATTGGAATAGTTGATAATTGTTGATAATCCATCACTTAGAATGACATCTTTACAGAAATTGTAGCGAATCAATTGTTGTCACCCAGGCGGCCTCGTCCTTTAGAGACAAATCCACCACTGATAGGAAATGATCGCTCAACCTCAACTACTGTAGTCGGAGACACACTAATTAGCACTATAGGCGTCTATGGTAGGGACAGGGAAGTCACGTATGGACATAAGCATTCCGACTATCTAAGCAGGGACAATGACGAGAGATGAGCGATTAATTTCTTGGAAGTCTTAGCGCCAGGACCTTGACTTCCTTCCGCTAACTCTGATTGGTGAACTGAACTGTCGAATTTGCGATGTTTGGAAAGTTCAATGGATTTTTACTTAGTTAATATTACATGATTTCTATCGAAGAGAAAGAAAAAAGTAAAACCGGTTTTCGAATAGTAGAAAATAACCGGTTTTCAAAACTCTGGTTGCCAGGGAAAAGTCAAATCGACCAAGAAATCGTAACTGTCATTGAATGAATTAGCTTTAGTACAAAAAGCCTAAAACCTTAATATTTCTGTTATCAAAAATTTGAAAAAAATCATGACCCGCCTTCAACACGATTGTATAGAGAAACAGAATGGACAGTAGCAACGCATCTTTTTCATTGGGTTCGACCCGAGCTAACATGTGATGCTGTGTAGATAAATAGACCTACTGAAAAATCCGAAAATACTCTAAATAGAACTCTAAAGCTCTATTACTCTTGAAGTATTCAAAAGCAATCGGTCTCTTTGGATTGTAATGGGTCAATACCGTTGGAGTGAGGAGCTTCGTGGTTGCCACAGAAACCTCATGCTCATCTTTTGACCATTTCCATAGTTTGCTTCCGAGAAGCTGATTGGTACTTGTCGAAATTGCGCATAGATGTAGCAAGAATTGAACGTTGAAAGTTAGCAGGCGAAAGTAGTTCCCTTAGATCTTTCAGTCTGGTAGCATACATCAATAATTGCTTTCACTTTGTCTTCAAGCGGTCAGATTCCATCTTCCACTGATATGTGATAAACCAACTTATCGGCTTGAAGAGCTTGCATTTTGTTAGTCAAGGTATCCTTCCGACTTAGTTTGAACGGCATCAAACTGTTTCAAGTGATTGATAGTGACGGAATCACCTGCCACGATGATATCGTCCAGATCGGTTTCGGGTTCCCCGTGTGACTTGCTATGCAGTCTACTTGCTTACTTACTTTTAATCAAAAGTCAATTATTCATTAATTAATTACCTGCTTTTATTTGAATTTTTCATCCTGCAATAAAGTCCAGGGAGCTGAATAACTTGTTTTGCAACCACATTGAAGAGCAGTTAACATATTTAATCTTCGTGGGTGGACGGGGTTTCCCAATGGACTCTCCACAATACGCTGTATCTTGAAGATCATGTCAGATTTTAACCTAACTACTGTTTCTTTGGCCAATAAATCTTTATCGAGAATGCTCTTATTCAACTTTTGTTCCACTTTCGGGCAAATTTGAAACGTTGTTCATCAAATCTTTCATCAACAAGAATCAAATGCTGAACAACCACAACAAATCAGAGTCACTTCTACTTAATATATTTCCCTATGATTGCAAATTCGTATTAAGATAGGTCTTCTCACAACAATGTGTAAACGAAATTTCTTTTTTTTCAGATTATTCGTAGTACGTGGTCATTTTCTACTGTTTAATTATTTCTTATTCTCTTTTTGCAGCCAACAATTAGTTAATCATTTGGTGTGACAATTCAACTTACCTGACGTTTAAAGGCACGGAAACAGTGTTTGCATTTGAACATATATTTCCCCTTCGATTCCCGGTCGTGTTTCATGGCTTGATGTTCAAGCAGTGTGTCTCTGCGCTTGTATTTGGCTGGGCATTGGTCACACGCGAATTTCGGATCACTAGGCTCATGAACACATCTCATATGTCGTGTCAAGCAACTGCTCGAGCTCAGGGATAAATGACAGCATGGACATTGATACCTCACCCGCTCTTTCACATTCTCTTCCTCCTCTACGATGTCTTCCTTCACTTCCTCTTTATTGTGGTGAACCGCTAAGGAAAATTTTGAGGCCATACGACCACTTCGAGTCAATGAGGTGTCACGCTGAGGTTCCGAAGTGGAAAATGATGAAGTTGAGAGCTCATGAGTTGTGACAGGAAGCGAAGATCGATGCTGCGGTGTCACTTGAGGAGGAACTGTCGCTTGTGAAGTATGAGGAGCGGATGAAAATTTTGGGGAGCACATAAGAATGCGAAGAAGGTCGGAGACTTTGGACATTCGAACTTTGTTGCCCTTCACAGTCAGTGAGAGATGGAGGAAGGAAGCAGCCAATTCTAAAGTTTGAATCAGCGATCGACTAACCGTCAGAGTGACCATCCGTATCGATTTCTCAACCTGAAGACAGAAAAAGATTTCATTCTTAACAAGGAACATGCAGTGCATTCAGTACAATCATTCTGATTATCATCAAATTTATGGGGTACATAAATTTGGTGGTACTTCTATTCCAACCCCCCCCCCCACATTTCCCAATGTTTCTAAAATCATCAAATTTCGTCAAACTTAGTCACTTTGGATTGAGAATAGACTTGATCTGTCACTGAGTGATAGCACAACACCACTGAGAAGTCTTACTTGACCCCTGGGGTGAGGGCTTGGTCCCTTGGATACTCAGTTAGAATACAAGATACAGTTGTGCTGTGATCAAGAATTTCGCGGAATTTTTGTCTACAGTGAACGACAAAGCAAGTTCTGTAAATTTTCTACAAACCAGAGGAACTTTACACACTCAACGCTTTTGCGACGTAGTGAGACTGCACTAGGAGCAAGAGAAGATCGCTTACTGCAACACTCGAGGGTGTCAACAACAAAGATGTTGGGGGGGGGGGAAGAATAGAAGTACCGATGTGGCATATAAAAAAATTGTAAAATAATGGCTGCATGAAATGTTAACAAAACCTGTTCTTTAACTTATGAAATTTGACTTATAAATTATATTGATCTCATCAATCTATCAGCAGGCAAAGATCTACAAATAATTTTACACTGAAAAGTATATGGATTGACTTGGACAGATTTTACTTTGACCCTTTTTCGCCGCCAGCAAGCTCTCTTGATCGTGTCACTGATTCACCGAAGTAATGTGGTGCCAAAAGACTCTTTTCCAATATTCCCAAACAATGATTTGTCTTCGGAGGTCTCGGTGGTCAAATGCCTGATTCGATTTGATTTGATTTAGTTAATGCAGCTCGAGCTTGCATACCAACAATGCTAGTCCCAAAATGTGATGGTCCCTTTGTATGATCCAGCTTTTTGGCAAACTCATGATTTGAGAGCTAAATGAGCGATAAACGTGTTATATATGTTGGGCCTCCGTGTAATAGTGGCTTAAGTACTAGGCTTCATGATTCTTGCTTTAAGTCGTGTGTCGGACTTTGTCGATAAGTTCTGAGAAAGTCAACCTCCTTCCGAAGGCATCCACACGGACAGTCAGTACAGCCCCAGTTCTCCGTGAATAATTGCACTAAAGCCTATTTTATTTCTCGTTCGCACTTGTTTCACTATGTGCTAATGCACTGTTATTTCATAGTGTCATAAAATAGTTGTAACTTCATTTCGATGTGTCAAACGTCGTGAATTTGTCTGTTATTTGTAAGTTGATCCAACTTATTGGAAACTTCTCATCTTACCAACTTTTTGATCCAACAAGTCCGAAACAACATCGGCCAATCAGGCATGAGAATCTGAAGAAGGAAAATTTCATAACAATACTTCACCCTGCAACTGACTCGATCGTCTATCTAGGTTCAACATTGTACACAGATGTAAGCATAAACGCATACATAACAAGTGCCGCCATTTCATAGAAAAGTGGGTCAGACATTGCAGCTTTTGACGAGAAGGAAGTCCAAAAAGAGAGAAGTTCTCGATGCAACTTTGTATTGATGAGGCCTTTCCGCCGTTCACTACAAGCGGCTATCAACAGATGAATGCTCATACGAATGCAATTATTGCCAATTCTCCTTCCTGAGAAAACCACTTATTAATTTCTCCTTCCTGAAATTCGGCACAAATTCCTATCTTTCTGAATCAAATGACTTCAACAATTTCTCTTTGATTGCTGTCTAAACATTGTTTAACACAATCAACAGAATGATTGTATTCCAACTACAGTGCATTCACATGTGCAGACAGAGCCCTCTAGAAAGTGAACTTTTGAAGCTGATACTCAGTGAGTTTGGCCATCGGTCGGAACCAATGTGATAATACAAAAGAAGTTAATTTTCCCGACAGAAAAACTTGTATTACAACGAAATCGCAGTGTAATAAATTTCCCGACGCTTCGTCATTGACTTACGTAATCATGAGCAATAGAAATGAATCTACAATAACATGGTGTTCACTGCAGGGCTGAGGCGCTGAATTTCACTCGCCTTGACCCTGTGGCGAAGACTGTCATTCATTAAATTGGTGTGAAAATTGTCCAGGAAATGTTATTGATTGACACTTGATTATGAAGAGCTAGATGTTGAAAGACCCGCGATCAACGTTCTCAATTTTACACACCAATTTAATGAATGTCAGTCTTCGTCGCAGGGTTTAGGAGAATGAAATTCAGCGCCTCAGCCCTGCACTCAACACCATGTTGTTGTGGATTCATTTCTATTGCTCATGAATAAGTCAATGGTGAAACGTCGGGCATTTCATACACTGCAATTTCGTTGCAATGCACTCGTGTCGAGAAAATCAACTTCCTTTTTCATGATCATTTTTGAAGCTGATTTTCCCAGTTCGGACAGATGTGGAACGACTATGAATTGAAACCCGAAGCCGAATCTGACGTAACAACATTCCACCCGAGTCCGAACTATAATTTTAAACCCAACCCGAAATTTCTCCGATTCTATATAACCCCAAACACAACCCAAAAATTATGTTGCGTTGAGAAGAACCCAAACTTTGTTCTTCCCAACTCAACATAATTATGTCAAACCAAGGCATCTTCACAACAACCCAAAAATTGCACTGAGAAATCGAATTACTGCGACCGTGGAGACTGCACTTCCCAATATCTAGACTTGAGCCTTGTGAAGGGAATTAAATGAAAAGGAAATTGCTTTTTCAAAATGAGCAATCACCAATACCTCTTTGTCATTTGTGTGATAGTGTTATTGCATCCTTAGGTTTTGAAGTATTAAGATCACACATTACTGGATTATATCGATTTCGAAGTATCATGAATTCATAACCCGAGTATCTTACAATCAACCCGAACCCGAAATAGATTCGTAGACCCCACTCGAACTCGAATTCGGGTTGGGTTTGCACACCATTAGTTAGGACACCCCGCATCTCAGATTTGATACTTGATGGAGTCTCATGTGCTCTACAAGGTTTCAATGTAAATTAGGAAACTATGAATGGTCTCCGTGGCACAGTGGTGAAGGGCTTGGCCTAGTTATCTTTCGGTCCAGATGTCGAGACCGGAAAATGTCATAGGAAGTCGTCAGGAAGGGTATCCAGACGAAAAGATCACAACGCTCCACATTTAAGTCTGACTATGTCAGCAGCGTCCAAGGTGACGTTGAACCATCGTTTTTTTATGAATGAAAAAGAAATAGGGCTGTGATAAATATGTAGATCTTATTATGACGGATGCAAATGTGCTCTACTGATACTTTGCTAGATAAATCTAAATGAAGAATCAAACAGTGTGATATGAAGTGAATTTTCGGCTAATAGAAACATAGAAAATACTAGTAGATGTCAATCGAAACAAAGGTTTATTGAGAATTTGCGTAATGAATACACGTAAATTAGGAAGGATAAGTAGAGGCAAAGATATCAGACTTCTGTGATATGAAATTGCTTTGTAATTCTTAATTTAAAAATATAATCCTTGGCAAAATCATAATCATTCGCGACATAAAATCATGAAGAGTCATATTTATGCCGCTTTGACATGTCTAGTTTTTCCCCCAACACAAAACCCCAATATTTTTAATGCATTTTCAGTCAATTTTGGTACAACTTCCGATTTCCAACCAAACAAATTCATGCCTAAGGCCAACACATTAAATAAGGTGATGATCAATTTTGCACCAAACATAAAATCATACTCTGTGCATGAATGTTATCCATCATGATCAGTTCGTCATGATCTATCATGAGAAAGTTGAGACACTACAAGTTATTTTTGAATTACTAATTTGAATTCTCGTGCACTTCGCCTGTTGCTACAGTCATGTAGGGTCGCAGCCGCGCATGATAAGAAACAATAATCCGCCGTTGATTACGATGACAGACTGAAAAGGCCACAAGCCAATGATTATGCGTCGTGAAAGATCGTGAAACGAAGTGCGGAAGATGGCTTATGGCTCACTGATAATTATGTGTGACTCTAGCCTAAATGTCACTGTCTGACATTCATGTGTCGCACATACCGTTGATAATGCACTGAAGTAGTCTTCTCTTTCATCAATTTTATCCTGATCAATAATTGGGACTGACGACTCCGTTTGTGTACCGACATCAACACCTTGAGGCTCTGTGTTCATTCCAGGAAGATTAGACCACTCGTCAGCCATCATGTTCTCATCTCTATATGCGTAAGCATGTTCCTCCACGATGGAAAACAGGGACTGAGGCATTTTCCGTTGAGATTTCACTTCTTCAAAAGCGAACACATTAGGCACCTCATCCGTAGGGAAATTATCGAGCGCATAGGTGTGATCCGCCGAAGGCACAACTGCAAAGTCCCCATGCGCAATATCTTCATCTGCCATTCCTAAAAGATAAAAATAATCAATTGAATTTCTTCTCATGCATATACATTAGGGTGTGTCAAAAAAACGAAGTTTGGAAAAGTTCAGGTGCTCAGCCGCCAAATGGTGACATTTGGTGCAAAACTAATATATGTGAAATTATAAGCCGATTGGACAACGTGTAGGGGTCGCGCAAAGAGGTCAAAGTGAGGTCAGTTTGTCGTTTTTGGGCTAAAAATGGCCTCTGACGTCATTTTGTGACCTCGAATGACCTTTTTGACCACATGATAGGTAGGAATCACATTTATATCGGTTGGCAATACATTATATGGCTCTAAAACGCTTTGTTTCATCAGAAATCGGCATCTTATGATCAAAATTTAGGAAATTTCCTAGGGTCACGTGACCACTGTAGGACAAAATGTTCTACCACTAAATGTCATTTTACAGCGAAGCGAAGCATTTTAGAGGTATTTAATATATTATTAACGAATATAAATATGACTCTTATCTATCATAGCAAAGGGTCGAAAAGGTCATTCGAGGTCACATAATGACGTCAGAGGGTATTTTTAGCTCAAAATATGCAATTTTTGTAGTGTTTATCAATAACCCTTCCATGAAGTGTAAGAAATTGGTATCTTGTGGCAAATAAATTTGTGCCGATACTACACGCAATCATTTTGCAACTATTATCTGCTAACAGTGAATGCAAAGGATTGATTGAATAATAATAGTCAAAGCATTACAGATATATAACATTTAAGTAATTCCAGAATCTTGATGCCATGTAATATCTTTGGAAAGCGATAAAATAAGAGCAATTAAGCTAAAGTTAGTGTGTCACTACGCATGTTACCACAAGTATGTCAGTTGGACATCATAGGTGATACTGCAATTGAATTATGAGCGGACGTGAGCCATCGCTTCCCCTGTTACTGAGGGTATCTGTGGTACCGCAAGAATCTCCTCATGACGTAGTTGAGGGCTGGTGACGAAGATCTCACCGATCCACTCGCTCAGTACCCCCTCCGATGTCGGGCATGATTTTTCCATCCCAATGAAATACTAGAATAAGGTCGGAATTAGAAGCTCTTGAAACTCAGCCTTTATTGCCTCGGCGCGCTGTTCGGATTGAGCAGCGATTACGATGAATAGTAGGGGCAGAAGGTATACAGATCCCCTCCGACTTACTTGCTCTAAAAACGTGAAGTGTTTGCCGAGAAGTGATTCCCTTGCGATCAAGAGCAGTGGCAATTTCTAGTGTTATCTTTATACATTTGCTTGTTGCAGTAGATGGTGACAAAGTCTCACTTTCAGATGAAGTACATGTAGCACTAGAGTCACTCAGCTCAATGGTGGCTATCGGCTCACTGCGTCGTTCAGATTCTTTTTCTAGTCTGTGTTGCTGCTTATAATTGCGTTCATGTATCTTCTTCCCTTTCTGGACTTGCACGTTGTCGACGGTTACCTTATACATCGGACGTTGGTCTTGAAGGAAAACACGGTCCTCTTCGATCGCGATGAGTGCGTCAGCGTTTTGATGAGCGATATCGAACAGCTGGCCAAGATTTAAGAGGTAAGCCGAAAAGTCCTCAGATCGTTTAGACGACTTCTTTAATATGCTTCGGCACGATTGCCTCAAACTTTCGCGTCACATTCCGTCTTTCTTGTGTTGGAATGTGTGCACGAGCCCAAAGTTCCAACATTTCGTCTATCATGACCGCTCGATTCTCTTTGGTGTTCTACTCAAGGTAGAACAATCGCCGCGACACGTCGATTGTGTTGGGCAGACTTCGATCGGGCAGTTTGTCCAGAGGAGATCCGATAAGGAAGAGTTGTACTTAGGCCCGAGTTGCCACATCATTTTCAGTACGCACTGCGCTAGAAAATATCAGCTGATTCGTGCTTTTTCATTCATACACCAATAAATTCTGAAATCGTGAGCTTTCGTTAACGAGATAAATTCTTAGAAAAGCATGATATCAGTTCTAAAAATATCTGCGAATAAGAGAATAGCTATTCAGAAGCAACCATTCTTCAATAGGATAATGAGTATAGTAAGCGAAGATACTTCGAAAACTGTGAAAGCTGTTGGAGAAACTGCCTACTGAATTTCTGTAGGTGGGGTGCTTGATGCTAAATGTCTGGGTCAATTTACGACCCTATGATATATATAAATTGTGTAGTATATTAAGCAGTAATAGTCTCCTGTACACCACGCACGCTCAAAATATGCATAGTGACACACTAACTTTAGCTTAATTGCTCTTATTTTATCGCTTTCCAAAGATATTACATGGCATCAAGATTCTGGAATTACTTAAATGTTATATATCTGTAATGCTTTGACTATTATTATTCAATCAATCCTTTGCATTCACTGTTAGCAGATAATAGTTGCAAAATGATTGCGTGTAGTATCGGCACAAATTTATTTGCCACAAGATACCAATTTCTTACACTTCATGGAAGGGTTATTGATAAACACTACAAAAATTGCATATTTTGAGCTAAAAATACCCTCTGACGTCATTATGTGACCTCGAATGACCTTTTCGACCCTTTGCTATGATAGATAAGAGTCATATTTATATTCGTTAATAATATATTAAATACCTCTAAAATGCTTCGCTTCGCTGTAAAATGACATTTAGTGGTAGAACATTTTGTCCTACAGTGGCCACGTGACCCTAGGAAATTTCCTAAATTTTGATCATAAAATGCCGATTTCTGATGAAACAAAGCGTTTTAGAGCCATATAATGTATTGCCAACCGATATAAATGTGATTCCTACCTATCATGTGGTCAAAAAGGTCATTCGAGGTCACAAAATGACGTCAGAGGCCATTTTTAGCCCAAAAACGACAAACTGACTTCACTTTGACCTCTTTGCGCGACCCCTACACGTTGTCCAATCGGCTTATAATTTCACATATATTAGTTTTGCACCAAATGTCACCATTTGGCGGCTGAGCACCTGAACTTTTCCAAACTTCGTTTTTTTGACATTCCCTAATATGCATGTACATAACAGCTGCAGATATAGCAGATGTTAATGAAAATTTGAAATCAGTACTTGTAAGCTAATAGAATGCACAAACACTCAGCAACATGTAGTCAAATGAGAGAATAATTGTACCGGTACCTGTAATAGTGAGACAGTGAGCTCAGACTAAAAATTGCGAACGACCGATTGATCAATTTGATACAGTGAGTGCCGCTAGATCAACTGATTATTTAGCCAATTAACTGACTTCAAATGTTAACAATAATGAACGACTTAACTTAACATAACAATGACGTAGGGTTGAAAAATGAAAATAATAATTGCGGACATCTTTTTCCTTACAGATTTACTTCAATGAGACTTTGATGATCAATATGATAGTTCGCAAGGTGTATAACATCTTTTTTTAAAAAAATACACCTGGGTGTGCATGAGATAAGTTTTGGAAAATTATGTTGAGAAGTATGTATATAAGAAAGTAAGGAAGATATTTATTTGAAATAATGAAAATCATCCTTTCAGTAGCATATACACATATAAATTGAGTGCGAATTAAACATAGGGCCGTATTCCAGAACCAACCTTGAGTTTCAAGGCTCCCTTAACTCTATTGTTCGATTTTCAAGGCAGCCTTATCGAATTCCAGATGCTGTTTGCATCTGTCCACTCAAGGCGGCCTTGAAACCCTCCCTTGAGATAAGGTGGACTGTATTCCAGAACGTTTTTCAATGTGAAGGGAGCTCTCGATATCTATAAAATTTTGCTTGATTTCTAAGGCCAGCTGAGGCCTCCCTTGAAAGCTTAGAATATCGGTCTACAAACGCGTGCTATAGCCGCGTGCCTAATACGCGTGACCGCGGGTTTCTGCTTGTTTTCAATAACATGTCTGTGCTTTGCTATCAGCTCAAACAGCAGGTTCTTCTCTAGCTGTGAGAAGAAGCGTCTTTTTGCTTTCATCGGCCTGTTCATTTTTAGCATCCTCAAAACAAGTCTTCAGGCACAATGACAAAACCTTTGCTCCGTGCAATTAAATATATGCAGCATGTTGAATAGATTGATTGATTGATCTATGCTAAAAATGATGCATGTATTTGACAATGGCGATTAATGTTTTGGTCAATCAATAATGGACGTTCCATCAATTCGCATGCATGTAGCTATGTTGTCAAATCATGACGTCTGCAAAAGCGGTCCACTGCAATAACGCTGTTGATGCTTGATTAACTGACCTTTCTACTGATTGAATGGGTATTGATGACAATGAACAATGTAACAAATTGTGACAAACTGTTGCAGTTTCACGACTTGTCACGACTTTAGTTAAGGTCGACCTTATTCAAGGTGGCCTTGAGTGCCATGAAGTTTTGCAGCAACTGAAGGTAGACTTAGCAGTAAGGAATTCCTTCATGAAGGGAGCTTCAAAGGTACGTTCTGGAATACCTATAAGTCAAGGCTGCCTTGAATAAGGGCACCTTGGAAATGCCTCCCTTGGTCAAGGCGGCCTTGCGAGAAAAATTAAGGGAGGTTCTGGAATACGGCCCATAGTCTCGTTGCAATGCAGCTAAGTGTAGGTGATGAACTAATATCCGATCAGTCAACGTGGCAATTATATATTTTTGCAGTGATGAAAGGTATGAAGGATGAGAAATGTCGATTCGAAGAAGTAGCTGGTTGGATGAAGTGTCAAGACATTTAAATAAATTACAGTTACACATGCGGGAAGACGGTACTCTGCATATGAGTCTATGTGCACGGTTTTGAACTCGCGAGAGTTTTTCCCTCAGATAAGCAGGGAGATTTGGATAGACAACAGATGCATATTCGAGAACGGATATCATGAAACAGTTGTGTGCGTTCAATAAATATTTTTTTGATAGAAGAGGACGTAAAACTCGCAAGGCATACATTTTTCGTGAGGAAGACTTCACTGCTGCGTTGACATGAGAAGACCATTCAAGTTTCTCATTGATGATGACGCCAAGGAGGCTGGTTTCTTTGACACACTCGGTATTATTCAGTTCCACATGAAGGGCAATGGAGGATTTCAGAATAAAAAGTGTCTTACATTTTGGTGGGTTTACCCGTAGCTTCAAGTCTCTTCTTTCAAACCATGAGATTATGTTCACATGCTCAGCAAGAACATTTGAGAAACCCGATTTTCCAATAGGGACTGCAATGGTATTATCATCAATGTGCTTCATGATAAATGAGGACTTATCAATGCACTGTAAACTACCTGCAACTGAGCAGTAAAATGCAGGCCCGAGCACAGATCCCTGAGGTACACCCGATGTCACGGGGCTGGCCCTACTCACAACATTTCCAATTCGAGCTGATTTCATTCTTCTTTTTAAGTAATCAATTGTCCAGTCAATAAAACCACGTGGGAACTGTAGCTCCTCAAGTCGTTGAATGATGGAGTGATGACTTAAAGTGTCAAATGCTATCGAACAATCATAAGTGACTATCTGAACAGCAGCAACATTTGAATCCGATAACATGTTCAAAATGTTGTGAATGAATGGAATTAGTGCGCACGAAGTCGAAGAATTTGGTCTGGCCCCACATTGTTCTGAACCAAATACATTATGAAGACGCTTATGTAGAGATGATTGCAAGATCATACGCGTATCGCATGTGTATGAAATAGAAGTTTTGATTTAGTGAGCACACAAAAAATAAAGGAGTCACATCTTCATTTTATTGGCGAAAGTATTGTAAATGTCAATGGAATCCCCCGAAGAAACCAAAAATATAATTTGCTTATAGACATTGACTCTGTGGTTCCCAATTACTGTGCCGCGGCACATTAGTGAGCCGCGGAAATATTGCTGTTGTGGGGCGAAGAGATAATAGGCGGAAAACATTTCATTTCATTTCGTTGTGCTAGTTGCGATGCATTCAAGGATGATTGACTGACTCAGTCTTCTTGTGCTCCCACTTTAGGCTAATTATTTAGAATAGATAAGCCTTACGCTTAGAATGGATAAAACACAGTGGCATCTCTATGTGATTTTCTTTTTATCGGCGACAAGAATGGGGAAACGAGGGCCCGGTGGAACTTTATATGTTCAAGGGGAAATAAGCAAAGAATACATTACGGAAACTAACTGGGGCCCCGCAGAATTCCGCGAATCCGCGGAAAATTTTCATCATTGTCTTGTATTATTTTATTGCAGAAAGGCTTTCTGAACTGAAGATTTAAGAGTAGTGTGCCGCGAAAATTTTGAGAGCTCAAAAGTATGCCGCGATGTGAAATAACGTTGAGAAGAACTGCATGATTAACTTATGGCACTAGCTATGATAATTGTGTGATACAGGCTTCAAACACATCCACTTGGGCCCTAAAACGCAGTGAGATTGCAAGGAAAAGGTTAGCGATATTTTTTTCTTTATAATTGTTTAACATCAGATTAGTCATCGGACAAACAAAATAGTTTTCGTGTCCTTCCCTTTGTTAGTGTTCGCCTGCTCAAATTAGTAACTAAAAACTTCTGAAAATGTCAACATTTCAGGAAATTTAATTACGAATTCCGTAAGAATCTATAATCGATATTCATGACGCCATAATAACCCTGTACAGTGTGCAGGTACTGAGAAGTCATTGGAATAATATAAAATTGATAAGATGTTTTTGTGCATTAAATACAACCGATAACCATTTACAAAATGTAGAAAAACTTCTGTCAAATATTAAATTGTTCATTTATATCTGAAATAACACTTTACAAGACGAAGGACTGTCCAAAAGACACTGAGAATAAAAATGTTTTGATAAGAAATTTGTACATGTTGGCTTTCTGCAGACATTTATGTCAGGTCTGTCATCAACAAATTTTAATCTAATGTCTACTACCCGAATATAATATAACGTCGTTTAAGAATATAATGGCTATTCTTCATCTTTCTTTGAATTCATTCTTCATTGTCTTCGAACTCATTCATCGCATAGCTTCTGACAGAAGGTCTGGGAAATATGTGCAGTGATCGAGTGTTGTCATAGCAAGGATCCCATCACAGTATCAATATAAAAATTATGACATTCCTTGTGCGGCTCATCGTCATTTGCTAAGATCGGTAAAGTATAACTGCGTAATAGTGAGGTGGCCTCATCCCGAGGTTATACAATGTTTCAACCAGTTGCAAGATTTATAACTTTATGAAAAGCTTTAACGACATACGCTTATATCTACATATCTTTCCAATTAATGGAAAACAGATGAAAGTGTTTCTAAGAATAGCATGAAGCGTAGCTGTATTGTCATGTGCTTTGTTGTCAGTAGGACACACCCACCATTTTAGAACACATGTACTGAGTTTACAGTGACGCATTATGAGTTCAGCACGCGTCAAGAAAACTGGATCAAGTCTTAACTCAGTGATCATTGGAATCATGACATGTTAGCAACAAAATACTTTAAGAAAACTGCAGGACATCGGTATGAATAATTTATCAACATTGTACACATTTTAATGCAATGCACTTACTTCTTTTCATTTAGTTAGTAATACAAATAATATTGCTTTTTTTGTCAAATAATTTGAAATATAATATACATATAGTTCATCTAAATTTCACAGCAAGTTAACGTAGAGAGAGAACATAAGATGAAAATATCAAATGAACTAGTATTCCAAAACCTTATCCGCATCGTGACATCCTTGATCGTGGACATACGTTGGGAGACAACGTTTGTCCACGAAAGTCGTTTAATTGCTTGATTTCATGTGATATGAGGCACTGTTTCCTGTTTACTGTATTTGATCACTTAAAAAGGTTTCCATGAAATAAGAACTTTTGCTTATTCGAAATAGAGAGTAAAAACATCTATGGTTGAATATTATTCGACTTTGCTCTCTCTAACTTGCATCACTTAATTAACATACAACGTGAAAATATTTCAACTGAGGATGCAAATCAGTTCAGTTATTCTACGTCACTCTAAGTGAGCTCTCAAAAAAGAAAATCAACGAATAGTAAGGAGCAGGTTTCATTTATCAGCAGGGAAATTGTGAGGATTAAGTGAAGCGGATTTGGCGAAGTAGCGATGGTGGAGTAACAGACACAGGTATCACTTTCAATTCATTTTTACCAATGAAGACAAATTCGCTCTGAATTAAATAAAATTCCAATTTTAAAAGTGAAATTTGTTTTTGTGACTCCACCATCGTTAGTTCGCCAAATTAAGAAGAATATATTCCATGCAATAAGTCTTGTAACAATAATTTATGTTTCTTTTAAAAATGTTGTACATAGAATCACTTGCAACAAATGCAGCGTTGCCACCGGGCCTGGACACCCCATCCGCGCAGGCAGTGTATCCATGCACGGTATTATAAATGAACATCTTAAGTCAAGCCTATGATATACTAGGAAATTATATCCGTGAGGACCAGCCTTTGTTTCGTAAGGACAGCATTTACAATGTTCTAGGAGACTATCTACTAAGCAGTGGATTGGTATAATTTGTTTCATGGAAAATGTTTACGAAAGGAAAGTTTCTGTTGGTAGAAACTTATTTCTAGCCTGATGTAGGTTTTATGAATATCCAGTATTCCTGACCGTGCTTAAATATATCGTATAATTGAGAGCGATTTTAATGACATTCCGATTTATAGTTCCTTGTAAAGATTTGACTTTTAATACACTGATCAAACTGAACATTAAATATCAAAACTGCTAAAAGTACATGTTATAGAAATAAAAAGCAAATTGTTTCAGCAGCAACAACTTTTACGAATAGCATCATTTTATTATAAGAAGGTTAAACGAGATTAAAAAATTACCTCGTATATGCAAGATAAATTTCACACGCTTTAATAATAAAGCGTTTATTTCGTAATGAATGGAAATCGGGATTGACACAGGAAGATGCAGTTCGTACATTCAAAGTAATTAAGATACATTTTATACATAAAAATCAGAGTAATTGACATCAGAAAATAATTTATCGCTGATGCAATGAATTATAGCGTCGACACATACTGATAATAAAACCATTTGACTCCTTTGCGTTCGTAAGCATGGCATCAAAAAACGCCCAGTTATTGAAATTGGTGGCAAAAGACTGTTCAAAATGTGTTCTTCTTCAGTTATACGATCAAAGAAATTTGAGGCTATAACCATTCGACGCTCCATTAACGTAGGAAAACATTCAGCGTCACATTCATGTCCACAAATGATTCTATGGAATCTTCGCTGCAGCTTCTCCAATCGAGTACAATCTGTCACAGATAGACCAGTAAATAAAGGAGCACAATATACTCAACCATCGATCTAACAGAGGCGCAGTATACATTTTTGAGCTGATGCTTGCTTACAATCGGTTTCAAAACTCGTATAGCATATATGCGCCTCGAAGCACATTTTATAATTTTGTCGACATGGTCGGACCAATTTCCACGTGAGTTGAATAGAACACCTAATACATTCAATGTATCAACCATGGTTATTCCAGTTTGGTCGGTGTATTGCCCATCATAGTTTCGCTTTGGAATGATTAAAGATTTACACTTTCTCTCATTCATAGTCAGATGCATTTCATGTGTACATCGCAGCAGATTCTGGTGCTCAAGACTAGTGGTTGTTTGCTGAATTAGCATAAACATGAAAGCAAAGTGTGGTGTCATCCGCGTATTTTATCACATGACAAGTAGCTGAGTTTAAATATCGGAAGGTAGAAGTTGTCACAGCGTATAGATAGGGGCCCAAAAGAGACCCTTGTGGGACACCAGATGTAACATCTATAAGACTACTTTTTGTGATACCCACCGACACATATTGCTTCCTACCGGTTAGGTAGCTCATAATCCATTTGATTGAGTTTGATGGTAGAATCAATTAACTTTCTTACTGTCAAATCTGTCTTCAAATAATCAAACGCTCTCGAGTAATCATACGATATGATTTGCACTACACAAATCTTTGGATCATCAATCTTTTTTGATATGAAGTCATCAAGAGCTAGATCAAAGCACACTGTGTAAACGATTTGGATCGATAACCAAATTGGGCCTCATCATAATTATATAAAATACACTTCTTGATAGACCTTAATACAATTGCTTCTAGCAGTTTGGCAGGGAATCTTAGGAGACTGATTGGTCGTATGTCACTTATTTTCGGAGATGGCTTCTTCGGGATCGGGCAAATAGAAGCGATTTTCCAAATTCTTGGAACAGTTCGTTCCTTGATTGACTGGTCACAAAGTTTACAGAGAGGCTCACTCATGAATTCAGCGACGTACTTGTAAAATTATATTGGGATATCTGGAGATGATTTCTTACTTGAACTTCTTTGTATCAATTGATAAATCAGTTCAGGAGAAATATCAACTTGCCATTCATGATCTTCTCTGCTGTCGTCCATTGATATCTCATCAATGCTCTGAGGCTTAAATACTGACGTAAGTTCTTGATTTATTGAGTGAACCCCATCTTCAATGGTTCGGTATTGGGATAACAGCGACATTAGTGGATTAGTAGATTTAGTTCCCAAGTGAGTACTCACAGCTTGCCATAGATTCTTTTTGCCCATTCTCTTCGTCCAATATAACTTTGACTTTGTTATTTCAGCTTTCACTTTTAACTTCAAACTGTTGTAGGTCAAAAAATCACGATTGCGAAAAGCCTCCCACCACTTGTTTATGAGGTCCTTTATCAGGGGGGTGATCCATGGTTTATACGAACACATGTTGTTGGAATGCTATGATAAACAGCTACCTCAATAAGCTCATGGAATATCTCTACTTTTTCGTCAAGTGTCAGATGATCATGATCAAAAAATTTCCGGTCAATCATTTGGATGAGAAGAGCAAAAGAATACAAATCAGATTTACGTAGATCATACACTTTCCGAATGACCTGATGACTTGACTGAAACTTGACTTGCGGAATTGCTATGAGTGAGACATGAGGTACTTTTGATTTGTCAAATGGAGCAAATTCAGAAACTGTATAGATTTCAGCGATATCATTGAGACAAAAGAATGTAGTCCAACTCTGCTTGACCATACATATATTTTTCATACAAAAAAGCGAACACATGTCATCGACATTGAAACGGTTGAAGTCGCCGCAAAGGGCGATGTCATAGGTCGGGTAAATATTAAGAATATGATCAAGACATAGACATACATATTCATTGATGGAATCAGATTTTTGAGTCGCACATGAGGGGGGGAATATACATTTCAAGGAGTACTACATTTGATGCAAGTAAACATATGAGAATATACTCAATCTCACATGGAGGTGGAAACATGTATCGTTGGAAACGAATATTATCTTTCAACCAAATAGCAACGCCTCCTCCGATACGGTCCTTGCGGTCATCACGTATGCATGTAAATTCTTCAAACGCAACTATCATATCGTCATGTTTATCGGGAGAAAACCAAGTTTCAGTACAGATAAAAATATCTATATCCTTCATTAAAAGAGTAGTTCTTATTTCATCGAACTTCATCACTGCTGAACGAACATTAGAGCAAAGAAGGGTGGGATAGGACCGCTGTGGACGAGAGTCAAAATGTTGAGGTAAAAGCTCTAACGAAAATTCTTTGAGGCATCCGCTCTACGCACAACTGCTCTGTTTTTGATAAGAACATCTTCGCCTGCGTCTCGTCTTCGTTTCAATTCTTCCTGAAGAATTTTGCCTTTTTCTCTCTGTCTGTTTGTAAGGTCAGGATTGAAGAATATTTGTCTATATGCAGGAATAAGTCTCAGTGATTTAGATTTCTTGAGGATATCATACTTTACTGATGAGTTAGCACACTCAAAACGTAGGAGCCTGGGACGATTCAAACCAAGCTTTCCAATGCGTTTTACTGAGTTAATGTCACCGATCTCAAGCCTCGGATCAAGTTCATAAAGAATGTCACGAATTTTATCTTTGTCGCTCTTTAACCTCTCTTCTAGTGAACCAGAGTTATCCTCTGCAATACCAGATACAACCAGATTCAGACGTCGACTTTGTCTTTCATTTATCTCTTGAATAAGATCATCTTCGGAATCAGCCTTCGATGAAATGGATGTCATATTCTTACTCATCTCACAAAGATTCATTTCGAGCATATCACAGCGCGTTTGGAGAAGACTTTGATTCTCTGACATGTTGGATTCCAATATTTCACATCGTTTCTGAAGAAGTCTCTGATTTTCCATCAGTGATGTTAGTTTTTCATCAAATGGTTTGAAATAGTTCGCCAGTTTGGAATCAAGGATATCTTCGAAATATTTTGTTGACGATGCGCTACTTATAGTCGAAGGAGATTTCACGATGGCATATGTATCTACAGCGTCTTCTAGCGCACTAGTCAATTGCTCTTTAGTAAGCTTTCCAATCTGCGTAATCGACACTTTTCGAACAGAATCAAATTTAATTGGAGTCCTACCAGTCATTACAGCGTCAAAAAGTATTCAAACGTTTGATCAAAAAGAGTCGTACAGCAACGGATTCGAAATCACGAACATTCACTACTCTGTACTAGGAAACTGTCGTTGTCCCCAACACCAGACTTCAGATACCAACTGTCTTGTTCCAAGTTAAACTTATTCAGAGAATTGTGAAATTCTTGTGCATGCAATATCTATGAAAATATTGATGACCTCAGAATTGGAATACACACCAGACGACTGACAGCAAAGTTGTAGAGGAGAATCAGCACTGATGAATAGTACTCAACACGACGATAGGACATAAATTTGGGCACAGTGGAGCAGCTGATGAGATGATAGGCGTCAGCAGAGAACCCCAAAACACGGGCAAGAAAACAGACACGACGCAGACAAAATGAAGGAAAACGATAGATGGAGTCCAGAGATATCACAAGTAGTACACAGATAGACAGCAGCACGAGAGATACGACGTCCGACCAGTACATGGGACGTACGAAGAATATTCTTTACTTTAGAATATTCATGTGTCAAATAAGAAATAAGATCTCAATACTATGATAAGTTATAAATAGTAAAACGTCTTTAATTGTGATACTCTATACGATGATTAAAGCATAGGAACTGATACACAAGTACACAACGCCATAACAGTCACTTAACATGACTTCCGCGCATGTGAGCCAATTTAGAAATATATCGACCTATTTGTTTCTTTTGAGTTCATAGATACGAATGACCATTTTAGCTTAACCACATCGATCAGGCTCCGCGCTAGTTATGTTTTGAGCTTAAAGTAGGTTGTTGTTATTATTATAAGTAAATGAAAACAAGTTTCTTCAACCTCAACAAAACATCCCAATCGATACAACTCACAAACACTAGCTAGAAAATTCGAAAATAAAATCAAAGTCACTTTCAGCTATAAGCGTACCTACACGAACATATTTTACATTAGTTGAATCATGTTAAATTAAGTTAAAATAGTAGCTCTGGTAGAAAAAATATTTAATTGTATGCATGTATTTACAAGAAATAAGCTACCGGGACTTCAAAAACATATCTCTTCTAAAAGAATATTTTTCTGAGACCTTCATCCGCGCACAATCAGGTTCCGCGCACGCGCAGCTCAAATACCTCATCCCCGCAGCGGTGGCAACGCTGCAAATGTCAACAGACTTATATATTGGTGAAACTCAGTACACGATGAAGAAGCGAATTTAAGAACATCTAAATAGTGAAATAAGTCTTGTATGCCACCATTTTCATATGAAACTCAATTAAATCCATCAGCTTGTGACATTAAAATAGTAATTTTACAGGTTTTTTTAACAATGTCTATGAACCAAAGTCTGCGAGAGAAATTTCAACAAATCTCAAACCCCCCCCCCCCCAGTACTAATGTGATGTACAAGTGATAACACAAGCATTCTTTAGATATCATTTCCATTTCTATCGCGCTTGTATATCATGTGCCTCTTGTACCAGCGTTTGAACTTGGATATGATTACTGAGGTTCAATTTCTGCTTTCCTTTTTTTTGACTTTTGCCGAAAGTTCGTTGACTTTGTCTTTTTTCCACTAAATAATTCAGGTCAATGGTGAACGGTATTTATATAACTAATAGTATAGTAGTTAATTACTGCATATCGTTCAAAACAATAGAAATGCATGTGTTGACTTAAGATGACGTCAGCTTATCTTACCATTTAAGTGACGATAAGACTTATCTTACGACAAGTTTTATGCTACAGAGACATCTTATTCCTCAAATTCAGTATTAGGGAAAGTTTGTGTAAGACATACTCCATCAACATGGTGCACATCCACATTTTCCCTCAAAATTGACCACTTTAATAAAGAATGATTGGTGATCGTGGCTCTATGTTCATGGATTTGCAATAAAATGGACTCCATGAACACCGGATCTTCCTCCTTTTAGACCTTTACTTTTGAGGTAGGATTGAGAAGTGAGCGTGTCATCTCATGTTGCCGAATTCCTTGGCGGATGAAGAGCGACGAGCTGAACACAATTGTCTCCGAGCATCATTCAAAACTGGCGAGTGCCGTGTTATACGTTCTTTATCGATAGGAAATGGCAGCAAAAGCAAATGATGATGTTTTTGAATGTCAGATGTGTTTTCTGTTTTAAAATTTCTTGCTAACATATCAATTTTTGTTCGATAATAGGGGATATTCAGTGAAAATCATACAAAATTAGGTGAAAAAATGTTAGGAAATCTATGTCTTTCATCATCGAAAATTTAAATGAAAAGTATATTCGATATTATGATTATATAAACATTTTGTAAAATCCCATGCCCTGAGTAAATCAAACCAGAAAGAAGTAGGTTGATATAACTCGGACTTGCTGATATAACAACATTTACTTTTTGCACCGACTTTTGAATCACCCTGTATAATGACAGTTGTGGAAACTTCATGAATGCAGTCTGATATTATGAGATGACGATATCATGGATATATAAACACAGAGGTGGACAATGCATGGAGCATCTATGGACTATCTATATACTATGGACTATCGACAGTGCAGTGAAGTACCTTTGAATTTTGAACAGGGAATGATCTGGAATAAACATTTATCTCTTTTGTAATTTAGTCGTAACAAATTGTATCTTAGAGATCAATATAAAATTTCATTTCGGACATTTTTATGAAACATACTAGGAAAGGCCGCAGCCTGTACCCCGACGGGGCTAGCTGTGATGAAGCTTGGAAACCTTAACTACACTTACAACTTGTTGGATTAAGAGACATAATAAAGTGAACTCACTCATATAACTATAACAAGCAACACATCTCAATCACATAAAAGGATTAACTAAATGAACTTCAAACAAAGTAAAATGCGAAAGGATAAAGACCAGATGTAACTGCTAACAAGACGAAGTAAAGGTAACAAGTAAGATTTAAAGTATACACAGCAAAACTTCAAACGCTAGCAGGTGACTGCTTGTTAATCGCCTACTTGAACTTTTGCAAGTCATACGATACTGGAAAGCAAGTTGACGGAAGTGCATTCCAGTGCTACTTCGTCTTCGGAAATTGACATTTAAGTCATGAAAACAGGCATTGGGCTTTAGTAAGCATGATTGCCCCGATGAGATTGCAGATACACTTATTGAAAGCCAATCAAAATGATGCGTTGAAACTTATTTAATGTTCATCCGCCTATAATGCTTTCATCAATACCAGCGGTGTTTCCAGGATTATTTCCTTTAAAAACGATTATATTTCTCTATCACTGTGTAGTTTAAAGATACTTGTAGACTGATGCAGTATACTCAGTGGGCTGTATTCTTCTACGTCGTGAAATATTTCATAATATTTTAATTGAAAATGCAACAACTTTTTTTGAAGAAGTCAATTAATTGCTATACTTGGAAAATTTTCATTGTCTACACCATATCATTCTAGAAATATGTCTACATGTTGAAGTCATGAATTTGGCTATAACGAATAATTGATTGATAAATATCATAGAACAATGCAACTATAAATGTTTTATGATCATAACAATATGCAGTGACAGGGGGATTTTCCGAAGATAGCATACAGCCTACCGGCGAACATTCATCCATTGATGGGTACATTTTTGACATTGTGCTGAACACGGAGCTGGACATGGAAAAACAGCAATCACCATTTATTCATGCTTTTTGTCGCTGATAAATGTAGGCTGGATTTACTTAAATCCGATTTCCAACATAGCACCCAAGTATGACTCCATCATTTCTAGTTGTTTAAATTATGTCTTCTTCGTATGCGCAAATCGATATAATCTATGAAAAAATAGACTCATTTGTTACGAATTGTTTATTCTCTTGGCCACGCTGCGTCTCATAGAGATTCTACTGCAGAACTGAGTATAACAGCGATGCATGGTCACTTAAGGTTAAAAATTCATCAGCAAAATGTCAAAGAGCGACTTACTGACACTGATGACGTCACAATACCGTGGTTAGAAATGAAATGACAGAAAATGGCAACGATATGACACTCGTGAAATTAAAGATTAAGAATTTAAGAAGAACAGCATCATCATCCATTACCCGTCATCTCATTGATTGTAATGCGAATAATCATCGATTCTCTATCATAAGACGATGCTCTGGCAAGCTTGAGCTTGCAACTACTGAGGCGACTGCCATTCACTTTTACCGTCCAACGCTCTGTTTACAGAAAGAATTTATTTTTAACTTATCTTTACTTTAACTTTGCTTGTCATCCTTTAATTTCACGAGTGTCATATCGTTGCCATTTTCTGTCATTTCATTTCTAACCACGGTATTGTGACGTCATCAGTGTCAGTAAGTCGCTCTTTGACATTTTGCTGATGAATGTTTAACCTTAAGTGACAATGCATCGCTGTTATACTCAGTTCTGCAGTAGAATCTCTATGAGACGCAGCGTGGCCAAGAGAATAAAGAATTCGTGACAAATGAGATTAAACTATGCTCATAACTGCTTGCACTTGCTTAAATTTTGAATACTTGCAGGAAATGCCATAGAATTGCAGGAATTGCAATAGATACTTGCAGGAAAAATTCCATAACAATAGTTTCACGATTGCTCCGAGCATCGCTTTTCGGCTTTTGCTTTTTATTACTAAATCCAGTTATAATTATCAACAGATCTCCGCAGTACGGCAAATCTATGAATTCACAATCAGAGGACAAGTTCCCGACTAGCGAAAAAAATTCTAGCTCAGTGAAAACCCCTAATTCCGAACAGGTATCGATGCGGTGCGCCGGATTTTTCCGACTTTTTTGGATGGCTTGGCGCGTTGGCGTTCTGTTTCAGAGTTTATAAAAATATATGTTGTGTCTGGCGGGCTGTCGCATCAACCAAAAATCCAGAGCGCCTGATACTGGCTTCGGCAAGCCTAACTTCAGACATTCTAGGAATGTCTGGCGCGTGGACTTCCAATCTGAAGAGCCTGCCACTGGCTTCGGCAAGTATGATAGGTCTATCAGAACATCGAAAATTTGATCCTGGAGGTTTATCCGCTGGTGCGTCAACCTAGAATCTGGCGCGCCTAGCGCTGATTTCGACAAGCCTAATTTCAGAAATTCTCGTAGGTAATAGACCTCATGTTTGGCGCGTCAATCGCGAATCTGGCGCGCTGGCAATGGTTTCGACGAACATCATTACAGAAATTCTAGGAATAGATCCTGCGTCTGGCGTGCTGGCACGTCAACCTCGAATCTAGCGCGCGTTGGCAATCTGATGGCGCCCTCTATGTAAGGAGTTGGGCACTAATTCACCTCGTGCGAATGTTCTTAGTCGTTACTGAACGAGGGAACTGAAAGAACGGGATTTTCTAGTAGCTGCAACAGAGTTGAACGAATATTCTCAAGTTGATTAGCTGTTGTGCTTATCTTATACTTATAACTATCGTTATACCCATGTGGCTTGATCACACAGGGAATGCATCGGCTCAGCCATGTAGTAGCCGCAAGACAAAATCTGTACCGGATCAGCTGTTGCAATGCACGAGAAACCAAAAATAAAAGGGGTTCAGTTGTTGTGATGGCCATAGCCTTACAAATGTACATATCAAATGTAATTTATGGCTGAATCAAAACAATTTGGAAATAAGCAAACAAAAATGTAAAAACATAGTCAAAATAAGATTAATTGAACATTTCAGAGTCGTATGGATAAATGATACGAAGTAGAACTGGGATTGACTATCTGGAACTATGCCAATTCGATTGCAGCCCAAAAACCTATTTGAACCTCAATGTAAGGTTAAAAATAATAATAACATTATTAAAATTAAGATGCGGAAACCATGATTTGGCAGCAAGAACCGGTAGCTATAGAAATCGATTAAGTTATGAATAAAGACTATGTAATTTATGCGATGATAAAACAATGTAAACTGTATTTCATTTCATTTGTGAATGTTCAGTATACAACAATATCAGGCTGCATTTCATACCCTTCTTTTCACGCATCTCGAAACAAGATTTCTATGCTATGTTACAAACTTTAGAAATGAGGAAAGTCATGTAACTGAGCAAATACATTAAGAACGCGACTAACATCAGAACTGACAGATTGTAGCAATGACCAATGGCATCGTGATCTATGTTCAGACGCATTAAAGATTCATAAAATGCTACATCACATTCACTGCGAACTAGAAACACGAGCAAGAATCGTGAGGTCTGGAACGCATATCAAACTTGTGCAGCATTCTCATTAACCGATCCTATTGCAGGTAAGACAATTTGAAGGATCATTTACAGATACGTATTGATAATTATTACGTTTTGCTTTTTCATGTGTTTTTTGTTCCGGACCTCTCACATATTACGACTTACTAATTAGAAGAGAAGGGTGTCAAAGATTATTAATAAGTAAACATTTATTAATGCCGCTCATCAACATTGTGCATTTGTCTTGAATGATTGCAAACCTAGTTATGGATGTCATTCCAATTGATGCAAAAATCGAAAATACCTAGCAACTTATATTCAGTATTAAATGAATTGTCCTCTCCTTCCAGACATAGTTATTCAACGTCTATCATTCTCACTTCAAATCATAATTTGTAAATATCTCACATCTGATTTCATTGTCATTCTTGCAAATATGTCATTTTATATACTCGATACTTATTGCATAACCTGTCATACTTTTGTTATAACCTGATCGACGTATTTTCATGCATTGGAAATAAACGATTCTGATATTCTGATATTCAATCATGTATTTTACGGTGGACACGAGAATGACGACAATTTAAAAAGTGCAAAACAATTATGTAGCAAAAGAAATATAGAATTTATATATAATCTATTTGATTATCATGAGGATCGAGAATGAAATCGATAAAATATAGATCTGATGAGTACGATTAAATCCAGTAAAAAAAGCTGAATTCTGTCATTTTTTAAATACACATGGAGCAATGGACATCGGCAGGCGGCCAGGCTCTACCGCTTTACGCAACAGAATGCACTGACTTTCGTGCCATGCTTTTGAATTGTAATAGAGGAATTATACGGGACATCCCTCTTTACGAAGAGCGCCCGTGATCCACGTGTTAAAATTTTATTTTGCATCTCACCATTTTACTCACTCTACTGTACTCACTCTATTTTGCATCTTCACTATACCCACGAATAACGCCGTGCAGATGTTTTTATTTCTGCAGTTTTCGGAAATTCTGAGCCTGGCCAACATCATGGCTCTCATCATAATATAATCTACATGCTTCCATGCATATATTTGGGACAAATTATTTGCGAATCCAAAGAGGACTCCGTCGATGCTACGAAAACTCCTAATTTTCATTTTAATTTTCCCAAATAAATATATCACACAGAAACCAATTCAGTATTTCGAATTTTCTTGGAATTTTATTAAACAAATTGTCCAGGTTGTCAATTTTGCTCTGTTCGTTCGTCATCCGATGGAACATGTGAGAAAATCAGAAATTTAACCTACTAAAAATTGCTACATTTCAAGAATATGCACATCGTTAATATTCCTGGAGTCAGTAGGAGGTCGTGTGTGAAACTCAATGCATTGTTCTCAGCTCTGTGTTACTACAAAACTCGGAGTCTACAACATCAGATCGCATGCCTGTCGTGAAAAGCCTAGATAGAAGACCCCATGTGTATCCAATGGAGAGACAGAGAGAGTTTTGACTACAGGTGTCGCATACAAAGATAGTGGATCCATTGTCTCAGGTCGCACCCGGTGGGGGAGGGGTCAAAAATCGAGGCCAGAACTGACGCAAATAGCTTCAGTGGCCGAAACTATTTTCTATCAATATGATTTAAAATACCATCAACAGGCACCATCCACATTTTGAATTTCACGCACTATTTGCATCGAAAGAGTGACCTAAAAGAGACTAATGTCCTCAATTGTGCATCTCATTTCATCTACAAAAAGCGCTACAAATGGATCTCATATCTCATGACCATAAAGTTTTAGACACATATATTTCTTTTGCATAGAACAGTTGGACAATTTCCAAAGGAGTTGTTCCGCTTCCTGATTCTTGCTTAAATGATAACTTGCAATTAATCATCAATCAAGTTTCGATAACATTAAAAATTTATCTTCTTTGTATGTAATCATTGCTGCCACTCTGCCGGTTTTGACTGGAATTCCGGCTTTTTAGACTCAGCTAAGAAGTGGTAAAATATCTTACCAAGGAGCAAACAATTTGGATTTTGAAACATTTTAGGGGACCCCTTTGACATCTTGAGGGGCCCTTTATGATTGTAAGGCGGCCCTTCGAAGATCGTGAGAGGGCCCTTTGAGATTATGAGGTGGCCCTTCAAGGTTGTGAAGGGCCTTTTGAGATTGTGAAGGGGCACTTTGAGTTCATGAGGCCCCTTATGATCGTGAAAGGGCCCTTTTGACATCGTGAAGGGGCCCCTTGATATCATGAGGAGGCCCTTTTAAAATGTGAGGGATCCTTAAAGATTGTGAAGGGGTCCTTAAAGACTGTGAAGGGGCCCTTTTGAGATCGTGAGGAGGCCCTTTTAGAATGTGAAGGGGCACTTCAAGATTATGAGGTGTCTTATTTTTGAGATCGTGATTGGTCCCTTTTAGATTGTGGAAAGGCCCTTTTGACATCGTGAAGGGGCCTCTTGAGATCGTGAGGGGGCCCTTTTAGATTGTGAAGGGGACCTTTAATATTGTGATGGGAGCCCTTTGAGATAGTGAAGAGGGTCCTTTTGAGATCGTGAAAGGACACGTTATCACGAGGGAGCCCTTTAAGATCGTGAGAGGGACTTTTGAGGTCAAGATGGGCCCTTTTGAGATCATGAGGGGCCCTATAAGCTTTTGAAGGTTTTTTTAGATTGTGAAGGGGTCCTAAAAGATACTGACGGGGCCCCTTAAGATTAGGCGGCCCATTCAGATCGTGAGAGGCTTGAGATTGTGAAGGGGACCCTTTTGAGATTGTGAAAGGAGCCCGTTAAGATCATGAGGGCCCTTCAGACATCGTGAGAAGGACTTCTTGATTTTGTATCAGGCCCTTTTAGATTGTGAAAGGGCCCCCATTCAGTTTGCTAAGGGACCTTCAATTTAAAATAATCATGAATTTCAAAGTAGGCACTTTCTAAAAATCTGCGTAACACTTGATCAGAAGATCCTTTATGCAAGCTGGTCACTGATTCTTTCGTCAATCATGAAGAAACAAGACTCAACGCTAGTAATCAAGGTTCCGATTTAAGAAATAAATTTAGGTGGGAATGCTTAACGAAAAAGTTGTACTACGTTCGTATGGAGCAGATTATGAATTGAGCTTTGATTGCTTTGATGCTCTACAAAATCCGTTTTTCAAGAAGCGTGCTAGACGATGAAAAGTAGGAAAGAGAAATCTACTAAAAGTTTCGGGAATACAAGGGAGTGACGAATGAATATCTTATGCGATTACCTGTTTCAAAAGCGGTTAAATTTCGGCGAATGCACTAACGAAAATTGAAATCTTTCAAGCAACTGCAGAAGTGATAAGCATTTCCTTTCGTGTTGATGCTATGTTTACTTACGACGTGACATCTGAGCTTTAATAGCTGTCACAATCTTGTTTAAAAGTTTTTATTAGATATATCATTGTTTTTTTATTACATATATTTGAAATACGAGTACAAGAGATGAGAGAAAGTTTGAATTGAATCATTGTCGGAGCTACAATCATTTGTAAAGTTTTTTGTCGGAACTGCAAACGTTTTTGCAAAGTTTTTGAAATGACAATTGTCCACTAAATTATCACTTCCTGTAAGTTATTTATGACTCAAAAGAAAACAGTTGCTAACACTAGTAACACTAGTACCACTATGACAGTTTATTTTCTGCTTATTCACCATTTACCCGATCACAGTCGTATTTTTCGGTCAGCAGCGCAAGACCTAGTCTCTACGCAATCGCTCGTCAATCTGGTGAAAAGCGGTACAAACGTTGTTTGCCAGTTCCAGTGCAGTTTCCTTAACGTGTTCAAGCGAAAAAAAAGTCACAAGGCATAAAATGTAGTAATATCTGAATCCATTCCATAGGCTGTCATGACGGTCAACTCATGATTTAGGAAAAATATCGTTAAAATAATTTACGATCGATCGGTAATTGCACTCCATCCTGCATGATGATGCTCCTATTCTCAGTGACATACGGTATCACTTTATCCAGCATGGAAAGGAAGTTTTTACCATTCATTGTAGTTTCTCGAAAGAGAAATGGCTCAATTGTGCTTCATGAGGAATTGCCTGTCCAAGCTTTTAGATTGCGTTGATCCTTGGATTTTGTGCGAAGATATTTGTTGTGATCAAGCCGCTCTGTAGAAGCACTGAAGCAGTCTACCAAACATTGAACAGATGAACAATTCCCAGTGGTTTTATGAAAAATCTTCACAGTTCTTTCTTTTTTTGATATCTTCTTTTTTTACTGATGCTCTTTCAATCTTCTTTCAGTTCTTTTGAAAATAGTGGTTTTTCTAGTCATGCATTCTAGTGCACCTGGTTAAGACTGATGATTGAAAGAGCATCAGTAACAATATTATGCCATTTATATACTTGCTGACTGAGGATTCATTAACATCTTTATTGCAACAGACCCAACTTCTGCCTGAACGCTTTCAAAACTTAACGGATTGTGTGATATCAAATGATCGTAATTTTATTACTCCAAGGGGGACCATGGCCTCGCATTTTATGGGGCCCATTCCGATTTGACCTTCCGGTTTTTATTTGTGAGTTCATTTTAAGAGTGGCAACCCTGATGTGATGAATATTCCGACCAGTGTTGCCACTCGTGGCAATAATTATTGCCTGGCAACATATTCACAATTTGTGGCAATATGCAATAATAATCTGATAGTTCATTATAGTTGGCAATATTTTTCAGATTTAAAACGATCATATTGTAAAAAGAAATTTTTGATTTGAAGGGCATGTCTTTGAGATAATTAAATAGGTCTGTTGAAAGGAATTACTCGAGTCACTCTAATAGCGAATATAAAACCTATTCTGATGTGAGAGAACATTCTTACAGACAGGTTTTTGTTAGAATGTCAAGTGAATATTTCCGGAAAACGTCTGTCTGATAAATATAAATCTATTAACTCGAGCTTTCGGTGGCTTACAGCTCACCTTCTTCAGGAGTGAACGAATGAAGCGATGTACACATGAAAGTCAGATTAACCTTCAAGAAATCAATGTCTATGAAATCAATATCAAACAATAATCCGTCGTTTACACTAAAAACAAAAATCCTCGAGACAAAATAAGGTACAAAAGCTATTACTGTTTAAATAATATAAGTACAAATATAATAAAAGCATAATTTACAGAGATTCAAAAACGAAATCACGGAACATAAAATTGTTGTCTGTTCTTTCTTAGTAATGGCATCCAAATACTACTCAATTCCAATCCATCGTCTCTATTGTACGCCAAATCTCGATTCATTTGTATGAATATCGCTTCTTTGACCCGCCTTGAATAAAGATTGGTGTCCACAGCCAGAATATTTGGAGGAAAATTCGGTCTGTGGAGGTGAGTATGCGTGTGCTGGGATACCGCAGATCGTTCACTTACACTTTTGATGTCATATCTGTGCTCCTTCATTCGGGTACTACATCTTCTCCCGCTTTCCTCTATGTAGAAACGATCACAGTCTTGGCATTTCACTTGGTAAATGCATCCTTTGGGGTCGTCATTTGGCTTTTTTACCTTCATCAAATGTTCACGTAGACTCTTACTTCTTTTGAAGTTGACAGCTAAATCATGACGGTGACAAATTCTTCTGACTTTTTCACTCAAGCCTTTGATATAAGGAATGTAGACCGTACCTTTACAGTCTTCTTGATGATTGACTTCTCTTGCTACCACTTGTCGATGTGCATATCTATTCCAGACATGCAATGGATAACCGTTCGCCGAAATATTTTCTTCAAGAACTTGATTTCTTCGTCAACGAACTCCGAGTCACAAACTGTCATCGCTCGATCAACGAAGCATTTGATAATTCCTGTCTTTACATGAAAAGGATGGTTGGAAGAAAACTGGAGTAGACGATTAGTGTTGGTAGACTTCCGGTATACAGAAAGTTCATACCTAGATCCGTTTCTCGATATCTCGACGTCCAGCATCGACAATCGTCCGTTTGCTTCCAGCTCCCGAGAGAAACTGATGTTATGATGTATTTGGTTCAGTTTACTGAAGAAGGTTTCTTCGTCGTTCTTGTTGATAATCACAAAGGCGTCATCAACGTAGCGATGAAATGTAAGAGTTCCGAAGTTAGGTAACGAGAAAAGTTTGTTTTCTAGGTCCTGTAGAAACAGTTCACAAAGAATCGGAGATAATGGTGAACCCATTGGGCAGGAAGATGTAGTATAAAATGCGTCAAAGCACATGAAGTAAGTTATTTCTGTACAAATATCCAACAGTTGTTCAATGGACTGTAGAGATAGATGAGTTCGATCACACAGTCGAGTATCACTTCGAAGATGATGTTTGGCGATGACAACAGCTTCCTTGGCTGGCACGGACCCAAACAGATTATTAACATCATAACTCACCATACATTGATCTTGAATAATTGTCATTGAACGTAGGATTGAGCACAAATCTTGAGAATTCTTAAGACGTCGATCATAGTTTTCTGCATAAGGGGAAAGAAGAGAAGCCAACATAGAGCAAACGTGATACATCGGAGAGTTAATGAATGTGACGATTGGACGTAAAGGAACACCATCTTTATGTACTTTTGGAAGTCCATGTAATTGAGGAGGATTGGGGTCCGTTACTGTCCAACTTAAACGTTAATGCCGTGACATTTCTTGCTTCGATTCAATGTTTTTTTATAGTTTCACTAACTTGTTCTGAATCTTCGTTGTAGGATCCTTCGTCAGCTTTGAGAAACAGGGTGAAGAGACAACATTGAGTAGCTTCGATTCATAATCAACTCTATTCAGCAACAGCGTTGAATTTCCTTTGTCTGCTGGGAGGATAACGACATCTTTCGATTTTCTTTTTAGTGTCTTTAATGATTGCTCTTCAAGTTTGGTAATATTCGATTGTGGAGGCTTTGCGTTGTACAAAACCTGTTTTACTGCTTCTCGAAGATCATCGCTTCGTTGATCGAGCGATGACAGTTTGTGACTCGGAGTTCGTTGACGAAGAAATCAAGTTCTTGAAGAAAATATTTTCGGCGAACGGTTATCCATTGCATGTCTGGAATAGATATGCACATCGACAAGTGGTAGCAAGAGAAGTCAATCATCAAGAAGACTGTAAAGGTACGGTCTACATTCCTTATATCAAAGGCTTGAGTGAAAAAGTCAGAAGAATTTGTCACCGTCATGATTTAGCTGTCAACTTCAAAAGAAGTAAGAGTCTACGTGAACATTTGATGAAGGTAAAAAAGCCAAATGACGACCCCAAAGGATGCATTTACCAAGTGAAATGCCAAGACTGTGATCGTTTCTACATAGAGGAAAGCGGGAGAAGATGTAGTACCCGAATGAAGGAGCACAGATATGACATCAAAAGTGTAAGTGAACGATCTGCGGTATCCCAGCACACGCATACTCACCTCCACAGACCGAATTTTCCTCCAAATATTCTGGCTGTGGACACCAATCTTTATTCAAGGCGGGTCAAAGAAGCGATATTCATACAAATGAATCGAGATTTGGCGTACAATAGAGACGATGGATTGGAATTGAGTAGTATTTGGATGCCATTACTAAGAAAGAACAGACAACAATTTTATGTTCCGTGATTTCGTTTTTGAATCTCTGTAAATTATGCTTTTATTATATTTGTACTTATATTATTTAAACAGTAATAGCTTTTGTACCTTATTTTGTCTCGAGGATTTTTGTTTTTAGTGTAAACGACGGATTATTGTTTGATATTGATTTCATAGACATTGATTTCTTGAAGGTTAATCTGACTTTCATGTGTACATCGCTTCATTCGTTCACTCCTGAAGAAGGTGAGCTGTAAGCCACCGAAAGCTCGAGTTAATAGATTTATATTTATCAGACAGACGTTTTCCGGAAATATTCACTTGACATAAAACCTATTATTCGCAATACTTGATCACTGGTCTCTGAGTCTGTATCACATCAATACGAGACATCATTATACTCGAGTCCAAAATTCCCACTTTCTGGCTGTTAGAACTGCTAGATATGAGAGGAAGAAAGTTGGTATATTTCATAAACTTTTTAACTACGGTTCCAATAAAATTATGATCTAAGATGCGTATAAATGCATATAACCAAATGCGTTAAAATGAAATTTGTTTATAAACGCCACGGGCTATTTGTTATACTCGTACATAGTTCATATCACCGGCTTTTCAAGGACATCCTCTTAACGAACTTAATCCTTTTTCCGTTCATCGCTCAGAACGATGGTTGAGATCGTTCAAAGAGATTATGTCTCGCTTTGAAAGATATGGAAACTAGGAATAAAATCCGATTCTTCATCTATGTTACGCAGATGGTGGAAGCGCTTGAAAAGTTGTTCAACAGTCTTCGGTCATCTTAATTCATCGTTTGAGGCCTCAACTCTTGAGCATGGTGAAGAATATCGCGGTACAATTCCTAAAACCAGAACATTGCGACAGTGAAACTGTTATGAAAGTAAATATCAGTGACTTCAATAATCAACTTCCTGTTGGCGAGATCCTCATCAGTCCCACGAACAAAGAAGTTTCCAAAATACATCGGTACAGGTGCAAGAATGACTAAATAAAAATTTTGACCTATCTGCGAGATAATCTCCCTCTGAAAAAGAAGGTTCTTTGTTGCCTGAGTTTTCTTGATATAACCTGCAAGTTGAAGGAGGATTCCGTCATATATTTTGCAATGAAATTTCCTAATGTTGTCTCTCATAATGACATCGACCATCTTGGGACAGAAATGCAACTTTTAAACCTATGGGAGGGTAAGCCCAAATCCGAAGCTTGTCCGAAGCATCCGACGGCTTGTTCCACCATTTTCCATGGAAATGCCGATTGTTGAAGAAACATCAGGAAGTCGCACGACATCGGTGACAATGAGAAGCGTAATCGGTTGTCCGATGACATCAGAAAAAGTCTTACAATGTCGTTCCTTCCTGCGGCGTTGTAGAGAAGAAACCAGCGCGTCATTCAAATTGGATAATGATATGATTAATCATGGATTAAAAGCTCATGCGGAATATACGCTTTTTTGGCAAATCAGAAAAGAGCATCAGAGAGTGAGAAAATTGCGAAACTGATTGCTTTCGAAGCTGATGAAAAGAAGGCGGTACAAAATGATCCACAGTGTACGGACAGATTGGAAGACCTGAGAAAGGAGGAGTTGTCTGCGAAAAAGAAAAAGGAAGAATTTGATGCTAGAAAAACTGCAGTTGAATAGAAAGTACAGGAGGATGTTGCGGAACTGAAACAAGTTACTCTTGTGAAGGAACAATTAGTGAAGGATGCCATGAATCAAATGGCAAAGAAAGATGCTGTTGAACTTTCGATTGCAAAACTTCGGAAAGAGCGCAATTTTTCTTTCCATTGCCCAAATTGTTGAAGAAGTGATTGTTTGAAGCTCTTGTTACGGAGTGATAAATGCATATACTCGTACACTGCATTACTTTGGAGGTCTAAGTCCCAAGTTCATATGAAAATTATAATTGACCAGTCGACGGGAGATCATTTTATGTTTCCACAAGTCGTATCAGCAAAACTCCCCAAAGTTTGGTCGAGGTTTATAATTTTAAGTAAAAAAGTAAAAACACGCTTCAGACGGGCCTTCGGCGTCCTGCGCCTTCTATCAGTCGATGGTAACGGCCAAGATGCAACAGTGTGAAGTTTTATTCTAAGATGTGAGCTATATTAAGAAGTGTATTGGTTGTTTGCGTGACTGTCGAACTGTGAAGAGAGATTGTAGTCTGGAAGTTCGTGTTTCCTGTTTATTGTAAGTTTGAGATGTGTTATTGCTTTTGCCTCTACTATTGCTGTCTCGAGTGCTGAACAGTTTATGAATGAAGCCGACCTGAAAGTTTCCGATGCCGCCTATCCCCCTATGTTCATCTCTGAGATGGATGTAAAGCGCGTTATTGGTTTTATTATCAATGGCCTTCTTATGCTCCTGATGCCTGCATCACTGGCAATACTAATCTTACTAGATGCAGTGGCAACACTGATTCCGACACTTGCATCAAAAGCATGTGGTGTTTTATTTAATTGCTAACCAATCAGGGAAGCCGTACTATTCGTTACACGCATGAAGCAACATTGTCTGTCAGATAGAAGGAGGCAATAAAGTCCAACCATGATTTTGCTGCAATATGAAGCTTGGAGCCATCCAAGTCGGAGATTAACAAGTGTAGTTCACTCAATTTTATTATTAATTGAAGTACATTCAAATGACATAAGGAAGGTAGCGCGGAATAAATATACATTCAGTCAGATGATGGCGGTTTCTATCGAACAATTCCTTTGTTTCGAATCACAACATATCCACTGTTGGCTTTCCTCCGAAGAAACTCCTCACGAATTCGTTGGAAAATTCTTTCAATTGCAAATGAGTAGAATCAGGTTTCAAGTAGGCATAATCAAAGGGAGCATTGTATTTGAATTTCATGGAGCTTTTTTCGAGCATGTAACTTTGTCTACATGACATTTAAATGAGACATGCATCGGTCTGACCTTCTAACCATTAGGATCACGTTTATCAGGTCTATTACATGACAATAGCACATTATCATCGGCTTATCACACAACATCCAAGATGTTTTCCACATGTTTGCGACCTTTCTCATCCAAATCTTCGCCAAACCAATCATCAGCTGATTCTGATACTTGAGATGCTGTATCATCCCATCATGATATTGCGTCTGTGCGATTTTCCTACACCTGAATCGTATTATGAACAATACCAACTATGTCAAACTCATTTTTTGCATTCAACGGCTCCCGTAAGGATTGCTATTCGTTTCGTTGGCTATGAACCGATTAAAGAAATCACATTGCCTGAATGATTTGCATCCGTTACAAAGAAAAGCAATGTTTTCACTAGAAGAACAAAAAGCTCACTATCAATCCTGACAAAACTAAATGTTTGACTGTATCTAGAAAGCAGTGTACTTCAGCGATTCCGAACATTGTTATTAGCGACTCTGTTATCCAAAATGTGAAAAACTTGAAAATTTTAGGTGTCGTTTTTTCTGATAATGCCAAATGGAATGAACAATTTTCGTGCTTGTTTAGCAAATGTTGTTACGCCATGTCTGTTGTTAAACGTCTCAAAAGTAACAATAATCCGGGCAATGTTATTTGGCAAGCATATTTAAGTTTTGTTTACTGCCACATCAGTTTTTGCTGGCCCGTCATCTGTGATGTTAACAAAGCGCTGTTCGATAAACTTTTACGTCTTGACCGAGTTGCCAGGAGGTTGGCTAATGTCCCTCCTAATGTGCCTAGTCTCCAGAATATGCTGGACAAATGTTGTAACAAGCTCATGCGGAAAATTACTATGCAAAAAGACATTCATCCGTTAGCGGAGTTTTTTGACATTCGTGAACATGAAAGAAACATTCGACATACAAGAAGTCTTCTACCATTACGCAGACGCTCAGCGACCTATTATAACTCTTTTGTAAAATACTCGATGTATACATGACTTTGCCTTTGTGTATTTCACCTATCCTGTCATTACCGCCATTTGTTTTGACAAAATAAAGAATTCTTCTTCTTATTATTATTATTATTATTATATAAGTTATAGCTTTGTCAGCGTTAGGAGCAATTTTTGTACCGTAGGTTTACAGATTTCTTCCATGGATGAAAATACATTTTACGGTAAGTACATAGAATATAGTCATTCTCGCTATTCAAATTACATGCACCGCAGACACTGCAAGATCTTTCAACATCATTACCTTTCCGCGAGCTAGCCGTTGTACATGTATCTCGACAAATTTGAACACACTTCTGTTCCAGAAAAAGAGAGAAAATATATATGCCAGTATATGGGCATGGCGGAAAAACTAGCGCAGGTGGTCGAAAACAGTGCGGATGGAGATCTCCGTATCAATACGGAGATTCTGAATTTTTGTGCACTAATTATATCTATTACTATTGTTATGCACATAAATGGGTCCACAATATTATTCAGACAAAAAATATGTGGTAACTTAATGAATCATAAAATCATACCCAAGAAATTTGATCTAGACCACATGCTCTATGCCCGCATGCATACATATGGCTGAATTCCAACCGTATTGTGATTCAGGGTCCTTATGAATTAACAATTACAATTAAATTTACAGCTATTCTTATCATCCATTATGTTAGTTAATAATTTAGACGAGTGTAAACTGAACAATATTATTCAGACAAAAATATATTGTAACGTAATTCAATGAGTCATAAAATCATACATAAGAAAATTTAATTAACCCATCTGTGTACATGTAGTTGAATTCAGGGGCATTTATGATTCAAGAATTTCAATTTAATTGTAAACAATGATTCTTACTGACCTTTAAATCCATTCTGTTACTTAAGACAAGTGTAAACTAAACAGAAAACTTGTTAGAAAAATGTTATTTAGTACATTTACAACGACAACCGAAAATTGAGTCAATAATAGCTAAATTGAGCTTTTAATTTTTTGCTTGAAGACTTAAATCAAGATCCTGTTCATAAAATTTCCATAGTAATCAACTTAGTTTCCATTTTAAGTTGAATATTGTAAGATTCTTATCATAAAACTGCGGATACAAATAACGCCCGACGTTTCGCTGTCAACCAGCTTGATCACGAGCAAATTTTATAATGGCACAAAGGTGATGAAAACTGGAAACGTGCGCAGAATGGAGTTACACGTCAGTGCGGGATAGTCACGTGATTAATCAAGGTCCCCTAAACATGTTAAGGGGTCTTGAGGTGCTACTATATTTACGATACAAGTAGTAATGCTAAAAGTTCAAAAGCTAAACGAGAAGTGAAGCAAAGTAGTAGCGCACACACATCAGCAGACAAATAATTTCCTACCGATGCAGCCATTCATGAGGACCGTTGAGTTCACCTCGCTTATACAAATGGCTTCAAGATAGGTCCGTTTATGCCAACTTCTCACATTATGATGCAATACTTCCCATTTGATATTGTGCTGGACGATATGCTGCGGATGAGATTCTTTGAAATGGTTAAACACTGTAGATGATTCTCTCTTGAAGTGCTCGTGAAGTCGAGATTGTACAGTGCGTGTTGTCTCCCCAATGTAAATTTTGTCACAAATAGAACATGAAATTCTGTATATGGCCCATTTACTAAAACATCTACCTTTCTGTTTTGCAGAGGAGCACGTTTCACAGGCTGTCGAGCATTCCTTTCGTTCTTTAGGAGGATGTAGGATTCTTTTGAGAGATCTTCCAGAGGTGAAACAAATACGAATTTTCTCAGTGAGACCAGTCCTTCGTAATACTCCTAGGACTTTTCTTTTGTGATCCTCACCAAGGAAAGGAACTTTAAGGACACTTTTGTTTGAGGAAACTTCATTTTCTCTCGATTTGGGATTATGAAAAATTTGCAAAGTTTTGTGCAAAAAATGATTGGGATAACCATTCCGTCGGAAACGATTGAGCACTCTATCAATAGATATGTCCATGTTTTGGTTATTTGTGGAGCGAGTTTTGGCTCGGTGTAGCTCTCCCAAAACAACAGAACGCTTGCGTGATACAGGTCCACTAGATTGCCATGGATAGATGGAACCGCTATGAATCTCTTTGAAGTATAAGCGAGATTCAAAACATCCATTTTCAATATATGTTTCACAATCAAGAAATGCCAATATTCCATCGGTAGGTAGTTCCATAGTAAACCTTATAGATTGTGAGGCTGAGTTGCTTATATCCAAAATCTCTTCATGGGAAATATTCCGAGGCCATATAAGGAAAAGATCATCTATGTATCTTTTCCAATTGGTCCCAACAGGCAATTTGCTCAAAATCAAATGTTCAATATAGTCCATGTAGATAATTGCCACGGATGGCGCGAGAGAATTTCCCATGGAAAGACCATCATTCTGTCTATAAGTAGCACCATCTTGTAAAATGAAGTCATTTTCCAGTGCCAATTTAACGAGAGAGATTATATCCCTATTGTCCATTTGAATAAACGTATCATCATATTCCGAGTTTATGAAAAGAAAATTCTCCAGAACGGTAAACATACCAACATCTCCATCTCCATCTCGACGTGGAATACTACCATAAAGATTGGCAACATCCAGGGAACCAAACCCTCCGATATCATTACCATTTTGCTGCTTCATCCAATTAACAAAAGTAGCAGAATCCGATAAATGAGAATCAACCAGAAATAACAAATTCGAAAAACAAGAAGCCAGTTTCTTGGATAGTGATACTCCTGGACCATCCATAGCAGCAACTATAGGTCTTCCCCTAAGTTCCCCGATCTTGTGGTCTTTAGGCAGGACATAGGCCGAGCTCTCCATAGGTTCTGAACATTTACATGAAAGAATCCATTCAGCAATACGAGGTTGATGGTCACTATACCTTTGAGCAATTTCTGACAATTCACGATTAAATTTGGATTGTCTGGAATTAGGCTTGGCACTCCTCACTCTTTCGAAATTTCCTGACTCCACGACAGAATCTCTCAGCATCTTGTTGTACTCCTCCTGCTTCAAAGAGATAACTCGTGAAGTCTTATCCGTAGGTAGTATGACATAGTCCTTCCGAATGGTAGACAATTCTTTCAGATTTCTTTGCAAAGCAGATACACAAGTAGATGGAGAGGGTGTACTCATAGATCCAAATAAATTAAGTATCCCTCCGGAAAACTCATTTATTACCGATAGAGATTCTCCATCCGCCTTCTGTCTATCTGCTTGAATCTGCAAGTCGGCTTTCAATTCATTGAGTTTCTCTTTCCGTTGATTCGAACTGTCGCAAGAGACAGTGAGAGAAGGGCCTTGATTCAAAAAATTATTTAGGCTCTCTGAAATAGGAGCTTCAGCTGTATTTGTAAATCCTCTCACACTATCCAATTCGGTAGAATGGACAAATGATCTCTCCTTCTTCCGTAGTAGGACATTCAATTTATTGTATTTAGTTTTCTGTAGATCCAGCTCTAACTTGTTCAACAGCTCCGTATCATGTTCTTGAAATGGGAAAACATACTTAGGGGAAGACCTATAGTTGCTGCTATGGATGGTCCAGGAGTATCACTATCCAAGAAACTGGCTTCTTGTTTTTCGAATTTGTTATTTCTGGTTGATTCTCATTTATCGGATTCTGCTACTTTTGTTAATTGGATGAAGCAGCAAAATGGTAATGATATCGGAGGGTTTGGTTCCCTGGATGTTGCCAATCTTTATGGTAGTATTCCACGTCGAGATGGAGATGGAGATGTTGGTATGTTTACCGTTCTGGAGAATTTTCTTTTCATAAACTCGGAATATGATGATACGTTTATTCAAATGGACAATAGGGATATAATCTCTCTCGTTAAATTGGCACTGGAAAATGACTTCATTTTACAAGATGGTGCTACTTATAGACAGAATGATGGTCTTTCCATGGGAAATTCTCTCGCGCCATCCGTGGCAATTATCTACATGGACTATATTGAACATTGATTTTGAGCAAATTGCCTGTTGGGACCAATTGGAAAAGATACATAGATGATCTTTTCCTTATATGGCCTCGGAATATTTCCCATGAAGAGATTTTGGATATAAGCAACTCAGCCTCACAATCTATAAGGTTTACTATGGAACTACCTACCGGTGGAATATTGGCATTTCTTGATTGTGAAATATATATTGAAAATGGATGTTTTGAATCTCGCTTATACTTCAAAGAGATTCATAGCGGTTCCATCTATCCATGGCAATCTAGTGGACCTGTATCACGCAAGCGTTCTGTTGTTTTGGGAGAGCTACACCGAGCCAAAACTCGCTCCACAAATAACCAAAACATGGACATATCTATTGATAGAGTGCTCAATCGTTTCCGACGGAATGGTTATCCCAATCACTTATCATAAAAGTTTCATTCTTCTCATATCTAGCATGTTTAATGGTGCAGTTGAAAACGCGGAAACTCATTGCGATACTTAGTATTACCCGAACTCTGACCAGTCACGCTGTCTCTTTGAAAAGCAACGACAGAATGAGAATAAACATCAAGCAGTCATCGTAAGTTACACACACGGAACGCAATTCACTGGATGGTCAAATGCTGTAAAAGCAAAATAACAACTATGCAACGGTACTGACAAAAGAAAAATAAGTAGTTAAATGAAAATTACGAAAAGTGCGACAGAACAAAAATGGACAAGATATCAGCAGAAGCTCAAAAACTAAGGTCATGCAATCGTCCAGCAAGTAGAAATACATGAGCGAGACTAGGGAATAAGCCTACAAGAGTGCGTGAAGTCCTTCTGTATGCACAAAGAAGGCTTGGTAAGGCGTATGAAGACAGCCTCGCCAATCCTCAGATCAGATTTGTTCTGAAGATTATTATACATTATGCTATATATATATTATATATTATTATAAATTATGTTTAATGGTATTTAAATAATAAAATCTTAAGTATAAAATAGATTAACACAAATAATTTGCAAAATATTCACTTTTTTTAAAAAATTGATCAGATATTTTTTGACCCCAGGAACATGATCTCCTCAAAAACTGAAATTTTTGATATGAAAATGTTCATTGCATGCTGACTTACTTGTTTTGAGTTGACAGCATAGAGTCAGTATATATTAGGTAGAGTGTCAACTGAAAAAATGGTGGCACAATGAAAATTATTCTACCAAATGATTCAGCTTTTGGTACTTCTATTCATTCTCCCTCCCCCCCCGCATTTTTCAAGTTTTCCAAAATCATCAAATTTCTCCAAAGCTAGTCACATAGGGTTTAGAATTGACTTCATCTGTCACTGAGTGACACTGCAACACGACTGAGAAGTCTTACTTGAACTCTGGGATGAAGGATTGGTTCCTTGGATACTCAGTTAGAATACAAGGCACAGCTGCAATCATGACCTTCGTGTGATTGTTGTTTACAGACAAATGACGAGCAGTTGTCTAATTCTGAGGCTGTAAATGTTCTATAAGTCAAATAATTGAGGAGTTTTATACACTAAACGTTATGCCACGTTAGTGAGAACAAGTAGGAGCAAGAGAAGATAGTTGACAATGCAACACTTCTGAGTGTCAACAATTGTGGGGGGAGGGGAAAGAATAGAAGTACCCAGCTTTTTACTAAGACTATGCGATCTTTGCCGTTATGCCCCCTCCAAATATTAATCCCCCTCCACTGTCATTCCTCTCAAACTTCATCAACAATTCAGTCCAATAGAAAATATAAATGCGTAAATACTGCCTATCCTTCTTCCGAATGTCACAGCAATAAAAAATGACTCATGACTCATATAATACAAATGACTCATATAATGACGTCTTCGCACGATCTTAACGTAAGGTTAACATTGTATCAGTCAGTGTAGTAGGATATGGCAACTAACTGTTTTGAAACTGTTTATTACTAACTGTAATGAAAACTGTTTTCAGCATATTTTGGGAGACATCATCTCCTTCTGTCCTCCTTCATAGAGGTAAGGTATATAAAAGATAATTTGGATTAAAGTTTCGTGTTTTTTGAGTGGAGGGGCTTAATATTTTGATTTCAAGGAAATGCATTAGTGGAGGGGATCCAGACTATGTTCCCGATGTTTGAAATATTTTATCAATTCTTAAATTGGTAAATTTTGCAAAACTGTTCGTGTGTTTACTGACTGGCGATTCTATACTTGTATATTTATATTTAAGTAGCACGGAACTTGTTAGATATCAAATAGAATGGAAATTTCTGATAAGAATCTAAAAAATCGATTTTAGAGAAAAATCAAGTTGCTTATCAAATGAATTTCATGAACCGAATAATGATCTATTTCATACAAAAAAATGACAACCTATTCTACTTTCTGGCTCAATTTTCGAGTTTTCTAACTTGAAAAATTTACTAAACAGTTTTTTTCCAACAGGATCTGCTAAGTTAGGACACTTGTCTAAATGATTAACTTACTGAGTTAACTTTAGCATTAATGAAAGTTCCTGTGTATAATTGAGCTATAAATGGCTAAAATCATTACTCCATGCGGTTAGAATTGAACTACGAGTATATTTATGGAAAATAATTCCATTTTGTTATGTATGATTATATCATTCGCTTTAACTCTTATTTATTATCTGAATAAGATTGTATGTGAACCCATTTGGTGTTTATCTTAAAGTTAGTTATGATCTTTGTCTAGATTTGGCTGATATAGACTTAATTATGTTATGTCACGCTTTCAGTGTCAGGCAATTTGTGACATGATCAAGCGTGAGCAAAAGCAAGACTGAGCCTTATTGTAGCAGTCACTTCCATCGAAGCCAATAAGACGAACACTACTTCTCCAAGGTAGTCACGACTCGAAGGATTTGAAAAGTAATTATCTTTCTTCTGCATTGCTGTATGTATGTCAATTCTGCGCTAGTTCCTTCAAAATAGTAAAATAAATTGCACATATCACTTGTGGTACTACGTAGCAACAGGAAATCATTTAATAAAATATAAAAAAATAAACGTTGTTTATGCTCGGAAGCATATTGGGCCCGGAACCTTTCTTCCATGTGGCCGAGTTGTTCATTGTCCCACTCGAAACTGCCATCTCAATGGAAATGTAACTAATGCTGAGTTGTTTCTCCATCTAATACTCTATAGTTGACACTCCAATATACTTGCTCTATAGCGCAGTGCCTCCTATCGACGAGTACAGCGGAATGGATAGCCTCACAGAGCATCTCCTTTAGACAAATTGAGTGCAATGTCTACAACTGGGGAATGCAGTTGATTGGAGAGCCTCCAGCACAACTCCCTCGGACAAATGGAGAGCAATGCCTCCAACCGTGAAATGCAGCGGATTGAAGAACCTACAGAGCAGCTGAATTATACAAGTGGAGTTATGTATTAATCAATGCTTCCCGATCAGCTTCAACAAGATACAGAGAGACCGTTCAGAGGTACTTCCCATCATCCGGAAAGTACATTGATAAATAAATATACTAATGAACGATTTACAGCGAGCGTGGAGAAATGGTTCGAACGGAGAAGAAGAGTAAGATGGTATTAATGTCATCGTTAGAATGGGCATCGTAAGAAAGTAATTCGTTTTGCGGTTAGAAGGGTGAAACAGTTGAAGGCACCCACTGCTGGGAGGGATGATGCCAAAGATGATAAACTTTTTGGTATTTTTACCATTCACGAGTGAAGATAAGTGTCCTGAGACCAGAAATACTTGGCATAAATGTAATCTTTCATCTCATCTCTCTGTCTCTTTTACTGATCCTCCTTTATCTATGATTTTACGTCAAGAGTTGCATTTATAACAACTGTGAGTTTTGTAGACACAGTAGTAGTAAGCTCATCCCAGGCGCAAGTCCAAAATGCGCAAACCCCCCCTGTCCGGAAGGTGAGGGAGTTCGCCAAGGATGTGTTGGGAGGAATGGGTCCGAGAGGAGGAAACTGGTCCCCCCCTGGAAGGAAGGCAGGAGTTTTTGGGTAAGGGTTGGGCAGGAAGGTGATAGGAATGTGTGAGGGATAGAGTTGGAAAGGGGTAGGTGTTGATGGTGTTTGGGATGAGAAACGTTGGAAATCGTCATGAAGGAGGGTTCGGATGGGAAAATGGAGTGCAGATTCGGACTCAACGTGAAATGTTGGGTTAGGAAGGATGTTTCCAGCAAAATCGGAGAGAAAAAAATTTGAGGACGTCCCCCCCCTCCTGTCAAACTTCCAACTTTGGTTCCAGAGATGGTAGAAAGTCGTGCAATAGCTCATTTGAAAGCTAAGAGTGAGAAAAATGCAGTGGAAAGCTCTGTTTGGTCCACTTTTCCTGGGTTGAGGTAGGAAAATGGCAGGAATGAAAAAGGAAAAGAAAAGGAAAATGTCAGAGTTGAAAAAGTCAGGATTTGGAGGTTTTGGGATGAGAAAGTCCATTTTTCGGTATGAAGAAGGTCTCGGATGGGAAAATGGAGTGAATAATTCTGACGTTTTGGTCAATGTTGGGTGTAGGAACTTCTTTCCAGCGACATCGGAGAGAAAAATTTTTGAAGACGTCCCCCCCCTCGGCAACGATCTTCCAACTTTGGTTCCAGAGATGGTAGAAAGTCGTGCAGTAGCTCGTTTGAAAGCTGGGAGTGAGACAAATTCAGTGGAAAACATGGCTTGTTCCTACCTGCCTTCGTTTAGAGGTGAGACGTTATTGAAAATTTTGGACATTGGCGAAAAACGACAGAGTTAGAATGTTTATGAAAATCGCTGTAGCGGGTGAAGCAAGCCTCGGACGGGAAAACAGAGACCAGATTTGGAATCAGCGTCAAATTCTGCATCGTCATGGTAAATTTGAAAGCCATCGGAGAGAAAAAAAATTTTCATCATTTTTCCGAAAAACGAGTTAAAATTTTTGCGATGTCTGTGGGCTGTAGAGCCAAAACGAAGCATCGGATGGGAAAACGGAGGGCAGATTCGGATTCAGCGTCAAATTCTACATGGAGTTGGTGAATTTCCAGCTCAATCGGAGCACTAGAACCGGAGATAGACGGGTTTTAAGTTTTTGGATGACGGGTATTACGTCATCAGCTGATCGCCACAAACTATATAAGTGGAAACTCTGCTTGTGGAAGTCAGTTCTCCTCCCGACTGGGTTGGGGTAGGTGAACTCCGGAGCTCCGATGATAGCATTGGAAATCTGAAAAACCGGGTTTCTGTAAGAAACCGACTTAGAAAATTTCATTGCTGAAGTCAGCTAAGGCGTCAGACTTAGAGGTTCGCCAGGAGATGGCCTTCGTCTCCAGGCCATAGAAGACTCCAAAACTTTAAAGGCTTGTAACTTTGCTTCTACAAGTCTGTTTGACTTGATTCAAAAAAAAGGTTCGGTCGCTATTGACCTTCCCAAAGAGATAGACTACTAATAAAATTTCATAAGTAGTGCTAAAAAGTTGAAAAATTTAAATTCACTAGTTTTGGAGGTTTTCTGGGGTTTTCGACCCTGCTGAAGTCAACTAGAGGATTTTTAATGATGTCTGAGCCAGTCTTCTCATGTTAGAAGCAGCTTTTCACTGAAAGCGAGCAAGACACGGAGAGTTTTGCTGTAATATTCCACTGACAGGGTGTTCCTTCGGGACGGCGGACGATACCGTAGTGATAAGTGTGGCAAGGGAGTGTGTCATAGTTTAGACCGAAACCGCTGAGGCAACTCATGTCTCATGTTGGGCATTTGACACAGTTCTCAACGTAGCACTTTGAAAGCCAATCGGTTGAGTCTGAGCTATCTTGTCATGGGTGGCCTCTAAACATCTCCATTGCAAAACGCTGGTGAATCAAGCTCTCTACGGCTTGCTATCAAGCTGATCAAAGCAACGACTTACCAACCTCCTGTAAATAACTCCACCGATTTTCATGTCTGGCGATCAAGTCATGGACGGTGCAAGTCATGGAGATTTTCGGTGTCATACTTCCTGTGTGTGGGCGTTCTTTCGAGACAGCGGTGAAGTCCGTAGCGATGAGTACTGCACGGGACGTGGGCAGTGGTAATCCTTGTGAAACCTCTCTGCGTCATGTTTCCAAGTGGTTGCCTTTCGTCTCAACGTTGTACTCTGACCGCCAGGGCGACATTTAGCTATCTGCCACAGGTTACCTCATAAAATCTCCATTGCACTTGTCTCCCGACAGTTGGTCATTGGGAGAATGAACCATCAGTTCTTCTTGTCTCTATCACAGACATGAAATGATGAAGGGATGAAACGGGAGGACATTCATGCGCCACACGCAGCACATCACAGACTTCTCTCTTCGCTAGTGAACAAGCTCTTGTCAGTGTCGTCAGAAAGTGTATCATGGTTTGCAAAAGCAAAGTTTAGTCAAATAGTTAATGAAAATAAAGTTTAATCATCGAAGGTTTATTCATCAGTCTAGTCAGAAAGTGTATCATGTTGTACAAAGGTTTTACTGCATTGCAAAAGTTTTACTGCAGCACAGTTGATGTATAGTTAGATAGTTTGATCATTGAAGTCGTATTCGTAAGTCTAGTCAGAAACTTCATCATGTTGTACAAGAGTTTTACTGCAGCACAGGTTGATGTATAGTTAGAAAGTTTGATCATGACGTTTATTCGTAAGTCTAGTCAGAAACTTTATCATGTTGTACAGAAGTTTTACTGCAGCACAGGTTGATGTATAGTTAGAAAGTTTGATCATTGAAGTCGTATTCGTAAGTCTAGTCAGAAACTTTATCATGTTGTACAAAAGTTTTACTGCTACACAGGTTGATGTATAGTTAGGAAGTTTGATCATGACGTTTTACGAAACACAAATGTCATAAAATGTAAGCGCTAGTGTAGTCAAATAGTTTACTGCGACACACGTTTGAGTAAGTAAAGTTTGATCATTGAAGTTGTATTCGTGACATGGTTTGTAAAAGTTCTACTGCTACACAGGTTGATGTATAGTTAGAAAGTTAGATCATGACGTTTATTCGTGAGTGTCGTCAGAAGGTGTATCATGGTTTGCAAAAGCAAAGTTTAGTATAGTCAAATATTTTTATTGTAACAGGTTGATGTATAGTTAGAAAAGTTTGATCATGATGTTTTATGAAACACACATGTCATGAAATGCAAGTGTTAGAGTAGTCAAATAATTTACCTCGACGCACGTTTGAAAATAAAGTTTGATCATTGACGTTGTATGACTGACCGAACTCATCACAGCAGTAGAAAGTTTTATCGAAAAGGTTTTACTGCACAGTGTAGATTGTCTTGTAACTTACTTTCACAGCACTAGAAAGTTTTATCGAAAAGGTTTTACTGCACAGTGTAGATTGTCTTGTAACTTACTTTCACAGTGTTAGAAAGTTTTATTGGAGACAGTTGGCAAATGTTTTCCTATTAGAAAATTCAAACTCCATTACTGTTAGATTAGCTTCATCAGGTTTACTAATAGCAGTTTTCTACTGCAGTGAGACTGAGAGTTTAGAATGTTATATGAAAACAGTGTTCACCACAGTGCTAGAAAGTTTTACTGCACTGTGTAGATTGTTTCACACAAGGTCTTATAGTCAGCGTTGAATGTTTTATAAAACCAGATGTTGTCACAAACGTTGAGTGTGTGAGAGCTAGTTCCATGACATTGAATCGGGTGGGTCGTAAAGTCCATAATCCAAGGCTAGGCTCCTCTACGGTCGGATTTAGGGTTTTATATCACATGCGTTAACCATTCGTGTAGAATACGTGAAGCACATGCTCGCTTAAAAGTCTAAACGCAAATGTTGAAATAAGTTTTGTAAGAAGTCTTTGACAGGTTGTTGTGAAACTTAGCGAACGTTGAAAAAAGTTTTATAAAATGTTTCTGCAGTCACACTCGTTAGCGTACCAGCTTTACTAAATGTGTTGTTTGCCTTTATCAAATTGAATGCGTGTGTTTTGTAAATAAAGACAGCGTGTTTGCACTCTGCATCGACAGCATACAAGTATACACATAACAACCTGTAACGTTGTAAGTCGAATGCATATGAGATAGGAAACACTCAAAGCATGTGTGAGATAAAAATCAACCTGCTAGATGAAGTGAAACACAAAAGTGTCACAACTAGTTGACGGGAAATAAAGGAGAACTGTGACAACGTATACACTCATCATAGACAGATGAACATATAGTCTAACTTTCTGACATTCAAATGAAAGTCGTAAACATGAACCGCAGTGTAAGAAACTTTATGACAACAACTTTATGTTGGTAAAACTTTCATAGATTGCAGTCGCGTTGAAAGCTGATATAAAGACCCGTAGAAACGCATAAGTCTTAGTTCAACGACTCGACCCTTGAACTCACACAATGAACACGTCTGTGTAGAAAACTCATCAGTAGGAAACAGCAAAGCATGTCATTGAATGATCAAGTCAGTGGAATTATTTCATGAGTATGAAACAGCGAACATTAGGACTGACCTTGAGCATGAAAGGTTAGAATCAACGTTTGCTTTTCATGTACATAACAAATGAAACCGTGTCTCATTTCTAAACGAATCGTGCATTGATCATAGAATCAACATTGAAACCTGCATCCAGTGATTTTCTGTGTGAATGCAGACGATGTAAAAATGACACACGGATTGATATTTAACATTGCTTGCATTAGTCAACATGCTGCCATTCAAAACGTTTATCATAAAACCTATCAGTGAAAAAACCCCTCCTGTGCCCACAAAGAATCATAAGTGCACTATGACGTCTGTCTGTCGCACTGCCCCTCAGCAGATAGAGTAGAACACAAAGATGAATGACAGCGCAGCCGGTTGGCGAGCGTCTGTCGCGCTAGCCTCTCAGCAGATAGAGTAGAACACAAAGATGTACGCACTCTCTCTCTGGCACCCGTCTGTCACATTAAACAGAGAGCTATCGCATCTGTCCCACGAGCAAGGATGCAGGAACGTATCGTTACCTCCCACCTAGCTGATTTCCACACAGCTCATTGCTATCGCGCCGGAAGGGAGATTCACGCGATAAATGCATCTAGGTTTGTTGAGTGGTTGAGGATGGCAGTCAATGAAAATATGTCTTCCCCTTTCTTCCTCCAACCATAAATTTAGAGCAATATGATTGCACGAACCAGACATTTGAAAGGCTGTATGATTCTCATATAAAGCAGAGTCTCGTGTATTTTACTATCATAATCATGTCCGAGAAGACGACTGCTCAAGTTACCCCATATAGGATTACTTATATTGGCGAAACTTTTCTCTCCGATGTGTGTGAGGATATAGTATTTCAGTTTATGAAATACTATTTCTTGTTCGGTGAATCGAACGTTATACCTCCACCCGAATCTCCAATGATGGATCTGCAGGAATCTCCGAGTGAGACCGAGACGGTGGGGAGCGAGGCCGAGATGGTAACCAGCGAGAGCGAGACGGTCGAAAGAGAGGACTCGGAAAGTGATAACATGGAAAGTGTTGATGTCATTGTGATATCGGATGTTGAAGTAAGAGTTTTACACATGCATACGAATGGCTGTCATGTCAACTCGTTAATGTTTTCTTTCAGTGATGGAGTGAGTGATGGGCGTTCTTTAGTTCATAAAATCATCATGCACACATACAGCACACTGTTTCACCACATTTCCTCGTGAATGCATCATGAGTTCTTATAAGAACTTCCTTCTAATGCAGCTAAAGCGGTCCCAAGCCCGACACATATCTTCGGATATGGAATGCAGAGGGACGAATATATGATGAATGGAATGAAGGGAAGCCAAACTTGCACCACATGCAGCCACAAACACATTTCTATCTTCATTAAGATGACATTCAATCACTTGAATTCTAATGTGACCTAATCCTTAGATCTCAGTACAGTCAACTCTCTAACGTACTTATTAAACCTATTATCTCTAACTTTTCAAACACTGAAAGGATTCTAACATGATTTCGAACTTTGCAAACATCAACTTTATTTCTAACGTTACAAACAGTGAAATGCTTGTGACACTATTTTATACTTTACCTATCTTGCAAACACTGAAAGGATTCTAACATGATTTCAAACTTTACAAACATCAACTATATTTCTAACGTTGGAAACAGTGAAGTGAATCTGACTTCATTTATATTTCACCGATCTTACAAACAGCGACATGGTGATAACTTATTTCTAACTTTACAAACAGTAAAATGGTTGTAACTTTATTACTAAGTCAATCCACTCTATTGAAACGACAAGAAAACGACACAGTATGACCATGATATGTTATTGAAACCCACACAGCTTTTTTGTTATACTACCAATTCATTTCATGTCTTCTATCCTATACACTCAAAACCTGCAACGACATTTATTCTATTACACCTGAAATCTATTGACATGTGATACATTACATTAAATCTTCGATATCAAATACTATCATGAAACAACTAGCAGTACCTGACTCTAAACATGCACTGATTCCCACATTTATGACATAAGTAATTTTTCTATCATGTGTGACTACATACTCATCAATATGAAAGGCTTGCAGTGACTTAACTCTTAATGTGTCCATGTCGAGCTTTTGGAAATAACTTTTCATGTACAGTTGACATACAATCAATTTCAACGGATGCTCCAGTCATAGCATGTTATTCCTGCTTTCGCACTCATGGTGTCATGATGCATCAACAAGTTGCTTCTATCTAACTTTTACATGAATAAACCAAATGCCCTGATGCTATATGATACTGTCTCGATATGCTATTGTTGTTTCTTTTAACTATGTCACTGATTCAAACTGTTAATTACACTACCTATTCATTAAACTTTGCAACCTCAATCTTTGCTTTCATCGAATATGAACCTCTAATTTACATACAACAACTATGATATGTGTTTTATCTTATACACTCAACCAGTAGAGACATTCATTCTATTACATCCATGAACATAATGTGATAAAATTCACATCATCTCAAAACCCTTTAACAGCGCTTGTCTTCAAACATATGCTGAATCATACACACACAGCTTGTTTGTTACACTACCAATTCATTTCAATGTGGGCTAATCTTGCATCACTCATTTCATGTAACACAACTTTTCACTTTAATTATTCCTACAATGTTACTGCAGTGGTCTCAACACAATCCCTACCATGTATTCTAACACTCTAATCACTGTGCAATGACTGTTGTGAATTGTATCGCATTCATGCACATGCCCCAGGCTTGTAAATTCCTGTTACACAGGTGTGAGAAGGTTATGAGAATCTAAGATGCTTCACCGGTTCATTTCAATTTACACGAGTAACATTTGATGCTTTCATGTCTAGTAACATGTATGAGTTACTTCATCACTCTAGTTTAATGGAGACTTTGATTATTCATTCTTAGCTCGCTGAAGATGAGTGTTTGTATCACACTGTGAAGAGAGATTGCAAACTAATGAAGATAGAAATTTGATATCTGTATACGTTTGGCGTGTGAGTGGCCATCCTTTCATCCCTTTCATCAATTTTCAACCCAACCTCTGAGTTCAACGGGCTTGGAACCGTCAGAAAGTGAAAACACTTTCTGGCCTCATTATGGGTAGCCTCATAAAGGCTGTTTGGGACATTCACTAGCCTCATGAAGGCTGTTTGTAGCGTTCTCCGACTCCTCTCTACTTTTGCTCGAAGATCTCTGTAAGAAAGAAAAATAATGTTAGAGTTGATTGAGAGACAATGACGTTCGAGTAACTTACTAGGAATTTTCCTCTTCACTTTTCTCACTGAAAAATCATGCAGTCGACCGTCTACCTCCATACTGATATGAATGCAGGTGACCCCACCTCCCTCGTAGCACTCCTGCGTGGTGTTTAAATCATCTGTAACAGTAGGCACGTCACATACTTGGTTTCTGTAGATTGGCAGGTGTACCTCTACGTGTCTTCTCTTCATTTCCTTGTTGATGTCTTCAGCCTGACTAAGTCTCCTCTTCAGCTCATGATTTTCTTCTCTCATCCCTTGACAGTTCCTCTCTATCACACCAAGTCTGGTAACCTCCTGCCTCTGATGATTCAACTCGGATACTACCTCCTCATAAGCCATCTCCTTCTCCTTCCATTCCCGCCTCTCTTTCATTAATGTTTCCTCTCTCTTCTGCAGCTGTAATACTTCCTCCTGTAAGACTTTCACCGTTCCCACTTTAATTTCTAGTTTGGCTATGTCCTGCACTATCTCTTTATTTTGTCTATTCATGGCCTCATAGCGATCTTTGAGCAGCATGTAGTGGGCTTGTTGTGATGCTTTCACCTTCAACTCATCTCTATCTAGAGCTCTTGTTTGTTCGCGTATACCGCCTTTCTTTGGCGTAGAAGTGTTAAGTGGCTCCTCTACATGTTCAGATGCGCGCTCAGATACATGTTCAGATTCCTGTTTACCACTCATGAAAACGGCTCTCACCTCCTGTACTTCCCCTTCCTCCTCACTGCTGCTTGTATCGCTGAGGAAATGATCGCTCCCATTATCATCCAAGTCGACAATGTGTCTTACAGCCGCTCTCTCCTCCTGCCTTCGTCTATACAAGTCATCAAACCACTTTTTGAAGTGGCAGTTAGAAATAGACGCACTAGGACACTGGTCATGTCTTTTCCTAAATTCGACAAAGTCAGAGTCTGCTTCCACAGCATGATGGACGCATGTCTTTATTTCAAAGACCTTATGCTCCCCAATGTGTTCCACCTGTCTCAAGTGCTTTTTGTATTCGGTCCCTCTGTATACTTTATCGCATGAACATCTTGTGACGCTGTAGCGCGAAGACTTTGATAAAACCATGTTGAAACTGCAAGATAAAAGTTAGTTATTTACTACAGTTCTCACAAGAAAGCACTGCTTATCAGAAACATGTTTGTAATAAATGGCATAGGACAGACAATGATGACCCTAACCTTAAGACCCTAGTGTTAGAAAGTGTATCAGTCATGCCTGTAAGATCTGACTTTAAATCTCTAACTTAGGACGTTTGATAGAAAACGTCAGACGACTCACCGTTGAAAGGAGGAAACAGGAGTGACATTGGATGGGGAGAAGCGCCTTACATACTTCTCTCTCACAAAGACAGAATATGCCAATGTCCAAATTTGGTCATCTCTCCTTCAAACGATTTCATCTCGCCATATTTGGAATCTCAACCGCTGATTTGCCTGACTGACGCACGGAGTCAAGATTGCCATAAATGGACACTCTCGCTTCGTTGTGACGGAAGGGGAATGACGCTCGACTCACGCTTTGTGACAGCAATCTCTTTATCCTGAGTGGCAAGTTTGTATGACCCTCAAGTGAACTGAATGTATCCGAAGATGAAAAGATTGAATAGTTCCTAGCGTGTGATAAAATACATGGAATGACAAACGTACAGATGCTCACAATGATACTTAGGGGCTTCACACCATTTGAATGTTCTCTTATATCATGCTCACTTTCGAAGAGGCTTGATTCAATGGTTCATTCGAAGGATGCTTGTAAAGTTCAATACTGCATTCCCATGACATTTCAATTTTATGTGTTTATACAAGTGTATAAGCTTTCAGTGGACTCGCATCGTCCTATAAAGTGTTCGTTTACGCAGCGCATGAAGCTATATCTCTCAATGACGTTGAACTCAATCTCTCTCTCTCTCACACACACACACATTGTCACTTTAACCATGACTGGAATACAGTTCTCACACATGAACTTTATTTCTAACGTTACAAATGCTGAAAGGATTCTAACATTATTTTATACGTCCCCTATCTTACACATACTGAAAGGATTCTAGCATGATTTCAAACTTTACAAACAGTGAAATGCTTGTGACACTATTTTATACTTTACCTATCTTACTAACACTGAAATGATTCTGACAAAATTCCTAACTTACAAACAGTGACATGGCGACGACTTTGTTTTATACTTCGCCTATCTTGCAAACACTGAAATGATTCTGATATTATTCCTAACGTTACAAACAGTAAAATGGTTGCAACTTTATTACTAAGTCAATCCACTCTTTTTGAAGCCCAACTTTATGTGAAAAGAAAACGAGACAGTATGTACATGATATGTTATTGAAACCGACACAGCTTTTTGTTACACTGACAATTATATTATAAAAAATATTTATTAAAAATTATTAAAAATAAAAATAATTAATAATAAAGTTCAATATGCGTGGTACCACAAACCAGGCCATTCCGACATAACCTTAAGAAGGGACTCTTTCGTGCCCAATCATGTTAAAAGTAGTTTCATTAATAACCGCTTAAAAGATATAAGTAATCGGTGTAGCAATGAAGTGATGCAAAAAGAAAAAGTTAGCGAATTTAATGACATTCTAATTAAAAATGGCTACAGTAACAAGAATTTTTCCAAGAAAAGGAACAAGCATAGGAGTAGAAATAAAATCAAGAACCAAAATAATTGTTATTTTAAAGTTCCATTTATCAGCGATAAATGCAATAGAAAAATTAATAAAGCAGTTAAGAAGTTTGACTTACCTGTTACAGTTATTAATGAATACGGTAGACAGACGGTAAACCAAATAAGGAAAAATAAAAATTTCTATAATACTTGTAGCTGTCAAATCTGTAAATGTTTACCTAAGTTTAAATGTAGTGATAAATACGTAGTATATAGGTACACTTGTAATAAATGTGGAGAATGCTACATTGGAAAGACTGTAAGGAAATTCTCCACTCGGCACGCAGAACATAGACGTGCAATTATTAATAAGTCTGCATCCAGCGCTCTCTATGAGCATAATAAAAATAGACATAATGATCTAGGTAGCATCGAGGATTTTCAGATCGATTTCATTGCTAAGCTGACGAACACTCGAGACACAACATTCACTGAAGCAAAAGCTATTACACACTTGAGGCCAACAATCAATAGAAGACATGAATTACCTTGCTACAGTCTGCCTTCTCACTTTGATCACCTCACATTCAACAAGCAACACAATTCTTAATATCATTCACTTCTTTATAAATCTTCACACCGAGTTTGCAGACCGCCATTTGACCATCGACCGTTAAGAAGGCGCTGGACGCCGAAGGCCCGTCACGCTGTAACTTTAAATCCTTTTATTTTCGACCAATAAATTAGATCCGAGTCAGAAACTATCTTTACTTGCCTGTGGACTGACAATTCAGTTCAATGTGAGCTACTCTTGTATCACTCATTTTATGCGACATAACTTTTCACTTTACTTATTCCTGCAATATTACTACTATGTGTTCTAAACTTTATGAGTTCGCTTTCACTTCTATCTCACACTTTCTTCATCATCTAACCAAGTAAATGACATTAATGATACATTATCTGACTATACGCATTGAGTCACATTCTACACAAACAGATATTACTAACATGGATCATATAAAACGCCAAGTCTTGTCATAGGCTTGACTATGCTATGGTCTTAGTGATTTATCTATGTAACTTACACTTTTAAAACGCTAAATCCTTAAATCTCAACACAGGGTCACCTATTCTATGGATTTAGGAGTTTTGCTGTATAATTTAGTAAAGTTATGTCTCTGTCAGCATGCAACTTTTAAAATACAACACTGACTGATGAATGATCTTCATATATTCCTAACTTGGATAACAAGAAACTTTCCTGCGTTGACTATTATATATTTTCCTCATCAACTCTTTACACACTTATGATTCCAATCACTAAGTTACATACAACGCTTCTATTGAACATGCATCAATCACCTTTCAGCTGACCACATCAAATGTAAAGTGTATAACATAATGAGCATGTAACTATCTCTCATCAATGATATGAAATCTGTCTTTTCACCATGAAAATTGAGTCTTACCTTGAAAGTCATTTTATAAAGCGAACATATGCATCACGTATTCTACACTAAAAGAGATCGTTCATTTGTGTTATCCAAACCCCTAAGTCCCTAAATCCAACGGTAGGTAACCCTACCCCTTAGATGATGGACTTTAGCAGTTTAGCTATGTCATTCACCAATGGCTAAGTTAGTAAATGCATGTATACACTCTACAACAACAGTTATCATTGATGTATGTTATATAAAACGCTAAATCTCTAAGTCCAACCTTGACTGTCATTGCCTGCATTACTATAGAACATGTTGCTCTGATGATTCTTCCACCACCCTTACTCTTTCCATTTAAGGGGTAGTGAAGAAATAAATTCATGACTTCAGGTCAAAACCTCTCTCTACACACGTTTATATTTCACACCATGTAAAAGATCCTTTTCCACTTATCATAGGGGCTTTAAAACTTGAAACATGATGATTTCATGGCAGTTAGACCTTTGAAGATGTGTGTTGGACAAGTTTAGCACTTGTCATGAAGTTGAGTTCTCATCAGATGAATTTGATAAGAGCTTCTTCATTTTCTAAGAAAGATGGAGATCCTTGAATCTAGTGTTTGTGTGTGGCACAGTCTGTAACTTTTCTTTGTTAATAGAGTGGCCTCGAACGAATTGGTGACCGGGCCCTCGGAAGGACCGATGGAATACTTCGATTACTCGAAGTATTCCGGACGCTGAATTCTCAGCAACGCCAGATATTCTAGCGCCATGTCCCTAAATAAAGGGTTCTCCACAAGCTCATGTGGAATGAGGTGGACGGGGCAGCGAATTGCTTCGCCTTTCTCTGCCTGCAAAGCAGCCATGAGAAAGACTTTCCCCATCTTCACTCTACATCCACAGCGGAGCTCAAGGGTTCGGCTCATGTCAAAGAAAGCGATATCGAACGACATTGCATCAAACGACTTGTATTTGATGAATGAGTGTGAACGTCTCCCTTATATTTCTCACACATTTTTGTGACTGGCTAGCAAGACATTGAAGAATTGAACAAATCGACACTGTCCATGCTTTAACAGCAAATGGTGACTTGCGCGCGCGCGGAGTGTACAGTAACGAATTGTCAACGTGAGAATCCTTTCAGTCGCCCATGATAATCTCTCCAATGCGATAGCAATGAGCTGTGTGGGAATCAGCTAGGTGGGAGGTAACGATACGTTCCTGCATCCTTGCTCGTGGGACAGATGCGATAGCTCTCTGTTTAATGTGACAGACGGGTGCCAGAGAGAGAGTGCGTACATCTTTGTGTTCTACTCTATCTGCTGAGAGGCTAGCGCGACAGACGCTCACCAACCGGCTGCGCTGTCATTCATCTTTGTGTTCTACTCTATCTGCTGAGGGGCAGTGCGACAGACAGACGTCATAGTGCACTTATGATTCTTTGTGGGCACAGGAGGGGTTTTTTCACTGATAGGTTTTATGATAAACGTTTTGAATGGCAGCATGTTGACTAATGCAAGCAATGTTAAATATCGATCCGTGTGTCATTTTTACATCGTCTGCATTCACACAGAAAATCACTGGATGCAGGTTTCAATGTTGATTCTATGATCAATGCACGATTCGTTTAGAAATGAGACACGGTTTCATTTGTTATGTACATGAAAAGCAAACGTTGATTCTAACCTTTCATGCTCAAGGTCAGTCCTAATGTTCGCTGTTTCATACTCATGAAATAATTCCACTGACTTGATCATTCAATGACATGCTTTGCTGTTTCCTACTGATGAGTTTTCTACACAGACGTGTTCATTGTGTGAGTTCAAGGGTCGAGTCGTTGAACTAAGACTTATGCGTTTCTACGGGTCTTTATATCAGCTTTCAACGTGACTGCAATCTATGAAAGTTTTACCAACATAAAGTTGTTGTCATAAAGTTTCTTACACTGCGGTTCATGTTTACGACTTTCATTTGAATGTCAGAAAGTTAGACTATATGTTCATCTGTCTATGATGAGTGTATACGTTGTCACAGTTCTCCTTTATTTCCTGTAAACTAGTTGTGACACTTTTGTGTTTCACTTCATCTAGCAGGTTGATTTTTATCTCACACATGCTTTGAGTGTTTCCTATCTCATATGCATTCGACTTACAACGTTACAGGTTGTTATGTGTATACTTGTATGCTGTCGATGCAGAGTGCAAACACGCTGTCTTTATTTACAAAACACACGCATTCAATTTGATAAAGGCAAACAACACATTTAGTAAAGCTGGTACGCTAACGAGTGTGACTGCAGAAACATTTTATAAAACTTTTTTCAACGTTCGCTAAGTTTCACAACAACCTGTCAAAGACTTCTTACAAAACTTATTTCAACATTTGCGTTTAGACTTTTAAGCGAGCATGTGCTCCACGTATTCTACACGAATGGTTAACGCATGTGATATAAAACCCTAAATCCGACCGTAGAGGAGCCTAGCCTTGGATTATGGATTTTACGACCCACGCGATTCAATGTCATGGAACTAGCTCTCACACACTCAACGTTTGTGACAACATCTGGTTTTATAAAACATTCAACGCTGACTATAAGACCTTGTGTGAAACAATCTACACAGTGCAGTAAAACTTTCTAGCACTGTGGTGAACACTGTTTTCATATAACATTCTAAACTCTCAGTCTCACTGCAGTAGAAAACTGCTATTAGTAAACCTGATGAAGCTAATCTAACAGTAATGGAGTTTGAATTTTCTAATAGGAAAACATTTGCCAACTGTCTCCAATAAAACTTTCTAACACTGTGAAAGTAAGTTACAAGACAATCTACACTGTGCAGTAAAACCTTTTCGATAAAACTTTCTACTGCTGTGATGAGTTCGGTCAGTCATACAACGTCAATGATCAAACTTTATTTTCACAAACGTGCGTCGAGGTAAATTATTTGACTACACTAACACTTGCATTTCATGACATGTGTGTTTCATAAAACATCATGATCAAACTTTTCTAACTATACATCAACCTGTTACAATAAAAATATTTGACTATACTAAACTTTGCTTTTGCAAACCATGATACACCTTCTGACGACACTCACGAATAAACGTCATGATCTAACTTTCTAACTATACATCAACCTGTGTAGCAGTAAAACTTTTACAAACCATGTCACGAATACAACTTCAATGATCAAACTTTACTTACTCAAACGTGTGTCGCAGTAAACTATTTGACTACACTAGCGCTTACATTTTATGACATTTGTGTTTCGTAAAACGTCATGATCAAACTTTCTAACTATACATCAACCTGTGCTGCAGTAAAACTCTTGTACAACATGATGAAGTTTCTGACTAGACTTACGAATACGACTTCAATGATCAAACTATCTAACTATACATCAACCTGTGCTGCAGTAAAACTTTTGCAATGCAGTAAAACCTTTGTACAACATGATAAAGTTTCTGACTAGACTTATGAATAAACCTTCGATGATTAAACTTTATTTTCACAAACGTGTGTCGCAGTAAACTGTTTGACTAAACTTTGCTTTTGCAAACCATGATACATTTTCTGACGACACTGACAAGAGCTTGTTCACTTGCGAAGAGAGAAGTCTGTGATGTGTTGCGTGTGGCGCATGAATGTCCTCTCGTTTCATCCCTTCATCATTTCATGTCTGTGATAGAGACAAGAAGAACTGATGGTTCATTCTCCCAATGACCAACTGTCGGGAGACAAGTGCAATGGAGATTTTATGAGGTAACCTGTGGCAGATAGCTAAATGTCGCCCTGGCGGTCAGAGTACAACGTTGAGACGAAAGGCAACCACTTGGAAACATGACGCAGAGAGGTTTCACAAGGATTCCCACTGCCCACGTCCCGTGCAGTACTCATCGCTACGGACTTCACCTCTGTCTCGAAAGAACGCCCACACACAGGAAGTATGACACCGAAAATCTCCGTGACTTGCACCGTCCATGACTTGATCGCCAGACATGAAAATCGGTGGAGTTATTTACAGGAGGTTGGTAAGTCGTTGCTTTGATCAGCTTGATAGCAAGCCGTAGAGAGCTTGATTCACCAGCGTTTTGCAATGGAGATGTTTAGAGGCCACCCATGACAAGATAGCTCAGACTCAACCGATTGGCGTTCAAAGTGCTACGTTGAGAACTGTGTCAAATGCCCAACATGAGACATGAGTTGCCTCAGCGGTTTCGGTCTAAACTATGACACACTCCCTTGCCACACTTATCACTACGGTATCGTCCGCCGTCCCGAAGGAACACCCTGTCAGTGGAATATTACAGCAAAACTCTCCGTGTCTTGCTCGCTTTCAGTGAAAGCTGCTTGTAACATGAGAAGACTGGCTCAGACATCATTAAAAATCCTCTAGTTGACTTCAGCAGGGTCGAAAACCCCAGAAAACCTCCAAAACTAGTGAATTTAAATTTTTCAACTTTTTAGCACTACTTATGAAATTTTAGTAGCAAAGTTACAAGCCTTTAAAGTTTTGGAGTCTTCTATGGCCTGGAGACGAAGGCCATCTCCTGGCGAACCTCTAAGTCTGACGCCTTAGCTGACTTCAGCAATGAAATTTTCTAAGTCGGTTTCTTACAGAAACCCGGTTTTTCAGATTTCCAATGCTATCATCGGAGCTCCGGAGTTCACCTACCCCAACCCAGTCGGGAGGAGAACTGACTTCCACAAGCAGAGTTTCCACTTATATAGTTTGTGGCGATCAGCTGATGACGTAATACCCGTCATCCAAAAACTTAAAACCCGTCTATCTCCGGTTCTAGTGCTCCGATTGAGCTGGAAATTCACCATCTCCATGTAGAATTTGACGCTGAATCCGAATCTGCCCTCCGTTTTCCCATCCGATGCTTCGTTTTGGCTCTACAGCCCACAGACATCGCAAAAATTTTAACTCGTTTTTCGGAAAAATGATGAAAATTTTTTTCTCTCCGATGGCTTTCAAATTTACCATGACGATGCAGAATTTGACGCTGATTCCAAATCTGGTCTCTGTTTTCCCGTCCGAGGCTTGCTTCACCCGCTACAGCGATTTTCATAAACATTCTAACTCTGTCGTTTTTCGCCAATGTCCAAAATTTTCAATAACGTCTCACCTCTAAACGAAGGCAGGTAGGAACAAGCCATGTTTTCCACTGAATTTGTCTCACTCCCAGCTTTCAAACGAGCTACTGCACGACTTTCTACCATCTCTGGAACCAAAGTTGGAAGATCGTTGCCGAGGGGGGGGACGTCTTCAAAAATTTTTCTCTCCGATGTCGCTGGAAAGAAGTTCCTACACCCAACATTGACCAAAACGTCAGAATTATTCACTCCATTTTCCCATCCGAGACCTTCTTCATACCGAAAAATGGACTTTCTCATCCCAAAACCTCCAAATCCTGACTTTTTCAACTCTGACGTTATTCCTGCCATTTTCCTCCCTCAACCCAAGAAAAGTGGACCAAACAGAGCTTTCCACTGCATTTTTCTCACTCTTAGCTTTCAAATGAGCTATTGCACGACTTTCTACCATGTCTAACACCAAAGTTGGAAGTTTGACAGGAGGGGGGGGGGTCAGCACTTCTTCTCTCCGATTGAGTTGGGAAGACGTTCCTAGACCCAAAAGTGGCCAAAACGTCAGAATTATTCACTCCATTTTCCCATCCGAGACCTCCTTCATACCGAAAAATGGACTTTCTCATCCCAAAACCTCCAAATCCTGACTTTTTCAACTCTGACGTTATTCCTGCCATTTTCCTCCCTCAACCCAGGAAAAGTGGACCAAACAGCTTTCCACTGCATTTTTCTCACTCTTAGCTTTCAAATGAGCTATTGCACGACTTTCTACCATCTCTGGAACCAAAGTTGGAAGTTTGACAGGAGGGGGGGGGACGTCCTCAAAATTTTTTCTCTCCGATTTTACTGGAAACATCCTTCCTAACCCAACATTTCACGTTGAGTTCGAATCTGCACTCCATTTTCCCATCCGAGACCTCTTTCATGACGAAATTCAACTTTTCTCATCCCAAAACCACCCAACCCCGCCTTTTTCCAACTCTGCCGTTTTCAGAGATTCTACCCCTTGCTGCTCCTCCTTCCATCCTTCCCCACCCAACATTTCACGTAGATTCCACATCTGAACTCTACTTTCCAATCCGAACCCTCCTTCATGACGATTTCCAACGTTTCTCATCCCAAACACCATCAACACCTACCCCTTTCCAACTCTATCCCTCACACATTCCCTGCCCAACCCTTACCCAAAAACTCCTGCCTTCCTTCCAAGGGGGGACCAGTTTCCTCCTCTCGGACCCATTCCTCCCAACACATCCTTGGCGAACTCCCTCACCTTCCGGACAGAGAGGGGGGGGGTTGCGCATTTAGGACTTGCGCCTTGGATGAGCTTACTACTCACAGTTTTCTATAAACGATGAAGTTTGCTGAACAAATTTTGTGTGTATTGCATTGTTTGCACCAGGGATGCGGAGTCGGAGTTCCGGATTCCTATCATTTTTGCTGGAGTCGAAGTCCTATCAAATTATAGGACTCCGGACTCCGGCCTATAACTAGATCCGAAATATAATGCAAACAAATTATTTATCCTCGTGCATAGTTCATGTCAACTTTCTCTGTAAACCAAAAGTACAGAGAACCTGCTGCATGCAAAGTTTGTAATAGTTGAGGGAATGAACTGTGATAGTGAAAAAAGGATTGTCTTTCCACTCGGTGATTTAGCAGAGAAGACAAGCCTTCCTACGCGCCAAAAGTCACATCAGAGGCAAAAATGAAATACTAGTTTGTTTGAGAACATTACCTCTTACCTTGTTAGTCGCATGAGTCCTCAATAGCGCATATTAAAATCGAAAGTGTATTCTTATTTTTTAGAGACTGGAGAAAAGCCGTGTGAAGCACACATCAACAAGATGGGACTAGCCGAGTCGTATGCATCCAACTTAAAGCGACATTTGATGAACTTTTATAAAAAATGATTGATAATTTTTGCAGCAATGATCACTAAAGATAGGTTCAGGTAAGCCTATAATGATCTATGATGCAGGCTACAAGTTTTTTCAAAAAACTAGGCTATATATACTTGACACCCGGAGTCGGAGTCCTATCAAAATGATAGGACTCCGCATCCCTGATTTGCACTTTCTGTGGACATTCCTACATTGGGGAATCGTCCCGCACCATGCGTTCTAGACTGCGTAAACATTCATCCGTGATATGATAACCGATCTTCATCTCAAGTTTGTCTCCATTTACTTTCACATCATAATTCTCCTGCATTGAATTTTTTGTTAAATGGTCGATTTTGCATCACCAAATTAAGAACACACGCCGTGCTGTTGAAGCGGCTGAGATTAACTCAGGTATATAAGACCTGAATGTAATGTATCCGTTGTAGTCCATTTCATTCACTTTTATTCAGTTGAAGCTGATTGCATTTTGTTTGCTCATACTGGGATCGTAAAAAATCGGGATTTTGGAAACCCTGCTATTCAAGCATGTCTCCTCTTTTTATCTGAGGAAGTTTACAACTCAATTCCATTTACATAAAATTCGAAGAGTATGCCCAGTGTATTTCAGTAACCTCAAAGAATTTCGGTAGGTCTCGTTTTGTGATCATCCATATGGTCATCATAGTGTCTATTCAATGTCATTTTCATGACGAATTAGCTGTGAGGTGCATAAATACAATAAAAACAATTATGTGTCGTAGAAAACTATAAATAGAAATTCAGTTTTTCTTATTCATGCGCTCATCAAATTCTTGGAAATTGTTTCTATTTTTAAACGCGTAGAAGTCACGCCAGCTAATCTGTGTACTCCAAATACTTCACTTCACGCATGACTCACTGTCTTTATAGTGGGATTGGTGACTGTGAGAAAACATTCTACTACTGTGATTTGGATCGACGAAATCCCGGCACTGAGATTTTTACAAAATTACAGAATTGCGTCTGAATTGAGACTAATTGACGAGTTAAAACTGCATGTCACGAATTCACGCACTACAGTCTACTGATCTATCTACTTTTCACATTTCGATTCATTACGTAAAGTTGCGTTTTCAATAACCGATTGATGAGGCTTTTTGACGAATGGTCAATAATTGAATTCGAAATTGTCATCATTGAAGCTTCTGTTTGCAAATTTAAGGATTAAATTAGCATAATTAGTTAAAAACAGAGTTGGTAGTGTTTTGAATAAATTATAAAAGAAGCAAGTGTTGAACATAGGAAAAATGCATTTAGAAGACGAAAGAAGCATCGCTTTTTAGAAAATGTTACGATGATATTTTCAAATATGCGATCCTCCGCAATGTATTCGTGTGTGTGTAAATAGAGGTCAAATTTATTTCTCTTTCATGATCATAGAATCAATTTGCAAATTCTATTGTAGCATTTAATAATAATAATAATAATAATCTGTATTTGCAGACAAAATAGATGAAGGAAACAGACAAGTCAAAGACATAATGGCAAATACAAAAGCCCTTTAGGGCTTCAAATCAAACAGTTACAAGTAGGTTTCTGAAATAAGCTTATGCACGTCACCTGTCATTCCTCTACCAAAATTTCAGCTCTAACGAAATATGAAGAGATGCTTTTCTTGAACTTTGTTCTTGTATTCACATTAATTTCTTCCATCTTTAATGCGTTCCAATGAGATACAATTTCCACAGTGTAGACGTGGCTATAGTAGTCATGGTGTGCAAGCCTCGTTTCGTTTGAAATTGTGGCCTCTATTTGTTTGGCAGCAAGCCTGCCGAAAAAAATCGTTGAAGTCTACATTAACATAGCCATTAATCATTTTAAACAAGAAAATCAGACGGTATCGCAAACGACGAGACTTGAGGCTAAGGAGGTTGAGCTGTTGTATGCGAGATCTGTAAGAAAGGCCTCTTAGTCTAGGAAAGAACAAGGTGAATCTTTTTGTACAGATTCGATGGAGTCCGAAGCGTATGAGTATTTAGGATACCACACTAGAGAGCCAAATTCATTTTGGCTTTGTACAACATAGTAAGAGCGTATGTGTATATCTAGTTTCGAAGGACTTCTTTATCAATCCCAACATGCGATTCGCTTTTGAAATGGCGACTTGTATGTGTGGTATAAAGATGTTGGACTTCGTTGAATCTATTGATATACCCAAGTCTTTGAACTTGCTTATTGAGTTCAAACGTGCTTCATTCAAAAAGTATTGGTTGCAGTTATTGCTTCTGCCAAAGTGCATTATATTGGATTTGGACAAGTTTATCGGCATGTAGTTGTTTTTTGACCAACTACTCAGGTTTTACCAGAGGAATTTCATGTTGATTCTTAAATAATTGTATTAACTGGTTCGGATTAAAAATCTTGTTTCAAGAATGATATTCAATTTAAGCATCTGTTGCTTGTACATCCGTAGAGAAATGCTGCTTGGGCCCTGCCTGTACTCTAAAATGTCGAGTCGAGTAGATTTAGTGCTCGAGTAAAATTGACGAAAATGCTTAAAAATATGCTTGTTACATTGATGTATAATGTCATATAATGATATTATTGATACTCTCTATGTGCTACATACTCAGTTTATTAAATGCAGTAGTTTGTATTTCTCCATCTTGCAATAGCGAATCCAGTTATAATGAATCTCCGTCAAATCGAGCGTTAACACCAACTGCAAAAATCACGATAAATCAAGATGCTGAGAGTAGTAAGCAAAACTCCACTTCTGGACCGCGCAAGATGGCCGCGATCGCTGCGTCCCCCCCCCTCTGGCAAGGCAGAGTGTCGTGGTCGGCCGCCGTGGTGCTTCGTGTCTGAGTCCCCCCCCCCTCTGGAACGATGGAGTGTCGTGGTGGACTTGGGCGACCGCCAGGATTAGTCTTGAGGCTATAGTGTGTGATGTTTTTGGTGCAATCTGCTGAATGTTGGGTTGTAAAATGGGTTGTTTCGAGTGGAAGGAGTGGTCGGATGAGAAAACGGAGGTCGGATTCGTGTTCAGCGTGAAATTCTGCATCGGTAGGGTGAGTTTCAAGGCAATCGGTGAGAAAAAATTTTCAACATTTTTCGAAAAACGACAGAGTTAGAATTTGGGACGTTTTGGTGTGTAGCGCCCAAACGAAGCATCGGATGAGAAAACGGAGGCCAGATTCGGAATCTACGTGAAATTTTGGGTTAGGAAGGATGTTTCCAGCGAAATCGGAGAGAAAAAATTTTCGGCTGACGTCCCCCCCCTGGACAGCTTGCTTCCAGTGGACGGATTTTGTCGTGCGATAGCTCGTTTGAAAGCTAAGAGTGAGACAAATTCAGTGAAAGAATCGGCTTGTTCCTATCTGTCTTCGTTCAAAAGTTAGAGCGGTTACAAGATTTTAGGTCGGAGCTCGCTCACCTGAAAAAATCCTAAGTGTCAGAGTGACTTTGTATGGGTAAAATTTTGAAAATTTTCCAAAGTGTGGAATTTCGACCTGGGACCGCCACCAAAACATTTTTCATCAAATTTCACTGACCCCCCCCCCGACAGCAATCTTCTAACTTTGGTTCTAGTGGACGGATTTTGTCTTACAGCTACTCGTTTGAAAGAGGAGAAAAAACTGCTCGACAACATTTTTTGTTGCGAGTCAATCGGACCAGCCGTTCACAAGTTAGAGCGGTTACAAGATTTTAGGTCGGAGCTCGCTCACCTGAAAAAATCCTAAGTGTCAGAGTGACTTTGTATGGGTAAAATTTTGAAAATTTTCCAAAGTGTGGAATTTCGACCTGGGACCGTCACCAAAACATTTTTCATCAAATTTCACTGACCCCCCCCCGACAGCAATCTTCTAACTTTGGTTCTAGTGGACGGATTTTGTCTTACAGCTACTCGTTTGAAAGAGGAGAAAAAACTGCTCGACAACATTTTTTGTTGCGAGTCAATCGGACCAGCCGTTCACAAGTTAGAGCGGTTACAAGATTTTAGGTCGGAGCTCGCTCACCTGAAAAAATTCTAAGTGTCAGAGTGGCTTTGTATGGGTAAAATTTTGAAAATTTTCCAAAGTGTGGAATTTCGACCTGGGACCGCCACCAAAACATTTTTCATCAAATTTCACTGACCTCCCCCCCCCTCTGGACAGCTAGCTTCTATCTTGGCTTCTAGTGGACGGATTTTGTCGTGCAATAGCTCGTTTGAAAGCTAAGAGTGAGACAAATTCAGTGAAAGAATCGGCTTGTTCCTATCTGTCTTCGTTCAAAAGTTAGAGCGGTTACAAGATTTTAGGTCGGAGCTCGCTCACCTGAAAAAATCCTAAGTGTCAGAGTGGCTTTGTATGGGTAAAATTTTGAAAATTTTCCAAAGTGTGGAATTTCGACCTGGGACCGCCACCAAAACATTTTTCATCAAATTTCACTGACCTCCCCCCCCTCTGGACAGCTAGCTTCTATCTTGGCTTCTAGTGGACGGATTTTGTCGTGCAATAGCTCGTTTGAAAGCTAAGAGTGAGACAAATTCAGTGAAAGAATCGGCTTGTTCCTATCTGTCTTCGTTCAAAAGTTAGAGCGGTTACAAGATTTTAGGTCGGAGCTCGCTCACCTGAAAAAATCCTAAGTGTCAGAGTGACTTTGTATGGGTAAAATTTTGAAAATTTTCCAAAGTGTGGAATTTCGACCTGGGACCGTCACCAAAACATTTTTCATCAAATTTCACTGACCCCCCCCCCGACAGCAATCTTCTAACTTTGGTTCTAGTGGACGGATTTTGTCTTACAGCTACTCGTTTGAAAGAGGAGAAAAAACTGCTCGACAACATTTTTTGTTGCGAGTCAATCGGACCAGCCGTTCACAAGTTAGAGCGGTTACAAGATTTTAGGTCGGAGCTCGCTCACCTGAAAAAATCCTAAGTGTCAGAGTGGCTTTGTATGGGTAAAATTTTGAAAATTTTCCAAAGTGTGGAATTTCGACCTGGGACCGCCACCAAAACATTTTTCATCAAATTTCACTGACCTCCCCCCCCCTCTGGACAGCTAGCTTCTATCTTGGCTTCTAGTGGACGGATTTTGTCGTGCAATAGCTCGTTTGAAAGCTAAGAGTGAGACAAATTCAGTGAAAGAATCGGCTTGTTCCTATCTGTCTTCGTTCAAAAGTTAGAGCGGTTACAAGATTTTAGGTCGGAGCTCGCTCACCTGAAAAAATCCTAAGTGTCAGAGTGACTTTGTATGGGTAAAATTTTGAAAATTTTCCAAAGTGTGGAATTTCGACCTGGGACCGTCACCAAAATATTTTTCATCAAATTTCTCTGAACGAGGGGGGGGGGGGAGGTCAGTGAAATTTGATGAAAAATGTTTTGGTTAAGGTCCCAGGTTGAAATTCGGAAGTTTTAAATTTTTCAAAATTTTCACCACACTGGAGCTCTCACACTTAGGAATTTTTTCACTTGTGGCATGTTACATGGACATGTGCTGGCGGACCAACTTCCCGTGGTCATATGAGAATGGTTCAGGTGTCATATTGTAAAGAATGATGAGACAAATCGTTTGCAACAAACCGCATGTCGCTACGATGAATACTTTCGGAGATAGAGCCATTTTAAGTTTTCTTCCGAGCATATATAAACCCCCGACAACGTAAGTCTGATCACTTCATCGAAAGACGAGGTAAGCGACGGTCGTCGCTCTGAGCTCCCGATATCGGGTGCAAAGGACTCTATCTTTTGAAGTAGGCAAGCTATCTTGCTACTTCAAAGTTTGTATGATAGAGTTTGATAGTGTCTTTACTACTGATAAAATTTTTTAAAAGTAGTATGAGTAGTAAAATGCGGAATTTTTTAAAAATTCTTAATTTTCAGTTTTTTCAAAGTTTTAACATATAGACTAAGGTTTTCAAGTATCCTGAGTTCAAATCTGCTATCAGATTTGAAATTTAACTAAGTCTAAGGCAGCTTTGAGGGGTTAGATCCCAGCTACTGATCACTACCTTTGACTCGGCGTTCCTGTTACCACTTCGGGGCAGTGACAATGATGTCTTCAGCTGTAAAGAGCGGGTATCGGGGAAGATCTCTCACTTCCCTAGTGATCGGTACAAGGCCTTCGGGCTGTCGACGGGATCGAGTGCCACTCACTACACTCTTTAGGAATATGACTGTACTACATGATTCCAAACTTATACAAATTTCATTATCTTACAGCTAACGATAAATCAGGCATGGCAAACGATAGAAACAGAAAGTATCATATCAAAATGTGTGTGTGCGGTCGTATAAATCGCAGTGCGGACGCCAAGGCTCACGTCAAGAAGGCGGGCACCGGCCACATGATTATCTTGAATAGGGTTGCGTGCGTGAAGTGTAGAGTGCTGAAGGGTGATGAGGATGAGGCGCGTTTCTACAGAGTGCATGCTGACTGTAGTGGTGGTTTAGTGACTGATTTGAGATTTACGCAGTTGATTGTGGAAGAGAGGGAGCGAATGTTGGCGATCGAGCGAGAGGGTAAGGTTGAGAATGTTGTTGAGAATGTTGTTGAGAATGATGAGTTGGCGAGAGCGGTTGCGTCGTTGGAGGGTGAGATTGGGCGAAAGAGAGTGCTTGAGAGTGATGATGAGGATGATGTGGATTTAGATAGGGAGCGTGTGAGGAAGCGTGTGAGGAAGTTGAGCTCTTCGTCATCGGAGGTGTCCAACATCGTCATCACCGACCCCCCGAAGAGCTCATCTTCCCCAAAAGTGAAGAGTGGTGGGATTCGTGTGCAGTCGGCGAGGTGGTTGAAGGATGAAGAGAAGAGGCATGTTTCGCAGCAGATGGCGCATGATTTGTTGGTGAATAAGTATGAGAGTTTGAAGAAAGTGAAGGATGAAGTTGTGAAGGAGTTGGATGAGTTAAAAAAGAAGGAACTGAAGTCGAAGGAGGTGGCGGATGAAAACATTAGAATGAGGCGTTGTGTGACTGATTTGAAGAATAAGACGCGAGAGTTGGAAGAGAAGAATGATGAGTGTGAGAAGAGGGCGAGTGCTGCGGAGAGAAGAATGAGAGATGCAGAGGCGAAGTTTGAGGAGATGATGAAGGAGATGAGTGTGTTGAGAGCGAGGAATGTTGAGTTGGAGAGGACTGTGGCTCGGCGGGGTGATGAGAGGCAGGCGTATGAGAAGTTGGAGCGCATGAGGGATGAGTGGGAACGTGTGAATGAGGATCGTTTGTTTGAGTTTCACATCCCTATTCGGGATAATCATTTGGCCGGCGAAGTATTGGTAAATAAAAGTCTCGACGAGTCCATCCTATGTTACAATGGTCATCCGAGCAAGAAGTGTCTGCATGCCAGCCTGAGAATGCGCGGTCACCTACATAAATTCTCGATTCGGAAACGCGCGAGACTGCCAAAGGATGACTAACTTGGTAAGTGAAAAAGTAAATAAGATAGTATATCCTATTCTAATACATATCATTTTCATTGCAGATCTTTGCCCGCCTTCACCACCCCATCACGTCACTCCCGAGAACGAACCATCGGCTCTCTTAAGGGCCACCTAGGGGCAAGACATGATAGAACCTCCACGCGGTTTGCCCTGGGCAGTCTTCGGACTGGCGAATACTATCATTAAGTTGAATCTGCTATCAGTCAACTTGAACGTTGCGTCGCGTTAGAGGGGTATATAAACCACTGCCTCTCATTTCATTTCATTTCAATCATGCAGACGCCGAACAGTCAAGTCAGCTCTCCTCGCGGACCACAGTTAAGGCCGCGAAATTTATTTAATGAATTTGCTAGAATAGAGGAGCAAGACAGAGTTTTTAATAATCTTGCTCGGATTGGCAATCCGATGACAGCAACTGCTGTCAATCCAACGGAATGGCGCTACATTCCAATTTTTAGTCATGTGCCAGTTAGTGTGGAAGTCGACAGTGCTACCAAAGAGAGAGTCTTTGACTCTCTCAGCAGAATTGGTAGGGTGTAAGATGACGCTACTCCCGAGAACGAACCATCGGCTCTCTTAAGGGCCACCATGGGGCAAGACATGATAGAACCTCCTCGCGGTTTGCCCTGGGCAGTCTTCGGACTGGCGAATACTATCATTAAGTTGAATCTGCTATCAGTCAACTTGAACATTATGCAGTCGATTGCTATCCCTGAAGCATTCTGATTCGCTGTTGAGCAATTCATTGTTGAAAACCCTATATAAGCTAGAAGATTGTAGCGCTTCTCATTCAATTTGAAGTCACGATGGAAGCGACATCTGCCGACAATATTCCCGTCTTCACTGATGAAGACAACGGCATTCCCGAGTTCGTCATCCTCGACGAGTGGGATGAGGATGAGAAGAAGGGAAAGATCAAGAGGATCATTTGGACGGATGAGGTGTGGACTCCGAATACCACTCGCATCCGAAAGGTGCCAGATGCACCACCACGGCTTAGGCGGTATAGGGTATACGACAACCTAAGCGTCATACCCATTGACTATTCCAGTCAATAGTCAAATTCACGTCCCCGAGAACGAACCATCGGCTCTCTTAAGGGCCACCATGGGGCAAGACATGATAGAACCTCCTCGCGGTTTGCCCTGGGCAGTCTTCGGACTGGCGAATACTATCATTAAGTTGAATCTGCTATCAGTCAACTTGAACGTTGCAAATGCAGTTCGGTGTAATACTTCCTTTCGACGGGCGTTCCTGTAAAGGGCGGCGGTGAAACCCGTAGCTATGTATACCGCAAGGGACATTCGGCAATGGTCAATCTTGTTAAACCTCTCTGCGTCATGTTTGCAAGTGATTGCCTCTGTCTCAACGTAGTATGCATTCGCGCCAGGGCGACATTTAGCCAACTGTCGAAGGTTGCCTAAAACTTTCCATTGCATACGTTATGAGAGCCATGAGTTCTACCTGTCTCTATCAATGAGACGAATTGATGAATGGAATGAAAGGGAGGACACTCACGCGCCACACGCAACATAACACACTTCTCTCTTCCGTAGTCTAACAAGCTCTTTACACATGGATCGCAGTCGATTGCTATCCCTGTATCAGAAGTGTAAGCTATCTTAATTTATTTGACACTATTTCATCTACCATTATCACCCATATGAAATGTTATAAGATTTACAAGTTAAACTAAGCGTGCTACTATTTCCAAATGAAAAAGTATACATGGTTAAATTATTCACTAAAACCCCATTCAAGTAAGTCAGTATGAAAGCAAAGATAATACGAAATAAACATTTATTATGGCATGTATTTCAAAAGGTCTTCATCGTCAATATCGTCCCAGAGTCTGGCTTCACATAGATCACAAAAACAGTTGAGCTGCTTTAAACGTTCTTCTGCAGCGTCCCTCACTTTCTCAATGTACGCCCACTCCGCCACGGTTCGCGGTTGGGAGTTAGGGGTGTACCACTCCCATATTTGATGCAAGTGCGACTTGCTGGTCATCTCCATCACCCCTTCGGCATCATATTGTAAATATTTCCACCGTATGCCTGTTAGGTCGGGCAACTCCTCTTCATCCTCCTCCGATAATGATAACTTTCGTATATTGTCGAGATTGTATGTCTTCTCCACCTTCGCCTTTCTTGGTGCATTTGGTGTAACGAGCACCTTTGCTGATGTATATGGAGAGGAGAACTCCAATGCGGTATTTGGTGTTGTTGGAGGACTTGTCATGTTGTCTTTGAAATGCTGACTTTGAATAATGATAACTTTAACATTTTTCTAATTCTTAAGTATACACAAGCAGCCAATCAGAATGAACATCCAATGAATGAAGAGGATGAAAGTATAAAAGCAAAGTGACATTCAGGTCATTTCATTTAATCTGTGAATCATACAAGTGACGAACGCACGATCTCTCTCTTTGACTATTATTTGAGGTGTACAAGTGAACTGCTATCTCGTGAATTCCAAATTTGAGTGAAGTCTCTATCTTGTAGAAGTATCAACCTTAAACTTGATTTCGTTGAAATGGTAAGTTGAAAATTTCCTCTCATCTCCCTCAAACGTGTGACTAATAGCATCTTCCTCAATTTCAGGCATCAACTTCATCACCAACGCCCTCTCTTCTCGAGGAAAGTTTAGAGTTATTGAGTCAAGGTAGGTTGTAACACTACACTGAGGCTTGAACAGAGATGAAAGAATGATTTCTCTTTCAGGTGATGTGAGTTCCAGCTCAGGACTCTCGCGGCAAGGCAACGATTGGGAATGTGCCGACTGCGGACATATGTTTACAAGGAAGCACAGTCTCCTTCGACACATCAAACAACGTGTGTGTCAACGCAAAGCGGCGTCAATCTCCGGAGGTGAAGTTGATTCTGACGATGACATCTCCTTTCCTTGCGATTTGTGCCCTCTTTCTTTTGATAGTCACTTTCAGCGATCTTCGCACAGACTTCAACACACGCATGCAAATGATCACTACACCAACGGTACCTCTACCATCTCCCTCATTAATGTTTCACATAATAATTTAGTACGCGACTACTGCATGGAGTCCAATACTCAAATTGTAGATTTTCCTGAGTGGCTCCTTCAAAATTCTAACATTATCGAAGCGCTCTTCAATAATTTAGACAATTTTAGAATGAAGGCGCTCATCTACCTTAAACTAAAATATATTAAAATAGATTTTCAAACGGGTCAAGTGACGGAGAGAATACAGTTTCATGTTCCTTCCTCTTCCGCAACCGAAGTTGTAGACTGCGAGTCTTGGCTAAATTTTCACATTCAATGTTTAAAATCAAATGTAGATAAATTCAATCAACGCGACAGCGCTCTCATTTTTGATGGTGTGGACTCAGCCATATTCAAAATTTCCCTATTAGAAAGTCATGCAGCTCGAGGCACATTTAAACTTCCAAAAACGTTGTATAATAAGAAAGCTGTCATCAATGTTGATTGTAAATCACAGTGTTTCAAATATGCAGTCCTATCCATCCTTCACTATAATGATATCAACGCGCATCGAGATCGCACCTATAGCTATAGACAGTGGGAGGATGAACTAGACTTTGAAGGTTGTGATAGTAACAACATGAAAATCAAAGATGTAGAAACGTTCGAAAAACATAATAAGATTAAAATTGTCGTTCACGTGTGGGAGAAGGGGTTGAAGGGTGCCCGCTATAATTCACGTTCAACTTGTTATGAACGTGTAGTCAACCTCTTATTAGTAAAACAAGATGATAGCGAGGAATGGCACTACTGTGGTATTCCCAAAATCTCTCGCTTGTACACTCACTTGGGGCACTCTAAAAGAGGTGAACATTTTGTATGCGACCGCTGCATCCGCTCATTTTGGAGTAAAGATAAATTTGAAACTCACTATGAATGGTGCAAGCGAGGTAAATTACAAATGGAACGCATGCCCAAAGATAAAATATTTTCACATAGGGATAATGGTGACGAATTAAGTCCCCTGCGTGTCATTTACGCAGACATAGAATGCTACATTGATGATATCATCCACAAGCCAGCAGCCATATCCTGCTATGAAGTATGGCATGACCACTTTAGGAATAGACAAAACAAAATGCATACTTGGCAAGGTGAAGATTGCATTTCAAAATTTCTAGAATTTCTCGATAAAGCTGCAAAATTTCAACAATCATATGATTCCCAATTGCAGCGTAAGTCACTACATATGTCAGATGAAGACAAACAAAAATTTGAAAGTTGCACATCCTGTCCTAAATGTCATAAAACGTTTGATGACGATAAAATTAAGAAAGTGCGTGATCATGATCACATCACTGGTAAATTTAGAAACGCACTCTGCTCCAAATGTAACTTTTCACTTAGGTTGAGACGTCGTGTACTACCGTCATTTTTCATAACTTTAAGGGCTATGACAGTCATATGCTCATAAAAGGAGGGTTGAGCCAGATGAAATCGTGGCAGTTTAATGTAATAGCACAAACGAGAGAAAAATTCATGGCAATGACAGCAAAAGTACCAGTAGATAAAACTAAAGAAAATAAGACAGTCTTCTTCGAAATAAAATTTTTAGATTCATTTCAATTCATGTCAGCGTCACTAGCTTCTCTCGTTCGTAATCTCAAGTTTCTTCCCCATAGTCAAACTTTGAAGAAACACTATCCAAACTTAACGGATGAAATAATCACTCGCAAAGGAGTCTTTCCTTATGCGTATTTTAGCTCAATGTCTAAACTAAATGAAACAACCCTTCCTTCCATTGACAAATTCAAAAACGATTTGACGGGTGAAGATTGTCCAGTAGAGGACTATGAACATGCTCAAGAGGCATGGTTAAAATTTAATTGTAAAACGTTTGGCGATTATATGATCGCTTACTTAGAATTAGATGTCATTTTGCTGGCTGATGTCTTTCAGGAGTTTCGACGAGTGGCATTAGAAGAAGACAAATTAGATCCTATCCACTTTGTCAGTCTACCAGCCATGTCCTTTAAATCAGCCTTTAAAATGACTGGTGAGACCATTCATCTCTTACAAGACCCGGAGATGTATAATATATTTGAGCGCGGAATACGCGGTGGTCTCACATTTGTAAATAAACATCATATAAAATCTGAAACAGTAGGTGATGATCATATCCACCTAAAGTACTATGACCAAAATAATTTATATGGCAGTTCACTGTCTAAACCACTACCTCATTCCGAGTTTAGTTGGTTAAATCAAAATGAGCTTGAGTATTACTCCAACCCTTCAAACATACTGAATATTCCAGATGAAGGTGATTGGGGATATTATTTTGAAGTGGATTTGATTTATCCAAATAGTATTAAAAATAAAACTGCTGATTTCCCACTCGCACCTGAATCTGGCGAAGTGACTGAAGATATGTTTTCACCATTCATGTCACAATTTCATAATAACTTAACAGAGTGTGGACAGCCAAGGTACAAACCATGCCGCAAACTTTTACTCACCCAATATGATAAGAAAAATTATCTCGTACACTTCTGCATATTAAAATTCTATTTAGAAATGGGCATGCTTCTAAAGTCAGTTCACCGCATTATCAAATTTAGACAGAAAGCCTTCCTCAAACCCTACATAGATAGTAACAGTCAAAAACGTGCACTCGCCCAAAATAATTTTGAAAAGGATTTTTATAAATATAAGAATAATAGTCTATTCGGAAAGACCATGGAGGATGTTAGAAAACGTATGAATTACAAACTAGTCGTTGATGAACAAAAATATCACAAATTGACCTCATCACCTCTTTTCATTGATAGAGACATCATCGATGAGGATCTTGTAGGTGTTAAAATGATTAAATCAGAAGTTGAGTTGTGCAAACCCATCTATATTGGGCAAGCCGTTTTAGATTATTCCAAGCTTGAAATGTATCAACTCTTCTACAAAATATTAAAACCATGCCCTCTCGTAAAAGAGGTTCGCTTGCTGGGTGGTGATACAGATAGTTTCTTTTTAGGAATTACCACTCAAAAAGATTTAAATTTTAATGAAGTAGGTAAGTCATTAGAAAAATATTTCGATACATCTAACTACAATCCCACTCATCCACTCTATTCCATACAGAATAAAGCCAAACTTGGTTGTTTTAAGGATGAAACAGCAGGAAAGGAAATAGATGAAATGATTCTCCTCCGTCCTAAAATGTATTCCATGAAACTAAAAGAATGTGCAGATAGTATTAAGCGTGCTAAAGGTATATCAAAATCCATTGTTCATAAAATGAAACATCGGTCCTATAAGAAGGCCTATAAAAATAAAACTATAACGTTTGTCAATATGACAATCTTAAAATCTCAAGTTCATACTGTGAAAACGTACACGTTCAAGAAACGAGCACTTTCAGCATGGGAGGATAAGAGGTGTTGGATAGGACATAACACATCTCTTCCACATGGACATCCTGACACAAACATACCTCCACCCAAAAGAATAAAACTCACGCTACCACATTCAGGAGATGTATTGACATAATCAACTTTAACTCAGTATTTTGATGTTGCTTTTTGTAGATATACATGGTTGTTTTATGTATCGCATGAGATCGTTTCTTCCTTGTGAATATATGCCTACAGTCAGCCCATTCCCCCTATATCTGTGAAAAGACTTTTTCATATACATATTTTTATTTCAATAAACATATCACAATGACTTCACTTTGTTTTCCGAAACACTAAAGTTACGAGGGATTTAGTATCTTTCACATGGATACACTCTTGTAAACCATTGGTAATTTTGATAGCAATAGAGGGTATAGTTTGTTTGACGACGGGATGATAGAAAATAGATTCAAACATCTTCTCGACTATTCCATATGAAGCGTCTTTATCATGAATGAAATCACGTAAAATGTATTCTTTTTTCTCGCCAACAGAAATAGGTAAAATCAAATCACTTTGAATGTAAAGGTGTTGTTCATGTTTATCAAGTGTCATTGGTGTTTCTATACCAATCGTATGCGCAGCAGCAAACACAGTTTGTAGCATTGAAAAGCCAAAGAGTTTTTTCAAATTTTTACTCAATTGACATTGAATGTCATCACCCAGTTTCAGAACAACGCGTTGATTTTCAATTGAAAACGAAATGTGGTGTGTCTTTGCATCATATTTACTTTTCATCACATGCTTCAACTTCTGTTGTATATAAGGTTTTACTACATGAATGAAGCTTTCAACTGTATGATATAGACGCGGCATTATATTGATAGCAACTTTAGATTCTTCATAAGACTGGTAAATTTTCTTGATGCGATCACCATAGATGTCCACCCACCATTCATCATTAACTGAATCAGCTTTAGTGTGATATTCATGAGAACCATACACCACACCGCTTCCAATAATAGGCGTATAATGTCTTACAAAATGACGCAAGGTTGGAGAGAAATAAACTGTAAGTTTGTCATTATATTTCTGAATAACCAACTTATTTTTGTCCGCCATAATTTTCTCTCCATACTTCTTACCCACAGTCTCATTCCATCGTTTTACTAACTCAATAAGTGATAAAGGTTGAACACCACGCTTTTTCAAAATGATGCGTTCTTCGCATTCTACAACATCTTCATCAAATATTTTAAATCTATAATGAAATTTGTTGATTCGATTTGAATAAACTTTTTTAACATTTGCAGTAGCAATTGACGTTAGATGTAGTCCATGACCAAAACCAAGATGTGGATAGAATTCACTATCCAACCTCAGCGTAAGACCTTTAGTAAAAGAATGAAAGCGGAGGAACTGTCTCCCACTCCAATGATAGATAGTAAACTCATAAGCTTTCTGATTTTTATTCTTCATGATGGAAGTATTACCACTGTTGAATGCCTTAATAATTTTCTCATTCCCAAATGGCTCATAAGAATCTGATTTTATCTGAATCCATTCATAGTTCCACTTTCCATCTGATGTTAAATTGTATGGGAACTGAAATGCATTATTCATCGTTATTCCATCATGGGTGCGAGGAGTCAATATCATTTCTTCCAAATCATTCACATTCTGAATATTGCTATCATAGCAAATACTAGAAACGCCAACCTCCCATTCACCTTCTAAATGCAGTGGGCGATTTAATTCTACTCGATAGTCTGATGGTTTATTTTTGGGAAATTTATTCATAGAAGCATTACTGGGCAAGTAGATTAGAAACGAGTCCTTATTTTCACTTTCCATATTATTCACATTGGAAAAATATATTAGCATACGTTTGCATTAACTCTTCATTCGGAAATGGAGTGTGATACTTGTCACAGCATCTTTATGAAAAGGAATCAACGCACCAGCATCGTCATAAATGGCAATATCAATTTGTGGGATGTAGTTTGATTTCAGCTTTGTATAATGCACTTTCTTGAAAGTATGCTCAGATAAAATACTGCAGCTTTTTGGCTGGTATGGTATCATTGCTAGCAATGGAGCTTCAACATCTCCCACACGTACATCTTCACCAATATTGGAATATATCTGAAAATAGTTAATACGACGCGATAGCGACATGTCTGCGCTAGCTTTGGTTACAGTACCACTTTTAAAGATATTTTGATCAAAACCCAAAATGTCCATTAGAGTTTTATCCATAATTAGTTCAATACCTTTTCCACTTATAGTGAGAGACAAAGTACCTTCTTTTTCAGAAAATAAAATATGTTGGTCATTAATCACTTCATTTAAATAATCTACAACCAATTTAATCGAAGTAATAATGCGAGGCATCAACACTCTTGTTTCATGTAAGATACCACCTAAAGGCTCTACACACTTTCTGTATAAAGATACGGTCCATTCTGTATCAAATTGATTTGACCTTTCACATGGTAAATGTTGCATATCAGATTTTCCATGAACAGCTGCAGAACGATGTCGTAAGAACTGATGAAAATCTTTTGAACAAACTAATACTAGATCATCATCATTTAATTTGCTTATTGCAATATGATTAGATGATTTAATATAAGTCAATGTTGCCACTTGTTTGCCATCAACTCGAAGGAGATAATTAAATTTCTTCAATAATGTTTCAGGAGTCATGTTTGTCTTTCTTGGCTTAATCACAATCTTCTTCACCAACGTCTTCTCATTTCTTGGAATAAGATCTACATAATAAGCTTCCTCTCGATATATTAACTGTTTATGACCACTTATGTGGTAATTAACGTTAAAATTATCATAGCTTGTTAAGGCGTTAGCGAGGTAGCCTAAATCATTTCTTAAACTTGGACTTAAACCAACAATCCAATCTTTCTCAACTACATGATGTACATAATTATAATCATCATTGTGCGGAGTAAATTGGACAATATGTTTACACGCTTTATTCAAGAAATCATATATAAACTTTTTACATGATAAGAGATCTTTCTTTGACCACTGTGGAATGTATACTCGGCACCCCTTTTCACATTGATAAGCAGCTGTACGCCTCATATTAATAGTCATCACCTCATGATCAAAAGTATAGACACAGTTGCTATAAACAAGTTGAGTGACACCCACTTCCCAATTCCCATTTAGCTGTTGTGCATGATCAATGGGAGTAGAAAAGAGTGCGGCTCGATTGCTAGTAAATCTCTTTGTAGCCGCATTGCTAAGCAAAATATGATAAAACGACATTTTTATATTGCTAATCTGCAACTTTGCATAACATCATGAAGACTTGGATTTTGGACTCTCTACAATATATCAGAGTTGATCGTGATGGAAACGTACATTTCAAAAATTCTCATGGTCATACATCAAGAGGAATTACATTAACATGGCGACAATTTGTCAACCTCAATGATATCATGAGGGATTTGGAATATTTTGAAACATTAAGATTCATCTCCTTGGGTGATCAAGTTTGGCTTCAACATTACAGAAATGAAATTCAAATCTACCATTCTCATTCCGCAAACTGTTTCTCATTTCGCAAATACCATTGGGAGAAGTATAGAAGATACATACATCGCTCCATCATGACATTTATTCGTCGTGAGTTCATCGCCCTACTATGCAAATCTTAATCAGATATGATTACCACGCACCATGAGTTGGAAATTAGATTCCCTACAACGTATTGAAACGGATCATGATCGAAACGTCTATTTCAAAGATTCAACTGGAAATGTGAGAAGAGAGTTTGTTTTATCTTATCGTCATTTTCAATCTCTACATCATATCATGAAGGACTTGAAATACTTCTATATGAAAAGACATTCACGTATTGGAAATCGCATCTGGCTGCGCGTCAACAATCGGCGAATTCAACTCTATCATTCCCAACTTCATACTAACTTCACATTTCATCAAGGTAGTTGGGAAAAGTATAAAAGGAAGGTACATCGCTCAATTTACTCATTCTTTCATCATGAAGCGCCATCGCTACACCATCGTCAACATTCTCCGTCGCTTCAGACTCTACACCAAAATCGATCTCACAACATTACACCAACAGCTTCCAAACAGCAAGTATTACCCGGGCCGTCCTCAAATGTTAGTGGTGAAGATGAACAATTCACGGAATCTTCAACTCTTCCCAAATGGGACTGTACAGATTCTCGGCGCCCTTTCTCATTCATCGGCGCAGTCAATGCGCTTAGAGCTACAAAGACTACTACGTCGGATATGGAAGAGGGAGAGGTGTGTGATGTCGAATCTGACTGTGGACAATATGGTGATCTCTACTCAATTGAGTGACAGTCTATCATTTTTGAAGATTCATACCAGCAGTTACAGTTTGTGTTATGAACCCGAACTTTTTCCTGCAGCTCTCATTAGTTGTTGGTTACCTGTGCATGTGGCAATCTTTCATAATAGTAAAGTGATCATTACTGGACTAAAATCTCATGAACAAGCAAATATGATCCTAGACTATCTCATTGAGTATGTACGTACCCAGCGGATTGTAAAATAAAAAACAATTTTTCCAACATGATGTTTTTATTTCAAATCATGATAGAACTTACAAATCATTTTTTCATTAGAGGATGGATTACATGAAAAGTTTTGAATAACAGATGCAAATCGAGATACATGTAAACGTTTTAAGATGAAGTACAGTACAAAAGCACCACACGTTGATGAAAGTGGATGTTGTAGTATGCGTTCATTTCGCTGATATTGACGCGTATGTTTTCTCAACCACTGCTGTGTTGGTATATTTGGAGGTTGAGCAAGAGAGTCAAATAGTTCACCACGTCGGTCTTCTCCAATAAAGATCGCTTTCCAATGCTCACCGCCTAAATTCTGTGAATGAGTGTTTAGCACAATAAAGATGGGATAGTGATTTACTGCAGGTGGTAAGGTATCGAGTGAATAGACATTATCGAAAGCTTTCAACGTCGCTTCGTCTGCATTACGCTGCACTTTAGTCTTAATATCGTCAGCAGTCAACCAACTCATTAACGATTATACTGAAGAATCACGTCACGATACTTTGTAATTTCAATATTTGAATCGAAGACTGCATAAATTAATACATTGATCGTCTCAGGTAGTGTTCTTTTGAACGTCAAATCCAAACGAATATTATGAGGCACGTTCGCTTGACGATAGGGTGCACTAATATCGCTGTCAGCAGTCAAATCAAATGCATAAATAGTATATCCACTCTTAAACTCTTTCATCGTCAGTCCGTTGGTATCATCCGTATTGTAAAAGCCAAAGACATCCATAAAAACAACATAACTGCGCATAAATTGATCCGAAGCAAAATCTGGTTTGTAGGGTGGACCAGGATGACTCACACCATTAACACGTAAAGCAATTTCACTTAACTGATTGTGTTTAAAATTGAAAGGATTCTTCTTTATATTACCATTAAATGCATCATTTTCAACCATTGCCACCATGAGGAGCTTCGGTGCTTCCGATGGAAAGAGGCCATCTTTCATGAAACTCTTTTGATCTTTCGGAATTGTAAAGGTGAGAAGCTTTGTATGCTGAACGGGGTAAATGGCATTTTGGCGGTTAAGGCCTTCAGCATGCCCTCTAATGACACTTGGATTCGGTACTACTCGACGAATGTAAAGTGCAATATCTTCCACATGAATTCTAAAATTGTCAACTTTAGCAAATGCATTCAGCGCAAATTCAGGCTTATTCAATGTCAGCTTGAGTCGCATGCTGGTATTACACAGTAAAAACTTTGACTGTCTAAAGAAGTCTAAATTCAGCGGACCATATAGCTGACATACTCTACTATCTTTAATCATAGCAGATCGCTTTACAAAGCCACTGTTTGTTTCAACATCAAATTTTCCTGCTTCATCTCTGTACCATCCCATGGCTTCCATATGACTTTTTTGTGCTGCTGGATGAAACTGTGATACATGATTGAAATATGATTTATAGGGATAATCGCTTTGACCACCTTCCACTTGCTGCTCTCCAATCGTTAGAGAAACATCACGAAGTAATGTAGTCAATGGTAAATTGTTCAGTCCAACTTTATGTGCATCGTCAATAGCAGTTCCATCTGCTTGCTGAATTCTAAACCTCAAATCAAGCATCGCATAACTCAAATCTATGTAGTCATCACTACCACCAGGAATAACAAATTCAATGGGGCCAGCATTCTCAGCTGTTCGAGGATGATAATCTACAATACTTGAACTAAGAATATCTGTCTGTATGGCTTGTTGATCGAACAAACAAAAACCGGAAGTTTTACACTCCATGATTAGAAGTTATAGCAGCGTCGTCGTTTAGCGCCTGATGAATGATTAGAGCCTCTACGACGTTTGCGTGAATGCCTTTTGACTGAAGATCGCACCTTACCAGCTCCGCGATGTTTCCTCCTTCCTTTTTTCATTCGTTTAGGTGATTTCTTTCCTTGAGTAACACCAGCAATGGTCTGCTTCAATGTTTTTAAACCGCGTTCCTTCCCACGATTCAACAAACTGCTCTTAAAACTTCTAACTCTGGAAAGATCACTAGCAACATCACCAGCAAAGCCAACGGCATTACTTAAAACATTTCGTTTTAAAGATCTACCGACATTGGATATGAGAGGTGCTACAACAGATTTCAGTGCACCAAGTATGCTACCTCCACGTTGGCGGCGAGCACCGATGTAAATTTGTCCTCCGCCACTTACATAGGAGGGTCGTGAATAAAATGAGGCAGTTGGATTCATAGCTCAAACCCTAAACATTGCTAGTTACAACTTTGCATGAATCACTGTCGATCACTTAGATGAAAGATGTCGGCACGACGCATCCAAGAGTTCATACTTGAAGGATAACCAGTCCATTTAACAAGACACCATTCTTCACCTTGCCGTTTTTTACATCGAATGATTTTCTCTACCAAATATGTTTCACTTTCAGTGACTACCTCAATCTCATCGCGGTAAAAGCTACCCTCAATTTCTTCATTATCGTAATCTTTCAACTTGTAGGTGGTCGGAGAGTCTTTTTGATTAATCCTTGATACTGTAAATACCTCCTCTGTCCAATTCGGGAGGTACCCTTTAGCAAAAACACTTTTCACTTTTGAGATACGAACTTTATCGCCAATTTTCACATCACTTTTCACATGAGTGCGTTTACGTTGGAATGATTCGCGCACTTTATCTACATTGTCAGCATTTACATCTACTGGTCTGAGTCCAATAGAACGATGGATAGAGTGATTGTAGGCATGGAGTGTATCTTGTAGAACCTTTGTCCAATTTTGTGTCAAGTTGGCAGTAAAATGTCGCCACAAGCGATTTTTTAATGTGCGATTAAAACGTTCAACGAGTGCAGCTTTATAAGCGCTCTTTACACTAAACAACTCAATGTCATGCCTCTCAAATAATCTTGTCACATGCTGATTTTCAAACTCTTTTCCTTGATCACTCTGAATTCTTTTTGGAATGCGACCTTCTCGAAAAATTGTTTGGAATGCTTTTGCTACTCCTTTCCCTTCTTTAGTTTTTAAAGGTTGAGCCCACGCATAACGCGAGAAAATATCAATGACGGTTAAAATAAAATTATTGCCCGAGTTATGTTTTGAAATGGAGGCAACATCGCACAAATCTGCTTGCCACTGTTCATCGATGTCATGAACAATATAATGGCGGGTGCGGTACTTCTTTTTCGCTTGTTTGTGGAGTGTATAGGTAGCCTGACCCTTTAACCATCGTTTCACTTGTGATTGTGGAAGACCACTCGCTTTTGATAATTTCTTGATAGATGCAAATCCTGCCGGATGTTTTACATCATAATAGATTGACTTCAAACGTTCAGTCGATGACGACTGACTCTTTTTCCTCCTTCTCATCTTTTTGTTTTCTTCCCTTTCTACATTTACAACAACTGCAGCATTTAGCTTTAGCGGTTTTGCGATCGTGTTCACATTGCTTAGGGGTTTCATTATGAGAGCTGGCGCAGCAAGTGCAAGTGACAACGACATTCACCTCTGGCGGCTCATTACATGGCAAGCAACACATCTGCTTCATATTAATAGTCTGAGAACATGTATTTCCTGGGAGGAGCTGTTTTACGTTTTCCTTTTACCAGTTTTAGTGGCGATGTAGATCTACGTCGAGTTCTTCCTCTTGTTTGCTTAGTGAGTGTGGGAGGGGATGTAGCAGGTGACGCCTTAAACCAATTTGTTGGCATTTTCATCGTCTGAGGTATTGGAGTAGTAGCCACTGTTGAATCAAGTTCTTTCAATGTCTCATTATTTAAAGCAAATTTTGGCACATTATGCTTTTTCAATAGTTTAAGAAAGTATGACCAACCAGGTGGAACATAGCCCTGACGGCGCTTTCTACGTGTCGCATACTGAATCAAGTCTTCATAACGTGAAGCATCAATCACTTTATTTTCATCTGTAATGATTTCTCCTCTATCATTTACATTGAGATGGGGCTCAATACTGTTGAAAAGAGATATGGCATGTGCGCGAGATGCTAAAGGTGTAGCAGTCGATACAGAGTCACGCATCTTATTCTTCAAGTTTTTCAATTGCTCAACAGTTTCCGATTGTAATAATACAGCACGATGTGGATCTTTGATGTGAACATTTTGCTGATAATCTATTTCTTTCCTATACATTTGATTTGCAAGAGGTTGCTTTACTTGCTGCATGGCAGTCAATTGTACATATTCATCCTGAGGAATAACAATCATGCGAGAATAAGAACTCATAGTTTGTAGATAATCATGGGAGTTTTCAAAATATCACTTCGAAATCTAAATTCTTCCGGACACTCTTGCGTAAAGTCAATGAATAAGTAACCGTATGGTTTTTCAGTAGCTGCTTGAAAAATTTCAATTAAGGCTTTTGATCCTCTGGGTGCAACTTGTCGCGCTAAAATTTCAAATTGACTTTTATCTCGCGGATTCTTGAAAATAGCATAATAGTGTGTATTCAGGTTTCGTGTACGAGCTTCTTTTCCATCAGGAAACAAATTTTGTGTATTATAGATGATAAAACACCTTTTATGGTGTGCTGCGCGAGTGAAAATATCTGTAACATCTTTTGAATTCTTACTTTCTTTTAATAAATCATCCAATACAACAACATCATTAGACTGAAGTTTATCCACTGGAATAATTCCTTCATGTCGAATAAAGTTGCGACTTTGCAATTCCTGAAACAGCGACGGTTGATAAATACCATAACACCAAATCACTCGATTGATAGGTTCCTTAAACAACTCCCTTCTTTTATCCAATAAATTCAGCGTGAAAACAGTTTTACCTGCATGAGATGGACCTGATACAGTCAGAACTTTATCACATTGAAGTCTGAAATCCATTTTATCACTTTGAGATTCAACATTTGCATAATTAACGCTTAGAGCCAAAGATATTACCCAATAGGTTGCCCACGGCAGGAGCTATCATTGGAAGTATTGCTGAAAGGAAACCGCCCTTTTGTGTTAGAGTTTTCCTCTTTCTTTGAAGGGTGACTTTAGGATTGGAGATGAAACGCAATTTCGTAGCATATCGCTTAAGTAACTTTCGTTGTTTTGGCGCTAATTTCTTCGTCCTCAACTTCCTCACATGAGAAATAATTTCACAAATGAATTTATCGTTAGCATGTCGTATAGCATTGTATCGCTGATTTGCTTTCATTCGTCGGAGAGCTTGAATGGCTGAAGAAAACTTTTGACTTTTACGTTTCGCCATTTTACGTTTCGCCATTTTCCGTGTTAGTCTTTGCTAAAACCTATCTTTACCACATTTGCATAGGTACTAACTATTGCGACATAAGTGACACTCGAAATGAGCAATATCACAGTGGTTACATTGGCAAAGTTGAATGCAATTACGTATGAAACAGCGTTGACAAAAAGCATGCTTACATCTCTTGAAGATGCGCTTTTCATTTCCATCCTTTCGCTTACATACATCGCAACACATAGTTTCACCGTTACTGATGTCTATAGCAAGTCTTTTTGAAGATATGAATTTGCTAGCCTTTTCTAAATAATAGACGCATGTACAGAAGGAATATACTTCGAGAGTGAGCAGACATAGCTCGAAAACCAGTTGTGCTACAATCAAGTACCACTGCATTTTCAATTTTTCTTTATGGAAAGTTGAATGTGAATATCTGAAATCGCTTCAATCACTAGACTGCTACCATGATGGTTAAATGCGTTAAGACGTTCAGCAATTTTTATCATATGTCTTTTAAAAAATTCTTGGGGGTGATCTACCACTTCCATTGAATAAGAAGCAAAATGGAAAGAGCGACTTTCCACCTCTTCCTTTCCAAAATGACTAAACTTAATTTTCGCAACTAATCGCGCCATGATAATGCTATCAGAGAATGTATTCATTAACTCTAGAAATAGAGTGCTAGCATCATCAACCACTGCTTCGATGTCGGTCTCATCTTTATGAAATTTTATCACATAATCTTGAAACAGCTCCTTTTAAACTTTGCCTATGAAAACGTAATGTTCCGCAGTCGTTTGAGAAAGACATGATCGCCCTTTATCTATCCCATCCATTGCATGAAAACAACAACTCTTCTCATAGTAACATTTATTGAATAACGGTAACAAGCATGCATTATAAATCAATGGTTTGAAAGAGATAAAATAGATACAGCTGATAACTATCATACAGCGAGCAATGATAACCATACAGGACTTTGGCAGTGTTGAGGTAAGGAGGAAAGAAGCATTGGTTATGAACGTAGCTACTACAACGAACAGACAAAATAGGAACACACAAATCCTTAAAACGTTTCGTGACTTCATGATAATGTTGATTCACTCTACTATCCCAAGGCGGGAGCAAAATATCATCAATGATTAGATTGGGAAATACTTTCCTCTCCTTACCAGGATTATTACAAAAGATGCGTATAACATTGAAAGCAGCTAACCATCGTTTAAAGTCAATAAGAAGAGCACTTTCACAAGAAAAGCCATAGTCTTGCAAATATTTCAGATTAAGTCCATGAATGTGTTTTCTCGCCCATTGATCAACATTGGGATCGCAGTTGGCATGTTGATGATAGACACTAACAATCTGATATGTCCAATTGTTCATAGCAATAGCACTGAGCTCCTGTACAGGTTCACCCTCACAATCCATAAAAATGATGATAGAAGCCTAAAACGGAAATTTACACATCTAAGGAAACGTTCTATAACATATTACAAAATGAAGAATTACATCGATGCTTTTCACGACAAAATACACAAATGATATGATGGCAACGAAGAAGTAAAATGTATGTAATAAGACCACGTCTACGACACTCAAAGCACATAAGCGAATTGTCATAGGGTAGAGTTAGGAAAGGACTAGCAATTCTCCTTCTTTGATTTGCGTTTTGATGTAGCATTCTTCTCCGACTTGCGCTTCGTACCACTGCTGTTAAGGATTTGATCAATTATGTCGTCCACGTTGGGTGGTTTCGGAATATATAGGATGGATTCCATATGCATGGAGAGAGAGGCTATTTTATTATCCTTGTGTCGACCATAATATAGCCCATTCACTTTGAAAAGGATATCCCAAGTACCTTCTCCGAGCTCATCACATCTGATGGGTATTGAATGATCTCCATCCTTCTTATAGTAAGTACACCAATGTGATACCGGTAGGCAAATGTGATTACCATCCCAAATCTTTCTATAGGGAGTATCCTTGTCATCTCTAGCCTTCCACTCTTGAGCAAGAGGAGTAGGAATGTCCATATTTAATGTCACGTACTCCTCAATAGTATCAAGTTGGTGGCGAATGTACGGACTCACGGGGATCAGTATGTAGTCCCCATACTGATTGTGCATTATCTTGACATCCGTGGAAGGGAGCATTCCCGTTTGGAGTACTACGCTATGATCATCATAACACAAGGCTTGTTTAAATTTACGCTGTAGCGGTGTAGGATTATGTACCTTGGTTGTTTCTTCCACTGGCCTCAGTTGTAGATGATCTGACCGTAGCGAACCTTGTAACGTTTGACCGCCATTTTGTCCTACTAGTGCAGTAGATGGAGTAGATGCCTGAAAATGAAAAAAGATTGTATTAAGTTTACGTTCAAGGGAGGAGAGGGAGGGAAGTAGCGACTTACCATTTTAGTTGGATAATAGAACAGGGAACTAGGGAGAGAGAAAATGTGCGTCCGTCACTCGTGTGATTCAACGATGGAATGATTTTCGCTGTGGAAGGCTCGCTATTTATAAAGAAATGCTTGATTCTCATTGGATGATGATCCTCATTGGACAATAACATCAAGTTGATTCCAAATCTGGCATCCGTTTACCAATCCGATACTTCGTTTTGAAGCTACAGCCCAAAACGTCCCAAATTCTAACTCTGTCGTTTTTTCGCCAATGTCCCAAAATCTTAAATGGCGTCTCACATCTAAACGAAGGCAGATACGAACAAGCCGATTCTTTCACTGAATTTGTCTCACTCTTAGCTTTCAAACGAGCTATCGCACGACAAAATCCGTCCACTGGAAGCCAAAATCGAAGCAAGCTGTCCAGGGGGGGGGGACGTCAGCCGAAAATTTTTTCTCTCCGATTGAGTTGAAACTCACCCTACCGATGCAGAATTTCACGCTGAATCCGAATCTGACCTCCGTTTTCTCATCCGATGCTTCGTTTGGACGCTACACACCAAAAACATCACACACTATAGCCTCAAGACTAATCCTGGCGGTCGCCCACGTCAACCTAGACGGTCGCCCACGTCAACCAGGCGGTCGGACCAACTCACCCGAGTCTCACACTCTGTCGTTGCAGAGGGGGGGGGACGTCAGCGAACATGTTGTGAACGTGGACCCACCTGGCCGGCACACCACGACAGACCACAACCTCTGTCGTTCCAGAGGGGGGGGGGACGTCAGCGAACATGTTGTGAACGTGGACCCACCTGGCCGGCACACCACGACAGACCACAACCTCTGTCGTTCCAGAGGGGGGGGGACTCAGACACGAAGCACCACGGCGGCCGACCACGACACTCTGCCGTGCCAGAGGGGGGGGGACGCAGCGATGGCGGCCATCTTGCGCGGTCCAGAAGTGGAGTTTTGCTTACTACTGCTGAGAATGATGGTCAGGACGTTTGTATTGATAAGGCAATACGTAATGAGATAACCAGATAACTTAATAATCCGCTGAAGACTGTATGCATAGCCGCTGAAATACATGTATAGCTGTCTGTTTACCCGATGGCAATTTCAGTCATCTTTGCGAGCCAGTTAGTCTTTTTACAGTACAGTCAACAAATACAATCAGTTGTCGGGTATTTTTTGTTGCTCCTTGAGCCGAACAATTGTTTTCATTACTTTGTGAACAATTTGTTGATCTGCATCAAACTTAAATTTGTGAATATGTTGTTGTTCGATAAAAAAACGAAAAAAAACAGTTTCGATACGAGGTTAACACCATGTGTTTTCGATTCTTCGCGTAAACGCGCGATTCAACAAATTGGTGCGTCGGCCGGGAAACTAACGATAGAACCCACAAATTAAGATGGAAAAGTAAAGAAAGACTAGAACTGCATATCGGGGCGTACTAACGATAAATAGCCTTGAAGACTTCATGTTTGGTACGAAGCCAGAACTCGAGATGTTGCAATCAGTCGTTGAAAGAGTCCTCGAAACTGAGCGTCGAATGGATGAAATCGAGAACGAAATCGAATCAGCAGTTTCTGAGGAAGACGGTGATGATGATCTCGTGAAATTGATAGAGGAATATAACGATTGGAAAGACGAAGTAAAATTCGCGATCACGAAGGCCAAGATACTCATAGATCACGACGCTGGGCACCGCAGTGCTACAAAACTTGAACCTAAAGGTGAGCGTGGCGTGACCATTAATCTCCCCAAACTTAATTTACCGATTTTTTCTGGAGAGTACACAGAATGGCAGATGTTTTATGACAGTTTTTATTTTACTGTGCATGATCGCACTGATATTTCCGATATTGATAAATTTAGCTACCTTAGAAGTCAATTGAGGGGTAAGGCCCTAGACGTCATAAGGGGATTTTCATTGAACGCAGGAAATTACCAAACAGCTTTTGAGTTATTGCGTGAGCAGTTCGGAAAAAAGAATTTGATCATTCGTGCCCACATAAAATCGTTATTGAACTTGCCTGTCATCCAACTGAACAACATGCGGTTCTTGTCCAATTTTATTAACCAAGTTGAAGCTGGCATTCGAAGTTTGAATAGCTTATAGCATATGATGGTGAATACAGCTGTATACTTGTGCAGATCGTCCTGTTTAGATTACCTGAAGAGTTGAATGTTCAATTTGCACGGTTTGACCGTAACGGTGACTCGAACATCGTAGACCTGATCAAATTAATGACGAGTTGTGTGTTCTGCAATCAAGTCAAGAGTACAAGTCTACCGAAAAATCAAAGACACCTGTTAGAACTAGCGTTCGATCGTTCTCATCAAACACCACCATGAATCAAGTTAATGGTGACAACAGACGCTACAAATGCTATTTTTGCAAAGAGTCGCATTGGATCGACCAATGTCGATCGTTCAGAAGTTTGAACGTCGACGACCGGCATAGGTCAATCAAAGAGAAAGGTCTCTGTTTTAACTGTCTGAAGCTTCATATGATAAAGGAGTGCAAATCTTCCTTCTCCTGCAAATTGTGCGGAGCAAAGCACCACACGCTGTTGCACAAAGACAGACCACAAAGCATTGAGAGTGACAACTGCGCAAGTCAACCTAGTGATACGAATACTACTAGCTCCATGAGCAACAACTCAATATCTACTGCTAGCAGCTCAACCGTGTTGAGTACAGCCCTGGTGCGATTTGAAAATTCTTCCAAATGCCACAGGATACTGTTTGACCGTGGAAGCCAGTTGTCGTATTTGAAAAAATCAGTTGCTGATGATCTGAAGATCAAGCCAATCGGATCGACTGTGTTAAGTATTGCTACTTTCGGAGACTTAAATTCCATGTCAAAGCGCTATCCAGTAGTTGACGTCAACGTGAGAAGTAGATTCGATTTTCAGAAGGCGGTAGAGATGCGTTGTGTCGTCGTCGAAAAACTTTGCTCGCCAATCAAGTGTATGGACTTAAGGAATGTTCTGAGTCATTTCCAAGAAAGCCATAACATGGCTGAAAACTTATCTGCGACAAACAAATCAATTGACCTGATAGTTGGAACCGACAATATGTACGACGTTCTAGACTTGAACGCAAGTCTTAAGATTGAAGGGTTATGTCTGACGAATACGCTATTCGGATACGTAGTACACGGACGACTTTCAAGTACCAGCCCTTGTAACACATCTCATTCAACTGTATGCAATTTCATTCGCACATCGAACCCATACATCACCCCGTTTTGGGAGACAGAAAGTTTAGGCATCGAACGACAGCGACCGGGATCAGAGAAATACAGTATAGGAGAATTGAAGGCTCTCGACAATTTTGAAGCGAACGTGAGACGGGACAACAGCCGTTATGAAGTTGCCCTACCATGGAAGGAAGATTATGAGGAAGTATCGACACACAAAGAACATGTTCTAGGGCGTCTACGTAGCACATTGCGCAAACTCTGTGAGAAACCTGAAATAGTACAGCCCTATTCGTCGGTTATGTCCGAGTATCTTCGTCTGGGCATGATCGAAAAGACCAACGAATCACGTGACGGAAAAATAGTTCGATACTTGCCTCACCGTCCTGTAGTGAAATTAGAGAAGTCAACTACTAAGGTTCGTCCTGTATTTGATACCTCCGCTCGCGATGCGACAGGACTTTCGTTAAATGATATGCTATTATCCGGATCGAACTTGCTTCCTGAACTTTTCAACATCCTGATTAGAATGAGAGCCTATCCTGTAACGTTGATTTCTGACATCGAGAAGGCGTTCCTGCAAATTGCAATTCGAAAAGAAGACAGAGACGATCTCCGTTTTCTATGGATCAAGGATGATACTAGCTGTCCACAAAAGACCACTGAAATCCAAGAGTATCGCTGGACCAGGTTGCCTTTCGGGCTGACAACGTTACCGTTTCTGCTACAAGCCATCATGCAAAAGCACCTCCGTGAAGCTAGCGTGAATCGATCTACCGTTGATAAGGTTTTCTCTAACTTCTATGTTGATGACCTCGTTTTGAGTGTCAAGGATGAAACCACTGCCAAGCTAGTCAAAGAAGAGTCAAACGAGCTGTTCAAGTCATGTGCTATGGATTTGAGGAAATGGGTATCCAACGTCGACTGGCTGAACGAGGTAGAGCATGACGAAGTAAAGGTCTTGGGACTTAGCTACAATCGAAGGGAAGATACTATTCGGGTTGAGCCAGGGTCAGTGTCAAATTTTTCGTCCGTTACAAAGAGAAACGTTCTACAGACAATAGCCTCGATATATGACCCCCTTGGACTTATAACTCCGTTCACAACAACCTTAAAGATATTCATGCATAGCGTCTTCAAACAGAATATGGATTGGGATGATGCACTGGACGATAGATTAGCCCATGAATGGAAGAATCGGCTAAATGATATGAACGATATCAAATCCCTGAGTATCCCGCGACATATCCAACTGGCTGAAAACCAGAAGCTTCACTTGTTCTGTGATGCTTCAACAAAAGCGTATGGCGCAGTGATATACCTTGCTAACGAAAGTGACCATGATTTTCGCCTTGTAGTTTCCAAATCAAAGATAGCCCCAATTCAGTTAGTTTACCTAGACTTGAATTAATGGCAGCGTGCGTTGGTACGTTACTTCTGAAATCTGTTTGTACAGCCCTAAATTACCGTATTGATGAAGCTTTTTGTTGGTCAGACTCACAAATCACGCTTGCTTGGATAAGACAAGATGTTGACAACCTGAAACAATTCGTTGGTACCCGAGTCAAGATTATTCAGACAAACACGAAGGTCGAGAATTGGTCTTACGTCGAATCAAAGAAAACCCCTGCTGATTTAGTATCTCGCGGCTGTGATATGTTGAAGCTACAAAAGAGCACGTTATGGTGGAAAGGACCTTGTGACATTCTATCGAAGAAGGCCAGGCCTACTGATCTCACTAGTGACATGCAACAGTGCATGGAAAACAAAACTCGTTCTGTGTCGTTAATGCAATCAATTGTTACTTCTCACAATGGTGAAATAAGCTCCATCATCGATGTCACACGTTTCAGTTCATGGACTCGCCTCTTCAAGTTGACTGCGTGTGTATTACGGTTTATTGATTTATGTCGTCATGGAAATACTAGCTCGAAAGACGTACGAAGCCACATGCTCGATGCTGAAAAACTATGGATCCGTGACTTGCAAAGCAGTATGGACCCTGAATCTAGAGCTATCAAACTCGGGCAACCGTTGCCTCGCGCATCTAAATTGCAAAGTCTTTCGCCGTTTCTTGATTCTGACGGGCTTCTGAGAAGCAAAACGAGATTAGAAAATTCCTCATTACAACCTGATGCCAAGTTTCCATTGATTTTGAATGGGGATCATGCCGCAATCACTCTGTTAATTTTGCATTATCACAATGAGACACTTCATGGAGGAGTTCAAACAGTTGCTGTACGTCTACGACAACGATTCGTGTTTTTCAGAATGATAAGGAAAATCAAGTCTACCATCCGCACATGTCTCATCTGTAGAAAGGCGTATCTTAAGCCTTTCAATGCTACCGTGCCATCTCTTCCTCAATACCGAGTGAACGAACGCAAGCAATAGAGTATTTGAATGCTGTGGACTTGATTATACCGGACCCTTATATGTCAAGGAAAACGATGCTGTCGTCAAAATCTATATCCTGCTTTTCACCTGTACTGTTTTTAGAGCGGTCCACCTCGAATACGTTGAAGATCTTTCTACTCGTGAACTCATGAATGCCCTGAATATGTTTTTCTCTCGTCGTGGCGTTCCACGAATGATCCTCAGTGACAACGCCAAGTCATTGCGCAAAACAAAGGAAATTCTAGCTCTCCCGAAACCTTCTGTCGAGTGGAAAAATATTCCTGAACGGGTTCCGTGGTATGGAGGATTCTGGGAGCGTTTGATGGGCGTTATAAAAGGACCGATCCGCAAAACTCTAAGTAATTCACTGATCAGTAAGCGTGATGTGATGGTTCTCTTGACTGCTGTTGAGGGTGTTGTAAATAGTCGTCCTTAAACTCATGTCTCTAATGACCTCCGTGATTCTCTTCCGTTGACCCCTAATCATTTCTTGTTAGGTAAAACGAGCGATGACGAATTTGAGCCGTTGTCTGTCTGTGCGCGATTTGATCTCCCTTCAGCTTATAGAAACCAGCAAACCCTTCTTGTGCATTTTTGTAATCGATTCAAGCGCGAGTACCTGACTTTCATTCGTTCTGTTTGTTATAAGGACTCCGAGATTCGTAAAATAAGTTTGGGAGATTTGGTTATGTTACGCAACGAACGTACTAAATGTTTTAATTGGCCGTTAGGCTTGTGATAAAGCTCTTTCCAGGACCTGACTCAAGCGCTCGTGTTGCTCTTGTAAAAACGAAGTCTGGGACTTTACGTTGCGCCATCCAGAGCCTTATTCCGTTGGAATTGTCGCTCAATCGTGTTGATAGGCCTACTCGTGACAATCCTGATACTCCTACGCCTGCAATCCAAGATGTTTCCCATCAAGAAATCAGTGATCAATCATCGAACTCTTCTGGCAAGCAAGAGAGCAAGCAACTCTTCTGTTGCTCCTTGAGCCGAACAAGTGTTTTCATTACGTAACTTTGTGAACAATTTGTTGATCTGCATCAAACTTAAATTTGTGAATATGTTGTTGTTCGATAAAAAAACGAAAAAAAAACAGTTTCGATACGAGGTTGACACGATGTGTTTTCGATTCTTCGTGTAAACGATTCAACACAGTAAAGAACAAATGTTGGAGCTTTAATCATAATTCATCCGCGCTGATGATTCCCTAGCAGTATCTCAGAAAAGTTGATTTTCGTCAAACGTAATTCGGACTGATGTTTTAGTTAATTATAATCTGTTTTTCAACTTCAGTTAATAAACATACTGAAATTGTTGATAACTTAGAGTGCATGTATGTTGAGAGATCTTGTGTCACATGAGCGCTGAAATGAAGTAACACAGTCAAAAAATGTCTAACCATAGACTAAACTGCCAGTGCAGTTGTAATTCTATTATCCTAACCCAAGCCTTTGATAACTTCTATTTAAATATTATGGAGGTTTTGTACTCTTATAAAATGAAGTTTAAGCTTTGTTTGAACAGACAGCTGAATCACGATGTTGCATTCTTTAGTTTCTTAAGCTAATTTAACTTCCTATATCCGTCTCTAGACTTGATTTACTTGTCTCCTTGTTGCTGATGATGTTGTTGCCGCATGATTCCAATTGCTTTTGTGCCACCGTAAGCATTAATATAATCCCTAAGCATATGCAATTTCTTACGCTCATATTACCTACGTAATATAAGCAGGGTGGCTGCACGGTTCCGAAAATAAAATTTGGGTATATCTTTGTTGCCAAAGATTCCCAAGTTAGTGCGGTAGGTAGTAAAGAATGGACATGGCAGGTTGCATAATTGCGAGGAACCATCACACAGTTCTTGCTTCCACGTTATTACTTTTATTTTGTCGTAAATACTTAGAAATTCGCACCCAAACAATTGGTAATTATTTAAAATGTATGTTCTATCTCAGTTGTGCTATCAGGACTTTGTCGTCAACCGTTTCACACAAGTCAAGTGAACAAAACTGTAATCTTATACAACCTGATGATTCAGCCATATAGGCCTATCTGAATGGGAGGAAAATGGCAGATTATGAAAAATACTCACTGTATACTCATTAGGAAATTAGGCATCTCACACAAGTGAAGTATGTCTGATCAATAGTTAATAGATATGACTTTCAATGCGCTACCTTCGTAGAGGATGTCCTTCAAAATTTACACGTATAGTTGTTTTATCACTAAGTTGTTCAGTGCCGGTAACGTGCAATGATGATTTGTTGTATGAGTATCACGAAAATCGCCAATCGATCAACCACGATTGAATAAACGAGCATTGCCAATTTTCCACTCGCTTATCAATACTGATATATTTAAATCAGGAAAATATGACAAAAAATTAAGGCTATGCGAAAAACAGAAATAGCCTGATAACGACTTGCAACGACTTAATTTTGCAAAGATTCATTATTTATTGAATCGCTCATCAAAAAGCCTAAATCCGCACATTGTACGCAATTTCAGATGAAGAATCAATCTATCGCGCAAATCAAGACTTGTGCAAATGTTTCACGGAGTTAACTGCTGGGTCGAACGTGCGTCTTTATGACTCAAGCTCTAACCGCCAAGCTGCGGCTCGCCAAGACTCCACAGAGTGTTGAGGGATTAAGCAGAAGCTATGTTGTTTTCTCGAATAATTATATTTTTGTTTCATTTATACAAATGTCAAGTATCAAACAATATTTTATGAACTTCAAATTGTGTTGACATACACCGATCTGATTTCAAATGATTGATCTCACTCACATGAGAGTTCTTGATTATCACAAAATGAATTAAAGGACAAAAAGAAACTGTCGTCTAAAGAAGAGTGGTTTCTCTGCAAACATCTGTGCAGAGATGTTGAACATTGATGCTCTAAGACTCTAAACAGCATGGTAAAACTGAAGTATATGAAGTAAACTTCAGCATAATTCTTAAGCATCAATTTTGATCGATTGTTTTTTTTAATTCTTCCATAAACTCCTTATAATTTTTTCTGAAGGAAATATACGAAATATACATAGCACAGACCTACTGAGTATCTTACTCTTCTTAGCCATCTGGTGCGTGCACGAAATTATGTTATGATTTTTTCAATCAATTTGTACATGGACATAATGCTGATAAATCCCATTGTTCTCATTCAAAATTCAATACCCAAAACACAAAAGGACGTAAAGTAAACCATAAATTCGAAACTTCGAATATTAATCTTTGAAATGAGTGTTTCCAGTCATTCCTTTTTATGTTTTAATTTAATGCTTCAATTTTCCTTTTTTTGATGACTCGTCTACCATCTTGTGCCTAGTGAAATGCAATATGAGAAAAACCATGTTTCACATAGGCCTACCATATTTTGTGATGTCATAGAATCATTTTTTTCATTTCAGGCCTTAACTTGCCAGGAGACATTTGCTCATTGAGTCATACCTCATTTCTAGTTGGAGATGGATCATTTAGTGTATGAGAAACTCAGATGGAAGTCCAGCACGCAGTGACATGGACTTAACGCCTTAGAACAGTAAGCAAGTAGTCTACGTATTAGCAACTACATGTATACTTATCAACCAACTATCCGTTGTGATGAATATATGTTATGCATATAACAGGATGTTTAGTAAATGGTCATTTTTACATGTTTGAAATAATTATTAGAACAACATATTTTCTTATTATTCTCGAAGTAGGGGATGTTCTGTAGAAGAACATAACGAACAGAAAAATATAAGCAGTTAAAAGCATGTCCTGTACAGGTAACTCATAATGTCTGAGACAACGAGAACAATGACAGTAGCAGTCATTAGAGCCGTTCGTAAAACAATTACATCTAATTTCGAATGAGAAACTTGAAGTGCAGTGGGATAAAGCGAGATAGGAGTTTGTGAAGATTTTGTGATTAGTTGTGAAACATTTCTTAATGAGCACAATGAGCATCTACCACTCAAAGGCCTGCTGCTTGATGAATTTGTACTACTTTCAGGCAAAGATGTAGCTTTCGAAGAAGTTACGACAGCTGACGTCATAACTGACTTTGATTTTGCTATTAAAGCCGTATTCGTCGATTTTGTTGATTTTCCTATCGATGTGGAAGTACCTGCATTCTTTGAGTTTTTACGTGTGAACTGTGAAGTGTGGATGTTCACTGCTTGGACTGAAACATTGCACGTTGGCGCAGATGTCATTGTACTTTTCGACGCCGATAATACCGGCATCGTACTGGTGGAATTATCTCGTTGACTTGTCAAGATTTGTAATTCTTGAGCTGATTCATTTTCTGTGGTCACTATTGCTCCGAATTCACGAATTTGCAATCTGTTCTTATAAGGACACATTTCTTCATGCGCCTCTAATTCTCCAATAGTGACAATGTCGTCACATCCATATTCGAAGAATTCACATCTAAGCGCAAGATTGTTATATAAATCCCTCAAGCAACGCAGTTCACTTATTTGCTCTCTCTTTAATGGCTTTCGATCAAACGGACATTTCTGCTTCTTTTCTATCCACTTCCGAATACAGGATTTGCAGAAAACATGCTGACAGACCGTCAGAACTGGATCTCTATGAACACAATGACAAATGATACAAATGAAATGCTCATGAATTTTATCCATGAAGCGTTCACTGTCAAATCCACCATCCGATTCATTGGCATCCTCTATTGAATTATTAGAATCACCTGTAATCCGGTGTCGATCCGATAAGTCTGAATTTTCTCGTCGAACATCGGTAGCGTAGAAACCTCTAGGCCCATGATTTATTGTTAAAATTACTTGATCATTTGGTTCCAAAACATGTAAATTACCAGCCAAGTGACGCTGATGCACAAACACTGTTCCTGATTCACACTGAATAAATCCATAACCGTGCCATGTGCTGTATGAGATAACACGACCACTGGAATTACGTTGCGGGAGAGCGTATCGGTCAGTCATAACAAATTCAAAAACGTAATTTAACGGATATTACACGAGCAGACATCTGAATAAGTAGCGATGTTTCTCTCATTTATCACAACAGGACACCGTTCTCCAGGAAACAGCCAAGTCTGTTACACGTCACGTGAAAAACCACGTCTGCTGAGTAATGACGTGGTATTGAAAGCTGTTGCAGATAGTTCCGCGACTATGATTCCGACAGTAAAATTATGTTTCCATCGCGTAGAGGGTGTTTAAACCTAATTGTGTGCGTGTGAGTGAGAGAGAGAGAGAGAAGGAAAGAAAGAGGAAAATGCCTGTTGCTTAATTGATCATAGACCTACTAACTCGACATTTAAAATATTTGTCATATTACCAAGATGCTACTGATTTCAAAACTCTAATAAGCATTTTCGCCGATCTCAGGGAATAAGATATTAAAAAATGTAAAAAACGTAGCGAGCGCTTTCGGCATTTCTATAAGCTTTCTGCTACGAAGACAATATTTCAGACAAAAACGCTGGAAAAGTGTAAAATGTTAAATCATTCATTTTATATTTCATTACTTCCATAAGTGCATTAAACATCAAGGCAAATCAAATTAACAGTGAGTTAATGAGCAGAGTAAAATCAGTTTGTGCAGGTAAAGGATCATATACATGCATGATTCTCTTTTTTGTTTTTATAGAAACGAAATTCTATTGGAAATGCATGCAGTTTTACTATTTGACATCTTTAATTCAATGCACTGAAAATACGTCTGCTACATGTATGAGGTTTTATAAGGCTAAATGAATATTATCCTCACTATCAAAAGCACCAGACGACATTTTCTCGTTTTCATCTCTGAAGTCTGTTTAGCTTTACATAATGCGTTTGGTAATGCATAGTCAATGTGACTAACAAACAGGTTTTGGCGGAATCGAATAGTGATTTCCTAGTATATTTTTTGACATTGCGGCTTAAAATATGACGATTTGGTACAAGCGAATAAATAATAGGCGGTTATGTATTTAATATGATAATAACATGATGTATTTGGTAATAATGAATGATCAGATAATTGCCTCAATAATAAGTTCTCAAAAACGGTAATATGGAGATAAAGAAATGTGATGATAATATCGTTGGCTATAGACCAAAAATATCGTATATAACATTGATATAAAGTGGAGACAAAATAATCCTGACCTCTTATCACGATATTTTAAGCTGGTTCGCGTTTAGATTTAAGTCTACCGAAGCGTATTTTCATGGTTCATCTTGAAGATGCATCTATTTATAGTTTTAGATCCATTTGTCACCGATTTAGGTCATTGCCAGATACGATGTTTTTGCTCTGAGCCGCTACTATTTAAAAAATATCGAAGCAAGGTGTGTTAGACGCAAATGTTGCAATAGAGATTTCTTAGGATCTACTACAAAATTTATGCATGTTGTGAATATTGTCATTACACTGACTTCATTACCGCTATTAATTTCAAAGCGATTTTATTCTTATTTTCTCTACAATTTCTGTCTTGTCTTACAGAATTAATGCACCGCAGACTGGAGGAGTTGAAGTCACGCGGCAGTCGTAAAAGTTAAGGATGTATCATTACGAGAAAGGATGGAAACTGAGGGAGAGAAAATAAGATGAAATGCCTGATCCTGATGATTAGAATAAATAATTATTGATGTGAAGTATAATTGTTTTTGTCACTCCGTTCTATTTCATTATATCAGCTGATGAGTGAAGCGAAAATGAGGAAGCAGAGTTAGGGGAGGAGAAAGGGTGTTATAATAGACTTTTGATGTTAGATCTGAGTGTAGCACAGGATAATAGCTGGACTACCACTAACCAGTGCTGTGCAGCAAAATTGCCCACCCCATCAAATTCTTAAAAAAGAACGAATATCTTAATTAGCTACATATTTATACCATACAAATCAATATTGAACAGTCACATAAGTTTCGTAAGATAAATCTGAAAATGTAAAAAGAAGCAAATCTAAAAGCGTACCCCTAGAGGAAATGCACTGGATTGGGGCAATTTTCGTTTTAGTATAGCCCACACATTTTCTATACAATTCCTGTTCGCTGACCAGCGGAGCACAGGAATGCGTTGCTAGCACAAATGAACTGTGATGTCAAGGTGCGTTGTCTTGATGAATAACCACTGCATAGAGTATCATTTTGCATGTGTTTTACGGTGTGTTCGAAGTTCTATGGAAATATTAATTAACGATGACAGCTCACGTGTAACTATGCCTGATTAGGCCCTAAAGGTTCTCCTTCTCTGAATAGATCTAGCAGTGTGGCCACTAATAAAAACTGTCATAAATGGCTGCGGCCGGCATTCAAGGGCGGCTGATATTAAAAAGTCCCAAACCTCATGCTGATTCTTAAATGAAAATCGGGATTTTTCTGTTTGCATTAGGTATATTTTCGGTGTGATGTATTGACGATATTGAACTGATTACCGCAACTTATTAAGTTGAATATGTACAAGCAATGGAATCGAATATTGCATTATACAAAAGCAGTGCGTAAAAAGCGGGTTCTGATAGGAGTCAGCTGACAGGAATCTGGCACAACAAGTGGTTGATAATGCCAGTGGCGTGCGGAGCAAGCGTCGAATGCCTTGCTTGAAATCTGCAAATAAATCTTTATCTTTCCTAATATTGAGGATAGTTTAGGCTCTAAATCTCGCATACACTTCAATGGAAAGGTCGTCTTATCTATGGCAGATTTTAACAGCCGCATTCACTGGTCTGGTGCTATATATTTGCATCGACTAAGTATTTCACATATGCGACTTTTTGCAGCGCGGAAGTCGCGCGAGTGTTTGTTTAACATTACAGCCTACATTGAGCCTTTCACACAAGTCGCGCGTTTTCATTTTGCCGCGAGTAAATCGCGCGATTTTGGTTTTTGACCTACAATGACCTTCAAACGAATAACGTTTCTGAGTTCAGCATGATATGGCGATTAAAGCGCATTCCTCATTGCTAAATTTAGTTACGTAGAGCCGATTTTATCTGGAATAATATCTTTGAATTCCAAGGTGTTGATGTTCTCGAAGTTCGTGTAAATCATTCAATACGTAAGCCAATGGGAGAAAATGATGACTAAAGTCAGTCGTTATCACCAATTTACATTTTGCCCTCGTTCTTACCATCAGTGGTCAGATTTTGGTGATCCACACAGCAAACTGATCCCCAGAGTGTGAAGAAGTTGATGACTCGCATGGCTTACGCCATGGAGAGAATTATTTTCATAGCATGCAAGACTCTCAGAGGGCCCTTGCCCATGCACTATGCTTTATTTATTGACTAGACTGGAACACTTGCAAAGATAGCGGATATTGATAATATATAGATGCAGTAGATTGCCAAAGTTGCTACTGTCCTTTGATATGATGAGTGGTCGCTTCGTGAAAATTTGTTGACTTGTGTTATGAATAAATGACGCAGTCGACCTTATCGATGAAATGATTGAATATGTTGCTGAGATTTCTATGTCTATCAAAAGAACTTACATTTCTGGTAAGTTTCACAGATGTAGATCGCTTGTTGAGAAAGATTTCGTTAAAGATAAATGAACATTTTTGCAGATTTAGATTGTCAGAGTTGCGTTCACACAGATTACAATAATAACCAGTTTTTTGATATGCCTAATACATGTACATGTACATGCATATTTCTCAAGTCAAAACCAATTTTGATCAACTATAAACTATTATTGGGGACGAGGATATTTCAGATAACTCTCTAGACTTTTGACTAGGTATGATTTTCTTCATGTAGGCTAAGAAATGACTCAGAGTCTTTCACCATGCAGAATATTCAGAAATGAAATATTCTAGAATGTCAAGACATTTACTATTTTGTCGGTGAATCTGGGATTCAGTAAACCGAAGATAATTCATTAAATTAATGAATGGATTTTTTTAATAAATCGGTCATCACTGAAATTGCGATGAAAAATAACCTATTTAATTTATGTTCTTAGTTTACTGGACTATATGAACATCTCACGACCGCTTCTATATTCATGTAATGAATGCTTGATTAGCCGATAGAGCGAGAAATTCGCTTATCGTATTGAATCAAATATATTGCATTGGAAAATTAAAAACACTATTCAAAGCTGATGACTTAATCAACGGAATCAGATACTACAGCCTGCCCACCTTTTTTAAGTCAAGCGTACCACTGCTATTGTCACTACAAATTGTCAATCACCATACATGTAATTCATAGAGAAGTCTATGATGTAATTATCTGAAATGTCGAACACTGTCACAAAACACGTGCGAATTGCCCATACAGTTCATTTGTTCACTCTAGATCTGTGATTGCCCATCACTGAAATTGAGCATCCGAAATCCGCACATCTCTTGTAAACATTGCTGGTAGCCACATTATTTTTAGATATCCGGGAAATCCTTATGTATATTATTAGAAGCTGATCGATAGCTCACATAATTATGCAGAGTTTTAGATGACGTGTATCCTAGAGCTCTGCGTGCATCATAAAATAGCTACAGACATAATGCTGTATACATAATGAAGCCGGTATGAATTGTGTGAAACCGCAGTTATCGTGATGCGCTTTATGAATCACAACGCAAGCATTGACGATCACGTGAAGGATCGTTCTACCAATGACGTCGCTGATAAGGGAAACGTCTGCTTGTCGATCGTTTAGCATTACATGAAAATAGCTTCGCAATGCGATTCAGTGTGTAGTGATATGGCTTTCAGGCAGGACGTTATCTACACTGATGTGCGAGGCATAGTGTCTTGGTTTAACTATGTCAGACGTTTTGGCTTTATAATGTCGGACGTTGGTGATGTCTTTGTTCATAAAAGTGATCTCACAAACCGCAATTCATTACGAACTGGGCAAATGGTGGAATTCGACGTTTGTGATGCTCCTCGTGGACTTCAGGCTATTAACGTTGTAGTTGTTCCTGGAGATTCGGACGGTCCATCAAATGACACTACCTTCGACATAAATGTTGCGCATTCAGAGCTCATGAGAGCATCAGACTCCTTTATTCCGGATATGATTATGCCTTCAAGTCCCCCCAAAAGCTCGCGATCATCAGCCCGAAAACCGGATACCAGTGATGCAAATGAAGACAACTCTGGTTATGATACTTCACGGTTTGAAAGTAATATTCCAGACGAGCTCGTATGTAGCATTTGCCAAGGTGTGCTCAACGATCCTGTCCAGACAAGTTGTGAGCATCTTTTCTGTCGCCACTGCCTGGAAGAGTGGCTCAATCACCAGAGAGTATGTCCAATGGACCGTGAACCTCTATGTCTCAGAAATGTGAACACTGTTCCACGCTACCTTAATCGAATGCTCGGTAGTTTGAAATTGCATTGCACGTTCGCTGAAAATGGATGTAAAAGTGTTGTTACAATCGACGAGCTACCTAACCATGTCAAGGAGTGCTCATTTTCGAAGTCGAAACATCAGATGAATGCTAAGTCTCCAAGTTCGTCATCTACAGATAAAGCAATCAGGCCACCAGCTCCACGGAGACCTGCACCACCAGCTCCACGGAGACCTGCACCACCACCACCTACTAGTCGACCGCATTCAGTTTCACAATTCAGCGCAACACATCATCCATCAATACGAGATACACCTAGATCTACGATATCCCAATGTTACATCTCACCACCCAATCCACCTCAACTTCAACCCAGGTCTGTGGCAGTTAGGCCTAACCACAGAACAGGTCTCACAGAATCTGGTGACAGACTGATATTAGAATATCCTGGTGTATATGTAACTGGTAGGAGACATGAAAATGTTTCATCAGGTGCTGGACACAGTCGAAATCGGATATATGTGGGGGATCATTCAAGTGATAGTGATGATGTGCCCGACTCTATTTATACCCAATCATATCGAGAATCGGCTCGTAGGCAAAGTAACGATAATTGTAACCTAATGTAATGCTACTTAAATGCTTCTTTTAACTGTAAATTAAGACCATTTTCTTGTGATCAATTAAGAAAATCATTTTCTGAAGAAATGTTAACTTTTTTATGTGAAAATATCTTAGAGGTAATTACTGGGTAGGTGTGTGCAATACGCAATGAAACTTTTAGTCTTGAAATGGCTAGGGTTTAGATGAAATAGTTGGAAGGCAAACATTACGATAATTAAAAGAGAAGATGAAATTATGTAGTTGCAGATGGCTATCATGTATAGGTGACGTATACGTCTCTGCGAAAGCTCTGATGGAATTCTTTAAAACTACCTGTAGATGAAGACAGAAATTATATAAAGCACAAAAATGGTAGAAGGTTGAAATGGCTAAATTACTTAGTATAGTGGCGGATGAAACGTCGGGTTTTCAATTGATTCCCTTAAAAACAAGCCTATATTACGAAAGGAAGTACTTGTTATTTATTACTCCTTTCAAGTGAGTGAGCAAATCAGAAAATGTAGAAAGATTCGAGGCAATGTCGCCACTAACTAATTATAAATTGCTATGCAAAAAAGTCAAAAGTCAACATCTTGACATTGCCCGGCCAGCAGTCTTTCTATGATGTGATACTGTCACCGGATCCCGACAAAATCTTTTGGACGGATCGCTTGCAACTGAAATGATGAAATATATCATAAGATGAACAGCAGGATACGCGGTAAGATTCCGAAATTCCAATGTCTCAGTAATAGAGACTGTGTGGCTGAACTTCAATTATCCTACCATTTTTCGTAACTTTTTCAGATATCTTCTCAACATCAAGGAATTCATCGATCGACTATTTTAATATGTAACCGTGCATAAATCTTTCAAAAATGCTACATTTCCATGATGTGGAAATTCAATGTTTGAATTGATAAGTTGTATTAATTAATTAAATAAGTCATTTATGACATTATATTGACATACCAATGTGAGATGCGTTAAGATCATGACTGTGATCATTTTTTTTCCAAAGAATTGCTCAGATTTGCCGTCCGAGGTGGCTTTTACCATGTACATAACTGCGGCTCTTACTCAGTGCACAAATCTGAAACGTACGTGTATGCTGATTGTTTTTGTAGAAATTTGATTTGTTTATTGTTTTCACGTTTGTCGAGTTATGTCAAATTTCTCCCCATTACTATGTTTATGTAAAAAGCGTCACGACATGGGTCGAAATACATACAACTATTGAACGACACCTACTGATGACTGAAGGAGCATATTAATTCGTGCCCGGTAATTTTGATCGTTAATAAATATTATACCGAATGAATGAAAACACCAACGTTATGCTGATAAAAAATATCACCTCAAATTGCATTATGGTTTTTATTTTACGACCTCGTTATGGCAGCAGTATTCTGGGGAATATAGAGCGAGATTTTCGGGCATATCAGAAAGTATGTGGACCTCAGCAGCAGCTTAATTTGTAGTGTTTGAAGTAGGCCTATTGTATAATACTATTTGTATTCAACAATAAGCGGACAAACTCAAATGGCGATCACCAACAAATGGGATCCGGATGATGACATCTTCTTGCTCTGGTCCATATACAGTCTCAGTTATAGGACTTGGACAGTCCTTTGGGCCCTGTGTTGAGCAATATTTTTTGTAGGATTTTTAGAAAAACACAAACTTTCTGATAAACTTAGAACGTTGATCAAGTTTTTTGTCCGCTATGCTGATGATACATTTGTTATCGTGAACCGACGTGAAAATGCGCTTTCATTGTTAGCAGAGTTGAATTCAATGCATAAGAATTTGGAGTTCACATGTGAATTTGAGAGTAATGCGGACCTACCTTTTTAGACGTTCTTAAGTGAAGAGAGATGTACAGATTTTGACTTTTGTTTATAGGAAGCCCTCGTGGACAGGACTATGTACACTCATTTTTATAGTTTTGTGCCATTTTCCTACAAGATAAATTTGGTCAAGTGTCTCTTTGATCGAGTCAGGAAATTGTGCTCTCCTGTTTTCCTATAGACGAAGAATTTCGTAAACTGCGCTGTGTGCTTATCGATAATGGCTATCCTTCGTCTTTTAATCGTTTAAAAGGCTCCAAGTCCTATTTAACTGAGACTGTATATGAACCAGAGCAAAAATGTCATCATCCGGATCCCATTTGTTGGTGATCGCCATTTGAGTTTGTTCAAGCGACGTTTGAGTTTTGTAACTCGTACTGTTAATTCAAAACGGCCGTATGGAGGGTCCGAAAAGGTCCGAATTTGTTACTATATGCGGACCTTGTGAATTGCTTTCGGACCCTTGTACTAGGGTCCAAATTTGTTACTATATGCGGTCCCCGAGGTCCGTTTGCAAACTCTAGGTCCGTACGCTAAATAGAGTCCGTGAAGGTCGCAAAAAATTGCATTTCAATTACAAATTTATTACAAATCAATCCTTTGATATGATCTTATATAGCAAATCGCTGCAAAACATCGTAAAAATGATATCACTACAATGCACTGCTTTAAAGAAGTGTCACTGCATCACAGCATGCAAGGCTTAATCGAATGTCACCATTTGCCAGAACATGTTATATGATGATGTCCTACAAACAACAAGAATGAATTTATTACAAATCAATCGCTTGACATAATAGTCGTAGGCTATATAGCAAATCGCTGTAAAACAGTGCAAAAATGGCATCACTGATATGTACTGCTTTAAAGAAGTGTCACTGCAATAGCATACAAGACTTAATCGAATGTCACTTTTTCAAAACATGTTATATGAAGATATCGAACAACAAGAAAGAATAGAATGAACTTTTGCACTGACACTGATGTCTCTTTTTATTCCAATGAGTCACTCGAATAGTTCAATTGAATCCTTATACGTCACTGTGTAAATTAAATCAAAAGCTAGAAAAACCAGAAATATGACATATCGCTTGCACAATCCACTTGTATCTTATCCATGCACAGCAACAACGGAGAAGTCTTCCGTAAGTCTTATGCCTTCTGTTTTACTGAGGTAAATATCCGGTGGTATACTCAGTTTTACAGCAGCATAATGTAGACCACGTTTCATTTTCGTCTCTGAAAACAAAACACTTTTATTATTCAAAGTCGATGAGTCAAAACTTTGCATGCAACATTAATAATGTAATGAATATCGGAGGCTACGTGTTGAGATAGTGATCAAGAAAATCCAAGTAATGTAAGCTTGTTATATTCAAATATCAAATATAACGTACGCAGAACATGTACAACAGAAATTGTAAATTGTCATGTAGCATAGAGTCAGCTAGTCACGTATCGAGACCAAAGCAACATACGGTGTGAAGACTGTACTGTGCGCAATACGCATTAACTCGCAACAGACACGCATCGAACAGTAATCATGCCTTGACAATCAAACATTGCAAACACTAAATCATTCAACAATAGCACAATGCACGAATCACCAAACAACAAAGCAACAGACAATCATCACACTACGAAAATATATTTATTTGTTTTTCAAAATGTACTTTAGTAAGGTCACAAGTGAAGTGCTGGCCAATGATGAACTCTTTAACCCACGAATGGGGGACAGTCAGGGACCAAAAATAGAGGGAGAGAGGAGAGAAATTGAAAATGAAGATAACACATTCAGTAGAGCAATGAAGTCCGATTAGTAATTTGTACACCTACTGGTAATTGTTGTTCGGCTTTGTAGTGTACAGATAACATCCACACAGAACCTCGAAACTTTTTTTAGAAAACACTTAGGCCTACTCCTAATAGGGAGTCCAGACTAATTATCCGACAAACAAAATAAGTGAGTTTCAGCCAGTGTTAAACAAAATGATACGTCCTCCCTGACTGTTTTAAATCAATTAGTCGTAAAATTAATTATTTCATGACAAACGTGAGTAAAAAACTCACCGGTAGATGGTAAACGGCAAGAAATAAATGACAAATGCACCTTTCCCTCACCGAACATGCATGTTTTTATCGTAATGTACTTTACTTGTCTCAAAAGATGGAAGCGGGAAAATATTAAATTCAGTGATGATGGAATTTAACATCCCTGCCTCAGACCACTCGTAAGAATAGTGACGATTTATTAATTTCTATGGATTTTAGACAAATTTGAAAACGTGGGGGAGATAAACCACAAGTACCGCAATTCAAAAATTCAATGTTGTCAATCGTCTGTTGAAATAATCAATCTGATTTCTGCCAGGGATGTGGAGTCGGAGTCCTATCAATTGATAGGACTCCAGACTCCGGCCTATAGGCCTAACTAGACCCGAAACAAAAAAATATTAATCCACGTCGAGTTGAGTGGCGAATTATTAATCCTCGTGGAGCAGAGTCGCATCCATCCAACTTGAAGCGACATTTGATAAACTTTCATCGAAAATGATTGATAATTGATACATCAGTGATCACTAAAAATAGGTTCAGGTAAGCCTTTCATGATCTATGATGTAGGTTACCAGTTCTTTTAAAAAAAAACTAGGCTAAATATACTTGCCGTCCGGAGTCGGAGTCCTATCGAAAGCCGGAGTCTTATCAACCCCCGGAGTCGGAGTCCTATCAAAATGATAGGACTCCGCATCCCTGATTTCTGCGAATTGCAGACATAGCTTACTGTTGGACTACAATCACAAAATGCGTACATGTGTAGTGCATACATAAACAGGAATCAGCAAGATCAAATTAAATAGATTACGATAATTGATCATACAGTTTCCTCTGTGTACTAAAAAGAAAATTCGTGTCTCCTTGCAGCTTCAGATACTTTAGAATTTTACTCAGAACTGCTACACGAAATGAATGCCAATCTGTTTAAAACTCAAATATAGGGTGGCTTGGGGGAAATGCGACGAGATTCGATAACTTGTAAACAAAAAAACAATGTCCATGTATTTTGCATTGATATGTGCCTACATCGATAGCTGATCTCTAATATATTTCGTATTTTCTCTTCGCGAAAGTATTGCAAACTGTCACCGTGGCACTTAGTGAAAGATAAGGCAGTTTTTGAAAATTGGGCCTAATTCGTTTTACTGTGCTACAGATTTTGTTTAAAGTCACGTGAAGCAAGCTAGAATTAACTATGGGCGATTTTTTTAGTACAGCAAGATGTGAAGTTGATTCACACGAAATAGCGATTTTGGTCGAAAACCTCTTCATGATGTACACACCTCGCTCGACTTTGGTTCGGGGTAAATACGACATGGCGACATTGCGACACGGTTCAAAAGTTGCGGATTGAGGTTCTTATACACTTCTGTAGTTATCCAATAACGTGCATAGGACTCACCTTTTTCATGGCTTCACTACCTTGAAGAAAGTAGAAAATGAAACTTTGCCCCACGAATATTCAGTTTGCACAGCCTCGAACAGATTTATACTAATTCACTCTGAGTGGCTTCCTCTTAAATCGATGGTCATCGTTCATTGAGATCAACAAGACTTCCTCACTCCTCACATTCCAACGGCATATTTGACTCGTTCGAGATTCGTACAGAAAAAGAGCGCGCCGTCATCTAGATGCAGTCTTTGTCCATAATCGATGCCACAGAATTAAATATTTTGTTTATCTGCTTCGGTTTGCTAGAAGTGTGATTAATACGAAACGGACGGCACATTGAGGAACCTATTAGGTGGGCAAAAAGGAATTCCTAATACCTTACAGAGATAGGAAAAAAAGTCGTGCGTCGCTTGCGGATTAATGTGAGTTCCAGCAAAGTGCTTCGATTGCCAAAATTCCTTCAGATTCGAAGAATTCAGATCATTGCCCACACGTTTTCTCCATAATGTTGACCCTTCCGATCATTATTAAAGAAAGTAGCAGGCGTACGAAAATTAGTTCACTTGATGATCCTCTCCTCGGCATTGCTCACTGTATAGTGCATACTGCATACATTGAATCGAAGCCACGCATCGATGTGTGTTTTGGTGTGTGCGACGTGATATCACAGCACGCACGCATCTCTCACTGGCTCTGGTGTCCTCTGCTGACAGCTTATTGTTTGCCATTTCCAATAGCAAGCGATACACGAATTATCCATTCGAGAAGGAGCAAGTTGTCTAATTCTGTGATATGTGCCATTTCGATATTAAGGTTACAATTCTTCCTTTCTAGGAAACCGAGGCGCGCGCAGATGAATCTAATTCTGTGGACGTTATTAGCCACCCTTTTCAAACAGTAGGCCTGCGCTCTTGGAATCGGCCATCTTGTGTCGTAGATTTTCATCATGTTCCACAACGTCATCGTCGGTTTGCTGCATAAAGATTTCCAGAAGTCATATTCCGTTGAACAAGTAGTGCCGACGACTTTGAAACATAACAACGAGTAGCGATTTCACGCTGAGAAAACTCTTCGCTATACAAAGCTTCCATCTACGAGCCACTTATGCTTGTTGTTAGATCCGTTTTTACTCATGAGCAGGATTTAGACTTTCCACGTTAGACCTAAACATAAATCGTATTGGTAGATATCCATGTTATCTCAATAGTTCAGATATCTGGTCTCGATGATGCAAAGCAAATCAAGGATCGATTTGATAATGAATATTAATATCTTTATTGTTGACAGACAACAGTGTGCGTGCGCAGGCGACGACACACACCACACATTAATGATAGTTTCTCACATGCGGCTTTCTCACAGCAAGCCGACAATGCACAAATAAGGCAAACAGAACACACAATTTGTATTGCTAAGAAATCGACATATAAGTAAATAACTGATAATAGATCTTTATCTAGCGTTGTCATGTCTAAAAGAAAGCTTCTTATCTAAATGTCGAAGGTGGTCCTAATAATATGTCGCGGTCAATTTTTATGTTTGAGTGTCTGGTGTCTGTGCTATTAATCAGTAGATGGCTATGTTGTGGTATATTGTTGGCATACATACCTATTTAATGTATTGACAAGGGTGAAAGATAATATGACATCAACAAGTAGCTAGTTGTAAAAAACTAAAAAAATATGGGTGGTCCTAATAAAATGTCGCAGGCTGTACATGTAATGTACAGTGCACACACCTGAATAGGCCTAACAGAAAAATACTTTAACTCTACTGCTTTACGAGTGATTCGCATAAAGTGTCAAAAATAATTCAGTCCCAAAAGCTCAACCTTGGGTTGCCCCATAATTTCAGGATCCCAGCATAAGCACGTATACGGTATAATCCCACCTTTTTATATCCCGTTGCAACGGTATTTAATCCTCTGATTCTTCTCTACAATGTGGCTCTAGGAACATTTCGGTTTTTAGCAGCTTGTCTGATGGAAGTTCCTTTCTCCACATCTTCAATGGCAAGGCGCATATCCTCAGTCGTCCAGCTTAATCGGTTGGTTTTTCTTTTCCAACGCTTTCCAGTCATCTGAAAAACATTTGAATGCTTTGGGTTCGGTCAAAGAAAATGAAATGCATGTATCAAAAGTAAATACGCTAACTTGTATAGGTCCTGAAACCATTTCAAAACAATTAGATAAACTAACAAATAAACATTAGGCCTAAATCAATTCTGATTTAAAAATGTATAGGGCGAACGTAGTTTAGACCTATGTGAATGAAATAGAATATTTATAGCCCTCATAATGTGTAATACATAAATATATCATAATGTTGAGCCAAGGTGTATAGTCTAGGCCTATAGGTTAAGTACATGTAGACTTCTACACAATACCTAGTTGTCCTAAAAGGATGTAGGCCTTCGGTAAAAACTTCGGATAACACGATGGTTATTTTACAAGTTACGATTAGTTGTTAACCTGAGGCCTAATATACAAGGTGTTTCAAAAGTAGGCTAACAGTTGATTTTGCCCTAGGAAATCTATGTTGACCGTTCTATTGGCGATTTACACCTGAATCAGTCGATGGATATCCATGATCAGTCCAACATGAGCCATAGACTTCGAAGTAATTGCTACTATCATTTAGAAGTCTATGCAGTAGCATTCCATTGGCAAAGGAATTTTGAAATCTATCATGGACAAGATATAGCACCAATCTGACATTACGTACATGGATATGTTCAATTAATTTGATTTGAATCAAACACTGTTAGTTTGACTTGAAGTGAATTAAACAAGCTTGAAGCTTTTTTGAATTTGCTGCTTCTGTCATGTCAGGTCATCTAAAAGATGATCAGAGAAAATGGATTTTGAAATCCTTTTGGAAAAACAAGAATGCTGAAAAGGTGCGAATGGAATGGAGAGATGCCTTTCACAGCAATCCTCCATCAAGATTTGCTATTTATCGCATTCGAGATAAATTTGAAAAGACCGGTTCGGTAGAGAATGCACCGAAGTCAGGACGCCCTCGATCAGTTTCAATAACATCAAACGAGGAGCTAGTGGCCCAAACATTTGTTCAAAGTCCGAAGAAGTCAACAAGAAGAGCCTCATTGGAGTTGGACATTTCTCTAAGCTCTACTTGGAGACTGATGAGGAAAGTTGAGTTGAAACCATACCGACCCAGACTGTTGCAGCACCTTCTACCGGATGATGCTGAACGACGCTTGCAGTTTGCTGTGCTCATGTTGTCGGAAATTCGGGAGAACCCAGATTTGCTTGACAAGATAGTTTGGTCTGACGAAGCCAGTTTCAAACTATCAGGTCACGTAAATAGACATAACTGTGTCTACTGGTTCCCTGAAAATCCGCACATGGTATCAACAAATGAGCTGAACCAGCCTGGCTTAACCGTCTGGGCCGGTATGTCAAGCAACGGTGTGATTGGGCCAGTATTTTTTGAAAGAACTGTGACGGCTGAGGTGTACCTTCAAATGCTCCAATCCTTTGCGATTCCTGAGATGCAGTCATTGAACAACTTCAATGAGCTGTACTTTCAGCAGGATGGTGCACCAGCGCATTTTGCAGTGAGTGTCAGAAGCTATCTGAATGACACTTTTCCAGGAAAGTGGATCGGGAGATGTGGTAGCATCCTTTGGCCTCCTCGCTCTCCCGATCTAACTCCGATGGACTTTTTCTTTTGGGGCGTTGTAAAGGAGAAAGTGTACGGACGAAAACCTCACACACTTTCTCAACTCCGCTCCTACATCACAGATGCCTGTCAAGAGATCAGTGATGACAGGAACTTATGCAGAACTGTGTGCCACAGTGTGGCCGAAAGACTACAAGAATGTGCCGATGTCCATGGTGGACATTTTGAGCATTTGCGTTCGTGAATTTTTGCAACTTTAAGTTGATTAATTTTTTGATATGTTGAATAGGCCTTGGTTATTCATTTGTTCATTTTTTTGTTAGGAAACCAAGCAAACAAAATGGTAGTTGTTTTAATGTTAATACCTTTATTAATTTCAGCCTCCTCTAGGCCATCGTCAGAAGCTTCTGACGATGGTCTAAGAGGAGGCTGGAATTAACAAAGATGAAGGACATTTGGATGTCAGCTGTTCTTCCTTCTTCGCCTCCCTGTCTTGTGTTGACGACAGCGTCTTCGTGCACCAGGCTGAGGGGCGCGGAGGACATTCGAATGTCAGCTGTTCTTCCTTCTCCGCAGTAACACTGAAACAACTACTATCTTGTTTACATGGTTTCCTAATAATTTTTTTTGATAGATGTTGGATAGTTATTCGACTTCTCATGATCGGTATAGATTCAAATTGGGTTGTAGTGAAATATGTAGGCATGAAAACACTGGAGATCATGAGATATTTTAATATGATTTACGCGATGTCAAAGAGTATTGAATTTTTGCCCCTTACGAATACAAGGCATATTAGCTATCTGTGGCATCGTGAAAAAGATTATTATGACATAGCTTATTAATCTATAGCATTAAGACATAGCTTTTCAAGGCCAATTTCTACTGTTAGCCTACTTTTGAAACACCTTGTATAATACTTTCATGTATGATGTATTACCTGTACGTGAACAGGAACTATTTTTCTGTCTAATAATTGCATGGAGGCCTACGAGTCTCATAAAGTACTGTGTATAAACTTTGCACTGGTATGATATAATGAGCCACCTGGCTCGTTATGATCATTTGCGGTACAATTTGAAAAATGCCTCCTAGTGTTGGTGAATTACACATTTCATTAGAGGTATGAACAAAATTACATGACTATTAGAGCCCTGTATTTGGTATATAAATGCTTTACTTCGGTCTACATATACTGATACGTTAGCAAACACACATTCCGTGATGACTTACTTTCACAACCAAGATGGTGGGAAATGACTTTTCCTGTCTGACGCTCGACCTTAAACGAATGAGAGTGAAAGCTCACGTGATCCGACACACGACTGAGTCAGAGAACACTAACGGCTAATTGGTTGTTCGTGGAAAGTGCTGAATTCTCAGAGAACGAGGTGGCTCGTTATATCTTTGCGGCTCGTTATTGCGAACTTTCCCCTACTCCTGGACCTTAGTCATACGGACCCTTAGCAAATTCAACTCTACATGTACAACATGCCTGATTTAGAAACACTTAGACCTTGATAAGGCATCTTATAAGTTTACTGACTAAAATTTTGATGCGCAGACTATTGAAATGTGTAGGAATATTGAAATTAAAAAATCCGCATTTTGGATTAGGCCCCTATAGGCCTATCATATGGACCCCAATGGACCTTACATACGGCCGATTTCAGTTAACAGTGAGCAACTTTCCTGCTGCTAAGCCCATTGTTGTGTGCTCCACAAAGCCTCTTCCTGTTCGTTTTCTCAAGGATCCACTTAGTCCTCAAGGTCGTTCGTGTCTTGTCTATCATTTTCAATGTGACTGTGGACACAGTTACATCGAACGTACCGAGCTAGGACTTTGCGGGTCCGAATGAGAGAACATGTTCCTAGGTGGCTTGAGGATAGAAAGACAAGACCGCGATCTAGAACAGCACCTCAAAGTTCTATCGATCGACACATACTTGAATGTGATTCTTTTCAGTACCATCCATTTGTACATATTTTTCTATTTTATTTAAAATTTACGGGATTAAAATCACGTGATTTAAGTGCCATAATTTCGGTTTATATGACCTTAATTAACCGATTTCACACTGCATGCTCTCAATTATACACTGTAAACTGTAAGGCACGAAATTTCCCTTGAATTAGGCACGAAACTTTCAATTCTAACCAACACAAGGCACGAGCGGGCACGTGTGGGCACGAAGCCCTGGCGCCTAAGTTCGTGCCCATTGGTGCCTAATTTTTCTCTTCGCGAAATACAGCTTCTACATGCTCCTGGTATCAGTAGTAAAGTCCCTACCCATATTTATTACTATATCGTAAAATACTCTTCCGTTAATTATTCTGAATTAAAAGAAAGAAAAACAGTTTATATATTTCGATCATGCATATATTGCATTTCAAATGAATAAGAAGCAAAAAATTGGATTTCTAGTATGCACAAAGGGAATTACTTTTTGAGAATCTGAACAATTCAACATCGATGCATAGATAAAGTACCATCAGATTTCATGAGCATTTAAAACTATAAAACATGCTTCTCGAAAAGTCTGAATAATTCATATAACACGATTCGAGTATACTTGGCAAAACTCCAGGACATATACCGGCTATATAAAAATCAAAACGTTCAGAAATTTTGTTCTACATTTACAAAGCGTGCCGTCTGAAACAGAGCGAGTCAAAAAAGCATACAGTGAAAGGCATTCAGTAAGTTAAAAAGTTTTTTTGCAGCAAAATTCTTAATGAATTATAATGTCATGGAAAACTTAGTTACGGAAATTCTTGAAAACTGTCTTATTCCAACGAAGTTTCAAAGTGACAATTGCCAAAATATTTTTTATAAAAATGTACAATAAAGCTTTGAAGCTCACAGTTTTTAGCTGCATTTCAAATCATTCAAATCAACACGAAAACGAGTTTGGACAAAATTCGAGGGAATGCTTGGAGCACAACAAGGCCGTCAATTGTCTGCAGAGTCCCTCATAATGATTGAGTATTTACGAGTATATTGCTACCATAGGTGCATAAAAAACAAAGCTAAGGCGATTGACAACGAATGGATGATCAAACTAATTGTAACGTGCATCTTATACAGATAATAGAAATGTTACAAAGTTAGTTTCGCAGCATGAAAACATTGAACATGTTTTTCTTGAAGTCCATTAGGGATGACGATCAAACATCATAATGGGGTAGTAAATTCCAATCGACAATGACTCTCTGGGAGAAAAAATGTTCACGAGATGAACTCTTAAAAATTTAGAAAACGCTTCAAGTCACAACCGCAAGTCCGCAAGTTGAAGAAAGCATCACAGAGAGTCAGTCGAAGATATCAAGTCGAAGACGTTGAAGGGTTGGAAATCTAAGGATTCGTAGACGGTCTTCGTAGGAATGCCCGTATAATGGCGCCATCAGTATCAAGAATGACCAAATTTAACGAAGTTCCGGAGGGGCTGAAGATATTCCACCAATATGTATTAATTCCTGAAAATAGAGAAGAGCATGTAAAAATAGACTATGATTGTCTTTTATTCGCAATTGTTCATAAATGAAGACGGCAAAATCCCACACAATTGCATGTAAGTCATGTACACACATAAGCATCAAGGATTGTCAAAATTAATTGACACCAATTACTTTTTAATTAATAGGAGCCAATTGATTGATTGGTTGATACACCAATTTCAATTAATTAATTGGCTAGAATAAAGAATTTCAATTAATTGATTGATATTTTTCCAATTCGTAGGCTATTGATGATTGCTGCATTTTCCAATTGCAGCCAATTAATTGTTATCTGTTAGTAGCCGAGATTGAATATCTGATTTCGCCTCTGCAGTATTTTACTTTTCACAATTTACAATTATAGTAAGCATTTCAGGTTGGCAAGCAGTAACAACGTTAAGATTCATTAGTAGCTACAATTAAATTCATGTTTTTTTCAACCAGAGTAGACCAAGCAGCTCTAAAATGCAGGCGAAATTTCTCTACTCGATCGTCACTGATAAAAACAATGGAGAGATTCACGAACGCTTGTATAAGCTATATGCCAAAGGCATGAGAGCGAATGTAAAGAAATTATCGCTTGTCTGATTGGTCTGACTCAGCAGTATTAAAAAATATGAGATTGTTTATTGCTGTGTAACGTGTATATAGTTAAACAAATCTTGGATCAAGTAAATTAATAATTAATGCTTTCAAGTTGCAGAAACTGCTCGAATTTTGGATTCCATTTTCAATATTGATTCGCTCACAATTCCAACTACAATCATTTGATTGATACATTTTCCAACTTCAATTGGTCAATTGGTTCACAATTTCCATTCCAATTAATTGATTGATATATTTTTCAATTTCAATCAATTGATTTCCTTGTCCAATTAAATTGCAATCAATTATTGAAATCTCTGATAAGTATTAATGAATGACTATTATATTACTGAAAGTCCTTCACTATAGACTAGGAAGCATCGGAATGAGGGCTTTCTATCAGCTTAGCTATCATCTACTATTCAATTCAAACATTTCTTCAAGCAAGGTGAATAAATGAAAATAGGAAATTACAAGATGCAGTTAGAATCATGTGACACAGTGAGACATTTACAACAATTGAATACATCTACAACTAAAGAATGCACCATCATGGTTCAGCTGTCTGTTCAGATTGCTAGGATTTTCTTATTTTCAGGAATACAGCTCTATTTATGGTCAGATTAAACTGTCTGCAAATAATTTCACCTATCTCTACCATTGATTAAACTGCTAGTGTAGCCTGGACTTCACTCTGTCCACTCTATCCTGTATACGAGTATATGGACTTCACTCTTAGACTGCATATACTTGCATTTAACATATATCTTGTGCTTCATAGTAGGCCTATACATGAAGGCCTACAGAATTCTTCCAAATGCCAGCTGCTTTAAATAATTCTACTCAAAAATTTACCAAAATATTACATAATACTCTTTAAATGTTCATTCTGACATGACACCGGCGCTTTGGCCTTGCGGTGGAGTGTTTGCTCTGTGTCCGGGTGACCTTGGTTCAAACTTTGGTCGGATCAAACCTAAGACTTTTAAAACAGGTACACTCTGCATTCTTGCTAAATACTCAGCTCTCAGAGAATCAGAGTGGAATAAATGACAAATTGGCAACATTGATGAAAGGCTTCGTGCCTAATGTGCCTCCGAGTATAAATACGGTTCATTTATTTAATGACGATATCATTTCGAAAATTTGGACAAAAGCCGTCGCTCGTTCAGACATGGAACGTCAACGTCTGTCAGTGAGGGAGATTATTCTTCATTCATTTGGAATTTCAAAAAATAGATGACTGAAAAATGACGCTTCCTTGATTACGACAAATAATTTAAATGGATGCACTTGAGATAAAATCCCGACATGTTTCTTCCTGTGTACAGTGTCAATGGTGCTGGCTGTTGATAGAGAATTCAAATTTATCATTGTCAGTATCAGTAAATGACGACGCTATGTTGTTTTGGGTACTAAGTTAATCAAGCTATAACTAAACCGCCGTCATGAACAGATCTGATGAGTTGCCACTACACAGCAATATATGGTAAATTTGTATAATTCTCTAACAACTGCCAGCACAGGGATCGCAATTCACCTAAAGAAAAAACGCAGAATCGGGAAAAACCGGGGCTTGAATGCATAAATTTGAAATATTTACATCAGACAAATTTCGTGAAAAACGGAAAAGCCGTAAAATAGCGATCCCTGCACCAGCACCATTGACACTACACAGGATGAAACATGTTGAGATTTTATCTTAAGCACAACAATTTGAATTACTAGTCGTAACCAAAGGAGCGATATTTTTCAGTCATTTATTCCTTGAAATTCAAAAATACATGGAATTGATTCCAAAGCGGCACGCAAGTGGATATAGGATAGGAGCTGTCAGTCAATTAGAAATGAAAAATATAGATTTGATCATCTATAATAGCAAGAAATGCTGATTAAAAGAATTTCAGTGCATGAATTGTATCACTGAACTTTTGCTTGAATCTTTACATTAATATAACTTCAATCGTTTTACTAGTGCATAGCTAACTTATCAAAATTTATTTGATTTAAATCACCTTGTTAGTGTCTGTCTACAGTATCTGTAATATTTGTTAACGGAAATGTATTTTGTGTTTATTCATCCATAATAATTTGACGCTGTAGTACCAACGCAACCAAAGCTAGTACCAACTTTCTAAAAAGGGCTTACACCGAATTGAAAACCAAGCATTTGATTCTAATAATACATGTAAGCAACCCATCTTTGTCATCTTTATTCAGATAGGCCTATACATGAAATAAACGGCGCGATCGTTTATTAACCGAGACTTCGATGTGTTGGTATTGGTCTGAATAAAGTCTACTAAATTTGATGCTGTTATTAACATGAGCGAGCGGATAGCTAAATGTTATTTGACATTAACAGACTGGAGAAGTTTACTCAACAACTTTAAATTGAGAAACCTCTAATGAATCCATCCAACAGGGTAAAGCACTAAATTTTCAGTTAAAACAACTGAGCAAGATCAATATGATCCAATCCGTAGGCCTAGATATGTTGACAGGCATTTTGATCTTAATCAGTATGTAGAATTCATCAATTGTTTAGAAGTTAATCTGGTACGAGCAAGCTATTCTCAAGTAGGCCTACAGGCCTATGAGATGAATTAAATTGCTGGATTCTTGACAAGGGCTAGTTGGAATAGCAGATAGAAACTGTGAATCCACCACTCTACCACTGATAATTGAATTATCGAAGAAATCAAGCTAGCCTACTATTGAAATACTTTATCCTCGTCTACATGGATAACATGAGAAGATAATGCCGTTATCGGATAAGTCTAGTGCATAATCGAGTACAAACATAGATGTGGACCATTGTCTTCACTAAGCTTGAAAAAATCTTCAGAAATCGAAGTTTGATTGGGAAAAATGTAAAAGAAAAACTGGAAAACTAATTCACCAGGTCAATTAATGAAATTCATGAAAACAAACTTTATAATGCATAATGTGCATGTTATACATATATCATACCATTTAGAAAAATTAATGTTACGTATGGAGTTTACTGAAACTAGAATTGCTTTTCCTTCGTTGTTTAATTGAAACTTTGGAACGGTGAAATGAAAAGATAAGCCTGTATAATTAACCGAAACTGCTGTCAGTTCCCTATGGAGGCTCTCACCAGATAATATTTTTCATTGAATAATTATGGGCATGAGAGTTATTATCGTGCACGCTTGTACAAAACACAACACTTTCTTTTGTCGACATTTCTCAACACTGGTCCGAAAAAATGCTTTTTTGACATGTTTAGCCGCACAAAATATGGTGCATAATAATAATTTCAAATTTACAACTTTTGCGTTCAGTATAAAAATGGGTTGGAAGAAGTCGGCATTCCCCAGTTCACAAGGAAGCGCAGTATTTTGTTTACCGTCCATGCTAATATTCTGTAACCCCACTGACTATCTATTAATTACCGTAAAATATGACGAGTAGTCCGTACTCTTGGCACCATGATTCCCTATCTTTCACAAAGCGCGCCATCTGCTCTTTTTATAAATCAAATTCTCTCAGTCAATGCCGCAATATTTGTCTGGTTATTCGCATTTTGGCACACTGTTGCCGGTACTTATGGGTAATCTCCCCCACGTTTTCAAATTTGTCTAAAATCCTTAGAATTGAATCAGTCGTCACACAACTTCAGCTCCAAATTTTTGAGATTATCTTCTATGCAAAATTTTATCAAATCGGACAGGTGATTTTGAATTTTAGATGACAAATTGAAGTGTAACGATGTCAGCAACTTGATCTGACTTCGTCTGTTCGACGCATTATTGTTGTGTGCCTTGTTCTCTCTCCCTCTTCGTCTCATCATTGCTGTCTAAAATCTTCCCATGACCACTACCCTACCACACATTTCTGAAGTTAAATATGGCAAATGGAAAGGATGTGGTATGGGTTATTATACTTCATGAGTTGTCGCGACATAACTTTGTTGACCTGACCTATATGTAGTGCTATCTGCTCAGTGCTCAGACGATGAGGTCAGGCACTGATCAAGCCGCTGAAATCGCTACACTTCACGTTATCGTCTCTAATTCAAAAAGCACTTGTCCGATTTGCATAAGCATTTGCATGTGGTTAGAAAATATACTCAAATACTTGTATCTGAAGTTTTGTGATTTATTCATTTAAAGTGATGATTTTAGACAAATTTGAAAAGGTGGGGAGATGACCCATAAATACCCGATTGATTACATACGAATGTCTTTTATTAATCAATATGGTATAAGCTCTCTTGAATAGCGGACTTGAAATCAGCAAAAGAAACATTTAGTAAAATGAATTATTATCTGAAAATGATGATCTATGGTTGTTAAATAATATGTAAGAGTAATGAATAAGCCTTCCCAATGAAAAAATAATTATCTAAATACAGCGTTGAGTTAACATATTTATTGACTTGGGAGGAATTGTTTGAAACATCCATGTTCAGCACACCCCAACATGCACGGATGACTGATAGCCAGTTGTCATCATGTAAAAGTCAGTTCAAAAGGTTCAGTCATTAAATATTGCGCATCCCTAAGACCAGATCATTCACTAGGCCTACATTTCAGATGGCATTTTACATGCCATATTGGCCATTTGATTAGCATAATTTCCAATTTCAGCTAGAAAATAGTATCAAATTCTGGTATCGAAGTCTTGGAGCCATGGCCCGGCAGTTCTCCTGACTTGAAAACCATCGAGAACTGTTGGGCTGTGGTGGAGAAGCGAGTTGCTCAACGGAACCCACTTCTCTCAATGATCTCAAGAAGACGGTAATAGTAGCGTGGACCACCGAAATTAACGAGGAGCATTGCAAGAGGCTGATTGAATCCAGTGCCAAAACGCATAAGCTGTCCTGAAGGCCATGGGAGGGCCAACAAAGTATTGACATTTTGACTGTATTGTTGAAGTAATAGCCTTAGATTTCGTAATTTTTGAATGAGCGCAATAAGCAGGGGTTATCAAAAATTAATTGCAATTAATTGGGACTGAACAATCAACTAATTTTAATTGCATCTTGGAGCAATCAATTAATTGCAATTATCAGGTGTCACCAATCAATTAATTGCAATTATTGGTCGGTACCAATCAATTAATTGGAATTAATCATCGCCATCAATCAATTAATTGCAATTATTTTCATGTCGCAATCAATTAATTGCAATTATTACAATGCAGATAACTGATGTGTTTCTCGCTATAGCTTACGTCTAATACTTCTAAACATTCGTGTAGGCCTACATTCATATAGATAATGCCACCACACTCCTACAGAGTACTTTGTACAACTACATGTACTTAAAACGTGATTTGCCTGATCAGTGACCATATAAGCTTATAACCACTTGATTAGCTCGCTTGCTGTTGCGTTTGTGTAATCCTCCTTGCAATTATAAGAATGACATCTATCGAACAGATATTTTAACCCATTCATTGACCACATTGTAGAAACAGCCACAAGTGCTTGAAATCACAAATCTATTTGGCAAAAATATTCATCCTATAGAAAAAGAACAATGAGAAAATTAGCAAAATGTAAAACTTGGTACATGTGCTGTAGAAACAGAATCTGAGGATCATAACAAAAATTATGGAGTGCATATTCTCTCAAAATCTACAAAAATATAGGAATCATGACCAGTGTCGTAGACGTGCATGTATATAATAAGACACTGTATTTAGTAGATTATCCGAAAATCCGAAATACTGACAGATTTAGTACAAGTATAGAAAATGAGCAAAACAGAAAATAGAACCATAACAGAATCCAGTAGGCCTACAAAACATACACGATCACATGTAGAAAACTAGAAACAGTAAAAAAGGATCGTGACAGATTGTACCGGTACAAGCATTATGAAGCATATGCAGATACTAGAAAAGAGTCAAGCATGAATCAGATAAAAGCGACTAATTACTAGCTAGTAGTACAAGAAGGCATTGCCTTTTGACTAGGAACTATAACATCAGAAGAATCAATTCTATTGACTAGGATCTCAGCTACAACAAGAATCATGGGCCCATGGCTCGGCCTTATTACGAGCATAGAAAGAAGAGCAAAGCAAAAATCAATGATTTGCTACTCTGAGTCAGACAAAACGCTGGTAATACAGTGGAATCCGTTTAATTGGACCACCGGATAATCGGGGCATCCGCTTAATTGGGGCATTTGTTCATAAACAGAATCATTTATATCTAACATATGTATGAATATGTCGTTTTATTGGGGCAAAATTCCGCTTAATTGGGCCAATTTTACACAACACATCAATTATTTTAGTGACTGTTTTTTAGTCAATTGGCAGATTTGTGACACGCAAACAATTTGATTTCATTGTTCTTGCATCGAAAATAAACAGTTTTGCACATTAAATAGCTTTCTGGCCATTTGATTATGCAATCTTGTTAACGTGGGTGTTTACATTCCATTTAATGGATTGATAATAAACTTCCTACACTTCTTGAGAATTATGCTCCTTCCGATATCTACAACGCCGACGAGACGGGGCTTTATTATCGAGCAACTCCTGATGGTCATCTCTGCTATTCATATGCATCTATAAGTGGCTCAAAAAAATCTATGGACCGTTTTACCGTACTGTGCTGTACTAACATGGATGGCTCGGACAAACTTCGACTTCTCGTAATTGGGAAAAGTAAAAAATCTCGTTGCTTTTCTGGCATAAATGTCGACAAATTACCTGTGCTCTACAAATCCAACAAAAACGCTTGGATGACAGCCGCTATCTTCGAAGAGTGGCTTCGTGTATGGGATAAAATCCTACGTCACTCAGGCCGCTCTATTCTGCTCCTGGTTGAAAACTGCTCTGCCCACCCAAAGCTGGATCTTTCTAACATTCGTCTCGAATTCCTGCCTCCAAACACAACGTCAATTATCCAGCCTCTAGATCAAGGCGTTATTCGAAATCTTAAAGGTCATTACAGATCCGAATTAGTGAAACTTACATTAAATCATTTAGAATCTGGTGATATCCTGCCTAGCGCGTCCGCAACTTCCGTCAGTTCTAAAGTGACAATTTTGGAAGCTATCCAACTTGTGGCTAAAAGTTGGAAAGATGTTAACCAGAGACGATTGCTAATTGCTTCAGAAAAGATTGTTTCGTACTAAATTCCACCGTACCGTCCGTCATCGACGAAAATGAACCTACCCAGCAGCTGCAGGGTGAAGATCAATGGGCAGTTCTTTCTGTCAGTGGCTACGAGAACTACACAACGATTGATGAGAATTTGACATGTTACGACGAATCAACGGACAATACTGATGACATTATTGAACACATTGTTGCCAAAAGGCCGTGTTTAAGTGAAGACAGTGATGTGATGAAGATAATGACAACGATGATCTTCCACTGCCACCAGTCGACCACAAGTCCGCCAGAACCGCTCTCCAAACGCTGAAAAGATACATGCTTCAACAAGGAATCGACATGTCATCCAGTTTGTACACTCTGCAGGACAACATTGATAGGTCAACAATATTAAAGCCTAAAATTCAAGTGACATTAGACAATTTTGTACAATTTAATTAACTCATTTCTATAGTAGCTATGTATGTTTTACCTAAATAATTTTATACACGTTTCTTACCCTGTTATTTTAACTGCTTTATGTGTATGCATGTATTCTACTCTCCTATTTGTTTATGTTTTATTGATGTGTATTTAATTAACTCATTTCTAGCATGAATGTTTTAAATACATATGTGTTTCTCACCCTGCTATTTTATAAAATTATGCTTTATACGTACACCATCCTATTTTATGCGTATGTAGGTCATACAATGTTCTCCGATTTTTAATAAGGTTTAATAAGTAAGTAAATAAGTATGTAAATAACGATGTAAATATGTCCAAATGTTCTATTTTTAATAAGTTTTATTATAATAGGTACTTAACAATATTCTAATATAATTCCGGTTAATTGGGGCATCCGGTTAATTGGGCCAAAACTGAATTTCCCGAGGTGGACCAATTAAGCGGATTCCACTGTATTTACGAGAGTTTTTTCGTCCCAGAGATCATGATTCACTTTCAAAAACATTTGCATTTCCAGGTTCATTGGGAGCAAGCTCCCCCTGTATTCGTTGAAACAGTAGCCTGCGAGAGAGAAAAATCTCTCAACCGCGTTGCTGGTAGGACATAAGAACCTACAATCGATGTATGAACTTACGTCAATTTTTCTTTTCTTGCTAAAAACTGCAGTAGCGAAATCTGTAGAAGAATCCGATTCCGATTGTTCGCCGGCACCGGTAGCCATCACCGGTCGAAGGAGCTGTTCAGCACTTTCTGCTTCGCTGTGACTGAGAGAAGATTCATCCTTATTCAGAATTTTCCTCACGGCTGATTCTAAGTCCGGACAATGGATTATGGCAGCTTGATCACTCAAGTACATCTCGGTGTCCGGGTGGCGCTTTGTGACTGCATCGAACAAGAGTCTCACGTCGGCAAGGTCCACGTCCTCTTTTTGCAAGGCCTTTGTAATCGAATCCATGTCCTTCAAGATGCTTTGTAGCCGAGTGAGATTCTTGCACTCTCTCGGAGACAATGCATGGTCGAAGTCTGGATGACTCTCCAGTTCTGATAAATATGGCTTTAGTTCAAAATATCGATTTACCATCTGGTCACATTTCTTAGAACAGGACGCAAATTTGTTTTCCTTCGCAGTTCTCCAGCCATCTTCAAGTTCCTCAGAGCAGTCATCAAAGAATGAAGTTTGTCTAATGTCTCTTTCCAATCCTCTAGCAACTTGTTCATAGCCAAGTTGAAGCGATGGGACGCGCATCCAATGAAATGAGTATTGCACAGATCGGCGAGAGTCTTGTTCACAGGAGCATTGTCACCTATGATGGCCACAACGTTGGTCATTGACTTGTTGTAGATGGCTGATAGCATCCATTCCAAAAATTTCTTGTGTTCTTCGGCCGACAATGAGGTCTCGGATAGCAATGGTGCGAAACCAAGTAGAACAGATGAAAATCCCAATGAGTCGTCTGAAGGGAAGCTGGCGAATACAGCAACGAAGTGGGTGAAATTTGCTGACCAGCCATCGATTATAAGTGCAAACTCCTGAGGCAATGTTTCCGAGATCCTTTTCTCAACGTCCTTCACAACCAGCTCCATATATTTTTTCAAAGTATTTACCGAAATCGGCGAGAGATTAGTGTATCTTCGTGTAAGGGGGTCGGATACAAAATTAAATGGCTTCATTCCAACACAAACCCAATCGATCCATGCATATTTGTGATCGTGCATTTTTATCGATTTTTATCGATCCTGCGATAAATTGTGACCTTACTCCACCTCCTTTTCTCAACCTAACGTTTTCTTGGTTGTGCAAACAACCATCGACAGTTCTGTTCAGTGGTTCTGTTGTCTGGAACACTTTCTCATCGACAAACCACCTGAACCTTGAAGAGTTCGATTCCCGTTGCAGAGTTTCATAAATTTTTGTGGCTTTGTAATTCTTGCTGTGATATCATGGCGGACGGAGGCGATTTATCTTTTGAGACTGTGCGTCGTATGTCTGTCTCACAGTTAGACAAATTAACAAAGAAGCAGTTAGTTTCAGTGTTGAAAGATGCAGTTGATGTGGCGGACCAAAATCCATCGATTTCCTCGTCCTCTCTGAAAAAAATTGTAGCAGATGCCGTGTCTGATGCGATTACGGATATCAGGAGGGAACTTATTTCTGAAAGTAAGCGGCTCATTGCCGAGGCTGAAATTAAATGGGAGAGGAATTTGGTCATGGTAAGCGAGAGCATTCATAGTACTCTCAAGACTGATGTTCTGAATGAGTTACAAGACCGGGAGCATCGTAAGAACAACATTGTTGTTTTCGGTATGCCTGAGCAGTTAACTACGAATGCACCAGGTGCTAATTGCGACAAAGAAGGTGCATTGAACATCTCAAAAAATTGGCATTGAAGATGTTAAAGTGGAAAAATGTTTCCGACTGGGCAACAAAACATCCGACAGAAACCAAGGCCTATGACAATAATTCTCTCGTCACAAATGAATAGAGATCTCATCTTGCGAGCAGCGCCGAAATTGGGCAAACTTTCTGACACCAATCAGTTTCGAAAGGTATTTTTAAAGCCTGATCTAACCCCGCAGCAGCAAGAGGAGGAACGAAATTTGAGACAGGAATTAAAGTGTCGTCGCGACAATGGGGAAAATGTTATGATCAAGAACGGTAAGATTATTTTGAGAACCAGTGATTGACGTCTCCAGGCACCATCAATACTACTGTAAAATGCTCATTCAATTGCCACTCCTGGCAAAATGGATGATTTACGGATAACTAAGGACTTTCCCAATCCTGATATTTTTGTAGTTACCGAAACCTGGTTAAATGATAATCATGATGATTCACTTTTTCTTTTAAATGGGTGTCATTTATTGCGATGTGATAGAACTGGACGCTCTGGTGGTGGAGTAGCTTTGTGGCTACGTTCTTCTGTCAAAGTGAAACGTCTAATTGCTTCTCGCCTCAGTGAACTTTCATGCGAATATATAATCGTGCAATTTCGTTTTGGCTCATCGCATTATCTCTTGCTTGCCCTATATATTCCACCCGATGTGAGTAGGTGTGTAGCTTCTTCGACAGAGATATCTGATTATTTAATTGAATTCATTGATGCTGTAACTGTTGTATTCTCTGATATTCATGTTATTCTTTGTGGTGATCTGAATCACTTTGATAGATCTCTCCTGCAAAGTTCTCATGATCTATTTGACAAGGTGCTAATGCCTACTCGAGGTACTTCGATACTAAATCGTTTTCTAGTAAGCCGTTCTTTAGACCAAATATATATGGATGCTTCAGTTGGTCCTCCATTGACTTCAAGACGTAGAGGCTCACATTGCCAAATACTTCCATCCCCAGTGAACATTGACACTAACACTGATTGTAAGGAATATCGTACTTTATATAATTTGAAGAGTTATCATATTGCAGACTTTATCACTCGCTTAAATATGTGTTCCTTTCATGAATTGTATCATGGTAATGATCTGGATAAAAAGCTTGAAATATTTTACACGTTGTTTCAATCATGTTTATCTGCAATCCCAAGTAAATCGATTGCCATGTCTACTCGTGACAAACCTTGGATGTCAGCTTACTTAAAAGATTTGATTAGTAAAAGATGGTTTGCATATCGTTGTAAAAATTTTAATACAGTGGAATCCGCTTAATTGGTCCACCTCGGGAAATTCAGTTTTGGCCCAATTAACCGGATGCCCCAATTAACCGGAATTATATTAGAATATTGTTAAGTACCTATTATAATAAAACTTATTAAAAATAGAACATTTGGACTTATTTACATCGTTATTTACATACTTATTTACTTACGTATTAAACCTTATTAAAAATCGGAAAACATTGTATGACCTACATACACATAAAATAGGATGGTGTACGTATAAAGCATAATTTTATAAAATAGCAGGGTGAGAAACACATATGTATTTAAAACATTCATGCTAGAAATGAGTTAATTAAAGTACACATCAATAAAACATAAACAAATAGGAGAGTAGAATACATGCATACACATAAAGCAGTTGAAATAACAGGGTAAGAAACGCGTATAAAATTATTTAGGTAAAACATACATAGCTACTATAGAAATGAGTTAATTAAATTGTACAAAATTGTCTAATGTCACTTGAATTTTAGGCTTTAATATTGTTGACCTATCAATGTTGTCCTGCAGAGTGTACAAACTGGATGACATGTCGATTCCTTGTTGAAGCATGTATCTTTTCAGCGTTTGGAGAGCGGTTCTGGCGGACTTGTGGTCGACTGGTGGCAGTGGAAGATCATCGTTGTCATTATCTTCATCACATCACTGTCTTCACTTAAACACGGCCTTTTGGCAACAATGTGTTCAATAATGTCATCAGTATTGTCCGTTGATTCGTCGTAACATGTCAAATTCTCATCAATCGTTGTGTAGTTCTCGTAGCCACTGACAGAAAGAACTGCCCATTGATCTTCACCCTGCAGCTGCTGGGTAGGTTCATTGTCGTCGATGACGGACGGTACGGTGGAATTTAGTACGAAACAACCTTTTCTGAAGCAATTAGCAATCGTCTCTGGTTTAACATCTTTCCAACTTTTAGCCACAAGTTGGATAGCTTCCAAAATTGTCACTTTAGAACTGACGGAAGTTGCGGACGCGCTAGGCAGGATATCACCAGATTCTAAATGATTTAATGTAAGTTTCACTAATTCGGATCTGTAATGACCTTTAAGATTTCGAATAACGCCTTGATCTAGCGGCTGGATAATTGACGTTGTGTTTGGAGGCAGGAATTCGAGACGAATGCTAGAAAGATCCAGCTTTGGGTGGAAGCCACTCTTCGAAGATAGCGGCTGTCATCCAAGCGTTTTTGTTGGATTTGTAGAGCACAGGTAATTTGTCGACATTTATGCAAGAAAAGCAACGAGGTTTTTTACTTTTCCCAATTACGAGAAGTCGAAGTTTGTCCGAGCCATCCATGTTAGTACAGCACAGTACGGTAAAACGGTCCATAGATTTTTTTGAGCCACTTATAGATGCATATGAATAGCAGAGATGACCATCAGGACCATCAGTACACACCCACGTTAACAAGATTGCATAATCAAATGGCCAGAAAGCTATTTATTGTGCAAAACTGTTTTTTTCGATGCAAGAACAATGAAATCAAATTGTTTGCTTTAATAAGTGTCACAAATCTGCCAATTGACTAAAAAACAGTCACTAAAATAATTGATGTGTTGTGTAAAATTGGCCCAATTAAGCGGAATTTTGCCCCAATAAAACGACATATTCATACATATGTTAGATATAAATGATTCTGTTTATGAACAAATGCCCCAATTAAGCGGATGCCCCGATTATCCGGTGGTCCAATTAAGCGGATTCCACTGTATGTATAATATCTATAAACATAAATGTAAGGAAGAAATCAAGAAGTGTAAAATGTCTTGGGTTGAGAGGTCAAGAAGATCATCTCGTAACATTTGGAGTGTAGTATCTGATGTTAAAGGCAATAATGTGAAAAATCCTTTAGCTCCTATTTTACATGAGTTTTCTAATGCCATGAGTGCAGCTAATGCTATCAATGAATCTTTTGCAAAACATTTTCACTCGGAAGACCGCTTTCCATACCATTCATCTGACACAACTTCAAATCACAATGATGATGATTGGTGTCCCCTAACTAGCCCGCATGATGTTTTTCTGTTCTTATAGAACTTGTCTACTAATAAAGCTACGGGCTCTGACGGAATTTGCAACCGTTTCTATAAGTTAGCGTCGCCATATATTTGTGAGCCACTGTGTAACATAATAAACTCTATCATCATTCAGTGTTATGTTCCAAAAGATTTGAAAAAATGTATTGTGTCTCCGATTCCGAAATGCTCTCCTGTCTCTTTCGAAAATCTTCGACCCATCACACTTTTAAGTGTCCCGGCTAAACTTTTAGAACATCATATACTTTCGACCACGCGTACTGCGTTCTATGAACGTGTACCCAGCTTTCAATTTGCTTATAAAAGAAATTCATGTACAACATCCTGTCTTGTTACCTTACATCATATTATTACAGAATTGTTAGAAAAACCTGATGTTACTGGTTGCATGCTCTTGAATTATGATTTTTCAAAGGCCTTCGATACCATCAGTCACAAAGTATTGCTTCAGAAATTAAGACTTTTTCAGTTCCCTATACGTTTTGTTGAGTTTATGTCTTCTTACTTTAGTAATCGCTATCAAAGGGTCAAATTTGGGTCAATTGTTAGCTCAGAGTTGCAGGTGCCTAGCGGAGCTCCTCAAGGTTCCGTTTTGGGTCCGTTTTGTTCATTTTGTATTGTTACGACATAATGCCCCTGTCTCATAACACATCATTAATCATGTATGCTGATGACGTGTCTCAAGTGTGTCCAATTTTAAAATCTGATGTACCTGGATCTATCGAAATGATTACATCTGAATTTTATACTATAAATGACTGGGCAGAAAAGAACTATCTGAAATTACATTTGTCAAAAACAAAATGTGTTTGTATAAGAAAGAAAAACTTTGAGATGTATTTTCCTTTCCCTTTTGAAATTGTCAGCGAATGCAAATTACTTGGTGTTGTGTGGAATGAAACTTTAAAATGGGATTCCCATTTCAGTTTATTGCTAAGAAGATGCTCAAAACGTCTGTATTTGTTGAAAATCTTGACGGATGTTCTACAACATGACGAATTGTGGTTGACTTTCCACATGTTAATAGAAAATTTAGTCATGTATTGTACTCAGTTATTTGGTGTTTTCAGTTATGAAATTAATCATATTATCAACAGTTTGTATAAACGAGGAAGGCGACTGATTTGCCCTGCACAATGTTCTTGTGGCAATGACATGACAAGATTTCATGCAATTAGACTGGCGGCTTTTAAAAGCTTCTACAACAAGTGCTTGCACCCCGGACATCCGTTGTGTTACGTTATTCCTAAATCTATACGAAAACATGTTTTGGTCCCAATGTGCACTACTAATCGCCGGCAAAATAGCTTCGTCGTTTTAAGCTCTCTGGTCATTAATGGTCTCTCTGACCTTACTTGCAAATAACTGTTTTTTCATAATTGTCTCTTAATTTTTGATTTTCATTACGACAAATATATACTTTTTCTCTTTCTCTCATATATGTTGGCGGCCTTTGTTGTAGTAGGCGTTGAGGCCGCTGACGTCGAGAATAATTCTAGAGTCGTTTGGCATACACAGTCGGCGCTATCCAGTTCCTGTCTTTCGTTTTAGGAGCTTCCCGCATGTACACTTCCTGGATCGATTTCTTCAAAAGATTTCCCAGTGTTTCTAGGACACGAAGTCATCGCCGGTTCTGTAATTTGAGGCAGAGCACGCGCAGAGCACACTGATTTGTAGACAATGATTGTCACAGTCAAATAGATAGGTGGGTTGTGACGCGGCGTTCCCTGTCTCGTAGAGAGGCCACTGCATCGAATTCTATTGTTCGAGGGCATCGAAGTTATCCTCCGACTGACTCACTATGACAACGCGACAACCCCTAACTAGCATCTGTATGTGAATCGCTGAGCGCACGCCAAAATAACCATCATGAAATGAACAAAATGAAGGACTTGTTCATTGTTTGTGTGTGAATAGTCTGAGACAGTGCAATACAGAGCAGCAAAACATCCATATCGTCAGTCTGATTACAGTCTATCAAAAATTAATTGCAATTAATTGGGATTGAGCAATCAATTAATTCTAATTGCATCTTGGTGCAATCAATTAATTGCAATGCAATTAATTTTTGATAACCCCTGGCAATAAGTAAAAATCACGCTATTAACCTGGGCACATATTTCAGGAGTTGGAATAGATGTTGTTGCATCAATATACTATTTTCTAACTCAAATAGAAAATTATGCTAATGAAATGGCCAGCATGGCATGTGGGCATGCGAATGCTAGTGCATTTGGCATCAGCATTTGACCTACTGTCCCAGCAAGCAACTCAATGTAACAATAATTAGCTCTTTTCTAGTCTCCCCTTGCCAGTAGCTAATAGGCAGTTCTCTCTTTGCGGGAGTTTCAGGACCATCAGATGGCCACCTCTACAATTCTGATTTTAAAGTCTTTCTTAATTCACTTATTCTGCGGGCATCGAGCATCAAATGGGCTGTCGAAACTCTGATTTTTAAGGCGAATCATTGCGACGGATTGCAATAAAAACTCGCACATTACGTTTCCAGTGGAACCTAGTTAACGAGCGCGCAGCTTGTGACGTCACATACGAGTCCTATTCGTCGTCAGCATAAGCTATACCCGATATCTAAGTTACTCGTGTTCCTGGTGCTATGATCCCTTTTGATTTCATGCGATTTACGTAACAAAACATGCCATGGTACTGGGTGGGGGAAGCCATTAATATTCATTTGTTAACTGTATGTACACGCCTAATATAATAATCGTGGTCTCGGCACTGAAATCTTGGGATCTCGAACGCCTAAAAAATGGTCGAGATCTCGTGATCGAATTCATTACTCTGAAGTAAGATTCGATAGATCGTTAGCCACACATTTTGTCTATTTGAAGCTGTGTAACATATAGCATTGCTTTTTTTATTTTACAATGCTATTTAACCAAATGAGAAGTTTAGAAAATGAGATCTAATATAAAACTCCATTTTACTTCGGAATGAATAGTTTTCAACCCTTGTGTATGGTTTCAAGTTTCCATTGCATTGAACAAATACCCTACAGTTTCATGTATGTTTTATAATACCTAAAGAACCGTTTTCTGAATATCGCTTTGAAGAAAATATGAATGGAATGGTTATCACCTCGAAAATGGGACACTGATCTTAACTTGATTTGCAATTTCCAAATGGATGTTGCATGAACAGTGAAATACACAAAGAAAAAATCACACGAATATGAACGTCCAGTTAACACTTTCACCATATTCCAAGACAGCTGTCAGTCGACAGAATGATGCGTAATCACGATGTCACTGCCGCACTGAACATTCGGAAAGCAAGTAAACACGGACTCTCGGCATTCAGTCGTTGACGTGTCTATAGTAACGCGTTGTGAGGAAGGTCGAATAATAATGACTTCGAAGGGCGGTATCAATGCTGGAATACAACATGATGATTCACAATCAGTCAAGTAATAGTTATTGCACAGTACGCTAAGTCGAGCGCGAAGCGCGAGACTTTACGTACTGTGCAATAACTAACTTATTCCACGAGAACGCAATTGTAGAGGCGCACGCATCTTCATACTTTCATACATACTACATTGTTAAAGTTGGGGAAATACTAACGGCGAAGGTGTCTCTCCATCAATAGTCTCTCCTCACTCAAACATTTTAAAATTGCGTAATGCGGTGCTAAGTGGAAAAGAGAAAACTCTCTGTTAGGGCATCCCTGATATGGTCACAGACCGACGATAAAAGAGCAACAGAACCACAGAAAGTCAATAATTGCGTAATGTCTTATGAATCGAGCTGGAAAAGGATGCTTTTAAGACACGTGTTTTAAGACACATTCATTTCTGTTTCTACTTCAGCGAACGGCGAACATAAAATCCTTAGGCTATTCAAATACTGCATTGATTCGAATGGCACACATTGATTTCTTTCGCTTTTTTATGGCTTGATTAGCACTGTGTTTATTCAGTTATATTTCATAAATATATTTGGGTCACACGGCAGTCGTTTGAGACACTTATTGGAGTGTTAATTTCAACATCCTTACAAAACCAACCAGATCACTTGATTATTTATTAGTGGTGGCCACTTGATTATTGCCACTTACTTGAAGCCCGTATTTATTGACTAACGCGAGTATTCTCCGTAACTTGTTCAGTGTCTTGACAGAAAGAATTTCATTGAGAAAACACAGATAACGTCCCTCTTTGTAGAAATTGCGTAATGAAACTTGTGAGACGGCCAACCTGTTTGATTGTAGACGAGGAAATTATTAGGTGAGAGAAACCTGGGCTCTGGTCAATTGCAGACATTATGGAGTCAGAAATGTAACATTGCGCAACGTGAAAAGGGAAATCTGGATTTACGTACATATTCATACAACTTGTCATCCAACGCTATAAAGAGATGATCAATTTACATCGATGAAAGGATAACTAACCGAGATTTTAGTTGTCGCACGGTGTGTCACTTATTCCCTTCTCGTGGAATAAGTGAGGAAATTCCAAAAGAGTAGCGTCACTATCTATGGCCATCTCTTCACAATAGGAGCTGTGACTTTTTAATTGGATCCAGTGATTTCGTTGAAACCTCACAATACACGTTTCTATTAGGTAGCCAACTATTAAAGTGTGTCGCCCGCTCCGGTAGTAAAACAGAGCGTAAACATGACTTAAGTTAAGAAAGCATTTCTTTCCAAGAAATATTTGCTCTATCTGCGCTTGCAGTATGCAGCAAAGCATCAAAATGCATCATACTGAGATTCGACTGGACGTTGGTCTTGTCGGAAAGCTAAACTACACAAATCATTTGATATTTGGCTTAGTACATTATATTTCCAAGTATGCATGAATATTTTCAAACGAACTCATGTCGTACTTACCTTTTTCCATGCAGCACCTTTCTCTGTTCTTCAAATATAATTTTGCTTGATTCAAACCCACATACTCAACAACACTTCACGGATGGAAGAATGAAAGAATGTCTTTAAAATGCTGGACACTCAAACAAAGGAGATTTAAATTTGACGAGTTGAGTAATTTGAAGCTTAGATGGCTTAATTTCGAATAAATTAACCTCCTAATTAACAATCGTAAATGAAGAAATTTTTCTTTGTGGTTTTTACCAGATGAACAAATATTTGGTTTGGTGCCTGTTAGTGCCTAGTGGCGCCTACTGGTGCCTCGAGGCACTAGAAAGGCACTAGCTAGGCGCTAACTGGCACGAAATTTCGGCTTCGTGCCTAAGTTAGTGCCCTACAATTTACAGTGTACTTATAAAAGAATTATTCTTGTGAGTCTGTAATTGAATGGATCTTATGGATTCATAAGGACAGCTATTCATCAGAAAAATATTGACATTGATTTCCTTGAGATTTTTGAAATTCAACTGACAAAGCGAAACCAAACTTGTGGAACTGACTAAATGGAAAATTGAATTATCGAATTGCAGCATTGCTCTTCAAAATATTGTCTTTGGTAGCGATCAGGATAACATGCAGAGTAGAAGTAGCAAAAATAAGATGAAAAGCTAATCTTCAAACAACTCTCTCTCAGATGCACCTTCGAACTTTGCTACACATGCATGATTGGACGATCGAGTGAAACAATGACAAATTTCAAAGCTAGGTATGACAAAATTAAGAATATGCCTACGCTATGATCTGAGGTGCAGCTGCTGAATAATTCTCAAGTGCTTCAGACGCGTCGAATCATCATTTCACTTTCACAACTTAATTTTTCTATAGCGTCATTATAAGTTGTTTTATGCATCAAGTTGGATTTACCCTTTGAGCCCTGTTGTTATTTTGCATCCCCGTCCGTATTCCTGACGGAAATATCTTAAAAAATATTTTTTTAGTTCAATAAGTTCTGTAGCTGTCATAGTCACAAATGTTCATTTTATTGCTTGAGCTTAATCTAAAGTAAATTTCTGAGTCAATTACGATCGATGTATAAACTTAAATACCGGTAGGCGACACGATAAGTTAATTCTTTCGGCGTGGCTGCATATTCTCGCTCTGGGACCTATACTCATACCAGTCCAGTATCTTAAATTATCAGCTTTGGATCATCTGTTGGTCCAAATGATAGGAAAAAGCAAATTGCACGATGAAAATCAAATGACTATTGCCTAATTCAACACCAGTAAATCATGCATTGGAAGAGTTACAACACACCATTCAGATCACCACGTGGAAATATCCTATAGACCTACTTATCAGTAAATCCCCGCCCAGGATGCTGTCAAACAGTTCTGCTTATTTGGGGGGGGGGGGGGCTGTCACATCATCCCCTTGCAAGTCACTGATTTCGAGATTGAATGACAACTGGAGAAAGTACAGTACTGCATTTCTAAATTTTGTTTAGGCCAAGGAATTTCTTTCAGAATTCGCCCACCAGCAACGTTGAATCTATACTGCAGGCTCATGCTCACCAATTAAATCCGAGCTCTATTACATTCGGGACATGCTGTAAGTGGCATGCTGCAGGTGCATCATGAACTTATCGGATTTGATCAATATACAGTTAATCATACCTACAATTTCATAAATCATGTGGATGGAACCCGTTGGCGGAATGCCAAAGTCAGAGATAAACACCAGTTTGGGACCCACCGAAGCATCGCACGCATAATAGGAATGTCGATCTATTCGAGCAGGTGCTGAATGAGATTGTCGCATTTCACATTGAGTTACATGTAATTTTCGTGTTGAATCCCGCGTCAATTTTGATGAACAATGCATATGAAACCTTATCACAATGAAATCACAGATTATTTTGACATACATTTTACTTTCTTAGGTGGTCAGTTAAGTTGTCAGCAGGACCTACGAAAGAAAATTGAACGTTTTGTTTGGTACAGGATTTTATGAAGACGACAGGATTTTTTAGTGAAAATTGGCAGATACCGTTAGTCTTAGTGTGAGCTATCATTCAGCTTCATCATGATGCAAAGATTTTAGGATTCGTTGAATGTGCAAAGAGAGGCCAAATTTTACCAAAAAATTGTTGTTAAAAGAACATCTGACGCGATTTTTCAATGATGATGATGCTCAATTTCAATAAACTTAACGCCATGTGGAGGGTTGTGTTTACTGTTTAGTTTAGTACTTAATATTGGCAGAGCATTTAGGTTGTGTCTGGTCAGTTGTGGTCAACAGACTTAAAATAATGAATTTTTGGTCAATTCATTCACTGATGCCTGCAGACAAATTACAGAATGCAGGAAATTGACACTGTCACCATTAAATCAGGTTTGTGTTAAACTTTCAGATGATATATTGTTCTTCGAATTTCGACAGTACAATTTATTCAGTTAACACTTTAGCCTGATTTTGCGCCTTGTCGCGCTAACAGTCCTTTAAGCGGTCAAATGCACAGGGCGCAATGACTTTTATTGTATTAAAGCTGGCCCTTTCGAGTTTGGGTCTAAAAGAATGCTGGTGTTTATCAGCTCCAAGAATATGTAAGTTCTATCAAGCAAGATCGGCCCATTCGTTCACAGGCAAACTTCAAATTTGTATTACTCCCACACTCAGGCATTCGGTCCGTCATCATTTCCCTCGGTTGAGGTCAGAATTTTTCGAATCTCTGATCTGCAGACGGGGCCGCCCGTGGCTGTCAGCTCTGCACCTGTTCACAAACAATAGTAATTCTTCACGCTGTAGTTGCTGACGCTCCGATCGACAAGATTTCTACAGTTCAATCAATGATGACAGGAGGACAGACGAATGCTGTCATGAAATGGTCAGCTAAAGCAACAAGCTTCCAATCACTAATTACTTCATTTAACTAGGCAAGCCCACAGAATTAGATTGTTTAATCGTATCACAGTAATGGGCAAAAGACCGTTCCAGGACACCATAAAATTCAAAAAAATAGTATCTTTAAAAACGACATAAATTCATGAATTTGAACCCTTTTTCAGGTTTTTAAGACCTAAATACATGAATTTAGTCCATTCAAAAAGTACCATTTTTTCAAAAAAATAGTATCTTTAAAAACAACATAAATTCATGAATTTGAACCCTTTTTCAGGTTATGAAGACCTAAATTCATAAATTTGGGCGTTTTTAAAAATACCCAATTTTTCAAAAAAATAGTATCTTTAAAAACAACATAAATTCATGAATTTGAACCCTTTTCAGGTTATGAAGACCTAAATTCATAAATTTAGGCGTTTTTAAAAATACCCAATTTTTCAAATTTTTCAAAATCTCAAAATTTGAGAATTACAATTTTTACTCCCAAAATCATGACCGTTCCAGGACACCGAAAATCATAAAAGTTAAGAATCTCAAATTTGAGAATTACAATTTTTACCTTGAAAATCATGACCGTTCCAGGACACCGAAAATCATAAAAGTTGAGAATTTCAAATTCATGAATTTTATCCATCTTTCAGGTTTTTAAAATATATCATGTGACTGAAAATATTTCTTTAAAAATGGAAGAAACAAAAGTGGAAGAAACCGCAAGAATATATCCTTCGTTATCATATGAACGTAGTTCTACTTTAATGGACATTGAAAAAATGAACAAAGAAAAACACAAAGATAGAGTTAGGTATATGAAAGATAAGGAATCTCAATTATTACTTAGACTAGAACATTATAAAAAATTAAGAAAGAGATGGACCAAAGTTAAGAATGTAACACAAGGTATTGGCATATTCTTAACAATAAGTTTAGGTGCTTTGACAATTGTTATATCTTCTGGTGTTTTAGTAATTCCAGTAGTTGCTACTGCTTTAACAGGTACGGGTGTTTTTGCAACTTCACTTGTTACAATGTTAGATAAATCTTTAATAACTAAGAAACGAAAATCATTAAAAACTAAGCATTTACATATTAAAGAAGTCTATGATAAACTACATTACTACTTTCAAAGAGTATGTGATGATAATGTTATTACGTTAGATGAGATTGAAAAATTTGATCAAATAGCTAATAAAACTAATAAAACGCCATTTCATTTAAAGTCCGAAAAAGTTGATGATAAGAATAAACAGGATGGCAAAATTTCTAGTGATGGCAAAATTTCTAATGAAGAAAATGACAAATTTTTTTTAGAAGAGCTAAGAACTTTAAGCGAAAATTTAAGCAAAACTTTATTAAACAAAACTTTATTAAACAAAACTTAAAACGAGAAAACTTTAAACGAAAAGATGTCAAACAACAAAGCAATAAAAAAATAATTTGTTCAGTAAAATGTTTTTGCTGTATTCCAATGTTACCACAAAATTCAAATATTATATTTTAAAAATGGATAAAATTAGAGCTGATAATTTTAAAAGAATAAAACAATTAGAAGAGTTAATAAAACAAAGAAATATTATGAAAGAAAATCATCTTCAACATAGAATGATAAAAGCTGGTATTCAATCTGATATGTTTGAAAAAATGCAGCAAACAGAGCAAGTAAAAACTGATTTTGAGAAAACTATGAAACCATTTAAAACTCTTGAAAGAGAAAGTACAAATAATGATAAACAAATTGATATAACAGATCCAGAGCACAAAACTATATTAGATGACTATGGATTACTAGAATCAAACATTAATAAGAAATTACCAAAATCTATGCAATTTGAACATTCTATTTCATTTATAGATGGAAAAACAATACCTAGATTTTATCTCGGACAAAAAGAAATATTTCCACAACCTTTTCGAGGTTTAATTTTTTCACCAGATAAATCTCCTTTTAATTTAGATAGAAATTTTGTTGATCTTTTAAGAGGAGCAGATTTAAATAATTATGCTGTAGAAGATCTCATAAAATATAAAGCTATGTTAGATAGAGTTGGTGCAGTAAAATCTCTTAAACGTTATAGAGAATTAGAAAATTTATTATCAACGGGAGTTAAAGTAGGGAAAGGTTTATCTGAAAAACAGAAAACTGAAACAACTGTATTCTTACCAGATGATCCACAAGAATTACTAAATAGATTAAATATTTTAATATCTGCAATAAAAGAAGGACATAATTCTAATTTCAATGAAATTCATGCTATATTGAAAAGACTGTTAGAAAAGAAGATTCTAAATGAAGAGGATTATAAAAGTATAACCGGACATCTCTGATGTCTTTAAGGGCTTCGCCCGTAGCTGAAATATGTTGTTTCTAATTTTTATCTATGATTTTTATCTATGATTTTTATTTATAATTTTTATCTATGATTTTTATCTATGATTTTTATCTATGTATTTTATCTACGATTTTTATCTATAATATTTATTCAAAATTTTAACTAAAAAATGTGTTCAGCAGATTTAGACAAAATTAATAATCATTTAGAAAATTTGACAGAGATTTTGGGTTCATCAAAATTTAGTACGACGTTAAAAATTATAACAACTACTTCATCACACACTTGTAATTTAGAACCCATTCTACATTTGGAACAAAATAAAAATTATCAAATTGCATTGACTAGTTTCTCTACATTTAACCCTCGGGGGGTTTTCTGGGTCCACGTGGACCCATTTTTCCAGATCACTTGCTGTTATTTATTAAGTTTTCATTATTTATTATTGATATCACTGGACTTTATCTGTATCGATATGTCAATTATAACTGCCAAGTGAAAATGTATTAGCTGTTGTTTAAATAATTGCAATACATCGCAAACCTTTTAGTAAATCTATGGGTCCAGCTGGACCCAGTCACACTGATTCGTTTCATCGGTCGTCATAGCGCAGAAATTCAGTCACTGCTATTCCAAATAACAAAGGCCCGTATTCGTGAAACCAGATAAGGATTTCCCGTATCCTTAGCGACGCTATATCTTAGCCTTATCCTGACCGTCATATTCGTGAAGGCAGCTATCGTCACGCGCTCACGATGTGTAGCATTTTTTCTATTTTTAGCCTTAACGCCATGCACTTCAAAGGCTGACAACTGGTCAGATTTTGGAGACGTTGAAATCACAGGCGCACTTGCAAACGATTCCATCGATTAGTTTGTCGATCTGCCCAGGCCGATTGGGCCGCCTCAACTCGCCTGATACAATGCGAAACAGTAGATAATGAAGCATCGGAATAGCGGTAGTGCTTATTGGCTGCACACAGACACACGCACACTCCTTCCCTGCACACAAAGACACACGGGATAACGCAGCTGAAACTTCGCTTTGCTTCAAAGCTTTTGCTATCGTCGCTATTGTCGCACGCAGGTGCAACTGTGACGAACTAATGAAATCGATTTTGATGTGACGCGTGAACAATGCTCCCTGCCTGCGCTTGGCTATGAGACCGCGCAGGCAGGCCGTTCTGTCATTACACCGCACTGCTGTTTTATGCTACGAGCGAAGATGGCGGAACGCTCACAACGGAGCTCAAAAGTTGAAGCTTTGAGATTATTGAGGGGCGCGCAGGAAGACGTTCCCGAAGCTTCTTCATCTGCGAATGACACGGAGGACTCCAGTGAATCATCTGGTTCATCTGATATCGATGAAAGTGACAATATTTCACCTTCTGATGACGACGTATCCATTAACCAAGCAATCGGCAATCAAGTGAATATTTCATCCGCTGATGGAGAGCAATGGACTTCTCTCCTACCTCAAGAACAGAGACGTGGCAGGGAGCGAACAGAGAATCTGCTTAGACCAGCACCAGGTCTTACAAGTTACTCTCTGCGGCATATTCGCGCGCCAAATACTATTATAAATAGCTGGGAAATTTTGTTTGATCACGATATGATGGAGACAATACTAAAAGAGACAAATCGGCGAGGGAGATCTATCAAAGGTGCAGCATGGACGGACGCTTCGATGGAAGAAATGTTAGCCTTCATTGGCCTGTTATATCTACGCGGCGTGTATCGTTCTCACATGGAGAGTACTGAAGAGCTGTGGTCGAAAGAACACGGAAGGCCCATCTTCAAGATAACAATGAACCATTCAAGATTCAAAGAGTTACGTATCATGCTGCGTTTTGACAATCCTGAAACAAGGGCTGCTCGACAACTGCGAGACAAATTAGCAGCGGTTCGTCTTCTTTTGGATGGTTTCACGAACAACTGTCAAAAATCGTATGTGCCTGGTGCATTTCTTACCGTTGATGAGGAACTATATCCTTTCAGAGGTCGCTGTGCATATAAGCAATATATGCCAAGCAAACCATCAAGGTATGGACTTAAGTTCTGGCTGTTGTGCGATGCCAACAATTATTTTTGTTACAATCTACAAATGTACACAGGCAAAGAAGACAATCCCAGTCATCACGGACTTGGAGAACGTGTTGTCATGGATTTCACCAGCTCTCTAGAAAATTCTGGAAGACACATAACAACTGACAATTTCTTTACTTCTTTGAAGCTCGCACGCTCTCTCCGCTCAAAAGGCATGACTTTGTTAGGAACTCTGAGGAAAAACAGACGAGAAGTTCCTCCGCAGATGAAGAATCTACAGGGCCGTGCTGTTATACTCTTCAGATTTCCGATTCAACCTCGAAGATCAAACATGCCTCCTCAGTTACAAATGCAAGAAAAATGATTGTGTCCTTCTTTTGAGCACCTTCCATCAAGAGCCAGTTGTTGATCAACAGACTGACCGAAAGGTTCCAGAAATTATAAGACTACAATGCGACCAAAGGAGGTGTAGATAAAGCTGACCAAATGGTGGCGACATATACGGTGAAATACATCAGCCGAAGATGGCACACAATCGTGTTTTGCAACCTCTTGGATTTGTGTGGGATAAATGCATATGTGTTGAATTGCGAAATTGATCCTCATTGGGGAAGAGACAAGCCTCACAAAAGAAGACAATTTCTGCGATGCTTAGGAGAGGAGCTGGTCAAGCCATTTTTGGAGTCAAAAGACGTGCCACGGCCAATCATCGAAGCAAAGGTGGATGTTGAGAGAGCAACACGAAAAAAAGACAGATGTCAACTCTGCGGGTGGAAGAAAGATCGGAAAACGAGAAAAACCTGTGCTCGGTGTGGGAATCACTGTTGTGATGAACATTCGAACTCTGACTCGTACTTTCTGTACTAATTGTGCTTGATTGTGAAAATAAATCTTCTGGGTCCACGTGGACCCAGATTTTCACGAAATGGAATAGCGAATTTTAAACCTCCCGAGGGTTAACACTATTCAAAATGTTATAAAAGATGTGAATGATCAATTTAGATATTCTACTGATAAAGGCAAAACATGGAAAATACTAACTTTTCTTCCTGGTTCTTACGAAGTTGAAACAATATCAAATGAAATTAAGAGACATTTAGGTATACCATTTAAAGATAAGAAACAATTACATTTTGCAGTTGAACCGGCAGTTAATAAATTTTCTCTTACTTTAGACGAAAATCATCAAGTTGATTTTAATCATGATAGATCATTGTCAAAGCTATTAGGATTTAATAAACAAACTTATAGTCAAGGTTATCATTTAGGTGAGAAGATTCCAAAAATAACTGAAATAAATTCAATTGTTGTACATTGTGACATTATTGAAGGAGGATATATAAATGGTAAATTGTCAAATTTAATATTCAGTTTTCCAGCTTTTACTGTACCCATTGGTTATAGATTAAATGTATTCCCACAAACATTAATATATTTCCCTATTACAAGAAAAACTATTAACAATATTAACATTAGAATCACTGATGAAAAAGGACAAGAAATAAATTTTGGAGGTGAAGAGATTATGATAGATCTTTTGGTTCGAGAGGTATAAACTCCTACGCGAAGCTAGAGAAATTTAATTTTCTTCTTCTTCTTTAGAAACAAAAAAAATAAAAATAAAATTTTTTTATTAAAAAATGAGTGAAGTACTACCATTAAATAAAAAAAAACTTAAATTTAATCATCATCCAAATTTATCTAATAAAGTTTTGTCAGTTATTTGCGGAAGATCAGGATGTGGTAAAACGTATCTATTATTTAAAATTTTAACGACTCCAAATTTTTTGGATTATAACAATCTTATAATTTATACAACAACAGCAGAACAACCCGTCTATCAATTTTTAAAATATGGATTTGAAAATAATCTTAAAAAAACAGCAATTGATTCATTATTCAAAGAATATGAAAAATCTGAAGATGAAGAAGAAATAAGTTCGTGGTGTGAAGAAGCAGCAAAAAATAATCAGTTAGTTGAAACCAATAAAAATAAGCATATAAAAATACAATTAATAGATGATAGTGGTAATATGCAAGATCCTAGTAAACTAGATAAAACAATGAAACATTGTGTAATTTTTGATGATTGTGTTAATGATAGAAATCAGTCAGTTCAGAGAAATTATTTCACGAGAGGTAGACATAATAACTGTAGTGTTTTTTATTTAACACAAAGTATGTATTCATTAGACGGAAGTGTTATTAGAAAGAATGCAAATATATTTATACTATTTGAAATAAATGCAAGAAACTTAAGTGATTTGTTAAGAGATTTATGCGTAAGAAATAAAGATGAATTTAAACAATCGTGTAACAATGCATGGTCAAAAGATTATGGCTTCATTACAATTAATATTGATAAAAAAATTCATGATAGAGTTATCGAAGATTTGTTTACCGAGTGATAAAAGATATACAAATATAGTGTTATAATATTTTTTTAATTTTATATATATCAAATTTGTCTATCTTAGAAATTAGAAAATTAAAAAGGTAAAGTAGTTATTCCATCAGGTAAAATTTTTCTTTTATCATCAAATGGATCTAATGCTAATTTATGTTCTTCTTTTAAATACATTTTATGTTTCTTTGAATTAAGTCTATAATTACATGCTGTTTTTATTTCGTTATTAAATAATGCATTTTTATAATCTTGAAATGTTATTTGATTAGCCACTGATGCCTTTGAAATTCCTTTTAATGTTTTATGTGTTTTAATATTATTAGTTGTATTATAACAGTAACATTTAGATTTTAAAAATATAGCTTCTGTTATGAAATCTTCATTTCCTTCTAGTTCATCTTTTACTTTACATAAATCAGAAGGATGAATGATATCTTTTATTTTATTAATTTCTTTATCAAGTGAAGAATTATACGGTATTGTTAATTCTAAGAAAACAGAATCGGTATCTGTAAAGTGTAATTTATAGTTTTTGCCATAAGCAGGTGCTAAATAATCATATATAAATCTATACATAAATAGTTTAGCTAATTCTAATATAGTGAATCCAATAAAATTAAACTTATCATGTTTCACGCTGATTCGACGTAAATGTACAGCACATAGTTCATCACTAAATCTAGTAGTTCTTTTATATGTAGGTTTCCTTGTTAAATTTTGAAACCTATCTTTATCATAAACTATTTCAATATTTTGTCTATTACGCACATTTTCTAAAGTCTTACCATAAAATGCATTATTCATTAATTTGAAGAACATGTTTCCAAAATCATCTTTATTTCTTTTAGCTATTTTACGTTTTTCAATATTGAACTCTATATAATTTTTTAACCATTTAGATTTTTGATAAAATAGTTTTCGATGTATTTTGGTGAGAATCATTCCATGTTCTAAATACCAATCTAGCATTCTTCCTTCAACAACATACTTTCCTTTATTACTTTGTGTTAACATAAGTTTTTTGTTGGTCTGTATTTTTTAGGAATTAAAGATTTTTGATAATCTGAAAAATCTTCTATATTAGGAATTTTGTTTTCGGGGCAGAAAGGAAAATATTTTGTTTTATCTTTTATTTCATCAGGGTATACTAAATCAACTTCATATATATAACCATGATTATAATCTCCATCATATGTTTTTTGATAATCTAGAACGGGCGAAGCCCTAGTAGACATCTCTGATGTCGTACAAATATTACACCATTCCATCTCACCTGTTGGTAATTCTTGTATCATGCAAGAAGAATATAAGCTATTAAAATCATAATATAACAAATAGTTTTCTCTCATGATTTCATCAACTGCTGCTTGACTATCTTCATTTGATATAAGTCCTTCTATATTTTGATCAAACAATTTTATAAACTGATCACTTTCTTCTGGAGATAAAGGTTTCATTATTCCATATTCTTGTGGATTTACTTTCTTATTATAACATTTAACATATCTATTACCTAAAACTGATGAAACTCCACCTCTAATTCCAGATTCAAAAAATAATAATTTATCATATGTATTTTCTTTATAATGTTTAAGTTTAACGGACTTTGTCCTAGAGCCATCGGCTTGAACACCAGTATGTTTTAATCCTGCTAGCCATGTTAAACCTGGTGTAGAATAACAATAACATGGATCTATTCCGTAATATTCTAAACACATATCACGAAAGTTTTCGAAAAGATCAGCTAGTATTAATACATCTATCTGAAGATATTTCATTGTATAATCATACATTGTTCTACAATTTAACTCTCTCCAATTCTTTTCAGCTTCTGCATAGTCTTCTTTAGATAATTGTGATTGTTTTAATGTTGATTTAAATTTATTTATTGGAGGAAGTTTCTGTTCTTCCATAATTTTATTCACAGAATTAAAATCAGTCTTCGACTGTGAACCACAGGTTTTATCTCCAGTTATATCAGTCTCCGACTGTGAGCCACAGGCTATATACTCATACGGAAATATTCCTTTTAAATGTTTTAAATTATATTTATTTAATATTTTACTTTGTTCAGATTTCAAAGTTTTTCCCATAACATCTAATGAATAAGGAGTAAAAAATCTAAATGCATCTAAAATTCTAATACAACCTAATTGCATTGAAAAATATTCTTCTTCTGTTTTACATAGTACATTTATTTGTTGTAGTTGTAATTTTTCAGATGAAAATAAATCTTTCATTACTAGATGGAAATCATATTTAGAACCATTATAGAAATATAGAGGAACAAAGTTATATTTAAATTTATTAGCATTAAGATTACAAGAATTATGTGCTGCACTTCTATATAATCCATTTAGATGATCATGATCTTTTACCTTGACGGCAGAGCCGTCGCTTCGCTTGTCAATATATCTACCTCTGCCATTTTTATAATTTTTTGTAAATTCTTTTCCACAGTAATAACATTTTGTTTCATTAATAAAATTTAATTTTTCTTTTTCTGTTAATGGCATCATTGGTATATTTGTTTCAAGCAATTGTGAAAAATAATTTTGTAATTCTTCTACTTTCTTTGTAAACATTTCTGAACTATCTTCACCATAGTATTGAAAATATTCTGATTTAAATAATTCAGGATAATTTGAATGAGTGTACATTCCCCAACATAATGGTTTTTGTTCAAATAAATATTTTTCTTTACTTTGTTCAGCTGCACTTTTTTCATAATTATCATTTTCAGAATCGGGTGAAGCCCTGGAACTTTCCGTTCGATTTTGTGTCATATTAACATTATATGCTTCAAAATCACAATAAATAGTAAAGGGTACTTTATTTTTAAAATACCATTTATTATATTCTAAATAATCATCTTTTGGAAATGTGTTTCTGACTGCTTCATTTTGTTGACAATTCTCCAAATGTCTATTCATTTCTTCTTTAGTTCCAAAACTTGTCATACATTGAAGACAAGGAAAATTTGTATTATCTGAAGTTTTTGTAAATATAGAAATATCTTTACACAATATAAAATGACCCTGATAATATAATATATTGGCTTGTGCTGGCTGTTATGTCTGTTCTAGTTTTTCAAATTTATCTTGATATATTTCATGTGTTTCATCAATTTCTTTTGTAAGATTAAATGTATTTCGATGAAAATTTTGATTTAATATTTGTAACTGATAACTATATTCTTTATCATATTGTTCTTTATATTGTTGTAGACATTTTTTTAAAGATTCATTTATTTTTTGATTGGTTTCATTTTCTTCATTATTTAATTCTTTATTGTCTTTATTGTCTTTATTTAATTCTTGAATCGTTTCTATCTTATTTTGATATTTATGGCCATATTCTTGTACTAATATTTTTGTTTGTTGTTGATAATCTGTTTTACATTTTTGTAAACTTTCATTTAAATTTTGTAATTTTTGTTGATATTCTAAAGATAAAGATAAATAATCGGAATCATAATCATAGTTATAATTACGTCCTTTATAATTATTATGATTAATCATTATTGGTGATAGTGTTTTAACAGTTTGAAATTTTTCAGTACATATTATATTTCCTTGGTAAAAAATATTATGATGCATGTAATTTCCTCTATCATTATATACTATTTCTGATTGACATAAATTTTTATTATTCAAATAAAATTTTTTTGAATCTGAGTAAAGTGGAGTAATTTTACCAATAGAAACATAATTCACATTTAATTCAAAAACATTTACTTCTATTAAATTTTTATTCTTTTTATGAAACTTTATTAACCTATTATAATCATATGGAAATTCATGTAAGCCATCAGAGAGATTAAATTCCTTTATGTATTCTTCTTTATTATAATGACTTAGTCTTTCTTTGTGATATTCTGCAGGATGTAAATGTGCTATAATACTCCACAGAAAACAACAATCATCTTCATTTTTTATGTTGATTATTTGCGGTGAACTGAAAGGCAAAGGAACATAACTACCACCAGTATTATTTTTATATTTATCAATTACTATTTTCTTAGATAGTATTTTAACAAATCTCCAACCAGATTCACGTAACTGGGCTTCAATTATACAATTTTCTAATTTAAGTATCATCGATTCAAATATGGGTTGTATATCATTTACATTATGAATTTCTTGTGAATTTGTAAAATGTCCTTGTATTATTTCTTCAGGAATTCCATCAGGTCCATTATTTGTATAAAGTACTTCTACATTCATATAACATTTGAAAGATTTCTTAAATATATTATAAAAGTTTGTTAATACATTATAAAAAGTTTCATCGGTTTCATTATGTTCAACGGGCGAAGCCCTGGAAGACATCTTTGATGTCCCGTGCACGGACTGATTAAATAAATATTTTATATCTGTTACTGGCGAAGCCCTAGAACCTTCGGTTTGTACCGCTTCATCGGTTTTTTTAATTTCATCAAATTCATCTATTTCTTTAAATTCATCAGTATCGCTAAATAAATATCTTCCATCTGGTGCGGGCGAAGCCCTAAAACTTTCGGTTTGTACGGTCTCATCTTCACTATTAAAAACTTTTTTATATTCCGAATGTGAATAATCATCAAACATTTTTTTAACTTTTATATCAGTAGGCAATGTTTCTAGATAGTTTTTATAACTATTTAATTTTAATATATTTCCTTCATCAACTCGTTCTACATTTTGTAAATGCAATTTACTATTTAAATGAGATTGATAAATTCTTTTTGTTTGCAACTTTTTTTTACATAAGTTACAATAAAACTTGGTATTTTCCATTTTTTTATTTTTTAAGGAAAAAATTGTGTTTTAATTTTAGATATAAACATTCTAATATCAAGGACTTGAGTGTTATTTTATATTATTATATATTTCACGTTCCTAAGTTATTTTATTTTCTTTATCATATTAAGTTTTATCACATTAAGTTTTATCATATTAAGTTTTATCACATTAAGTTTTATCATATTAAGTTTTATCACATTAAGTTTTATCAAAAGATAATTTAAATTTTTTTTCACTAACTATTGATTCTTCATCATCATCATCAATTGATTCTTCATCATCATCATAAATTGTTTCTTCAACATCATAAATTACACTTTTTGGTATAGGATGCCATTCCCTGATAGGATACCATTCCCTGATAGGAATATCTAATTCTAAATTACATTTCTTATCTGATAATAATATAATAGAGAAAAATATTGGTCTTTGATCTCTTTTGGAAAATGTAATAACACCACCATAATCTGAATCAGTTTTAGTTTTTATTAAAGATGATAAAATTTTAAATTGATTAGATGTAAATCCTAATTTAAATTTTGTAGACCCGACACATAGTTGTCTAACAGTATCTTCAACTATACCATCATTATTATTTTCAATTGTAAGAAAATGAAATTTAGATAAATTTTTATAATTACTAATATTTTTATAATCTTTTTTACCATTTACACCTTTTTCAGGTGTTTCAGAATCATCATTATTATCATAAGATTCTTCAATATGATTCAGAGGATTATTATGATCGGGCAAAGCCCTAGAACCTTCGGTTCGTTTATTATGATTATGGTCATTGTTAATAGTATAAGGTGTTGTCCACATATAAATTTTCTCTTGTTGAGCTGAACCATTTATATAAGATTTTAATAAATTAATATTTAAGTTGGAATATAATCCTATATAAGTATCATCATCATATCTTTGGGGCATTTCTAATGTTTCTTGTTTATAAATTGTATCTCTATAATAAACTTGGCATAATAATTCTTCGTTATGCTTTTTACTCTCTATATGAATGTTATATTGGTTTTGTTCATCAACAAATAATCTAATTTTTTCTTTGGAAAAAGATTTTAATTTTTTAACTAATTCTTTAATATTGATATAATTAATAATTTTAGTTTCTATCCAATCAGTATTACTAATCGATATTACTAAAAGAAATTAAAGTACATCATACGCTACTTGACGCAATAGATAAAGTTCAACAGTCAATTAATAAAGTTATCTCGAAGTTGTTGTCCATTCACAAACGTAAATCTTAATACATAGATATTTTTCCCAAAAGTCAAATTTAATCCTAAAAAATGCCTATAATTTATAAACACAATCTTAAACATTTTGCTTCAAATCAAAAAATTTCTCATGAACCATCTATGAAATCTGTTTACCATTATGACAGTGTAGAAACAATCGGAACACAAAAGTTCCTAGGCACCGCAGGTGCCGTCCAAAAAGAAGGGGCTGGCATCTTTTCTGGTATTGGTAGTATCGTTAACTTAATTAAAAATAATAAAGATTTGATTACATCTGCTGCAAAAAGAGCAGCTGCTATAGGTAGTACAGCTAGTGCAATATCAAATGCTGTTAAGTCTCAAAACGAATTAAAACAACTAGAAGCTATTCGTAAACTTAGGAATGATTCTGAAGAACTAAAAAATTTAAAAAAACTTTCAGAGGAAACAAAAAACAAAATTGCTAACATAGCTGTAGGGGGTGAAACCTTGAGGAGCGGAGCTCCGTCTGATAGTAAACATAAGAAGAAATCAGGCGTAGCCATAAAACGTTCAATTGAAGAAATAAGAGGCAATGGCGTGAGTAGCAACCTTCGGTCTAACCAGCAAAGCTGTAGCGGAGCTGGTCTAACAAAATTCTAAAATTATGTTTTAGTAAAATTTTTTAGTAAAATTTTTTCTGTGTGTGAGAAAAAACAAAAAGTCAAATTATTTTTTATAAAAATGTCTTCGCTTATCGAAAATAAATTTAGATTAGACGATCCTCCGTTCGTCAGTTATAATCAAAAAAAGAATGACTATATAAGAATTGCTATGAATCCCGGATCTTCCAGTAGAGTAAATACTGGAGGTGATTTAATTTTTGAAGTTGATAATCAACAAAGTTATTTATATCTACCTGATTCATTTTTACACTGTGAATATTCTTTATATAGTGATATCAATTTTACAACACCATTACCAGATACCGATAATATTGCACCAGAGAATAATTTCTTTCCAAAATTATTTACACAAATGCGTTTAGATGTTGCAACTCAAAATATAGAAACAATAAGTGATTCTCCAGGTGTAATTGATACAATGCTTAGATTTGTAACAATTGGTGAAAATAATAAAAAGTATGAAATCGAAGGTTGGTTTCCTGATAATAATGATGGTATAATTGTTGATGATTTAACTCACGCTGGAACAGATGCAGCAGGAATTGCGAAAGATGTAGAAAATATTGCAAAACATTTAAATAAAACAAATAATGATGCATATAAAGAAAGACGTGAATTTAACAAGAAAAGTAAGCAAACAGTAAATTGGTCATTGTCTCCATTATTCGGATATTTAGATTATGATAAAATATCATATCAATTAAAATTTAAATTAATAATTCATCGTACAGCAAATAATGAATTAATCTTTTTTGGTGAGACTGGAAAAAAGCATATTTAAAAATTGACAGACTTGAATGGTGGATTAAGCATATTACTCCTAGTTTAGAGATTGAAACAGCTATTGCAAAAAGATTAAATACTAACAAACCAATTCCAGTTAATTTTCTAAAGCGTACTGCTAGTTCAGTAACTTTTTCCGAACAAAGATTTAACTGGCATTTTACTAGAACTGCGAATACTCCAAGATATTTATTACTAACATTTCAAAGAAATAATTCTCCAAGTTTTGATAAGAACACAATCTTTTTCATATTAATACAATTCGAAGTTTACAAGTTTCATTAAATCAAACCCGATATCCAATTGATCCATTAAGATTCGATGATACCAATAATCAATTTATGGAAGGATATCATTCTTATCGAAGTCTTTGTATAGAATTTGGAGTTGAACCACAATTAACTCCTGGAGATTGGAGACATTTACATCCTGTTTTCTGTTTCGATTTAAGTGCACAATCTGAAGATATTATCAAGACTGGTTGTGATGTAACAATTAATATTGAAAAAAAAGATTCCACAACTTCATTGATGGCTTATGGTTTATTGCTAGAAGATGTAAAATATTCTATTGAAATTCTTAATGGAAAGATGGCTAGGATAGGTTAATTAAATTCTTAGATTAAAATTTTTTTAGTAATTAGTAATAAAATTTTTTGGTAACTAGAATAGATTAAAAATTTTTGATAACTTAAAATTTTTTCATAACTAGAATAGATTAAAATTTTTGATAACTTAAAATTTTTTTATTAAAAATGTCGCAAGCGAAAAGTGATAATAGTAAAACTGTTGAATTAAAATTACGTAATATTGTTGACAAAAATACCCCTAAAACTATTACGATTAACAAAAAAAGGTATTACATAGGTAAACCAATGAGAGAGAATATTCAATTACAAGAAGAAAAGAATGGCGGGATTCTCCCATTAATTCCCCTAATAATAGGTGGCATAGCAGCTGCAGGAAGTGTTGCAGGTGGGACAGCTGGTATTGTCCAAGCAGTAAATAAAAATAAATCAGAGAAAGCAGCATTAGAAGAACAAAAACGTCATAATAGAGAGTTAGAGAAAGTTGCTAGAGGGCATGGAGTAGTAGATAATTTTATTAGTAAATTAAATTTAGTTGATGAAGGAAAACGAGTTCTTAAAAATATTCTCCGCAATGTTGATGATTTAATTTAAATTAAAGAAACTAAAGATGGTTCTGGAATATATCTAAGTCCTAGTATGATTCGGTAATAACCTCAGGACCTTTGGTCCTATCGGCTAAAGCCTCAGAACCTTTGGTTCTATTAGGTAAAACATATATTTTATCTTTTAAATTTTTTTTATCTTTTAAAATGAATTCTACAAATTCCGAAAATTTAATTAAATTAAAAATTTCTAATTTAGATTTATTAAATTATCTATTAAACAAAAATAAAAACTCAAATTGTAAAATTTATGAAGGTAACGACGACAAACAAAGTTTGGCTACTACCTACGGTGGTGACATACAAAAAACATTAGAAAACTTTCCTGGATTTATTTGGAGTAAATATTCGAAAGAAAAACATCTTCCTGGTCATTCATATACCGGCCCAGGAACTCGATTAGATATAAGACTAGATGAGAATAATAATCCGAAACCAGGTGAAGAACCAATAAATAGAGTAGATGCCGCAGCTTACAGGCATGATTTAGCTTATCGAAATCATGATCTAAGTTCTCGTCATGCAGCTGATAAGAAGATGATTCAAGAATTAGATAGTATTCAAAATCCTACATTTAGAGAAAAAATTGAAAGAATGTTTGTTAAGAAAGCTTTACAAGCTAAAATATTATTCGGTCAGGGTTTAAATGAAACGACAGCAAAGCTGTCTGAGAGCAACGCTCGAACCTACGCGTCCGAAATGTCGAATGACCTAGGACTCTATGCGTCTGAAATTCATAAAGAATACAGAAGGCCGAAATATCTATTGAAAGTAAAAGTATTTAATAAAGATGATATTTGGAGTGCTGATCTTATTCATATGCCGAATGAAAGGGACTACAAATACGCATTGACCGTTATAGATTTATATACACGATACGCTTGGGTAAAGCCTTTAAAAAATAAAAGTGGTCTATCAGTTAAATATGCGTTTGAAGAAATCTTTAAAGAAAGTAAGAGAAAGCCAAAAAAATTGTTTGTTGATAAAGGGTCGGAATTTTATAACAGAAACGTTCAGCCACTATTTGAAACTGTTTATTCAACTGAAAACGCTGGAAAAGCTGTAGTGATAGAAAGATTCAATCGGACGTTAAAAAATAAATTATTCAAGAAATTTACTGAGCAAAGAAATCAGAAATGGTTGAAGATATTACCAGGAGTTGTAGAAGAGTACAATAATAAAGTTCATTCTGGTATTGAAGAAACTCCAAAGAATGCTTCTGACGACCCTGATTTAATACGAAAGAAAATATTCGAGACTAATTATTCGAATGAGAGTAATCCGAATTTGCAGAAACTTAAGCCGAAATTTAAGATTGGAGATAGAGTTAGAATATTTAAGTATAAAAATAAATTTGAAAAAGGCTTTGTTGGTTATTGGACTAAAGAGATATTTGAAGTTTGTAAAATAAGCCAAACTTATCCAATTACTTACGAAATCAAAGATTTAGATGATGAAAATATCAGAGGCCGATTTTATCAAAATGAATTACAACGAAGTGAGCTTTAGCTAGCTTCGCTTGATTTTTAATTTTTGGAACTAACGTTTTTCGGGAATGAAATTCCCTTGTTAGGCGTAGCCATAGAACCTACGGTTCGTTCAATTCTAACATAATATCAAGAAATGGTACTCCTTTTTGTAATTCAAATAAAACATAAAGACATAATTGACCACAGTAAGTAGTTCCCGGTTTTTGAATTTGAAATGTATTATAAGTTCCATTTTCAAGTAATTTTTTAACTTCGTTTGTAGGTGGAAGTCCGTATGAGTCAAAATAGTAATTATCTCCATTTTTATTTCTATGCCCCGCAGACCAATGTACACCTTTTTCATCTGACGTATGAAGATTTGTTATGAAATTTACAGTTGAACTTTGTTCCGGGAACTGAAGGTTCCTGTTGGCTTATTTTTTAGGAATTGTAATTCGTCTCTCATTAGAACATGAAAATTCTTTATTCCTAATTGATTTGCAATTTTCTTTAGATCAAAATTTGTAGTTGTTTGCGTTCCATATAATTTTAAAAACTCATTTATGTTGTTCATTTTATAATAAAAAAATTTCTTAAGGGACCCCTAGAAGTCAGAAGGGAGGGGGTAGTAGAACTACGTTCATATGATATTGAAGGATATATTCTTGCGGTTTCTTCCACTTTTGTTTCCTCCACTTTTAAAGAAATATTATTAGTCACATGATATATTTTAAAACCTGAAAGAAAGATAAAATTCATGAATTTGAAATTCTCAACTTTTATGATTTTCGGTGTCCTGGAACGGTCATGATTTTCAAAGTAAAATGTCACAATCACAAATTTGAGATTCTTAACTTTTCTGATTTTTTCGGTGTCCTGGAACGGTCATGATTTTGGGAGTAAAAATTGTAATTCTCAAATTTGAGATTTTGAAAAATTTGAAAAATTGGGTATTTTTAAAAACGCCTAAATTTATGAATTTAGGTCTTCATAACCTGAAAAAGGGTTCAAATTCATGAATTTATGTCGTTTTTAAAAATGCCATTTTTTGAAAAAATGGTACTTTTTGAATGGACTAAATTCATGTATTTAGGTCTTAAAAACCTGAAAAAGGGTCTAAATTCATGAATTTATGTCGTTTTTAAAGATACTATTTTTTTGAATTTTATGGTGTCCTGGAACGGTCTAAATTCATGCATTTAGGTCTTAAAAACCTGAAATAATGACATAAATTGATAAATTTAGTCGTTTTTAAAGATACTATTTTTTTGAATTTTATGGTGTCCTGGAACGGTCTTTTGCCCATTACTTATCACTTTGCTAGAAGTGCAAACTGATTCAAACAGATGGCACATGGAGGAACTTATTAAGTGGGCAAAAAGAAATTTTTAATACCTTACAGAGATAGGAAAAATAGTCGTGCGTCGCTTCCGGATTGCTCTGAATTCTTTCAAAATGCTCCGATCGCCACGACTCCTTCAGATTGGAAGAATTCAGATGATTGCGCAAAAGTTTTTCTCGATAATGTTGGGTCCTCCGATCATTTTAAAAAAAGTTAGCAGGCGCATGAAAAAACGTTCACAAACTTCTCTGTAGAACTTGAAATCGACTGTCTCTTTGCTGTGTGATCCGGTTGATAACAGTGACTGAAACTTTGTACAATTTGGCGTGTTTAATGTTGAACTGGCTGCTCATTGTTCGATTGCTATATATGGTATTTAGTCAGCAGATTGTGCCATTTCATTTACGTTACATGTTCCAATGTTTCCATTCCAGTCAAACGGAAGAAGAGACGACCTGCCTAATTCTGTGGCAAGCCATACTGTTTCCTAAGCCTAGTGTCTCGACTGGTCAAGTGAATAAATGTAGTAATCAATCAATTATGAACTCACGATTAAATTTTATGAGAATATGAGGAAAAGATAAAAGAGCTTTTCGTGGTGTGCCACGATTTAGGTAACGAACTGTAGTTGTAATTTTTGTGTTTTAAATGTTAGTATAAAGATTCTTACTTGTGGGCGGATTATTTTTGGTGGGCACATTCTAAAAAACCAAGCCAAGGACCAGGTGTCGACAATACATTGACAGTCAGGGCGACCGCACAGAAGCACTTTTTGGCTAACAAATCTCTAAAAATATCATTCACCCATTGAAATTTGCTTGTCACTTATAACTCACTGCGCAAAACATTTAATTCTGTGCTTAAAACACAGTTATCCATATGTCACGAAATTGCGGTAGCGTTCAAATAGGCCTATAGCCTTTTCGCCTCAGTCGATAGTAAGAGAAAGCGATAGGGGTTGTGGACGCAACTTTATTGCCGCAGGATTACAGGCACAAGATAATCGCTACAATCTCAGCGCGAACATACGAGAGGGGGCCTTGTCTCACTTCAGGCACTAGTTTTTATCACTGTCAGGTATCGCAGATTGCTATTCGTCCACCAAGATTACAAATCAACATGCAGACTCAAGCAGACGTCAACACCTCAGGCATAACAACAAACTCAGCGGACGGCGCACCGAAATATTTACAAACCACTCCAAACAAGCCAAGACTCAACGGAACAAAGGCCACCGCGACCACAGAGACTGAGCACTCAAAACTCAACACAATAGCCTGGCTGCCCACTCATCCCCGCAGCGCACAATAGACTATTAATTGGCCCATCTGATGCCTCAAACTAGGACGTTATTATGAAATGAAAGTTAATTAATTCCTGTACTCTAATTTAATATGAAATTATCAAACCCTAATTAGCATCAATCCTACATGTATACTCTTCGTCCCTCACACCATAGTTGGTCATTCAGAACCACACTTTCAACTTCTGAATCTCTTCCAATTGCTTGGTGCTGTATTGCATTTGTATGTGGTGCATGTAGACCAAAGCGCATGACTAAACGTCATCACTTGGTAAGTTGTATCCGGTTCTATCACAAGTGTGTGCGTGTGTGCGAGTGCGCGCGGTACACACGGTTTCAGCGTGCTATGATTGCTTGATTGTGATTCACTATTCATTTTCATAGCTCCCCAAATCAGCCGCAGGATTGCAAGCAGCAAAATTGACTTTTGTCATTTCACTTGAGTGTCTAAAGTGGAGCTGCTGAGTGATGTCATCTCGTGGAGAAGTGATAGATTCTCAGGTTAAAGGATTAGTCTCATGGTTTGATTCTACCAAACGGTATGGATTTATTCATTCTGACTATGGTGATATATTTGTTCACAAGAGTGACCTTGTCAATCGATTTTCTCTGAGAAGTGGACAAATGGTAACATTCAACATACTAGATGCACCACGTGGTCTTCAGGCACTCAATGTCGAGGTGGTTTCAATCGAAAATTATTTAGATGATGATCCGTTCGAAAGTTTTTCTGGAGATTTAAGTGATTCCAGTGACTTGGCAGAGGACCTGCTAGCAATTGCTCTATTCTCTCTCGATTTCAATAACCTCGATGATTCCAGTGATGATGACGATGGAGCTACGGGCAAATCTGACAGTGAAGCGAAAGATGGTTCTTCGGGTTTCGATACAACTCGTTTTGAAAGTACTGTCCCAGATGAGCTAATTTGCAGCATCTGTAAAGGTGTTCTAAATGACCCGGTACAGACTGTGTGTGAACATCTATTCTGTAGATTTTGCATTGAAGAATGGCTTAAGCGCCAACAAGTTTGTCCGATGGATAGGGAGCCACTTCGTCAAAAAGATGTGTATCTAGCACCCCGATATCTTAAACGAATGCTCGGAGGACTAAAACTTCACTGTAACTTCGAAAATCGCGGTTGTGCTGATGTTGTGTCAATCGATGACCTAGAGAATCACCTCAAGGTATGTGAGCATGGCGAGATAAGCGAAAGTGGACCGAAAGCATCTGATCGTTATTCTTCCATTACTGACGCACTAAAGCCTCGTAAATGTCGTCACAGAAAAACTAAATCTCGTTCTGCGCAATCTAATTTAGAGCAAGATGGATAGCCTATGTTTCGAATTGAGTAGGCTGCTTTTTAGATTGCTTTAGTGCATTGTTACCGCTCAATTTTTCTTTTCGAACATCTTTATGCAACTTTTATGAATCTAGATGAGACATTTTCTGAATTGAATTTTTCAACACGTTGGGAGTGGTGGTTCGGAGAAAAATATTTTGACACTGGTGAGATGACACATTGAAGTAATTGAAGATTTTGTTCAAGCCTATTTTTGTACGCTGCGTTTTATACAGAATTTTTCAAAAGTTGAAAAAACTGTGCACGGTGGAATTTTGATAATTGTCATTATTTTCATGGCATTTTAATCATCTGATTTCGTGTGCTCTTATAAAACTGCGTTATCAGATACCATTTCTTTTAATTCAATCTTTCAAAATTAATCCTTTCATTCTACTAAGAGGTTTTGAAATTTCAGATTTTCTATGAGACGATATACAATTCCTAAAACGGAATGACAAGCAAAATAACAGCACAATAGAACTAACGGATCCTTTGACAATTCAAAGTGATTGGTACTATATAAACTCACTTGAATACGAGTAGCCTATTAATTAAATGAAATAATATTGGAATGGACATCAGTAATTGAAAGATTGCACAATCTCGAACTACTGATGCCCCAAGTTCGCATTAAAAAAAGCAGTAGCTTTTTCTAAGGAAAGCTGCTCTGCAACTAAATTCGAACTAGGTTGAGTAGTTTCCAAATCACTCAATTATGCTGCTCCAATGAAAGGAAGCATGGAAATTAAAATTGTCGAATATAACAAGCATGATTAAGAATCGAAAGAATAAAGTATTGAATTCATCTCGCAAACGAAATTTTGCCCATAAATACAGCATAGGCCTTAAAGTGAATATCCCGATGTGATTATAAGCGTGCATGTTAATGATAGGATAGCCTAGCGGAATCTAAAAATTGTTGAGCTAATGATCGTGTCGGCTAAGCAAGCTTAAGCAATATTCAATCATGATTCAATGCAGACAAAACATAATAAACTCCATAAGTGATTGTGATATAGAATGATTGCATTATTGAATTTCTCATTTAACTTCAATGACAATATTATTGACTCTCAATTAAAAATCTGAAAGTAGGCCTGTAATGAGAGCAAAGTGGATTCCAGAATATACCTACATGTCCTTCATAGTGTTCGGCACGATATGATATAACTTCATTGAGATGTTTAGGAGTTCAACGATAACGGCGGCTACGAATTATGAAATAGCAATTGTACTAAATGAAATCTTTGCAATAACAGATCATCCTGGGATTAACAATGAGAAGGACAGTATGATAATGCCATAGAGATAAGTTCATCTCGCGCATTAACAAAGTGACCGCAAAATGAGATGATCGCTGCGACGCTAATCGCAAAAAATTTGACTATGATTGACCGCAAATGGTGAGGGCTTAACAACAACCGATCGAAGCCGTGGGATTTTTGACACGACGTGACAACTGAATATCATTAATTCAGAGACACCGTTCTATCGGATTTTATTTGTTCAATCACTAGAAGTGTAAAGTTGTTGGAATTTTGCTTCTCAAAACGATGATTCCCTTGAAATTTTCAGCGACAATTTTTAATTAGTCTACTAACGAAGTCCAAAGCAGTAGCACAATGGACAATGCTATTTTCTTGAAAAAGGGGAACAATTCATTTTAAGATCGAAGGTAGTTGACATTTATGCAGTTTTGCAGTAAGGGGTTTTCCAATTCATTTTCACACCTCGAAAACAGGTGAGATTGGTCATTTGTGTCAATGAATTTATCAATAGTGTAGAGCTTATTAGATTCCACACAGATCGATCAGGGCAGATTTTGTATGTCTGATCGTGTTGATAGATTTCACTTTTGTGAGAAAAGATTTCGCATTCAGATTCACTTTGCAACTCGTCTTCTCGCAAAGAGTTCGAAGCCTCTATGGACCTTTTTCTTATACTATGCGACACATAGAGTAGATATATTTAGGTAGAGTGGTAACTCAGCATTTATTAAATCCCCAATGTGTAATACACTTTCGATTTTATTAAATGAACTCAAGGGAGATACAGTCGGATCTATTTCCAAATGTGAGATATGCGCATTTATGTAGTTTTGAAGAAATTCCAACGGAATTGACTGATCATGATAGCATAAAGCAGAAGGAAATGATATTATTTTACAGATCGTGCGTATCATGACAGCCTTGGAGAGGTAATATTTGTTAAATTGGCAACTCGATGACCTGCTATTGCTTTCATGCTCAACCTCAAGAGAATCTTCTTAAGCGTGATCATTTATCTGTCACTGGCACAGCAAATTAACATAATCAAAGACAATGACTTCATTTAACTTTGAAAGATGTAAATGGACCCACATCAGTAGGCCTATTCAGATTCTAGAAATGAAGTATGACTTTAGTGATCGAATAATAAAATCATACCGGTGAAAATTGAATTAAAAACTTGAAATTTCAGCCAAGAAAGCAGAATAAGGTCTCGTTTTTTTTCATGAATACCATTATAATACAATTCATGAAATTCCTTTGATAATTAGCTCCATTTCTGCTTTTTTAGGATGCTTTAGCAAATATTCATTCCTTTTGATATCCAACTTTTCATACTACTTAGTTTGGAGAGTCATCTCGGTAGTATAAAAATTGGCAAATTTTGAAATTTTTCAAAAGTGCTCAAATAATTATTTGGACCACGGGAACGTAATCTCCGCAAAAAACTGAATCTTTTCATATAAAAATTTTTACTGTACACAGACACTTTTTTGAGTCGACACTCTACATCCACTCTATGATGCGACATATCATTCCGGCTCTTTTTAGAACCTGACTCCAGAGACCTCCAAATTCCTCATTTTTGAAATAAATTTTCGAAACTGTTTGTAGGCTACAATTAGCTTTAGGCTTCAGACTTTAATACTTCTTAATAAACTTACTTTTATACTTTAATGTATTTTTAAATATATTTTCATACTTAAATACATTTAATATGCTTTGATATTTCTCAAGTTTTGCAACATCCAGACATGTAGGCCTATATGGACCAGGTAGACCAAGGAGCAGGCCTGGACCGGAGCACGGCGAAAATTCAGGCCTACATGTCAGATCTGTCATATAAATTAGTCTCATATTTTCGACTCGTAGCTGTGCTAATGTTGAATTGGGAGCTGTTTAAATATCCTTGTAAATAGGCCTTGAATATCCTTGAAAATGTGGTTAAATGTATATTTGTCGATATTTGTGAACGAATCCACATCTCATCTTCAGGATTGAAATTGACATGTAATTTGAAATCATGCCATAGCTCAACAGTGTAAAGAGAGAGATTACAGTGGATGCAGCATAATCAGAATATCAGCTAATTTATGAAAACACACTGTCAGCTATGCTCGTGAATTGTTACGATGACTACATCCTCGTTCAAGAGAATCAAAATAGGGTACGGTATATTTTACATTTGACTATATTATTCATTGTATATGTATGAGTGTGTGTACATGCAGGTCGAGCTCATCCATGAATAATTAATGGGATTGATTATTTGCAAGTTGTGGTTCGAATGATCGTAGAGAAGACGCTTTGAACTGCTGCTGAAAAGCGATGGGTCCAAGAGACGCCTCTGAGCAAACGGAGTTCTACAGGGGTCAGTCTTGACTGCACTGCTCTTCAACGTCATACACGGCAGATCTGCCCCGCACTTTGAGCACTTTGACCACGCCTATCGCCTATCGCGACAACTTCGAGGCCATCGAACTAGCGCTCAGCTCAGATCTGGAAAAACTCGGAGATTACTTTCAGACATGAAAAATGGCGATTAAAAATGAAAGCAAGTAAAAGACAGTTAGCGCAGTGCCTTCTACCTATCAAACAGACTACCGGCATGGTTATACAACTACTGCCCGTTTTGCTAGAAGTTATTTTAAACACCAACATTTTATGGTAAGCATAGTAAGTTTTTAACTATAATTGAATGAATTTGTTTCCTATATCATATTAAATATTTTTCTTTGTTATATGTTGGCCCGGTAAGGGCCTAGAAGCCGGATTCGTCTTCTCTAGGTTCTGTTACCTTTCGGATGCGATTAGGCATACTGCCGATCAGATTTCTGTTGATCAAACTGATTCCACTCCTGCCTCACTAAAGATTCCAACCGATTCAGATCATTACCAGGACAAATTCGTTGACGAACTCGCCGTTTCAAGATAGACCAAACATGTTCGATTGGATTCAAGTCGGGGGACCTTACCGGCCAGTCTATGGTTCGTATTCCTGTCTGTCTTTTATACAGTTGAGTTGTCCTGGCACGATGGCACGATGTCATCCATGAGAATCCAATCAAATGATGGATCACCTAAACTGAATGCTAAAAGAATAAGCATGTTCTTCGGGCACTCGAACGTAGCGGTCGGAGTTCATGTTTTCCCTCATGACATGCAGTGAACTGCGACCATCACTCTAAATGGCTCCCCAGATGATGCGCCCCAATTCCTCGATGTAAAAGAGCGATGGTCTCTTACGACTGGAGTAGTTAAACTCCTTAAGTCGTCTCCAAGCAGTTGTCCTGGAAAGATTTGAGCCTCCTGAAAGTTCAGATAAAGAGGTAGATGGATCACGACCACACTCACGGTGATGTAGCGATTTGACTTGCGAGAAGTCAGCCTTGTTCGTCCAGAAGACCTTCCATCAGGCCGCTGACAGCCTATTCGCAATCAAAGGTAAGTAGTACTTGTATAGACGTTCGATGACATGCAGATTTAAGGTCTGCAAATATAGTCTACATATAACTTAAAATAAGATAATTAAGAGGTGAACCAGATGAGCGCGCAGAGTTAACCCTGTCGAAGAAAATATTCAATTCACGTTAGAGATCCAAAAAGAAAGAAAACTTAACTTTCTAGACTTAACTATACGGATAGAACATAACAACGTTATGTACCAAAAACCGTTAGCTTCGGGTAATACCCTGAAAAAAGACAGCTAGTTGCCAAAACATACAAAAAAATTTGTTAAACAAAGCAGGGGCGTCGGAACGATTTTTTACTAGGGGTAGCAAATTTTTTTTCATGGACAACCCTTCGATTTTTAGTAGGCCTATATTCAAGCACCATCGCCCGAATATTTCAGATTTAGTGAGGCTAACAAGACTAATTTTATTCACATGGGCGCACAGTAGACTTGTGACATAATTCTCATGCATGCATATGTACTACACGTATCATTTGTGGGATGATGTAACTCAAAAGTCAAAAGTAAGAAATCAAAGAGTATATTTCACTCAGACTCACAAAAACTACACGCATGCACGTGTGCAGGCTGCATGTACTGCAATCAATGTAACAAATTTATAAACATGAGTATGTATGGTGAGTATGGCAATGAATCGTCTGAACGACAATATTACGATGAAAACTGTTTCCAAAAGTGTTAGATGCGCTGAAATTCAATGATTAATCCAGCTATACTGACATTTCTATCTTAACTCCATTTTGTGAAGGTAGGTCTACTAAGGCAACATTTGATGAAAATAATTCTGAGCATTCAAAGAACTACTAAGTACCCAGCCGCCACTATACTGCATAGCATTTAGTAATGTCAACCTATACGATATAAACAATGTCAGCCTATTAAATACAAATGTGTCTCAAAATTTTCCCATTCATAAAAATTGTACACCTACTTTTGAGAGACGTCACAAAGCTGCTTGACTACTTACAAATTTCCGATGGTTCGGTTTTGACGTGACATGCAGGTACAATTTATGGCAGCTGCTACTTTACTTTCTGCTGGTGAATGTAAAAACAGGTCGACACATCGATACACTTCGGCCCGACATGTAATTTTTGATTCTAAAATCTAGCATCATGTAAATGAAGATTATACATGTACATCTTTAGTTCATTACATCTCACCACACACCGTTGCCAAATTGCCAAATCGAGGTTTCCTCTCGGGAGTACGGGAAGCAAACTCTCTCATAATAGAGGAAATGCTCAATTCCATGGTCTGATGTTTAAATACATGAAGAAGAATCAAGTGAGTTAGGCGTGATTGAGTCATAGTACATCGGTACTCAGACTTTAGGCGGCGCAAGGCAATGAATGTCCTTTCAGCAGATGAGGATGGCGCTGGTATGGTGATGATTATCTGAATGAGTTTAATTACCTCCGAAAGCAAAATCCTAGCGACTTTCGGCTGTTTGGCTAAATGCTTCAGCAACGCTGAAGCTTGTGTTGGATCATCCACATTTTCCGTCTTCAAGAAAGACGACAGCATTCGTAGCTGTGCAGCTAAAGACTCTAGATTGAAGTCAGTGTGGTGAACAGGCAAAATTGATTTCAACTCATTGACACTTTTGTCTAAGAACACTTTCGAAATTAGTTAGCGTCTCAAAATCTGGCTGATGGAATCGTCTTTTCAGTTCTGCTGTTACCAGATCTATGGCATTGAAATAAGATACTTCCAGATTCTTATCCGATGAGTCAGTTCTTCGATGTCCGCAAGCTTCGACAGTGTATGTGTATCTCGAAGGTAGTTTTGATGATCGTGTAGCCTCTGATGTAGCTGCGTTGTTGCTTGAATCTTTGTTGGTCTTCATCGTCATCATAGCACTTTCTTCAATTTCATTGAACTTGTCGTCACTCCTCATCCCTTCAAGCTCTGTAATCAATATCTCAACAATGCTCTTCACATCAGAGGCTGGAAGTCCTGCCAACGTTGCATTTGATTGATGAATTGACAAAGTTTCGAGATAGATGACAAGCATGCATTCCTGAATCCTCATCTACCTGCTTACAGGAATTTTTCCGATGTCTTGTGCATCGGTATTTCAGGGGTAGCAAATGACATACTTTGCTACCCCTACTCAAATTTAGGGGTAGCAGCTGCTACCTCTGCTACCCCGGTTCCGCCGCCCCTGAAACAAAGTTTTGATGAAGTACGAAAAAGATGTAGTCCTAATTTACCGGAGCATTTTGAAATGCAATATTAAAATAAATGCATGAATAATCTTAAATTGAATGGTTATTCTAATACTGATATTAGAAAAGCAGAGATAAAATCTAATAAAAGTTATAAACTCAATAGTAAAAGTAAATGCACACTTAAATTGCCCTTCAGTAGTGATAGATTGACTCGCAAAATTAATTATTTCATTCGAAAATATAGGCTAGATATGAGTTTTATTAGTTTCGGTAACAAAAAGTTGAAACCCGCTCTGAAAAATAGAGACTCGGTAAAAAACATGAAAATTGCTTTGTTTGCCATAAACTTCCAGAGAAATACAATTATGATATCTCCTGTGCCGTATATCAATTTACCTGCAAGATAGGTAATTCCTACATAGGAAAAGCAACACGTTCTTTTTATAACAGATATAATTGAACATAAGAACAGCATCAAGAACAAAGATAATATCAGTGTTGTCAGAGCACAATAAAATTTCCGGTGTGAATAATACAACAGATGATTTTGCCCTTTGATTTTCCCATTGATTTGGTGAGGTGTTTACGTGATACTAGAAACAAGTTTGGTGGAATCTCGTACGTATCATTGATTTTCATAAACCTTCATTGAACAAAAGTTCACGAGACAACTGGAGCTTCAACAATTCACATATAACTGCCTTGATAAAGGGTCAGGACCCGAAACGTTGACAACTGTGAAGCTTTTATCTACTGTATCGAATTTGTAGTTATTGTGGCATAGATATACATCGGGAGAGAATACTTTGGTTTTGAAACTTTCTTAGATATGGTTCTTCCGCCCACTGCTATTACTTATCTAATGAGTATTGATATCAAAAAAAATTTCATTTTCATTTAATTTTATGTAACGAAAATATAGCACAACTCACATTAAGTGCATGCACTACCCATGAAATATGATCAGAGATGTCAATAAAAGCACAAATGTTGATACTAAGATTACTATGTTATCTAAACTTCCATTTATTAGTTTTTGTAATCGAATGTTTGATCAAATGACTTAAGAAACCACTACAATGAGAAATTCTTAAAAAACAAAAAATAAACAATAAAAATGTCTTCAAAAATTAAGAAAACATGTCTTTAAACAAGCAATTTTCCTTTTTAACCGCTGGCCGACACCCTAAATGTTTGTCCCTGGGTCCTCGACACCCTTTAGTCAGAGCACTTAAACCAACTCAAACTGTTAGATAATATTGTATCGCAAGCATTATTGATGCATTAGTGTGATTCGCTCTTCATTCGATTGAATCTCTGTCATATTCATAGACATTACTTCATACCTATACAGGACCTATACATCCCATCTTTCATCCCTTACCGTAATTCACCAAAAATGCCCAAGGTTCTACGTAAACTTCTTTCAAAAAAGCGAAAATTATACAAGAAAAATACTTTGAAATATCGACAAGTAGCAAAGGAGTATGATGAGGCAGTTCGGATGGTGGCAAGCCAAAATGAAGCAAAAGTGATTTCATCAGGCAACGTGAAACAAATATTCTCATATATCAAATCAAAGAACTCAGTCAACAATGATTTCACACACATAGCAATGTCAGATGGTTCACTTTGTTCTTCACCATCACAAACTGCTGAGATTTTCAGTGACTATTTTTCTTCCAGCTTCACTGTAGACGACAACGTTCTCCCAATCCTATCTGCTCGTAATATTCATGATCAATGTTTAAGGACAGTATCATTCACTGCTGAAAAAGTATTCAAGGCTATCAAACAATTACCTGCTAAACTTTCCCCGACGCCTGATGATATTCCCGCTATGTTATTGCGCCAGATTGCTGATGTCATATGTGTACCTTTATCTATCTTGTTTGAAGTCTCCATGCATCAGGGTGCACTACCAAAACACTGGAAAAGCTCTTACGTACGACCAACCTTTAAAAGCAAAGGCAACGCTACATCTCCCTTAAATTATCGGCCTATTTCATTGACTTCCAACTCTTGCAAGGTCATGGAGAGAATAATTGTTGAAGATATCTCCAACTACTTGACAATGCACAATTTAATATCTGCTAAACAACACGCTTTCCTAAGTAGACGCTCCACAACAACTCAACTACTCGATACCATTTACGATTGGTCTGATACCCGTTGGCAAGGTAATCATGTTGATTGTGTTTACCTGGATATTTCGAAGGCCTTCGATCGAATATCTCACAGAAAACTATTATTCAAATTGCAAAAGTATGGCATTTATGAAGAAGTGTACAATTGGATAAAGTCATTTATTACAGGTCGAACACAGATGGTGAAAGTTAATTGTGTATATTCAAAAGAGGTTCCTGTGATAAGCGGCATTCCTCAGGGTACAGTACTTGGTCCGATTTTGTTTGTCCTCTACCTAAATGACATTGTCGACTGCCTGGAAGATGACGTTGAGATACAGATATTTGCAGACGATGTAAAGCTGTACGCTCCTTGTACCAAAAATGATATGTCGTTCTCATTGCAAGCAACGTTATGTAGTCTGGAAAAATGGTTCAATTCATGGCAACTAATTATTTCTCCTGAAAAATCTCAGTGTTTATCTGTTGGTCTACGAAATAAGACGAGCTTTGATTACAAAATGTTTGGTCGAGTTATTCCATCTTCTGACTCCACCAATGACCTTGGTATACACCTGACATCGGACTTGAAAATGAGTGATCATTGTAGCAAGATTTCCGCCAAGGCATACTCCAGATCAGTTTGTCTACTGAAATCCTTTGTTACATCGAATCTTTCAGTGATGGTACAAGCATATAAATCTTTTGTTCGGCCTCTGCTTGAATATGCTAGTCCAGTATTTTCACCAGTCTTACAAAAAGATATTATGAAGATTGAGCGAGTTCAGAGATTTTTCAGCCGATCTATCTGTAAACGATTGAATATTTCCTACACTTCATACTCTGACCGCCTTCGTTTACTCGATTTGTACTCACTAGAGCACAGGCGAATAATTTTGGACTTATGTTTTATGTACAAGCTCTACCACAACCTCGTCGATCTCGATTTTGATAAATATTTTTTACGAATCTCAAATCCATATCTCTCAAGATCGCAAGCACGGAATCCATGTCAAGTGAGATGCAAAATTGATGGACATGATAAGTCTTCACGCAACATATTCTTCTTACGTATTTGTCCTATTTGGAATGGTCTACCTGATGACACTGTCCATGCGCCCTCTATCAACGCATTTAAAGAACGACTACACCAAGCAAATCTGACTCAATATTGTGAATTCTAATGTTTTCCTACGCAGAACGTAAGTGCCTTTTGGCCATTACTGCGTTTTCCGCAAAAATCATTCATGTACAGTAAACCATGTCAAAATTATCCATGTATCATCATATTTTGTCGGAATAAATTATTATTATTATTATTATTACATCAGAGAAGAACGATTGCGAAGATGTAACTTCCTCACATGGTGAGGCAGGTGATCTCGCCGGTCAATCAATAAAGTCTCACTTGTCCACTTGTCCTCTCCGCTGGGTCATTTCATCGTCGAGATACCCGGTAGATGATTTATATCTATGATCAGTACAAAAATATCCATAATGACTCATATCTTTTAATGTAGCGATATAGTCATTGAGGACAAATGATATTTTTCCAAAAGTTTGACATACGAAGATTAGGGAAGTCTCCGTCTTTGAATATTTGAAGTGTCAAGGTGGTGGTCTATTGTTTAGGAGTTTTGTGATTTATTTGAATCCATTTTGATATACAGTACTATTGATAAAGTGTCTGAGATGTGATACTTTTTGAATTAAAATCGTTGCTGAATGCTCACCACCGTCGGTAGGTCCACTAACAACAATCTTCTGGACGTCACTTATATATTTCATGAATTACCAGAATGAAATATGTCAATCTGGCTGGAGTTGAGTCCGCGAAACTTGACCGACGACCAATCTTATCCACTTCCAACTCTTGTACAAATGCTCATGCCATTTTGATACAAGACAAAAATGTTTTTATATGGCATTTTAGGATTGCAAGTTACAAAGCGCAGAATTCCTCCTAGTCATTTAAAAGTCGAGCTAGTGAATTTGCAGTCCTAGCTTACGTTTTGTACAGGGTTCGGCATAAAACACGTGACTAAATTTTAAAGTGCCATAACTTTCTAATTATGCAAAAAACAGATATTAATAAATAAGGTCTCATTTAGAAGGCAATATACATTTAAGAATGAGAGCATAAAATGCTCTATTCGTAATTTCTGGCGTTTGGTTACAGGGGGCGTTTCAGTTGAAGGTTGATCCATGTTATCCCCCTTTTGATGCTGAGTGATAATTTGCAGTAGAAAGACTTTGCCATGATGATCACCGTTTAAGTGAAGAATTGGAAGTAGGCTTGCTTTTCCATTCATTAACATTGTGCTCTCATCCTTGAATGCAGTGATTGCAATGTTGACTATGGTAATAAAGATGTGTATTGGCTTCTATATGAGATCTTATTTGTTAAATTCAACTGGATAATTAGAAAGTTAAGCTATACTTTAAAATTTAGTCACGTTTTTTATGCCGCACCCTGTAAGACACGAAAACTCTACCAAAAGAAAATCGCAGCATTCTCAATTTCACCAATTCAAGCCAATAAGACAGAAACTGGTGCTAAGCATATATTCAAATTTGCCATTAAAGTCATAAGTTCAATTTTCACTCCAAATCAGTCAAATATCGACGAAATCCACTATAGATTCGTTGCAATCTTCTTCACTGTCACTGCTGTCAGAATGCTCTCGAACAGGTCTCGTTATTTTCAGGGTAAAAGTGTGAATCCTGGCAGTTCGTTTAACTTTACAATGAAATAAACGATTAAAGCACTTTATCCACATCACATTGGAACTAATAAAACTCATGAGAAATCCAATCATGATCCTGTTCAAGCGAAGTAGAGTATCCTTATTTTCTTCAATTTTGGAAACTTCTGATGATAAAACTGCAATCATGAAATTAAGGACAGTTGTCATAACAATTAGAACGAAGACAAAATATACAAAGTCATTTCTCCTCACGTCTCCTTCTTGAAACGGATTTAGCAATCCTGTCGATACTTTGACTGACATAAGAACATGAGATATGAATGGAATTTTTATAGATCTATTCCAGTCGCAAGGCAAAATCCATTTGAAGATAACCCCGAAAACATACATTATGAAAATATATGGCAAGCTGAGAATAAATATAGCACGGATACTGTATCGAACCTGCAAGCAAATAGTGCCAACTCCAGGTAACAACTCCATGAACAAAAATATGTTAAAAAGGAACAAAAGACCAGTTATCACAATTAAGAAATCATAGACACCAAGTTCAAGTAATGGAGTAATGAGTGATGGGATCTTTTTGATGCCAAATAGAAAGCCAAATGTGCAAATCACGCAACAGTAAGTGATGGTGTAAGGTACAAAACTGACGTAAGATGATCCATGAAGGAATTTGAATTTTCGCATAATCCTATATTCGTATAATTTGACAGCTAATAGACTAGTTATGATGCAGTTCATGGCAAAAGTCACGAAGTTATTCATCACATTGCTATATGTTGAATTTACAGAAGCAGTTTGAACACATTCTTGATTGGCTAGTATTTTTTGAGCCTTGGTGCCGTTCACGGCAGATGGTATTACACTGTAGAACTGATCTACAAATAAAGTCAGATAAACAAATAATATGAAGACGTAACAAGAAGCAAGACATATAAGCATTGGTGTAGCACGTGATAAAGAAGCTTTTTGCCAAGCTTCTATCAACGGATCCTCCAAAATTGCATCATTGGTGATCTTCTGCATTTCTTCAATTGATGCTTCTGCGAGAAGCTTCAGAGGTGAAAATGCCTGTCGACTTTGCCAATGGTTAGGTTCATAGTCTGTTAAGTCGAAGATCTCCTCAACCTGAAAACGCAGTGAAACAGTTGTGATGCCATCCGGATTATCCTCAGTTTTATATAGACCTACCATCAATTCACACAAAATAATTTGATTTTTTGCGAAAAATTGCTCTGATTACGCCATACAGCTTCCAGATCAACTTTATTGAAATAGAATGTGAATCGTGTATTTGTATTCACTGATTAGGCATTCTGTAGATTTGAATGGAATAATGCATGTAACTGTAGTCGAAGCAAATTTAAGATAAACTTGAATAATGCTGAGAAGATTCCTCGCTTCCGAAAATTCCCTGTCACAATGAAAGGATTGAAGTCGAGCGTTGTCCAATAAATCAGCATTCTTGTTCTACCATAGATAAACGACGTCACTCAGCTTGCTTTTAATTCACTAGACAACGCTTGTCTATGAACATGGATGTCATGTAAACGAGCTTCAGCTTCACTAGAAGGACAGAATGAATTTTAAGGAACGTAAAACACATGTCAACCCATGTGTTAGCTCATTGGTGGGAGGAAAAACATTTTTTGTTTATTATGTTTATTTGTGATCCGCTGCTACATCATGCTTGTAGTCAGAGATGCTTATACAATATTATATAATGACAAAGAACTTGCATCGCAGGCAACTTTATTGGTGAAAATTCGGCAAATCAGCAAGAATATCATGTGGAATATATCTATAACATTGCAACATGCTCTCGGTAGATGATTAAAGAGACCCAGAGCGCAAGTCGCGCCGTCTCTCTGGGAAGCAAACAAGAATGCTGGTTGCGAAGACCGGTTTCTTTAAATCGGTGCATGTAACCACATTGTAGTCAAGATTGTTAGAAACTTGTTTTATAAAATTGGTTCGCTTCAATACGGCTCCTTTTACATTTATCACTCAATTAAATATATAGAATAAGTAATAAACAGCAATGAATTTTAGACCGCAAAAATACTTTCGATATGAAGTGAAATTTAATCAAAATCTTCACCATCGGTTCAAGTGACTACAAATTGCATTCATGTAAAAACCGTTCAACTCATGCAGATTCGGGTCTGCATAATCGTAATGGTGTGATATAATTCGATCCTATTTCGCCTGTGCTTCGACGACGAAATATTCCTCGGCAAACTCCTGTCCACGATCCGACCTTATCGATGAAATATCTGCCTGGAGATTGTTTCATACTGAGGAAATATTTTCCTTGATAATGAATGAGATGCACGAACCGCAAAATATCGCATCATAATCGCATCAGTGATGATAAAGTGAGACCATCTGGACATGACGAGTTTATGGCTGACATCGCAATTTTTTACCGGGTTGGAGTTGATAGAGATAACTTTAGTGATGTTCAATTTCATTCTGTCGATAGCAGGCCTTTCTATAGGCATGCATTTTGCGCCTGTATCTATAGGCATGTATTTTGGGCATGTATCTAGCATATAGATGCATCATTTTGGGTATGCATTGGAGGAGGGAAGCAATAAAGAATATATCTTGGATTGCATCCCCTCCAATGCATGCCCAAAATACTGCATCCCGCTCAATGCATCTGAGATGCAATTTGTCCTGCTACGGGATGCTACTATTCAAAATATCTCAGTTGCTTAGAATAGTATGAAATGCTACAATGCATTTGATTTTATAGCGGGAGAGCATACAACAGAAAACGTTGCAGTAATTCAACATTATCGTTTTGACTACAAATTGTAGTCACATGCACCGATAAGGGTTAAAGATTTCATAAATTCGTATACACAGTGTTGAGAAGCAAGGAAACAATGACGGAGACAATGATGACTTAAAACTGATTTCTTCTCTTCAATGAGCACTTTCATGAGCTTAAGTAGAAAAGACGAACACCTCAAATCACAGAGGCAAACTGAATAAGTGATGATCTGATATACTTACCAGAGCAACTCCACGTTTTCTTTCTATGATATAGCATCGAAGATATTGTCGAAGCAGACAACTTGCTTTTACAAGTGCACACAGTTCTACAGGTCTCAGTTCCACTTCGTTCTCCGTAGTCATCATTTGCAAAAGATCCCTTTTAGAAAATCTTTTCTTCATTGTCAGCCAACACTGGTCGTAGTTGCTTCTGGTATTTAACTCCAAAACACATCCCATGCACAGTACGTGAAAGATGTTGCTCATCCGCGGGCGTGTCATAGCGGCCAGAAGTTTAGACGGCTCTAGATTATCAAGCAAAACCTTGAGAACGTTGTTGGATGCGAACAGTCCTGCTAAAAGCAATGGTGAATTGCACGTGTTGATGCTTTCAAACAGGCTTTTGCGAAGACCGAAAACTTTGATGTGTAGTAATGGTGATTCTAAGTCTGACAGTGGAAAGTCCAATGTAGATCCTGAACACCGTTGAAGGATAAGATCACTTTGATCATGGCGGATTGCACGAACCACTTTTTTGGTCTCAGAATATTCTTGTTGTAGTTTGTTCATTTCCATCAATCTGGAACAAAATGCACAATCCCGTTTTCATATGAGACTTACTGTAATCTGTACCAATGCACCAATTGCAATTTCGATGTAAAATCTAATATTTGGTTATACATAGATTGTTATACTTCTACATGCATTAATAATGATAACAATATTGTGTTTATTATATTAATTAATATTATTAATATTATATCATTATACATACATACATATATTTCTACGCTGTGATTATTGTATAAACATGAAACTTTGAGTATACTCGAAGTTGCGAAAATCATCCTTTTCATCATCGATATATATATATATATATATATATATATATATATATATATATATATATATATATACATGTATTGTATAGGCCTATATATACTCGTATATATATATATATGTGTATATTTTAAAGGATAAACAACAACTGTTTCTTTCAACCGAACATGTTTCAGAGTTATTCACTCCATCTTCAGCGGTATACAGGAATCCGATATAGCATCAGAAGTAAGTTTAAATACATATCAGCGTAAAGTGCATGAACCTATATCCATCATTTATGACGCCCAAAACTGCGCTGCTATGTACGTACGTACAAGCAAAAATGACGTCATGTGAATTCACAGAAGTAGTGAAAACTGTGCCCTACTTGCGACGGATAGGTACATGGATAGGTACATGTAAAATTTAGTGTTATCAATAGGTACATGGATAGGTACATGGATAGGTACATGTATAATTTAGTTATCGATAGGAACATGGATAGGTACATGTATAATTCAGTGTTATGAATAGGAACTTGTATGAGATCTGTTTTACTGGATAGGTACATGTGTTTGGTACACTCAGTTGAGTACACTGTGTTTCGGAACGTCTATGATCGAACTTGTGTGGTTTGGTTCTGAGCACTTGGGTACGTACCGATAGACGTCCGTTGTTTGATTTTGAATGGGTTTGCTCAATTGCGACTATTGTGACAATTATTTTTAATGTAGCACTATTTAGATGTGAAACTTTAATGTGCAGTTATGATTTAGTTGCTCCCCAATAAGAAAACCAATTCCAGAACTATGTTTAAAGTGAAAAAGACAAGAGATTTACAATGTAAGTTTAATTTAAGCATGAAAAATAAAGGATGGGTACAGATCACGTCCCTCAGGCGACTCCATGATCTTTAGGAAGTCATCACACCATTCATGAAATGTTTTATTGTTGCTAAAGTCATGATCGCACTCGTGTACCGGACACTTCACTGGTAGTCCATTCCGCCTTTGAAGTGCTGACACAGTCAAGGTCTTCCACAGGGCCACTTTGCAGCCGCAACAGAGATGCATGGTCATGTCCAACTGACCTCCCATAATGACTTGGCTGTCATTTTGAAAATAAAATAATGGCTTTGAGCACATGCTTCTTGTTATGGAACGTTGAGGATAAGTACTTAACAGTTTGGAACAATGACATCCTTTATATAGTTATATATTCTTTAGGGAAGTTCGGTACCTCTCTGATTGGCTGTTAGGATTTCCTTTGTTTAAAAAGTATATAAGTCCGAGGTTTGTACCAATTCTTATCAAAGGTTCTAATCCTCACGTTTACAAGTTACAATTATTTTAAATCTACAAGTCATAATGGATCGCAAACAGAAAGCCGCAGTTGAGAACGGTACTGCTGATCGTACCACTTCGCCAGTGGAACGTACCAATACACCTCCCCAATCTCCGATGGAGCGATCGACAACACCAAACGAGCCGGTGGTGTTCACCCAAGCCCCTGCATCGCCCGACTACTCGAGTGATGAAGATAGTGGCGTATCAATCGAGACGATGCGTCACATGAATAAGAAGTCCATGCGAACGCCACTCTATGGAAGGGTCACGGTCAAGGTCAAGAACGCCTCGAGAAAGTACCACACGAAACGGGTCTTCATGCGAATGAAGCCGAACGAGCGGAACCTCACAACCGCTCTCGAATTTTCAGTCATCGACCTTGACACACCACATCGCTGTCCCTGTGCGCCCAAAAAGACCAGGATCCATGTGCAAGTGGACTTGAAAAAACTTGTACCCTTTCCTTACCTTGATGACATTTAGTGTGTTTTTTCTTAATCTCTTTATTTAATATTCATTTGTATATATGAACAGACTTGTTTTATCATTTCACAAATCGGTCTTCAATTAAGGTCTGAATGGGAAAGGGGAATAACTATCTGCAATTAATGATGTTCAATAACTGAATTGAAACAAAAAATCAAATATGAAGACTTCAACTTGAAATAAATAGGAACATATAACTTTTAAAGAAACAGTTATGTTGTTAACTTTAAAATGCTTGTAGCAGTCCAGAATGATATCATACATGCGTCATACACGACGCCATAAGAATTAGAATGAAAAGACCTTTCGAATGATATAAGGTATGTACCTATTCGATGGGAAAATCCTAGTTGTATGCAACTGTATGCAAGCAGACAAATGTTAGATTTTTAAATTCACTAAGTTTCTAGCCCATTCTTTAAAGACATGTAGCTCTCTATTTATATGTCATACATGTGTCATACAATACACCATTAGAATCAGCATGAAAAGAGCATTCGAATGATATATTGTATGTACCCATTTGATGAAAAAATCCTAGTTGTATGCATCTGTATGCAACTTGAAAAATTCCAAGTTTTTTTACAAAAATGACTAAGTTTACAAATTTTCAAAGTTAAAGTTTTACAACTAAAAATGACCATAATATACAAACCTCTACACTTGACCTTCACCTTGACCTTAGACCTGACCTTGACCTTTGACCTTCATACACTTCATACACGGCGGGGGGGCCTCATAAATAAATTTTTGAGTGCGCGAAGCGCACTCGAAAATTTATTTACCCATGGGTTCCGGGTGCCATAGATACTCTTCTTGCTTCCCTAACCCTAACTCTAACCCTAACCTTAACCCTAACCCTAACCTTAACCCTAACCCTAACCCTAACCCTTAACCCTAGTATTTTAATTTGATTATTTGAATTTTGGCGCGAAATTCAAATTTTCGAAAAAGTCTTTAAATTTCATTATTCGCATTTTGGCGCGAAATTTGAATTTTCGAAATTTAGCGCTTAATTCAAATTTAATGTTCTATTCAAATCACACGTTTTATATCTTCAAATATGAATCATTATATGACTATTAATAATAACATGTATATCAAATAATACATCAGTCCATCAGTTCATATTACTTTGAATTCACTCTACTGTTTACATGTAGAAATCTTTCAACACATATGATGGCACTTCCATTTCTAAGGTTAAAAATAAACCAGCTGTTCCAATTCTTGTTTGAGTTATCAATTTTGTTTGACCGTACCAATTCCAGGATGTGATGTCATAAGGTCTTTTTTCATAGTTGCTTTGTCAATTTCATATATAAAGAAGTTGCACACAACGAATTTTCACTCATTTTAAAATAATTCAGTGTCCATAGCAGACGTCGTTCTTCGTTCCTCCGTTCTCCGGTTCTTATTACAATTCTGAAGTGAGTTTCATTGTCATGTTGTGCTACTTTATAGGATATTCGGGAGTAGGAACATTATTAAGTTTTTATAACCAAATAGCTTTAAATATAGAAGCTTGGGTTTTTAGGATAGGAACACTTTATGTTATATTATTAACCATGTTTTTTTTTAATTTTTCATCCTAAATTAAGTCATTAAGCGAGAGACATGAATGTATCAGTTTAAATGTAAGTGTATTTAAATCAACAAGATTTTCACAGTTTGTTTATAAATAAAAGATACCTAAATAAAGCCTTCATCCATTTTAAATATTCAGTCTGCCATCTGCTAACAGATGTATAAAATTCAAGCTTGTTTAATTAAACAAATTGAGGATTGGTTGAAATTTTCGAAATTTACTTTCATTTCATTAAATTAATTTCGAAATTAAATAATTTCAAGACAGCTACTTGTAAATTTCAACTCTTTCTATGAGCAAACCGCTTTCGAATGAAAATTAAACTTTCGACTTTCGGTTTCAATTTCAACTTTAGATTTCAATTCTTTCTAAGATTTATTCAATATCAAGGTAGTACTTCATAAAGTTTTGTTGATGATATATAAATGAGTTCTCATTTAATAAGAGATAAAATTATAATCAAATTTTTTTCTTCTATAGAGATGGTCCGACAAGAGAGTCTTGCACGACAGCGCCTAATTTTTCACTTCTGTGAAACATGCCAATTAGCCGTTCGACATGCCAATAAGAGCGGTCACAAGAACTGTATCTTCAAAAGTGAATGCACATATCTTTATTGCCTAACTTGCAAGTCATACAAACGGAGCAATGAAAAGGTAAATACCGAAGCCTCTAAGGCATTCATTGAAAAGCACACGCCATGTGCTCAGCAAAATGGGAGGAAGGGCATCAACTTCACCTCAAAGGTTGAAAAGAGGAGGTTGGAGCGATTATTCAACAAGGAGAGGCCGATGGAAGGTGTCCTTTCACAGGTGGAGGAGCCTACCGCAATAAAGAAACCCGTCAAGTCCCGAGTCCCAAAGAAAGCCCCCAAGTCACGACAGTTCATCGATGACACCTTAAGTGATATTGAGGTGAGTTCTGCCAATCATACATAATACCTTCAAAGGATAGCTTCTTAAAACCGAATAAATTAATTATTGGTCCATTATGCATAAAAACATATATCGTTTAAATATTTCAGGATAATGATGAGATGCCTCCTCCTAAGAAGACCAAGGTCTTAATTCAAAAAAAGATCATCACTAAAAATGTGAGAATACATTTACTCCATTAATTATTCTACCATGTAAAAAGTATTTCAACATTGTCACAACATTTCAGAGTGAGTTGCCTCAACAGACTTGTGTCAGTTTTGAAGAGGAGAAAGCGGCTGAATGCTTGAGAAATGTAAGTGTTAAAGTTATTCATTAGCTCTTTATGTGAAATTGAATATGTTCTTTTCTTCAGCTGTTTACAGGTGTGAACAGTATACCCCGTTTACCTACACCGGAGAAGAAGTGTCTTCCTAGTCCCGTAAGTGTCATTGTTTAGTTATTTGTCAATAATATTTCTCAATGCATGAAGTATTTCCAAGAACATGTATGCTTCTCAATGAGTTGCGAGCATGTTATATTATTTTTCTCTGCAGGTTGTGCGATCGCTGTCCCTCAGGAAGCATCAAAGTTTCCTTTCGACGCCAGCGACAAGTACATCGGTGGAAGACAATGAAGAAAAGCCCTATTCGATTCGGGAGTCTTCATCAGAGGACGATGAAACCTCGTCAGCGACTTCATCTGATGAGGAAACGTCGTCAGCGACTTCTTCCCCGACATCTTCTTCCGATGAGGATGATGATCCTGTTACAAATGTAAGTATCAAAGTTGGTCAACTGCATGAGTACAGAATTTTATATTAAAATATGTTTTTTGTTTGTAATAGATTGATTTATCTTTTAGAATGACTCGTTGCCCCGTGAGACAGAGGTTGGAACCGATCAGAAGGTCACAATCCAGCCGGAGGTAAGAGAAATCCACTTTTGTATCTCATCAATGGTAAAATGCTAAATAGATGATAAACAATTGTTTCTTTCGATTACAGGACTCCGCGATGTGTGCATCTCAGGAGGAAGTCTCGTTCAGCCACATCCGGGCTTCTCCGAGCTGGAGTGTGCGCCTTCCATTATCACCGATGATGACACTGGCTCCTTCCTCTTCGATCCCAGCCGCAGCTCCTTCCTCTCCGATCCCAGCCGCAGCTCCTTCCTCTCCGATCCCAGCCGCAGCTCCTTCCTCTCCGATCCCAGCCGCAGATCCTTCCCCTCACGCTGCTGCGCCCGCACCTCCAGCTGCTCTCCCTGTTCGGCAGTATAATGTGGATCTCGACGCGACAGCAGAAGAGGTACAAGACGTTGAGGTGCAACTCCGTCGTTGCCAAGAGCGCCTAAAGGAGGTTGAGGCCCGCGAGGCTAAGTTGAAGGAGGACAATAGAGGTTTGATTGAGTCTCTAAGAAATATTACTCAATCAAACCTCCTGTTGGCCTCCCAAGTAACCACCAGCCAACAGCATAACAAAGAAACGCTTGTGCACCTCGAATGCTCCCAAAATGGCATCAGAAGAGTGCGCCTTACGAGGATGGACGATTTGGGTGGCTGTAGTGACAGCTGCAGTCACCTAAAACTCTACCATAGTGGTATTGTTAAATGTGTCAAACTGTAACTTCTATTTTTTTCTTTTTTTGAAAAAAATTAATTGTTGAAATTGTATGTGTTTTGTCTTTACAACAGATCGGAACATATGGTATTGGCTGGTGATGACGCTGACGTCATTAGATGGTAGATGTATATAAGGGCTTGCTAATTTCAATCCTCATCAATAATAATGGTTGTCTGTACCAAGTGTGGAAAAGTGTTCACTCTCATAGGCAATTTGCAACGACATGAAAAATTTTGTAAGTTAGGAAAAACATATCAATGTAGCAAGTGTCCATATAAGACGAATAGGATGGATAATCTTAAGAGGCATAAACTTGTATGCAATAATAAACCGAATGATAGCATAACAGAGTCAAATTCAAATAATCAAAATAGATCTACTTCTAAGCCAACAACCAGCGCTTCAACTAACATACAAAACTTTATGCAATACTGCTCTCGGTGTGGCAAAACGTATAACTCTATAAGTAGATTTCGACAGCATATGAATGTACATAACACAAATAGTGAGATGAATATGCATAATAACTATGGAACTGTTAGTCTCAGCGAAAGCGCACTCAATGGCCATGCACGTGTGTATGATATCACGCCAACAACACCTACTGTGGACATAACATCATTCTTAGAAAGCATGCGTTCCATGTTAGGGAATTTAGTGTCTGACTTACTAAGGAGCTATCAATTGCGCGGTCGTCTGATTGCACAAATTCGTTATGTCCGTTCTAATCCTCAAGAAGAAGAAACTTTTCTCGCACACTTTACCTCATCATCCTCAAACTATATTTATGACTATGATGCTTGGTTTCAGGATCATCTAAATAGTCTAATAAATCATATTGAAGCCTTCACAAAAAAGGGTAGCAATTGGATTATAGATGATGTACAAAATATAGAGTTCAATGTAATAACAAGTCCAATACTGTCAGGTGGACAATCATTTCCTCTACCAAAGAAGTTAAAAAACTCTAAAGCTGTCATTAATGTTAATTCAAATGCAAATGATTGCTTCCTATATGCAGTTTTATCAATATTGCATTATAATGAAGTAAAATCATATAGTGAGTGGACATCGGAGCTAAATATGGAAGGCATTTCCACACCAGTATCAATCAAAGATATTCCAAAATTTGAGAAAAATAATGATATTAAAATTAACATTCACTTTTATGAAAATGGACTCAAAGGTGTTCGTTACAATAGTAACTTTACTGGTAGGCAATCCGTTAATATTTTGCTAATTCTAAACAATGGAGCAGCACACTATTGTGGAATTCCAAAGCTGTCAAGATTGTATAGGAGAACTTTAAAAAGACATAAATACTTCTGCGAAAGATGCACTCAGTCATTCACATATAAGACAACACTAGAACGACACTTCCAGTTTTGTATTCGAGGAAAAGCACAAATAGAAAAAATGCCATCGGATCTAAAAGTACTAACAAGTAGCATGGAATATCAACTAAGTCCTCCTTTAGTAATTTATGCAGATATAGAGTGCTACATTGATAATAAAATACATAAACCTGCGGCCATTGGAGCTTATCATGTCTGGCATAATGCCCTTCAATCGAAATTTGAAAACAAGTATTACCTCTTTGAGGGAGAAAATTGCATTATTAGTTTCTTGCACCACTTAGAAACTGTAGCCCAAGACTTATATGACAACCAATGTGCAACAACTAGGCAACCAATGTCACTGTCAGCGGATGAAAAAGCACGCCATGAGAATGCAGAATGGTGCAACAAATGTAAATCGAAATTCAGCGATGAAGTCATAAAAGTTCGTGATCATGATCATATCACCGGACGATATAGGCAAACATTATGTAGGAAATGCAATCTCCGGTTAAGACTTAACAGACGGGAGCTCCCCATATTTTTCCACAATTTTAAAAATTATGATAGTCACATCGTTTGCTATAAAGCGATTGGAAGAATGAAATCTTGGAAATTAGATGTTGTAGCAGCAACTGCTGAAAAATATATAACTTTATCCGCCAGTGTCCCTGTAAATGAATACAAAGGGAAGACAGTATACTTTAAACTAAAATTCTTAGACTCATATCAATTTCTAAGTGCATCCTTGAGTGAATTAGCCAAGGGCTTGCAAACGTATGAGCATGTAGAGACATTAAGGGTAGAATTTCCACAATTAAGTGATAATGTTTTATATCAGAAGGGAGTGTTTCCATATTCATACTTCAAAAACTTAAACACGTTGACGGAAGACTGTCTACCACCACAATTTGAATTCTATAATGATCTTACTCGTGAGCACTGTTCCGATAGTGAATATGAACACGCTAACAAGGCATGGATTGAATTTAATTGTAGCACATTTGGTGATTACATGCTGGCATATCTGAAGTTAGATGTTTTATTGTTGGCAGACATATTTGAAGTGTTTAGAGCATTGAGTCAACGTGAGGATGAAGTCGACCCTGTACATTTTGTCAGTCTCCCACATCTTAGCTTTACCTCAGCACTAAATTTCTCTTCCAATGATCCCCCACACTACATACAAGATGAAAATATGTACAATCTATTTGAACGAGGAATTAGAGGGGGTATGACTTTCACCAACATTCACCGAGCGCGTGCACGCATTGAAGAATTAGGAAATAATACACATGAAAGTCGACATTTGACCTACTTAGATGTTAATAACCTTTACGGTTCTTCACTCAGAAGAAACCTACCCCACTCAAATTTCAAATGGTTGAATGAAAGTGAATTAGATAATTTTTTAAATGAAGAAAATGTTCAAAATATAGATGATGATGGTGAAATCGGCTACATTTTTGATTTAGATTTAGAGTATCCTGCAGCCATTCATGATGACACTGCCGATTTCCCATTAGCTCCAGAAATGCAGATGATTGAAAAGAGAATGTTTTCACACTATATGAAAAATCTATATGAAAAAGTAAGACCAAATACACATTTTTCTTCTATCAAGAAACTTCTGCTCCATCAATTTGATAGGGAAAATTATGTAGTCCACTATTCAATTTTAAAATTTTACTTGACCATGGGCATGAGAATCAAGAAGATTCATAGTGGCATAAAATTCACACAAAAGCCTTGGTTAAAAACATACATTGATATGAACTCTCAAAAGAGGGCTCAATCAAACACTGACTTCGAAAAGTCATTCTACAAATTGAAAAATAATTCTTTATATGGTAAAACAATGGAAAATGTAAGGAGAAGGAAAAAATTTAAACTAGTCAACAATGAGAAACAACTACTGAAATTGTCAAATCATCCTCTCTATGTTCAACACAAAATATTTGATGAAGATCTGGTTGGTATGGAAATGTACAAACCTTCAGTAGTTTTAAATAAATTAATATATGTTGGTCAAGCAGTACTTAATTATAGTAAGTTGGAAATGTATCAATTATATTACAATGATCTAAAAGGGTGTCCACTGATAAATAGAACGCGGCTTTGTGGAGGTGATACCGACAGTTTCTTCCTATGTTTATACACATCACCATCTGTCCGTCTGGAAGATATACTTCTATACTTCGGTGAAAAGTTTGACTCTTCAAACTATGATAGTCATCACCGACTATACTCAACTACAAACAAAGCTAGATTAGGTTGTTTTAAGGATGAGTGTGCTGGAAAGTTGCTTGAGGAAATGATCCTACTAAAACCGAAAATGTATTCAATGAAATATCTAGACTCAACGAATCATAGCATCAAACGTGCAAAAGGAATTCAGAGAGCAGCAGTTAAAAAATTAAAACATGATGACTATAGGAGTGTCTATTATAGTGAGAATGATACAACTGAAGATATGACAATTATAAATTCAAAAAATCACATAGTTAGCACAAAATCATTTAGGAAGCGAGGTCTTTCACTTTGGGAGGATAAGCGCTGTTGGCTGGATAAAAATTTATCATTACCATATGGACACTACAGCCTAGGTCTTCCCCCACCGTCGAAGAGAAGGAGATGCCTTCCTGTCACAGGTGATGTAGAATAAGTCTAAATAAAAACAATATAATATTCCACTTGTAATAGATCTTGCGATTGCTGCATCTTCCGACATGTAGCAACACTTACTAATACATAAGTAGTCTTACTAAAATTGAAATTTCTACATCTTTCCGATATGTAGAAATGATTACTAATAAATAGGTAGTCCTAATGTGAATGAATATGTGAAGAATTTATACTCAACATCATTCCGATATGTTGAGCTAATAAAATAACAAACTTTAGGCAAACATTAAACCTAAATTTGAAACATAGCTTTCGGAACATGCCTCATTACATTAGAACATGGAAACTTAGTGACGTTCAAAACGTTCACATAACAAATTCTAAAAGAATAGCATTTCGTCATTCAATAGCAAATAGTGATCGAAAACATCGTGGCGTTTGCATTAGTATTGACTCATTGCCTTCACTGAAAGACTTTGCGGATCTCATTGACAACCATAAGACTCGGATCAAGATTCCTCTCGATAACAAGGTATGGATAAAGTGTGATTCATCAGTCAAACTATACGTCTGTTCACCAAAACGTGAAGATGTTGAATATCGATTTTTTCGTTTCAGTGACGTCACATGGGAAACCTTTACAAGGGAGATACTACCACAGATAACGTCATTCATTAAAGATGGAGGACATCAAACGGTTGGAAGTTGTAAATCGGATGTTAACTACAAAAGCAAAGTCAAAACTCAATCTACTAGAGATCGAGAGGAATATACCCAACCGAAAACAATGGTTACTGATAAAACGCAAATTGAAGCCGACAACGAGCTTACATCTTGGAAGACCCTCAATGTTAACATGGAGGATTCAGAGGAAGGATAGATCTCTCACTATCCTATTCTTTCCAAATGGAACAATCCAATGTATTGGAAGGGTCATGGAGGGTGATCTCTCATATCTACACTTAACTTTGGAACATTTACTTGGTGATTCATTATCTGATTGGAAAGTGAAGACAATGACCGTGTTATGTGAATTACACTATCACTATGATTTCCGTAAAGTTACATCATCACATAATCTAACTTATGAAGTGGAGTTATTTCCAGCAGCTCAATTGACTAACTGGCATCCATATCATGTTCATGTGTTCCATAATGGAAAAATTGTGATAACCGGCATTAAAGACATAAGTGATGTGCCTACCATCATATGTGATTTGAAAAAATGTTTCATGAAAACCAAATTGTAGATTTTGTATATATGTGGATAGATAATGAAATATGAACATGTTTTTGTATATATGTGAATAGATAATAAAATATGAGCATGTTTTTGTTTTCCTTATAAACCCTTGTTTTGGAAAAAAGAGAGCAAGTTAATGATACAACATAAAACTTTATTTCAAAACTGTTTCAACATATTTAGTAAGAATTACATCATTTTTATCACAGTTTTTTGAAAATAGTTCTAAAGCACTTTTACAGTTATTTTTCAATGGTCTCTCGTTGACAAAATAGAGTACATAGCCACCGCACATTAGAGATGTATTACTTTGAAGTGGGAACGATGTCACTTTCCTAACAGACCAGGAGAACCTGTTCATCCATAATGCGATATCATGTAAACGAGGTTGATTAAGAGAGTCAAAATATTCGGCAACTTTATAACGATTGATGTATACAGCAATCCAATGTTTTCCGGGAAGATTGTTGGTATCCGTATTGATGATAAGTGAACAAGGATAGAAAGGAATTGAATCAGGTAAATTATCTCTAGAAAAGACATTGAGAAATATTGTCTTGGAGTAGGGATGAGCTTTCCTCATTTTCCTCAAGATTTCTATGTTGCTTAAGTTACTCATCTCTGATAGCTGACAGTCACGTCTCTCATTCTTGTTATCTCAACTTTGCTATCATAGATAGCATAAATGAGACAAGTAATTGTTTTCTTCAAAGGTGACTCAAATGATACCTCCAGTCGTAGATTTCCAGGCTTTGTAACTCCTACGCTTTCACCACCTAGATCTGCATCTGCTGTGAGGTTGTACATAATGAAGAAGTAGCCATTCTTGTACATATCCATTGTAATTCCATTTGAATCATCTGTATTTAACATGTTGAGGGCGGTGAAAGTAGAACCATATTCACATGCGAATTTACCATCTTTGAAATTAGGCTCATATGCTTTGCAAGATACAAATTTCCCATCCTGATAGAGTGCTAGTTTGCTAACATTAAAGTGTTGGAAATTGAATGGATTCTTTTCAAAAGCACCAATGAATGCCTCATTTTCCACAAATGTGATATACACCGCCTTTGGCATTGCAGTGGGAAAAAGATTTGGGTAGGCATGTGAGGATGATCCCGCACCAATTGTGAAGTTTGTCAACACACTGTGATTAACTGGATATATTGCATTGTTTTTCCTCAATCCTGTCGCATGCTCGTTGATGACTGACGGGTTCATTGTTACTCGCCTTACATTGAGCACGGCATTACTTATGTTGACTTGATAGTTTGTAGCTCCAAAAGCCATTAACGCGAACTCAGGATTTGCACGAATAAATTTTATTTGCATTTTAACCTGTGATAGCAGATATCTAGATTGACGAAGGAAATCAAGATAGACGGGTCCTTTCAAGTATAATTCCTTTGAATCTGCTGTTAAATCCATTCGTCTTTTCAACCCTGAATTTGAGACATCATCAAATTTCCCTTGCTGATCATCATACCACCCAGAAACTTGCAAGTGTGACTGTTTAGCTTGCTTTTGAAATTGAGTCATTGTATGTATATATGCTCCATATGGATATGCTCGATCCCCTCCTTCAATCTGTTTGTCATTCAATATTAGATACACATCTGAGAACAGACTGGCAATAGGAAGATTTGCTAATCCCACTTTATCCTTGGATGAATCGATATTTGTACCATCAGTCTTATTAATTTGTATACACAACTCTAAATCAATGGATTGACATTCAATATAATCTTGAGGATTGGCAAGTATATCAAACTGAATAGGCTGCTGGTTACCATCGATATTTGTTGTGGGGACTATGTCTACAATTGTTGAGGAGATGATGTCTGTCTGATGAGGGGGAGAATCGAAGAAAAACAAAGCCGAATTGATACTCTGCATCGTATTAGCTCTACAAATATGTTGTCTTCCTTCGTTTTGACTTGTTTCTAGTAGCTGTGGAATTTCGTTTGCGCTTTCTTGTTTTCACTCGACGTCTAGATTTAGAACGTGCTGCTCTAGTCGGCTTTTTACTTTTCCTGCGTCTTTGCTTAGTAACTCGACCGGATCCAACTTGTCTTGACTTCCTACGCTTCTTCCGAACTGTACGTCTCGTCTTTGTCAAATCATCTAATGCGTCTATGGCAGATTGCTGCGCGCGCATTTTCATAGATTCACCGATATCCTCACCTTGAAGCGCATCAGCTGCAACATTTGCACCAAATTCAACCTCTTCATTAACGACGTTTCTTCCGTGCTCCCTCCCTCAGTCCGCTTTTCACTTTATGCAGACGATCTTGCTATTTGGGCGTCTTCTCCTCACATTCACCTCGCCACTTCCGCCGTCCAAGAAGCTCTGTCTGAGCTCGAGGCTTGGTCTGTAAAGTGGCAGCTTCCTCTAAATCCCGCTAAATGCGAAGTCTCCTTCTTCAGCACCGCCACCCGTGAAGCCTCCGTTCAGCCCTCCCTGTCTCTTTTGGGCCGCCCCCTCTCATTCAACGCTTCCCCCAAGTTCCTCGGAGTAACTTTAGACCGAACACTTTCCTTCTTCCCCCATAGCTCTGCCCTGAGATCCACTCTTTTCCCTCGTTTAAGATCTCTCAGGGCTGTTTCATCCGCTTCTTGGGGCCCTTCCAAAGAGTCCCTTGCTTCTCTCTACAAGACCTTTCTTCTCCCCGTCCTCACTTATGCTTCCCCTGGTTGGTTCCCCTTCATTTACGCTAAACATCTTCAACACCTAGAAGCTACCCACCGCTCCGCGTGCCGTGCGATCACTGGCTGCTGTTTGACCACTCCTATTCCTCTTCTTTTGTTGGAAGCTGGACTTCCTCCCCTCTCCGTGACCCTCACCGCTCAGTCGCTCTACTCTTATGAGCGCGCTCTTCGCCTCCCACCCTCGTTTCCCTTGTCCTCTCTAGCGACCCTTTCTGTCCCCAAGCGCGTCCGTTCCTCTTCGTGGCGCTTCTTCTGTACTTCTCATCCACTTTCTCCACCTGTTTCTTCTCCGCGTGAGCCCTTGGTCTCCTGCCCTCCCTTCCCCCCGTGGTCCCCTCCCATGTTCTCCGTGTCACTAGCCCTGTCCTCCCCCTGCTCCCGTTCCGACCCAGTCCCTCTTCGCACCGCTTTGGTCCGAGACCACCTTTCCTCCCTCCCCGTTGCTGACCTGACCATCTGGACTGACGGCTCCGTTATTGGACGACTCGGACCAGGTGGCTCGGGTGTTTTCATAAACTGTTCTTCATGCTCTTCCACTTTCTCTTTTTCCTTTCATGCTGGTGCGCACTGTTCAAGCTTCACAGCTGAAATGGTTGCAATCCAGCATGCTCTCTCTTGGTCCGTTTCCCATCACTCCTCATGTCTCTTTTCCTCTCTTCTTCTCTTGTCCGACTCTCTCTCGGCTCTGACCGTGCTCTCTTCACCCCCGTCGCCCCTCTTGTCCACGTCTGTCCACTCTGTCTGGTCCTCTTTGTCGTCCCTCTGCTCTTCCTCGATCTCAGTGTCATTGCAGTGGCTTCCTGGTCACTCGAACATCAGTGGCAATGATACTGCAGATACGCTTGCCAAAAGTGGCACTTCTCTCCCCTCTGCAGCTCCTCAGTGTCTGTCTTCTCTGAAGTCCTTCATTCGTCATTCCCTGTTCAACTCCTGGAGGACTTCCGTTCGTTCGTCTTTGATTTCTTCACAAGTCCCTAGCGTAGCAACTGAGGAGCTGTCCCTCCCTCGCGCTGTCCGTTGTGAGCTCTCACGTCTTCGTTGCAACGGCCACAGCCTTCTTCTCAACTCCTATCTTCACAGGATTGGCAGGTCCACTTCTCCTGACTGCCCTGTCTGTGGTGTAAACCACGATGTACCCCACTTACTGTGCTCTTGTCCCTCCCTCTCTTCTACCCGAGCGGCTATCTTCGGGTCCTCGGGCTCTGTTTTTGATCTTTGGCATCGCCCGTGGGGGGTTGCCCGCCTCCTCGGTCTCCGTGGCGTTCCGCCACGCCCCTATCCGCGGGACGGGGTCGGGTAATCCAGCCAGCCAGCCAGCCAGCCTTATTCTCGTGACCCAATATGTAGGGTCAAAACAGTAACACCACCAGAGAACGGTACTACTTCTCCTGCGTCATCATGAATTGATATGTCAATTCTATTGATGAAATTTCGGCTGATTGGTTGTGTTAAAAATTGTGTTAAAAAATTCTCGATTGATTAGTTGCTTCCTTACGGATGAGAGAGGAAATGTGCGCAGAATTGGGGCCTCAATGTCGCCAACCCTTGTATATTCAATAATGTTACAATAGACGTATAAGTTACTTATATCACGCTCTAGTGATGGGGATGTATCGCCTATTGATGTGCCTTCATAAATAGTTGATTTTGAGAATCCCAATGTGGTCGTTAACACGCTATCCAGCTTGATAAGAGAGTTCTTCCCTACCTTTAGAATCATGCGTTTCTTATGTGGGTCATAAGAAAAGTGATATTCATCTGCATCAAGGTAATCTACACCAAACTCATTTAACTTTGTACACAATTCAGATGGCAGATGGCGTTTTCAAGCTTTCAATGTTCAAATTAACTCTTTTTACAAGTTCACTGGAAGTAGAAATTCATCACCCAATATGTCTTCGCTGTATACGTGGATATCCCATGAAGCATTTGTTGATGCTTTGAGTTTAGAAGAAGACAATTGAACCTTGAATGTATCATTTAATTCTGTCAACCAAGGTGCGCTTTCAAGGCCCTTAAACATCCCAATCATTTCAGATCCGAATTCAATAACAGCGGACTCAGACTTTTCCAATGGTGTCTTTTTAGTAAAAACAATAAATTCTGCCTCCGTTTCAACAGTAAATAAAGTTACTTTCTCTTTCTTATATTCACAAGTCATTAACGTTTCTGGCACTGATCCTTGAAACTTTCTTGCAAAGTCTTCAACACTTCTAATGACCTCAAATTTATTTTTTACTCGGATGCTCCTTTTTTGTAATGCATACAATGGCACAATTCTACATTGAAAATCAGTGACTTTCCTCTCCGAATTCCACCCACGTCCATTGTACCAATACCTTGATGAGAAAGTTGTTCTGGAATACCCAAAAGTATGACTCAAATCCTTACCTAATACAAGAAGAACATGCTTCCCTTCCTTCATCAATTTTGTTGACCCCTTTATGACTGGTTTGTAGAATTTATTCAAAGTCAGCTTGAAGAGATCATTTATTCGTTCAAACATTCTACCGATTTCCTTTTCTGTATCTTGCAAGCTCATTGTTGGAACCTTAGAATCAAAAGTTGACGTTGCAAATGCCTTTTGAATTTTAATCATGTTTTGGACAGATGGTAAAGATGTTGAAAAGGGATGTAAAGTTAGATGATGAAAAGCCCATGTACCATGTAGACTATTTTGAAATATGCGAAAGCAATCATCCTTCTCTCGCACTTCTTTATGTAATTCAAAATAGTTGTTCTTTAGCAAACTGATATCGTTGTAATAAGTAATTTCAGTTAGAGCAACTTCATGGGGTCCATGCAGAGTAATTGGATTAGCGAATTCAACAGAGTATAGAGATGGTTTGTTACTTGGGAATATCTTGGGGTTGCTATTGCTTGGAAGAATGATGTTGAAGTTAGTAGACATGTTAAAGTCATATATGGAAGAAGTCACATGCTATATTAGCTTAAAAGTTACGAGTGTCTCCCACGTCCACATTTTGTAGATCCTGGTGCGTTATCCAGCTATTGAATGAATCAGGATATCCTTTCCATTTAACTAGATATTTCCTTTGATTGCCATGACCTTTCCTCCTATTTATTTTGTCAATCATATACACCTCTTCACTTCTGTCTACTACTTGCAATTCATAAGAGTAAAATTTTCCTTCAATTGGATTGCCATGGTAATCTATTAATTTATACATGGTGGGTCTAAATTTTGTATTTACTTCATCCACAAAAAACTCTTCTTCAGTCCAATTAGGTAGATACCCCTTCTCAAATGTAGACTTAACCTTTGAAATCCGAACTCTATCACCAACATTAATTTTCTTTTCATTGGAAATGTTTTTCGCTTTATTATCATACAATCGAAGCCATACATCCATCGCATTATCTGGGGTAACATCAACTGGTTTCATCTTAATGATTCGATGGTAGCTTTCATTGTAATTCTTAACAAATTTCTGCAGCTCACCTACCCAAACATGTGTATTTTTTGCAGTGAAATAGCGCCATATTTTTGTCTTCAGTGTGCGATTGAACCACTCAACCATGGCAGCTTTATAAGCACTTTTGACACTAAACAATTCCGCATTATGACTTTTAAGGAGACTTCGAACATGAGAGTTTTCGAATTCCTTCCCTTGATCGGTCTGTATTCTTTGCGGAACACGCCCCTCATCGAAAATGCTCTGAAAAGCCGCTTCAACTTCTGGTCCTCGTTTAGATTTTAGCGCACGTGCCCAAGCATAGCGAGATAAAATATCTATTACGGTTAAGATGTATTTATAGCCATCATTGTACTGTGATATCTGTTGCATGTCAGCCAAGTCCGCTTGCCATTGACTATCTATATTGTTAACAACATATTTTCTTGTTGGAAACCGCTTTCTCGCATTTTTGTGAAGAGTGTAAGTCGGTTGACTCCTCAACCACTTCTTGACTTTCTCTATTCCCACACCTGCTGCACGAGCTAGAACCTCCGGACGACTGAAACTTGCGGGATGATTTAAGTCGTAATAAATCTTTCTGAGTTTCACTGCTGTACTCATCGTCTTTGTTCTGATTTGCACGCGTATTACTCGCACAGCAACTGCTAACACAATTGATATCAACCTCTATGCCCTCTTCTGCTTTACCTTCGAGCGCAGATTTCAAACAACAGCAAAATTTTTGTAACGACATGATACGAGAGAGGCAAGGCTTAATTCATATTTGCTTAATATTTACTATACTCCTTCGCAACACGCATTGAGCGCCTAGTAGCTCTTTTTGGTTGCAGATCATCGGGATCATGAAGCTCTCGCTTGACCGCCATCGTGGGTGTTTTACTCTTTGATCCATCTTGTAAGTGACCCTTATCCAATTCATTCACAGTCGGTCCTCCAATAATATTGTGAGGTACATTTTGATCAGATAAAATTTTCTGAAAATATGACCACCCTTGTGGTGCACCTAGTTTTCGCCTTACATCTCTGACAGCATATTGTAGAAGGTCATCTATGTGACTATTTCTAATAACATCACCAGTTGTTTCATCTATTATCTCCCCTCTCTCATTGAACTTCACATGTGGATCAATGAAGTCAAATAATCGCTCAGCGCGCACACGATATGGTCGAGGTGTTGACAAGGTTATAAATCGTCGCAACTTGTCACGAATCTGTCGCCTCTCATCAATGTTTTCAGGTGCTAACTGCATTCGTCGATAGGGATCCTTAATCTTCTGAATTTCCATATCCTTTTGTGTTAGTTCCTTAAGTTGATTCTTAATAGGTTGATCTATATTTTGACTTCCTGTGCACTTTGTAATGTAGTCAATTGTACATACTCCTCTTGAGGAATGACTACCATCTTTGAATACGACATGTTTGAAAATAATAAGGCAACAAAGTACATTGCTTAAAACTAACTGTGAACCGAGAAAACTGGCATTGGTTCAGCGGAATTAGGTAAGATATTAGTTCGAAATCGAAGTCGTTCCGGACATTCCTGGGTTAGATCAATAAATAGATAGCCATGTGGTTTCTTAGTTACATCTTCATATATTTTTGAAAGTACTTTAGGTTGTTGAGGTAATATCTGTCTACTGAGATGATGTATCTGACTGCTATCTCTTGGATTTTTAAATATTACCAAATAATGTGTATTCAAACTTCTAGTTCTTTGCTCTTTCCCTCCATCGAAGATGTTTTGGGTGATGTAGATAATAAAAGCTTCCCTATGATGTGCAGTTTGAATGAACACTTCAGTTACATCCTTTTAAGATTTGCTTTCTCGTAATAGATCATCTAATACTAGTAAGTCACCTGCTATGATACCCTCAGTTGATGGCAACCCTTGCTTCACCTCATAACCTTTCTGACGAAGTGCAGAATGTAGTTGTGGTTGAAATATTCCATAATACCATTTGACTCTCTTAATTTCCTTGTTAAATATTTCATTTCTATATTGTAGCAATTCAGTTACAAATGTAGTTTTACCGGACTGACTTGGTCCAGTGACACACATTGTGCGATCAGTGAATAGACGAAAATCTGTCATCTTATAATTCCATTAACATTAAACTCATCATCCCGCTAATTTTGCTTAGAACAACAAAACAGACACATTTTCCAGATCAAGTTTATTTACATTCAGAATAGAAACTTTCAAGTTACATTTAGAAATTAAAACATTTACAAATTAAAACATTTGTGTTTCCTCATCACAATTAGGATTATAGAAAGTTTTTAAGTCAGCATCTTGGCGCTTCAACTTCAATTTAGGATTCCCATCTTTAGATTTCCGACCTCGCTTTTTGCTCTCTTCCTTCCCATCACTTGAAGCAGTCTTATCAATGTTAATTAAACATTTATCAATTGGTAGTGGTTCATAGACTAGTTGAAGAACCTTCATTTGTAAAGATGCGGCTTTACCAGTCGAACCATGTGAGCCAATATAAAGTCCGGTAACGTGCACTAAGCCCATATAGCGGCCCCGTTTGAGATCCTCACATTCCATCGCGTTTGTAAAGAGATCGAATGCTTGAAAATGATTCGATAGTTTTAAAAACAGTTTATCGAATTCCGGCAATTCCTTATAACCAACTCCTTCCTCTAATGCCTTTCTCCAATGAGTGGGAGCACTTTCAGGCAGCTCAACACATTCTTTCGCGAAAGAGTCAATAGTTTTAAGAATCACCTGTTGCCATTTTGGAAAAGTCACTCGCATTTGTCTCATATTGCTATACCCTGATGTAGACATACCATTACTGTGGAAGAATGGAACTTGAAGATAAAAGCCATCATCACCATAATTCAAGGTTTGAAAGTAGAATGTATTTCCAATCCCTTGCACCTTTCGTGTCGGACGAAGCTTCAAGAGATCTTGCTCAAAAGCGTCACCTTCCTCTCTGATTGTATACATTTTCTGAGTCATGTTTCAACAAGTACTAATTCGGAGCTTTCAACCAGCGCAAATGAATTGTCACTTGAAAGTGGTAAAATATCATTAAAGCGTCTTCCTTATATACACCTATATAAGACTCATCAATCAAAGTGATGACGTGTCACTTTATGATTCGCTAACCTTATATTAACATTGCAGCAGTTGCTGCAATCCTTCCAAGTGGACTATTGATTACACCATTAATACTGTTTCCAATATCATTTAACATACTTAGAAACCCACCACCACCGCGCTGAATTAAGTTTCGCCTTTTCTTATTACTACTCCTTGGATTTGAAAACTTTTTTATGCTATTCAAAGAGCCAGCATTCAATAGAGGCTTGTAAATAGGTAGACATTTGTGTATTGCAAAAGCTAAATCACGAATGAAATCATCACATGAATTTTGAAACAATTTACACTTCTTCTTATTATCATGTATCCTGTTTAACTTTCGCAACGCCTTTTTAAACTGACTTGAAGGTTTGAAGGACCGTTTCGATTGACGAGAAGATGCCTTCCGTTTTACAGACATTTTTATTCTAATATGGAAATAGATAATACAATTACAATTTTTGCTTAGTACTTACAACATTATATACAAAAGTTTACAAGCATTCACACAGAGTTTGTTGCTGGTACGTATAAAATTACATAAAACACTTAACAAGTTGTAGAGGGAAACTGATATACACTCACATCGGCTAGAGTCTCATTTGTAGCAGTTATGAGCAGCTCAATGTCTTTCATTAGATGTTTTGAAATTGGGCAGCACATACAGCAGGGCTTTGAATGGAAAGTCTTTAAAATATTGGCATAGTATGCCCGCAAACTGATTACCTCAGAATGTCCTTGAGCAGCCACATTGATGCTTACTGATGGCGGTCCACTGAATAAGTCCAACTTACATTTGTCACCCTTCTCGTCATAGTAGCTGGAGGTGATAATGTCATGGAGACATGTGTTGAGTTTCCGTTGGATACTGCTGCACCAACAGCGAGCGTATTCCGGTACAATCTCCGTTTGAGCTAGTGGGCGAAATACTTCATTGAGCCAGAATCTTGCAACTCGTGTAAGAGCGTTGTTCACAACTCTCATTAGCATTCTCTGCACCACAACGTCCTCTCCGCAGCGGAAATACTTCACTATTTCCTCCATCAGATCCACCAAATCCGCTTTATAGCCAGTTATATTCACGGCAGAATAAAATATATTGCCGGTGAAGAGTTGACTTCGGTAAATTATTGAAATGGGAATGTTGGTAGTGAACGACATGCTGATTGACATTGTATTAGCCTCAAATTATGCTTGAAATAGAACGGTACAATGTCCTCCTTATATAGAAAAGTCACACAAAGACACAATAGTGACCAATCACAGACCTGCATGATGACTCATCATGCACGATATACAGTGACTGTTGAAGATAGTTCTTCATCACAAAGGAGACAAGATGAAGTTTCAAGGGGTACATAACATGTAGAACACATAGCGCTATGAGAACATGGCAAAAAGAGAAGGGATCGTTCCTGTTTAAAACATTTAACGCAGTTCCGTTCACATAATAATTTAAATGTCTCTTGTTCTAATTTCCTTCTGAAGTCACTTTTATTGGGAGAACTTTTTATTAAAACACTGTCAAATGTCTCCTTCTTTCCATATCGTTCCAATTTGATCCTCCTAATTTCACTATCATTGCAGTGTAGCATGGAGAAATCCTCCATCCACCTACGATCCAAATTGTGATTCATAGCATGCTCATCTAGATCCATTAGTCGATCAACTAAATCACCAGCGTTGATATTTTCCCTGAGATTTGTTACAGTTTCTATGGCTTTGAACGAGTATCCAAGGTCTCTTGCGACAACCCACGACGTTGGGATACTAGTCATCATTATGTATGTCATCAAAAAACTATCTCATATTTATAGCATAGTTTGTCTACGTAAAAGGAAAATCAATGTGTCATCTTGATTACAATGGTTGCAATAGTCACAATAGTCGCAATTGAGCAACCCCATTCAAAATCAAACAACGGACGTCTATCGGTACGTACCCAAGTGCTCAGAACCAAACCACACAAGTTCGATCATAGACGTTCCGAAACACAGTGTACTCAACTGAGTGTACCAAACACATGTACCTATCCAGTAAAACAGATCTCATACAAGTTCCTATTCATAACACTGAATTATACATGTACCTATCCATGTTCCTATCGATAACTAAATTATACATGTACCTATCCATTTACCTATTGATAACACTAAATTTTACATGTACCTATCCATGTACCTATCCGTCGCAAGTAGGGCACAGTTTTCACTACTCACAGATTCAAGTGCAAGGTCACTTAGCCATTCCTTTCTTTCGATAACATACCGATATTTTCTTTCACAGGAAGAAACTCTAAGATAAGAGGATAGGCTGATGCACCGATAATAGGAAATTTTCAGCTCTAGGATGATGCTCATGTAAAGAAATTTCAGTAGCTACGGGAAAGTTTTTCAAATGCTCACTAATTCGAGTGGCTAAGTGGCGCTTGGTAGCACCGATGTACCGCATTGGACAGCGATCGCAATCAACGGACATGTAACATTCGATTTCAAGCCAAACCAAATGCGATCATTGTTATTGAAGTGGTTCAAAACTTTATTGGTTTTGAAAACCAAGTAAATTTTCACATTCTGCAATTTCTCATTCAACTCGTTTATTCTTTTTAGTTGCTCATGTTTGTTATCTATGAAAGGGATGGACAAGTACACCTTACCCACTTCACTAGTGGTTGAGGCATTTTGCGAATGTTCAGATTTGGTTATCACATTTTTTAATTTTTTCAATAAAATGCGAATCATAGGCGTTTTTTCAAAAACTTTGATTTGATGCGTTTACACGTTTTCTAAAATTCTCTTTATTGGAGCAAATTATATACGCTCTAGAAAATAGGGAACGCATAGCAGCGATTTTGTAAGAAGAGGCAGAACACGAAGAGGCAGGTATGTAGATACCTGTATTGGTTTCTTTGATGTGATGACCAATATCAAATGCACCATCAAGAATGCTGACAAAAGTATGAAGAAAGATGTGACTATCATTCTGGCCTAACTCGATCGTAAATTTTAAATTTTCATCTACCGAATTGAGACGCTGGAAAAAATATTTGCAGTCTTTTTCAGAGCAAAAGATCTCAAAACAGTCATCTACATATCTAGTGTAGAAAAGGGGATGTTAAATAAGTTCTGAAAACCGGCTTTCTACAAGATTCATGGCAAACGCAGCCATGGTAGGAGCTACTGTACAAGTAGCTTCGAGCCCATTGGCATGCCATCTACACGTATTTGGTAAAACAGCTTCTCATCAAAAGAGAATAAAATGTTTGTACATGCTATTTCTAATAAACGTTTCAAAACTGTTTTAGAGACAGAACAGTGCTCAAAGTCATTTAACGACAGAATGTGATCAATCGTCTTGTTGACGGGAATCGACCATGAAAAGATTCGATACATCAAAGCTAACTAATTTGAAATTTTTCAAATCCGGAATATTGAGATGCTTCAACTTTTCAACAAACTGAAAAGTATCAGTAACACTATATTGCTAAGGGATGAAAGATTTTAGCAAATTACCCAACCAACCCGATAAATAGGAGAGATAATGATTTCTGATATTGAGGATGGGACGATACGGATGATTGTTGATATTTGTGTGGACTTTTGGGAGTCCGTACAACCTCGCGGGTTGAGGACCAACAGATTTGATTTTATCAATGATATCATTGTTTAAAAGCTTCCTTGACTTCTGACTTTGGAGCTTGCGATTAAATTTGTCCTCTTTAAGAATGAAGGGATCTTTTTTCGAGCGCTTATCACACTTGTGAGGTTTGAATTTTGAATTGTCTTCTAAAATTCTATCAATCTTTTCGACATACGAAGAGCGATCTTCAGTGAAATCACCATTGCCTTTGTCAAAGCTACAGACAGCAAAACTTTTATTTTGAACAAGCTTACTCAAAGATTTGAAAACGGTTGTTTCGAGAAGTAATTTTTGAAAATGACTCTGAATTTACAGATGAAATCATCATCAACGGAAACAAGCTTTTTGATTTTGTGAATAAGACCTTCAGCCTCCACTTTTTAAATATTCATGTTGAATTTCGTTGGGGATAAACCAATAAAGTTTTGAACCACTTCAATAACAATGATCGCATTTGGTTTGGCTTGAAATCGAATGTTACATGTCTGTTGCTTGCGATCGCTGTCCAATGCGGTACATCGGTGCTACCAAGCGCCACTTAGCCACTCGAATTAGTGAGCATTTGAAAAACTTTCCCGTAGCTACTGAAATTTCTTTACATGAGCACCATCCTAGAGCTGAAAATTTCTCTATTATCGGTGCATCAGCCTATCCTCTTATCTTAGAGTTTATTCCTGTGAAAGAAAATATCGGTATGTTATCGAAAGAAAGGACAGTGACCTCAGTGACCTTGCACTTGAATCTGTGAATTCACATGACGTCATTTTTGCTTGTACGTACGTACATAGCAGCGCAGTTTTGGGCGTCATAAATGATGGATATAGGTTCATGCACTTTACGCTGATATGTATTTAAACTTACTTCTGATGTTTTATCGGAGTGAATAACAGACATGTTCGGTTGAAAGAAACAGTTGTTGTTTGTCCTTCAAAATATGTTCAAGTTGGGTTCTTTATGTCTGAATATATATATATGTAAAACATGACATTATAGCATGACATTTGACGCTTCATATGACATTTGGTTACCAACATGACGTCATACTGAACTGCAACATTGTTTTCTGATGATTGCTGTGACGCATTTCTTTATTCAATTTTGATGTTTCTTCTTGTAATTGACTTTTATATAAATTTTTTTAAATAAATAGGTTTTATATAAATGTGAATTGTACATGTCAAAATTTTTTTACCGCTGAAGATGAGGTAATTAAAGGCTTTGAAACTAGTCCGGAAATAATTTGCTTTGTACAATATGAAACGCCTGGGAACTCTATGCTGCAATATATAAAAGAAAAATCCAGAGAATCACTCTCAAAAAAGGGACAAATTGACTCAAATGCCAATGCATTCCGTCGATTACTTCGACTTTTCAAGGGCAAGGCCTTTGAGTCAATTTGTTTTTCCTTTAAGATTCTCTGGGTTTTTCTATTATTATTTTCATTTGCATGGACTAATTTTTGTCTTATATGTATATGGGGATGGTCGTTTTGTTCGACACGTTCATTTGTTCGACAGGTTCGTAAAATAAAATAATAGTGGGTAACTAAATAAAACAGAAGCTCATTACATTTCTCTTATTCCCCATGAGCAAATCATCAACGGTTGTAATTGGAGGAAAAATGGTTTTAAATTGTGAATTATGTTGTACATTAAGGTTTTTATTATTTACCTGTGGATTATTATGTTTTATGTTTTTTCAAATTTTTCTTGTGACTTGTTTTATTGCTTGACATTCACCTGAACAATGTTGGATCCTTTTTGAATTACTTACCCACTTTTATTCTATCTATTTTTCTACCTCTAATTAATTTTGTTTTCTTTTTCATGTATTTACATTATATGCTTATTTCTGACTTAACGTTTCCTCACTGTTGCTCGTTTTCAGTGTGTTGTAAACTTGCCAAATATTTCCGACCTGCTTAGTGCTTACGTGACATACTGGGTTGTACTGACCTCATCAATTGATTTCAGTGTCCCCCCTGATTTCAGTCTGCCGAATCTTGTTCATCCGGTACAGATCAGTCGTGAATGCTTTCACTCATTCTGTGTTTCACTGGCATTGAGATAGCTGATATAGCGATACGTCTACCAACATTAAAAAACTAATTGTATCCGAAGAAATCTATTTTCTCTCTTTATATACTTATATCTGCAAAATGCGATATCTGCAAAAGTATCTATATCGGGAAAACTTCGCGGCATCTTATTACTCAAGCAAAAATGTCAAAGGATACCCAATCTCAAAAGAAAAAACAACACATTGCCATAGTGTTAATGAAATTAATTTTCTTGCTCTGCAGTTAAGAAATGGCACCGAATCCTTGAAGCTTAAAAGATTTGATGAATGAAATAGAAGGATCAATACCACTTATTTTGCACTTGCAAATGTATGACTTTGACGGATTAATGATTTTCAGTTTAGTTTCAGTTGTATTTTGCAGGAGTGCGCATATCCCTACCTGTTCCATTGCCATCAAAGTGAGATGATGGAATTTGCATCTGAATCGATGTCAAAAATTGTGTGGACTATTAACCGACTGAATTGATTGGCACTTTACAATTTTCTTGCATTTTATCAGCACAATATAAAGGCGATGTATCATATTGAAATGAAGTTCTGAAACACACACAGCTATAAAACGCTCTTGTTTCTATCGATGTAAACATACATCAATGTAAAATCAATGTTGTCAGCATCGTTTTGTACTCATTAGTGATTCCTCACGGCATTCAACCAGCTTGGCATCGTTCATAACAATCATTATGGAGATTAGGCCTATCAGTCGAAATTCAGTAAAATGTCAAAATTCTGTAGTAATCGATGCTCATGCGTGAGTCACTATCGACCTCTGAAGACTCGTCGCGCTGCCACTACGAAGCCTTAACTTTTCTCTCGCGAGTTTAGACACACAGTTAATCAGCAGGTTGATCAGCAAGATTAGAAATCAACTTAATAAACTTACAGTAAACAATATTGCGCCATAAGTCTGAGTCAAAAAAGTCAAAAAAGTCTGAAACTGAAAAGTCACAAGTTAATTTGATTTACAACTGTAGGTACTGTATAAATCCGTCTTGATGGTTTTATCGAGGTGTGTGGAATAGGCCATATAAACAGCAAAAGGAACAGGCACTTTTTGAGCCCCACCTGAACCTAGAGTCATGAGCTGCCGCTGCTTATCAAATATTTGCTTAGATTCCTTAATGATGTGATGCAAAACTTTTGTTTAATTACGATGTGCTTTTTGTGAGCAATGTGCAATTAATCATCACATCGTAAATCTTGAATTATTGAATTCCGGCTGAATAAAATGAATGCCTCATAATAACATACTTGACTAAATCACTTACTCATTGAAATTCTTATATTGACAACATCGGTTCCAGCATCCATTTTATTTATTCCTTGCTTCTAAGAAATTTTGTCGAATATAATCGGATGTCCGATGATTCCTTGCTGAAACTTGTGTTCGTCGCCTGCGAACGATTTGCTTGTCTAAACATCCTTGCTTTCAGAATCTGATTTCTTCCGTCAGGGACCATGCCTCCCTTAGATGATGACTTTTAGGTCATAATTATTATTATGAAGAATGAAAACAATTGCTATAATCCATAGAGCAAATATATAGTAGGTAGAGTTTTTTTACGGATTTTACGTCACTTTTTACCCCTACTGGGGCCTTGGACGGTGCTGACTGAAGTCAGACTTTGTTTGGAGCGTTGTGGTGCTTTGTAGTTCGGATGCCCTTCCTGCCGACTTCCAGTGACACTTTCCGGGTTCGACCTCTGGACCATGAGATCGCTAGTCCAAGTACGCAACCACTGTGCCACTTAGAGTGTCGACTAAAAAAAGTATTTATATAAAGTGAAAATATTTATATCAAAAGATTCACTTTTTTGGGGAGATCACGTTCTTGCGGTCCAAAAAAAATAGTTGAGCAGTTTTTAAAAAGCTAAAGTTTTGCAAATTTATATACTACCGACATGAAGTCACTTTGTAAGTAGTATGAAACAGGTTGGATATCAGAAGGAATGAAAATCTGCCAACAAGCATCTTAATTAAGCGGAAATTAAGCTGATTATCAAGAGAATTTCATAAATAGCATTATAATGCAAATCTTCATGAAAAGCTGAGAATTTATTATGCTTTCTTGCCTGAAATTTCACGTTTTTAATTCAATTTTCAGCGGCATGATTTTATGATTCACTAAATTTGTGTTTCATTTCTTGAATCTGAATAGTAATAGGGACCCATTTACATCGTTATCATTGTCTTTGATTATGTTATTTTACTGTACCAGTCGTAGGTTGTTTAGTAGTAGGTTGTTAGGTTGTAGTCGTAGCAATCTATCGAATTGCTACTTTAATTAGCTTACTTCGTGACACGGAAGATCTGTAAAATACTATAATTCCTTCTGCATTCCTATCATGATCAGTCTATTCCGTGGTTATTTCTTCAAAACTTCAAAAATTTGCTTGTCTCACATTTGGTAGCAATACCCAACTGTGTTCACCTCGAGTTTATTTAGTGAATTCGAAACTGTATACACATTAGTGATTTAATAAATGCTGAGTTGTTACTCTAACTAATATACTTACTTTATGCCATAATCGATGCCTCAGATTCTCAAGGACTCAGATACAAATTACATAGAAACCCATAATAAAGCAGCCTTGTTTAGGAAACTGTACGTCTTACCTAGTTCAGCAATATTGTGATTAAATAATCTTCAAACACAAATTTCGACAGGACACCTCAATGTTGACGCAAACTGTAGGGCCTACTTAGTTTGTAGCTTCTTTACTCAATTGTATTGATTTTTTCAAACTTGGACTTGGGTTTTCACTCAAGTTTTGTCCCGTAGCTTGTTTTTGCTATACCGGATACAAGTTTTATCACAACATTGTCAGAGGAGGCGTCGATTGAGAGTTCATGTGATCACAAAAGAAATCTAATGTAATTGAGTCCATCAACCAGTGACATCCCTTTGAGCCAAATGCTCACTTCGCTGTTTGAGTTTCCGAAAACTGTTTGGTATAAATGGCCATGAACCCTTTACGACGGCAGGCTATAAAAGTCGCGTTCAGACATTCTCTTTCATGATATCGTATGTCTATTTCAATTACAAGTATTATTGTGCTGGAATGATTCCTATTACTCATCTAGGATTTTACATGGTGTTATTCATGGAGCCTTTTCTCTCTATGTTGTTTCGGAATAACATTAATCACATTGTTAATGATCTCATAAAATAATTGACACTTCCGAATTCGATCTACACATACGTAGCCTAGTTCTCTAAATAAAAGGTAGCCAAGTCACTCTGAATATATTACATTTGGAACTCTATGGTATTAGAAAACAAATTCACGAACATCACGTTTATTATCGAAATCGAGAACTTCATCAAATGATCGTCGCATACAATTAGAGGACCAATTTCAATATTATCGGCCGGGCATTTATCGACGATGCTTGAATCGATAAAAATCTTATCTACGGGACTGCGTGTTGCATCGAATTTGCAACAACATATTTCCGTCTGTCATCCCTTATCAACATAACTGGGATGTTATCTGATCATCTGATCATCTTCGAACCTCTGCTGTTTGGTTCTTGATAAGTGATGGAAGCATTCTCGGCAAATGCTATCTACATGTATTATGGTCGTCTTGTGATGATCCAAGAATTTCATTTCCCCCGCACCGAAATGGGAAACCCTTTCCCCCATCTGTCGACCATAATCAAACTATGTTCCAAAGATAAATATAATGATCCTGATCTATTAAGCGATATCATACAATTTAATCTAGAGTCTATGATACATGTGAATATCCAATATGCAAGCTCACCGTGCGCCCCCACTAGACATGTAAATGATGCACTGCAACAAGAATGCATCGCGACCTTCGAAAGTCACATAATGTTAGTTACATTTTTAGCTAAAACTAGGATCGCGAAGTAGGACTGTTTGCACATTGGTAGCACATTTGGTAGCACACAAGCGTTTCTTAATAAAATTCTGGCGTTTTTTAGCATATATCGTAGAAATAATACCGGTACATAAAGGTATTTCAAAATTCAGGCTCACTCTCTTGCTTGGATTTTAAAATAAATTTTCAAATAAAACATGTCTCAATTATTTATGAAGGTATATAAGGCCTACACTTTTCGTGTCCTCTTTCTCGTGAAGGCATTCATTTTGTATTTTGAGTTGATGCTGTCAACATAGATAGCACTTAAAAATTCAAAAACGCAATTTCCTAATACTTGTTCAAGTAGAAGAGTAAATTTCATGCATTCTTGTACATTCAGAAGTCCATCAAAATGATCAAAATAAGGAAATTTAGTATAAAACAATCAGAAAAACTTTTAGAATCATGAATACGTGTAAATGCTTAATATGCGTAATCATGAATATCTTTTGTAATGCTTCCTTTGTATGACATAATATCACTGTCAGACATGTTCAAAATATGATCATAATTGATATTCCCCACCAGATAGAAACATTTGTTATACATCTGTTGTAGTCAGAATTGAATCCAGGAGACCAGATTTCAACGAAAACATCTAAATACACTGTAAGAGCAATGTCAAATGACGCGACCACCATTCAATACAGGGAGAGCCGGGAATAACATGGGTTATTTGAGTTCTCCGGCCTCTAGGTCAGGAATGAATTTCAATTTCGATAGAGAGTAGTTATGGTCATTGCTTATCTACATGTGGCAGCGAAGTTGATTTGAGGAAGACATGCACTCACAAGGGTGTATGCACTAGGAAGATAACAAAAATGCGCAAATCTGATCTCCGAAGTAGCGAAAATGAAATCAAACACTAGTTTGGCTAAGCCTCTCACACGGTGTATTCAGATTGATTGTAGGCATTTTCATAGGCCTACTGATTGTTTGACGCAAATGCAAACTGCCCCGGCATTGAAACTTCTTGCAGATTGTCGATCCGACCTTCATTTAGGAACAAGATTGATGGTTATCGTGCAAAGTGAATAGGGATGAAAGAGGTCGTAGCATAAACCCTGTGCTACGAATATGATTCAAGTTGGGGAACCAGATGTTCGGTTATGAAAAAGCACAAATCTGAAAAACAAAATCATTTCACAATCTAAATAAATGAACGAAATTTAGTGTAAATTTTACATATTTAGTACATTTTACAAGCCAATATCCACCTTGAGGAATATGTTGGCAAGAAAGAATCCGGCACAGCCCAAACATGTTTATCGCCTCAACTGTACCGATGACTCCTGCTCATGGGCATACGTTGGAGAGAGCTCGAGAACGGTGGAGGAGTGTGTGAAGAAGCACAGACGTAACGTGAGGAATGCCTCTACATCTTCGGAAGTTGCCTCGCATGTTATCGACACCGGTCACTGAATTGACAAGGAACATTGCAAGACACTAGATCGGGAGCCGGTTTAACATAAACGCATCATTAAAGAATCCTTGTGATCGAAGAAGTCCACATAAAGTGCAAACAAGTGTGAATGCAATACTGGAACTGCTTGGACTGAAGTCCTTTAAGGTGTGTTTCTTTCTTCTTGTCTCTACTTTTGTTTTAAACCTTCTTCCTTTTACTTTTGACTTTTAGATATCATTTTTCACAGAGATTTCGAGCGCTTGTTGACTATTGTTAATTCATTAATCATGTCCGGACTAAATTTCGTTATTTATTTATATTGTGAAATGATTTTGTGATTTCAGAACGCGACCATGCTTAGCAGTGGTAAGCGAAATGCATCGTGCTTTTCTATAATTTGTGTTTTTACATAACCGAACATCTGGTTTACCCTAGCTCCATAACTTGAATCAATTTCGTGCCGGTTAACCGATCTTAAAATTAACCGGTTACCGGTTAATCATGTATTTTCTTTAACTCACATATGTAAACTCTGTATAACAGTCTTGGGACCATTCATGGTATGGCATTAATTGAATCAGCACTATTGTTAGAAACCGTTTTTTTAACTGATATGTTGTAGCTTCTCACTTTCGCTGAGCAGAAGTCATATGATAGACAATACATCAAGCTTTTTGGCCATTTCTTTTGATAAGGTATTATGAATTTGCGGCAATCGTTCAAACAAAGTTTCGGAGCAATTTTTATAATGCTGTACAAAACATTTAATTCTGAAAATCTTACACATGTGAATCACTGTCACATGAGGCTCCATAAACGTAGCGTCTCGCTTGCCCTGAAACAATGATATTATTTAGACGATTGTCTCATTATTATAACAACAGGATTAGCAATGCTTGAATCATTACTTATTTGTTGAAGATGCTTGATAGCTGCCTTAGTAACGTGCCGCGTTACTATTGCCGCACCACAGGCCTTAGCATAGATTACTGATACCAATATACCAAATTCTTGGGAAGAAGAACATGAACGAAGAATATCATAATTCTAGCTATTGTTATAATGGCAAGCATATGATTTCTATAATCCAAGCATATATCTTTATGCATGTGTGTGTATCTAGTGCATCTAGTATAAACTGCATCCTGTGCTGCCGTTGTATTATAGTGCAGCTTTGTCATTCAAATTCATGTGGATATTGCACACTGGCATAAACACAGTACGTATAATGTTTTTGCACCAACTGTTTGATTGTCTGTAACTCGAATATGTTCAGCTCTATACTATGCATGTATTTTCAGTTTATAATACTTGTAATTTCACATTTCATCGTGTCATTTATAATCATCATAATGCATAATTGAGTTAATTCATTTAATGTGTTTCTCTACGTATTGCAAACTAGGATAGTAATGCATAACATTCATTGAATAAGTTTCATGCTTATTACGAGTATTAACGAAATACGCTTATTCATGGCCTGAAGTTCGTATTCATATACACATACATAGTGAGTTTTCTTTTATTGGTCGTGTCTTAGGTATGGTTTTGATTTGAACTCAAAATTTGGGTCCACATTTCAATTGTATTGTACTACTAAAAAAATTGGTATTCGGTTTATATAAAATACTAGTTGCCATACTTATGATAATGATAAATCAATTAATTGCCTAACAATTCTGGTATTTAGAAAATTTTATTGGTTAACCATATTTATCCGGTTTATCGCTTTCATCCATGAATGTGAGTCTGTTAAGTTCCCATATAACCCGATCCACTACCAAAGTATCACTGAGCAATAGCATTTTTCTCACTATCAAAACTATTTCTAGGATATTTCCTCTCCTCATGAATACCTATTGACTATAGAGATTCATAGAGTGACATGGAGCTATGAATCAATGACAAATTGTAAGAATGTGAGGGAAAGAGAAAAGATCCTAACAAAGTGCCAAAACGTGCGACTTGTCAGAAACACATAGGTCTACGTCATAAAAATTTGACAAGCAAGACAGAGAAAAATTATTTTTAAAATCCCTCTGAAGTCAACAGGGAAAAATCGCATTTGTCATAAAGTTAACAAGTAAGCGATCATATCCAACCCACATACTTACACGTATATAGTTCAAAACGAAGATTTTTGCCGAATGAAATTATACACTGAAGTTAAATAATTCCTTTTATGAATAAAACAGCGACACATTGTTTCCATCTAGGAAATAGAAAAAGTTATGCATTGAGAATTATCTCAACAGAAGTTGCTGCACAGATATTTTACTGCCGACAACTTATTTCCAAAGTCTCTCACAGTTCTACACATTAAGTGATATTTTGGAGTTGCCACAGGCAACGAGCATGCACTTCCGCGTTTTGCTAATAGGTCTATTAAATGTTTGAGAGTTTATTTCTAAATTTTTAGGTGATGGCATTCAAAATGATTATTCGTGCTATTGAGCGAAAGCACTATGCGCTAGTGAGCGACAGCTTTCGAAACGACAGAAATCGTTAAATGCCATTCAAAATAATTAACAAACATAGGATAACATAGATTCAACAATTTTGTTTTCAACTCATGATGCCTTTTGTTACGTACATGCTCATCGGAGACAATGTGCCAAATTATGCGGAATGCTATGGAGAATATGACGGGGATGGGCCGAATTGAATGGTACGAAATTCATTATATCTGTTAATTTGCGGTAGATATGTGTATAAATAGATTTTGAGTTGCATTCATTCGTAAACAATATATTTTGTCTTATTAACTTCGATTTTTGGTCAATACATATAAAGAAGGAGTGAACATCTTTACTTTTCCATGATGAAAGCATTGGATGGCAAAAACCTCCTGTTGGCGATCATCACCTACAATTTAATAGATGGATGTAAATTTTGAATGATGTCATAAAATTCATTACAAACACCGTATTCACATCTCCACATAATCCAACAATCGTCGAGATAGCGCAGCCAAGAGTGTCCAATATCATGAGCCACATTTATGTAAATCTCTCGAAGCTTCATATATGCGTGTACATTTGCATTTCCAAATATCCTATTACCAACGACGCATTAGTTGTAGCAACTTTTGTGCCCATCGCAATACCAGCAATTTGCAAAAATATGTTATCTTTAAGTGAGAAATACGTAACTCCGTTCGAGCACAAGTTTTTAACCACTTAAAATCATGTTCTTATTAAAACGGATAGGAATGCTGTCTTCACAATTCTCAATCTAATATTCTATGACTTTATAACCGAGATCGTGCAGTATAAAAGCCATCACGTCAAACGTTATAAAAGGAAAATCACATGCAATCGTCTTGGGTAAGCTGCTTAAAAATTGGGAAGTATCCCTGCAATGACTGCTGATATTTGGCAGAATTAGCTTCAGAATTTGATTCAGTTAATTACTGAGATGACTGGTAGGAGAGTAGCAACTGGGGATTATAGAACGGAACTTAAGATCTAAAGGAGCTTATTTCGAGATGCAGCCATTTATTAGGAACAATATTCGAAAAGCAATTTATCTCTCTATGCAGCTTCGGTAACCCGCACGTATGCGGTAATCTAGGACGAAGCTTAGTTAGATACTTTATATCAGTAGAAATCAAACACATTATATTGCTTGCAAAGTGGGACGATTTCGTTTAAAGTGGTTTGACCATTACATGATGTGATCTCTTGATAAGTACTAGTGTCACAGATATTTCTGCTCCATACGATTCCTGTAAAATTACCAGCCCTCTTTTGTCTGCTGTATAAAATGTATTCGTGGATGAATGAATTTGATAATTGCGACTTCATTTGTACTTTGTCAGTGGTCTACATGTGAATTAAATTGATTAGGATGCTCAATTTAGTAAGAAATTGACAAAATTCTCGATTTTCAAAAAGTACTTTTTTGTAGGTCAATTTTTTGATGGTCCCGTGGGCCAAATTTGATCAAAATCTGAAGTGATTATCAAAGGTAAATAGAAAGTGAAATTCAAAAAGTTTGGGCCATAGCTATTATAGTAGTGTGGCATCAAAAATGTCAGAGCCTCCGGAATCCATCCGCCAGGTAAAATAGGCTGATGCTTATCTAACCAATAATTGAATTATTTTAAAAGTGCTTATGACTTGCACAAGCAGGTCTTTTCGCAGTCAATCATCAAACGAACATTTGCGGCTCAAACTGCAAGTCAGCCGTCATGCATTGACTTACCGGTTGGCTGTAAATAATGCTTAATTCAGGCAGAGTATTACATATTAAATACAAAAGTTCTCATACATTCTTCCCTACATGATTGATTGAAAATTAATATTTGTGCTAATATCGAACTTCCCGATCAAATGAAAAACGACTGTTCATCATCAAATATTATTTGAAATACGATTTGTTTGTTAATCTCGAGTCTAAAATATTGCGACACGTCCAGTCACACAAGCAATTTACAAATGCAGTGCAAATCCACACTACGCGCTAAAATATCTACAAATTTTATGACGTTCGACTTGCTTCTTTTACAAGACTCATTTTCATTTAGATCTTCGATAACTTTCCCTGACATCAAAGATTTGCACGAAATGTCCAAATCGATTTTCCCTTGAGAAAGAATTGAATTGTACTGGTAAAGCAGGAACTTCTAAGTTAATGGCAGAGCATTGCTTGCTTGAACGTTTTCCGTGATTCATTGAAGATCCGGAAGCACGTCCATTTGGAGATTTTTGACGGAAAGAACAAGATTTTGAATGGTGTTCCAACCTTTCTAAAGACACATTTTCTTTGCAACCACGGTCAGCGAAGTCACACGATAGATTCAGACGTCCTAATAAACCACGAAGATATGCAGGGGCAGGTTTTATGTCTTTCACATTTATGGCTCTTCTATCTACAGGACAAACAGATCGAAGTTTTGTCCACTGAAAAACACATGACCGGCAGAAAAGATGCTCACAGGAAGTCTGCATGGGAGTGTTGAAGACGCCAAGACATATTGCACATATTAACTCTTCCGGCACTGGGCTCGAGAAGCGATCTGTGTTGTACCCTGGTCCTGATGAATTCTTTCTTTCTTCACGAGGCTCCTGTTGCTTGCTAAATCTCAGTGGAGGTTGACGGAGAGTTATAATTTGAGGAAAATCAGAAGGAATAGACGTGACATCCACAGCTTTTGGTCCTCGAAGCTCATCGTGTACAATGAATGATAGGCGTTGTCCGACATGCAGATATCTCGGGGTGAAGTTCAGGTCATTTATATGGACAAATATGTCACCAAAGTGAGATCGGCTGACGAAACCATATCGCCCATTTGGTCCCAAACGAGTGACAGTGCCGACTTCTCGACGAATATCGTGACTTCTCGGCATGGTCAGGACTAAACGCCTCATGGTGCGTAAGTGAGGCGTGAACAACATCTGACTTTATCATGAGAGGTAATCAGTTATCGAAATATCGCAAGTATTTGTCTTCAAACAGACTTTATCAGTCATTTACAACTTTACCAGAACAATAACAACAAAACTTGCTCAACATAGACAACTGAAGGTAACAGAGCGAGTAATTAATCGATGCCGCAGGCCGATATTTCTGCATTATAATTGTTGTACACTGTTTTGCTTTGCCGTGCTGACAAGCAGCTGATGAAATTCCGGGAGGTGTTCCATCAATCAAGAACCACTCATCTTATAGGTGGCACCCGGCATGCACCGACATAGGCATAAGAAGCTGACTATTAATTAAGCAATTTATCAATCATGCCTAGCTTTTGAAAGCATCAATGAGTCGTACAGCAGAGGCCGCAAAGCAGGCAAGGTTGTAAGGATCATAATCTACTTATATTTCTAAATCCATGGTGCAATAATATAGGAATAATGGCAGTTTGTACATTGTGTTTAGGTTCGTGTATTATCTTTAGTTAAAATACTGAACCACTATATGCCGGTTTGGCATATTGCAGTTCAGAATAAAGAACGTAGATATATGAAAAACATTTTAATTAAGTATTAAGTAGGTATATATTCATCGAATTGAAAATCATCGTTATGCAGGTACATTGAAGCAAATCAAGGAAAAAAATTATACAGATCATAGACAATCAGCAATGAGAGCAGTAGTGAATGGAACAAATGAATTCAAAAACCGGGTAGTTGACACTCGTGGCATTATAAATCGTCCAGTTCGTACAGACTGATCGGGAATTATGCGAGAAAGAGTATGTTCACAGTTATTTGCTGAAGCTAAAAAAAGACGTCTCGCAGCAGCCTCTCTTCGGGAAGACAAGTTCACAAAAAGATCACATGAGCACTGCTCGAACCTGTAATCATTCCATTTAAGTCCAAATTTGAATTAGAATTCTATGATGTTGAACAGCAATATGCTTCGTGGGTATATTGCGGTTCAATAGTAGCATATTGCAGTTCAGTTACATAGAAAACCGAAACACAATGATATTACAGTTTAGACATCGGAACCGCAATAAGCTATGGCTTCGGGCCTGACGGCCCTCAGCCTCATAGCATATCGCGGTTCAGCTGTCTAAACTGCAATATTACATTGCTGCCTGCTGTCGACAGGCAACAATGGCATTACGTTGCCGTCATTTTTCAATACTTACAACGTAGAAGTCATCGCTAAGATCATAGACTTCTAAATTGCAGAAGAATGTTCTGTTACAGGAAGTCTATGGATAGATGCAGATGTATGTAAGTAGACAATGGAAATACCACATGAGATTTCTCGATAAGTAATGAACAAATCGTCGGCCGCTAACGCGGCCTCTGATTTGTACATAGCAATACGTAGCAATGCTATTGATGGACTGTTCTGCGTGTCGCAGTTATTCATTGATGCTGTCACAGGCCGGCAGCAATCGTCGTTGTTGCCGGCTTCTGAATCAAAGACCACTGTCTATGGATGTAGTCAGAAGCTTCCACAGACTTCTACATTTGCATGAATCATATCACGCATTCACTACAATATATAGATACAGCCCTGTAGATGAGGGTGATAATGCAATACAGCCCGAGGGCAGCGCAGCTGCCCAAGGGCTTGCATTATCACCCGATGTCTACGGGCTGTATCGATATTATTACCCTCACTGCCATATTGCCCGCAAAAGTCCGTTCTATTTCAATGGACTGCCATATTGCCCGCCAGAATCTGCAATATTGCCCGCTAGATACCATAGCTATTATATGGTATTATTAAATTTCTATACCTCACACGTCCATGGTATTTTTAATTCATTCCATTAAATAAGTAAGTACATAGAAGGTAGACGAGAAAGAGAAGAAAGAACAGTTGTTAATAACGACTTAGAATGCTCCATATCAATAACTTTGAACAAAGTATGATTTCTGGTGCTAGTACAGAAGAGTTACAATTTCTTCAAGATTTGTCCCCATTTATTGACCAGCAGGATCAATGGAATCAATGGACAGGCCTGAAGAAAGATGATACCAACTTTTTGGACAGTCTATTAACAGATGTTGACTTGGATTTAGATGTCCAAATTCCAGAATTTCATGATCTAGACGAAATCACAGTCCAATCGCTTGATGAAATGAAAAAGGATGAAGTTCCGAAATCGACTTCTTCGCAGACACTGTGTTACTCAACTAAATTCAAAGACTATCTGAATTCAAAAGGACTTCCAAATACCTTCGAAAGCATGCCGTTGCGTTATCTCAGTCAGTATCTCAGATTATTCTATTCATCGTTAAAGAAAGATGACAACACTTACTGTGCTCCAGCCACTCTCGGTTGCATACGAGCAGCTGTCAATCGATACCTTACATCAGCCCCGTGGAATCGACAAATAAATATCATGACAGACAGAGAATTCAAGCCTGCCAACAATTTGCTGTCTGCAATGGCTAGCAAGTATCTCAAATCTCCGGCGTCATGCAATGATAACAGCTACAAATCATTACCAAAAAAAGATCTAGAAGCACTTGGAACATATTTTGACAGATCAAACGCTAAAAAACTTCAAGAGGAAGTGTTTTTCAATATTCTTTATCACAAGGGGTATCGTGGGAGAGAATGGATAAGAACATTAAAAATTTCAAATCTCAAAATTCACACGGACGAATGCGGAATAGAATATGCGGATTTAGAAATACCAGCTTTCTCCAAAAATACAAAGGGCTCGGTTGTTGAAAAAGCTATTCCAATAACAAGCAAAGCCTCATTTATTCAACACCTCAACAGAAAAAACGTTGTCCAGTAGAAGCAATCAAATTTTATTTCTCAAAAATCTCCTTATAGTCAGGAGATGACGCAAATCAGACAAAATGACGCCAAGTTGGACATTTTGACACAGTCAGACTTTTTGACGCAAATGGACTTTGTTCCGCACGCTCGCATCTCACCAAATTTGGTGTACAGGTGAGTTTTGCTAGAATGTATTCAATACATGCATTCAATACTTTCCGCCGGTTTCGGTTTCGGAGACTCCAGATTTTCATTCTTACTGACGCAAGTCATACTTTTTGCCTCACGACATTAATCTGACGCGTTGGACTACTTGACTCAAGTCAGACGGTTTGACGCATATCAAATATTTGACTTACGATAATTGCTTTTTAAGTTGGAGGGGAGAATCATGCATTCATTATCGCGATCAACCATCACAGAGTAAGTTATAAAATGTCTCTACCTCTTCATATAGCCTAGGCTCACATGCAAATATTGCCTGGTAGAATCAGAGGGACTGGTTGACGAGGTCCCCTAAGAATTTATTATTTAAGATAGTCAATAAATAGGCTACCATAATCTAATTGAAGTGGGAAATTTCAAGGTGCCGAATTCCATGACTATAGTAGGTTGACCGTAGGTCTTATTAAATCGAGAAATTTTTTTTTCCAATATCTGTTAGACACTGATGATAAAGCACTAAAGATACATATTTGGCAAACAACTCTATTATTCGGCAAATAATAATTTGACTACAAATTCAAAAGCAGACACCAGGAGAATAATATTGAATAGACTACCGCAAAGTTCAATTATGTAGGCCTAGTTAATATTGTATGTACAGTGAACACATTGATTTTACCGGAATGTCAATTTTAGTAGCGTCTCTTTTTTGAAATCGATTGGCATGTCATCAATCAGGCTTCTCTTTAATCAAAAGCCTAATTAAGTCTGATAAAAATGACAAAGGTTGCTCTTACACAGGTCCATAAATCATATATTTCTACAACACTCGTGCTATTTCCCATTATTGCATGCACCGGGTATGATACAATGTCGTGCATCTGTTGTGCTACGGCTATAAGCATAGTATTTATACGTGTATTTTTTAATGTCTGAATGTTTCATTGACTGTTCATTCTTTTTGGAACTTATCTAAGATTACAATTATGCAAATTCCCGTATAGAGATGTGCATCAGGGATCAGAGATTGACAAGAAATATAAATGATGGTGAATATTAATTGATTGAGACTCCTTATTGCGATTCGTTGATTGCGATATCATAAAGATCAATTTATTGATAAGAAAGGCTGCGTAATTTCGATTGTGGCGACACGTAGGCCTAATTTTGTTGCACAAAACGCATAGCTGCAGTAAACTCATCAGATTGACAAGGCCCCTAGGGCTATGACTGAGAATGTAATGTAATAACAGCTACTCTAAATTAAAAGAATGGAAAAAAACGATTACACAGTTCAGCATTCCTGCTTGATTTACTCGACGGCGTTCGTCTTAGAATGATGAGAATATATCGCTGATTTAGCAAGAAATAATTTCTTGCAATTGTTTGCTTGCTAGTGTTTCACATAATTGCAGCGAGTTAATTGATCACCTTATTTCTAAAGTGCATTTAATTTTGTAAACCTCTGCTCGAGTTTGGATTTGATACAAAATTTTTTTTGATAATACATTTTATGCTTATCATTTTATGGCAACTTCATAGCTTTTGTCTTAACATTTAGGGTACATTACATGTAGGCTATATACACAATGAAAACCACAAATTCATGAGTTACACGTAAGCTACATTTACACATTATTCATGGCCTATACGTTTCTTCACATGCGCCACATTTATGAACGTCTTTACATACAATAATAGATTGAATTTTGATAATAAGCTCGTGTTGAGCAACAAAATTTGGGTCGACGGATCTGGTACTCAATTGAGTTTGATTTCATCTAGGATTTTTGAATCGGTTTAATGCAATGAAAGTGACGAAGTCCTCTCAACTGCTCAGGAGTGCTAGTAGGTCTACACATAAGCCAAATACCACGCACGGGGAACATAATTTATAATATTGTCGCTTTATCTCCTCCCATCTCATGCCTCCCTAAAGCTCGTGAAAGTGAATAAATCATCAGACTTAAAATACTGTGTAAGTTCTGTAATGCTTCACGAAGTAAAAAACTTTGTATATGTAGTCCCTATATGAATGAACCTAAACTTTGAAAGCACAAATTCACGTGCTTGCTTAAGATTAGCAAAGATCAAATGCAAAAACTTATTCAAATTGAGTTGGGATTTTAATCCTGGGGGTGGGTGCCCAATAAGCATATGGCTGCATGTCGCTCATATAATGTGCGAACATGTTGTCACTGAAATTGTCTCAAATACTTGTAATGGCCTATTATTGAATACTGATAGCAGTTCTACAAAATAATCGTTTTTTTTGTGGATGTCTGTCCTGCAGGGAAGATGACAATTCATATTTCTCCGATAACAAAAAATATGCAAAAAATGGTAGTATCGTAAAGCTTACATGCAATTGTGAATTTTAAATAGCATCTTCTATTATGTAGGCATAATATATCCAACGAGAAACAAGTATCAAATATGCTGCTACTCATATTAGACCTACCCATACTAATTCACAATTAGAAAGCTACATTTATCCTCAAAGACATTGTGAATTGACCTGTTTCGTAATCTCGAGATTGTAATTTTTTGGGGTCCCGAAATCCCAGGATTGGGTTTCCAAAATCTCTATGTTAATTTCTTTCCCGGGATCTGGAAAGTACCCAGGACTGCATTCCCTACTCAATACCCAACCTGGACTCGTTCAATCCTAGGACTCCGCATTGATCCCGGACTGAAACTTTCCATGACTTTGGAATTCCTAATTTGTGGTCATAAACACATGCACATTTTACATTCTCAACAGCAAGAATGATAGAGCTATTCAATAAGAGATAGTATTTCTATGCTTCTTTAGGCTGATTGGATGGATGATATCAACTGTGATAACGGGTTGGAGATAAACGTTAAGTTCGCGATTCATAAGCGACCGATTAGTCAGCTCATCATTTGTTAGCCAATTATCTTCTGTCACACGTCGCGTAATTGTCGACTTAGATCAGATGCTGTTTGAAAATCGCTTGCCTTTCCTTACTGTGTATTCTATGCACCATTACAACTCGCTGCAGCGTCATCGTCGATTTTAGGCTTATAAAAGTGATTTATTTTGTACTATATGAAGTAAAACTCAATTACCTTTGCTTGCACGCTTAATCATTCGGCAATTTCATACGTATTTTGAAAGTTCATGTACATGTAAGTACAATTTAGGGAATCCAAGTTCCAAGCTATTTCTTATTAATAAGATAGGTTTATAATTTGTCATAATGGTAATCATGTAAGTTGCAATGGTGTGTGACGATTTAAGTCGTTTAGTACACATTTACAAGTCTAGCTAAATTTTGATCAGATTTTTTCAACCTCAAGAATTTTTAAGCTACTAATAAGCGCATTTATACCACAAAAAACTGGTATAATAAAATGACAAGAGAATTTTGCATGAGGCATGACAGACTTTTCTATATAAGGACAATGTGATGCAATCCCCAGGACTTTCGAAATCCTGGGTTTCCGACATATCTCTAGAAAGATAAGGTTTCTAAATTGATCAACATTGTGCCAAAAAAAGAGAAGATATGTTTCACAACTGCGTAATTCCAAGTTGAAATGCTGGTATATAGGCCTATACAAAATATATGAGTCAAAGAATGCTTCATTCCCATTATGAGACTTCATTTTTCAGTGTATTGCTTTATTTCCGACCAAAATTATTTGATTCATAGCAGAAAGGGTACAATGCTTGAAGGTGAAATCCAGAAAAAAGTGAACTTTTTGCAATTTTTTTGTCCCTCCCTGGATTCCGCAAAGTTATTGATCAAACAGTCAACTATAATACATCATTTTGTAGGGTTTCGTTTGCTCTATCCGGCCCATACATCATTTTTTATATATTTGACAGTCTATTATATTTTCGTTCGCTTGAGTTCTGAAAACATCCGATTTTCGCATGTCCCCGGAAATTTGTCTACTTTTTAGAAGCCTGTGAAACATATTCAGCAAGCAGCTGACCAAAGTTCTTTTATGCTGTACATAATGTCATTCACTCACGTTATCTGTGAGATAGCGTAGTTGTCTTGAAATTCATTATTTGGAGTTTTAGAGACTAAAAACCGATGTCCCCATAATTTTGTGCCATCTCTTCGACGTCAAAAGCGACTTCTCTTTTGACCCGCTAGCCTTGCCAGTTCTAGAGGACATAAAGTGCAGGTTCAGTAACCATAGAAGCATTGCACTTTATCATTGCTAATCACTTAAAACTAGAAAATTGAGGTTGTCTTCATTGTAAGATATATCGTCATCTCGTCGACGCGTCGAAGATATGACGCGTCATCTCTTCGACACGTCATATTCAATTTTCTTTTCTAGATTTGTCAACTCTGAGTGAATTGTGGTTTGACATATGAAAATGTTGAAATAGGATGATATCACAATGTTTTGAGGCCTATCTTCATTAAAAATCAAACATTTTTTCTGGGGACAAAAAAGTCACGAAATCTTCTGGATTTCACCATATCTGGGACTGTGAAATTAGAGTTGCCGTGAATCACAGATGTGGATGATTTACCTAGGACAACTTGAGACAAATGTGGATCTAGGATAACTGAACTTTATTTTCCTCACCGGTGTCATGTTTTCTAAGAGAGAATATAGCACTGCTTTCTAATGATAAACATGCTCTAAATCAGATAGAGAACTTTATCATGACAATAAAGCACTCAGACTTTCGGTCTTCGTGCTTTATTGAAAGATACATCATTTTGAGCAATGATTTGTCTCATATCATTGTTGTAATAATGGATATGGCTTGCGGTTTGAATTTTAGCCTGAGTGAGAGTATATAGCCTATGCATGCACTTTTTCATGTACTACGGTATCATCAGCCCGTCTCTATTTCTTCGTTCATCTCCTTAGAAAAAATTCGTTATTTGCACCAAAGTATAATTTGTTAAGAGAATTTTTCCCATTGCTTTATAGTTATCAAAATTCATCTAGAAGGATAAAATCGACACTGCAGCGACTGGCTTATCAATTTCTCTGAGCATCAAAGTCGAAAGTCCTGATTAATAGACTGTGCTTGAGGGCATTTCTGTGAGGGTATCTGAAGAATCTTTCTTCGGGATAGTGTGGTGTATCAAGCAGATTTGTATTTACATGTGTGATAAGTGGGAATTCCGATTTGGGACAGTACTACAGTACCTGCAGTATTCTAGTTGAATGTAGTTGGTAGACTACATGTAGGCCTACTTGCTTTTCATCTTATTCCCTTTGTTTCCAGTCTTCATGGGTTATATTAGGCTTACATCCCTCTCTATAGCTTTGCTGATGATCCCAAATTAATGCCTCCAATTTCTGTTTGATCTCGCTCGTGCAGAGTTCGAGAGATTTTTGAAAACCTAAAAACCTATAAGAATTTGTATTTTGGCCGGGGAGGCCTGAACTAATAGCAACATTTTGATAAAGTTGGAGAACTAATAATACTATTATCATTGTTCTATAATACTGTAATACTATACTGTATAAATGCTGCATGTAATTCTATAATACTGTATAGAACTACTATAATAAACTATATATAACTACTAATATATAACTACTATATATACTATAACACTAATTATTGTTTTTGGAATTCACGCTGTATTTGATGAATACGATTGTCGCGAACAGACGATTCTTCATGATGCAACAAAAGTACGTTGAGGTATCTTCTCAAAGAACTTATTGGCTATAAAATTGTAATAAAAACTATGTAGGGTTACAGGACCGACGTCTCGCGTATTCACGCTTCTTAAGGGCTTCTTAAAAGCTAAAAACAATCAACAGATAGTCAGTAGAGCGTCAGGGACAAACATAGTTATTCACGCAGTGGGTTAAAGAATTCTACCCTTACAGTAATTGATCAAAATCTTTTGCGGAAGTTGCCAGAAACATAACGTTACAAGGATTTTTTGTCTTGCTTCATCTTCGAATTGACAAAATTTTATTATAGAAGAGTAGAAGTGGATGCCTCACGACAATTCTCTGACGAAGGTTTACTTAAAAAATACTCGGTAACATTTCACTCATTGGACCCCATTATGTGAGCCTAAACATTCTTTTTGCTATTCCATTTTGGCCGGGTGATGTGTCATCGATTTCAATGTTACTTTTTTTCGAGTGACACAGAGCGGTCGAATACATGAATAGGCCTAATCCATTTATGTGGCCTGATCGCACGAGTTCAAAGATCACTAGTTGCACAGAAATAGTCAAACAGCCAGAATGAGATTCTCCTAGGAACGATGCCGAAAATGAGACTTTTACAGAATGAAATAAGCCTACCACGAAGCTGCGCGTCTGCCGAGTTCTATCCAGTTCCTTATCTTGTCAGACTGCACGATCAAAGAAAAACACATTCCAATGCAATAGGACGACGATTTTTTGTATGCAGCTTCTTCAGGTCATTTTCTATGCATGCAGATCTGTCTGTGAGGCGATTCACATTCAGATTTGGCGAGCCTCCTAATGTTGAAAAATACACGTATTTTCAGTCATTTTTCATGTATACCTCAGATTCGGTAGTTTTGAATCTTTATAGATGCGTTGCTGTATCCACTGGATTAAAAATTGCGTTGCTTGAGGCTTGTCGGCATCTCTGTTATTTTTGTTTGTTTTTTCTGTTATTGCATAAATTGCCTGAATGTTTTTAGTTGTGTGTACCCGTAAGTAGGTAAGATGAGAATCGTTATTCGGCTTTCAGCCAAAAATTGTGCCAGAAGCCAGTGGATCCCCGGATTGTATAGATTACAATTATCTGTCCGATATCTGAGGATTAGTTGGTTTTTGGATTGTTCATCATTGGCGGATAGCTTCACGCATCGAATGTATAAGCAACGAATATCGAAATAAAATACTTAGATGACAGTGTAGGGATAGCAAACTGACATCGAAGTCGCGATTGTTACATATCCACTGTTAACAAGGGGATGCCAGGCGGATAACCAGAATGCACAGCCGATAGCACGGATATCCGTCAAAAAACAACGAACCAGAAATCGGTTGGATATCAAACACATCTGCTTATAAGATGCGGATCTCCTTGGGATAAAAATCTGTTATCCGCGGAGATAGACTGGATATCCAAGCGGCTCCTGACGTAGAAATAATGGTGTGTGTCCGTTCAATCGTGAAGATCCGTTGATATCCGGAGAAACTACAAGATGCTGATCGGATCCGTTTGCTTGGAGGGGTGCGATTTAAAGAAGGTGACAATGATGATACTGCAGCGCTTCAGCATCATCATTGTGCGTAGCTTAGCTGTGGTACAATGTAGATGAATAGACAGTAATGTTTTCTCGTAATGATGATATCTGCATATGCAGTCTTATTTTCGCATGTCTACATGTGTATTCGTACCATTGTTGCCCACTGCGATTTCTTGCTTTTTAGATTTTCTCATTTTCTTATCCCAGCATTATAAAAATATCTGTAAGAACCTCAGAGCCCTATCGAATGCTTAGAGCAAATTTTGATAGCCTATACTTTTGGCTTCAATTCATAAATAACAATATCAAGAAAATAACAAAAGTCATTGAAAACCACAGCCTGAAGGGGAGGTGACTGTAGAAGAATGATGTATATTGCTTAGTTGTTTATCTGTACCACTGATAGTGGATTGCAGAATTGTTCGTATATTGGTCTATTTGATTTGTCGATAGAGACACTATCGTTCTCGCCACGCACGCTGGTTTTCCCTTGCCGACTCAGGGGCTATAAGATATTACTACATGGTGGCAGCGGTAAACGTGGACGTGAACTGAACAATGACCGAAGATAAACCTGCGGGAACTTTCGGAAACCCATCTGGAATTCCATTGCCTGATCCATTGCCCCAATCCACTATTACACAAGCTGAAGTATGGCCAACATGGCGCAGACGGTTTGAAAGGTATAGAATTGCTTCTCAACTGAACCTAAAACCGGAAAATGAACAAGTGAGCACACTATTGTACGCCGTAGGCAATTCTGCTGACGATATTCTGTCTACTCTCAATGTCGATGAGACTGTCGCAACATTCGAGGACATGATAGATGCCTTCGACTCGTATTTTGAAGCGCGGAAAAACACAATAGTTCTTAGAGCAAAGTTCAATAAACGCAGCCAGAGAGATGGGGAAACAATTGATGATTTTATACAAGATTTATTCAAATTAGCTGCAGAGTGTAAATATGGTGCACTACGAGAAGAGTTGATACGCGACAGGATCGTTGTCGGGGTAAATGACGAGGGTTTGTCTGATCGGCTCCAAGGAAAAGCTCATTTGACTCTCGAAGAAGCAGTTACCTTAAGCCGCCAACATGAATCGAGGAAACTAAATCGCGAAGTAGTTCGGGGTAATAAAGAATCTGTTGATTTTGTCAAACAAAGCAAGCAAACTGTAAACCAAAGTTTCGCAAACAGACGCCTTACCAACAGTTTACTATCGAACAGAGGTCCTACAACCAGTGGTAGCACTAGCTATACAAAATTATGCCGATTTTGTGCTATGAAGTATCATGAACGAGAAAATTGTCCTGCTAAGAACGCTATTTGTCATCACTGCTCAAACCGGGGACATTTTGTAAAAGACTGCAGATTGCGAATGAGATCCCCAAATCTAGCTTCTAAAGTTAATGAGTTAAACATAGCTGAGGGAACGGAAAGGAACAATGAGTGGTATGACGAAAGTACCTTTTTGTGCGAAACAGTGGACTGCAATTCCAATAGCTTTTGGACCGCAAACGTTCAGGTTAATGGTCGAAAAACGGCATTCAAGTTAGACACAGGTGCGGCGGTCTCCATATTGAGTGATACAGTCCCTTGGCTCGACGTAGAATCATTGACACACATCGATAAATGTCTCCAAGGACCCGGTGGTACAGAATTGAGACCGATCGGAGTTATAGAAGCGACCCTGACCATCGGAGGTAACAGCTGTTCCGAGGTTTTGTACGTTCTCAGAAATCAGAGATACTCTCTCCTGAGTAAGGTGGCCTGCGAAAAACTGAATCTAGTTACTCGGACTGCAATTAATGAAGTTGTCGGAAGTTCTTTAAAAGATTTCAAAGTGAGATACCCTAATTTATTCAACGGATTAGGAAAGCTGAATACAGAATATCATATCACATTGAGACCCGAATCTAAGCCAATACAAATATTCACACCCAGAAGAATAGCCCACCCACTTTTGCCCGAAGTTAAGATGGAAATACAAAGAATGATGGAACTTGGAGTCATATCGCCGGTCACGGAGCCAACTGAATGGTGTTCTGGACTCGTATGCGTACCGAAAGCCAATAAGAAAGTAAGAATTTGTGTTGATTTGACGAATTTGAACAGATCAGTAGAACGTGAAATTCACCCGATGGCTTCCGTGGATGCCAGCTTAGCAAAACTGGGGAGAAGTACTGTATTTAGCAAACTTGATGCCAACAGTGGATTCTGGCAAATACCTCTTGATGAGGAATCGAAGAATTTAACTACATTTTTGACACCGTTCGGAAGGTATAGATATAACCGCCTGCCATTCGGTATTTCGTCGGCGCCAGAAATCTTTCAACGTACCATGTCAGGGATCTTAGAAGGTCTCGAGGGAGTTATTTGTCACATGGACGATATCTTGGTCCACGGTGCCAATCGCAACGAACACGATTCGCGACTACATCAAGTTTTAAGTAGATTGCAAGAATCCGGTCTAACGCTGAAGTGTGACAAATGTGAATTTTCCAAAAATTCCATAAAGTTTTTAGGAAATATCATCAACGAGCAAGGAATTAGTATTGACCCACAAAAGACTGATGCCATTCGAAATTTTTCCCCGCCCAGAAATATAAAGGAACTTCAGAGATTCATGGGAATGGTAAACCATCTTGGAAAATTTATCCCTCGACTGTCTCAGATCAATGAACCACTGCGCCAGCTATTGAAAGACGATAATGAATGGACATGGAGCTTCGGCCAAGAGCGAGCATTCGAACAGATAAAAAGAATGTTGACTTCGTCGGAAACATTGGCCTCTTATGACCCACGTAGAGAAACTATTATCTCAGCGGACGCCTCATCAACTGGAATCGGAGCCGTTCTTCTACAGTTACACGATGGAGCAAGACGACCGGTATGTTTTGCCTCGAGATCCTTAACAGACACGGAACAGAGGTATGCAGTTATTGAAAAAGAAGCCCTGGCGTCCTGTTGGGCATGTGAAAGATTTAGTGAATACGTCCTTGGTTTGAACTTCCATCTGGAAACCGATCACAAACCGCTCGTTCCTTTACTCAGTACTACAGATTTATCGAAAATTCCCGCTAGAATACAGAGATTCCGACTTAGGATGATGAGGTATTCGCCCAATGTCAGATATGTACCAGGAAGCTACCAATACACTGCTGATGCGTTATCACGAGTGCCACAAGAAAACCCGACAGTGTCAGAAATTGAATTTATCTCGGAAATTCAGCACTTTGCAAGGCACACAGTTTCGAAACTTCCGGCATCACCTCAGAAACTATCCGAAATTATAACAGCACAGCACAACGACGAGGACATCCAGGAAATCAAGACATACGTTACAGGCGGTTGGCCGAAGTATAGACCAACAGAACCCCACTTGAATCACCTCTGGGATGATCGATCACATTTTACAATTATCGACAATATCCTTCTCTACAATGAACGTATTGTTATTCCAAAATGTCTAAGGGATGATGTACTCTCAAGACTGCATGATGGCCATTTAGGGATATCTAAATGTCGTGCCAAAGCAAAAGACGCTGTTTGGTGGCCTAAAATTTCAAAACATATTGCGAACTTTGTTTCAAATTGCGCTGTTTGTTTGAAAAACCGGTCTGAAAGGAAGGAGCCTCTAATTCCTACTGAATTTCCTTCCAATGCATGGCAGAAAGTTGGATCCGACATTTTTGAACACGCTAGCCGAACTTATGCTCTTGTTGTTGATTACTATTCCCGTTGGATCGAAATCACAGAAATGAAAGGTTATACGACAGAGCATCTAGTCAACTGTTTGAAAAGCATTTTTGCCTGCCAAGGAATACCAGAAACTGTTATTTCTGATAATGGGCCTCAATACAATTCTGAAGAATTCAGGAAATTCGCTCAGATATACTCCTTCAAGCATGAAACCAGTTCCCCAAGGTTCCCTCAAGCTAACGGTGAAGCAGAAAGAGCAGTTAGAACAGTAAAGAACTTACTGAGAAAAAATCCAGACCCTTACATGGCATTATTGGCATACCGAACTGCTCCTCTGATCAACGGCAAAGCTCCCTGTCAATTATTGATGAATAGAATGCTTCAAACCAGAATACCTGTGATACCTTCCAAGCTGAAACCGGAAATTGCAAAGGAGGATAATTTACGCAAGAAGGAAGAATCCTACCGCATGAAACAAAAAAGAAATTTTGACAAACGCTATCGAACTAGCGAACTACCGGAGTTGGGAATTAATGATTTGGTTTGGATTAGAGACTTGAAACGAATGGGACATATTATTGCTCGGGCGGAGCAACCCCGATCTTTTATTGTAGCTTCTGGTAGCAGCCGGATACGTCGAAATCGTTTGGCACTGGTATTGATGACGAAGTCGATGTCAGCGTGTTCTTCGAGAGAAGGAGACGAGTTCAGCGATTCATTCGACCAAGGGCGAAACTCGTGGACGCTTCACGGAGAGTATTCTTCATCATCATCTCCGGTTCGGTCGGGGGAGGAAGAGAAGACGAGAGAAGATTCATCTGCAATTATCTCGAGAATACCAGACCCTCTCCAGGATGCAGCATCTCAATCGAATGTGGTGTCAGCAACAGATGACTATTCGCCTCAGACGAACTGTTACGTGACACGATCAGGTCGACCAGTTATTCCGCCTAATCGTTACATCTTTAATAGTGATTAGTGCTTCCTCTGAATTGCATGCCTTGAATTGATTTGCAGTTTAATATATCATCATGTGATCCGAACTGTTCACACACACCGATGACTGTATACGACTACTGTGAAATGACAATGTTTGTTAAAAGGGGAGATGTAGAAGAATGATGTATATTGCTTAGTTGTTTATCTGTACCACTGGATTGCAGAATTGTTCGTATATTGGTCTATTTGATTTGTCGATAGAGACACTATCGTTCTCGCCACGCACGCTGGTTTTCCCTTGCCGACTCAGGGGCTATAAGATATTACTACAGTGACATCTGCTGATATCCTTCTATTCTTGTTATTTGTCTTATTTATATTTATCATTTGTTGTCAAGTTTTTCCTCTAATTTTTGCTCACTTGGTGTGAGACCTATAAATGCTCTGCTGCTTTATCCCTTTACAAAGTTCTTATTGACAATAGGCCTATTGCTTTCGGATATTGCAACTTCCACACTGAGCTCCCTTCCACATCCTTGCTAAATTCACATTCCAAAAATTAGACCTAAAAATTTTCTCAGTTTCAATTCCTTCCTTCGGTTTCATGCATTTTCAAGGAATGACATGCCTACTTGACGATCCCTTGAACAAGCCAAAGAATGTAGGCAAGGCCTACTATTCAGGTCATGTCGTTGCCCTCCTGATAAGCGGAGTGTCAACTTTCCGATCTCAGATCTCATTATTTGATGTGAGATGGCAATTTTCCAATAGTCGATTCGAACATTCTGCACATTATATTTTGGTTACGATGAATGTTCCAGATGACAGAAAATTACTCCTGCGGTTAGCTCATTCATCAGATCATTGAAACTTTGAGCAAATTATCCTGACAAATAATTCTAACAGTGGATAACATTGAATTAGAAGAAAGCATGATCGCTTTATTTCTGTTGTGCAAAATTTACCATGAACCGCTCTCTCAACTAAGATTGTAAATCTTGGGCATCATTTAATATAGGCCTATTTGATTCCATGTTAACTTGTTCTTTTGAGATAAGCGCTTTATTCGATACATGAAATTGTTGAGAGGACTTTTGACCGTACATTTAGTTATTTATATACTGCATTGCATTATCGATCATTTTTGAGTCAAATATACCAAATGCGTCAAATTGTCCGGACACGTCAGGAAGTTTTCAGAATTTATTTCATGATTTTGAGTCAAATATACGAACTGCGTCAAAAAGTCTGACTTCAATTTTCATTTGCTCCAGCTTGAGTCAAATATACTTCTTGCGTCAGAAAGACCGACTTGCGTCACGTCACGTATCTGAAGTGACGAATTTAGTTGGTAAAAATGGTTTTCTGTTTGTCCGACTTGCGTCATTGAAAATCTCTCCCAACGTTGAAGTATTATTTCCTCTCTAAAAAAACATTTCAACTATTCCGACAAATATTGGTACTATCCCAAACAAGTATTGGGTAAGAATACTCTTGGTAGTATGATGAAAACTATTTCTACCAACGCAAACTTATCAAGACTTTATACCAATCATTGTGTGAGAGCAACATGCGTCACCCAATTGGCAAATAAAGGATTTTCCATATCCGAAATTCAAGCAGTAAGTGGTCATAAAAGACAAGACAGTGTTCAAAGGTATATCAAACAAATTGAGTCAAGCAAAAAGCAAGAAATGTCAAACGCCTTGTCTGAAAGTATGTCAATACAAGAACATGAACCTCAATATTGTGAACAGTCAAACAGAAATGTTAATATGGTCAAAACGGAACAATCAGCGGAACGCATTTTTAGTAACTGTCTATTTTCTAGTTGCACCATTAACATTAATAACTGATACAGTGTTATTGTGTAACTTCTATGAGCGTTATACTCTCATGTTAATATTTACTGAACAGGAATTATGACGGACGTGTCCGAATATTCATGATCCCTTGTCCAGTCGTACATGTATTTTAATCTGATGAATTATAAATTATACTCACTGACATAAATAATGAAACCAACTATCATTGACTTGAATGGAAGTTTGTTTCATTTTTTTCTATGGTTTGAGATGATATCTCGCTTTCTATGTATCACCATTGAACTCCATATGATAAGGGAAATGATATAGGACCATCAAATTTCAAAATTTGATATTGATCAAAGTAACAGCTAGAAGTTGAACAGAATCACCACCTGCTGCTGACCAGATTTGACTTATGAAATGGCGCACGATAACTTTACCAGAGGAATGGCAATTGGGATGATGCGTTGTAGGCAAAGTTCTACAACTGTTGCGAAAGAATTGAAAATTTCAAGGGTCGTTGTATGGAAGTGGTGGTGTCGTTGGAAAGCAGAAGGAAATGTGGAAAAGAAGAATGGATCAGGAAGACCAAGGGTATCATCCAAGCGGACAGATGCACGCTTAGTTTTAGCTGCTAAAAGAAACAGATTTGTGTCCGTCCCGAAGCTAATTGTGTACTGGAAGGTTGCTGGGAACGTTGCCTGTAGCGTTCGAACTGCTTGTCGAAGATTGCGAGAAGCTGGTATACAGTCTCGACGACCCGCTGTGAGAATTCCGCTGAGCCTGGAACATCGAAGGAGACGAGTGACGTGGTGTCAAGGTCATCAGTCGTGGAGTGACAGACAGTGGGAACGTGTGCTCTGGACTGATGAATCGAGGTTTACTCTCGATTTCAACGATGGTCGGATCCGTGTTCATCGCTTGCCAGTGAACGATTTGCTCCATGTTGCGTCAAAGAACACGACCGGTACGGCGGCGGTAGTGTCATGGTTTGGGCCGGTATCTGGCACAATGGAAAAACACGAGCAATCGTAGTGAAAGGAACATTGACAGCGATATGCCGACGAGATCGTGACACCGGTCGTGGTTCCAGCAGTGACATCGAATCAATTGATTTTTCAGGATGACAACGCAAGGCCCCATCGCGCTTCAGTGGTCTCTGACAGGATAGCAAGCAGTGGAATCCCAACCTTGGAATGGCCCTCACGTTCTCCCGACCTCTCCCCCATCGAGCACTGCTGGGATGAACTTGGTCGCAGAGTGAGGGAGAGGTACAACCACCCACCAGTGTCTTTGAAGATGTTGGCCGACAGACTGATCGAGCAGTGGAACCTCATAGACCTGGCATTCATCCAGCGACTGTGCTCATCCATGCCCTCACGCATCGATGCCTGTTTGGATGCTCGCGGTTTGGATGCTAATTGCACAAAAAATAAACATGTATAAAGTGTACAGAATCCACACCATTAATGCTAAGTGCCGTAGGTGAACAATTTCACTGCAGCTGTTATTGACAGTTGCTTATTCTTGCAGGAGTTTTGTAATTCTTTAGTCTCTTCTTGACTGGGTCCAGAATCTTCTTTCAACAGATTCCGTGTGTGAATGCGCATATTAGAATGCTGGATAATTGTTTACAACCTGTTTCACAGGCTTGTCCAGATGTGCACAAACTACCGTTACTAATCAAGTCTACCAAAGTCACTGGCCTCCAGTACAGTAGGCCTACATGGCATGGGAGTTGAACGTCCCTTAGATATCCTATTTTTATCATAGATGTCCCTGTTTTATCCCGTTTATATTTCAGATTACGACATTTAAATTTATGATATCAACACCTTGATTAATGTAATTATCTAACTCTAGAAAGTGCGAAGTTTATGTATGTAATAGATAATGCATATATTCGAGGTCATTATTTGCTATAATTACCGAGAGCCGAGCGAATGCTCGAGGTTATTATGACAAATAACGATCGAAGAAATCTATGCATTATCTGTTATAATGCATGATTTTTTCCATAGAAATCTGCACCAGGTTAATACTTTCCATCCAGGAAAATAATTACCTGCTTCGTGGAACTTATTAACCTGCGGACATAGAAAGCCTTACAATATCATGCATTGTGTAATGGATGGAGGATGGCTATGCGATTATCTGGGATATAGAGAGGGAAATTATTTGATGAATCCTTTAGCCATAGATTCTGCGATATAATCACTATCTACCAAAATTTTCTCTAGGAACAAATTTTATCAAATTTAGAAGGGATTCTGAAATACGATTCTGCAACTGTATTGTGCTATGTATTGTGGAACAATAATCTGGTATACTTTATATTTAAGAAAATCTCATTTATATACTGCCTGACGGAAAAACTTAACACTTATAATATAGGAATAATACCCATCTGAAGAGGGCTTTAATGTCGATTATCCGACCCTCGGATAATCGACATTAAAGCCCGATACAGATGGGTAATTATTGGTATTATAACCCGAATGCCTATATATTCCTCGCGAGCTTTCATGGTTGATGTATTTTCAATACAAATCTCATTTAATGCCCGCTGAAATAGAAATTTCCATTGCAATCTATCGGGTTTTAATGTCTAATGTAATGCAATGGAAATCTCATTTAATGCCCGCTACAATAGAGTTATAGGGCATTATTGCTTTTTCGACCATTAAAGCCCGCTAACATCACGGATATCTAAACATATGAGGGTTATAATTACTAATCAATGACCGCTCCTAAAGTTCTAAGTCGATTTTACTCTCAAACAAATTTCTATGTGCCCTCTCTAGCAAAGTCATGAAGATATTGTTCATCTGCTTACACAGGATCAGCGTTTGAATAAGTTTAAACATTGCAAAATTTGCCGTCTTTTTGACATAAGTCGTAGCTGCATCATAAAACGCGACGGTGAATTCGCAAAATGTCTGGCTATTGGAATGATTCACTGTGGACAGAATCTGTTATAATCTGTTATCATAGTTATGTATATAATATGTTGCATGCGTAATGTTTGTAAAGATTTGGATGCATCGCATGTAGGCTAGTTGTTAGGAATCGGTGGCCGCGTTGGTGTTAATCAGATTTGTAGTCTATATTTAAGTATTTCAAATTGAGATATCTTCATTTATAATTCAGACCATTTGCCTAATTCAGAAATCGTCATCATAACTTTGAGGTCGACTGCAGCGGTATCAATATCATCCTGAAATGTGATGGAGCCTCATAATTCAAGTAATAATTAAATCTAAGCTGATGACTGTATATAAATTTGAATGTAATCATAGAACATACAAGTATTTTGGTAACAGACTGTTGGCCTTTGTAAGCTTCCACTGCGTTACTGCGCTACAATTTTGGTAGCAAAGCTGTGTATGACTTTCTTGCCACGAAATATCGTCATTTTGATTAATCTCTCATATCTATCGGCTCATTAATATCCTTTCTACCTCACTTATTTTTTATGTATGTGGCGTTGGTGATTTTTCCTTTAAACTCTATGCTGTATAACTTATTAACCACAATGCCTAGGACAAACTTCAAATGCAAAAGACTTCTGAAAATGTTTGAAGTTAAGCATGGGACAACGGAAAAATGGAAAGAGAATGCAAAAAGCACGTTATGCGACCCCGATAATTTAGAGCACCTCACAATTACTGAAGAAGTTATTAATTAAGGCTCTAGTAGAACTGAAAGCCTATTACATATGAGCAAAGTGTAGAAGCACTTGATGTCGTCATTGCTCAAACTGACGATTCCAGAATTGCTCAAGAAAGTGAGGAACAGACTTCAGACATGGTCAGTAAATATGAATTTGCAAACATGAAATTGAAGCATCACAAAAGCTCTAAGAGTCCAGGTGTCAGAGATTAAAGCTCAGAATGATATATCTGCCGCATCGCAAGCAGAAGATGTAGCCAAGTATCAGGAGGCATGCGCACATACTCGACATAAAGAAACAATATCAGCAGAAGCAGTATTCAAGGTCAGCTTTGAACATTGAAATAGTCTTTCTCGGAATGGGACCTAGCGCATCCGGAAGATAGCGAAGTTTTACACAGTCGCTGAAATCTTGGCTATAGACTGTGGCATTTCAGTTGGAGATAAGGCCTGGATAGTCTGTGGGGTCACCATTAAGGCTTTATGCAATGCAGTTTAACTGCGCGGATCTGTTTGAGCTGATCCGCTCATTCTCTTTTATCTCAATTCTTCTTTCAGACTTATACGATGCTAGAAAGTATATATGTTAACAAAACTATGTTGAAACAAGCAAATAAATACATCTACCTGGATTTTAGGTGCCTTTTAGAATAATTTTCCCGCTCTTTTTCATCATTTTAAGTTCCTGAAATACTGGGCTCTAATCATATGGTTGTGCCGGTTCTAATATATTGTGTTACTTCTAGATCACGATGATGACTAAATTTGATCCCTTGATTCGTGCGTATGTGTGCAAGAACACAAGTTGAATGAGTCTACTCGCATCCGTCTCAACACTATGAGATTTGCACCAAAACATTTTCCTCACATTAATACTTTGATTTCTTGTCTCTCCCATCTTTACAAATAAAGGGAAATGAAATTTTAGTCACGGATCGGCCCGGGCCCGTTTCCGCTCAAGAATTCAATTTAACTCACTATTTAATTTTTGATGAAGTGATTATTAATGAGTATTGCATCTGCCGTTATACTTAATTCTGCCATGACTGAACTCTCAAGCATGGCAACTAACGGTAATAATGTCTGCTTAAAAGAAACAATCTTGAAGACAAAAGTTTCATTTTTCTGATCATTGCAAGGTGATGCTGAATGCATGAATGCTGTACTGTGAATGCTGAGTTAAGTATTCATACAATATAAAACATTCTTGGAACGCATAACATCTCGCAGTCGCTGATATGAGATTTAAGAATGAATTGGATTTTGAGCGCGTTACATTAACCGTGTTTGTGATATTTGCAAAAGTTATAACACATGATCTACTAAGATAAAACAATGAACACACCTCCATTGCACTCAGAAAGGCATGAATCCTGCAAAACGGCCTTTCATAAGTTTCTGATCTTGTTGTGATTGCTGCTATATGTCTATTTCATTTCTACCTATTCTTGATGGCGTCAATGGTTTAGTCCGTGAATTTGATGCTGAGAGCAAGTCCGGATTTATTGTTTCCGATCACGGCGATTTCCCAGTAACGGATGAAGGCATAATTATGGATCCTCCAGTGCTTCGAAAAGGACAGATGGTAACTTTCAACGTTTATGATACATCTGAAGGCCTATATGCTGTCGATGTGATTGTAAATCTGCCGGCAAGTAAACGAAGAAGATCATCAGCAGCCATTACCGAATTAACTGTGTCTACAAGTACAACACAGGATTTCAGACATGGCCGGAGATATTCGACCAGCTCAATAAACCTTCAGAACATTCCTTTTTCCACTAGTGTCAATGATTTGGCGCATGATCTGTTCGCCTCTGAAGCAGGAGCAGCTCGTGAACACAGAAGGAACAGCTCAGGAAGACATTCCAATTCAACTCGTCCATCCCGCAGAGGTGCGACCATCGATTCTGGAGCTGCTGAACGTTCTGCGCTTCGAGAAAGCAGGTCACACGGTAGGGTTGGTTTCGATGTAGATCGCTTCGAAAGTGAAGTTCAGGACGAGTTAACTTGCCCTATCTGCTGTGGAGTTCTGAATAATCCAATGCAGACGACGTGTGACCACCTTTTCTGTTCTTGGTGCATCAAGAAATGGCTCAGCAAGCAGAAATATTGTCCAATGGATCGTGAAACCTTGCAGTTAGAGACATTGCATCCTGCTCCGCATTATGTCCGCAGTATGTTAGGAAGACTAAAGCTTCAATGTGAATTTGTTAAGCACGGATGTACGAGCGTACTTTCAATTGATGAAATTCAAGGTCACGAAAAAACATGTGTTCATCGAAAGAGAAAATCAAAACTCAGCAATTTTCTCCCAAAATCTTCACATAATCGAAGCAACCGAGCCGGTAAGAATTCCAGGACGGACGGAGAGAATACCACCCCATCAACATCATCTAACGCTAGTGGTCAAAGAAACAACCAGGCTTCAGATTTACGATCTCATCAATCTACACTGATCCCGGATTTTCGACGCTTCCGAATACAAACAGGCTGACTGAAGTCAAAACATTTATAATTGCCATCATCATAATACTCGGTACTCACCATTATAAATCAGTCCTTGAGCTGCGCGGGTAATTGAATCTAAAAAAATTGCACGATCACAGACTGAGTCAGAAGACAGCTGTCAGCATGCACACCATGTTTGGCCACAGATAGTCTCAAAAAACGCTCGTATGAAACATTGAGATAAAACTAAACGTCTCACTAACTCTTCAACAAAATTTGCCAGGGCATTCCTACATTCCCAATCATGCGATGATTAATTTTCCTTATTCCTTACTAAGCTTGCTGACAATTTTCTTTACAGCTTCTCAACTATGCACCTACGCTTTTTCTATTAATAAAGAATTATGAAAAGAGCATCACTAGAAATTTGTCATTCAAACACATCGCATTCACTACATACAAATGTGTACCAATATACCCAACGTAAGGAAGAAAACTCTTTCTAAGCTCTTTCTTGTCCTTGGTGTCATTAGTAATTTTACTACACTGCTGCCAGAGAGAGAGAGAGAGAGAGAGAGAGAGAGAGAGAGAGAGAGAGAGAGAGAGAGAGAGAGAGAGAGAGAGAGAGAGAGAGAGAGAGAGAGAGAGAGAGAGAGAGAGAGAGAGAGAGAGAGAGAGAGAGAGAGAGAGAGAGAGAGAGAGAGAGAGAGAGAGAGAGAGAGAGAGAGAGAGAGAGAGAGAGAGAGAGAGAGAGAGAGAGAGAGAGAGAGAGAGAGAGAGAGAGAGAGAGAGAGAGAGAGAGAGAGAGAGAGAGAGAGAGAGAGGAGAGAGAGAGAGAGAGAGAGAGAGAGAGAGAGAGAGAGAGAGAGAGAGAGAGAGAGAGAGAGAGAGAGAGAGAGAGAGAGAGAGAGAGGAGAGAGAGAGAGAGAGAGAGAGAGAGAGAGAGAGAGAGAGAGAGAGAGAGAGAGAGAGAGAGAGAGAGAGAGAGAGAGAGAGAGAGAGAGAGGAGAGAGAGAGAGAGAGAGAGAGAGAGAGAGAGAGAGAGAGAGAGAGAGAGAGAGAGAGAGAGAGAGAGAGAGAGAGAGAGAGAGAGAGAGAGAGAGAGAGAGAGAGAGAGAGAGAGAGAGAGAGAGAGAGAGAGAGAGAGAGAGAGAGAGAGAGAGAGAGAGAGAGAGAGAGAGAGAGAGAGAGAGAGTGGGAGAGAGAGAGAGAGAGAGAGAGAGAGAGACGAGGGAGAGGCCCTCGTCGTGCTACCCGCTCTGACTGGTTGAAAAAAACGACGTTGTTCGGAGAAGCTTTCGGAACTAACCTTCTTCAGCTCCGAACAAAGGCAAAAGACTGCCCAGGAGATCAGACTCGGTCTTAAATATGTTGCTGACCAGAGGTGAATTATTTTAACAACGATTTCAGATTCTTATTATTCTTAAACGCTATGTTCGTATTGGTTGAAAAGTTGCATTTGGTCTTGATCATGTTATAGATTCTATAGGAACACTGGCTGAATGGTAGAATCAAGTTAGTTTCATTGTTCCTGGCCTGAACTATAGAGTTCAATCCATGTTCGCCGTATGTGCGTAAAGTCTTGATCCAGTGTGATTCTCGCTTAATTCTCTTATTATCAATAGGACAATGTTCAATGGCATAGAATGTGAAATCGATCAGAGCACAATCGGAATTAAAGTGCTTGGCTATCGGTGATCGGTTCGGGTCACCGCTTCTGATGTTACTAACGTGCTCTTTAATTCTACAAACAATTGTACGTGATGTTTCGCCTACATAAAGTTTGGAACATCTTTTGCATTTTATTATATAAATGACACCAGTGATATCACAAGTGATTCTATGAATTATTGGATATTTGATTTTATTGTGAGGGTTATCAATAACTTTAACATTATCAGAAAAACTGCAGTAGCAATGAGAATTTTTGCAGGGGAAGTATCCCGTTTCCCAATTCGTGAATTGATTAGTTACAGTAAGGACCTTACGTTTTGTCTCGCGGATTAGTGATCTAGAAAAATTAAGTTTGAGCCAGGTTCTTTTAAGAATTCTGATAGAATCACAAAAATGTTGGCGGTCCGAACTATGGGTACTGGCTCTGTAAATTTGGCTATATATCACTCCTTTATGAGTGTGAGGAGGATGGTGAGATCTACTGTTTAGGATGTAGTGAGAGTCTGTTGGTTTGAACCAAAGTCCATATGATAATCTGGTATTATGGTTAGTTATCATTAAATCCAAAAAAGGTATTTCTTTGCTATTGATACTATAGGTTAACTTTATATTAGGATGAAAGTTATTGAGATGAGCAAAAAAAGCTTCAAAACTGTCGCGGGAATGGGACCAGACACCAAAAATATCGTCTTGGTACCTGACCCATACCAGTGGTTTTAGAGGGAAGGCAGCGATAGCGCTATTCTCCCAGAAATTCATAAAGATGTTACAGAAAGACCCTGCAAAAGCTTTACCCATTGCTACTCCGGAAATTTGTTTATAGAGTTTGGTATCAAAACTGAAATCGTTGTTATCTAATATTAGTTTGAGTAAGGTTAGTAAAGACAAATCAGGTCTCCTGGGGTCGGGCAAGCGCAAAAACAATTCAGAGATAAGTTCTGTGGTCTCGTTTACTGGAGTTTTAGTATATAACGATTCGACGTCAATAGTAAACAGGAAGGAATCATTAGGTATAGTAAGTTCCCGAAGAATAGCTATCATGTGAAAAGTGTCCAATAAAAAACTCTGTGACATTTGGGCTAAAGGCTTAAGAAAGTAGTCAATCATATTGGACACGCTCCTAGACTCAGAATTGACATCGGAGACAATAGGTCTCCCAGGAGGTATTTTATCATCAATCCATTTAGTTTTATGGATTTTAGGAAGTAAGTAAAATCTGCGTGTGCTGAAGTTAGCAGGGGGCATGAGGTAGCATGAGAGAGAGAGAGAGAGAGCATATTAGGTAGAGTAGGAACTCAGTATTGACTATATCCTTCATATGTACGAGTATACATGTATGTTCGATTTCATTAAATGAACTCGAGTTGAGACCCAGCACCACATGTCAGACATGCAAATTTTTACACTTTTGGGGAAATATATATGGATTTGACTGATCATGATAGCAATACAAAAGAAATAATGGTATTTTACAATTCTTCCGTGTCATGATATCCTTGAAGAGTAGTTTGGTAAATTAGCAATTCGATGGGTTACTATTACTTTAATGCTCAGCCTCAAAAAAGAGTGCTTTCTTAAGCTTGATCATATCACAAACTACCTATCACTGAGAGCAAAATATCATAGTCGAAGACAAGGATCATAATTAACTTTAAAATATGTAAATGGTCCCCATTAGTATTCAGATTCAAGAAATTCAGTGACATTCAGATTCATAATTTCATATAAAATTTTTCAGTGTATGCCGAAGTGTCTGCCAAAGAGACCACTACTCCTCGCACCTTTTACGGTTGAATCCCTTAGCCACTAAAGCGTTGAATGTGTTGGATCTTTCCTCTGCAAATCGAGAACTGGTGGAGCAAGTTTCACCAGCCCTGTGAGAATTAGAGCGAACCAGACTATTAAGGATGAAGATGTGCAGGAGAATGATATAATTAATGTTTGTTATGTTGCAGCTTCCAGCAAACCAAAAACTCCAATAATCCCAATGATCGGTCCATCACCTTAGGTCTTGGGTTCACTCTTGGGTTTTGGGTAGTCTTAGGGGGGTACCCAAGAATCTTGGGGTGCGGACCCAAGAGTAAAGAAATTGACCATGAATGATCATTTGCGGTTTTCTTGGAAAAATTCTGCCTAAGTATATGACCACATCATGTCATAGCAAGTCATCTACATGTAAGCCTGCATGCATGTACATGTAAATATGTAACCTACTTCAACCACACGATTGATCTTTCTATGATAAAACTGTGCTATTATCAACTTTGATATAGACCTACCGTAAATGTCTATCTGATAGTTTGTTTAATTAGCTTTTTAAACTATGCTTTGATTACCTATGGCTTCCTTGTGAATTTAATCCATTAAGCTTGATGTAATGTATATTGTGCTAGACAGAATTTTGTATGTATCATTTTGCGTGAGATAAAACAAATAATACATGAAAAAATGCAATGCATTAAACCAATACCTGTATAACCCCTGTTGTTTATACCTGTTGTATACATATACCTGTATATACCTGTACTACTGTATATACCTGTTGTTTAATTGGTAGCCTACAACAATTCGTAGATAACTTGCTTCATATAGCCTCTTGCCTTGAAAGTTAAAAACTTCGGCCAATATTCTTTACTCTACTATTGCCATTAGGCTACATGTATTAGAAATAGAAAGATATCGGTATCATTTAATGCAGTGACATTCCTTGATGATTGCTTCTTACAATCAGTAAAAATGTCGTTGTATCTACTTTTGTGCTATTTTCATCCTATATGAGGCCTATGTTATGTGTGTTTCGTTTCTCGATCAGACATGTTGTAAGGAATGTAACTTAGTCATGCATGTTGTTCTAATTAGGAAATGATTAGGCCGTAGACGTAAACAGGGTTGATGATATAAAGCCCAGAGATGCCGATAATGTCCATGATTAAAACGTTTAGCTGAATATTGATATGGCCTCAATTCCGCGATAACAAATTCATGTAATAAATAGTAATTAACATGAACATTAGATAGCCTACATATTAATTGGATAGCAATATGCATGTGTACACTATGTTATGATTCAAAATATCTTCAATATGCAATTTTAAATCTCAATAAAAATTCCAAACATGTTGTGGAAATTGTTGTTCTAATTCATTAGAGAAATAGCCACTCTTGGACCCAACCTTGATATCAATAGTTTGATGCCTGAAGTCGGGAGACAGTAGCAAAAGGTCGCTATTGTTAAAAACGTTGTTCCGGTTACAAAGGAACATTCTTTTTTTAAAAAATACCAATTGCCAACAGTGATCATTCATATATATACAAGTTCCCTGATCACACTGAAAATAATATATTGAACCATTCTGGATATAGAAAACAACAATAAAAACAATTTTGACGGAATTTTCTGTCCAGAATATTGCATCCAGACAGTTGTATCCAGAATGCAGACTTTGTTAGAAATAATGCTGATTTCTTGTGCTTAGTGGGATAATCATTTATGCTTGACATATTTTGGGTCCTAGGCCCAGCAAATTTCTTGTCATAGGGCCTATCTTGCACATTCCGGGTAAGGAAGCTAGCTGATGTGGCCAAGTTCGGCAGTCGCTAAAAATCAATGGGGTAAGTTAGACCGCAGCAATAGGATATTAGAGGATTCAATATCAGAACATTTCCTTACGTGCTAACGTTTTCACTTAGTATATTAATTTTTTCTCTTAGTTAGTAGTAAGTAAATCTACACCACTGGACCGCGCAAGATGGCCGCCGTCGACCGACCTCCCCCCTCCTGTCAGACTAGGGCGTCGGCCCTAGTCCGCCGCCTGGTTGCTTCGAGTCCGACTCCCCCCCTCCTGTCAGACTAGGGCGTGGGCCCTAGTCCGCCACCTGGTTGCTTCGAGTCCGACTCCCCACCCCCCTCTGGAACGACGGCGTTGCCAGAGGTTGTTCGTGGTGCGCTCTCCAGGTTAGCGTGGTGTGCCGGCCAGGTTGGAATGGTGGAATTTCGGTGCGAGACCACTCCCATCGTGTTTCTCGTCAAAAGTTGGGTTAACAAAATTTTTCCACCCCCTCGGCAGCGATCTTCTAATTTTGGTTCTAGTGGATGGATTTTGTCTTATAGATACTCATTTGAAAGAGGAGAAAAAACTGCTCAATGACATATTTGTTGCAAGTCAATCGGATCAGCCGTTCAAAAGTTAGAGCTATTACATGATTTCACGTCGGACCTCACCTGAAAAAATCCTAAGTGTCAGAGTGACTTTGTATGGGAAAATTTTTTTTCCAAAGTGTCGAATTTCGACCTGGGACCCTGACCAAAGCTTGTTTCATCAAATTTCACCGACCCCCCCTCGGCAGCGATCTTCTAATTTTGGTTCTAGTGGACGGATTTTGTCTTATGGATACTCATTTGAAATAGGAGAAAAAACTGCTCAAGGACATTTTTATTGCAAGTCAATCGGATCAGCCGTTCAAAAGTTAGAGCTGTTACAAGATTTTAGGTCAGACCTCAGATTTGACGAAAAAATCCTAAGTGTCAGAGCCACTTAGTATGGACAAAACTTTGAAAAATTTTCTAAAGTGTCGCATTTCGACCTGGGACATTTACCAAAATATTTTTCATCAAATTTCTCCGAACGGTAGGTGGGAGGGGGTCAGTGAAAAGTGATGAAAAAAGTTTTGGTAAGGGTCCCAGATTGAAATTCGGAAGTTTAAAATTTTTCAAAATTTTCACCACACTGGAGCTCCCACACTTAGGAATTTTTTCACTTGTGGCATGTTACATGGCCATGTGCTGACCCACCCACTTCCCATGGTCACATGAGAATGCTTTAGGTGTCATATGATAGAAAATGATGAGACGAATCGTTTGCAACAAACCGCATATCGCTACGATGAATACTTTCGGAGATAGAGCCATTTTAAGTTTTCTTCTCAGCATATATAAACCGCCGGCAACGTAAGTCTGATCACTTCATCGAAAGACGAGGCAAGACGAGGGTCGCTCTGAGCTCCCGATATCGGGTGTTTCAAAGGACTCTATCTTTTGAAGTAGGCAAGCTATCTTCTTACTTCAAAGTTTGAGTGATAGAGTTTGATTATGTCTTTACTACTGATAAAATTTTTTAAAAGGTGTATGAGTAGTAAAAATGCGGAATTTTTTAAAAATTCTTCATTGTCAGTTTTTTCAGAGTTTTAACATGTAGTCTAAGTTTTTCAAGTATGCTGAGTTCAAATCTGCTATCAGATTTCAAATTTAACTAAGTCTAAAGCAGCTTTGAGGGGCTAGATCCCAGCTACTGATCACTACCTTTGACTCGGCGTTGCTGTTACCACTTCGGGGCAGTGACAATGATGTCTTCAGCTGTAAATAGCGGGTATCGGGGAAGAACTTTCACTTCCCTAGTGATCGGTACAAGGCCTTCGGGCTGTCGACGGGATCGAGTGTCACTCACTATACTCAAATCTGTAATTCGTCACTAAGTGTAATGATTTAGGAATATCACTGTACTACATGATTCCAAACTTATACAAATTTCATTATGTTACAGTTAACCATGGCAAACGACAAGAATCTCAAGTTCCATATAAAAATGTGTATATGTGGGCGCATCAATCGCAGTGCGGACGCCAAGGCACATGTTAAGAAGGCGGGCACTGACCACATGATTATCCTGAGTAGGGTTGGGTGTGTGAAGTGTAGGGTGTTGAAGGGAGTTGAGGATGAGGTGAAGTTTTACCGAGTGCATGCTGATTGTGTTGGAGGTTTGGTGAATGACCATCGATTCACCAAGTTGATTGTTGAAGAGAGGGAGCGAATGTTGAAGATAGAGCGAGACGCCAAGGTGGAGAATGTTGTGGAGAATGATGAGGTGAAGAAAGCTGTTGCTTCGTTGGAGGCTGCGATTCAGCGAAAGAGAGTGCTTGAGAGTGATGATGAGGATGATGTGGATTTAGATAGGGAGCGTGTGAGGAAGCGTGTGAGGAAGTTGAGCTCTTCTTCCTCGGAGGTATCCAACATCGTTGCTGAGGACCCCCGCAGATCTCATCTTCCCCAAAAGTGAAGAGTGGTGGGATTTGCGTGCAGTCGGCGAGGTGGATGAAGGATGTAGAAACAAGGCATGTGTCGCAGCAGGCGGCACATGCTTTGTTGGTGAATAAATATGAAAGTTTGAAGAAGGTGAAAGACGAAGTGGTGAATGAGTTGGATGACTTGAAAAAGAAGGATCTGATGTCTAGGGAGGTAGCGGATGAGAATATCCGAATGAGGCGTGATGTGACAGATTTGAAGAAGAAGACGCGAGAGTTGGGAGAAGAATGATGACTGTGAGAAGAGGGTGAGTGCTGCAGATAGAAGAATGAGAGATGCAGAAGCGAAGTTTGAGGAGATGATGAAGGAGATGACTGTGTTGAGAGCGAGGAATGTTGAGTTGGAGAGGAATGTGGCTCGGCGGGGTGATGAAAGACAGGCGTTTGAGAAGTTGCAGCGCATGAGGGATGACTGGAATCGTTTGAATGAGGATAGGTTGTTTGAGTTTCACATCCCTATTCGGGATAATCATTTGGACGGCCAGGTCATTATCAATAAAGACCTTGATGACTCGATCATCTGTTATAACGGGCACCCGCAAAAGAAATGCCTACACGCCACACTCCGAATGCGTGGGCACTTGACCGCCTTTTCTGTTAGGAAGCGCGCGAAACTACCCAAGGATGGCTAACTTGGTAAGTGAAAAGCAAATAAGATAGTATATCCTATTCTAATACATATCATTTTCATTGCAGATATTTTCCCTGCCTTCACTACTACCGAGAACGAACCAACGGCTCTCATAAGGGCCACCTAGGGGCAAGACATGATAGAACCTCCACGCGGTTTGCTCTGGGCAGTCTTCAGACTGGCGAATACTATCATTAAGTTGTATCTGCTATCAGTCAACTTGAACGTTGCGTCGCGTTAGAGGGGTATATAAACCACTACCTCTCATTTCATTTCATTTCAATCATGCAGACGCCGAACACTCAAGTCAGCTCTCCTGACCAGCCTCGGTTAAAGCCGAGAATTTTATTTCGCGAGTTTCAGCGAGCTGACGAGCGAAAGAGGCTGTATAACAATCTGGCACGGATAGGTGCATCGCAGTTTAGCGATGATGATACGACTGAGTGGGACTACATACCACCCCCAACTACTCAGTCGGTATCAGTAGAGGTCGATGCTGCTACCATGGAGAGAGTCAAAGACTCTCTCAGCAGAATCGGCCTGAAGTATGATGGCTGATGACGGTCACGAGAGCGAACCAACGGCTCTCATAAGGGACACCATGGGGCAAGATTTGATAGAACCTCCACGCGGTTTGCCCTGGGCAGTCTTCAGACTGGCGAATACTATCATTAAGTTGAGTCTGCTATCAGTCAACTTGAACGTTGTGCAGTCGATTGCTATCCCTGAAGCATTCTGATTCGCTGTTGAGCAATTCATTGTTGAAAACCCTATATAAGCCAGAAGATTGCAGTGCTTCTCATTCAATTTTAAGTCACGATGGAAGCAACATCTCCTGCTAGTGCCATTCCCGACTTCATCATCCTCGACGAGTGGGATGAAGAGGATGAGAAGGAGTGTGAGAAGAAGGGGAAGATCAAGAGGATCGTTTGGACGGATGAGGTGTGGACTCCAAATACCACCCGCATCCGAAAGGTGCCAGATGCACCACCACGACTTAGGCGGTATAGGGTATACGAGAACCTAACTGCCATACCTATTGACTATTCAAGCCAATAGTCAACTTGTCACTGAGAACGAACCAACGGCCCTGATAAGGGCCACCATGGGTCAAGACATGATAGAACCTCCACGCGGTTTGCCCTGGGCAGTCTTCAGACTGGAGAATACTATCATTAAGTTGAATCTGCTATCAGTCAACTTGAACGTTGCAAATGAAGTTCGGTGTAATACTTCCTTTCGACGGGCGTTCCTGTAAAGGGCGGCGGTGAAACCCGTAGCCAGGTATACCGCAAGGGACATTCGGCAATGGTCAATCTTGTTAAACCTCTCTGCGTCATGTTTGCAAGTGATTGCCTCTGTCTCAACGTAGTATGCATTCGCGCCAGGGTGACATTTAGCCAACTGTCGAAGGTTGCCTTATAAACTTTCCATTGCATACTTTATGAGAACCATGAGTTCTACCTGTCTCCATCAATGAGACGAATTGATGAATGAAATGGGAGGACACTCACGCGCCACACGCAACATAACACACTTCTCTCTTCAGTAGTGAACAAGCTCTCTACACATGGATCGCAGTCGATTGCTATCCCAGAATCATGTAAGCTATCTTAATTTTATTTAACACTATTTCATCTACCATCATCGCCCATATGAAATGTTATAAGATTTGCAAGTTAAACTAAGTGTGCTACTATTTCCAAATGAAAAGTATACATGGTTAAATCATCCACTGAAGCCCCATTCAAGTAAGTCAGTATGAAAGCAAAGATAATACGAAATAAAAATTTATTATGGCATGTATTTCAAAAGGTCTTCATCGTCAATATCGTCCCAGAGTCTGACTTCACACAGATCACAAAAACAGTTAACTTGCTTCAATCGTTCTTCTACCGCGAGCCTCACTTTGTCGATGTACTCCCACTCCGCCATAGTTCGTGGCTGGGAGTTAGGGGTGTACCATTCTCATAATTGATGGAGGAATTTGGTGCTGGTGATCTCCATCACATCATCAGTATCGTACTGCAGATACTTCCACCTCACGCCTGTTAAGTCGGGGCACTCCTTCTCACATACACTCTCCTCTTCGCCGTCCGCTGGTAATGTCAACTTTCTGATATTGTCGAGTCGGTATATTTTCTCCACCTTCCCCTTCGTTGGAGCGTTTGGTGCAACGAGCGCCTTTGGCGATGAGCATGGAGAAGAGAACTTCAATGTAGTGTTCGGTGTTGTCGGAGGGCTTGTCATGTTGACTGTGAATAATAACTTTGAAATGTTTTCTAATTCTTAAGTATAAACAAGCAACCAATCAGAATGAACAACCAAGGAATGATGAATATGAAAGTATATATGCAACGTGACATTCGTGTCATTTCACTCTGTCTTTGAGACGTGTAAGTGAACTGTTCTCTACCGAATTCTATATTTGAGGCGTACAAGTGAACTGCGCTCTAGTAAATTCCAAATTTGAGACGTATTATTTGAGTGAAGTCTCTATCTTGTTGAAGAATCAACCTTAAACATAATCTCCTTGAAATGGTAAGTTGAAGATTTCCTCTTTCATCTCCCTCAAACGTGTGGCTAATAGCATCTTTCTCAATTTCAGGCATCTACTTCATCACCAAAGCCCTCCCTTCTCGAGGAAAGTTTAGAGCTGTTGAGTGAAGGTAGGTTGTAACAATACACTGAGACTTTAACAGAGATGATAGATTGATTTCTCTTTCAGGTAATGTTAGTTCCAGCTCAGGACTCTCGCGACAAGGCAACGAGTGGGAATGTGCTGACTGCGGACATATTTTTACAAGGAAGCACAGTCTCCTTCGACACATCAAACAACGTGTGTGTCAACGCAAAGCGGCGTCAATCTCCGGAGGTGAAGTTGATTCTGACGATGACATCTCCTTTCCTTGTGATTTGTGCCCTCTTTCTTTCGATAGCCCCTCTCAGCGATCTTCGCACAGACTTCAAGACACGCATGCGAATGATCACTACACCAACGGTACCTCTACAATCTCCCTCATTAACGTTTCCCATAGTCATTTAGTACGCGACTACTGCATGGAGTCCAATACTCAAATAGTAGATTTTCCTGAGTCGCTCCTTCAAAATTCTAACATTATCGAAGCGCTCTTCAATAATTTAGATAATTTTAGAATGAAGGCGCTCATCTACCTCAAACTAAAATATACTAAAATAGATTTTCAAACGGGTCAAGTGACGGAGAGAATACAGTTTCATGTTCCTTCCTCTTCCGCAACCGAATTTGTAGACTGCGAGTCTTGGCTAAATTTCCATATTCAATGTTTAAAATCAAATGTAGATAAGTTCAATCAGCGCGACAGCGCTCTCATTTTTGATGGCGTGGACTCCCCCATGTTCAAAATTTCCCTATTAGAAAGTCATGCAGCTCGAGGCACATTTAAACTACCAAAAACGTTGTATAATAAGAAAGCTGTCATCAATGTCGATTGTAAATCGCAGTGTTTCAAATATGCCGTCATATCCATTCTCCACTATAATGATATCAACGCGCATCGAGATCGCACCTATAGCTACAGACAGTGGGAGGATGAACTAGACTTTGAAGGTTGTGATAGTGATAACATGAAACATGAAAATCACAGATGTAGAAACGTTCGAGAAACATAATCAGATTAAAATTGTAGTTCACGTGTGGGAGAAGGGGTTGAAGGGTGCACGCTATAATTCACGTTCAACTTGTTATGAACGTGTAGTCAACCTCTTATTAGTAAAACAAGATGATAGCGAGGAATGGCACTACTGTGGTATTCCCAAAATCTCTCGCTTGTATACACACTTGGGGCACTCTAAAAGTGGTGAACATTTTGTATGCGACCGCTGCATCCGCTCCTTTTGGAATAAACATAAATTTCTAAGTCATTATGAATGGTGCAAGCGGGGTAAATTACAAATGGAACGCATGCCCAAAGACAAAATCTTTTCACATAGACAGAATGACGATGAACTCTTCGTGTCATTTACGCAGACATAGAATGCTATATCGATGATATCAACCACAAGCCAGCAGCCATATCCTGCTATGAAGTATGGCATGAGCATTTCCAAAATAGAAAAAATAAAATGCACGTCTGGCAAGGTGAGGATTGTATTTACCAATTCCTACAATTCCTCGAACAGGCTGTAAAATTTCAACAAAAGTATGATGGTGAACTCTATCGCAGATCATTGCATATGACAGCAGATGATCAAGCAAAATTTGATAGTTGCAACGTTTGCCTCAAATGTAGTAAAACATTTGATGATAATAAGATTAAGAAAGTGCGCGACCATGATCACATCACTGGTAAATTTAGAAACGCACTCTGTTCAAATTGCAATTTTTCACTTAGGATGAAACGGCGTACATTACCCGTCATTTTCCATAATTTCAAGGGCTACGACAGCCATATGATAATAAAAGGAGGTTTAGATCAAATGAAAGAGTGGAAGTTTGATGTAATAGCACAAACGAGAGAGAAGTTTATGGCAATGACAGCAAAAGTGATAACTAATTCGATAAAACTAAAGAAAATAAGACGGTCTATTTTGATATAAAATTTTTAGATTCCTACCAATTTATGACTGCATCACTGGCCTCTCTCGTACAAAATCTAAAATGTCTTCCACTAACACAAAATCTTAAGAAACAATATCCAAATCTAACCGATGAAGTCATCACACGGAAAGGAGTCTTTCCATATGCATATTTTGATGCGATTAGTAAACTCGGCGAGACTTCTCTTCCACCCATAGATAAATTTAAAAATGATTTGACCGGCGCAGAATGTAAGACCGAAGATTATGATCATGCACAAGATGCATGGATAAAATTTGACTGCCATACATTTGGCGAATATATGATTGCCTATCTTAAGTTAGATGTATTTTTGCTGGCTGATGTATTTCAGGAGTTTCGACGAGTAGCATTGGAAGAAGATAAGTTAGATCCCGTCCACTTTGTCAGTCTGCCAGCCATGTCATTTAAGTCTGCTTTTAAAATGACTGGTGAGACCATTCATCTCCTACAAGACCCCGAGATGTATAACATATTTGAGCGCGGAATACGCGGTGGTCTCACATTTGTAAATAAACATCATATAAAATCTGAAACAGTAGGTGATGATCATATCTACCTAAAGTACTATGACCAAAATAATTTATGTGGCAGTTCACTGTCTAAACCACTACCTCATTCCGAGTTTAGTTGGTTAAAACAAGATGAGCTTGAGTATTACTCCAACCCTTCAAATATACTGAAGATTCCAGATGAAGGTGATTGGGGATATTATTTTGAAGTGGATTTGATTTATCCAAATAGCATTAAAAATAAAACTGCTGATTTCCCACTCGCACCTGAATCTGGTGAAGTGACTGAAGATATGTTTTCACCATTCATGTCACAATTTCATGATAACTTAAGAGAGTGTGGACAGGCAAGGTATAAACCATGCCGCAAACTTTTACTCACCCAATATGATCAGAAAAATTATCTCGTGCACTTCTGCATACTAAAATTCTATTTAGAAATGGGCATGCTTCTAAAGTCAGTTCACCGCATCATCAAATTTAGACAGAAAGCCTTCCTCAAACCATATATTGATAGTAACAGCCAGAAACGTGCACTAGCCCAAAATAATTTTGAAAAAGATTTTTATAAGTATAAGAATAATAGTCTATTTGGTAAGACGATGGAGGATGTTAGAAAACGCATGAACTACAAACTAGTCATTGATGATCAAAAATATCACAAATTGACCTCATCACCTCTTTTCATTGATAGAGACATTATCGATGAACCTTGTAGGTGTTAAACTGATAAAATCTGAAGTTGAGTTGTGCAAGCCCATCTATATTGGCCAAGCTGTACTAGATTACTCTAAGCTTGAAATGTACCAACTCGTTTATCAAATACTAAAACTATGTCCTCTCGTAAAAGAGGTTCGTTTGTTGGGTGGTGATACAGATAGTTTCTTCTTAGGTATTACCACTCAAAAAGATTTAAATTTTAATGAAGTAGCTAAGTCATTAGAAAAATATTTCGACACATCTAACTACAATCCCACTCATCCATTCTATTCCATACAGAATAAAGCCAAACTTGGTTGTTTTAAGGATAAAACAGCAGGAAAGGAAATAGATGAAGTGATTCTCCTCCGTCCTAAAATGTATTCCATGAAATTAAAAGAATGTGCAGATAGTATTATGCGTGCTAAAGGTATATAAAAATCCATTGTTCACAAAATGAAACATCGCTCCTATAAGAAGGCCTATAAAAATAAAACTATAACGTTTGTCAATATGACAATCTTAAAATCTCAAGTTCATACTGTGAAAACGCACACGTTCAAGAAACGAGCGCTTTCAGCATGGCAGGATAACAGGTGTTGGATAGGACATAACACATTTCTTCCACATGGACATCCTGACACAAACATACCTCCACCCAAAAGAATAAAATTCACGCTACCACATTCAGGAGACGTCTTAGCATAATCAACTTTAACTCAGTATTTTGATGTTGCTTTTTGTAGATATACATGGTTGTTTTATGTATCGCATTAGATCGGTTCTTCCGTGTGAATATTTGCCTACAGTCAGCCCATTCCCCCTATATCTGTGAAAAGACTTTTTCATACACATATTTTTATTTCAATAAACATATCACAATGACTTCACTTTGTTTTCCGAAACACTAAAGTTACGAGGGATTTAGTATCTTTGACATGGATGCACTCATGTAGACCATTTGTAATTTTGATAGAAATAGAGGGTATAGTTTGTTTGATAACAGGATGGTAGAAAATAGATTCAAACATCTTCTCGACTATTCCATATAAATCATCCTTATCATCAATGAAATCACGTAAAATGTGTTCTTTTTCCTCGCCAACAGAAATAGGTAGAATCAAATCACTTTGAATGTAAAGGTGTTGTTCATGTTTATCAAGTGTCATTGGTGTTTCTATACCAATCGTATGCGCAGCAGTAAACATATTTTGTAGCATTGAAAAACCAGAGTTTTTTCAAATTTTTACTCAATTGACATTGAATGTCATCACCCAGTTTCAGAACAACGCGTTGATTTTCAATTGAAAACGAAATGTGGTGTGTCTTTACATCATATTTACTTTTCATCACATGCTTCAACTTCTGTTGTATATAAGGATTTACTACATGAATGAAGCTTTCAACTGTATGATATAGACACGGCATTATATTGATAGCAACTTTAGACTCTTGATAAGACTGGTAAATTTTCTTGATGCGATCACCATAGATGTCCACCCACCATTCATCATTAACTGAATCAGCTTTAGTGTAATATTCATGAGAAGCAAACACCACACAGCTTCCAATAATAGGTGTTTGATGTCTTACAAAATGGTGCAAGGTTGGAGAGAAATAAACTGTAAGTTTGTCATTATATTTCTGAATAACCAACTTATCTTTGTCCGCCATAATTTTCTCTCCATACTTCTTACCCACAGTCTCATTCCATCGTTTTACTAACTCAATAAGTGATAAAGGTTGAACACCACGCTTTTTCAAAATGATGCGTTCTTCATATTCTACAACATCTTCATCAAATATTTTAGATTTATAATGAAATTTGCTGATTCGATTTGAATAAACTTTTTTAACATTTGCAGTAGCAATTGACGTTAGATGTAGTCCATGGCCAAAACCGAGATGTGGATAGAATTCATTATCCAACCTCAGTGTAAGACCTTTAGCAAAAGAATGAAAGCGAAGGAACTGTCTCCCACTCCAATGATAGATAGTAAACTCATAAACTTTCTGATCCTTATTCTTCATGATGGAAGTATTACCACTGTTGAACGCCTTAATAATTTTCTCATTCCCAAATGGAGCATAATAATCTGATTTTATCTGAATCCATTCATAGTTCCGCTTTCCATCTGATGTTGAATTGTATGGGAACTGGAATGCATTATTCATCGCTATTCCATCATGGGTTCGAGGAGTCAATATCATTTCTTCCAAATCATTCACATTCTGAATATTGATATCATAGCAAATGCTGGAAACACCTACTTCCCTTTCACCTTCTAGATGTAGTGAGCGATTTAATTCTACTCGAAAGTCTGATTGTTTATTATTAGGAAATTTATTCATAGAAGCATTACTGGGCAAGTAGATTAGAAACGAGTCATTATTTTCACTTTCCATATTATTCACATTGGAAAAATATGTTAGCATACTTTTGCATTAACTCTTCATTCGGAAATGGAGTGTGATACTTGTCACAGCATCTTTATGAAAAGGAATCAACGCACCAGCATCGCCGTAAATTTCAATATCAATTTGTGGAATGTAGTTTGATTTCAGCTTTGTATAATGCACTTTCTTGAAAGTATGCTCAGATAAAATACTGCAGCTTTTTGGCTGGTATGGTATCATTGCTAGCAATGGAGCTTCAACATCTCCCACACGTACATCTTCACCAATATTGGAATATATCTGAAAATAGTTAATACGACGCGATAGCGACATGTCTGCGCTAGCTTTGGTTACAGTACCACTTTTAAAGATATTTTGATCAAAACCCAAAATGTCCATTAGAGTTTTATCCATAATTAGTTCAATACCTTTTCCACTTATAGTGACAGACAAAACACCTTCTTTTTCAGAAAATAAAATATGTTGCTCATTAATCACTTCATTTAAATAATCTACAACCAATTTAACCAAAGTAATAATGCGAGGCATCAGCACTCTTGTTTCATGTAAGATACCACCGAAAGGCTCTACACACTTTCTGTATAAAGATACGGACCATTCTGTATCAAATTGATTTGACCTTTCACATGGCAAATGTTGCATATCAAATTTTCCATGAACATCTGCAGAATGATGTCGTAAGAACTGATGAAAATCTTTTGAACAAACTAATACTAGATCATCATCATTTAATTTACTTATTGCAATATGATTAGATGATTTGATATAAGTCAATGTTGCCACTTGTTTACCATCAACTCGAAGGAGATAATTAAATTTCTTGAATAATGTTTCAGGAGTCATGTTTGTCTTTCTTGGCTTAATCACAATCTTCTTCACCAACGTCTTCTCATTTCTTGGAATAAGATCTACATAATAAGCTTCCTCTCGATATATTAACTGTTTATGACCACTTGGGTGGTAATTAACGTTATAATTATCATAGCTTGTTAAGGCGCTAGCGAGGTAACCTAAATCATTTCTTAAACTTGTACTTAAACCAACAATCCAATCTTTCTCAACTACATGATGTACATAATTATGATCATCATTGTGCGGAGTAAATTGGACAATATGTTTACACGCTTTATTCAGGAAATCATATATAAACTTTTTACATGATAAGAGATCCTTCTTTGGCCACTGTGGAATGTATACTCGGCAGCCCTTTTCACATTGGTAAGCAGCTGTGCGTCTCATATTAATAGTCATCACCTCATGATCAAAAGTATTGACACAGTTGCTATGAACAAGTTGAGTGACGCCCACTTCCCACTTTCCATTTAGCTGTTGTGTATGATCAATGGGAGTAGAAAAGAGTGCGGCTCGAGTACTAGCGAATCTATTTGCGGCCGCATTGCTAAGCAAAATATGATAAATCGACATTTTTATATTGCTGATCTGCGGCTTTGCATAACATCATGAAGACTTGGATTTTGGACTCTCTACAATATATCAGAGTTGATCGTGATGGAAACGTACATTTCAAAAATTCTCATGGTCATACATCAAGAGGTATTACATTAACATGGCGACAATTTGTCAACCTCAATGATATCATGAGGGATTTGGAATATTTTGAAACATTAAGATTCATCTCCTTGGGTGATCAAGTTTGGCTTCAACGTTGCAATAATGAAATTCAAATCTGCCATTCTCATAGCGCAAACTGTTTTTCATTTCGCAAATACAATTGGGAGAAGTATAGAAGATACATACATCGCTCCATCATGACATTTATTCGTCGTGAGTTCATCGCCCTACTATGCAAATCTTAATCAGACATGACTACCACGCACCATGAGTTGGAAATTAGATTCCCTACAACGTATTGAAACGGATCATGATCAAAACGTCTATTTCAAAGATTCAACTGGAAATGTGAGAAGAGAGTTTGCTTTATCTTATCGTCATTTTCAATCTCTACATCATATCATGAAGGATTTGAAATACTTCTATATGAAAAGACATTCACGTATTGGAAATCGCATCTGGTTGCGCGTCAACAAACGGCGAATTCAACTCTATCATTCCCAACTTCATACTAACTTCACATTTCATCAAGGTAGTTGGGAAAAGTATAAAAGGAAGGTACATCGCTCAATTTGCTGATTTTTTTATCATGAAGCGCCATCGCTACACCATCGTCAACATTCTCCGTCGCTTCAGACTCTACACCAAAATCGATCTCACAACATTACACCAACACCTTCCAAACAGCAAGTATTACCCGGGCCGACCTCAAATGTTAGTGGTGAAGATGAACAATTCACGGAATCTTCAACTCTTCCCAAATGGAACTGTACAGATTCTCGGCGCCCTTTCTCATCCATCGGCGCAGTCAATGCGCTTAGAGCTACAGAGACTACTACGTCGGATATGGAAGAGGGAGAGGTGTGTGATGTCGAATCTGACTGTGGACAATATGGTGATCTCTACTCAATTGAGTGAAAGTGTATCATTTTTGAAGATTCGTACCAGCAGTTACAATTTGTGTTATGAACCCGAACTTTTTCCTGCAGCTCTCATTACTTATTGGTTACCTGTGCATGTTGCAATCTTTCATAATAGTAAAGTGATCATTACTGGACTAAAATCTCCTGTACAAGCAAATGTGATCCTAGACTATCTCATCGAGTATGTACGTACCCAGCGGATTGTAAAATAAAAAACAATTTTTCCAACATGATGTTTTTATTTCAAATCATGATAGAACTTACAAATCATTTTTTCATTAGAGGATGGATTACATGAAAAGTTTTGAATAACAGATACAAATCGAGATACATGTAAACGTTTTAAGATGAAGTACAGTACAAAAGCACCACACGTTGATGAAAGTGGATGTTGTAGTATGCGTTCATTTCGCTGATATTGACGCGTATGTTTTCTCAACCACTGCTGTGTTGGTATATTTGGAGGTTGAGCAAGAGAGTCAAATAGTTCACCACGTCGGTCTTCTCCAATAAAGATCGCTTTCCAATGCTCACCGCCTAAATTCTGCGAATGAGTGTTTAGCACAATAAAGATGGGATAGTGATTTATTGCAGGTGGTAAGGTATCGAGCGAATAGACATTATCGAAAGCTTTCAACGTCGCTTCATCTGCATTACGCTGCACTTTAGTCTTAATATCGTCAGAAGTCAACCAACTCATTAACGATTATACTGAAGAATCACGTCACGATACTTTGTAATTTCAATGTTTGAATCGAAGACTGCATAAATTAATACATTGATCGTCTCAGGTAGTGTTCTTTTGAACGTCAAATCCAAACGAATATTATGAGGCACGTTCGCTTGACGATAGGGTGCACTAATATCGCTGTCAGCAGTCAAATCAAATGCATAAATAGTATAGCCATTCTTAAACTCTTTCATTTTAAGCCCGTTGGTGTCGTCTGTGTTGTAAAAGCCAAAGACATCCATAAAATCAACATAACTGCGCATAAATTGATCCGCAGCAAAATCTGGTTTGTAGAGTGGACCAGGATGACTCACACCATTTACACGTAAAGCAATTTGACTTAACTGATTGTGTTTCAAATTGAAAGGATTCTTCTTTATATTACCATTAAATGCATCATTTTCAACCATTGCCACCATGAGGAGCTTCGGTGCTTCCGATGGAAAGAGGCCATCTTTCATGAAACTCTTTTGATCTTTCGGAATTGTAAAGGTGAGAAGCTTTGTATGCTGAACGGGGTAAATGGCATTTTGGCGGTTAAGACCTTCGGCATGTCCTCTAATGACACTTGGATTCGGTACTACTCGACGAATGTAAAGTGCAATATTTTCCACATGAATTCTAAAATTGTCAACTTTACCAAATGGATTCAGCGCAAATTCAGGCTTATTCAATGTCAGCTTGAGTCGCATGCTGGTATTACAGAGTAAAAACTTTGACTGTCTAAAGAAGTCTAAATTCAACGGACCATATAGCTGACATACTTTACTATCTTTAATCATAGCAGATCGCTTTACAAAGCCACTGTTTGTTTCAAAATCAAATTTTCCTGCTTCATCTCTGTACCATCCCATGGCTTCCATATGACTTTTTTGTGCTGCTGGATGAAACTGTGATACATGATTGAAATATGATTTATAGAGATAATCGCTTTGACCATCTTCCACCTGCTGCTCTTCAATCGTTAGAGAAACATCGCGAAGTAATGTAGTCAATGGTAAATTGTTCAGTCCAACTTTATGTGTATCGTCAATGGCAGTTCCATCTGCTTGCTGAATTCTAAACCTCAAATCAACCATCGCATAATTCAAATCTATGTAGTCATCACTACTACCAGCAATAACAAATTCAATGGGGCCAGCATTCTCAGCTGTTCGAGGATGATAGTCTACAATACTTGAACTAAGAATATCTGTCTGTATGGCTTGTTGATCAAACAAACAAAAACCGGAAGTTTTACACTCCATGATTAGAAGTTATGGCAGCGTCGTCGTTTGCCGCCTGATGAATGATTAGAGCCTCTGCGACGTTTGCGTGAATGCATTTTGACTGAAGATCGCACCTTACCAGCTCCGCGATGTTTCCTTCTTCCTTTATTCATTCGTTTTGGCGATTTCTTTCCTTGAGTAATACCAGCAAAGGTCTGCTTCAATGTTTTTAAACCGCGTTCCTTCACACGATTCAACAAACTGCTCTTAAAACTTCTAACTCTGGAAAGATCACTAGCAACATCACCAGCAAAGCCAACGGCATTACTTAAAACATTTCGTTTTAAAGATCTACCGACATTGGATATGAGAGGTGCTACAACAGATTTCAGTGCACCAAGTATACTACCTCCACGTTGGCGGCGAGCGCCGATGTAAATTTGTCCTCCACCACTTACATAGGAGGGTCGTGAATAAAATGAGGCAGTTGGATTCATAGCTCAAACCCTAAACATTGTTAGTTACAACTTTGCATGAATCACAGTCGATCACTTAGATGAAAGATGTCGGCACGACGCATCCAAGAGTTCATACTTGAAGGATAACCAGCCCATTTAACAAGACACCATTCTTCACCTTGTCGTTTTTTACATCGAATGATTTTCCCTACCAAATATGTTTCACTTTCAGTGACTACCTCAATCTCATCGCGGTAAAAGCTACCCTCAATTTCTTCATTATCGTAATCTTTCAACTTGTAGGTGGTGGGAGAGACTTTTTGATCAATCCTTGATACTGTAAATACCTCCTCTGTCCAATTCGGAAGGTACCCTTTAGCAGAAACACTCTTCACTTTTGAGATACGAACTTTATCACCAATTTTCACATCACTTTTCACATGAGTGCGTTTACGTTGGAATGATTCGCGCACTTTATCTACATTGTCAGCATTTACATGTACTGGTCTGAGTCCAATAGAACGATGGATAGAGTGATTGGAGGCATGGAGTGTATCTTGTAGAACCTTTGTCCAATTTTGTGTCAAGTTGGTAGTAAAATGTCGCCACAAGCGATTTTTTAATGTGCGATTAAAACGTTCAACGAGTGCAGCTTTATAAGCACTCTTTACACTAAACAACTCAATGTCATGCCTCTCAAATAATCCTCTCACATGCTGATTTTCAAACTCTTTTCCTTGATCACTCTGAATTCTTTTTGGAATGCGACCTTCTCGAAAAATTGTTTGGAATGCTTTTGCTACTCCTTTCCCTTCTTTATTTTTTAAAGGTTGAGCCCACGCATAACGCGAGAAAATATCAATGACGGTTAAAATAAAATTATTGCCCGAGTTATGTTTTGAAATGGAGGCGACATCACACAAATCTGCTTGCCACTGTTCATCGATGTCATGAACAATATAATGGCGGGTGCGGTACTTCTTTTTCGCTTATTTGTGGAGTGTATAGGTAGCCTGACCCTTTAACCATCGTTTCACTTGTGATTGTGGAAGACCAATCGCTTTTGATAATTTCTTGATAGATGCAAATCCTGCCGGATGTTTTACATCATAATAGATTGACTTCAAACGTTCAGTCGATGACGACTGACTCTTTTTCCTCCTTCTCATCTTTTTGTTTTCTTGCCTTTCTACATTCACAACAACTGCAGCATTTAGCGTTAGCGGTTTTGCGATCGTGTTCACATTGCTTAGGGGTTTCATTGTGAGAGCTGGCGTAGCAAGTGCAAGTGACAACGACATTCACATCTTGCGGCTCATTACATGGCAAGCAGCACATCTGCTTCATATTAATAGTCTGAGAACATGTATTTCTTGGGAGGAGCTGTTTTACGTTTTCCTTTTACTAGTTTTAGTGGTGGCGTAGATCTACGTCGAGTTCTTCTTCTTGTTTGCTTAGTGAGTGTGGGAGGGGATGTAGCAGGTGACGTCTTAAACCAATTTGTTGGCATTTTCATCGTCTGAAGCATTGGAGCAGTAGCCACTGTTGAATCAAGTTCTTTCAATGTCTCATTATTTAAAGCAAATTTTGGCACATTATGCTTTTTCAATAGTTTAAGAAAGTATGTCCAACCAGGTGGAATATAGCCCTGACGGCGCTTTCTACGTGTCGCATACTGAATCAAGTTTTCATAACGTGAAGCATCGATCACTTTATTTTCATCTGGAATGATTTCTCCTCTATCATTTACATTGAGGTGGGGTTCAATACTGTTGAAAAGAGACATGGCATGTGCACGAGATGCTAAAGGTGAAGCAGTCGACACAGAGTCACGCATCTTATTCTTCAAGTTTTTCAATTGCTCAACAGTTTCCGATTGTAATAATACAGCATGATGTGGATCTTTGATGTGAACATTTTGCTGATAATCTATTTCTTTCCTATACATTTGATTTGCAAGAGGTTGCTTTACTTGTTGTATAGCAGTCAATTGTACATATTCATCCTGAGGAATAGCAATCATGCGAGAATAAGAACTCATAGTTTGTAGATAATCATGGGAGTTTTCAAAATATCACTTCGAAATCTAAATTCTTCCGGACACTCTTGCGTAAAGTCAATGAATAAGTAACCGTATGGTTTTTCAGTAGCTGCTTGAAAAATTTCAATTAAGGCTTTTGATCCTCTTGGTGCAACTTGTCGCGCTAAAATTTCAAATTGACTTTTACCTCGCGGATTCTTGAAAATAGCATAATAGTGTGTATTCAGGTTTCGTGTGCGAGCTTCTTTTCCATCAGGAAACAAATTTTGTGTGATATAGATGACAAAGCACCTTTTATGATGTGCTGCGCGAGTGAACATATCTGTAACATCTTTGGAATTCTTACTTTCTTTTAATAGATCATCCAATACAGCAACATCATTAGACTGAAGTTTATCCACGGGAATAATTCCTTCATGTCGAATAAAGTTGCGACTTTGCAATTCCTGAAACAGCGACGGTTGATAAATACCATAACACCAAATCACTCGATTGATAGGTTCCTTAAACAACTCCCTTCTTTTATCCAATAAATTCAGCGTGAAAACAGTTTTATCTGCATGAGATGGACCTGATACAGTCAGAACTTTATTACATTGAAGTCTGAGATCCATTATAATACTTTGAGATTGAACATTTGCATAATTAACGTCTAGAGGCAAAGATATTAACCAATACGTTGCCCACGATAGGAGCTAGCATCGGTAGTAACGCTGGAAGGAAACCGCCCTTTTGTGTTAGAGTTTTCCTCTTTCTTTGAAGGGTGACTTTAGGATTGGAGATGAAACGCAATTTCGTAGGATATCGCTTAAGTAACTTTCGTTGTTTTGGTGGTAATTTCTTCGTCCTCAACTTTCTCACATAAGAAATAATTTCACGAATGAATTTATCGTTAGCATGTCGTATAGCATTGTATCGCTGATTTGCTTTCATTCGTCGGAGAGCTTGAATGGCTGAAGAAAACTTTGAAGACTTTTGACTTTTACGTTTCGTCATTTTACCTTTCGCCATTTTCCGTGTTAGTCTTTGCTAAAACCTATCTTTACCACATTTGCATAGGTACTAACTATTGCGACATAAGTGACACTCGAAATGAGCAATATCACAGTGGTTACATTTGCAAAGTTGAATGCAATTACGTATGAAACAGCGTTGACAAAAAGCATGCTTACATCTCTTGAAGATGCGCTTTTCATTTCCATCCTTTCGCTTGCATACATCACAACACATAGTTTCACCGTTACTGATGTCTATAGCAAGTCTTTTTGAAGATATGAATTTGCTAGCCTTTTCTAAATAATAGACGCATGTACAGAAGGAATATACTTCGAGAGTGAGCAGGCATAGCTCGAAAACCAGTTGTGCTACAATCAAGTACCACTGCATTTTCAATTTTTCTTTATAGAAAGTTGAATGTGAATATCTGAAATCGCTTCAATCACTAGACTGCTGCCATGATGGTTAAATGCGTTAAGACGTTCAGCAATTTTTATCATATGTCTTTTAAAAAATTCTTCGGGGTGATCTACCAGTTGATCTACCATTGAATAAGAAGCAAAATGGAAAGAGCGACTTTCCACCTCTTCCTTTCCAAAACGACTAAACTTAATTTTCGCAACTAATCGCGCCATGACAATGCTATCAGAGAATGTATTCATTAACTCTAGAAATAGAGTGCTAGCATCATCGACCACTGCTTCGATGTCGGTCTCATCTTTATGAAAATTTATCACATAATCCTGAACATCTCCTTTTAAACTTTGCCTGTGAAAATGTAATGTTCCGCAGTCGTTTGAGAAAGACATGATCGCCCTTTATCTAACCCATCCATTGCATGAAAACAACAACTCTTCTCAAAGTAACATTTATTGAATAACTGTAACAAGCATGCATTATAAATCAATGGTTTGAAACAGATAAAATAGATACAGCTGGTAACTATCATACAGCGAGCAATGATAACCATACAGGACTTTGGCAGTGTTGAGGTAAGGAGGAAAGAAGCATTGGTTACGAACGTAGCTACTACAACGAACCGACAAAATAGGAACACACAAATCCTTAAAATGTTTCGTGACTTCATGATAGTGTTGATTCACTCTACTACCCCAAGGTGGGAGCAAAATATCATCAATGATTAGATTGGGAGATACTTTTCTCTCCTTACCAGGATTATTACAAAAGATGCGTATAACACTGAAAGCAGCTAACCATCGTTTAAAGTCAATAAGAAGAGCACTGTCACAAGAAAAGCCGTAGTCTTGCAAATATTTCAGATTAAGTCCATGAATGTGTTTTCTCGCCCATTGATTAACATTGGGATCGCAGTTGGCATGTTGATGATAGACACTAACAATCTGATATGTCCAATTGTTCATAGCAATAGCACTGAGCTCCTGTACAGGTTCACCCTCACAATCCATAAAAATGATGATAGAAGCCTAAAACGGAAATTTACACATCTAAGGAAACGTTCTATAACATATCACAAAATGAAGAATTACATCGATGCTTTTCACGACAAAATACACAAATGATATGATGGCAACGAAGAAGTAAAATGTATCTAATAAGACCACGTCTACGACACTCAAAGCACATAAGCGAATTGTCATAGGGTAGAGTTAGGAAAGGACTAGTAATTCTCCTTCTTTGATTTGCGTTTTGAGGCAGCATTCTTCTCCGACTTGCGCTTCGTACCACTGCTGTTAAGGATTTGATCAATTATGTCATCCACGTTGGGTGGTTTTGGAATATATAGGATGGATTCCATATGCATGGAGAGAGAGGCTATTTTATTATCCTTGTGCTCACCATAATATAGCCCATTCACTTTGAAAAGGATATCCCAAGTACCGTCACCGAGCTCGTCGCATGTGATGGATGTTGAATGATCTCCCTCCTTCTTATAGTAAGTACACCAATGTGATACTGGTAGGCAAATTTGATTACCATCCCAAATCTTTCTATAGGGAGTATCCTTGTCATGTCTCGCCTTCCACTATTGAGCAAGAGGAGTAGGAATGTCCATATTTAATGTCACGTACTCCTCAATAATATCAAGTTGGCGGCGAATGTACGGACTCATGGGGAGCAGTATGTAGTCCCCATACTGATTGCGCATTATCTTGACATCCGTGGAAGGGAGCATTCCCGCTTGGAGTACTACGCTATGATCGTCATAACGCAAGACTTGTTTAAATTTACGCTGTAGCGGTGTAGGATTATGTACGTTGGTTGTTTCTTCCACTGGCCTCAGTTGTAGATGATCTGATCGTAGCGAACCTTGTAACGTTTGACCGCCATTTTGTCCTACTAGTGCAGCAGATGGAGTAGATGCCTGAAAACGAAAAATATTGTATTAAGTTTACGTTCAAGGGAGGAGAGGGAGAAAGTAGCGACTTACCATTTTAGTTGGATAATAGAATAGAGAGAGAGAGAAAATGTGCGTCCGTCACTCATGTGATTCAACGATGGAATGATTCTCACTGTGGAAGGCTCGCTATTTATATAGAAATGCTTGATTCTCATTGAATGATGATCTTCATTGGACAATAACATCTAGCTAATTCCAAATCTGGCCTCCGTTTACCAATCCGAGCCTTCGTTCGCCCGCTGGAGCTGTTTCTTGGGAAATTCTAACTCTGTCGTTTTTCGCCAATCTCCCAAATCTTAAATGGCGTCTCACATCTAAACGAAGACAGATATGAACAAAGCGTTTCTTTCACTGAATTTGTCTCACTCTTAGCTTTCAAACGAGCTATTGCACGACTTTCTACGATCACTAGAACCAAAATTGGAAGTTTGGTGCCGAGGGGGAGGTCGGTGAAATTTGATAAAAGCTGTTTTGGTAAAGGTCCCAGGTCGAAATGCGACACTTTGGAAAAATTTTCAAAATTTTGTCCATACTAAGTGGCTCTGACACTTAGAATTTTTTCGTTAAATCTGAGGTCTGACCTAAAATCTTGCAACAGCTCTAACTTTTGAACGGCTGATCCGATTGACTCGCAACAAATATGTCATTGAGCAGTTTTTTCTCCTCTTTCAAATGAGTATCTATAAAACAAAATCCATCCACTAGAACCAAAATTAGAAGATCGCTGCCGAGGGGGGGTGGAAAAATTTTTGTTAACCCAACTTTTGACGAGAAACACGATGGGAGTGGTCTCGCACCGAAATTCCACCATTCCAACCTGGCCGGCACACCACGCTAACCTGGAGAGCGCACCACGAACAACCTCTGGCAACGCCGTCGTTCCAGAGGGGGGTGGAGTCGGACTCTAAGCAACCAGGTGGCGGACTGGGGCCCACGCACTAGTCTGACTAGAGGGGGGGGGAGGTCGGTCGACGGCGGCCATCTTGCGCGGTCCAGTGGTGTAGATTTCCTTACTACTTTAGTTATTTTTTAAGCCCATGTTTATTCTGCAAAAGTGGAAGCATCACTTTTGATATAGAAGTCAATGGATTTTTTTTACATATTGTATTCCAGGAGAAAAACTACTGCACTGAGGCCATAAACTTTGCAATGATCGCCTCGCTTGCGGCTGTCCCACAGACACAACATGCAAGGATGTTTTGTAAATTCACTTTGTAAACCCATTCCAATCGTCAGTATTGTATGTCTGCACACACATCACACTGATGCTCACCAGTCGCGTAGCCAGCATTTCATTTCCGGGGGGGACAATAAATGTGGTTTAATTAATGTAAGCCTATACTTATTAATTTCGTAAATCAGAAGAAGCCCTTATATTCATTCATATCTGATTTGACTATGATCTAATTTTTTCTTTTATTGATCATTCATGATACACGATTTGCATAAAATCATACAATATACAATCTTATATATAATATCTTCAGATGTAGCCTTTAAATCCTTTTGTAAACATTATGCCTTGAAGTATGTTCATGTACAATTACAATACGTATTTTGAATACCTTGGTAAAAAGTTACAAAATTGCAAAAGTTAAATAAAATGTACATGATACGATATCGGAAAGAGACTTATTTGTTGTAAAGTCTTTCTTTATTTGAGCCGCAAACGAGTGTCATGATACAAGCCATATCGAGACGTCCGTGACAGTGCAGCTAGTATCGGCGCCTGACCGACTATCTGACTCACAGAAATGAACATCTCTCGCGATCGTTGCGCAACACGGGACATGCGAAAATTAACCAAGTGCGCCACTGTAGGAGTTCAGATTCTCACATTAGTAAATCAATAATTCGACATAGAATGATATTAATATACCCTGTATGAAACACAAAGATTGCCCCTCGCTCAGATTTCATTTCGCGGGGGGACATATCCCACTTGTCCCACCCCTTGGATACGCCACTGATGCTCACTGTAGTGAAGGAGCTCCAATATTGTTTTGAGGGTGACACAAGTTTCTTTCATTATCTGTGGAATATGAGACTGGTACTGATGGTAGACTGTTTCCATTGTTCAAAAGCACGGACTTTAAGCTGGAAGTCGAGCTGCCAATGAAGAGACGCCAATCTGAGGGTACTTAGTTAATTTCGATTGCTTCGAACAAGCCACGAACATCTTTGCAAAACCCGCATAGCCCGCATATCAAAATAGGAAGAAAACTTCTCATGGCAACTGTGATATCATGAAACACGACAAGGCGGATTTAAAAGATGCCAGTGCTGCAATCGGGATGCGAGAAGTTCTGACTTGGCTTTCGCTTAGTCCAAGTATCGTACCAGATCGTCTAAATCATTCTGCGTAATGAGATGAACATCGAACATATCAGTCTTGTAATCTCTATCGCAATATTCATGAACTTCAAATGAGCTTTTGCTGGTAGAGGAATTATGTTGAGTCACATACGTCCGCAAGTCTGCGGTACTGGTAAATTCTCATTATATGTGAAACAGGTGCCATTGACGAAGGAATATCAAGGTTAACGAAGAATTTTCGATCATATTTGTTTTTTGGTAGATGAATGATACACAAGAAACAGTCATCTAAGTGGTTTCGAGACTCTCTTCAAATTCGTGGAATCGCGAACAGCATACTTACCCGTTGATCGTGATACCTAGCTTCCAAACTTGAACGACATGATCCACAAATATGTATGATGCGGCGTCCAAGTCTTGTTTTGATCTCCTAATGGCATTCCGAAGTACAATTCACACAGGCTTTCAGGTCAAATAATCAAATATTTCACCATTTTCGGAGAAATGAATTGTCAACAAACATAACAAAATATAATCCGCCGAAAGTTTACAGCCGCGCCCTGCCATGTCCACTTTCAATGGCCCACTGCAAAGTTCACCATTACTTAAACAGTATGGTTTAGCATGCATCGATGACACTAATTGTTGGATTCCGGCACCCAATCTATGAGCAATGTCAACACAAAACAGGGATTACAATTCAACTCGAAGAATAAGAAAGACGCATTGGCTATACTCAACTGATTAAATAATCACGTGCGCTGGTGCAACAATTAGAAACAAGTCATCATATTTTCATTCACCTTTTGAAAAACAGCAGAAGAGAACCTTCTTCGACCAAATATATTTATATTTGGTATATTATACATTTACCTTATAAATATATTTGGTCGAAGAAAGTTCTCTTCTGCTGTTTCTCAATTATTCCGACCATGTTGGCTCATTTCGAATATTCACCTTTTGATCTAATTATAAAGTGTTCACCATCTCATTTAAGACGAGGATGTATGACATTTATATCTAATTGTGTCAGAGAAATTCACCTAATTAGTAGATGCCATGTAGCATTTTTTACATGCAAGACCTATCTATATGGACTGAATTCCAACACAAAATTGTCACAAAGAACGAAGTAAATTTCATGTAAGTAGTGTACAGATGTTTAAATTCAGTCTAAAGCACTCCACTATTCCCTTGAATACATCATGTTAATAGCTTCCCAATAGATGTCTAAATACATCACATTATGAGTAGTCAGAAAAGCATTTTATTTTATAAAAGTAAAAATATGTTAAATTCAATTTATCTTTTTAATTAACGGTATAATGAAAAAATAATCACATTAGTCGTGATCAGGACATCTAAAGTGTATAAAATCTGCGGAAAAATGAAGCCAAACAAACTCTTTGTTTACCAGTGCATCACCGTCTAAATACATACATATAAGCTCTTAATTTTGAATTTCTCATTGACATTTCAAGGGACCTACATGGTTTATAAGTTCCACAGTTACTTATCATCAATTTGGAAAGTGACTTGAGTAGTCCGATTACATGAAATCCATGCCATTATATTCTGAACTTGATGCGAATATTGATGAATTTTATCAATATTTATAATTAGGGCCTAGTGATAATAAATTATTGAAACAAGTGAATGAACAGTCACACGTGCATACAGCAGAGCATAAAGTGTCAGAAGTTATCATAAAAAATGTAATATAGTCAAGATACTAAACACGATATTACATAGCACATACCTATTCTTTTTTTGCATAACTAAAACCTAACCGTAACCCTAACCCTAACCCCAACCCTAACCCTAACCTTAATCCTAACCGTAACCCTAACCGTAGGTGCCTTTAAATTTAAATTTGGCGCGAAATTTGATTTTTCGAAATTTGGCGCGAAATTTGAATTTTGATTTTTGCGCGTTTTATGATGCAGTCTGGATTTAACTCCTTAAAACTTAATGGCCTTTTCTTTATTATTTGAATTTAGATGATAATTCAAATTATATGAAATCCTTAACTTTAATAGAAATTTTAAATCTTTAGAACTGCAGGGAATCAATCTTCATCACATGTTAATTGGTTTAACTTCGCGGTTGCATGTACCACTCTAGCATCAAAGACTTTGATGGCACTTTTCTATTTCATCATTAAAATATATCAGCTGTTTAGTTTTGTTTGAATTCAACAGTTTGTTTTTCTATACCAATGTGATGTTAGGATGACATCCGGTCTTTGTTCATGGTTCCTTTGTTAGAATCATATATAAAGAAGTTGTAGAGCTCCGTTCTACACTCAATTTTGAATTATTCTGTGTGCATAGCAGACCTCGTTCTCCGTCTCTCCGTGTCATCGATTTATAACTGCAATTCTGAAGTGAGTTCTACATTCTTCTATTCACTACTTTATTTAGTTTGGGAGTAGGAACATTACTAAGTTCTTATAACCAGATAGTTTAATATATGTGGCTGGATTTTAAGTTAGGAACATTATATGTTATATTATTAAACAGAATTATTAATTTTCATAATTAATTATAGCATTTTCAAAACCTATAAAGCACACAAGCTTATATGATGAAGTGTTTAAATAAAGATAAACATTTCCAAAGTGTGCTTCAAATTTGTAAATAATTCAAATGCTAATTTTGTTTTCAAAGTGATAGTCTGTGGACCATTTACAAATTAAAAGTTGTTCAACCAAAGTCAGAAATGTCTATCTTTTTTAAAACATTAGTTTCGTTTCTATGATTTCATTTCGAAATAAATTAATAATACATCAGCTGATTTCAAATTTCAAGTTGATATGTAAGGAAGCCTTTTCAAGGTAAATTTAACATTTCGACTTTCGGTTCCTATCTCGAAAATATTTTTCTAAGTTAAAAATATCAATTACCGTAGAATTACTTTCCAACATTTATGCAATAGTTACTTAAATGATATTCACATTTGCTAACAGATAAAATAATAACAAACGTTTTTCATGACTTACAGAAATGGTTCGTCATGCAAGCCTCGCATGCCAGCGCTTAATCTTTCACTTTTGTGAAACATGTAAGCAACCGGTGAGACATGCCAGCAAGAGTGGTCACAAGGAGTGTACTTTCAAGGAGGGCTGGACCTACGTGTATTGCCTCACATGTAGGACCTACGTGCGAAGCACGGAAATGGCAAATGATGATAAGTCCAAGGCTTTCATCAGTACACATGCATCCTGCGCGCAGGAAAACGGTAGGGGTGGACGTAATTTAACCTCGAAAGATGAAAAGAGTAAATTGGCGAGACTTTTCGCGAAGGAGGATAGGGCTGCAGAGGGAGTTCTCAGCCAATGTTCCGAACCCACAAAACCCCCCACAAAAAGAAAAACCCAAGTTCAAGTCAAGAGCATTCATTGATAGTGACTCTTCATCAAGCGATCTAGAGGTGAGTGCCGATAACTGTACAAGTTAAATTTAAAATAAAAATGATTTATGTTAAGAACATTTGCTTCGTTATGTATGAAATAAATTTAACTTTTCAAAAACATTTCAGTGTGAGAGGCTTCCAGGGAAGAAGAAGACAAAGGTTGTCAAACAGTTGCCTCAAATGAAAAATGTAAGACATGTTGATAAAAATTAATCACCCTCAATGTATAATAATGCGTTAATTCCCTTTGCAGCTGTTCAAAATTCTACCACCGGTTCCCAAGCTGAGTGCGGTAGAAGAGTCAAGTACCCAACGTCCCGTAAGTACAGTTGTTATAGTCGTTATCATAAGTCCCTCTCGCCACTTGTTAATGTATCATACATCATCCATTTGCTCAGTTATCATTCTATCTTTTTCTACCGCTTCAGGTAATGCGATACCTATCCCTGAAAAAATCCAGGGCTGGTAGCATCGCCTCAACTCCGGCTACTACCACATAAGTTGAGGAAAATGAAGAGCGTCCGTACACGATACGGGTGTCCTCATCGGAGTCGTTATCGGAGTCCTCATCGGAGTCGTCATCGGATGAGACGTCTACTACGTCATCTTCTGATGAGGATGACACAAGACGCTCTCTTGTAAGTATCGAACTTAACAATAACTACATAACATATTTATTAACTAAATCTCATGACTTCTCTTGTTAAATGTGGTTCAAAAATTATAGCAGTGATATCTATTTTCAGAACAATTCGATTCGCGACAATCCATCATGTGTCACTCCTGAGGTATGATTTTTATAAATTTTGTTAGATCTGTATTGCTCCATCCTCATTATAAGGACATATAGATAGTAAACAATTATTTCTTCTCATTTCAGCATTTGATTGATTTCGCATCACAAGAGATATCCTTCTCGCGGATCCGGCGTCACCAAACTGTAGCGCTCGTCTTCCTTTTACGCCGATCCTCGAATACCGAGGAGTTCTCACACCACCACGAGCTCCTACTACGTCACCTGTTCCTGCTCTTGCTCCCGCTCCGATCCCTTTTTCTAATCCTGCTCCTGCTCCTGCTCCCGCTCCGATCCCTTTTTCTAATCCTGCTCATACTCCCGATCCGGTCCCTGTTCCTGCTCCCGCTCCATTACCTCTGCGGGAATATAATGTGGACCTTGATGAAACGTTCGAAGGTGATGAGCGACTGGAGGAGAAACTTAAGTTGTGTCAGGAACGACTTCGGATGGCTGAACAGCGGGAGAGCAAGCTCAGGGAGGAAAATAGGGGTTTGATTGTGTCTGTTCGCAATTTGACACAGTCAAACTTGCTACTGTCCTCTTCTGTGGCCCGAGGCAATCGCCAATTCGAACGTGAAACGCTCATGCACATAGTGTATCGTGAAGGTGTCATTTCACGGGTAAGACTGACTCGGATGGAGGATACGTCTGACTGTTGCGAGCAGTGCCATCATGTGAAACTCTCACACAGTGACATGATAAAGTGCCAAAAGTTGTAATTTCTTTTACTTTGACTTTTTAACTTAATGGAAAAAGAAATTGTTACAAGTCCTGTCTTCTTATTTCATCGTAGATTGGAACAAATGTCATTGGCTAGTAATCGTTGTGACGTCATAGGATGATAAAAAATATACATAGTCTGCAAAATTATAATCCTCACCAGTTTAATAAACATGGTTGTCTGTTCTAAATGTGGAAAAACGTTTACTCTTAATGGTAATTTGCTACGCCATGAAAAGTTTTGTAAGTTAGGAAAACCTTATCAGTGTAGGAAGTGTCCATATGAAAAGAAACGGCAGGATAATCTAAAGCGACACAATCTAGTCTGTGATAAGCAACCAAGTAATTGTAATTTAAATTCAAATCCTCGAAGTATCTCAGCTAATGATAGTCAAATACCCGAATCTAGTACTGCTGAATCAACGTCTAGACATATACCAATCAGCGCTTCAAATAATAGTTTGATCTTTATACAATGCTGCTCCCGCTGTGATAAAACGTATAATTCTATAAGCAAATTCCGTCAGCATATGAATATGCATAATACAAATAGTGAGATGAATATTCAAAATAATCATGGAACTGTAAGTCTCAGCGAAATCGCGCTCAACGGTCATGCTCGTGTATACGACATCACAACATCAGCACACACAGTAGATATAACTTCCTTTTGATTAAGTATGCGATCTATATTAGAGAACTTAGTGTCAAACCTTCTAGAAAATTTTCAACTACGTGGTCGTCTGGTAGCACAAATTCGTTATGTGCGATCAAATCCTCAGGAAGATGAAACGTTTCTCGCACACTTTACTTCATCATCCACAAACTATATTTATGACTATGATACATGGTTCCAAGATGTCTTAAATAGTCTCTCAAGTCATATTGAAGCTTTTGCAAATAAGGGTAGCAATTGGGTTATAGATGAAATACTAAATATAGAATTCAATGTTATTACTAGTCCATTACTTTCTGGTGGAGAAGTATTTAATCTACCAAAGAGTCTGAAAGATTCGAAGGCTGTAATTAATGTACATTCAAATGCAAATGACTGTTTCTTGTATTCAGTTCTATCAATGCTACATTACAATGATGTATCATATTCTAGGAATGAGATAAAATCATATAGTAAATGGACATCTGAACTAAATATGAATGACATCTCTACACCCGTATCAATTAAAGATATTCCTAAGTTTGAGAAAAATAATGACATTAAAATCAACATTCACCTTTACGAAAAAGGACTAAAAGGTGTTCGATATAGCAGCAACTTTATTGGTAAACGAACTGTGAATATACTACTATTTATAAACAATGAACGTGCACACTATTGTGGAATCAAAAAACTATCAAGATTATATAGAAAAATAAATAGAAGATACAAACATTTCTGCGATCGATGTACCCAATCGTTTACATATAAGACAACTTTGGAGCGACATTATCAATTTTGTGTTCGTGGAAAGGCACAGATAGAAAGAATGCCTAAACAACTAGAGGTAAGCACAAGTAGCATGGAATATCAATTAAGTCCTCCTTTAGTTGTTTATGCAGATATAGAGTGCTACATCGATAATAAAGTACACAAACCGGCAGCAGTTGGTGTTTATCATGTTTGGCATAAAGCTCTCCAGTCCAGATTTGAAAACAAATATTATGTCTTCAAAGGAGAGAATTGTATTATGGACTTCTTGGATCACCTAGAAAATATAGCTTAAAACTTATATGATAATCAGCGTGCAGTAAGCCGGCAACCAATGTCTCTATCTTCTGATGAAGAAGAAAAACATAAAAATGTAAAATATTGTAATAAATGTAAAGCTGCATTTAGTGATGATTGCATAAAAGTAAGAGATCACGACCATTTAACAGGAAGATATAGACAAACAATATGCAGTAAATGCAATCTTCGATTAAAACTAAATAGGCGAGAACTACCCATCTTCTTCCATAATTTTAAGAATTATGATAGTCATATCGTTCTTAGATTCTTAGATTCTTAGATCTTAAATTCTTAGATTCTTATCAATTTTTAAGTGCATCATTGAGTGAGTTAGCAAGAGGATTGCAAGTTTATGAACATGTAGAAAAACTAAGAAATGAATTTCCCCTGTTAGCAGATGATATTCTTTATCAAAAGGGAGTGTTTCCCTACTGTTATTTCAAAAGTCTAAATGCATTGTTAGAAAAATGTCTGCCACCACAATGTGAATTTTATAATGATCTCACTGGTGAACATTGTTCAGATGAAGAATATGAGCACGCTAGTAATGCGTGGTTTGCTTTCAATTGTGACAATTTTAGTGATTACATGCTTGCATATTTGAAACTGGATGTATTATTAATGGGAGATATTTTTGAAGTTTTTAGGTCACTAAGTCACAGTAAAGATGAAGTAGATCCTGTCCATTTCGTTAGCCTTCCACATCTTAGCTTTACTTCAGCTTTAAAGTTGACATCTAATGATCCTCCACACTACATACAAGATGAAAGTATGTATAATCTCTTCGAAAGGGGAATAAGGGGTGGAATGACTTTTACGAACATTCACAGAGCACGTGCACGCATTTCGGAATTACAAAATAATACAAATGAAAGTCGTCACTTATCTTACAATGATGTCAATAACCTTTACGGTTCTTCGCTCAGTAAGAGTCTACCACATTCAAATTTTAAATGGTTGAGTAATAGTGAAGTAAGCTATTTTCTAAACGAAGAAAATATACAAGCTATCGATGATGATGGTGAAATTGGCTATATTTTTGATTTGAACTTGGAATATCCTGCAAACATACATGATGACACTGCCGATTTCCCATTAGCGCCAGAGATGCAGACCGTAGAACAAAATATGTTCTCAACTTATATGAAGGATTTACATAGGACAATAAGACCAGACACTAAATTCAGTTCAACTAAAAAACTCTTGCTTCATCAATTCAATAGGGAAAATTATGTTGTACACTATTCAATATTAAAATTTTATTTATCCATGGGTATGAAAATCACAGAAATTCACAACGGTATAAAGTTCACACAAAAGCCATGGTTGAGAACGTACATTGATATGAATTCACAAAAGAGAGCTCAATCAAGTACCAACTTTGAAAAGTCATTTTATAAGTTGAAAAATAATTCTTTATATGGTAAAACAATGGAAAATGTAAGACGAAGGAGAAAATTCAAATTAGTAAACAGCGTGGAACAATGTCGAAAATTATCAAATCATCCTCTCTATGTACAGCATAAGATATTTGATGAAGATTTAGTTGGTATGGAAATGCATAAACTTTCAATAATGTTGAATAAATTGATTTATGTTGGTCAGGCGGTACTTGACTATAGCAAATTGGAAATGTACCAGTTATACTACAATGATTTGAAAAGATGTTCACTGATAAATAGAACGGCTTTGTGGAGGTGATACCGATAGTTTTTTCCTATGTTTGTACACCTCACCATCTGTCAGCCTGGAGGATGTACTGCTATATTTTGGTGAAAAAATTGACTCTTCAAACTATGACAGTCATCACCGACTATACTCAACTACAAACAGAGCCAGATTAGATTGTTTTAAGGATGAGTGTGCGGGAAAGTTGCTTGAGGAAATGATCTTGCTAAAACCAAAAATGTATTCAATGAAATATCTAGATTCAACTTGTGATAGCATCAAGCGGGCAAAAGGAGTGCAGAGAGCTGCAGTTAATAAATTACATCATAATGATTATAGGACTGTGTACTACAGTGAGAAAGATACAAATGAGGAAATGACAATTATAAATTCAAAAAATCACGTAGTCACTACAAAATCATTTAGAAAGCGAGGACTTTCACTTTGGGAGGATAAGCGCTGTTGGTTAAATAAAAATCTATCTCTACCATATGGACACTATAGTTTAGGTCTTCCCCCACCTTCAAAGAGAAGGAGATGCCCTCCTGCTACAGGTGACGTAGAAGTTTAAGAAATTTAACAAAGTAAACTAACCAATCACTACATTTCTGCCTAGTTATGCTTAATAATACATAGGTAGATTAAATATAAAATAAAATTTCTACATTTTTCCGATGTGTAGAAATAATTACTAAAACATAGGTAGTCCTACTATGAATTGAAGACGTAGCACTCAACATCATTCCGATATGTTGAGATGTAAAATAGCAAGCTTTATGCAAACAAATAAATTTAGGTTTATATTTGAAAACATGCCTCATTACATTAGAACATGGAAATTAAATAACTCAAAAGCATTCACATAACAAATTCTAAGAAAGCAGTCTTTCGTCACTTAATAACAAATAGTGGTGGAAAACATCGTGGCGTTTGCATTAGCCTTGACGCATTATCTTCACTGAAAGACTTCGCTGATCTGATTGACAACCATAAGACACGGATGAAGATTCCGCTCGATCAAAAAGTATGGATAAAGTGTGACTCTACCGTCAAGCTATACGTCTGTTCGCCAAAGAGAGAAGATATTGACTATCGATTTTTCCGTTTCAGTGACGTCACATGGAGAAACTTTACAAAAGAGATACTACCACATATGATTTCATTCATTAAGGATGGAGGACATCAAGCGGATGGAAGTCGTGAATCGCATGTTAACTACAAAAGTAAACTCAAAACTCAATCTTCAAGAAATCGAGCGCAACATTCCCAATCGAAAGCAATGGTTATTAATAAAACACAAGATGAAGCCGACAACGAATCTACATCTGGGAAGACCCTCAATGTTAACATGGAGGATACAGAGGAAGGATAAATATGTGACTATCCTATTCTTTCCAAATGGAACAATTCAGTGTGTTGGTGGCTTCACTAATGGTGATCTACAATATCTACATTCTACGTTGGAAAATTTACTTAGAGACTCATTATCTGAATGGGAAGTGAAGACAATGACTGTGCTATGTGAATTGAACTATCATTATGACTTTCGTAAAGTCACATCATCAAATAATCTCACTTATGAAGTGGAACTATTTCCAGCAGCACAGATGACTAACTGGCACCCATATCATGTTCATGTATTCCATAATGCACGGTGCGTCAGAACTAACTTTTTATGTTTTGAGATCCACCAGAGCTGCGACTTTAATTTTATCAATCTACAGTGTATTGCAATTCTATTCATGTCAATTTTTAAAAAATCGATCGGTGAAATTTCGAGAAAATTTCGATTAAACATTTTATACTACTTTTACCGATATTCTAAGTAGTAGGTATAAAATGTCATACGAATCCAGTATGATTGCCATTATTTTTTCTTGAAAATTGAGTCAGTATGATAGTCTAAGACGGAATTTCATCATTCGCTTCATTTTATTTGGTTTGGTTTACTGACATTTGCCTGTAGATACCGAAGTCATGGGTAGGGTCATAGGTGGGCCTATATAAAATTAGGCTCTTTGATATCAAAATTACGATTAGTAAAGTCACCTTCAAATATATTGAAAATCAGCAATCATGTGACTCAGATCATTTCTAGTCTTGCTACATGTCTTTTCTGAATAAACTACATGTACGAGCGTAATCTAGACAATTTATTTTGTTTCTCCAATATTCAATCACCTATCAAATTTTCTTTTGCTTGTAACCGATTTCCATTAGTCATGCTAATGACACTTATCATTTGATTTTCATAGTCTTACTAAATCTTCTTTACTGTTTTGCTTGCGACAGATAGATGTCTATGAAGCGATGTTTGAGTGGCGGCGAGAGTGCTCGCTAAAAATTTCTATGAACTATTGTCATTGACGACGGTGATATCTACATATCAATACCGATCGCAGTCAGTGTTTTCATCAGAACCATATCGCGCACTCTCATTAATTACACCGCTCGAATGAAAACACACACAGAGAATCGACTTCGAGTCTGCTTGAGAAAGGCGAAAGAAATCAGGGCTGTTACGAACACCGTGTCCTCATTGATCAAAGAACATGTTTTGAATGGTTATGATGTCAACGACGAAAGATTACCAGCGGCGATCTGTGGAACTTGTCGTCCGTATGTTATGTTGAAACAGCAACGGAAAAGGGTTAACAAAATTGAAGTGTTTGATCATTCATTGCTTGGAGTCCTTCCTCCGACTACCCGATTTACTGCAGCAAATGGATGCACATGCAAGGTCTTCTGCATTGCTCGTCAAACTATTACGTCATCCAACCCATCATCGTGAACATGAAACTGTTGACTGTCGGAGCGACCTATTAAACTGTGCGCAAAGTGTTTGTCAGCGATCGGCCGTGGACTGAATCATAAATGTTCTCAAGCAGCTCTCCTTTCGAACATGATGGATTTATGTGCTTCTTCATCTGGTGTTCCTGCAGATCATTTCGCTTCAGAGGTCATCCGTCGAAAGGCTGATGTCGATCCCACTTCACCAACGGTTAATTTATCCAACGTACGTGGTCGTCCAACATCAATCAGTGTCACTTGTTCGTCTTCAAAAGTGAGTAGCCCTTCCAGTTCGATGAACCGCACTTTCTCTGCTAATGACATGTCAGATTTTCGTCTTGATTTAGGATTGAGTACGCGTCAGACTTTAAAGCTTGGGCGTGACATTAGACAGTCAACGAATTGCAGGAAATCAATTGAGCCTAATCTAAAATCCAAACTAGAAGATAAGGATCATATCTTGGATAGTTACTTTGATGTTAAGCAAATGTCTTTCAGAAGTATGGAGGGCGACAAAGTTGTTAGTACTGAATCTAGACATGCAGTTTTATGAACTGATCTGAATGGTTTGTTCAATAGAATAGTTCATGAAAGATATGACTGTGACCAGCGAGATTTCATTATCAAAATCGGGATTGACGGAGGAGGTGGTTTCCTCAAAATTTGCATGTCAATATTTCCAAAAGATGAGAACGAATTCCGCAGACATTTTAGAGATTCGGGTGTTAAACGCATTTTTTTACTAGCGATTGTCAATGATATTCAAGAAAATTATGTGAACATCAAATCTCTCTGGGTCGAGCTTGGACTCAACCATTTCGCAGAGGAATTCACAGTGGCAGCTGATCTAAAACTGTGTAACATAATGACTGGTATAACATCACACTCTAGTATGCATCCATGTACTTGGTGTAATGCAAATAAGCATCGTCTCCACCTCTCTGGAGCTCCAAGAACTATTGGATCTCTCCATGACTGTTTTTGGCAGTACTTTGAATGTGGAAGCCAGAGAGCTACAGCCAAGCGATTTGACAACGTAGTGCATCCCTCCCTATTGATAGGGCCTGAGGCTGACTTGGTGTTGGATCATCTACCACCCCCTGAGTTGCACTTGTTGACTGGTCCAGTTTCTACCATATACAGTAGTCTTGTTTCGATATGGCCAGAAGCTTGTATGTGGCTAAAGGCATGCAACTTCGAAATTGAGTCTTATCACGGGCAAAGTTTCACTGGCAATAGTGCCAGGCGACTTTTGAAGAATGTTGACAAACTTCAGTCTATGTGTCCAATAGAATGTTTAAAGTACGTCAAGGTTTTTCGTGCATTTGGGCGTGTTGTTACGTCTTGTTTTGGTACTAGTCTTGATTCCAATTACAGAGAAAACATACAAAGATTTCGTGATGCATACATGTACATGGATCTATCAGTTAGAGTGACCCCAAAAATCCATGCTGTCTTTCACCATATCGCCGAATTCTGTGAGAGGAAGGGATGTGGTCTGGGACCTTACAGTATGCAGGCTTCGGAATCGGTACACCATGATTTCAATAAGATCTGGCTTCATTTCAAACGTCCTTATTCCCATTCTGACTTTGCCGATCATTTGTTGAAGGCATTACAAGTGTACAACAGTCGACACATTTAGATCTATGTTTTTGAAGTGGAATTGTTTTATCAATAAAGAAAATATATCTGTCAGAATTCAGGTGGTTTTCAATTATTCACGTTGATGTTATGGAATATATGAATTTAATGGTTATGATGAATATGCCTACATACGTCCGTATATCAAGGTAGGTTCAAATAAACTACTCAATCAAGATTTGATTATTGTGCATATATCTACGATTAATATCATGATCAATTGATTATATCACGAGAATGTGCACCTATAATGAGCATTATAGCAAAGCTATACTTGTGAAAAGCTGCCATTTTAATACTGAGTGGACTAGATGATATTCTCGTTCATAACGCTCTCGACCACAAGCAAAAGAAAATTTGATAGGTGATTGAATATTGGAGAAACAAAATAAATTGTCTAGATTACGCTCGTACATGTAGTTTATTCAGAAAAGACATGTAGCAAGACTAGAAATGATCTGAGTCACATGATTGCTGATTTTCAATATATTTGAAGGTGACTTTACTAATCGTAATTTTGATATCAAAGAGCCTAATTTTATATAGGCCCACCTATGACCCTACCCATGACTTCGGTATCTACAGGCAAATGTCAGTAAACCAAACCAAATAAAATGAAGCGAATGATGAAATTCCGTCTTAGACTATCATGCTGACTCAATTTTCAAGAAAAAATAATGGCAATCATACTGGATTCGTATGACATTTTATACCTACTACTTAGAATATCGGTAAAAGTAGTATAAAATGTTTAATCGAAATTTTCTCGAAATTTCACCGATCGATTTTTTAAAAATTGACATGAATAGAATTGCAATACACTGTAGATTGATAAAATTAAAGTCGCAGCTCTGGTGGATCTCAAAACATAAAAAGTTAGTTCTGACGCACCGTGAATGGAAAGATTGTGATAACCGGCATTAAAGACATAAATGATGTTCCTCCCATCCTATGTGATTTGAGAAAAATATTTGTGAAATCTACATTGTAGCTATGTAAATATTTAGAAAAGAACTGTACATTTGTAAATACATATTGAAATGTAAACATGTTTTGCTTTCCCTCTAAACCCAACGATTTGGAACATAAAACAAGGATATTTACATATAAAATAAAACTTAATTACAAAACAGTTTCAATATACTTTGTAAGAATTACATCATTTTTATAGCAGTCTTTCGAAAAAAGTTGTAAAACACTTTTACAATTATTTTTCAATGATCTCTCGTTGACGAAATATAGCACATAACCGCCGCACATGAGAGATACATTGCTTTGGAGTGGAAACGATGTAACTTTCTTAATCGTCCAGGAGAACCTATTCATCCATAGTGCAATGTCATGTAAGCGAGGTAGATAAAGAGAGTCAAAATATTCAGCCACTTTATAGCGATTGATGTACACTGCAACCCAATGTTTACCAGGAAGATTGTTGCTGTCCGTATTGATGATAAGCGAACAAGGATAGAAAGGAATTGAATTAGGTAAATTGTCTCTAGAAAAGACATCAGAAATATTGACTTGGAGTAGGGATGAGCATTTCCCATTTTCCTCAAGATTTCGGTGTTGCTTAGGTTACTCATCTCTGATAGCTGACAGTTACGTCTCGCATTCTCGTTATTTCAAATTTGCTATCATAGATAGCATAAATGAGGCAAGTAATTGTTTTCTTCAAAGGTGACTCAAATGACACCTCTAGTCGTAGATTACCAGGCTTTGTAACTCCTACGCTTTCACCGCCTAGATCTGCATCTGCTGTGAGATTGTATATAATGAAGAAGTAACCATTTTTTATACATATCCATTGTAATTCAATTTGAATCATCTGTGTTAAACATGCTCAGTGCAGTTAAAGTAGAACCATATTCACGTGCAAATTTGCCCTCTTTAAAATTAGGCTCATAAGCTTTGCAAGCAACAAATTTTCCATCCTGATAGAGTGCTAGTTTACTAACGTTAAAGTGTTGGAAATTAAATGAATTCTTTTCAAAAGCACCAATAAATGACTCATTTTCCACAAATGTGATATACACTGCCTTCGGCATCGCAGTGGGAAAAATATTTGGGTAGGCATGAGAGGATGATCCCGCACCAATTGTGAAGTTTGTTAACACACTGTGATTAACTGGATATATTGCATTGCTTTTCCTCAATCCTGTCGCATGCTCGTTGATGACTGACGGGTTCATTGTTACTCTCCTTACATTGAGCACGGCACTACTTATGTTGATTTGATAGTTTGTAGCTCCAAAAGCCATTAACGCGAACTCAGGATTTGCACGAATAAATTTTGTTTGCATTTTAACCTGTGATAGTAGATATCTAGATTGAAGAAGGAAATCAAGATAGACAGGTCCTTTCAAGTATAATTCCTTTGAATCTGCTGTCAATTCCATTCGTTTTTTTAAACCTCCATTTGAAGCCTCATCAAATTTCCCTTGCTGATCATCATACCAGCCGGCAACTTGCAAGTGTGACTGTTTAGCTTGCTTCTGAAATTGCGTCATTGTATTTATGTATGCTCCATAGGGATATGCTCGATCCCCTCCTTCAATCTGTTTGTCATTCAATATTAAATACACATCTGAGAATAGACTGGCAATAGGAAGATTTGTCAATCCCACTTTATCCTTAGTTGAATCAATATTGGTACCATCAGTCTTCTTAATTTGTATACACAATTCTAAATCAATGGATTGGCAGTCAATATAATCTTGAGGATTAGAAGGTATATCAAACTGAAGAGGCTGTTGGTTACCATCGATATTTGTTGTGGGGACTATGTCTACAATAGTTGAGGTAATAATGTCAGTTTGATGAGGTGGTGAATCAAAGAAACACAAAGCCGAATTGATACTCTGCATCGTATTAGCTTTACAAATATGTTGTCTTCCTTCGTTTTGACTTGTTTCCAGTCGCTGTGGAATTTCGTTTGCGCTTTCTTGCTTTCACACGACGTCTTGATTTAGAACGTGCTGCTCTGGTGGGCTTTTTACTTCTCGTACGCCTTTGCTTAGTAACTCGGCCTGATCCAACTTGTCTTGACTTCCTACGTTTCTTCCGAACTGCACGCCTCGTCTTTGTTAAATCATCTAATGCGTCTATGGCAGATTGCTGTGCACGCAATTTCATGGATTCACCGATATTCTCCCATTGAAGTGCATCAGCTGCAACATTTGCGCCAAAGTCTAAAGCTCTGTTTCCAACCCGCTTCATGAATGGTACGCCATACTTTTTGAGTGTTGGGAGAACCATACGTCTTAGTGCACCGAATATGCCTCCTCCAACTTGTCGTCTACCTCCAGCAAACACGGGATAGCCGCTCTGATAGGATGGACCACACTGTAAATGCCTGACATTATGTCCTGTGTGGATAATTATAGATCCTACAATAGCGTAAAGCCTTAATCTCGTGTCCTGATGTGTAGTGTTAAAACAGTAACACCACCAGAGAATGGTACTACTTCACCTGTGTCATCATGAATTGATATATCAATTCTATTGATGACATTTCTGCTCATTGGTACATACATCGTGTTAATAAATTCTCGATTGATTAGTTGCTTCCTTACGGATGAGAGAGGAAATGTGCGCAGAAGTGGGGCCTCAATGTCGCCAACCCTTGTATATTCAATAATGTTACAATAGACGTATAAGTTACTTATATCACGTTCTAGTGATGGGGCTGTATCGCCTATTGATGTGCCTTCATGAATAGTTGGTTTTGAGAATCCCAATGTGGTCGTTAACACGCTATCCAGCTTGATAAGAGAGTTCTTCCCTACCTTTAGAATCATGCGTTTCTTATGTGGATCATAAGAAAAGTGATATTCATCTGCATCAAGGTAATCTACACCAAACTCATTTAACTTTGTACACAATTCAGATGGCGTTTTCAAGCTTTCAATGTTCAAATTAACTCTTTTTACAAGTTCATTGGAAGTGGACAAATCATCACCCAATATGTCTTCGCTGTATACGTGGATATCCCATGAAGCATTTGTTGATGCTTTGAGTTTAGAAGAGGACAATTGAACCTTGAATGTATCATTTAACTCTGTCAACCAAGGTGCGCTTTCAAGGCCCTTAAACATCCCAATCATTTCAGATCCGAATTCAATAACAGCGGAATCAGACTTTTACAATGGCGTCTTTTTAGTAAAAACACTAAATTCTGCCTCCGTTTCAACAGTTAAAAAAGTTACTTTCTCTTTTTTATATTCACAAGTCATTAACGTTTCTGGCACTGATCCTTGAAACTTTCTTGCAAAGTCTTCAACACTTCTAATGACCTCAAATTTATTTTTTACTCGGATGTTCCTTTTTTGTAATGCATACAATGGCACAATTCTACATTGAAAATCAGTGACTTTCCTCTCCGAATTCCACCCACGTCCATTGTACCAATACCTTGATGAGAAAGTTGTTCTGGAATACCCAAAAGTATGACTCAAATCCTTACCTAATACAAGAAGAACATGCTTCCCTTCCTTCATCAATTTTGTTGACCCCTTTATGACTGGTTTGTAGAATTTATTCAAAGTCAGCTTGAAGAGATCATTTATTCGTTCAAACATTCTACCGATTTCCTTTTCTGTATCTTGCAAGCTCATTGTGGGAACCTTAGAATCAAAAGTTGACGTTGCAAATGCCTTTTGAATTTTAATCATGTTTTGAACAGATGGTAAAGATGTTGAAAAGGGATGTAAAGTTAGATGATGAAAAGCCCATGTACCATGTAGACTATTTTGAAATATGCAAAAGCAATCATCCTTCTCTCGTACTTCTTTATGTAATTCAAAATAGTTGTTCTTTAGCAAACTGATGTCATTGTAATAAGTAATTTCAGTTAGAGCAACTTCATGGGGTCCATGCAGAGTAATTGGATTAGCGAATTCAACAGCGTATAGAGATGGTTTGTTACTTGGAAATATCTTGGGGTTGCTATTGCTTGGAAGAATGATGTTGAAGTTAGTAGACATGTTAAACTCATATATGAAAGAAGTCACATGCTATATTAGCTTAAAAGTTACGAGTGTCTCCCACGTCCACATTTTGTAGATCCTGGTGCGTTATCCAGCTATTGAATGAATCAGGATATCCTTTCCATTTAACTAGATATTTCCTTTGATTGCCATGACCTTTCCTCCTAATTATTTTGTCAATCATATACACCTCTTTACTTCTGTCTACTACTTGCAATTCATAAGAGTAAAATTTTCCTTCAATTGGATTGCCATGATAATCTATTAATTTATACATGGTGGGTCTAAATTTTGTATTTACTTCATCTACAAAAAACTCTTCTTCAGTCCAATTAGGTAGATACCCCTTCTCAAATGTAGACTTAATATTTGAAATCCGAACTTGAAGTTAGTAGACATGTTAAACTCATATATGAAAGAAGTCACATGCTATATTAGCTTAAAAGTTACGAGTGTCTCCCACGTCCACATTTTGTAGATCCTGGTGCGTTATCCGGCTATTGAATGAATCAGGATATCCTTTCCATTTAACTCCAATTAGGTAGTCCAATTAGGTAGATACCCCTTCTCAAATGTAGACTTAACCTTTGAAATCCGAACTCTGTCACCAACATTAATTTTCTTTTCATTGGAAATGTTTTTCGCTTTCTTATCATACAATCGAAGCCATACATCCATCGCATTATCTGGGGTAACATCAACTGGTTTCATCTTAATGATTCGATGGTAGCTTTCATTGTAATTCTTAACAAATTTCTGCAGCTCACCTACCCAAACATGTGTATTTTTTGCAGTGAAATAGCGCCATATTTTTGTCTTCAGTGTGCAATTGAACCTCTCAACCATGGCAGCTTTATAAGCACTTTTGACACTAAACAATTCCACATTATGACTTTTAAGGAGACTTCGTACATGACAGTTTTCGAATTCCTTCCCTTGATCGGTCTGTATTCCTTGCGGAACACGCCCCTCATCGAAAATGCTCTGAAAAGCCGCTTCAACTTCTGGTCCTCGTTTAGATTTCAGCGCACGTGCCCAAGCATAGTGAGATAAAATATCTATTACGGTTAAGATGTATTTATAGCCATCATTGTACTGTGATATCTGTTGCATGTCAGCCTAGTCCGCTTGCCATTGACTATCTATATTGTTAACAACATATTTTCTCGTTGGAAACCGCTTTCTCGCATTTTTGTGAAGAGTGTAAGTCGGTTGACTCCTTAACCACTTCTTGACTTTCTCTTTTCCCACACCTGCTGCACGAACTAGAACCTCCGGACGACTGAAACTTGCGGGGTGATTTAAGTCGCAATAAATCTTTCTGAGTTTCACTGCTGTACTCATCGTCTTTGTTCTGATTTGCACGCGTATTACTCGCACAGCAACTGCTAACACAATTGATATCAACCTCTATGCCCTCTTCTCCTTTACCTTCGAGCGCAGATTTCAAACAGCAGCAAAACTTTTGTAGCGACATGATACGAGAGAAGCAAAGCTTAATTTATATTTGCCTAATATTTACTATAATCCTTTCTAACACGCATTGAGCGCCTAGTAGCTCTTTTTGGTTGAAGATCATCGGGATCATGAAGCTCTCGCTTGACCGCCATCGTGGGTGTTTTACTTTTTGATCCATCTTGTAAGTGACCCTTGTCCAACTCATTCACAGTCGGTCCTCCAATAATATTGTGTGGCACATTTTGATCAGATAAAATTTTCTGAAAATATGACCACCCTTGTGGTGCACCTAGTTTTAGCCTTACATCTCTGACAGCATATTTCAGAAGGTCATCTATGTGACTATTTCTAATAACATCGCCAGTTGTTTCATCTATTATCTCCCCTCTCTCATTGAACTTCACATGTAGATCAATGAAGTCAAATAATCGCTCAGCGCGCACACGATATGGTCGAGGTGTTGACAAGGTTATAAATCGTCGCAACTTATCACGAATCTGTCGCCTCTCATCAATGTTTTCAGCTGCTAACTGCATTCGTCGATAGGGATCCTTAATCTTCTGAATTTCCATATCCTTTTGTGTTAGTTCCTTAAGTTGATTCGTAATAGGTTGATCTATATTTTTGACTTTTTGTGCACTTTGCAATGTAGTCAATTGTATATACTCCTCTTGAGGAATGACTACCATCTTTGAATACGACATGTTTGTAATAATAATAATAAGGCAGCAAAGTACATTGCTTAAAACTAGCTGTGAACCGAGAAAACTGTCATTGGTTCAACGGAATTAGGTAAGATATTAGTTCGAAATCGAAGTCGTTCCGGAAATTCCTGGGTTAGATCAATAAATAGATATCCATGTGGTTTCTTAGTTACATCTTCATATATTTTTGAAAGTACTTTAGGTTGTTGAGGTAATATCTGTCTACTGAGATGATGTATCTGACTGCTGTCTCTTGGATTTTTAAATATTGACAAATAATGTGTATTCAAACTCCTGATTCTTTGCTCTTTCCCTCCATCAAAAATGTTTTGGGTGATATAGATTATGAAGGCTTCCCTATGATGTGCTGTCTGAATAAACATTTCAGTTACATCTTTCGATGATTTGCTTTCACGCAATAGATCATCTAGCACAATTAAGTCACCTGCTTTGATGTCTTCAGTTGTCGGTAACCCTTGCTTAACATCATAACCTTTCTGGCGAAGTGCAGAATGTAGTTGTGGTTGAAATATACCATAATACCATTTAACTCTTTTAATTTCTTTATTAAACATCTCATTTCTAAATTGTAGTAATTGAGTTACAAAAGTAGTTTTACCGGACTGACTTGGTCCGGCCACACACATTGTGCGATCAGTGAATAGGCGAAAATCTGTCATCCTGAAATTTCAAAAGCTGTAACGACCAACACCCACCAGTTTGCTTAGAATAAAACAAGTCATGTTCCATAACAACTTTATTTACATTTAGGAACTTTCATTTCACATTCACAGCATTTGTGTTTCCTCATCAATGTCAGCATTAAAATAACTTCTCGCGTCAATTTGAGCATCTTGGCGTTTCAATTTCAACTTAACTCTCCCTTCCTTGGATTTCCGTCCCCGCTTTTTGCATTCTTCAACATCCTTCCCATCTTTTGAAGTAGGTTTATCGATGGTGATTAGACACTTATCAATCGGCATTGGCTCATAAACCAACTGCAGAACTTTCATTTGTAACGATGCCACTTTTCCAGTTGAGCCGTGAGCACCAATGTATAGTCCGTTGACGTGTATTAAACCCATGTATCGTCCGCGCTTCAGATCATCACACTCCATTGTATTTCTAAGTAGAGCGAATGCTTGAAAGTGATCGGACAATTCCAAGAATAGGGTATCGAACTCGGGTAATTCCTTATAGCCACTTCCTTCCTCTAACGCCTTCCTCCAATGTAAAGGAGCACTTTCGGGCAACACAACGCATTCCTTCGCCAAAGAGTCGATGGTTTTTAGTATCATCTGCTGCCATTTCGGAAAGGTTACTCGCATTTGTCTCATGTTGCTATATCCAGATGATGACATACCATTACTGTGGAAAAATGGAACTTGAAGGTAGAAACCATCGTCACCATAGCTCAACGTTTGGAAGTAAAAGGTATTTCCAATCCCTTGAACCTTCCTTGTCGGCCGGAATTTAAAGAGATCACGTTCAAATGAGTCGCTCTCCTCTCTAACTATAAACATGTTTTGAGACATAATTCAATGTTGTACTTATTCGGAGCTTTTCAACCGTCAGCGATGAATGATAGCTTGAAAGTGATTAAAGAGTACAAGCGCGTCTCTCTTATATACATATTCACATGAGTCATCAATCAATGATGACGTGTCAATCCATGATTCGTCGTCTACAGCAACACTGCGGCACCTGCTACAACTTTCCCTAGTGGACTGTTGAGTACATTGTAAATGCTGTTTCCAATATCATTCAACATATTCAAAAACCCACCACCTCCTCGCTGAACTAAGTTCCGCCTTTTCATATCACTGCTTCTTGGATTTGAAAATTTTCTAATGCTGTTTAGAGAATCAGTACTCAATAAAGGCTTGTATATTGGGAGACATTTGTGTATTGCAAAAGCCAAATCACGGATGAAATCATCACTTGAGTTTTGAATTAATTTGCACTTAACTTTATTGTTTCGCATGCTGTTTAACTTTCGCAACGCCTTCTTAAACTGACTTGAAGGTCTAAAAGAACCATTCTTCCGAGAAAAAGATGCCTTTCATTTTGCAGTCATTTTTATTGTGTTAAAAGCAAAGCATTTATGAAAATATACATTTTTGCTTAGTTCTATGCAACAAAGTCAAACGGTAACAGATGGTAGGTCGTAGTAATCAACATCACTCAAGGTCTGTGTCGTTGTAGTTATAAGCTGTTCTATATTACACACTAAATCCTTTGATAGAGGACAGCATGAACGGCATGGTTTTGAAGCGAAGACTTTTAAAAGATTAGCATAGTATGCTCTAAACCTTGAATTTACCACCATTTTCCTCATAGTGGCTAAATACGATTATATCATGCAAACAAGTCTTCAATTTCCGTGTTCTCATTTCACAATAGCAACGAGAACTCTGTGGAATAGCTTCCGTCAAACTCAGAGGCTTGAACACTTCATCGAGCCAGGCATTGGTCAATGTCCTCATTAAGAGTTTCTGAAGTTCAATATCATCTTCACAATGGTAGAATGTGACAATATCCTCCATCAGATCTATGAGATCAGCTTTGTAACCAATAACATCATTTGCAGAGTAGAAAATTTTGCTAGTAAACAGATTGTCTTTGTGAATAATTGAAACAGGAATGATCGTGGTAAATGGCATGTTTATTAATGTCTACAATCCTCAACAAGTATGGTTGTAATAGAAGCGTGATACCCTTATATACAAAAGCTGCACAATAGCAAGCAATCACAGACACGCATGATGACTCATCATGAACGATATACAGTAACTGTTAAAATTATTTCTTCATCACAAAGGGGACAAAATGTAGTTTCCAAGGGTATATAGCATGTAGAACACTTGACAAAATGAGAACATGGTAACAAGAGAAGTGATTTTTCCCGTTCAAAACATCTAATGCAGTTCCGCTCAGATAATAATTCAAACGTCTCTGCTTCTAATTTCTTTCTGAAGTCACTTTCATTGATACAACATTTCGATAAATCAATTGAAGGTTTCACTTTTTTATCTCCGTTTCAGAAAGTTCCAATTTCATCCTCCTAATTTCACTCCTGAGGTATGATTTTTATAAATTTTGTTAGATCTGTATTGCTCCATCCTCATTATAAGGACATATAGATAGTAAACAATTATTTCTACTCATTTCAGCATTTGATTGATTTCAAATCACAAGATATATCCTTCTCGCGGATCCGGCGTCGCCAAACTGTAGCGCTCGTCTTCCTTTTAAGCCGATCCTCGAATACCGCGGAGTTCTCACACCACCACGAGCTCCTACTACGTCACCTGTTCCTGCTCTTGCTCCCGCTCCGATCCCTTTTTCTAATCCTGCTCCTACTCCCGATCCGGTCCCTGTTCCTGCTCCCGCTCCATTACCTCTGCGGGAATATAATGTGGACCTTGATGAAACGTTCGAAGGTGATGAGCGACTGGAGGAGAAACTTAAGTTGTGTCAGGAACGACTTCGGATGGCTGAACAGCGGGAGAGCAAGCTCAGGGAGGAAAATAGGGGTTTGATTGTGTCTGTTCGCAATTTGACACAGTCAAACTTGCTACTGTCCTCTTCTGTGGCCCGAGGCAATCGCCAATTCGAACGTGAAACGCTCATGCACATAGTGTATCGTGAAGGTGTCATTTCACGGGTAAGACTGACTCGGATGGAGGATACGTCTGACTGTTGCGAGCAGTGCCATCATGTGAAACTCTCACACAGTGACATGATAAAGTGCCAAAAGTTGTAATTTCTTTTACTTTGACTTTTTAACTTAATGGAAAAAGAAATTGTTACAAGTCCTGTCTTCTTATTTCATCGTAGATTGGAACAAATGTCATTGGCTAGTAATCGTTGTGACGTCATAGGATGATAAAAAATATACATAGTCTGCAAAATTATAATCCTCACCAGTTTAATAAACATGGTTGTCTGTTCTAAATGTGGAAAAACGTTTACTCTTAATGGTAATTTGCTACGCCATGAAAAGTTTTGTAAGTTAGGAAAACCTTATCAGTGTAGGAAGTGTCCATATGAAAAGAAACGGCAGGATAATCTAAAGCGACACAATCTAGTCTGTGATAAGCAACCAAGTAATTGTAATTTAAATTCAAATCCTCGAAGTATCTCAGCTAATGATAGTCAAATACCCGAATCTAGTACTGCTGAATCAACGTCTAGACATATACCAATCAGCGCTTCAAATAATAGTTTGATCTTTATACAATGCTGCTCCCGCTGTGATAAAACGTATAATTCTATAAGCAAATTCCGTCAGCATATGAATATGCATAATACAAATAGTGAGATGAATATTCAAAATAATCATGGAACTGTAAGTCTCGGCGAAATCGCGCTTAACGGTCATGCTCGTGTATACGACATCACACCATCAGCACACACAGTAGATATAACTTCCTTTTGATTAAGTATGCGATCTATATTAGAGAACTTAGTGTCAAACCTTCTAGAAAATTTTCAACTACGTGGTCGTCTGGTAGCACAAATTCGTTATGTGCGATCAAATCCTCAGGAAGATGAAACGTTTCTCGCACACTTTACTTCATCATCCACAAACTATATTTATGACTATGATACATGGTTCCAAGATGTCTTAAATAGTCTCTCAAGTCATATTGAAGCTTTTGCAAATAAGGGTAGCAATTGGGTTATAGATGAAATACTAAATATAGAATTCAATGTTATTACTAGTCCATTACTTTCTGGTGGAGAAGTATTTAATCTACCAAAGAGTCTGAAAGATTCGAAGGCTGTAATTAATGTACATTCAAATGCAAATGACTGTTTCTTGTATTCAGTTCTATCAATGCTACATTAAAATGATGTATCATATTCTAGGAATGAGATAAAATCATATAGTAAATGGACATCTGAACTAAATATGAATGACATCTCTACACCCGTATCAATTAAAGATATTCCTAAGTTTGAGAAAAATAATGACATTAAAATCAACATTCACCTTTACGAAAAAGGACTAAAAGGTGTTTGATATAGCAGCAACTTTATTGGTAAACGAACTGTGAATATACTACTATTTATAAACAATGAACGTGCACACTATTGTGGAATCAAAAAACTATCAAGATTATATAGAAAAATAAATAGAAGATACAAACATTTCTGCGATCGATGTACCCAATCGTTTACATATAAGACAACTTTGGAGCGACATTATCAATTTTGTGTTCGTGGAAAGGCACAGATAGAAAGAATGCCTAAACAACTAGAGGTAAGCACAAGTAGCATGGAATATCAATTAAGTCCTCCTTTAGTTGTTCATGCAGATATAGAGTGCTACATCGATAATAAAGTACACAAACCGGCAGCAGTTGGTGTTTATCATGTTTGGCATAAAGCTCTCCAGTCCAGATTTGAAAACAAATATTATGTCTTCAAAGGAGAGAATTGTATTATGGACTTCTTGGATCACCTAGAAAATATAGCTCAAAACTTATATGATAATCAGCGTGCAGTAAGCCGGCAACCAATGTCTCTATCTTCTGATGAAGAAGAAAAACATAAAAATGTAAAATATTGTAATAAATGTAAAGCTGCATTTAGTGATGATTGCATAAAAGTAAGAGATCACGACCATTTAACAGGAAGATATAGACAAACAATGTGCAGTAAATGCAATCTTCGATTAAAACTAAATAGGCGAGAACTACCCATCTTCTTCCATAATTTTAAGAATTATGATAGTCATATCGTTTGCTATAAAGCAATTGGAAAGAAGAAGTCATGGAAATTGGAAGTAGTAGCAGCAACAGCTGAAAAGTATATAACTCTATCCGCCAGCGTCCCTGTGAACGAATACAAAGGAAAAACAATCTACTTCAAGTTAAAATTCTTAGATTCTTATCAATTTTTAAGTGCATCATTGAGTGAGTTAGCAAGAGGATTGCAAGTTTATGAACATGTAGAAAAACTAAGAAATGAATTTCCCCTGTTAGCAGATGATATTCTTTATCAAAAGGGAGTGTTTCCCTACTGTTATTTCAAAAGTCTAAATGCATTGTTAGAAAAATGTCTGCCACCACAATGTGAATTTTATAATGATCTCACTGGTGAACATTGTTCAGATGAAGAATATGAGCACGCTAGTAATGCGTGGTTTGCTTTTAATTGTAACAATTTTGGTGATTACATGCTTGCATATTTGAAACTGGATGTATTATTACTGGCAGATATTTTTGAAGTTTTTGGTCACTAAGTCACAGTGAAGATGAAGTAGATCCTGTCCATTTCGTTAGCCTTCCACATCTTAGCTTTACTTCAGCTTTAAAGTTGACATCTAATGGTCCTCCACACTACATACAAGATGAAAGTATGTATAATCTCTTCGAAAGGGGAATAAGGGGTGGAATGACTTTTACGAACATTCACAGAGCACGTGCACGCATTTCGGAATTACAAAATAATACAAATGAAAGTCGTCACTTATCTTACAATGATGTCAATAACCTTTACGGTTCTTCGCTCAGTAAGAGTCTACCACATTCAAATTTTAAATGGTTGAGTGATAGTGAAGTAAGCTATTTTCTAAACGAAGAAAATATACAAGCTATCGATGATGATGGTGAAATTGGCTATATTTTTGATTTGAACTTGGAATATCCTGCAAACATACATGATGACACTGCCGATTTCCCATTAGCGCCAGAGATGCAGACCGTAGAGCAAAATATGTTCTCAACTTATATGAAGGATTTACATAGGACAATAAGACCAGACACTAAATTCAGTTCAGCTAAAAAACTCTTGCTTCATCAATTCAATAGGGAAAATTATGTTGTACACTATTCAATATTAACCCTTTCACAGCGGCTAATGTATTGAAAAATTATTCCTTCACATGCGGATGGCTCGCTGTGCGAGTCATAAGAAAATTTTCTCTCAGTGCGCATGGCCTGCTCTACGAGCCATAAGATTCAGCGGGAAAACACGTGTTAAAGTGATAAGATAATGAAGGACGAAATGTTGATAACTTTGGAGAACATTTTTACTTGGGGGCGTATCGGTATCTCTTATCGCAAACATGTCATTGTCATCCAAACGTTGACGCAGAAACCCTTTTATCTCAAACAGTGCATTTGCTAATATTTGGCTAATAAACCTGATTTCTTCAGAACTGATTTTTTTCCAATTGAGATTGTGAGCACTGACTATTATGTACCGCAAACGATATTCACTGGATCGTACTGTAGAATTGATCTGCCTAAACAGTGACGACGAAATGGATAATGTTAGTGAAAACGACTCTGATGATTCAGATCAGTTTTCTGATCTTGATGACTCCGTCCTACCGCAGTTGCCTATGTTGCCGCCCGATCCTTCACCTGTTAATTTTACGTCATTCGCCAAAGCTGATTCTCCATCTATTCTCAGGGATTCCTTCGTGTCCTCCGCTTCCGGCTCAGCTCCCGTTTCTCGCCCGACTTCTGCTCAAATTACCAGTCCGTGGAAATTTGTAGAAGAGGCAAACGATAGTCGCTCGGAGCTCCCAACCTTTCTCGGTGCCTCAGGTCTTCGAACAACATACGAAGAAACAATGCTGTCAAATACAAGTGATGTTGACATTTGCAGAAGTGCTCTCAGTTTTTTTATTACGGATGAATTAATCGAAACACTTGTGCAATTTAAAAATATTCGTGCTCCGATCTATCTTCAAACAGAAACTCTAAAGCCCCATTCTCGCTTTAGAAATTGGACTAATTGCTCTTTCACCGAAATGAAGAAATTCATCGGTATCGTGCTGCTGATGGGCGTCGTGAGGAAGCCTCAACTCACTGACTACTGGAGTACTAATGATTTAATTTGTACTCCCTTCCTTTCACTCCGAATTTTCTCTTACACGAGATCGTTTTCTCTTGATTTTACATTTTATTCGATTCGCAAATTATGAAAATTTCGATGGCGAACAGAATTGTCTTCGTAAGATTCAGCCATTTGTTAACATGATTCGTTCGATTTGTAAGGATGTGTATAGGCCATCTCAGAATGTAACTGTAGACGAGCGCGATGTAACTGTCGCTGTATTTCAAACAATACATACCGGCGAAGAGAAGGCGCTTCGGAATCAAAAGTTATTATTTATGCGAAAGTGACTCTGGTTTTACATTGAACTTTTCATTTCACACTGTAAAAGCAGATCATGATCAGTTTGCCTCCGCTTGTTCTAGTCTCAGTGTATCAGATCGAATCGTTGTTTATCTTTGTGATGAACTATTAGATTTAGGATACACTGTTTGGTGTTAAAATTGGTTCAACAGTGTCAGGTTGGCCAATTATTAATTATCAAGAAGAACGCTTGTAGTCGGCACTATTCGTCCCGCCCATGCTTCAGGAGGCAGTGGTAAATGTAAGAGAGACAAAGTTTTTGCGCTCGGACGACTTGCTTCTATCTAAATTTTGTGATAGAAAGTCGTCTGGACAGAAAATTGTTTTTATGATTGACACAAAAAACAAAGTTGCTCTTTCCGATTGTCAGCGTGTTATAAAAGGTGGAAAGAGAATAATTTTTATAAATAGTAGCCTACTACCATGTCTGAGTATAACAAATTTATGGGAGGAGTTGATCGTGCTGATCAAATTTTACATACTTATGACGCAACTCGAAAATCATACCGCTGGTTCCATAAAGTGTGTATACATCTTATTCAACGAATGCGCCTCAATGCCCACATTGCTCATTCCATTTACGGGGCAAGGAAAATTTTCAAAATTTTTTAATGTCATGTGTTCGCCTCTTTCTGTGTGAAACAGGGGTAGGGAGGCAACCTCTTACCTCGAAATGCATCGTGTGCTTCAAACTCGCATTTTCCATCTAAGTTTCAACCAAGAGGAAATAAAATTCATCCGACTAAAAGATGCCGTGTGTGTTACTCACTTGGTAGGATTAAAAAGCTACTGCATTTTGTGACTCCTGTCCAGGAAAACCGGGTCTTTGCATTACTCCCTGTTTTGGCAATTACCACTCAAAATAAATTTCCTTTCACTTCGCATTTTTACTTTCATGGGGTTTATTGGAATATTTAATCATGTGAATGACGACATGTTAACCATTCAGACGATACACAGAAGCTCAAGAATAACGCGTGCTCCATCACGACTTGAATGTAGCCCTATTTGATTAAATTTAGAGTAGTCAAAATACGTACTTGTACAATTTGTAATCAGTGTGATATAACGTTCAATTCATTGTACGATTTTGGTGGTATCGGAAATACAATGAACATGTACTAAGAGTACTGAGACATAATGAAATTTCTTTATTCATGCAAATATAATAACCAAATAATAAATTCTTGAAGCTCAATCCAGATGTTCAGAGTGAATTAAACCCAATGACAAAAATGAAAAATTCAGAAAATTCTTGTAGCTCTGTCCGCCTTGTTTTCTATGTATAGTTTTAAAATTAAGTACGTATGTTGACTACTTGTATATCGCAGTTGATTACATGCAATAATTTAATAAATGAAACATTATAATTCAATTATAATCATACTTAACTTTCGTAGTTCAGATACATTCATCCAAATCAAAATTATTAGTCAACTATAGCTGACTGCCCACTCGAAAAATTCAAGATGATATACATATAGATCTATTGAGAAATAACTTGGAGAGGAAATAACATTCATCCGACTAAAAGATGCCGTGTGTGTTACTCACTTGGTAGGATTAAAAAAACTACCGTATTTTGTGATACCTGCCCTAGAAAACCGGGACTTTGCATTACTCCATGTTTTGGTAATAAGACAATTAATTATATATAATTTAGCCTACTGTACACGGACATGTGCAAAACTTCGCCTTTAATCAAATTATGCTCCGCATACATTTTGTATTGATGTAGGCCCGCTATATGCATGCACAGTTGCACATATCAAAAACACTAAACATCAACAAATTGAAAAATTAAATGATAGCTTGCTTGTGAAAAATTCCATAATTATAATCCAAACATTGAACACATACAAACGTAGATCACGACAACGCTACTTTATTTTACAAAATTCATCAAAATCATAGAAATTTTGTTTTGATGAAAGTTCAATAAACAGATTTTTTCTATTGCTTCCGAATCACATTTCATATCAATTTCTTGTTTGTTTTCAAGTACTCCTAACGATCTGAGATTTCACACCAAAAGTTGTCAAAGTGTATCTGAATTAACTGAAAGTTGCCCTATTTCAACAACACTATTCAAATTCCTTCGTTGAATAGTGGATATGATATTAGCATCCTCAGTGGTTCTGTATTTGTCTCTCTATAACTGCGTATGATTCCATGATTACACGAATGATGGTAAAAACAGCTGCTGCCCAATTACCCTGCATTCACTATCCCGACAATGTTATTCAGCCCCCAGGTTGAATAGTAGCCTCATGCTTGTAGCAGTGAAGCTGATAGTATAAGCGTCGACACGGTTCCGATAATTAAGGAGTCTTGCGATAACGCACCTAATATAAGTGTTATTGTTGCTAAATGTTAGAAGAGACGTCCAAGAAACAAGAAGTGGAATCAAAACTAACGCTGATTGATATCGTTGCTTACTACAATAGCTACTTTGGAATCAAACCGAATTACTAAGCCGTAAAACAGTTTACTACATCATAAAATCGATGGAATCAATTCACAACTTTACACAGAAAATAAATAGGCATTCAGTGAATACTGTGAATACTATACACGACTGGATTTTATTCTTATTATGAAAATGTCTATGTAATGAATTATCTTACTGAACATTTTAATTTGAGCCTTTAACCTACAGCCCTACATGTACACGTATATTCTCACTTTGCAGTATGGCGACATTTTTGTGAGCACTCTGTACATATTATTTCTGTGCATATTGGTATAATATTTTTTCCGCCATCCTTGCAGTTGACTTCTTCCTTGATTACATTTTAGAAGCGAAGGCGATGATGTTGTTGTCATCGACCACGTTTATCCTTCATTCATACATTCCAACGTTTTGATCACTCATTTGTTACTTTGATATTACAATCGACAAACAACAGGAAACAGGTAAATTCATTAGAGGGAACCTGGTGTGCGACGTGGCTTATCGGTGTCGGAGCCGCCGATTGAGGCGATAGGTGAGCTAAGGAGATAAGAACGCCTCTGTCGTCAGCCCCTCAACACTGCCGCAGAGAATAGAATTTTAAGAAATATTATCTCCGCAACACAGAGAAAGTTTTCATGGCTCGCTCTGCGAGCCATGCCACAGTGAAGGGGTTAAAATTTTATTTATCCATGGGTATGAAAATCACAGAAATTCACAACGGTATAAAGTTCACACAAAAGCCATGGTTGAGAACGTACATTGATATGAATTCACAAAAGAGAGCTCAATCAAGTACCAACTTTGAAAAGTCATTTTATAAGTTGAAAAATAATTCTTTATATGGTAAAACAATGGAAAATGTAAGACGAAGGAGAAAATTCAAATTAGTAAACAGCGTGGAACAATGTCGAAAATTATCAAATCATCCTCTCTATGTACAGCATAAGATATTTGATGAAGATTTAGTTGGTATGGAAATGCATAAACTTTCAATAATGTTGAATAAATTGATTTATGTTGGTCAGGCGGTACTTGACTATAGCAAATTGGAAATGTACCAGTTATACTACAATGATTTGAAAAGATGTTCACTGATAAATAGAACGGCTTTGTGGAGGTGATACCGATAGTTTTTTCCTATGTTTGTACACCTCACCATCTGTCAGCCTGGAGGATGTACTGCTATATTTTGGTGAAAAAATTGACTCTTCAAACTATGACAGTCATCACCGACTATACTCAACTACAAACAGAGCCAGATTAGATTGTTTTAAGGATGAGTGTGCGGGAAAGTTGCTTGAGGAAATGATCTTGCTAAAACCAAAAATGTATTCAATGAAATATCTAGATTCAACTTGTGATAGCATCAAGCGGGCAAAAGGAGTGCAGAGAGCTGCAGTTAATAAATTACATCATAATGATTATAGGACTGTGTACTACAGTGAGAAAGATACAAATGAGGAAATGACAATTATAAATTCAAAAAATCACGTAGTCACTACAAAATCATTTAGAAAGCGAGGACTTTCACTTTGGGAGGATAAGCGCTGTTGGTTAAATAAAAATCTATCTCTACCATATGGACACTATAGTTTAGGTCTTCCCCCACCTTCAAAGAGAAGGAGATGCCCTCCTGCTACAGGTGACGTAGAAGTTTAAGAAATTTAACAAAGTAAACTAACCAATCACTACATTTCTGCCTAGTTATGCTTAATAATATATAGGTAGATTAAATATAAAATAAAATTTCTACATTTTTCCGATGTGTAGAAATAATTACTAAAACATAGGTAGTCCTACTATGAATTGAAGACGTAGCACTCAACATCATTCCGATATGTTGAGATGTAAAATAGCAAGCTTTATGCAAACAAATAAATTTAGGTTTATATTTGAAAACATGCCTCATTACATTAGAACATGGAAATTAAATGACTCACAAAGCATTCACATAACAAATTCTAAGAAAGCAGTCTTTCGTCACTTAATAACAAATAGTGGTGGAAAACATCGTGGCGTTTGCATTAGCCTTGACGCATTATCTTCACTGAAAGACTTCGCTGATCTGATTGACAACCATAAGACACGGATGAAGATTCCGCTCGATCAAAAAGTATGGATAAAGTGTGACTCTACCGTCAAGCTATACGTCTGTTCGCCAAAGAGAGAAGATATTGACTATCGATTTTTCCGTTTCAGTGACGTCACATGGAGAAACTTTACAAAAGAGATACTACCACATATGATTTCATTCATTAAGGATGGAGGACATCAAGCGGATGGACGTCGTGAATCGCATGTTAACTACAAAAGTAAACTCAAAACTCAATCTTCAAGAAATCGAGCGCAACATTCCCAATCGAAAGCAATGGTTATTAATAAAACACAAGATGAAGCCGACAACGAATCTACATCTGGGAAGACCCTCAATGTTAACATGGAGGATACAGAGGAAGGATAAATATGTGACTATCCTATTCTTTCCAAATGGAACAATTCAGTGTGTTGGTGGCTTCACTAATGTTGATCTACAATATCTACATTCTACGTTGGAAAATTTACTTAGAGACTCATTATCTGAATGGGAAGTGAAGACAATGACTGTGCTATGTGAATTGAACTATCTTTATGACTTTCGTAAAGTCACATCATCAAATAATCTCACTTATGAAGTGGAACTATTTCCAGCAGCACAGATGACTAACTGGCACCCATATCATGTTCATGTATTCCATAATGGAAAGATTGTGATAACCGGCATTAAAGACATAAATGATGTTCCTCCCATCCTATGTGATTTGAGAAAAATATTTGTGAAATCTACATTGTAGCTATGTAAATATTTAGAAAAGAACTGTACATTTGTAAATACATATTGAAATGTAAACATGTTTTGCTTTCCCTCTAAACCCAACGATTTGGAACATAAAACAAGGATATTTACATATAAAATAAAACTTAATTACAAAACAGTTTCAATATACTTTGTAAGAATTACATCATTTTTATAGCAGTCTTTCGAAAAAAGTTGTAAAACACTTTTACAGTTATTTTTCAATGGTCTCTCGTTGACGAAATATAGCACATAACCGCCGCACATGAGAGATACATTGCTTTGGAGTGGAAACGATGTAACTTTCTTAATCGTCCAGGAGAACCTATTCATCCATAGTGCAATGTCATGTAAGCGAGGTAGATAAAGAGAGTCAAAATATTCAGCAACTTTATAGCGATTGATGTACACTGCAACCCAATGTTTACCGGGAAGATTGTTGCTGTCCGTATTGATGATAAGCGAACAAGGATAGAAAGGAATTGAATTAGGTAAATTGTCTCTAGAAAAGACATCAGAAATATTGACTTGGAGTAGGGATGAGCATTTCCCATTTTCCTCAAGATTTCGGTGTTGCTTAGGTTACTCATCTCTGATAGCTGACAGTTACGTCTCGCATTCTCGTTATTTCAAATTTGCTATCATAGATAGCATAAATGAGGCAAGTAATTGTTTTCTTCAAAGGTGACTCAAATGACACCTCTAGTCGTAGATTACCTGGCTTTGTAACTCCTACGCTTTCACCGCCTAGATCTGCATCTGCTGTGAGATTGCATATAATGAAGAAGTAACAATTTTTTATACATATCCATTGTAATTCAATTTGAATCATCTGTGTTAAACATGCTCAGTGCAGTTAAAGTAGAACCATATTCACGTGCAAATTTGCCCTCTTTAAAATTAGGCTCATAAGCTTTGCAAGCAACAAATTTTCCATCCTGATAGAGTGCTAGTTTACTAACGTTAAAGTGTTGGAAATTAAATGAATTCTTTTCAAAGCACCAATAAATGACTCATTTTCCACAAATGTGATATACACTGCCTTCGGCATCGCAGTGGGAAAAATATTTGGGTAGGCATGAGAGGATGATCCCGCACCAATTGTGAAGTTTGTTAACACACTGTGATTAACTGGATATATTGCATTGCTTTTCCTCAATCCTGTCGCATGCTCGTTGATGACTGACGGGTTCATTGTTACTCTCCTTACATTGAGCACGGCACTACTTATGTTGATTTGATAGTTTGTAGCTCCAAAAGCCATTAACGCGAACTCAGGATTTGCACGAATAAATTTTGTTTGCATTTTAACCTGTGATAGTAGATATCTAGATTGACGAAGGAAATCAAGATAGACAGGTCCTTTCAAGTATAATTCCTTTGAATCTGCTGTCAATTCCATTCGTTTTTTTAAACCTCCATTTGAAGCCTCATCAAATTTCCCTTGCTGATCATCATACCAGCCGGCAACTTGCAAGTGTGACTGTTTAGCTTGCTTCTGAAATTGCGTCATTGTATTTATGTATGCTCCATAGGGATATGCTCGATCCCCTCCTTCAATCTGTCTGTCATTCAATATTAAATACACATCTGAGAATAGACTGGCAATAGGAAGATTTGTCAATCCCACTTTATCCTTAGTTGAATCAATATTGGTACCATCAGTCTTCTTAATTTGTATACACAATTCTAAATCAATGGATTGGCAGTCAACATAATCTTGAGGATTAGCAGGTATATCACACTGAAGAGGCTGTTGGTTACCATCGATATTTGTTGTGGGGACTATGTCTACAATAGTTGAGGTAATAATGTCAGTTTGATGAGGTGGTGAATCAAAGAAACACAAAGCCGAATTGATACTCTGCATCGTATTAGCTTTACAAATATGTTGTCTTCCTTCGTTTTGACTTGTTTCCAGTCGCTGTGGAATTTCGTTTGCGCTTTCTTGCTTTCACACGACGTCTTGATTTAGAACGTGCTGCTCTGGTGGGCTTTTTACTTCTCGTACGCCTTTGCTTAGTAACTCGGCCTGATCCAACTTGTCTTGACTTCCTACGTTTCTTCCGAACTGCACGCCTCGTCTTTGTTAAATCATCTAATGCGTCTATGGCAGATTGCTGTGCACGCAATTTCATGGATTCACCGATATTCTCCCATTGAAGTGCATCAGCTGCAACATTTGCGCCAAAGTCTAAAGCTCTGTTTCCAACCCACTTCATGAATGGTACGCCATACTTTTTGAGTGTTGGGAGAACCATACGTCTTAGTGCACCGAATATGCCTCCTCCAAATTGTCGTCTACCTCCAGCAAACACGGGATAGCCGCTCTGATAGGATGGACCACTGTAAATGCCTGACATTATGTCCTGTGTGGATAATTATAGATCCTACAATAGCGTAAAGCCTTAATCTCGTGTCCTGATGTGTAGTGTTAAAACAGTAACACCACCAGAGAATGGTACTACTTCACCTGTGTCATCATGAATTGATATATCAATTCTATTGATGACATTTCTGCTCATTGGTACATACATCGTGTTAATAAATTCTCGATTGATTAGTTGCTTCCTTACGGATGAGAGAGGAAATGTGCGCAGAAGTGGGGCCTCAATGTCGCCAACCCTTGTATATTCAATAATGTTACAATAGACGTATAAGTTACTTATATCACGTTCTAGTGATGGGGCTGTATCGCCTATTGATGTGCCTTCATGAATAGTTGGTTTTGAGAATCCCAATGTGGTAGTTAACACGCTATCCAGCTTGATAAGAGAGTTCTTCCCTACCTTTAGAATCATGCGTTTCTTATGTGGATCATAAGAAAAGTGATATTCATCTGCATCAAGGTAATCTACACCAAACTCATTTAACTTTGTACACAATTCAGATGGCGTTTTCAAGCTTTCAATGTTCAAATTAACTCTTTTTACAAGTTCATTGGAAGTGGACAAATCATCACCCAATATGTCTTCGCTGTATACGTAGATATCCCATGAAGCATTTGTTGATGCTTTGAGTTTAGAAGAGGACAATTGAACCTTGAATGTATCATTTAACTCTGTCAACCAAGGTGCGCTTTCAAGGCCCTTAAACATCCCAATCATTTCAGATCCGAATTCAATAACAGCGGAATCAGACTTTTACAATGGTGTCTTTTTAGTAAAAACAATAAATTCTGCCTCCGTTTCAACAGTTAAAAAAGTTACTTTCTCTTTTTTATATTCACAAGTCATTAACGTTTCTGGCACTGATCCTTGAAACTTTCTTGCAAAGTCTTCAACACTTCTAATGACCTCAAATTTATTTTTTACTCGGATGTTCCTTTTTTGCAATGCATACAATGATGGCACAATTCTACATTGAAAATCAGTGACTTTCCTCTCCGAATTCCACCCACGTCCATTGTACCAATACCTTGATGAGAAAGTTGTTCTGGAATACCCAAAAGTATGACTCAAATCCTTACCTAATACAAGAAGAACATGATTCCCTTCCTTCATCAATTTTGTTGACCCCTTTATGACTGGTTTGTAGAATTTATTCAAAGTCAGCTTGAAGAGATCATTTATTCGTTCAAACATTCTACCGATTTCCTTTTCTGTATCTTGCAAGCTCATTGTGGGAACCTTAGAACCAAAAGTTGACGTTGCAAATGCCTTTTGAATTTTAATCATGTTTTGAACAGATGGTAAAGATGTTGAAAAGGGATGTAAAGTTAGATGATGAAAAGCCCATGTACCATGTAGACTATTTTGAAATATGCGAAAGCAATCATCCTTCTCTCGTACTTCTTTATGTAATTCAAAATAGTTGTTCTTTAGCAAACTGATATCGTTGTAATAAGTAATTTCAGTTAGAGCAACTTCATGGGGTCCATGCAGAGTAATTGGATTAGCGAATTCAACAGAGTATAGAGATGGTTTGTTACTTGGGAATATCTTGGGGTTGCTATTGCTTGGAAGAATGATGTTGAAGTTAGTAGACATGTTAAACTCATATATGAAAGAAGTCACATGCTATATTAGCTTAAAAAATACGAGTGTCTCCCACGTCCACATTTTGTAGATCCTGGTGCGTTATCCGGCTATTGAATGAATCAGGATATCCTTTCCATTTAACTCCAATTAGGTAGTCCAATTAGGTAGATACCCCTTCTCAAATGTAGACTTAACCTTTGAAATCCCAACTCTGTCACCAACATTAATTTTCTTTTCATTGGAAATGTTTTTCGCTTTCTTATCATACAATCGAAGCCATACATCCATCGCATTATCTGGGGTAACATCAACTGGTTTCATCTTAATGATTCGATGGTAGCTTTCATTGTAATTCTTAACAAATTTCTGCAGCTCACCTACCCAAACATGTGTATTTTTTGCAGTGAAATAGCGCCATATTTTTGTCTTCAGTGTGCGATTGAACCTCTCAACCATGGCAGCTTTATAAGCACTTTTGACACTAAACAATTCCACATTATGACTTTTAAGGAGACTTCGTACATGACAGTTTTCGAATTCCTTCCCTTGATCGGTCTGTATTCCTTGCGGAACACGCCCCTCATCGAAAATGCTCTGAAAAGCCGCTTCAACTTCTGGTCCTCGTTTAGATTTCAGCGCACGTGCCCAAGCATAGTGAGATAAAATATCTATTACGGTTAAGATGTATTTATAGCCATCATTGTACTGTGATATCTGTTGCATGTCAGCCAAGTCCGCTTGCCATTGACTATCTATATTGTTAACAACATATTTTCTCGTTGGAAACCGCTTTCTCGCATTTTTGTGAAGAGTGTAAGTCGGTTGACTCCTTAACCACTTCTTGACTTTCTCTTTTCCCACACCTGCTGCACGAGCTAGAACCTCCGGACGACTGAAACTTGCGGGGTGATCTAAGTCGTAATAAATCTTTCTGAGTTTCACTGCTGTACTCATCGTCTTTGTTCTGATTTGCACGCGTATTACTCGCACAGCAACTGCTAACACAATTGATATCAACCTCTATGCCCTCTTCTCCTTTACCTTCGAGCGCAGATTTCAAACAGCAGCAAAACTTTTGTAGCGACATGATACGAGAGAAGCAAAGCTTAATTTATATTTGCCTAATATTTACTATAATCCTTTCTAACACGCATTGAGCGCCTAGTAGCTCTTTTTGGTTGAAGATCATCGGGATCATGAAGCTCTCGCTTGACCGCCATCGTGGGTGTTTTACTTTTTGATCCATCTTGTAAGTGACCCTTGTCCAACTCATTCACAGTCGGTCCTCCAATAATATTGTGTGGCACATTTTGATCAGATAAAATTTTCTGAAAATATGACCACCCTTGTGGTGCACCTAGTTTTCGCCTTACATCTCTGACAGCATATTTCAGAAGGTCATCTATGTGACTATTTCTAATAACATCGCCAGTTGTTTCATCTATTATCTCCCCTCTCTCATTGAACTTCACATGTAGATCAATGAAGTCAAATAATCGCTCAGCGCGCACACGATATGGTCGAGGTGTTGACAAGGTTATAAATCGTCGCAACTTATCACGAATCTGTCGCCTCTCATCAATGTTTTCAGCTGCTAACTGCATTCGTCGATAGGGATCCTTAATCTTCTGAATTTCCATATCCTTTTGTGTTAGTTCCTTAAGTTGATTCGTAATAGGTTGATCTATATTTTTGACTTTTTGTGCACTTTGCAATGTAGTCAATTGTATATACTCCTCTTGAGGAATGACTACCATCTTTGAATACGACATGTTTGTAATAATAATAGTAAGGCAACAAAATACATTGCTTAAAACTAGCTGTGAACCGAGAAAACTGTCATTGGTTCAACGGAATTAGGTAAGATATTAGTTCGAAATCGAAGTCGTTCCGGAAATTCCTGGGTTAGATCAATAAATAGATATCCATGTGGTTTCTTAGTTACATCTTCATATATTTTTGAAAGTACTTTAGGTTGTTGAGGTAATATCTGTCTACTGAGATGATGTATCTGACTGCTGTCTCTTGGATTTTTAAATATTGACAAATAATGTGTATTCAAACTCCTGATTCTTTGCTCTTTCCCTCCATCAAAAATGTTTTGGGTGATATAGATTATGAAGGCTTCCCTATGATGTGCTGTCTGAATAAACATTTCAGTTACATCTTTCGATGATTTGCTTTCACGCAATAGATCATCTAGCACAATTAAGTCACCTGCTTTGATGTCTTCAGTTGTCGGTAACCCTTGCTTAACATCATAACCTTTCTGGCGAAGTGCAGAATGTAGTTGTGGTTGAAATATACCATAATACCATTTAACTCTTTTAATTTCTTTATTAAACATCTCATTTCTAAATTGTAGTAATTGAGTTACAAAAGTAGTTTTACCGGACTGACTTGGTCCGGCCACACACATTGTGCGATCAGTGAATAGGCGAAAATCTGTCATCCTGAAATTTCAAAAGCTGTAACGACCAACACCCACCAGTTTGCTTAGAATAAAACAAGTCATGTTCCATAACAACTTTATTTACATTTAGAAACTTTCATTTCACATTCACAGCATTTGTGTTTCCTCATCAATGTCAGCATTAAAATAACTTCTCGCGTCAATTTGAGCATCTTGGCGTTTCAATTTCAACTTAACTCTCCCTTCCTTGGATTTCCGTCCCCGCTTTTTGCATTCTTCAACATCCATCCCATCTTTTGAAGTAGGTTTATCGATGGTGATTAGACACTTATCAATCGGCATTGGCTCATAAACCAACTGTAGAACTTTCATTTGTAACGATGCCACTTTTCCAGTTGAGCCGTGAGCACCAATGTATAGTCCGTTGACGTGTATTAAACCCATGTATCGTCCGCGCTTCAGATCATCACACTCCATTGTATTTCTAAGTAGAGCGAATGCTTGAAAGTGATCGGACAATTCCAAGAATAGGGTATCGAACTCGGGTAATTCCTTATAGCCACTTCCTTCCTGTAACGCCTTCCTCCAATGTGTAGGAGCACTTTCGGGCAACACAACGCATTCCTTCGCCAAAGAGTCGATGGTTTTTAGTATCATCTGCTGCCATTTCGGAAAGGTTACTCGCATTTGTCTCATGTTGCTATATCCAGATGATGACATACCATTACTGTGGAAAAATGGAACTTGAAGGTAGAAACCATCGTCACCATAGCTCAACGTTTGGAAGTAAAAGGTATTTCCAATCCCTTGAACCTTCCTTGTCGGCCGGAATTTAAAGAGATCACGTTCAAATGAGTCGCTCTCCTCTCTAACTATAAACATGTTTTGAGACATAATTCAATGTTGTACTTATTCGGAGCTTTTCAACCGTCAGCGATGAATGATAGCTTGAAAGTGATTAAAGAGTACAAGCGCGTCTCTCTTATATACATATTCACATGAGTCATCAATCAATGATGACGTGTCAATCCATGATTCGTCGTCTACAGCAACACTGCGGCACCTGCTACAACTTTCCCTAGTGGACTGTTGAGTACATTGTAAATGCTGTTTCCAATATCATTCAACATATTCAAAAACCCACCACCTCCTCGCTGAACTAAGTTCCGCCTTTTCATATCACTGCTTCTTGGATTTGAAAATTTTCTAATGCTGTTTAGAGAATCAGTACTCAATAAAGGCTTGTATAATGGGAGGCATTTGTGTATTGCAAAAGCCAAATCACGGATGAAATCATCACTTGAGTTTTGAATTAATTTGCACTTAACTTTATTGTTTCGCATGCTGTTTAACTTTCGCAACGCCTTCTTAAACTGACTTGAAGGTCTAAAAGAACCATTCTTCCGAGAAAAAGATGCCTTTCATTTTGCAGTCATTTTTATTGTGTTAAAAGCAAAGCATTTATGAAAATATACATTTTTGCTTAGTTCTATGCAACAAAGTCAAACGGTAACAGATGGTAGGTTGTAGTCATCAACATCACTCAAGGTCTGTGTCGTTGTAGTTATAAGCTGTTCTATATTACACATTAAATCCTTTGATAGAGGACAGCATGAACAGCATGGTTTTGAAGCGAAGACTTTTAAAAGATTAGCATAGTATGCTCTAAACTTGATTATGTCCCGGTCATCTTGCACTGCCACATTGACGCTCATCGACGGGGGTCCGGTAAACATGTCCACCTTGAATTTACCACCATTTTCCTCATAGTGGCTAAATACGATTATATCATGCAAACAAGTCTTCAATTTCCGTGTTCTCATTTCACAATAGCAACGAGAACTCTGTGGAATAGCTTTCGTCAAACTCAGAGGCTTGAACACTTCAATGTCCTCATTAAGATTTTCTGAATTTCAATATCATCTTCACAATGGTAGAATGTGACAATATCCTCCATCAGATCTATGAGATCAGCTTTGTAACCAATAACATCATTTGCAGAGTAGAAAATTTTGCTAGTAAACAGATTGTCTTTGTGAATAATTGAAACAGGAATGATCGTGGTAAATGGCATGTTTATTAATGTCTACAATCCTCAACAAGTATGGTTGTAATAGAAGCGTGATACCCTTATATACAAAAGCTGCACAATAGCAAGCAATCACAGACACGCATGATGACTCATCATGAACGATATACAGTAACTGTTAAAATTATTTCTTCATCACAAAGGGGACAAAATGTAGTTTCCAAGGGTATATAGCATGTAGAACACTTGACAAAATGAGAACATGGTAACAAGAGAAGTGATTTTTCCCGTTCAAAACATCTAATGCAGTTCCGTTCAGATAATAATTCAAACGTCTCTGCTTCTAATTTCTTTCTGAAGTCACTTTCATTGATACAACATTTCGATAAATCAATTGAAGGTTTCACTTTTTTATCTCCGTTTCAGAAAGTTCCAATTTCATCCTCCTAATTTCAGTGTCTTCATAATGTAGCATTGAGAAATCTTGTATCCAACGACGATCCAAATTAGCATTCATGGTATGCTCATCCAGATCCATTAGTCGTTCAACTAAATCACCAGCTTTGATATTTTCATTTAGATATGTAACAGTTTCTATAGCCTTTAGCGAATAACCAAGGTTTCTTGCAACAATCCATGAAATTGGGAAACTTGTCATCAATATTCACATCAACAAACAACTTTCACTTATTCATAACTTAACCTAGTTATGAAAATCAATACAATTGTCATCAATGGTCACAATTGTCGCATTTGAGCAAGCAGTCTCAAAACAAACATCTGTTTAAGTACCGAAATAGATGTTCGCATCCGTATTCTAATTCACATACTCTAATTCAATTGCGGAACAAGCCGTGCGGATCCCAACACACAAATAAGTGTACCGAATCATTAAGTATGATCTCAATTCGGATATCAATCGGAACGCGGTTCCTATTTACATGTTCCTATCCATATTCGCATCCATTGGCAATTCGGAACATGCTCCTATCCATGTTCGTATCCACTAACAGTGCGTCCGCAATACTAACTACTATCAGTTTATTACTTTTCGAGATTCATTTTCGGAATACAAGTATTTTCTCATCAGAACGTCGTCTAAAAATGGCTACCATGCGACAAAGACGTTTTTCAACGGCGGAGAAAACATTGTCAAAATTAGAATAATTCAAGATCTCATCGGATAATTCGATGATTGGTGTAAGACGGTGACACCCTAATTCGCCAAATAATCGATGAATATCCTGAATCACGATGATGTGACTGACAGTCACAGCGGACCTTCAAACGGACAATGAATTGACGATTTGTTAATCAAATACTTTACATGCAGTACCTCTGAATACTCAGAAATACTCAGAAGGTAATATCAGTCAAAATGAATTTACAGTAGGTAGGATTTTTTCCGTGCGATGATAAGTGGTGACCATCACCTTGATCAATGCAAGTAAATCAGTCAATTTATGTCCCGGAGTTCTATCATCTTTGCTGGCGTCGGAAGTAGTAATCCCATGGCAGGCGCAAGTCCAAAATGCGAAATGCTGACTCATCCCCCCTCTGGAAGGAAGGGAGAGGGCCACGGATGTGCTGGGAGGAATGGGTCCGAGAGGAGGAAACGGGTCCCTACCCCCCCCCCTCTGGAAGGAAGGAAGGAGGAGTGATGAGGCAAGGGGTGGAAACTGGGAAGGATGGAGTGGGGAAAGGGTGGGTTTGGTGGTTTTGGGATGAGAAAGGCTGGAATTCGGCATGAAGGAGGTCTCGGGTTGGAAATTGGAGTTTAGATTTGGAATCTGCGTGAAATTTTGGGTGGGGAAGGAAGGAAGAAGGAGTTTTCCTGTGAGGCAAGGGGTGGAATCTCTGAAAACGGCAGAATTGGAAAAAGGCAGGTTTTGGTGGTTTTGGGATGAGAAAGTCCATTTTTCGGCATGAAGGAGTGCTCAGATGGAAAAACGGAGGCCAGATTCGGACTCTACGTGAAATGTTGGGTCTAGGAACTTCTTCCCAGCGAAATCGGAGAGAAAAAATTTGAGGACGTCCCCCCCCCTCCTGCCAAACTTCCAACTTTGGTGTTAGAAATCGTAGAAAGTCGTGCAATAGCTCGTTTGAAAGCTAAGAGTGAGAAAAATGGAGTGGAAAGCTCAGTTTGGACTAATTTTCTTGGGTTGAGGGAGGAAAATGGCAGGAAAACGTCAGAGTTGGAAAAGGCGGGTGTTGGATGTTTTGGGATGAGAAAAGTCGTTTTTCGACAGGAAAGAGGCCTCGAATGGGAAAACGGAGTGCAAATTCGGACGTTTTGACCAATTTTGGGTCTAGGAACTTCTTCCCAACTCCATCGAAGAGAAAAAGTTCTGACCCCCCTCGGCTAACTTTGCTTCTAGTAGATGGATTTTGTCTTATAGATATTCATTTGAAAGAGGAGAAAAAACTACCAAATGTCGTTTTTTGTCGCGAGTCAATCGGATCAGCCGTTCAAAAGTTAGAGCTGTTACAAGATTTTAGGAATTTGCGAAAAAAAATCCAAAGTGTCAGAGCCAATTAGTATGGAAAAAATTTTGAAAATTTCCAAAGTTCCGAATTACGACCTGGGACCCTTACCAAGACATTTTTCATCAAATTTTACCGACCCCCCTGGGGGGTTATGAGTGAAAAGTGATGAAAAAAGTTTTGGGATAGGTTTCAGGTTGAAATTCGGAAGTTTGGAATTTTTCAAAATTTTCACCACACTGGAGCTCCCACACTTAGGAATTTTTCACTTGTGGTATGTTACATGGCCATGTGCTGAGCCACCCACTTCCCATAGTCACATGAGAATGGTTCAGGTGTCATCTGATTGAGAATTATGAGACAAATCGATTGCAAGTAGCCGCGTGTCACTACGATGAATACTTTCGGAGATAGAGCCATTTTAAGTTTTCTTCTGTGCATATATAAACCGCCGGCAACGTAAGTCTGATCACTTCATCGAAAGACGAGGTAAGCGACGGTCGTCGCTCTGAGCTCCCGAGATCGGGATTTCACATGACTCTATCTTTTGAAGTAGACAAGCTATCTTCTTACTTCAAAGTTTGTGTGATAGAGTTTGATTATGTCTTTACTACTGATAAAATTTTTTTAAAAGTAGTATGAGTAGTATAATGCCGATTTTTTTGAAAATTCTTAATTTTCAGGTTTTTCAAAGTTTTAACATGTAGTCTAAGGTTTTCAAGTATGCTGAGTTCAAATCTGCTATCAGATTTCAAATTTAACTAAGTCTAAAGCAGCTTTGAGGGGCTAGATCCCAGCTACTGATCACTACCTTTGACTCGGCGTTGCTGTTACCACTTCGGGGCAGTGACAATGATGTCTTCAGCTGTAAATAGCGGGTATCGGGGAAGATCTTTCACTTCCCTAGTGATCGATACAAGGCCTTCGGGCTGTCGACGGGATCGAGTGTCACTCACTATACTCAAATCTATAATTCGTCACTAAGTGTAATGATTTAGGAATATCACTGTACTACATGATTCCAAACTTATACAAATTTCATTATGTTACAGTTAGCCATGGTAAACGACAAGAACCGCAAGTTTCATGTGAAAATGTCCGTATGTGGGCGAATCAAGCGCAGTGCGGACGCCAAGACCCATGTCAAGAAGGCGGGCACCGACCTCATGATTATCCTGAGTAGGGTTGGGTGTGTGAAGTGTAGGGTGTTGAAGGGAGTTGAGGATGAGGTGAAGTTTTACCGAGTGCATGCTGATTGTGTTGGAGGTTTGGTGAATGACCAATGATTCACCAAGTTGATTGTTGAAGAGAGGGAGCGAATGTTGAAGATAGAGCGAGACGCCAAGGTGGAGAATGTTGTGGAGAATGATGAGGTGGAGAAAGCTGTTGCTTCGTTGGAGGCTGAGATTCAGCGAAAGAGAGTGTTTGAGAGTGATGATGAGGATGATGTGGATTTAGATAGGGAGCGTGTGAGGAAACGTGTGAGGAAGTTGAGATCTTCTTCCTCGGAGGTGTCCAACATCGTTGCTGAGGGCCCCCGCAGAGCTCATCTTCCCCAAAGGTGAAGGGTGGTGGGATATGCGTGCAGTTGGCGAGGTGGATGAAGGATATGGAAACGAAGCATGTGTCGCAGCAGGCGGCACATGCTTTGTTGGTGAATAAATATGAAAGTTTGAAGAGATGAAAGACGAAGTGGTGAATGAGTTGGATGACTTGAAAAAGAAGGATCTGATGTCTAGGGAAGTAGCGGATGAGAATATCCGAATGAGGCGTGATGTGACAGATTTGAAGAAGAAGACGCGAGAGTTGGGAGAAGAATGATGACTGTGAGAAGAGGGTGAGTGCTGCAGATAGCAGAATGAGAGATGCAGAAGCGAAGTTTGAGGAGATGATGAAGAAGATGACTGTGTTGAGAGCGAGGAATGTTGAGTTGGAGAGGAATGTGGCTCGGCGGGGTGATGAGAGACAGGCGTTTGAGAAGTTGGAGCGCATGAGGGATGACTGGAATCGTTTGAATGAGGATAGGTTGTTTGAGTTTCACATCCCTAATCGGGATAATCATCTGGACGCCAGTCTCCTTTCCCCCTGCCTTCAGTCCCGAGAACGATCCAACGGCTCTGATAAGGGCCACCATGGGTCAAGACATGATAGAACCTCCTCGCGGTTTGCCCTGGGCAGTCTTCAGGCTGGCAAATACTATCATTAAGTTGAATCTGCTATCAGTCAACTTGAACGTTGCAAATGAAGTTCGGTGGAATGCTTCCTTTCGACGGGCGTTCCTGTTCAGGACGGCAGTGAAACCCGTAGCCATGTATACCGCATGGGACATTCGGCAATGGTCAATCTTGTTAAACCTCTGTGCGTCATGTTTGCCAGTGGTTGCCTCTGTCTCAACGTAGTATGCATTCGCGCCAGGGTGACATTTAGCCAAATGTCGAAGGTTACCTTATAAATTCTCCATTGCGTACGTTATGAGAATGAACCACGAGTTCTACTTGTCTCTATCACTGTGACGAATTGATGAATGGAATGAAATGGGAGGACACCCTTGCATGACATGCAACACATCAGACTTCTCTCTTCAGTAGTGAACAAGCTCTTGCCAGTGTCATCAGAAAGTGCATCAAGTTGTAAAAAAGTTTTTTACTGCCACACAGGTTGATGTATAGTTAGAAAGTTTGATCATCGGAGGTTTATTCGCAAGTCTAGTCAGAAAGTGTATCATGTTGTATATAGTTCTACTGCTACACAGGTTGATAAAGTGAAAAAAAGAATCTTCATCTGAATTAGAATCATTCTGATTGGTTGTTGAGGGACTCATTGTTAAATAACTATATAAGTGAAACGATTGCAGCACTTCTGATTCTCATCTATCTCATGATGGAAGGTACATCTCCTGCCTTAGAGATCTTTAACAAACTATTTGAAGTCATTGACGAGTGGGATGAAGACAAGTGTGAGCAAGAGGAGGAGTCCCGCAAGAAAGTCGTCATTGAAAAAGTTGTGTGGACTGATGGTGAATTTACACCAAAAACGACGCGTGTGAGGAAAGTGCCCGACGCTCCCAAGCGCCCAAAACATTTTACAATCTATCCAAATTTAAAAGTGATCCCGCTCAACTTTGAGTGAAAAATAAACCTACATACTGCATGTCTTTGTTTTGCAATGCATTTATCTTGAAATGGAAATAAATGGAGGAATTTAGATATGGGTTAGTGAACACATTTATTATCGGTCTACTTTTCCATCAAAAAGGATGACACTATTAGAGAAGATAGAAAATAATTTTGTATACGTGTGGTGCAAGAGTGACAAGCAGAACTCATGGAAGCAGAACTCAGAATTCTCAGATAACGTTGCTTCACCTAAAATCATGTTTCATATGTTGAATGATTTCTAGTAACTGTGTTAAGTGTCTAGATGATAAGATATCTTATTCTAACAATAGCTCCCAATCGACACTGTGCTTACTCGATGATCCTTTCGAAGCCATGCAGTTTATGTGAAGGAAAAACAACACTGTCATGATACACATTTAATGAAAAGAAATCAAAGCAATACGTTTTGTAATAAGACGGTACATGACGTCTACTAAGTCAAACTCGTCTTGATTGCGGGGCTGACTAGAAGGAGAGAAGAGGTCTAGCCAGCTCCGGAGAGTCTCAATACACCGCTCCATCATCACGTCCTTTGGAGACACACTCAGGAAGGCAGCCCTGATTGTATCACTACTGTCCTCTTCATCGTCGGAAATGATGATGATTTCCTCATTGAACTGCAGCGGCTGGACCTCACCATCGTAAATGGTTTTCACTTGCCTCTTGCGTGGGGCATTGTGCATGAGTAAGGCATAGGTGTTCGGTGGTGTATCCATTTTAATGATATTATGAGGAAATGGTCATTGCACCGCACTTATATAGATTGTCTCTCCCTGCTTCGCGCTCTCTCATTGGACGACAGCCATTTATCAATCACAATGTATCATTCTCATATATAAAGAAGAGTGTTTTGCATTTCACTATCATAGTCATGTCTGACACAGAGGAAACGTTCACACCTCTTGCTAGCTCAACTCCTACGAAGAAGGAAGTTGAGAGAAAGTTTCAACAAAAAGAGGAAGAGAGACAAATGATTGAAGGCTGCAAGCAGCTCACTCTACAAACGGTTGAGAGTGAGCCTTTCATAAACGAGGCTGACTTTCAGGAGTGAAAAGCCTTGATGAGACCAGAGAATGCCCCAAACGGTCTTTATGAGACCACGGCCTTAACGGCCACCTAATCAAGAAAGAAAAGACATTGACTGCGCCACACGCAATATTAGTGATTTGATGTTATCTGACGAAAATGAAGTGCTAAGACAGTACGACCACCAATGAATTGAATAGGATTACCACTGTCATCATGGATACCAAATTTGCAATGGGATAATCGTGATACATTGACTGGAATGTATACCTTGTTCAGGAACTCCCTGTGCATGGTCACACCAAAGTCGCCACTGTCAATAGGAATATATCTTAAAAGGGGAACCATTTGACCACCAACTTGTGTTGAATGGATAAAGTTAGTGTAAATGTAAAAGTGATTGATATTCATATCGAGCAAGGATGTTGAGCCACAGTACTTCTCGTCGTAGAATATGTCACGTTTGAATCCTAAAATCTTTGTTAACTCTTTTGAAATGTGAATGACCGTTTTACCATGTACACTGATACAGAAGGTATTTTCTTTAGGATCATAGTCAAAATGATATGAGTGTAGATTTTATACACCCTTGTTCAAGTATGTACAAACATCATAGCCATTGCTATAATGCTTTGGAGGTATCGGTAACTTTTCATTTGGCTTCCATGTAAGACTGGGACGTAAAACAGGGTCTGTGCGTTTGAAATAAAGGACCATTCGGCAATCGGATTGCTGTTCAGATGTTATTTTCACATTCCCCCATTCATGGTATGACCATAAGACGTCTGTTTTTAAAGAGAGCAAATCACGAAATTTAGAATTGATGTGAACAAATCCAATGTGTGAACGCTCATAATCATTTCGGAAATCAATCCTTGCTTTATTGTGTACTCGACTGATGGACATAGATAATCCATTTATTTCATTTATCTGTTTGATCAAGTCATCAACAGTACCAGATTTAAAAAGCACAAAGCGCTCATGCATGCGATCAAGGGGAAGAAAGGTAATATTAAATTTTTTCTTGTGCCAATTTTGATATTTCTTAATCTGCTTTAATACTTTCATGGACACTTGAGCACTCAAAGGGAAGGCACCGCCTCTTTTTACTCCTGCAAATTTTGCGATAGGTAGAAAGAAACGTGATTTAAGATTCAATATCTTTTGCAGAGGTCCACTCACATAAAATCCATGGGAAATAGTAGTCGGTCTCATGTAGGGTGTAACTATATGTAGATTTGGATCCATCTGCCAAAACAATAGATCCTTTGCCAAATCATTCATAACATTCAAGAGGCGTTGAATTTTCATATAATAGTATGTTTGCTCTAAACGATTACGGAATGATGGGTTTGTAGGTTGTTTCCATTTCAGGGGTGTACAGTAGCATTTTTACTAATGGGTATGTCTGTATCTGCAGTGATAATTAAAGTAGGGCCATTTACAATCTCATCAACAGCTCGCTTTCCCCGACGGGTGTTTACTGTAGGAATAGAATTCCACTCTGCTGCATGTTCATTCAAGTTGTAGGTATGTACTTTATCATTTCGCTCTAGTTTTGGAAAGTACAAGTCTTGATTCGTTGCAGTGCCTAATGTAATCTCTTCATTGGCAATGGTTCTTATATTATTCACATAGCTCAAATCTTGCAGGGCCACTTCCCAATCACCATGTAAGTCAATCGGCTGTGTTGAATCAGTCTCAAACTCGGCAGCTGTATTTTCATATCGCTCAGGTTGAGCATTACTGGGAAACACTGCTGTAAACTCCATGTTAAAGTATCAACATAAAGCGTCGTTTGCTTAGGTGTTATGTCGCATGACATAACGAACTGCTGCTTTCAATCTGTTCACAGTAGGCACTTTCTGTCGTTCTAGGAATTTGGTTAAGAGTGATTGCCCTTTCACATAATGCACTCCCCTAAGTATGCTTGTACCGCCGTCTTTCATATTGCCATAGTTGATACAACCAAATATGACTTGATATCTTGGTCTTCTACGTTTAAAATCTGCAAGAGTATGAAATATTTCGCGTTTTATTGATGAGCTCACACGGCAGCTATTTTTTAATTCCATTGCAATTCGACGTACAGGATTGATCAAATCGATGCCGCCTACAGGCGATCGCTTAAAGCCATAATCTGTTAACACCATTTCCCACGCATGACCCATTCGCTGACGTAAAATCTGAAGTTTATAAGCATGATTTTGCCGAGGATCGGCTATGCCGGAAAGAATTACATCTTCAATAGGTCTTGTTGCATGAATAGGTGATTTGATGAGACGAACTGCATCATCTAGTCCTTGTCCCGCTAATGTCACTATTGAAAATGATAATAGGAAGATGAATCTCAACATGGCTTCATCCATTTCTTATGAATGCTTTGCTTAAACGAGAAGACTAAGCAAACGTTTTGCTATGTCTAAAACTAACCATGATTGCCAAGCTCTCTTCTCAGTGTCACGTTACATGGAAGGCTCGACGCATTACCTTTTACGATACTCATCGACACGTTAAAATAAGTTTATCACCTTTTCAAATGGATAATCTCTACGATGCTTTACATATCATGCATCATCCAATGTATTATATCCCTCTAGGTGGACGTCTATTCATTATTCGACGAGATTTCATTGCTGTTCATGATCAATATGGTGTCATACATTTTACATCCTCAAGTTGGAACAAGTATAGAGAACGTATACATCCTCGCATAATGACTTACCTTCAACAAACCAACACTCGTAAGAATGAGTGTGGCAAGTGAACAATGTCTTCTTATCTCTACCTATTCATGTTTGATGACTATATACAACCTATTCAATCACATCATCTACTTTTCCATTAAAGTGTAATAAAGAAAACAAATTTTAATCGTACATATTTATTGAAGGCTTTTATAAAAGTTACGAATGCGCTTTTCATTGACGAGGGTATCATGTGAAAAATGTTTACAAATGTCATGTAAAGAGTCATAATGTAGTCGTTGCATTGCAAAGTAGAGGGCATAGGCTCTACATGTTGAAGACAAGGGATGTTGATAGGCCAAGGCATTGCGAATCCATTTTCGCGAATGTCGGTTCATGAAGCGTGTGACATAATCACAGTTTGGTAAGGCCAATGAATAAAAGATTTCACCGCAATAGTTTTTATCAATAAACAAAACTTTCCAGTGTTTGCCGGGTAAGTGTGTTGTATCAGTATTCATGATAATGAATGAGGGTGGTTTTGGTAAAACTGTGGGCATATTATTAATGGAAAATACACCTCGAAACGCTGCAACATTGCGTTCATCACCATGTTCTTGAACGACTCTCTCTAGCTCTGCATCAGATAACCAACTCATTAACTTGTATAAGAAGCGGAAACGTCACGTTGTTTGTTAATTCGAATGGTGGCAGCATAGATGAGTACATTGACTGTTTTCGTCAAATCTTTTTCAAAGAAGAATTCTAGTTAAAACCCTTCGTGGCAGTGCCCGGACGATAAGAAGCACCTGCTTCATTGTTTGCTGTCAAATCAAATGCATAAAGTGATAAATGCATAAAGCACATTTAGAAAATTCATCATAGGTCAAACCATTGGTGTCATCAGTATTCCAGTATTTAAAGGTCTCCATAGTATTTTGATATGAGCGAGAATAATGTCCATTAGCAAAGTCTGGGCAAATAGGAGTACCAGGAACGCAATCAGTATCGCGATACAATCCGATTTGATTTAAACCAAAGTGTTCAAAGTTGAGGGGATTATTTGATATATTACCATTGTATGCATCATTTGTAATCAATCCCACAATGATCATTTTTGGTGATTGTATAGGAAACAAACTATCTTTAACAAAGCCCTTTTGCGCACGAGGAATGGTGAAACTATGGATCTCAGTATGATTTACATCATAAAGAGCATCATACTTCTTCAATCCCATCTCCTGATCATTAATCACCGAAGGATTCACTGTCATTCGTCGCACATAAAGTCTAACACTTTCAGACACAATCTTAAATTCAGTCTTTGCTGCATAAGAATTCAATACAAAGTTAGGATCGTTCAGCAAGAGATGAACTCGCATGTCTACTTTTGACATTAAGAAACGTGATTGACGGAAAAGTCCAAATATAGGGGACCATATAATTCACACACCCTACTTTCTGCAGTCCACTTTTCACGAGTGACAAATCCCTTGTTTTTGTCACTATCAAATTTACCTTCAACCCGAGTTTCACCAATGGTCAATGATACATCCTTGAAGAGCGTTGCTAATGCCAAGTTATTCACGGCTACTTTGTCCTTGTCGTCAAGGTTTGTGCCGTCCTTATTTACTATCTTAAACTTAACATGTAGATTGATGTCATTTACATCGATGTACTCAGCATCATTTCTTGGTATTAAAAACTCAATGACACTACCAGAATCGATACTTGTCTGTGGATAACGAATGGATACATAATTTCTAATGATATCCGTCTGTATAGGTGTTCTGTCAAATAAGCAAAGGGATGAGGTTTTACATTCCATATTTAAAACAATCCACATCGTCTGCGTTTGCTAGGAGGGACACGAGATGCTCTTCGCTTACGTTTCCCTGAAGTAGAGAGTGGATTGATATGACTGATGACAGACCTGATACCAGCCTTACCGACATTCTTCAAACGCTGTATTCCATGACGCTTTAACGATTCACGAATCGGCAATCTTCCTGAGAGTGCATAAATTACTACATCTGCTGCTAATCCTACAGCTTCCTTTAAAGCTGATTTTCCCACATTTGCGATAGTGGGGAGCATCATACTTTTGACAGCACCCAATAGACCACCCCCTTTTTGACGTCTCGATCCAGCATAAACGGGAAAGCCAGCTCCATGACTAGCATAGGAGGGGGCAGAATAAAACGTAGCAGTTTGATCCATAGGTATTTATTTATTTATATTTACACAATTCATTACTTTGCTCAGGAACGTTGACTAACACGATAAAGGTCAGAATGACGAATCCAACTGTTCATTGAATTTGGATAGCCAGCCCATTTCACCAGGCTCCACTTTTCCCCTTGTCGCATTTGGTGACGAAGCATCTTTTCAACCATGTAGTCATCATCTTCTTTGGTGATGGGCGTTATCTCATGACGATGAAAACTCCCTTCAATCTCTTCACCATGATAATCACGAAGCTTGTAGGTAGTGGGCTTGAATTTCTTGTTAATTTCAGAGACAGTAAATATTTCTTCCGTCCGATTGGGAAAATATCCTTTCGCAAACACGCTTTTCACCTTGGAAATGCGAACTTTGTCACCAACCTGAATGTCACGTTTACCTTGTGATGGTTGCTTGCGTTTAACATTGATTTCACGGATTGTATCCACTATGTCTGGAGTTATGTCAGCAGGTTTGTGACCAATCATACGATGAACAGAATGATTGTAAGCGTGTACAGTATCTTGTAATACATCTGTCCACTTTTGTGTTACTTTTGCAGTGGAATAGCGCCATAGGCGAGTTTTCAGTGTACGGTTAAAGCGCTCGACCACTGCGGCCTTGTATGCACTTTTCACACTAAACAGCTCAATGTTGTGTTCGCGAAATAAAGCACGCACATGTCTGTTTTCAAACTCTTTCCCTTGATCAGTCTGAATACGTGTGGGAATGCGTCCTTCACTGAAAATATTTTGGAAAGCCTCGGTCACTTCTTCACCACGCTTTGTCTTGAGTAGTTGAACACAAGCATAACGAGAAAATAAGTCAATGACAGTTAGGAGAAAGCGATAGCCTTTATTCGTTTTAGCTAATAAAGAAACATCAGCCAAATCTGCTTGCCACTGTTCATCAATATCACGAACGATATAAGAACGGGTAGGATAACGTTTTCGAGCTTGTGTGTGCAATGTATATGCAGGTTGAGCTTTTAACCATCTCTTCACTTGTTTCTGTGAATAACCACTTGCTTGTGGCAACTTTTTCACTGAAGCATAACCTGCATAATGCTTTGGGTTATAGTAAATTGATTTCAGATGTTTATCCATCGTCTATTAAGAGGGATTGTTTATTTGCCTCAAAGTATCAGTCTTTTTCTCCGCTAGGGTTTGCATTTGTGTTTGAGTCCTGCTTTTGCTAGTTTTTTGAGCCGTCTTGTATGAATCACTTTTACAACATGTACTTAAGCAGTTCAATGACACATGAATGTTTGGTAACTCTGAACATGGGATGCAACATAGCTTCTTCATTAAAAGTCTGTGATAAAATCAAATGATGGATAGCGTGTTGAGGGTTTTGGTATACGCTTCGGTAACTTCTCGGGTGTTTTCAAAGTTTGCTTGATTCTCTTTTTAGGTCTCTCTACACTTTGCAACTTTCTCTTTCTCGGTGTAGATACATTTTCCATTTCCTCTAGGGTATCACGTCCAAGAATTGCCTTTGGAACATTGAATTTCTTCATACTTTTTAAAAAGAACTCCCATCCTGTAGGTGTAAAGTGACGACGACGATCACGAACAGCATGATCAATTAAATCTTTCACTCTTGAGTCCCTAATGACTGCACCATCATTATCTACCACTTCACCTCGTTGTGTGATTTTCAAGTTGGGTTCGAGACTTCGATATAAGCTCAGTGCGCGATTGCGATAGGGTTTGGGTGAACCAAACGAAAGATCACTGCGAATTTTTTCTTTCAATTGTTTCATTTCTTCTAAGGTAGAACTGTGCTTTATCAAACGATCATATGGATTTTTACTTTGTACAGCTTCTTGTTCATATTGCTGATTAAGTTGTTACACATGATTTGCCCAAGGTTGATGAACACTCTGCATTGTAGTCAGATGTATATATTCTTCTTGTGGAATAGCAATCATGCGTTGAAATTCGCTCATAACAATTTATATATGATCATGAGTTTCTCAAAGAGATGACTGCGTAAGCGATGATCCTCAGGACACTCCTGGGTAAAGTCCAAAAATAAATAATTATAGGGTTTTCCGTAGCAGCCTCAAATACTTCAATCAATGCTTTTGACTTGCGAGGAAGAACTTGTCGAGATAGGAATTCAACTTGACTTTTATCGCGAGGATTTTTAAAGATGATGTAGTAATGCGTGCTTAGACTTCGAGTCCGTGCTTCCTTTCCACTTGGAAAAAGATTTTGCATAATAAAAATGATAAAACATGGTTTGTGATGAGCAGCCTTGGTAAACATAGCAGTTACTTCTTGTGAGTTCTTACTCTCATTAAGTAAATCATTAAGAATAATAATATCAAAGGGTTGAATATCAGCAGTGCTGATAATCCCCGGTTTAACCAAGTAACCCTTACCAACCAATTCACGATGTAAGTTATGTTGATGAATTCCATAGCACCAAACAACGCGATTAGGTATGCAGTCAAAAATCTCATTACGACTCTCCAACAATTGTAGTGTTAAATGTGTCTTCCCACTATGAGAGGGTCCTACGATACACATAGTGCGATTACAGCGTAAACGGAAATCCATGTTGATTTTAATGAAAAGTCATACCATTTAACATAGTATCTATCCATTAATGGCTTTATTTGCGAGAGGACCAGCTAAACCTCCCAAAGCAGGACCGGCAGCTGCCATGATGATAGGCGCTAAGAGTGGTAAGAAGCCACCACGTTGTGATAATAGTTTGCGCTTTGTAGGAATTGATGTTTTTGGATTGCTCAAGGTACGAAGAACTTTACCATGACTGGCAATTGCATTGGCCTTTTTGCTATTTAATGTCATATAACGCACTTTTTGTATTTCCGCACACATTTTACGAATGAAAGCATTGTTTGCCAGCTTCATTGCCTCACATCGATGAGATGGCTTTAATTTTAATAAGCGACGAAGGGTGAGACAGAATTTTTGGTTTGCATTTAATTGACACTTTTGTCTGCGTGAACGGTGAGATGAACGACGTCTAGCCATTTTTACAGAAGGATGTTAGAGTGTTCTTTGCTTAAACACGACAGCAGCGTCGAAACATCACCGTCGTAAACGCAATGAAATAGAGGAAGACATTGAGTACAGAACTAGTAAAAAGCAATACACTGAGAACAGCCACAGTACCAGTAAGATAGTCAGAAGCAGATACATGTGTGGGTGGCTTTAATGTATCATTCAGTGAGGTACTATAGTTCAATGGAAACAGTTCAGCTGTGTCGTTTGCTGATATGTTATGAGCCAGACATGAACAATCTGTTTGTACGACGATGTTTGTAAAGTTTAATGCCTTTGCATTAATTGTGCTTAAGTGGAAAAGGCTTCCCATAAGCAACGTGTAGAATACATAACTCCAAGCAAGGTAATGAAAAAAGACCATGATGTAACAGTGATGAAAGTGTATTTGTAAACTGATTTGGTTTAAAATTATAAGATAGCACATAGTCAACATCTTCACAGTTTGCGTGAATGATGATTGCATTACTCAAACGATGTATCATCTCTCTACAATCACTGGATGATAATAGTTTTTCCAACACAAGAATCCACTGCTCGTATAATCATGCTTTCTCTTTTCAATGAGACGGTGATACAATGGTGTCATGGTCATAGATGACTGTTTTATATTCGACTAGGATTGCATCAACATCATTTATATACATTGACTGTTGAAATTATTTCTTGATTACAGATGGGACACAACATAGTTTCCAAAGGTTCATAGCACGTAGAACACATAACAGAATGACAACATGGCAAAAAGAGAAGGGACCGCTCCCTTTTAAAACACTCAACGCAGTTCCGTTCGCATAATAATTCAAACGTCTCTTCTTCCAGTTTCTTTCTAAAGTCACTTTTATTGGTAGAGTTACTTGACAAATCAGTTGCAAATGTCACTTTTTTCTTTTTCACTCCAGATCGCACCAATTTCATCCCATTTTCACTATCATTACATTGCAGCATGGAAAAATCCTCTATCCATCTTCGATCCAAATGAGGATTCATAGCATGCTCATCTAGATCCATTAGTCTTTCAACTAAAGCGCCAGCTTTAATATTTTCATTTACATTTGTAACACTTTCTGTAGCCTTCAACGAATAGCCAAGCTCTCTTGCTACAGACCATGAAGTTGGGAAACGAATGCAACTTTTCATCTTCAAATAATTTCAAATGATGATGAGTGTCAAGAATGGCTTGATATGACTTGTACACCTTTGACAGTATTGATGACTCTGTGTAATCTAATACTTTACTTTCACAAACATGAGTTGCAGTAAAAACTATTTGACTACACTAACGCTTACATTTCATGACACTTGTGTTTCATAAAACGTCATGATCAAACTTTCTAACTATACATCAACCTGTGTTGTAGTAAAACTTTTGTACAGCATGATAAACTTTACTTTCATTTCATCAATTTTTCACCCATCCTCTGAGTTATACGGGCTTGGAATCGCCATGAAAGCAAATGACTTTCAGGCCTCATTATGGGTAGCCTCGTAAAGGCTCATGGATCATTCACGGAAAAAGGCAATGAAGCAGTGTGTATGTCTTCATGTTTTAAAGAAAGGATGCTGTTCACTCATATTTTTATTTAGGTCCAAACCATCTTCCCTCTTTTAGCATGTTGGATTGTCTTTGATGACTAACTATTGTTGCTTTCTTCACATAGTCAATCGTTTCTAGACAATCGGCAATCTTCCTTGGATCAGCTGTCTTGTTTACCATGGAGTAGTACCTTTCTGACAACTCCATGATTGTGTTCTTTTCTTTCTTTTGACGAATCATTAATTCAGCTTCTGTCTCACTCATGATACAGGATCACTACACTGTAACAATGCTCAGTGAAAAGTGAATTTCTATAAAGTGCTACCTCGTTATATCTTGTCGTAGGAAACCTGAGTCCTGGATGGTGAACTTTAGGACTTGTGATGTGTTTCATTAACTTTCAGACTACATTATCATTTCATAAACTTGTGTTTCATAAAACAACATCATGATACACTTTCTGACTATGTTCACGAATAAAACTTGAATGATCAAACTTTCTAACTATACATCAACCTGTGTGGCAGTAAAAAACTTTTGAACAACTTGATGCACTTTCTGATGACACTCGCAAGAGCTTGTTCACTAGCGAAGAGAGAAGTCTGTGAGGTGTTGCATGTGGTGCAAGTGTGGCCTCCCGTTTCATTCCATTTCATCATTTTTCTTCCCCTCTGCATTCCATATCCGAAGATATGTGGCGGGCTTGGGACCGCTTTAGCCGCATTAGAAGGTAGCCCTTAAGAGGGCTCATGGGACGTTCCCGACGAAAGGTGGTGAAAGAATGTGTTGTATGTATGAAAGTTGATCTTATGTTTATAAAAAAGACTATCATCTAACTTGGGTGGGACTGGGCGATCCTGCTGAGAGAGTCTTTAACTCTCTCTATGGCAGCAGCATCAACCTCTACTGCTACTAACTGACTACTTGGGGGTGGTATACCGCCCCACTGAGTCCTATCATCATCATCATCGCCGTAATCAGATGTGCCTATGCGAGCAAGATTGTTAAAAATCATTTCTCGCTTTTCAGCCCGCTGAAACTCTTGAAATAGATTTCTCGGCTTCAACCGAGGCTTTTCAGGAGGGCTGACCAGCGTGTTTGGCGTCTGCATGATTGAAATGAAATTAAATGAGAGTCGGTGGTTTATATACCCGGCCCAGCGAGCACAAAGCCATGATTCAGACTTTCCCTATTTGGCCATGCTTTTGACTTGACAACGACGGTTTTACCATGTATGGACATCGGCAGTCACCATGCTTTCAGTAACCAACTCCCAACACAAAGACGGGTTCCCCTATGACGCGAAAAGGTTTGACGTCAATGCCTGCAGTAACCGCCCCATTTTTACCGAGTTACAATGACAAACGATAGACGTTGCCAACCCTGAGTTACTGAGGCCAGACGAAGAAGGGCTGATAGCAAGCCAGCAACTGTTTGGGTGTTAAGCTCTTGAATCCGTTACAGGCATTACTCAGAGGGGATCTTATCCCAGCTCCAAGGCCTCGACCCACAAATCCAACCTCGGACGGACAGAGCGTGCGTCATGTCACTGTGTTGGTATCCGGGCCCCGATTTTGACATAAAAATCGGTGGAGTTATTTACAAGAGGAAACATCCCAAGTCGTTGCTTTGATCAGCTTGATAGCAAGCGGTAGAGAGCTTGATTCACAAGCGTTTTGCAATGGAGATGTTTAGAGGCCACCCATGACAAGATAGCTAAGACTCAACCGATTGGCGTTCAAAGTGCTACGTTGAGAACTGTGTCAAATGCCCAACATGAGACATGAGTTGCCCCAGCGGTTTCGGTCTAAAATATGACACACTCCCTTGCCACACTTATCACTACGGCATCATCCGCCGTCCCGAAGGAACACCCTGTCAGTGGAATATTACAGCAAAAGTATCCGTGTCTTGCTCGGTTTCAGTGAAAAGCTGCTTGTAACATGAGAAGACTGGCTCAGACATCATTAAAAATCCTTTCATTGACTTCAGCAGGGTTGAAAACCCCGAAAACCTCCAAAACTAGTGAATTTAAATGTTTCAACTTTTTAGCACTACTTATGAAATTTTATAAGTAGTCTATCACTTAGGGCAGGTCAATAGCGACCGAACCTTTTTTGAATCAAGTCAAACGGACTTGTAGAAGCAAAGTTACAAGCCTTTAAAAGTTTGGAGTTTTTTATTGCCTTGAGACGAAGGCCATCTCCTGGCGAACCTCTAAGTCTGACGCCTTAGCTGACTTCAGCAATGAAATTTTCTAAGTCGGTTTCTTACAGAAACCCGGAATTTGGAATGTCCGAAGCCATCATCGAAGCTCAGAGAGACGACCTACCATTGACAGTCGCTCTCCTCGAAATGAAAAGTCTCTGTCGGTTCCCCGCTTATATACATGTAGTTTGTGGCGGTCAGCTGATGACGTAATACCCATCATCCAAACACTAAAAATCCGTCTATCTCCGGTTCTAGTGCTCCGATTGAGCTGGAAATTCACCATCCCCATGTAGAATTTGACGCTGAATCTGAATCTGGCCTCCACTTTCCCATCCGATGCTTCGCTTTGGCTCTACAGCCCACAGCCATCGTAAAAATTCTAACTCGGTCGTTTTTCGGAAAAATGTTGAAAAATTTTTTCTCTCTGATGGCTTTCAAACTTACCATGGCGATGCAGAATTTGACGCTGATTCCGAATCTGAAATATGTTTTGATCTCCGATGCTTCGTTTTGGCTCTACAGCCCACAGCCATCGTAAAAATTCTAACTCTGTCGTTTTTCGGAAAAATGTTGAAAAATTTTTTCTCTCTGATGGCTTTCAAACTTACCATGGCGATGCAGAATTTGACGCTGATTCCGAATCTGAAATCCGTTTTGCTCTCCGATGCTTCGTTTTGAGGCTACAGCCCAAAACGTCCAAAATTCTAACTCTGTCGTTTTTCGCCAATCTCCCAAATCTTAAATGTCGTCTCGCATCTAAACGAAGGCAGGTAGGAACACGCCGGGTCTTCAACTGCATTGTCTCATTCTCAGCTTTCAAATGAGCTATTGCACGACTTTCTACCATCTCTACAACCAAAGTTGGAAGATAGCTGCCGAGGGGGGGTCAGAACTTTTTCTCTTCGATGGAGTTGGGAAGAAGTTCCTAGACCCAAAATTGGTCAAAACGTCCGAATTTGCACTCCGTTTTCCCATTCGAGGCCTCTTTCCTGTCGAAAAACGACTTTTCTCATCCCAAAACATTCAACACCCGCCTTTTCCAATTCTGACGTTTTCCTGCCATTTTCCTCCCTCAACCCAAGAAAATTAGTCCAAACTGAGCTTTCCACTCCATTTTTCTCACTCTTAGCTTTCAAACGAGCTATTGCACGACTTTCTACGATTTCTAACACCAAAGTTGGAAGTTTGGCAGGAGGGGGGGGGACGTCCTCAAATTTTTTCTCTCCGATTTCGCTGGGAAGAAGTTCCTAGACCCAACATTTCACGTAGAGTCCGAATCTGGCCTCCGTTTTTCCATCTGAGCACTCCTTCATGCCGAAAAATGGACTTTCTCATCCCAAAACCACCAAAACCTGCCTTTTTCCAACTCTGCCGTTTTCAGAGATTCCACCCCTTGCCTCCCAGGAAAACTCCTCCTGCCTTCATTCCCCACCCAAAATTTCACACAGATTCCAAATCTAAACTCCAATTTCCAATCCGAGACCTCCTTCATGCCGAATTCCAGCCTTTCTCATCCCAAAACCACCAAAACCCACCCTTTCCCCACTCCATCCTTCCCAGTTTCCACCCCTTGCCTCATCACTCCTCCTTCCTTCCTTCCAGAGGGGGGGTAGGGACCCGTTTCCTCCTCTCGGACCCATTCCTCCCAGCACATCCTTGGCCCTCTCCCTTCCTTCCAGAGGGGGGGATGAGTCAGCATTTCGCATTTTGGACTTGCGCCTGCCATGGGATTACTACTGTCGGAGTCGGAGTCCTATCAAATGATAAGACTCCGGACTATAACTAGACCCGAAATATAATGCAAACAAATTATTTATCCTCGTGCATAGCTGTCACTGTCTTCATGTCAACCTCCTCAAGTCAAACAAAAGTACAGAGAATCTGCTGCTTGAAAAGCTTGTAACAGTTGAAGGAATGAACTGTGATAGTGAAAAAAGGATTGTCTTTTCACTCGGCGATTTCATAGAGAAGACAAGCCTTCCTAGGCTCGATCACACGCACCAAAGGTCACATCGGAGGCAAAAGTAAAATTAGTTTGCTTGAGAACATTACCTCTGACCCAAAACGTTAATCTTGTGTGATGCCTCCTCCAAAGCGCATATCAAAAGCGAAAGTGAAATCATATTTTTTGGAGAAGGATGGGGGATCTTCCTGCCGGATTTATACCAAAACGTCGCAGTTCCGATTTAGTCGCATCCGTTTTGGTCGCACTTCCGAATTCGTCGCATCCGATTTCGTCGCAAAAGATCGCAGAAGAAAAAAGGTCGCATCCGAAAACGTCGTATCCGAATTCGTCGGATCAAACGGGTAAGAGTACAAACGTTGTATAGTACTAATTTCTTAAAACTAGTCTAGGACGTCTGGTTCGTATGAAAACCCATATTCTTAAACAGTCCGAGAAGTTCGGTTATTGTCAGTCACTGTCAAAATATTATGCGTGTAGTTATTATCAAGGATTTTCTGAATATTTATTAGCCTGTTGAATTCATGCTTCCGAAAATTGTCAAAATCGATGTACATGTATGTAGGTAAGTGTATTGTGGAAATTCAGCAATCTTGCTACTACGAAGTTACCAGCAAATGAAAATTAATCTCAGTATTTCGGCTTGCCTTTTTGGGTTTTGCTTAATCTTATCTCTACATTTGTCTTATCTATCATTGAATTTCTTATTGAAAAATAATAGTTCTTGCTCTCCAGACAGAAATGATTCAAGTGATGAAGCTTGATTTTGATATAAATCAAGATCACTATATCACCGTTTGTTACTAATCTATTGAAGGATGTTGGTTTTAACTTTCTTGTATATCATGTATATCTCCTTTATTTTCAATAATGTGATTAATTATATTTAACACATAGAAAGCCATACTGAAGCTAAAGGGTGGCTATGACGACTTTTATAGAAGTAACATAGATCAACTGCGACCAAATCGGAATCCTATTACGACGAAAACGGACATGCGACGTTTTCGGACGCGGCCTTATCGGATGCGACGAAATTGGAATTGCGAAGTTTTCGCACAATCCGTTCCTGCCTACAGAGTCTGGAGAAAAACCGTGTGAAGCACTCATCAATAAGATGGGAGGATCCGAGTCGCATACATCCAACTGAAAGCGACATTTGATGAACTTTCATCGAAAATTATTGATAATAGATACAGCAATGATTACTAAATATAGGTTCAGGTAAGCCTATGATGTATGATGTAAAAATGAAGTAATGTTTTTAAAGAGGCTAGGCTACATATGCTGGCCACCCGGAGTCGGAGTCGGGGTCGGAGTTCTATCAAAATGATAGGACTCCGCATCCCTGCTTTCCACATTACAGCACAAATTAATCAATTAATTGATAGCAACTATTCTATCACATTTGATGTTATTCAAGCATGTAATAGTGACTTTTTTATAACAGCAAAGCAATTAATTTTTGGCAATCCTTAACCTGAAGACGTTCTATGCCAAGAATTTTGGCTCTAGACTTAGCACTACTTCTCACTTAATTAAAGAACACAGAAATGTGATGGCACTTTACTGTTGTGTTGTTTTCATTGATTTGCATGTGCTTTCTTTGACCCTTCCAGACAAGAAAAGGAGCTGGGCTGAGCTCGATAGACGCGCAGATGCGTAGTAGCCACAGCGTTTACATCATTCTGTGACTATCTCATTTTTGGCCTCGCTCCAGAAACATGTTCTGGCCGGCGGACGATATCGACTGCGGGTGAAATAATAGGACTCCAACTCCACATCACTGATATGAACCAAAGGAAAAGAAACATCGTCTTTTGACAGTGCAATCTTGTAAAGAATGAAGAAACGACGTTGTCTAAGTTTTTCGTCGTTTAAAATTGCCTTAGTATGTTTGTTTTTGTTACAGGTGAGATACATTTCTCAAAACAATAGGTGGTATTTTTCAAAATATCTCTTTCCTTTTTTTCAACTTTGATATTTCCAAGAGGTCCAAAGATCTTCAACATCGTGAGTGAATCAGAGGGACAATTGTCACACCTTGTCGAAACAGCTTCATTTAAATAAATTTCTCCCGTATGCAGTTCTTGCATTGATTGTATTTTACAGCATTTATCAACTGAGAAAAGTTAAAATTTTCTATAGATTCTGATCGAATAATTTTCCCACTTTTGAATCATTCCATAAAGAAGACTGAGCCAAACAAAAAATCAAAGAAAGAAGAGGAAATGATGTGACGCCATATGTTAGAACTATCCTGCGAACATTGGAGATTCGATTCACGAATTGATGCTCTTCGAAATTTCAATTCGAAAACTTTGGAATCGGCTCGCTTCTGTTGATCAAAGCGTACTCCAATTGTTTTATTTTTATTTTTATTTAGAACCTCTTCTCGTTTGGTGCTACTTTAACTTGAAGTTAGATTCTCGAAGAAAAGTGAAGGTCGGAAGGTCGGTTGCTGAACAAGAGTTAGTCGATGCAGCTATAGTAGGCCAACGTGCTACCTGTTGTTCAGATGACACGTGGTTGAGCTCGGATCGGATCCCCGCAATTTTAACATAAGTACGTGATTATGAACTAGAGCTTTCACGTTTTTCCATTTCCAAACCCGGGGCAAGTTTATGCAAGCCTGAATTCGTCTTGAATACATTATTAGATAAGGGTAATAATTAGTAATTGCGAACAGCGACCGCGTGGGAAGTTATACATGTATATCGGCATCAATCACTTGCTGTGAATTTCTATTAGTGCTTTTCAAAAATTAAGATAGAAATGATAATAGTCTTATAAATTTGAAGAATCAGTTTCTGATCGCGTGAATGAAATTCAGCTGGACGTTGTCGAAAGTACGAGATTCCTTTCCGCGCAAACCTGTGACACTCGCTACTGGTCACATCGATCGTCTATGGCATGCAGCTATTTGAGCTTTACATATGATTGACTCGAGTCTGAATGCGCTTCCTGTAGTGTCACAATTTCTTTGTCGTCGGGATGATGGTTTTCCTTCAGATGACAAACGCTTCAGCTAGCTGGATGACTTTTGGTTTTGGTGTTGCACCTGTCGAAGGCTATTTGCGTAATATTAATATACTAACACTAATTTCTGATAATGTTCGATGCAATTTTATAAAATATTTTCAGCAAACAATTAAATCAAGCTACCCTTTAACAATTTGAGTAAGTAGAATGAGGATTTGTAGGAGTTGTGATAAATGCTAATGGACAAAATTTTAATCATTTGTTTTATTAATAATTATACAATTATAATGTGGCATTGTTAGCTCCAATCATCGAAACAAATGGTCCTAGCTCCGACCACTTAAGCATTCTGCTCGAAGAAATGCGGGTGACAGAACAAGAGATATATCATTTTGATCTATTTAACAAGTATGTTCACAAAACAATAGCAAAAACAAAGTCAAGGATAGTTATAAAGATCTGGAAGTTACGTCCTTGGCAGGCTCATCTTGTGGCCATGGAGTAACGTCCTTGGCAGGCTCATCTTGTGGCCATGGAGTAACGTCCTTGGCAGGCTCATCTTGTGGCCATGGAGTAACGTCCTTGGCAGGCTCATCTTGTGGCCATGGAGTAACGTCCTTGGCAGGCTCATCTTGTGGCCAGGCAGTGGCGCCCTTGGCAGGCTCATCTTGTGGCCAGGCAGTGGCGCCCTTGGCAGGCTCATCTTGTGGCCAGGCAGTGGCGCCCTTGGCAGGCTCATCTTGTGGCCAGGCAGTGGCGCCCTTGGCAGGCTCATCTTGTGGCCATGGAGTAACGTCCTTGGCAGGCTCATCTTGTGGCCATGGAGTAACGTCCTTGGCAGGCTCATCTTGTGGCCATGGAGTAACGTCCTTGGCAGGCTCATCTTGTGGCCAGGCAGTGGCGCCCTTGGCAGGCTCATCTTGTGGCCATGGAGTAACGTCCTTGGCAGGCTCATCTTGTGGCCATGGAGTAACGTCCTTGGCAGGCTCATCTTGTGGCCATGGAGTAACGTCCTTGGCAGGCTCATCTTGTGGCCATGGAGTAACGTCCTTGGCAGGCTCATCTTGTGGCCATGGAGTAACGTCCTTGGCAGGCTCATCTTGTGGCCATGGAGTAACGTCCTTGGCAGGCTCATCTTGTGGCCATGGAGTAACGTCCTTGGCAGGCTCATCTTGTGGCCATGGAGTAACGTCCTTGGCAGGCTCATCTTGTGGCCATGGAGTAACGTCCTTGGCAGGCTCATCTTGTGGCCATGGAGTAACGTCCTTGGCAGGCTCATCTTGTGGCCATGGAGTAACGTCCTTGGCAGGCTCATCTTGTGGCCATGGAGTAACGTCCTTGGCAGGCTCATCTTGTGGCCATGGAGTAACGTCCTTGGCAGGCTCATCTTGTGGCCATGGGGTAACGTCCTTGGCAGGCTCATCTTGTGGCCATGGAGTAACGTCCTTGGCAGGCTCATCTTGTGGCCATGGGGTAACGTCCTTGGCAGGCTCATCTTGTGGCCATGGGGTAACGTCCTTGGCAGGCTCATCTTGTGGCCAGGCAGTGGCGCCCTTGGCAGGCTCATCTTGTGGCCATGGAGTAACAACGTCCTTGGCAGGCTCATCTTGTGGCCATGGAGTAACGTCTTTGGCAGGCTCATCTTGTTGCTTTCTATTGGATTGCGTTCCCGTGTGAGCACTTTGATCAATCCAGAATGCATGACATAAAGAAAGAGTCACAATCAGACAGGCAAGGTCGAAGAAAAACCCCTTCATGACTCGTTGGACACGAAATGTAGTGGACACGCCATGTATGTTGTGTTTTTGTAGTGATTTCAGTGACTGATTAACTCAGCTCATCAAATCGACTGCGTTGACGCTATTGGCAGACTGACGCTATAGCTGACAAACTCGTTGTTGTAGTCAATGCTTATTGCTAGTGCTGCACCTACGTGTAATTCCAGATTCGTATGTTGCACAGAATTGTTATAACTTTCTATGATCGGTGGCATGATAGTTTTCAACTGACAATTATACCTCTTTAATTGTATTAACAAAAGTTATTGATTAGATAATAAAGTGTTACTAAAAGCTAAATATTCCACAATCATGCAGACTGTATACGCATGCGCATTACGTCGCAGACCTGTAGCTGTAGACAATAGAAAGATTGTGGACTGTCTGACAGGCAGCTTTTCCTAGTTTCTTATTAAAGTATATAAACACTTCAGGAACATCGATAACGACAATACACTTAGCACAATTGAAAACGCACCACCTGTCAAATCCAGCTAATTCGAAGTAAATCGCTTCGATTGAATATGGAATGAAGGACGCACGCTAATTGACATAGATATCTGCACGACGGCGGTCTGGCGTGGGATTGCGTAATTGTTCAGACTGAATTACTGAAGCAAGCATTATTATTACCGAATTACTTAGCAAGCATGTGTTCAAATTGAACTTCGATCATGAAGTATAAAATTAACGACTTATTATGGGAAATGACGGTTTTGTGAAAAATCTTAAGATGGTGCGTCAAATGTCTGATGCCGAAAGATGGCGTGCTATTGGCATACTTGACGCTGGAATGTCCCTTCGGGCAGTCGGACGACATTTCGGTCATTCACATACGACGATTGCCCGACTTCTCAAGAAAGCGAGAGCAAATAGTACCGTGGCACATGCTGGCGTTGGTGCAGTTCGTCACACAACTGCCAGAGCGACCGGCGATTGCTCAGAATGGTGCGAGGCAATCCCACACTCCGCGCAACTCTGCTACGACTGATGTGGGGCGAAAGAAGTCGCAGAGGCAACATCCTGAGCTCGGGCACCATAAGAAATCGGCTTCGAGAGCAAGAACTTCGCTCAAGGAAGATGCGCAAATGCCCCAGATTAACACCTGCGCATGTGGCACGAAGAGAGCGGTGGGCGATGCAACGAGTTCACTGGAGACTACCACAATGGAGACGTATCATCTTCACTGACGAAAGTCGGTTTCGTGTGTTCCGCAATGATGGCCGCATTCGTGTTCCACGCCAAGAGATGCTGCAGCAACACGTCCAGCCTACTCATCAGCAACAGGGGCCATCCGTTCACGTGTGGGCAGGCATCACCCTGACGGGCAAGACCGAGCTGGTAGTGCTCAACACGAACGTGACTGGTGAGCGTTATACTGAACTGCTGCAAACGCATCTTCTGCCATTTGCGAGTCGAACATTCGGAGACGTGGCCAACTGGATCCTGCAAGATGAACGCACCTTCGCATCGTGCATACAATGTGACGCAGCTGAAGGAAAACTTAGGGATTCGGACTCTTCGCTGGCCATCAAAGTCGCCGGACATGAACCCGATCGAGCACGTGTGGGATTATCTGAAGCACCAAGTTCAGCAGCGGGACCCGCCTCCGCAAACACTGCGTGAATTACAAGAGACAGTGGTTGCAGTTTGGCAACAAATTCCTCAAAATTTTCTGAGACGGCTCGTCCTCAGAATGCCGCGACGAATCAGTGCCTTATTGACTGCTCGCGGAGGTTATACCCGCTATTAACTTGTACAAGTATTGATGTTATGTTAAATAATTATACTTTTCTTAATCACTAAAAGTTTATCCTTTTCATTTACATTATAATGTTTAATAATTTCTTTTCTTAATCACTAAAAGTTTATCCTTTTCATTTACATTATAATGTTTAATAATTTCTTTTCTTAATCACTAAAAGTTTATCCTTTTCATTTACATTATAATGTTTAATAATTTCTTTTCTTAATCACTAAAAGTTTGTCCTATTCATTTACATTAGCTGTCAATCATGTAATTAGACCCCTGACCACCGTCAGGCCGTAGCACAGGTATCTATGTCGGTTAGAATGCGTCCTCCATTCTTTATCAATCGTGTATTGCGATCAATTTGACGGATTTGACAGGTGGTGCGTTTTCAATTGTGCTAAGTGTACAATGAATTGATTGTTCTTTTCGCAGCTTTTGGATTTTCTGGATAGCTTACTAGCAGGTGGGCTATGATGCATGTCATTGTACTATAGCTATCTCGACACTGATTCCCATTAGCAGTGCAGCTGAAAGTTGACGCCCGTTCCTTGGGTGACAGGCGTGTTGCTTAATTGAGAGAAATATCAATATTTAGTTCAACTGAATTGAATATCGTGCTCATGTTCATTTACAAAAACAAGAAAATTGCATATTTCATCCCATGAGCATGTTTTGGTCAGCAATTTTTCGACAAACTAAGTACTAATCTTTTGCAAAATCGAAAGTGCATTAAAGAATCGAGCGAAATATATCTACTTTCCATAACCTACGGTTCTATCGTCCCTATGGTTGAAATAACCGATGTCATGTTTAACTTCATCTTCTATTTCTGTACTATAAAACAACATGCATTATTTAATCAAAAAATGTTGCGGATACATGTGCAAATTTTACAAGTGTGTGGTATTGTTTGGTTGGAGCTTCATTGATAGCGAAATTTTTAAGCAGTGTTGTTCATTCAACCTTTGAGAATTGTAAATACATCAGTCTGGTTTTTATAAAGTAAATTATGAATAAATGGCTGCAGATTGAAAAATTGTCATATTTAAAGAGATTAAACATTTGGATATAACTATAAGGTCATCCTTCGAGGTATTTCAGAATAATCACAAACGATAGTGAATATTGTAGAGTATATTTATTTGGAGTGTTTGACATTATTTTGCTCTGAAGAAGCAGATAAGGAATAGAGCGCAGCAACGCCGTACAATATATTGTACAATTCCATTTGTTGTTAATTGCCAGCAGTGATCATTCATATACTCTAGTCTTCTTTCGACACTTTGGTGAATTGTGTTGTATAGGTAAGCTCGCACAGAAAATATCATATCATTATGTGTTGCATTGCAGCCATTGATTCCTTTTTTAACATTTTGTGTAGAGTAAACTTGGCTAAAGAAAAATAAATAGCGTGCCGGATCTAGAGCATCAGGAATAGCGACTTCGGTGGAATTTCTTTTCCTAAAACTGTTAAATATGTTGATTAACACCTACATAATAATTTGAAATAACCAGAAATTCACGAAAACGAAAAAAAATCATGAGCTCATGCATCATTTACCAATCCTTCGTATCAGCTTTAATCACAACAGAGACAGACTTTTTAAGTCCCTAATATCATTTCAAGCATCGCAATCACATTTTCGCTGTCCAAGCGAAAAGCAAATATGACAACACATTTTCCGCCATGGAATGCAGGAATCTGAGATACACCAGTTCAGTTCGCTCTTCGGTTCATAAACGGTTCAGCGGTACTTTGCACTTTGCAGAAACTCAGTTCTCTCAAATTACTCATTCATTAGTGGTCCGTAATAACGTTGTTCACTCAATCATTCAATCATTCACTCACTCGCTTACTCAAAACTGCGAATGCACTGGTGTCATTGCGTATGCAACTTCTATATGAATATAATAATAGTAAGAATAGCTTTATTGGATGTCAGAGATATTCGGACATGGCATAACATCACAGTAAGAAATAGTGATGTAATGCAATGTCTGAATATCTCTGATATGCAATAAAGCTTTTATTAGTATATGTAGACATGCATGAAAAGAGACAAACTCAAATTTTCTGTTTAGTTTTTTGACACAGATTGGCCCAAGATAGTCATTACAGGTATTCGCCAATGGTACACTTCTATTGAGTCTTGTGGTATAGCGGAGCCATCGTAATAATTCTGAAATGTTCAGCTTCATAGTTTCAACACAACCTACACGCACAGTTCGCACTCTTTATTGTTCTTCTGTCTTTCGGAATTCAATGCTTTTGTTTTACAGGCGATAATTCGTTCATGGATGAATTCGTACCTTTTGATTCATGCATATTTCAGATTACGAACGTTGTCAAATAATGATTCTTTGGCAGTAGTAGAGGCATTTTTGCTCTCAGTTAGGCCTGAGTGCTGTAATCTACTGCAGCTTCTCATGATTCCATCTTCGGTTATCTTCAGGCTCAGTTGCTTAATGAGCTTGTTTTTTTTAACTATATTCAGCAGCTAAATTTCTTCCTCATTAACTTCTTGTACAAATCTAACCACCGTACCAAAGCAGTATCGGTATCATCACGCAGCATTTTGAGGTTGTGTGAATACTTTTCAAACACAAGATTGCTTTATCAACTAATGCTGAAATTCGGAGTCACCATCAATTTCGAAAGCTTCTCGAGTTGAATACCATCACCATATGAAGATGTATGATATGTATCTCTGACTTGAAGTGGGTGAGTGGTGTGACCACAGAATTAGATTCTGTAACTCTTTCAGTTTCCTATAAGTGAAGACTAATTCAAAAGATGGCACATGCTGGAACTTAGCAAGTGGCAAAAAGGAATTCAGAATACCTCACAGAGATAGGAAAAAGTCATGCGTTGCTTGCGCATTACTGTTCATTCCATCAAAGTGCTTTGATTGCTACGATTCCTTCAGATTCAAAGAATTCAGATCATTGCGCGCAAGTTTTCTACACGATAAAGAAAATAGCAGGCGCACGAAAATTGAATCACCTGATGACTTCACCAACTTTTTCTCAGCATTCACCACTGCATGCACGGAATATAGTACGACACTGATGTGTGCTTTGTGTGTTAAAATTTCAAAAATTTCATTCCATTTGAAAATTTCAAAATATATGTACCATCGCAACGACTTTGATTCCTGAGGTGTTGATTTTTTTGCTGAATTTACTACACATACGTAAGCTCCATGAAATTCACTTTTTGGAGGAAATTTTTTCTTGAAATAATCAAATTGATATAATTCTTGTCATCTCAACCGAACTAATCGCTTTCATCGTTCCCCTAATTATATCAACCTACGTGGTCGTTGTCCTATTTATATCAAGCTACTTAAGTTACTACGGTAAACTTAATACAAATAAAATGTTCAGTTTATACTTCCAATTATGGGATTTGAGATACACAATCTTGCAAGAAGCTGATAATATTAAAACTGCACTTCGAAAAATATCAAAACTAAATTCACTGTCTTGATGTATTTGATGTCTATGAGTAAACGAATGTTGCTTCTTTTAAAATTGCTTACCTTCTTATTCACAATCAATTGGTGACAATTAAGGCTGGCCGCTATAAAGACTTCCCCTTCATCAATGATCTTGAAAATATTGGTGCCGACAGCAATGATAAAATTCTCGTGTTGCAGTGATTTCTTAAATTCACCGAATTAATGTGATGATATATATTTTCTTGTTCGTTAAGCAAACTGTTGCTGAATAAAATTAAGCTTGAGATGACTAAAATGAATGTTGAAAATAATACTTCAGATTTTGTAGATATTACAAGACTATGAAATACTAATTGCATGAATGATGCAATTTAAATGAACATTCATTATCAAAGCACACTTCGTTTTGCGGAAGATGTGTGATTTCCGTGCAAATAACATAGAAGTAAGTGACAAAATGAACTTGGAAACTTGATAGTGAAGTAGATGAATTGTCAAATTTCATTCTTTTCCATGGTTGACAGTATGATTGTTGATTCCCTTTTAACGCATCTGATAGAGATGAAAGGTCAACACTTAATACTTCTTGCCGCCTTTATTATCGACCTGACACAATTTTTGGCCTCCTGAGTGAAATTGACTGCATACTTTTGCAACTAATATTCTCATTGTTGAATGTGATTCTTTCTGATTTCAAAAAGTTGCACTCTGATTAAAATTTACATCACCTCGACACCTGACTATCATTGAATTCTCTAAAAATGTAGAATCAATCCAAAAATATCCAGGAAACCTGTCTTTTTAATTAAAAAATTTAGAAAATAATGTTTTCGTATTTTCAGGAGTTGAGCCATTAACAAATACAGTAGAACCTCCATATTACGGACACCGTCGGGACTGCGCCTTAGTGTCCGCATTTTAGAGGTGTCCGCAATATGGAGTTACCGGTGATGATACGAACATTATTCGGGACTGAGCTTAACTGTCCGTAATACGGAGGTGTCCGCTGTATAGAATGTCCGCAATAGGAGGTTCCACTGTATATTATTTCACAATCGGTTCATCAGTTAAGAATATCACTTTCACTTCTACTATCCAATAACAAAAGACATGCATCGTTTGACAGATTATTCATTCTTTCCCACGCATTGATTGCACACTTCACTTTGTCATCACTTGTACGTACGATCTGTAGCTAACCAATTGGTCAAATGGTAACAATACCTACCTATAGAAGAAAATTCAAGATAATCTAAGCTCTCAATATTCATGATAGAAGAACAAGCAAGACATTAACCTTTTAGACTATAAGGGGTAGTTGAAAGAGCCCGATGACGGCAAAGTCTATCAGCATTTTGCAATAATTTGTAAATCGAGGAAATCGGTCACTTCTTGGTCTGGATGGGAACAAGTAATTTCTCAAAAATGTTTGACCGCATGCTCAACCGGTCCAAATGACTGACCAGTACCGGTCCGCTACCAGTGATACCGCTGAAAATATATATAGGCCTATTTTGCCATACTCTTGCAACCCAATATGCATGCTGATTGAAGCTTCGTCACTGACATACATGTGAGCACAGAACTAGATTCATCTGTGCGCGCTTCGGTTTGCTAGAAAGGAAGGGTTGTATGTAACCTTAATATCGAAATGGTACATCACAGAATTAGACAGCTTGCCCCTTCTCGAATGGATAATTTGTGAATCGCTTGCTATTGGAAATGGCAAACAATAACCTGTCAGCAGAGGACACCAAAGCCAGTGAGAGATGCGTGCGTGCTGTGATATCACTTCGCACACACCAAAACACACATCGTCCGGCTAAAATTCGATTCAATGTATGCACTATACAGTGAGAAATGCCGAGGAGAGGATGTGAAAACATCAAGTGAACTAATTTTCGCACGCCTGCTACTTTTCTTAATAATGATCAGAAGGACCATCACTATGGAGAAAACTTGTGCGCAATGATCTGAATTCTTCGAATCTGAAGGAATTTTGGCAATCGAAGCACTTTGCTGGAACTCACATTAATCCGCCAGCGACGCACGACTTTTTTCCTATCTTTGTAAGGTATTAGGAATTCCTTTTCGCCCACTTAATAGGTTCCTCAATGTGCCGTCGATTTCGTATTAAACACACTTCTAGCAAACCGAAGCAGATAAACAAAATATTTAATTCTGTGTATGTAAGTCTTGGCATCATTGTCCAAGCGTAAAGAATGATGTTAAGCAGTAGAAATTCTGTTTTTAGTCGGCTTCACGCAAATTATGTGTGGCATCTTATTATTTAATCCAGTTATTTTATTAGCACATACGTTAGCATCGCCGGTTGCAATTTATTGTAGAAACACAACAAACATGGCTGATGAGACGATTCGTGCGGCAGTTCTACTGTAATGAGACCTATGAAATTTGGCATGCATAAGCGTAAGTCAGATATACAGGTCCTTGTTATAGGCCTATTAATTGTAGTGGAACAGTAGACAAATATTTATTTGTACCAGTTTAATTATTAAAGCTATTTTGATACGGGAAAAATGACGACATTTATTACTATGGCGAATATTCAGAATAGGGAGAATGAAGAAATTTACCGTTAGGAATGTTTTATACTAGAATTTCGTAGCATTTTCTGAAATAAATCCTTTTCCTCTGCAATACTTATTTTCATGTTTATATAAAAATTTCTTTTAGCATTTATAGTTATTGTAGCATGTGTTTATTACAATGCACTAGCAGCTTGATCACGACTTACTCTTGTAAGACAATTACTTTCCGAAGCAAATTGATATCGGTATTCTAAGTACTTTTCACTCAAACTGGAACTTTTACTCATACCACAAACTACACATCAAAATAGATTTTAACACACTAATTCGTTCGACAGCATCAAAAAATCTAAGTATGAAAAATGACCTGTCAATGACAAGATTGACATGGTGATGCATTCAATTAAGAATGTCGATGGTTGCAACACTAACAGGAAACGAAGGTGGATTTGCAGGAAAACGAATGTTGCTATACATGACTATTATGCGGCAATGGTGTAGGAGAAATATTCTTTATGAAATTTTAGTATTCTTGTCCATGCCGGTCAATAATGGTTGATTACGACATGCATCTTCATGCCGGTCATACCGGCCCGGCAACGGTCAATAATGTTCATACCGGGCAGGGCAGGCACCGGTACCGGCATGCCGGTTCCTTTTCTGACAAAAATATCAACGTGCTCACGTAGAAGTTTCTTTAACTTAGCCATATCAAGATAATTGATGCCTTCGATGACTTTGCAAACTAATATCTGATTTCATAGGCAAGTTTCTTAAAAGTTAGCATGAAACAAGTTCAAGATTTTTCATATCAACACCATGCTCTTTTAGTGCATGACAACTTACATCAATAGCCATTGATTTTTCAAAAATATTCGAACAGGTCGAAATGTAAATATATTCAAGTAAAAGAGAAAATGAGCAGGCACCCAACGTTTCGGTCGTCTTGACCTTTGTCAAGGGTTACACCATATGCGAAAATGCAAACTATTTTACACACTTTTAAATATCAGAACAGAATACGGTATTAAGTTATTAATGTATTATACCGCTCACTGGCTCAATGTTGATCGTGTTTACTACGGTTTAGAGTTGGTTTCAGAAAATCAATGAAATTAGCTTCAGAAATTCTAGTTCTAACAGGGTTATTTTGATGGTCTATTATCTCCACATAGAAATCTTTAATCGTCATAGCAACGTTATTGTGCTTAGATCGAATATGTTGAGATAATGCACTTTTCATATCTCCATAACGTATACTGCGTTCATGTTCCACATAGCGCGCAGAGAAAGTAATAATATATTCTTATTTTTTAAATTTTGTTCTATTATAGCTTTTTCCGATCAAATGTAGAAATTAGATCTATCAAAAGTAATATAGAGCAAACAAATGTGGCAAGCCCAATCAAATATAGATATTGAGCGTAACCAAATGCGGCAAGGTCAAACAAATGTGGCAATAGGCAATCAAATATACAAATCAATTTGAGAACATCAAATAATCCACATGCTATTTTTCAAATGACATGCCATTGTGATTGATTACCTACATGATATGATTAATGTTTTACAAGATAATTTTACATGTAGAGTAATTCTTGTGCTTTCATCAATTATTTTGTCTCAAACTTTAAATGAATATAGAACTGATCGAACTCTGGATACTAGAAAACTGCATTAAGTTGTATTTTTCACTGACAGGTACTTACGAAAAAATAGATTATCAATGAATTAATGATAAATACATCTAATTACACAAATTAATTAAACGAGCAATTAGACGATTTTGTTAAAAGTGAGACCTACAACTTTTTCGAAGTGTTATAAATCTATTTAAAATATTGTTTGATTCTGAATCTTTGAAATTCAATTATTGAAATTTCTAATGCATTAATTAATTTTTATTGACTTTTCAAATCCGTGCCATTTACAGTGCTTGATATGCCATCATGGGGAATGTTTAAAGAAAACTTTTCATATCTAGTCATACCTCCTTCTTGAAGTCTATGTGAGAGAATTCCTCTGGTATGGCTTACAGCAAAAGTCATTGTTAAATTCTTTGAGCGCCTGCCATTTACGACACGATATGCTCGCTCTCCAACATGTGAACGACCTCGAGAACGCTTTAACCAAAGGTTGATACCTGCCTCATCGATGAATATGAGCTCTTTGTTGACACCGTCCACCATCATCCAATGGGCAAATTCTCTTCTTCTCTCTTTCGTAGTTTGAGAATTTCTCTCTACTGGAGAGTCTTCCAACTTTTCCATTGAGATCAACTGCCCATTCAAAATTCTTGACAGTGTCGTTCGTGACAACCTTGGCTGGTCAGGTAAACTAGCATGCAGCTCATATATGATCTGATCAAGTGTGAACTATGGGTGATTGTTCACAATGCTCACCGCTGTCTCGGTAAGAATTTGGTTTACCTTTATTCTATTTGCTCTGACACCTCCTCTCTGAACTGCAACCTCACCGTCTCTTTTGAGAGCTCTACTTACTATTGCCCATGCGGATGAACGCTTTATGCCCAATTGTCGAGCAAGCTCCACGTAGTCTTCACCGCGATTGTAGGCATCAAACAATCTTTGCTTGTCAGTTGCAGATATTTTCGCATAAGGCATGACTGCTATCTTGATAGTGTGACAAAAGTTTCAATCTTTTGAATGTCAGCTATGTGTTAAAAATTTAAATTCATTCAAGCAAGTCAAAGATAGAAATTTGTGACAGTATGAATGAATCATAGAAAGCAGTAGTAGCATAGAGTTCCCTATATAGGATCTTATTTTCTACATTTGATTGCACTATATCACATTTGATATTTCTATGAGAGAGAGAGAGAGAGATGTGTTTATATTTAAAATAATGAAAATCATCAATACAATTCAATGCAATAATCATGTAAGACAATCACTAAGACAAAAGTAATCAATAAGAGAACAACAATTGTGGCTAAATTTTGTACAAAAATTCATTTGCTTCCACACAAATCCAAGGGAAAAAAGAGTTTGCCCGTCTGGCAGTACGCGAAAAAGGAATCAAAAAGTGATTACTGATTCTCAAGCGACTTGGCACAAAATGATGTAACGGATGGCAGGAGTTAGTTTCACAGTTAGACAAAAAATTCAACCCATTTCGAACCAACATGTCCGAAAACAGGTCAAACTTGCCACATTCACACTCACGTACACAAATCAAACGGTGTGATCTTCTGAAAAAACGATCAATCTTCTCAGTCAAGGTTTTAGAAAGATGACCGAATACCGGGGAAGCATACATGAATAGAGCAGTGATTATTGCATGGAAAACTACAATCAGCTCATGCTTCCCTAAAGTCTCGCGCAGACAACGGATGATGTAAAGACGGCGGGACGCCTTCTTCAAAATTTCACTGATATGCAACTTCCAAGTAAGTCTACTTGTAAACGTGACACCAAGAATTCGAATAAAATCAACACTGACAAAGTTAGATGAAAACTGAACAGGATATGTCAACGATGCACGTGGAACGATCATCTCCTTACACTTAGAAATATTCAAAGAAAGTCCCTCTTTTTGAAACTTCAATACAATATCCGATAAGGACAACAAACTCTGATCCTGAGATTCAATAGTCTCTATTATTGTCACGTCATCGGCATATTTCACACACTTAATACGGTTTGCACTAAAATCAACCGAACCCATAAACGCACTAAAAAGATAGGGTCCCAGCACTGAGCCTTGCGGAACTCCTGAAGGTATGTCAACCACGGAGCCACACTTGCCATTAATTTTTACCTGGAACGATCGCGAGGTAAGGTACGATAGCAACCAATTCAGAAAGCCAGAATCAAGTCCCATCGACCATAGAAAGTTCAGCAAACGATTATGTTGCAACCGATCAAATGCCTTTGAAATATCCAGACATATCATACGTACAGCCAATGTGTTTCTTGAGTCAAGGGATGTGGAGATATGGTCTTGAATGGCAACTACGGCACTGGTCGTCGAGCCGTGTGGACGATATGAATGTTGATTTTCACCAAAGCAATTTACATTTCGTAGCACAAGCCTCTCAAAAACCTTGCTGAAGGCACTCGATATCGAAATAGGACGGAAATCGTGAAGAGTCGGTTTACTTGTCTTCGGAATTGGGTGAATAAATGAATGCTTGAAGCAGGCTGGAACACTGCGAGTTCGTAAAGATTCGTTAAAGATGACACTTAAAGGCTCAGCCAGCAAATGCGCCCCAGCAACAATAAGACGCATAGGGATCCCATCAGGTCCACTAGCCTTTCGTGTTTTCAAACGAATTAACTCTTAGAAGACATAATCAGGCTGGATTTGAAATCGCCAGTCGTCATTCTGTGATGGAAGCAATTCAACGTCATCTGCGTCACTGAAGTAGGAATGAAATTCACCGCTAAAAGCCGCCAACAGATCGCTGACCTCAGGGAAACTGCTATTCAATGATCGAAAGATATCCAATTTTGCCCTGTTCCCTCTGACCTCATTTACAACTTTCCATAAGCCATTAGCACTAGTCTTGTGACGATTTGCCCAAATCCGCTTTGCAGACGCAATTTCAACCTGAACTTTACTTTTAAAGTGATAGTAACGCGGCCAATCTTGCTTCCTGAAAGCATCCCATCTCTTATCAATCAGCAATTTGAGCACAGGAGTAACCCAGGGCTTATCCCGACTCGAGAAAGTCACTATTTCAAATGGAATGAAACTCATACAATAGTACAATGCATTATAAAGAAAGTCACACATTGCACCTACATCTGTGAGCTGCTGAAGCATTAAAAAGTCAACCATCGATAGCCGGCGCAAAAATTCCTTCATATTACTTTCCCTCAAGTCATAAACTGGGACACAACAGAATGATTTCAAATCCTGAGTTAAATTTGAATGTAGAATTATCGAATTGTGATCGGAATTCTTTATAGGAGGCCCAACTGAAGCTGAGTCGCTGTACACACTAGCAAGATCATCATCAATCCAAATCTTGTCAAGGATTGTGCAATTGCGAGTTGGGTCGACAACTTTATTAGATAACGCCAAATCCTCCTCGAAAATGCTGTCTGAAAAGTCATTGAAGTCTCCACCAATCATGATATTCCAATCAGGGTGGGCAGACAGAGCACAATCGATTTCATTCAGCAAATAACTGCCAATGTCACTATGACCATCCCTATTCAAATTTGGAGGGATATAAACAACACAACATAAGATATTGCGGGATTGATATTTCAAGATAGTGAAAAGAATCTCACAAAAGGACGGGGCCGTAGTAGAGGGCAGATAGGGTGAGGACGTAATACCTTCATTCACCCACAAACAGACACCGCCGCCTTTCCGATTTTGACGATCCATGCGAAAAAGTTTGTAACGTGGAATTTTCAATAAATCATCCTCAACATAACTAGAGAGCCATGTTTCAGTGATCATGATGATGCCAGGTAGAAAGTTCGAAACAGTAAGACAAAGATCATCAAATTTTGGCAGCAGTGAACGTACATTGCAAAGAAACACAGACATAGAACATAAGCATTCATATTTAAAAGCTTTCAATGAAAATTTTGCTGCAGCTCATAACGTTTCACAACCTTGCCTCTATGAATCACGACATCCTCCCCTTGAGTTCTTCTGGCCTTCAACTCACTGGTTAGCTGTTTGGATTTCTCCTGCTGTAATCGAGTAAGGTCCTGGTGAATATACACCTCACGGAAGTCAGTGGAATTACGAAGAAATCTTGAATTTCTGAGAATCTCGCTTTTCTTTACCACACTAGACACAGACAATTTGAGCATTCGAGGCCTGCCGTGAATAATTTTCCCCATTCTTCTGAACCCCGACAGACCAGCGTCATAAACTCTCAAATGCTCCAAAACCTTCCGTACTTTGATCTTATCATGCTCAACGCGATCCTCTATTGACCCATCTGACTTTTCAGGGATGCCTCGAATTATTAAATTATTCATTCGCATCACACGATCATCCATTTCTTCATAGAATCTATCCGTACATGCTCCTGAAAATAGAGCCTCTTTCATCTCATCAATTTCCTTCTGCTGCATCTCTTGTCGATTCCCAATAAAGTCTACTCTTTTGCTCAAATCCTCAAACGAAGTCAACAACCGTGATACCTTCGAGTTCAAATCGTCAATCCTAGTCGTAAAGCTAGCGATGATATCAAGCTTCATCTCATTGAGCATATCTTTAAAAACATCAACATTGTTATCACAACCAGCATTTGCACGATTAGTACGACCACACTTCCGGGTTGGACGTTCATCTTGAACCGAAGACATGATGCTGAGATAAGATGCAGTTCCAAAGGAAGCAAAACTATACCGTTGACGGATTCGAACCGAGGAAACTTAGTGCGCCAATCCAGAACACAAGCCACTGTACCACACAACCACGTCAGTCAAGCAACTCAGTAGATGATATTGTACAAAGAATCAGAAAAACGCCTGCATGACGTGCCCGATCACGTGAAATTAGCTGAAGCCGACAACAGAACACGGAATGTGAGAAGCAATCACGACGAGGCTGCAGCAAAGATAAATATTCCAAATTTCGAATCACAGAAGCACCGCCGATAAATAAATCCACCACTGAATTACAGATCACAGCACAGCGAAGGGAATGATGCCAAAATCGTCGAAAAACGGATTAGTGACACCTGAGAAATTCACAGAAACTCATAGAAGAACTGCGACACCAGACGATCACGATGTCAACTTTGTTATTCTAATTTTCATATAGTTGCATAGCTGTGGGTAAGTTGAACTGTGGTTGATTGAGGTGCACTTTCGCCAATAAGGACTGATGAAATGTAGCGCAGCGCCACTGTAGCAGTTGGTGGTGATTAGTAGCAACTACGTAGCGTCGCCGTAGCAGTGCGTGGCATCCCGTAGCAGATACGTAGCTAGAGTAGCACAAGGTTCTGCAACGTAGCATATATCGGCAACTATGTCAACAGTTGATTGGAAAAAGCTATATTTAGTCATCAATAAGACAAAATAATTGATGAAAGCACAAGAATTACTCTACATGTAAAATTATCTTGGAAAACATTAATCATATCATGTAGGTAATCACAATGTCATGTCATTTGAAAAATAGCATGTGGATTATTTGATGTTCTCAAATTGATTTGTATATTTGATTGCCTATTGCCACATTTGTTTGACCTTGCCGCATTTGGTTACGCTCAATATCTATATTTGATTGGGCTTGCCACATTTGTTTGCTCTATATTACTTTTGATAGATCTAATTTCTACATTTGATCGGAAAAAGCTATAGAACCAACATAGCTATCATTACAGATTTTGCATTTGAAGCTATAGACGACATATCTACTCTTACAGGAGTATTTATCAGACAGAACATCGCAAATACATGTACTGCAATTACAATCACTATTGTTACGGAAAGTGTCGGTATTCATAAAATTGCCAATAGATTTTCCCGGTTTACAAATAATTCTGACAGGGACATCAAATTTGCTAGCAATACTGCTTAATTTCCTGGTACATGAGTCACTAATAAAGTCGATATTTAGACTAACCAACATGTCATTGCGCTGGTCTTTTCTATTGCGAGAGTCATACGAAGCTTACTTCTCAACAGAAGTATAACCATTATTTTGAAGTCTGTTGATTAAAGTTTTTGAGCATTCATGATGCATATCGTTATCAGAACATCTGTCTATAATATTTTTGAAACTACTACGAATAAAATTGGATTTTACATGAGAAGGAACCCAACTACCATGGCTAAGAGTAATGTTAGAATGTTGCTCTTTGCAATACCATCTGTACTGGACTTTTCTATCACAAACAGCAATAGATAAGTCTAAAAAATTCAGAATATCGTTGTCAGGTATTTCTACAGTATATTGAATCGCACTGTTGACTGAGTTAAACACATCCAGAATAACTTCAAAGTTAGTAGTGGATTTATTAAACGGCCCAATAATTGTATCATCGATGTACCGATAAAATATCAGCGGAGATATTTTGTGGTTATTCCTAAGAATATCCAGGTCAGTTTTTTCAATAAAATTCATATATAATATGGCAAAGACTGGCGCGAAGTGGGATCCCATAGGACACCCATTTATCTGTAAACAAGTTTTGTTGTTGTAATTGATCTCGTAGTTATATATTACGAACTTCAGAAAATCCTCTACATCTTTTAGCGTGAAACCATAATTACTTATATTCATCCAATATTGGGAGATGAAGTTCATAACAGTAGTGATGCCATGTTGCAACGGTATGCTACTATACAGCTGTTTAACATCTAGAGAAATGAAGGTCATCTTTTCATCCGGTAAATTAATATTTTTCAGCTTTTCAATTAGTTGGAGACTACTGCTGATGTTAGCGGGGACAAATTGAATCAATTTGTCAAGTAGTCTGCTCGTCAGCCAGTCGACCTTTTCTGTAGGGGTATTGATTGACGACGCTATTGGCCTCAAAGGAAAGCCTTCTTCACTTCTTTCTTTGTGGTATTTCATGCTACAAAAGAACTTAGCTGGTCTACTACCCATGGCAATTAACTTATCAGAGTCAATATACGTGCTTTTACACCTCGCCTTTATCATTTGTTGGCCTGTTTTTCGATTTTAGAGCATTTTGAATTGATACACTCAATAATTTGTATGTGCTAGAATCTTTTAAAATATTTTCTACTCTGTCGATAAATTGACTTTTATCGCAAACTACCATGCGGTTTGTTTTATCAGACGGAATAGCCAACAAGTTATTGGATATCAGAAATTGTTTTGCTTTCTTATTATCTTTGTGGATACGTTTGTAGCTAATTTTATTTTTCACATGTTTGGATTCTTTTTTGATGATTTCCTTGGCCTCATATTGGAATAATTGCAAGTTTTTTCCGAGTCATTGTTCATCTTAGGTGGAAACCATACTGTATTTTTATGAAACGGTACGAGCAAAGAGTCACCATTACTGTAATCGCTATTATAACCATTACTAATACAGTTACTCTGCCATCTAAGTTTGTAGGAAATGCAGTCTACAGATAGGTTGTTGCGTTCAATAAAATGTTTATTGTACGAATGTGGTATGGGAAACTTGGGACCACGACTACTTACGATGACGAACTTACATCAAGTTCTTCCATGAATGATCTTGGCACCTTAGAATCCATGGAATCTCTGGTGATAAGTATCTTGTTACATTTTTTAAAAAATGGCCCCTGCTGAACATTGTCTTATGGCCATATTTGTTTTCCACAATACTCGTGTAGAAAGTGCAAGCTTACACTCAGAATCGGCCTTAATAGGTTCTTCTACTGATCTTCTTGGAATGGGTCATCTCAAGGCGTCGTGGAGGTAACGCAATTTGCGCCATCTGTCTGGTCTTGGTTGTGCACAGTCGAGTTCCCATCTGATATGAAACCTGGATAAGCTGTTGGATTACTATAAGACTTGTTTGCTCAATGCAGTGTAATATCACTGTGACCTTATTGGACTTGACTCATTCTCATTCTTTGCTACGCAACTCTTCATTGAGACCGACACTTTTCAGTTGTAATTCAATTAAATCTTTGTGACGCTTTTCTTCAGCTTCAAATGTTTCCAATGGCGTTTATCAGCATGGAATTTTGCTATCGATTCAGCTTTTGTCACAGCTGATTTTTCATGGTCAGTGTCTATTTTGAGAGCAATGATTTTCATTTTTTTGATGACTTTTTTGATTTTATCAACGAACGACTCATGCTGGCTATGAATACTTCCTTCCGTATTTGTTTTCATGTTTTTCATTTGTTTTCATGTTTTTCATTTGTTTTCATATTTTCCATATTCTTCAAATGCTGCCCGTATTCCATTTCATCATCAATTTGCTAAATGACAATGTCTGACTTTTCGAAGGTTTGCTTATGGCAAATTTTCAGCTCAGACAGATGGTGTAGGTTACTTATTTTCATTCTCAATGCGAACTAGTCTACTTGATCAGGATCACTTGTATTGAGGCCATCATCATTTTTGCGTATCTCTGCTTTTCTACAGTATGTTTGGTTTCAAATTGTTTTAGCAACCTTTTTTGTACGTGGTAATCGTGGCATGGTTTGATAAGTTATATAACATAGGCCTCTATATAACACAGAATAAATTAGAAGAGTTGGAATAAACATCACAGAGCGAAGAAAAAAATATGAAAAGATGCAGCAGTAGATCTGGTGATAGTGTTGGGGAAACATTAGTCTCCAGAGACCTGGGCCTTTTCAAGTCCTCTGAAACCTGAAACCTGAAGACAATGTCTTTGTTCAATTGTTCAAATCCATATGAAAACATTTGGGAAGGTGATATCTAGAAAAATGTGATGTTTACGACAGCTGATGATCTTTTGAGTGTCTTTCAGCCGTCTTTGTGACGTGTGGAACGATATGGGATCTTAAAAGTCAACGACATTTTTTTAGAGTCGCAGCTGCATTGGGAGGTGGCTTTACGATCTTTTGTGCTACGATGCAACTTCAGATAATTCATTTTATTACTTCCGTCCTGCAGAACCCTGACATTCGTTCATTGCTTTAATTTCATAAATCCCTATCACACATCCTACCGGAGCCATAAGTAATTTCTGTTTTAGATCCTCAAAACAGCTGTAGAGATCTGAAGCTCATCAATTTTTGCTATGAAAACTTGGTTAGCAGTCTATTTTTGGTGTTGAACTATGACTATGATAATTGATTTCATGTTGGACATTGAATTGCACCAAGTTGTCCATATGCCAACCAGTCACTCGCGTTCAACATAGTGATTATAGTTAATTAAAAGTAGACGATTGCGATCATACGTTGAATGGTACTCTCATAGAAAGTGTCAAAGTGAAGTTAATATAAGAGTGTTATAAAAGTATTATATGTTATGAGAGTAATGCAACATCTCACAATAGCTTTTTTAGTTAACTTATTAATAGCATATTGACGAAATATTCGACGTTTTCACAATGATAGTAAAACACAGGAGATTTCAGGATTTCAGATTTCATTTTTTTAGATTGAAGCTGCTAAAGTCTGTTTTCTATATGGATGGTGAACTAATGTTATTTGAAGTCAATGATGATGCTCGGTACTTTCTAAGGGCCCATGTGAGTGGAAAGGCCCATCGCATGGACTATCCAGTCACCTACCCGAAATCCACTGAATGATCATGTTAACTCATGCAAATAATTTAGCATACATAATCAGTAGGGATGATCCTCCCCCTACAAAGTGCTCTCAAAAGATCAATTGCAATTACTATGGTTTTGATCAAGTCTGTAAATGACATAATTGAAAGGAACTGTCTCCCATTTGAGAATATCAGATTTTGGGTAAGGAAGCAGACTGGTCGTAGTCAAAATATTCTAATTAATAGCAAACGCTATTCTAACTAATAATTTTCAATAAGGCTGTATTCCAAAACATAACATCGAAATGGTTTCACAGGTCTTGCTCTTGTTTCACAAGTCACATCTTGGTTTTAACATAGTTATCAATCACAAGCGGATGCTTACCATCTCAATCAGAGAAAATCTACACAACTTCTACTCTTCAGCTAATATCATATTAAAACTTCCGTGCTGCACGAACATCAACAGAAGATGGAACCTCATCATAGTTTACACTCTCTGCCTTATGGACTACATTACACTGTACTCCAAGTAACACCTTTTATAACCAAAGACGATATGCATGTACTAGACATAGCCATCCGACGAGCGTTCAATCTACATCCTTCGTGTAACAAGCAGCTACTATACACAATCGCCGGCTACCATATGATATTCATACGTGCAGCTCAAATGCAATCATGCAACGAAATCGTACCGACCTGGTTTAACCAAGACTACGATCATGTGATCAACATGCGACAGCAAATGACTCAAAAGCGCGCAGCTACTAAACACTGGTTACAAGAAACATTGAAGAACATATTTCCGAAGACAACAAAGAACGTTCCCGGATAATCAGAATCCTACTAACACACAATGACCCCATTTCTCGTACTTTAGTTCGGACCATCTCTACCCTCTCTAAACTTCGCTCATGGTATTTTTTTCTTTTCACCACTTTTCAGCTCTTCTATTGACAATTTAACTTCGCCAGCTTTGTACCTTTGTTGTAATTTAAATATATAAATATTTTGACTACGACCAGTATGTGTCCTTACCCAAAATATGATAAATGACATGATGCTGGAAAAATGCAGATACCCATTAACCCTTGACATACTTCACCCAACAAATCATTGAAGTCAGCATCGCAATTTTGAAGCAAGCAAGATATAGCCAAAATGCTTGAAGTTGAACATCTAAGAATAAAATAAATATTTTGATGCAGGTAATATATGAAAAAAATTACACTAGCTTCATTTGCGTCTAATATAAATATATCTATAAAACACTGTTAAAATCTGCGGTCACTCTGAATCGGGAGTTTTGGATATAATTAATCAGTGAATCATCCACAATTACTACATACAGTAGTATAGGCTATATCATGTGTATGTCAGTACTATGATGTGGTGGGGAGTTAGGGATGAAAGCGAATTGCTCATGTAAGTAATTATGCTGAAATCAGATTTTGTCATTTTATAAACATAGCATTAAAAAACAAAGCTCTAAATAATCAGATTTACGGTACCTTCAACTGAGTGGACTTCCGCTACATGGGATGAACTTTGAATTGCATCATATTGATGAAAGGAATGTACTCAATATTCTGAACAATAAGTTTATATGATAAGGTTCTGTGATTATTTCCCCTATAGATGCCGGCACTGTATGATTTCTGAATGTAGGTCTTTCGCAAAAAACTTCATTTGGCCAACCAGATTATATTATTTAAAAGAAAACTGTTTGTGCACAATATTTGATACTAGTACCTATTTGTTGCTATCTGAAAGGCATGCCAGTGACTTTTTGTGACAACAAATAGAAAATGAAATAACTAGCTTGTTGCAACAGAATTGGTTCACATTCATATGTTCTTTTCATGAGCAGTTTGAGATTAAAACAGTCAGTTGAAGTAAACAGACAATGTTCACCGCAAAAATTTATGAAAACTAGGTAAAATCCATCGAATTGAGCAGACAGTTTAAGTGTCATATTTAATTCAAACACAAATTATGGTTCGGAAGGTCATGACTATGTTAACAGTCCAGTTGAAATTTTGCGAATAGAGTCTTAGAAACAATAAATTTTCATTGTTCAAAAAACTGAACTTGTGTGATTTCGACCTGTTCTGAGGATAGGTTTAAGATATCTGACAAAGTCCAAATTTATTCGTTGGGAGGCACGGCGGGAGAATTTTCGTGATGTTCATCGTCATGAAAAAGTTCCTTTCTCTTTCGCTTAATGCTAGCTTTCTGTTCGTCATCACTGTCATAGAATGATAGCTCACAAATTGCATCTTGTGTATTTCTGCTGCGATTTGCTTCATCATCCGACTGAGTCCAAAAGAATTGCTGGTAGAAAAAGAGAGTCATTTGTTATTTCTCAATATGTGATAATAGTGAATCGTTATACATTCAATGAATGCACAGTTAATAATGAAATATATATTAGCAGTGGGACTACAAACACTTCGCCGTATAGTGCCAATTCGTCGTATACATGTAGTCAACCGATCGTAGTGCTAATTCGCTGCAAAACTATCATGTTGATTCGGTGTCACGGGTATTTGGAGAATCAATGTATTACCGATCAAAATAGTGCTGCAGTTTGTACTCTATGTTCCAATCTGATTGAAATTATCATGAACCGTGAAATTAGCGTTAGATTGTAGTCATTTCTATAAACCGTTATCATTAGATGCTATCATATTTCGATAAGATGTAAAAATATTCCGATACTTTCTATAGACCGAACAGATTTTCTGAAAGCAATGGAACGATAGAAAGCATGGAACACGGGTATCAAAGCATTTTGTCAAATTATTACAGCAACCCTTTCTAACATGAACATTTTCGAAAATGACAAGCCTGAAGTGATTGAGTACCATCCAGATTTTCTTAACTATTGAACATTGAAACTATGCATACTTCTGGCATGGCACATTTGTTGGACATTCTGGCTTTTGCCACCGATATATTTTATCGATATACCACAATAGCATTTCAAAATTGAAATTAGAATTTGCACTATCTCCCAAAATTATGCTCAGAGGAATGCTTGTAAAAATTTTTTCACAACATAGTCATTGTTTGATCACAATCTATATTATTCATCCCCAAAGTTGAAGGGTCGCAATTTTTCAGTCTTTCACCCAATGTGTGTAACTTGTGATTTACCATCGAACACCCATCAAACCAGCCACGATATAACTTCCCTTTTGATGACACAAGTCAATTTGATAATTCAATGCGTGAACATCAAACTAAATTCAATTTATCCACACAGTGCATCGATTATTTATTGATGAAATCTTTACTGAAGGTATTATTCATATGCATATTTGCGGTAAAACATTTATATCATTATCATCATTACCACATGTTTGGAATATTTGAATACCAAATATTAATGTAAAGAGTGCACATGCCATTCATGGAACGTAAATAAGTATTTAACTTTCAAATCAGATTGATTTTCACCCCAGAATACTAAAAATTTACGAGAAAACACCAGAAATGCAACATGCTTTTGATTATAAGTAATGCGTCTGTTTGGTGATGTTCTCATGCACCAAAATCAAAACTATTTGATATGCGGTTGAAAATGCTGAAAGAATTCGCAAAATTCTAATCGCATAGGATGCATATTTTTGGATTGGTATCAATCAATCTTGCTCTTGCGTCGGGTACAAGGAATGCTGTTATTTGCTGTATTTGAGATACAGGTATATGGACAAAACGGCGTCTTTTCTGAATATAATATACTAAATAAACTTTTATTATCAGAATAATAAGGTTGAACATAGAAACATGAATTACTAAACTTAAATTGGAGGTATTGGGATACTTTCAAATGCTTGCTAAATGCTGCAGCGAATTGCACAGCAAGCCCGGAGGAATGAAGATTAAAAAGAATTTGTTCCTCGACTTGAACGCATCCAAAGTGAAACTTTACACCATTAATATGTATGAATGTGTCTGAGCCATAAATCCTAATCCAGTGACATTCACTCATCCATTTGAAAATGCTTTCTAACTGCTCGAACTGTGCACTCGTCAAAGTTGCATGCCAATGTTGTCAATGTGTCAATATTGCAATATGTTTTGATGTTTAAAATGCAATCAAAGAATTGGCACTGAAAGTCAGCAAAGCTCGAGAGCAGACATCAAATCAATGATTCATTATTAGGACAGGAATAAATAAAAACTTCAATATTGCCTGCTATATCAGATGTTCACACTACATTTAGGAAAAGTATATCTATTTATGTCATGTTGTCAACAACAGTCTGATCACAAATTCACAACCCTTCTAATGATGACCATCTTATACGTCTAATTGAGTCGACGTATTGAAATTTCTCACAACAAAAGCCTACCCAAATTCAAATTGAAGCATTTCACTTTTGGAAATCCACGTTTGAAATCTGAATGAGGTGTAGGGTATGAATATTCTATGTAATGTATCTTAAAATATGAATATGAATAGTTAGTTGATTGAATTATCAATTGAATTATAAATGAAATTGTACTTTCATCCATTAAGTTTAACCTCTGAAATTATGTAAGTAAACAGGTTGCGGAGTGAATCATCACAAATAAGTTTGAATGCTAAAGTACAACTAAAGGCCACCGAGGAATTTTAGGAATATTTACTTTATTAGATTTCTTTTTATTGTTTGCAATTTTGCATAACCTAAAGAGATAGAGGTCTTTAGTAAAGCCGCAGTTGTTGACATTCATGAAAATAATGCTGTCACTGAACATCACACGTAGATTGATCGTTCTATTTTGACGTATTATGGAAGCTAATTCAAAATTTTCTTTTCCACATGATTAGCGCACTGAACAATGTCTTCAAATTATTGGATGCGCCATTCAGTCACATTTAGCTTCAATAAATAATAAATGAAAAGTCAATTTACATGTATCGTATTTGTATATTCTGTAATACATATAAAATAAAGGGATTTTTTTTATTGTTGTTTCAATTAAATAAAACAATGAAAATAATATTCAGTCTATCTGTCAAGCTACACTCATACTGCATACATATTACATTGAGTGTGAATATTTGCTCTTTCACTTGACAAGGCAAAAGTTCCACAGATTTTTGTTTGACATGCATTCAATAACTTCCAAAAATATCAGTGAAATTGAATTTTATAACATATCGGCGATGTTAAAATATTTCCCCATACTGCGTCAAAATGGCAAAAATAAATCATTTTCTTTCTAAATCTTAGACATGTATAACTTGTATTCCAACGAAATTGGCACCTAGCTGAGTAAAAGCAAGTCTAATTGTGCATTTCTTTAGAAAATACCTTATTCTTTTGATGGTTGCTAGTGTCCCTTGTGCAATTGAGTGAGGTCTTCAATTATTATACAGTTAACACAATAGTCTTAATTTCGATGACAATAATGTTCAAAAATGGCCATGATATATACGCAGATACAGTGTTGATTAAGAATGCAAAATGAAAATTGAGAGAAAATTTGATCAACAATATACATGCTGAAGTCGTCTGTATCTGGCTTTATGAAAGTTGTGTTAATAATTTCTTTTCGAAGAACAGTTCTATCTCTGCATTATATTTTTGCCACACTTGTATTGCTTAGTCCTCTTTCTCTTGTCTCGCATATAATAGTTTGTCATCGGCACCATCTTCAGCTTTGTCATAGATTGATATCTCATCCAAGTCGTCAAGATTTGGTTCTTTCGATTTCTTTTGCGAATTCCTCCAAAACAATTGCTGGCAGAAAAAGGAAGTATGTGTTACTCTTTTAACATGTAAAACTAAGTGCGATTTCAACCTTAATAATAAAGGTAATGTCATTTTCATTGATTTTTATCACATTGAAAGTAAATTTAGCGTTGAAGCAAATATTCGCGTCAAAATGACCAGATGCATTTCATTAAGCCATTCTAACATTACATTTTGATACACTATTTGATCACAATTAGTAAACCTACTTTATGCATGCCACGGGTAATTCACGCGTAATTACGGAACACCCCAAACATCCGTGGTTAAAGACATTCTACTCTTCTACGCGCGTACATACGCGCTGCACTAAAAGTCATATATGCGGTGCGGTGCACGTCCTGTGTTCATTTCTCTAGCTGTTTAATTAATGTTAATCTACACTGTTACAACTGAAAAAGACGAGCTGTGCACGTCCTCAATTACACACTTCAAGCTGACTAGTTAAGCGTTAAGGTACACTACCTCAACTGCCGATTTAAAAATCGAAGTGCATGTAGTTTTCTTTAGAAATTTTTTTAATATTATATATCTAAGTTTTGTCAAAATATATAACGTTGACTTATTAAATTCGTGGTATAAATAGCTGAAACGAGTCGGTGAATGTATTGAACAATTAACTTCGTTGAAATACGGATCGGATATCAACAATGATTTGAACAATGTATATCATATTCAGAGTATATTCCCTATGTCTCAAGAATTACGCCTCACCCTGTAGATCCAAATTTGTAAAAAAATAAATTTCTTCCGTCTCTGGTAGAGCTTATAATGGTTATATATCTTGGAATTCTTGACGCTGAAAATTTCGAAAAATTACCATGGATATTCTGCAAGAAACATTGATGTTACATGAGTTGAATCAAATGTCTATCCATAGACTTCTAAATTTCTCTGGACAGATAGGTGAGCAAAATTTGGACAGGATAGGTGAGCCAATCAGTTAGACAGTATTTTCACGGATTCGGACGAAACATCATCAAACTCGTCGTCCATTGAAGAGGACATTGAGAGTGATAGTGACATCCCAATCGATAACCAAGATATCAGACAAAATGATTGGACTATCCTGGATGAAGGAAGGACGACATTTCTCAAAATAGTCATCCTATTTTTCTCAAAAGCAACTGGTATCGATGCGATTACAATATACCTGATAATGCTCGGGAAAATCAAGCATATTTTCTTGATTAATTTTTAAGTGACATCTTATAAAACTCAAATTGTCGTGCGATTGGACAAACAAAAAGGCAGAGATAAAATTTGGTGAATACGACGTTAACCCTGATGAATTGTTACCTACTTCGTTAACAAAATGGCGTCCAGTCAACGTATTCGAGATGAAAAAGGTGATAGGGATTTTGCTGTTTATGAAATTAAATCAGAAGCCTGAACTTCTTAACTATTGGTCACGAAACATCTTATTACTTCATTAACTTACCTAATTAGGGATGCATCTGATACAAATCATGATTCGTAATTTGTGGATAATTTTCAAAAGTTTTGGTGGAGTGGAAACTCAGATTTTTTGAATTATCAGGAAAAAGTAATTGAACTGTTGGTGTTGCAAAGCCGCTAAGGTCGACGATCTGGTGCTACAGGTGGCCGGATGTCTTATCCCAAGAAATCGGGCATTTCCATGCACTCCTTGAAACGTTTTCCGCTACGACCGAATAACCAGCGACCAGCAAGGAAATGTCGAATTTGCGCGCTTGATGGTCGCAGGCGAGAAACCGTATTTGTATGTCAGGACTGTCCCTCAAACCCAGGCTTATGTGTTGATCCGTGCTTTCGAAAATTTCATATAAAGCAGGAGGGACACTAATTTACTCGATTTCATGTTACTTATCATGTTACTTCAATATTTACTTGTTTGTAACAGTACGAGTAAAAGGCAAATAACCATCTTTTAATTAATTCTAAACAACTGGCAAACAATCATGATTCGATGAAGTGAAATGAATACATACAATGCGAAAGCAAGCACCAGATTTATCATAAAACTCAGCACGTCTCTGTCAGTTGAAGGTGTGTAGAATAGGACGTGCACAACACGTCTTTTTGTCGATTGAGGGATTATAGATATATTTCAACTTGTCAGCTATGGGAAAAATAATTAGGACGTGCAGAGCACGTCTTTGTAAGTTGAAGTGATTAACAAGTTTGTTAATCGCGGCTCAACAGGTTAAAACATGGGGAATGCTTATGAATACGCGCGGGCGAGCGTTTATAGTTTGCGCGTCGTCTACGGTTGTCTGCGTTGCCGCTTGAACCACGGATGAAGCACTTATACATGTTCTGCCTATCACATTGTTTAGCCTCTGATACATGCAGACACATGAGACGCAAAGTCTATATAACAGGACTGCCGACAGATGTTGCAGCAATGTCACGCATAGCCACAGATGTTTAGGATCATGTGTAATTACGCGTAATTGAGCGTGGCATGTCACATACTGAGTCACAATGCAATACAGAGCTGTCGGTACAATTAAGGACAATCTGCTAACAGCTACTAAAAGTCATGAAACGGTGTCTATCTGCTGCGCAATTATCATTTCTTAAATCACATTCTATGTAGGCATTTTTAGGAATGGAGGCATCATTCCTGCACCCCGGAAGGAGAAGTGACATCTGAATTCCGCGCCTCAGACTTGCTTGGTCAACCACTGTGAAAGCATGCAGATCAGAGAAGGTCGACACAAGCATCTTCTGTCAGTGTACAACACGCTAATTTATGGAAATTATATACATACATATTTCTAAATATAATATTATATTGGAATGTACTATATATATTTCTTGATTACTATGGTCTGAGAGCCGTAGCATGCAGTACATTGTACTAACATTGGTTGAGTTACGTGTACATGCATAAGTTTATCTTGGCAAATATCCTCAATTGATAATTTTGATACTGCAATTTTCGTTACAAATATTTACTAATCGACGAATTTTAGTATCAGCCTATGTTTCACAAATTTATTTTTGCTCAATTCATTTCAAAATGACCAAATCATTGCTTTACTATTAAGCATGCGAAACGAAGGTTGTCAAGGTGATCTGAGGTCAGCAAATATACAGTACATTCCACTGGATGTCAACACGATTGACAGATATTGGAATCGAGAATACTGCGGCTCAATGCATCACCCCGACAGCCGACGCCATTCTTTTTAAAGTTTAGTCGAATATGTGTGAAAGTTTTAATAGTAGGTTCAATATGAAATATACGTCCCTGTTTAATTAATTTGATGGAATCTCATCAGATCAAAACGTGTTCGTGATCTGGCATATCAAATATTCGTACCAGCGATCATTTCTGACGTCATTTAGAGATTATTTTGAGAATCTCTTATACGGCCTCTGATTTGTACACTACTTGTCTTCAAATCTCATATGGTATTCCTATATTGCAGCTAGATAAATTAACATGACATATCGTGTTATTCATGTGGATAATGAATAGTTTGCGAAACAATTATGAAATTCACAGTAGTTGCATGCAATGCGAATCAAATTCTCCTTCCTTTTCATTTCTGCACGCATGTTGATATTTACCAGTAAATCATTATCTGTTATTTCGCCAACTTCTCTATTCCAGTAGCTCGCCTTGAGTTAGAAATATTGTATTTCACTATTCGGGATCAGTGTGTTCCAGCGGTTGATTTTAATTGTGCTCACTCTTAAAAATTCGCTGACAACACTTCTTCCAAACTGCAGAACATATGGTGTAGCGAGGAGAGTGATGTCACGGTTCTTGACTTTTGTTCTGAACTTCCTGTCAATGGCTTTACTTAAGTTCGTTTAATCCTAAAGCCGATTGACAAGAAAATCGCATAGAGTAGGTTTCTTATTATAGCAATTGCTGATTTGAATGTTGGCACTAACTGTGCGAACCACAACAATTAATGTGGTCCAAAATGTGCAATACAATTAGCAGAAAATGTAATGCAACTTCATTTTTATACGTATTCCATACTTTCAGATTCAATCCATAATTTGAGATTATTTGAGATTATTATAGTGACTTTGGTAGACTTGATTAATGACGGTAGTGTGTATCTGGATAAAGCCATGGAACAAGTGGTAAACAATTTACTTCATTATTGCAAGATACATCAGAATCTAGCTGAATTGATTGCTGTACATGCTAATTAATACGCCCGGCCCAGTCTTATAGATAAATTGTCGGAAGAATCTGTGCAGCGCACATGCAGCACGGAAGATACAGTGCACCTGCAAGCATGTCATCGATGGTCAATTTCAAATAAATTGTGACTTTCTATATTCATTGATTTTCCCATTGTCTTATCCAAAACCTCCTCCTGTATAATAATTTGGACCACTGGTGGACTTTATTCGAGATTTTAAGAGCAATGAAGCGATATAACAGGGATTACATAACAGTGATTTATTTCCGGCCTTGAATTACTGAACTTTCATTAAAAGAAAATTGATGCTATTCTCTTCAGAGTGGTGTGCGAATGATTTCATATTCACCGACGAAATTTACACGAATTTCGTAATCAACCTAAATCCTTATCAATGCTGTTCCTGAATTGCCCAGTATGGTAGGACCTTAAAATCGTGGAAAGTCACCAATCACCGACCACTTGGTTTGCTTTTTATTCAAAAAGATCTTCGCATTTTATGAATCACTGACATATATAATCACATTTTATTTGTTCGTCGGAGTTTTAATTTTACAATTTGAAGACCTCACAGTTGATGCTCTATAATCACGAGATGTCGAATAAGAGATAAAAATATGTTGACATTGGTAACCATTCATTACGAGGAAAGACAACACTGATAGCACTTTTCCACCAAAATATTGATAAAGGATCTTCCGAAGGAATGGATATTCAAACGATTCTTGCTTAGATTTTAGCATTTTCATTTGTTATACCAATCAAATTATTATCAATTTTTGATGTTTTAAGTTGTTTTGTGTTCGCTTCTGATTGCATCATCGGCAGATTTTCTTTAGATTTTAATCATGTCTTTTACTTGCATAACAATGAATAAGGCATGGACATATTGCTGCAGTGATTATAGTAGAAAGTAAAATCATCACTGATCAGTTATCAGTTGGTTTATGACTACTTTGAGCAAAGGAAATAGATTATCAAACATTTTCCAGAAAGAGTCAGTCCACAATTCTCCGAAAAAAACACTGCTGAATCGATTTTTGCAATTAAATACTTTTTCAATAAGTCTGCTAATTGAACAAAAATAAACATGTATAAAATGTTCAGAATCCACACCAATAGCCACTGATGCTGCGTGCCCTATGTGAACAATTTCAATCACTAGTAGTTGATACTGCAGCTGTTATTGACAGTTGCTTATTCTTGCAGGAGTTTTGTAATTCTTTAGTCTCTTCTTTACTGGGTCCAGAATCTTTTTCAACAGATTCCGTGTATGAATGCACTTATTAGAGAGTTGGATAATTGTTTACAGCTTGTTCCATGGTTTTATCGAGATACACACTATCGTCATTAATCAAGTCTACCAAAGTCACTGACCTCCAGTCCAGTACATAGTATGGGAGTTGAGTGTCCCTTAGATATCTTATATTGATCAGAGATGTCCCTGATGTAATATGCCATTTTAATCATTATCTGCAATAACATTTCAAGCCATATTTGACATACAAGGTGTGACTAAAAACTATTGAGACTATTTCAGAAGACCAATTCAATGGACGACTTTGCGATCATCGATGATAATTGTGATAATTGTCATATATAGCTTAAGCTCATTATGTATCAAAAATGTGATGAAATAAATAAATAAATAAACCTTTCTTCAGCACACTCTAAAAAAGCGTGCCATTTTACGTGTATCGAGATAGAAAAATCAACGTGTATCGTGTAAATTCAAGCAGAAATGATTTCAGTTAATCACATTTTAGTCATATTTTGATGGAAATATACCAAATTTTGCTAGATAGTACTGTAATGAGGGCATTCAGCTGAACTGGACATGCATTTAGTTGAATGATCTCCACCATATTCAAACACAATGCCACAATGGTCTAAGAGATTTTCGGACCTTGATCGAGAACTCCTCTTGAGAGATTGAACGAAAAATTTTGATAGAATGAATCACAGCAGCATCCTCATCTGAAAACTCGATTTGTATAATTTCTCATTCGAGTCAGTCAAAGAAATACGTATAATCTGTTGCGTTGACCTATGTCATGGTAGCGCCAAACAGCATCGACACCTCGAAGTGTAAAGAATTCATTTGTTTTTTGGAAGAATTAGAGCTCGTGTTGTTGATCAGAGATGGAGTTGGTTCAGTCGCAAAAGGTCATATCTTTGACTGTTTTCTCACCTTTCTCGGTTCAGGTCTCGTCTAGATCGACGTAGTCAAACTCATTCATTCAGGTTTCTTTGACGATTTCTGATTCAGATGGCGCCATTATTGCGAAGCAGATTGTATTCAAGGCGAATAGAACCAAGGTCAAACACAAGTAGCAGAGTTGTAGTTTTTCCTGGATAAACAAGTCTATACTAACCTCCTGTTAATTGTTCAATATCCCAAAGAGAAAAATGGCTCTCCTTTCATGCTCGCCAATGATTGCTGCATTTCACCGACACACTGATTTTGCATGACTAACTGCTCTGCAGTCTTCAGCGGACTCACCGGACGCGGATGGGATCTTGGTTAGCGGGAAGTGGTCGAACGGGAAAGAGTTTCATTGTCTAGTGGAATTCAGAAGTCCTTAAAAACATTAGCACGTGTATCGCGAAACAAAATTCGTGTTTGGGTGCAAAACCTGGTGAAAACATTCAACAAAATATCCAATATTGACTGTCTGCAATGCCTCGCTGCACGCACGTTTACATATCTATGATAATCAGCGATAATCACGTGACATGTCAATCGAAGAGACTCAAATTTTTGTCAGACAATTTACTAGGATCTACTTTACTACGACACATCGAATTTTAGACCATAGATCTGTTATTTCATCTTCTCTCATGAAAGTCTCAACAATTTTCAGTCACACCTGATATAATGCCCTGGCAATTGTAAAATTCTAGGTAAAATTTTCTTTGAGGCTGTCGATTTTGTATTCTTATTTCTATGCAAGTATTAGTAATGCAAAAAAAATTCCCTAAAACATTTAGTTAAATTTAACTATGTATATTTTAGTAGAGTAAATAGTTTACGTCGCTAAATGTCAGCAGGAAACTAATGAAATTTTATTTGAAATAGTCTTTCTTTATGGATACAGAGCTGTGCGCTACAGTCGTGCCGCTGGCATTTTTGCAACCGTACGGGCACCGAAAATTTGAAACGTTGTGTTGAAACACTGCATGGTCGAGAAATATATTGTTTCGCGCTATAGATTGCCATGCGAAAATCTGGAAAATAGAATTGCTCCTATATTTTCATTCTTAAAATATCTTGTCATATCCTCTATATTAAATGCAAATTATGCAAGCATAGTGCTATGAAAAAGCCAATGCTGCCAAAGAATTAGAAGCCAGTGATCGTAAGAGATCTGTTTTAGGATTATTAGCGGGATCAGCATCATTTAGAGGTGAAATTTAGGAAACATGAAGTTAATAGCATGAAACAGAGTTAAAAGTTAATGAAAAAAGGCAGTCATTTGTCATTGTCAACACCGGTAATCTGTCATTGATTGATTTCTTGACCGTCAATCCAGGCGAACAAAGGATAGTACTGAATGTAATCCACTTTTTATGCAATGCTTGTTAAACAATTGCAAATCGAATGTAATGTGTTCCACATAATTAAATTTCTCGGGATCGGGAGTGGAGTACCTGGATCCCGCGGAATCGTTGGAAATAAAGGCCTCTTTTAGTCTCAGTTTGCCAATACTTACCAGTGACTCTCATCTTGCCCGACATAGCTCTAGCGGAATTAAAGCAAGTCCCAGCAGCTTTCAAAGGTATGCGCAACCTGCCAAAAAGTAGCATGTTGAAGCTTGCAATACCCCCTCCCCCGAAGATATCAGAAAATGCATCGTTTTTGTGACAGCCATGATTTTTATAAAGTTCCGAAAATTCCATTTTCATCATATAGAAATTAAATTTTGGAATTCAGCCAGCATGAAAAAATTCAAAAATGTGCTCTTAGATGGAATTGTTGCATTGCATGGTTGATATCGTTTTCTCTCAGGCTGAGGTATGTTGAAAACTGAATTAACTTAAGTTGGGTAACTTAAATATTACATTTCTGGCTATTATCTCCATAAAAAATAATTTGCATAGTATTGTTATAATTTTTTTAATTTTTACTTTATTTATATAAAAATATTGTTCTTTGACGTACCAACTAACAGCGATCTTTTGATTTTTGAAAACATTTCTGCCAGAACTCATGGCCGCCTCAGTCAATCCATGCAATTTGATAGGAAGGCATGTTGAAGCTCTGGGATAAAATATAAAGAGTTTCAAATTTCAAGAATATGCAAACTTTCTGTGAGACAGATTATAGTAGCACTACAAAGCATTTCCTCTCAACACAGTTCCACATGTCACAATATCTTCCCCATACTTTCATTGTCCATTCTTGTTTTTCTTCATTACTATTTCCGATGGTTCCTTCTCAATTTAATCCTTTCTGAAATTTGCTTTGTCATAGTAGTCTTATACATGATTCTGAACAACTCCTCTGTGTTTCTCTTTGCAATGCTTCCTTATTATTGATCTTCTATCTTGCCTATCAAGCTCAGTGAGATGTTCTCTCCCTCTTTTGTCGTGCATTTGTTGACGTACTTCGCTTTACATTCCTCACAATCAATGCCATATGTCATACACTTATACCATGTCTGTCACGAGGTCCTCTTCCTCCAGTTGCACATTCGAAACACGCTTCTTTCTAGACACATTTCTCCTTTTTATAGGGTTAGGTCTGTTTAAGATGTTCTTTAATGAAGTACCAGCCTTTTCTACAACTCGCATTCATAGAGGAAGCAAAGGTAAAGTAGAACTCAGTATTAATTAAATTCCCCAATGTGCATGCAGTTTCGATTTTATCAAATGAACTCGAGTTGAGACCCAATACCAAATGAGATAAGTAAGGTAATGTTTATTAAATTAGCAATTCGATAGGTTACTATTACTCTAATACTCACCCTTATTACGTATTTTCTTAAGAGTGATCATATCACAAACTACTTGCCACTGAAAGAGCAAATATCATAATCAAAGACATCATAATTAACTTAAGCGATGTAAATGGGTCCACATTACTACTCAGATTCAAGAAATGGAACATGAATTTAGTGATAATAAAATCATGTTGATAAATATTGAATAAAAAACTTGGAATTTCAGCCAAGAAGCATAAGAAACTCTCATTTTTTCCATGAAAACTTGCATTATAGTGCTGTTCATGAAATTTCCTTGATCATCAGCCTAATTTCCTTTTAATTAAGACACCTGTTAGTAAGTGTTCATTTCCTTTGACATCTAATAAGTTTCATACTATACTGCCTGACAGAAAAAACTTAACTTAATTACTTATCAATGGCAGCTCTTAAATTTCTAAGTCGATCTTACTCCCAAACAAATTTCTATGTGCCCCCTCTAGCACAGCCATATGAAGATAGTGTTCATCCTCTTACACAGGATCAACGTTTAGATAAGTTTAAGCATTACATAACTGCAAAATTTGCTGTCTTTCCGACATAGGCCTACATGTAAGTCGCAATTGGATGATGAAGCACGAAAATGAACTCGTGATATGTATGGCTAATGTAATGATTCACTATGGACGAGGCGCATTCGTAATGTTAGTAAAGAATTCCATGCATCACATGTATAGGCTAGCTGTTAGGAATTGTGGGTGCGTTGGTGTGAAGTAGGAAAAGTTTCAAGACAGGAAGAAACTGCAAGACAAAAAAATGCAGATAGAGTCACACACCGAAAGCTGATGATCTCAGCGAAGAAAATCGGTTTCAGAGCGTTTCGCATCCAGCAATAGGCTGGAAATTTGCCTCTGGTATCAACTGTTGCGTTCGACCTGCATATCGACGAGCTGCATTTGACAGAAGCGGGATTTAAATCAGACATGCTGCACGCATACCTCTCAATAACTGAATTTATGCGATCGCTTTCCCGCATGAATGTGCATGTTACAGGTCTCGAACACAACCGAAAAAGATTGGAATGGTGTGAGCGACATTCTGAAAGGAGCGCTGGTGAGTGGAATCGCGTGATGTAGACGAGTAGTCACGTTTTGCCCCCAATTTCCACGATGGAGGAGTTTGTATGCCTGAGAGATGGTCGAACATGGTCGATTCAGCGGTGGTAGCGTCATAATTTCGGCGGCATGTGACGCGATCGACGAGTCAAGGCTGCTATTGCTAAGGCACCATGGTTGGCTAATGTGTGACTCCTTTCGTAATTCCAACAGTATAGATGTCATCATCCAAGATGACAATGTGCAGCTGCACAGATCACATCATTCAAGTGATAACAGCTCAGCAATTGAGTAACTCTCATGGCTTTCGCGCTCTCCTGACCTTTCACTAATCGAGCTTGCGTTGGATGAGCTTGGTGAATGGGTGAAAATCTCGTATCCACAATCTCCTATATTTCGAACCATTTTCCGAAAGATTGGTTGAAGAGCAATGAGAACGCATTGAACAAGAGAGATCGGATGAGCAATAGAATTTGAGCTTACATTATAACGTAAGTTGCTAGATATGCGTGAATTAATTGTGTATCATTTAAAGTTATAGTTTTGGTGCTACTTCATTAATTCCTATAATGCTATATACTGCATATTCCCTATGGTTCGAAATGCTAAGATTTTTTGTCACGCAGTTGTATGCTTATAGAGGTACTAAATCGGTGGTATATAAACACATGAATAATTTGGAAAAAGTTGGCTTCTTAAAAAACTGATCAAGCATTTTTTGACTGCAGGACCGAAATCTACACAAAAAACTGAGTGTTTTGATATAAAAATTTTTACTATCTGCTGACATTTTTTTGAGTTGACACTCCACCTGCTATATATACTTACTGCATGCTCGCATCTTTAAATCATTTTTCTTGGTGTATTCTCTGACTTTACAGGCCAGCTCAGATTTAAATGTAGAGGGCATAAATACAATAGAGTCGTATTCATCTTTTCTATACGATTTCATTTTCTGTTTAATTTTCTTGATACTCCCTTTTTTTTGTCTTTCCACCCTTGCGTCTCCTATCTCTTCAGTTTCGTTCAGTTGATCATACCCAACATATACGCCTTCAGCATCCCACACAGGGACATAGGCAGGATTTCCACAGGGGTGGGGACGGTGGACCTGTAGAATAGGTTTAAGCGTGGATGACGGGCAGCAGGCGGTTGCACCCCTTTAAAAATTTCATTCAGACCTTTCACATTTAGAATGAATGCGCTATCTAGCTGATCAACTTTTGCAGAATTAAATGTGTAAATGCTAGAGGTTTATTCTCCTTTCATCAATCTATTATTACAGCCATTGTAATGATTTGCCAAAGAAAACTAAATTTTGAATATAGCATGACAAAAGTTTGAGGTGTTGACAAAAAATGACATTGGAAATTTGTATACCACAGAACCTATGAGATTATGATAATATCTAAGTGGTACTTACCATCCATGCCAAAGTTTTAGACAATCTTGATGATTTACTTCTCTTAGGCTGCAAAGTAAAAAGACATATTTTCTATTGCAGAATTCACTTAGTGATATGATCCAAGTACGCTTTATTTTCAAACTATTTTTATACTCGCAATGGTTAAAAAAGCAAAAATCCTTTTCCTTTTGTTTATCGTTTTTCGATTCCAATATGCTTTATTCTGAAATAACCTTCTCAAAAGCTTGTTTTTCATGTATAAAATCGACCACATGTGTCCTGTAATGTCGCATGCTATTCGCAAGTTTCCTATGCCAAACGTTTATATCACACAACTTACAACTGCGACATTGCATCTATACAAGCCTTGCATGTATGGAAGTACAGTGGTCGAGTGTGCCAAGGACGAGTGAGCTAACCAGCCTTACCAGCATTGAATGATGAATGAATCTTCGTATGGCACGAATGCGCCGAAGCATTGAAAGCAGAATCGACTGGTCGTCAAGGAAATATCGGCAGCGAACAATAAGTTGGCATCGATGATTACACGAAGGTGTTTGATAGTGTCTTGACGATAAAGACAAAATTCGCCTGTAACAATGGGATGAGAGATCTTTGGAGAACGTCGAGATGATTGACACTACATTACTTGTGTCTTGTCGGTATTTAGGAGAGGTCTGTTTGACAAAAGCCACTTTTGAAGGTCTTGAAGACAACTAGTCACTTTAGATAGAAGCGTTGATGTATCACGAATCAATGACGAGCCTGCAATAAGGATGTCGTCAACATAAATGTGAGCCTGTAAACCACATTGTTCAACTAAGTTCGATGTCGCGCAGATACAACGAGAACAGCAGAGGGCCAAGACCCAACCCTTGGGTGACTGCAGTATCTGCCGGGATAAAGTCTGTTCTGATTTCATGTGAAACCGACATCATGCGACCATTGAAGAAGGAGTTCAACCACGCTAGAACACTGTCACGTAGGCCAACTGATTCATGGAGACGTTGGGAGAGCATGTGAGGATCGACACTGTCAAAAGCTGACGAGAGGTCTAATGAAAGTAATATGCATACGTGGCCATTGTCTATAATTTTAGAGCATCAGAGGTGATCTTTAAAATGGCCGTTTCAGTCGAATAATGCTGTCGGTATGCCAATTGAAGCTGAGGAAGAAGGTTGTGAACATCCATATGTTGACGTAGTTGACCACATACTATTCTCTCAAATACCTTAGATATCACCGGAAAATTAGAGATCGGACGATGTGATGAGACGTCATCCGACGCGGCTGCTCATTTCTTCCAGATGAGTGAAATGGTAGCTTTTTTCCACGGCGAGAGAAAATATTCAGCTAATAAAGAATGTCGAAATAATGCAGTAAGGAACGGCGCCAACAGATCAGCACATAGTTTGAGAAGGTAAGTCGGTATCGGGTCACAGAGAACTTATTAGGTAGTCGACGAATGAGGCGAATGACATCATCCAATGACAACTATAAATAGATATTGTCATTGCATCATCGCAGTTGAAAGATTTAAATTCTGAAAGTATGCATTCTTTGTCAGCTCGAGTGAAGGTTGGTGGATCAGCATTGGCAGTGCAGTCCCGTGCATTTGCTGTTTTGGTGACAAAGTACTCAAGAAAGTTATCTGCTGTTCAGGATTGTGGCGGAGACGGTCCTATGAGAGAATTCCCAGATTGCCGCAAAGAACGATGCGAGTTTCCACTTGAATGAATATGAGCATGCCAATATGATGAACGTCTGCGTCGTAGTAGAGATAGGTACTGTTGAAGATTCTCCTTCCACTCATGAATTAGAGCAGAAGGTGGAGAAGGACAGCTTTGAACACATCTCTCGAATGTTTTTCTTTCTCCAATCAGTACGACACACAAAGAAGACGCTTTTGTCAGTGAATATGCTGTGACGCCATTCTTAAAAGGCAAACCTCGAGCAATGCTGGCGTGCCCGCTGCAAACAAGCAAGTTTGTGAGAAGTAACCAGACGAAGAAACTAGAGCGGACGGTAACTTTGGAGACCGGCATCATAAAGGCGTCTACTAATGGATGACAGGTGTCATAACATTCCTCTAATGAAGAAGTATTTGCAATTCAGGAATGCTTATAAAAGGTTTCGCTTGCTCGGTACAAATGATATCAGAACAAGCTTCTTTATCAAGAATGTAAGGTCTGCCCAATCTGTTTCTAAATTTTACTGAACGGTCTCCATAAACGACAAATTTTACCCCTAACGGTGGATTTTAGAACATTCAGTTATGTAGCGATTCGATTATGCGACTGCTATGCATCAATGCTAAGAGTGACAATGCGCCATCGGAATTCGTGTAATTAACATGTGGTATGATCGTTGACTAAAGTCTGATCGTATTAGTTCGCACTTTTATTACTGAATCTACATGACCATGCCTGGAATGGTATTCACAGCAATTTAATTAAACTTCATAAAACTTAGTTTTGCTGTTTGGTGTTGCAAATTCTTTTCTACTTTTCTTTTCTTTTCTACAATTTGTTAACCTCGACCTGTGCTGAACAACGTGAACATCGAAGACAAGTTTTGAAAAATCACTCTTCTCTTTGGAACAGAAAGTAGCATGGTTTCAAAATGATATATTTTTACACCAACAGAACCCGATTTATGGAGTTTGCTTTAAAGCATCGAAAGTATGTAATCAGTTCAAACAGCTGAATCAATAGATTTAATCTACTAATCTGCTGAACCTGTACGTCTTAGTATGTCTCAGTTTCATCTTTGAACCATAAATGAAAGCTACAATTGCTTATTTGCTTCATTGCTACATTTCCAATGCTGACGATGATAGGTCATCATAGAGTACATTATAAAAGGAAAAATATCTCCCTTAGGCCGTTGTCACACAGGAAAAGGCGTCGTCCATCTTCCATCTTCCATATCACTCGCCTTTTTGCACATTCTTCATAAGGCATCTTCCATAAGGCGTGATGAGGCGATTTTCATCTACCATCTTCCGCCTTCCATCTTCCATTTACCGCAGTCACACTAGGGAAATTTATTTCCGATGCAGTCAGCGCTATTTTTCACTATTTACCGTTGCTATAACTACTGTCTTGATCCACGTCCTCGTTCGACATTGTGAACAAAGGCCGTGTTATGATTGCTTCTCTTCGCAAATGACAGCTTCCTAAATCTTCCCTCAGACGTCACCTCATGTTGTTCTATTTTTAGAACAGCTGCCGCCTGACGCCAGATACCTTATGGAAATGAACTTCATCAGTCATATAATTTCGTGCCTTATGTCCGATGGACTTTTCCTTATGACTTTTCCTGTGTGATAGGTTGTGTTCTGTTCTATATGTAATTAAAGAAAAATTAATGTCAATGTTTCAGTCAGTGTATATTCCATTATCAGAAAACTGTGTCAAGCACTTGCTGGAGCATTAGGAAACCGGATTTCCCTTACAGTTATTAAGAACCGCTTGATGGAACTTCAACTTTGCTCTTCACCCTCTGGTTGTTTCAGTTTTATTCGATATAACTTGCTTGGAAGTTCTCATAGAATGTGGAAGTTCCCTTTTGAAAATGCAGTTCCATCCATTGACATCACAATCCGGCAACCAGAGCGAGTTTCTAAAGGGAGCGGGTTCAAAAATGAGACTTTCACAGAATGATGTACACCCTTTGCATACTACGAATCTGCGCGTCTTCCGAGTTCTCTTTGGTTCATTTTTTTGTCAGATAGAAGAAAGGAAAATCACATGTTAATTCAATGGGACGGAGATTGCAATTTATGATTAAAATGAAATGCTCCATGTTTTCACTTATTAAGTTAGAAATAACTTTATTAGTTAGTCAAGAACCTCAATTTTTGATATGGAGCGCCTCTAAGTCATTTACTATGATGTGCATGTGTTGTTATCATCTAATCGGCAATGTATGCGAGAACGCGATTAAATGTGGATAAAATAGCTCAAATTACTCAACGTTAGCCGACATTTGGAGGTTTTCGAAATATGAACGTGCATAACTTTATACACAGGGGTGCATGCACATGATAGAAATGACCTGAATACATTCCATATCAAAAATTATGACTCTGGGCTTAAAACTTTTGGCTTATACTAATCAGTGAAAACGTACAAAGTTTCATTTTACCAAAAACCTCAATCTGCGTCCCATCGGATTAACATTTATTTTTCTTTGATTCTATGTTTGAAGAAGTGGAACCAGGCAGAGCTGCACAGACGCTCAGATTCGTAGTAGGCATAGGTTGTGCGTCATTCTCTGAAAGTTTCATTAGGCCGCGTACCTAGCAGAAAGCCGTTCTGGCTGCCGGACTATAGCTCTGTTGCAGATTCCTTGATTATTATTTAGAGCTCTTCGGGTAGTCAAGAAGCATTCAGTTTTGCATGATTGTTGTAAGCCAGGGCCTACTGCGATATATATATATATAGCTACAGTCACAAAGGACAGTCACTTGGAAACCCGGCCTTTGGCTGTCAGCTCACTGCCGACAGAGAGTTACGCGTCCCGGTAGCTAGTTAAATATCTGCATCTAAAGCTGAGATATCAATATTCTCGTCTATCGCGAAACTGATTCTGCAAGTGATTTCAATTCAGGACGGTTTTCAACTTTTCTTTTAATGTTCTCGCTGTACTGTTAAAAATATCAACTCTAACAGCATAGACTATTATTACACTCATGAGTAAAATTTAAACAGAAAAGATAATAATTTCAAAGCATTCATGTGGACCAGTTATATAAAATTACTTACTTTTGTTATCTTTGGTCTGAGCCACTCAAGAACGGCTGGTGGAACAATGTTCTTTAGTCGATTCAATTCATCCTATAATATAAAAAAATAGTTAAAAGTTATCATAATATTGTCATGCAAGTAGTTTCACCACACATTTGCAAAAATATTTCGTGCAATCAAAATAAATGTGATCAATAACTATGTCAATATAACTAGTATTCGGCGCCATTGGTGAGAATTTAGATAGATAAAAAACATTATGACGAATACTAATAAAATTATATTGATATAAAAATCAATGAAGCAGTTATCATATTTCGAGATTAAAGGGCATAAAGTATGGAAAGCTAATTCTGAAAAGCTGACGTATATAATACAATCATAGATGTAATAAGTACTGTTATACTGAAAAATTCTTAATGCTTAGACGATTGCAGTTTATCTCGCAATGCAATTTTGAAAACTAGAAATCTTATTGAATCTTGAAATCTTTTATATCTTTTGAATCTTGACACTTTTATATCTGAAAATCATATTCGTATAGGATTCTAGAAATGCAATTTACGCTCTACATGCACAATATTATCAAATATTTAGCACTTTCGTGCTATAAACCACTTCACTCAAAAAGTATGAGTCATAAGTAAAGTATTCTGTATTGATGTCTTGCTTCGATATCAGAGCAGTTTTCATCTATAGATTGTGCTATAGCAAAACTAAAAATAGCCGATGACTCTTGCATAATAATCGTGGTTCCGCTCAGAACCTCTGTTCTGTCTGCGGAGAAGAGAGTTGACTGTGTTGATTGAAGTAAAATCAGCCAAGCATCAAATCGCGCATTATCCGGCATGGATCAAAAGGCTACTCCGCAAGTCCGTGAAAGTACGACGCTAGTCAGTTAGTCATGTTCTTTTGAAGAAGTCTCCCTCAGAAATGCATTCTCTAATTCTTGAGGATGGATTAGAAGACTGCTGTTCATCGCACGAAACGGAGTCTTTGACGTTTAGGATCCTCAAAGTCTGGACGCTCTGAAGGCGCCATCATATGCTATTCAACAGATGATGAAAATAACCTCGTTATGACGTTCATCGTTATTTTTTTCTGGCACAGAACATGACATCAGTGCTGTAGTGGCAGTTCAGGCGCAGTTTTGCGATTTGACCGAAGCTGTCTTGCTGTTCGTCATGTCAATTCGGTGCTGCACATGCAGTTATGCTTCACTATGTCATGCAACCAGTGTTTTTGAGCGGATCGAATTTCCGCTTTCGCTCGCTCACCGCTCAAAATCATCGAAAAATGCCGCTCGCTCGCTCATTTCTCGATAATACCCTCCTAATTTCTACAAACCTTTTTATGCTGAGAACTAATTCTATGCTTTAAATCAAATATGCACCTTTTAAAGGGGTTGAAGGGTAATTCAACATTTCATTCTAGTTGAAATTTGAAAGACACGATGTAATAATGTAGACCATCATACCAATGCATTAAATTAGCTATTGCACAAAATTGCTTGAAACAATATATTTTGATGAACATAACCACAGAATTCTTTTTATGTACGTGTAGAAATGGGCAATGATCGAAACTTGTGATCTTAGAAATGTTTTGATGTTAAACGACTATAATTCATACAATATTGTATACAAAATTTTTCGGTCAGCATCCACAGACCATCTTCAAGTTTTCATTTTCAATTTTTTCTTCTTTTTACCTGAAGATGGTCTGTGGATGCTGACCGAAAAATTTTATACACAATATCAATTATAATCGTTTATCATCAAAACATTCCTGATTCTTTCTAACATCATATCAAACAACATGATTAATCATGGCCTTTTCACTTTAATCTAAACTTTATCCTACATGCTGATCACATGAATCAGTATATACAATTCTTGGCGCAATACTTAGACAAAATTCGCAAGGTGCCTTAAGAAACTATGTAATGCGTTGACAATTGAAAATGAACTTGTATGAAATCGTGACAAAATAATAGATAATTCCTAAAAGTAGCTGAAGATAACATGCGTGACTTATGAGTGACTGAGTACTGAGTAATCAATAGATGCTAGAAATCTGCTAGAAATAAAATCGCTTGATAAACGAGATTGTTGGATTATGTGAAACAGCAAATGCTGCACACAACAAAAAGACCTGAGACATCGGCGTCAGTCGTCACTGAGATTTCGGCTCATTAAGCTCAGTATCTGTCGAGATGGTCGGTCCGCGGCAGCTCGTTGCGCCCAGGTCCTACCTCCTTCCACCTTTGCACTCAACTTCTTCATGGTGATCTTTACACTTAAACACCGGTTTAAACAAGAAATTTCCTCACTGATGCAGCAACGAAATCGTGGCATCCCACTCTCAGAAGGCATGAGCTCACATTTCCACCCTTGCTTCCATTCGGCAAGTTCTCCAATATTTCGCAGTTTTCCTTTCATGGGCATCCCTACTGCTACCTTCCCAGGGAGCGGTTAATTTGCCCATAACCATTCTCTTCCTTATCGCGTCGATCAACGCTAGATGAAGTCGCGTCGGTCAGATAGGGATAATTCAGCAGGCAGCTGTCTATCCACTGAAGCTTCCCACTTCTGCGGTACAGATCGCACGATGAGTCTTTCGTCTCTTTGTTTGACCACTCGGTACAAAGTCAATTCCCGTTACTTACCTGTGGAGACGTTTGTAAAGTTGGTGGAACCGATTGTACACCGAGATCCTATTCGAAGCAACTTCTTTATCAAAATCAGCCATCTGATCACGAATTTGGGCTCAGATTCTACAAATTCCCAGTCGCTATCGAAAAATTCAAGTTTAGAGATAAAGTGGTTCTCTTGGGTGGGTCCGCTAACTTCACACACGTGGGGTGGAGGGACTGCTTTCACAATCGCTTGCAGGACCATAACGCACCAGTGCGTGTTGCATGCTCTCTGCAGTAACACATGACAGCCAGAGAGGGCACAGCGAAGATTGGCATGTCACACATGACATTCAGGGTCAGTCCGCATTCCTCAACGTGTCACATTAGCAGAGGTATGAGCAGGTCATTTGAACGAACGATTGAACAATACGTTTTTCATTTTTCTGATGAAAGAACTATCGAACGGCATCTTTGAGAAGCCGATGAATGGTGATCGGAACGAACGGCTTTTTTGCTTGATTGAACGGTAATTGTGCCCCGGAAATCCAGTAAGAAATGATGCTATAAAATGATGCTTTCCAAAATTGCCTATTTACACATTCTGACTTCAACAAAGTGGTATTTTGAAATTTGAAAATATTTAAGTGCCAATTTGGGCATGGGTCACCAGTAACCCATTGGGCTTTCTCGGTGTAGTGAAACATCGGAAACTTAGATAAAAGAAAATTTATTGATGCTCTTCGAAATTGCTTGGTTGAGCATTAAGACTTCAGTTCAATGACATTTCGCGAATAAAATGACAAGAGACTTGATATTACACAATGCTTCCATCTCTTGTTTTTGATTTAGTGTTCCAAAAATACATGTAGGCGTACTTATTCTACTACTCATCAGCAACGAAAACAGCTACGCACATCACCATCAATGCGGTTTAGCAGTGGTGAAAACTGAAGACGTTTCACGTCCTTCCATGAAGCAACTAAATTTGTCATGATGCGCACTAAATTATCATTTAATTCATCACTTGGTCACAAAGCATTGAACAGTTTGAATTCAGAAACTGTGACGAAGTAGGCCTACTTGCACTGTGAATGTCAATCTGACCATTACTTATTAAAAAAAGCATGTATCATGCTGCTTTTGCATCAAGTAGAGTCATAAGATGGGGTGGGGCCCGATGCGGACATCTTGATTTTTGTGGGCACGGGCATTTACATTAATGGCTTAATCTGCGAATCCATATCCGTTCAGTGGATATGCGGGTATTCCAAATACTGTGTATACTCCGAATAGTACTCCGAATGCTATACACAGTGTATTATAAGCACTGTGCAAGCGAAGTGTCAAATGGGTGAGCATCGAGCCATCGTCACCTATAGCAAATTCCTGCAGCGTGATGCTGCTAAAGCGTGTTGTAAGCTAATCACAAAGACAAGGATTATGACTTTCTCTATCGATTTTGATATTCTCTAGTTTGATTGGGTTTGATACGTTCGCACAAAGGATGCGTGTGACGTGTAGCGTTTGACGTCAACTTATGTTTTGAATTGTCATTGTTGGACAATGCCGACAACGAATTTTCCGATAGGGCAGCTTGTACTATTTCGCGATGTCCTAAATATGTTGTGCCGTGAGTTTCATGCGATTTGGAGCATTGGTTTGGATGTTAAAGGGGGCCGAATTAGTTCTACGCGCTTCAGAGTCTGGTATGGATAGGGTTGAAATGAATCAATGTCCGTGGTCTTAAAATCAATGAACCGTACACTGGAATTGTGCGTGTACAGGCCTAATTTGGTTGGCTTCAATTCTTCCTAAATTTGTAGTTCTTTCGCAGTTCTTTCGCGTTTGACCATACTGAATGTCTCTCAAGGATATGCATGTGGATATCTTCCAGATGATAGATCCATATCTATCAAATTAAAGCATCTTAAAATGTCTTCGTGCCATTGCGGAGACCATTAGTACATCAATGGGGTGACCGATTGGGAGACCGATTCAAAAGATATGTGAATAAATAATGTGTCGATGGTCAGTCAGATTTTGATTGCATCATCGATCACAAAGACCTTCGTGCTAAGCTCATATTCACAAGTAGAATCCAGACAGGCATTCAGTGCACATTGTCAAGAATGTGAGAACCACAGAAGAGAGAGAAAGGGCTCGCAAGTTTTGTTCATCAATCAAGTATACATGCGTGTACTAGAATGCATTTTTAAAAGACTTTAAATATTTCGCGTTTTGATTATTTGATCTTTTTATTTTTTGTTTTCTAAAAATGGCTTGCTCACGACAAAAAATCGCCGCTCGCTGGCTCAATTTTCGCTCACGGAATATTTTTTTCGCTTGCTCATTCGCTCATCAAAAACTTGAAAAAATGCCGCTCGCTCGTTCGCTCCGCTCGCTCAAAAACACTGCAGGCAACGTTTTAATCACATGACGGATATATCACTCGTCTGCTGCAGCTGCAGCAACTGCCAGTGTAAAATAAGGAATTCATGATAAACAGTGGTATTGCATTTAAAATTGACTGATTTGCAAGATTCTTTGAGAAGTTTAATGGCCATGACTTAGACCAAAGGAGGCGAGAGAGGAAATGTTTCATTTTATTTGGAGATATGATTTATTCAACGCATTTCGAACAAACAATTGTACAACCATCAGGGTTATTTGATCAAAAAGAAGACAAACGGCAAATATTTGCTATCCAAAACTTAATGTCATTAAAGAATCAAATAACTTTGATATATTGCTACCCCAAATGTTAGAGTGATATTCAATAAGTTGCAGTAATTTAAATAAGTGCTCCTGATTAAAAGTAATCTGAAAGCCATAGCTGAATCTCTGCACGCAAGCGGCTACAGAAGACATATGGCAAGAAAAAGCAATCACGATACAGCACAGTGGACAAAGAACCCCCATGATATGCCAACCAAACCTCCCAACCAATTGGTGATGATATGATGTGATAAGATAAGAAATTCTTTGACATTCAGCCCGACTGTCTATTTTCGGTTTTTGTTTTCTGATCATGATTGATTCATTTACCTAAGATTTGCGTCATCATCTGCTACATTGAGGAATTTTAGATTGAAAGTTTTGCCCTGATTGCATGGTTGATGATGTTTGAAAATAGATGAATTCTTGTTGATGTGATTTTCTTTTTTTCCAAGATGGCGAATAGTGCCATGATGTGCAGAATAATGTAGATGTCATTGTTGACATTGTTAATCACAGATTATTTTACTGCGGATTCTATTCTTACAGCACCATATCACCTATTGGTTGGGAGCAGAGAGAATATAGTAGAACAATGCTGTAGGCAGTAGACAGGTACAATATAGTAGACAATATTGTCTCTCTTTAGGAGGTTGGGGGGGGGGGTCTTTTGCCCACTGTGCTGCACTGTGATTGCTATTTCCAGCATGATATTGCAGTTCTTTACATTTTTATCAGTGTATTTAAAAAGTGGTTCTTGCATGGCCAATCTATGTATTGCGTCATTTAAGTTCCTCGCACTAGTGCAAGCACTCAATATCATGCAGGAAATATAATACCGCATAGCTTAGGGCATGCGCGCACTAAGCGGCCACGTCGCGACGACCAAGTCGCTTTGCCGACACGACCAATCGGTTGTGGCGGCCATCAAGATTTGCAGCGACGCACACACGGCCAAGATGGCGCGCGCACCAGTAAAATAAGTTGCAGCCTATGACAGCGCGCACTTGGAGATCCTTCCCGCGACAAATAGATAATAAACAGCTGCAACCTCTTCCTCATTCATTTATTCCTCAACAAATAGCATCGATTGGTCGGTCGCAGCCGCTTTCATGGTCGCACATTTTTTTGGGCGCTTATTGCGCGCACGCCCTTATCGTGCTTCAATTTGTAATAATTAATTGCATTAATAAATATTTCTTTTTATTCGAGAATGGCTTTGGAATATGGCCGAAATTACTTAGAAAATAGTCAGATACTTGATTTTTCCAACCATAATTAACAATGCTATCAATCAAGGCATATTTCAAATTCAAATGATCAACATGAATACTATCAACACAACTGGCAATACTATTTTTATAACACAATTTTGCTTAAACAAATAGATAGCTTTTTACATAGAAATCCAACACTCTATAATAATGAAGGACTGGAATAGACATGGCCTCTGAAAACAAAGTACATACGGCGTTGACACATGTTGTCATGAAAACGGTACCTAAGCGATGGCGGCTTCCAGTGGGTGACAATGGGAAGGTACCGGCAGCTTATCAGTGTACTTTGTAATTGTAAATATTCACGGTTGTTATCATTTCTCCTTATGTTTAAAAGCAGTTTGATCAATAACTAGCGGCATAAATCTACAACTGTTGCATGTAGCTGTTCACATGATGAGCTCTGACTATTCTTAAGATCAGGCGTCATTAACCTAGATCGCTGCCTAATTGGGCGGCTAAAGTGACCACCAACAAACCACTAATGTATCCTGGTCCCACTAACTTAAACAAAGCGAAACGTCGGACTTCTGTGATTTTTGGCATCAGACTTCTATGTTTCAAATAACGATGCATAACTTTCTGTCAAAACTGAATGTTTGTCAATTGAATTTTTTTGTGCAAGCACTTTCAAACACTACCGGTGTCTATCGTCAGGTAAGTGAAAAGAGACATTGGCATTGATGACAACAGTTCACAGGGACGGACAAAGCTATAAAAATAAAGTTCTATATACACGTGGACACGAAATACTAGGCTACTAATATAATGCTAACAGTAAGTTGATAGCAAATCGTAATAAAATGTAGAGAGAAAACCACAGCTACGCGCTTAAATAAAGTAAGACAGGCAGATACAAAGAAAAAAGGACAAACTAAAATTGCTAGGCCTTATTCAATGTGTGCTTCACTCGATTAGATAGATGAGTTTAAACGACGTGACCATGAAGCCTCTTTCACAATGCGCTTTCTCCAGCTTGATTTCCTATCAATCACAGCAATACTGTTTGTGTCGATCTGATGGCTGGAATAGACGGAGTGTTGAGGCATTTCGGAGCGAGATGGCTCGCTCCGTTCGAGGCTTTATGGTCACGTCGCTTGAACTCATCTAATCGAGTGAAGCACACATAAAGTGAGGCTTGACAATTTTGACTTTGTCCTTTTTTTCTTTGTGTCTCACTTTCCTGCTTTATTTAAGCGCATAGCGGTGGTGAATAGACTTTGCCAATTCAGGTGGAGTATCATTTAGTATCGGAGATTTTGAATAATGAGTCTGAAACAGCAATAACTAAAAAATTGTTGCCGGATAGGTAATTGCGATTTGCGTCTTCTTAAAAGATGTATTTTGTAACTGAACGGGTTTTTCGGTTGCACCCTTCAATTCATTGATCTAAGCTGTAACCGACCATATTACATTGTTACAGGTTATTCCGCTACCATAGCAACCGGCCTGTGCATAGCTCGTGATTCGAATTAAGATTGCTGATATGACTCGGCTGTGACTTACCTCATCTATATTTAAACGCTCCTTGAGTGAATTAATGATGTTGTTGTATTTGAAGAGCCACAATATCCCAAGTAGGAAGACTGTAAATATTGAAACTATGGCAACAGTCATCACAATATTGCAATAACTATACTGTTTCTCCTTTTTCTCATCACTAGCTTCTTTCTGATCATCCTTCATTTTTATCAGTGGATCGATGTATACAAGTTTGATAACGCTATAATCTTTAGTTGCATACCTTTTTTCTGAGGCAGACGTATAAAACATGGATCCTTCATTATATGGTTGCTTCATCTCTGGTTTATAATGCAATGAAAAGATACATTGAATCATCTTTTTCCGGTTTAGAAAGTCAATATCGTCCTTCTTGTCCAACTTGTTTATTGTCAAAGTGCCATTGTACTTTGATAATGCTGTCAAGGATAAGCAAAGTTATAAGGCAGTGAGTGACAACATGTAAATCTCTACTGAAAGATATGTATGTGTATAAAGTTGATTGTGGCAACTGCATCGATAAGTGTAACCCCGTCCGTAATAATCGCCCGGTTGGACGATGACTTTTAAGCATGACGCAAAAGTTAGGTTGTACGATAAAGCGCCATCTGAATACTGCTAAAAATGATGAATAATGCAAGCTTTAAGTAGAGAAGTCGAAAATGCAGAACATAGGGCAACACGTAACCTTTGGACTTTACTGTTAAAATACGCAAGCTGCACTATCTCCTTCATTTCGAAGAGGCCTCGCGCAAGATATTTTGCCAATTTTGCATTTTATAAAACAGTATGCGACTAGACACATGCATGTACGCTCACGTAACTGCAGAAAAATATTTCCACGAAGCAATGCAATATCGTCAAATTCCCATTGGAACATGCCAAACCACGCATAAGAGTGAGTAGTCATAATCAGAGTTGGAAAAGTTGCAATTGGAATTAATTCCAATCCGGAATTAATTCCATTTTTCGTCGGAATTGGAATTGGAATTGACCTTGATAAACCTCAATTCCACTTTTTCGATGGACCTGTGATAAATCTATTTGTACAAAAATTGAAATCACAGTACTGAAATCACATAAATTGAAATCACAGAGAGCGAGAGAGAGAGAGAGAGATCGACAGAGGTAGCTTTATTCTATTGTTGAATAAAGGGTGTTTTTTGTGACTTCAATGGGCCTACAGCCCCGGACAATGTTAATCCAGCGATTAAGTAGACAATGAAAAGACAATCATCTTTGTTCAATCTGTTATTTATTTATTTATCAAGTAAGACAATTAATCAAAATAAACCAATTATTGAATTTAGTTCTTGATAGGATAAGCACAAAAATTGGAGATTGGCTAGATTGTTGTACACACGAAAAACAATTGGCTTGGAAATAGGAAAATTAACGCTGCATTAAAGGCAAGCAACCCTGTCAGTTCAAATCATAATATAGACAGTGTCAACAAATTATTCTACTAATTAATTATTCAATTACATGAACTATTATTCAACTTCCAATCGCAACAATTAACAATATTAATTTTTAAGACTATAGTTATATAGACACGATACGCAACGATAAAAGAAAAACTTTACAATTACAGTTCACTTCTTAATGTTGAATTCACTTCAATTCGATCGGACTCACTTATACCAAAATAATATCATAAATATCATGAATATCAGTGTCACTTATACCGTCAGTCGTCAATCGCGCTCGCTGATGTGTTGTCGCATACGCTACTGTGTTGTTGTTCGCTGGTAGGCAGTTGTAGTTGTTACTTCTGTAGTCAAGTTACACCGCGAGAGCCCGGAGTTCTTCTAACAGCTACTGAAGATGTCGTATGTGTTGTTGTTGGTAGTTGTTGTTGTTTCAATTTCTCATCGTCTCTAATTTATGCAAATTTTTGACACTTGATGATAAACCAACTTTCTTTTGAAAATTGAAAGAGTTTCCTTTAATCTCTGCTCGTTAGCTTTCGACCCGACCACATTTTGTTATTATCACGGAATTTTTAATCTCCTTTTTTAAGATGGACCATTAATCAGATTTCATGACATCATTTTTATTGTTGTCTTTTCTTTTATCAAGAATCACGGTATTCGCACACTGAATTTCTTTCTTCTGTCAGTTTATTAATAGATTTATTCGCATATCATCTCTCTCTCTCTCTCTCTCTCTCTCTCAGCGTTTGATTCTTTGATGACCGTTAACTTTCTTTCATTTTTTTCATGAGATATTGAATATCTCGTTTACGAAACGAAAATTGCGTAGGCTGACCGGTTACATACATGTACACTAGAAATATGAACTATGAACATGAGAACACACATAGGAGCGATGCAGGGAACGCACACAGGAACAACGAGGATTGGATAAGGGTACATGGGTTAGATTGAAACGAACAAACGTTAGATACATTAACATAAGACACTATACGCGACATGCAATTATCGGAATTGAATCTTAGTATGGAATTGGAATTGGAATTGAATTGAACTGTTTCGACTGGAATTGGAATTAGATTTGGAATTGAAATTTCTGCTCCGGAATTGGAATTAAAAAATTTCAGTGGAATTTTTCCAGCTCTGGTCATAATTGCCTTTAGTCAGGAGCATCGACAGGACGGTCTTGGAGAAATTATATCACGACAAATGTAAAATGTACATCCTTACGTCGTTCTGCTCCTTACATTAAATAATGTAAATGGGCAATTCTACGAGTTGCGACGTTATTTAGCACGCACTTCATGAAATTGGAACTTTCTTTTTCATCAGAAGTCACCATTTTTTTTTCACCACCCTTTTCCACCATTTCTCATTATCTCTGAATGGATTCCAATCAAGCTTTCGGTCAACATGAAGAATAAATCGTCGGAAAAGCACAAAAAGTTAACTATCGTGCGCGGAAAACATTCTATTATAAAGTTACGACGTTACGCGAATGCAACCTCGGTTTTTTGTTACGTTGCACATATCTATGTTTCTGCGAATTGAGGCGATATTTTCATTATTTCTTTTGTAGACATGTTCTGCACGCGCTCCTCTTTAATGACTGGTATGATGGAAGTCTTATCCTACAACTGCTGAATCGCAAATAGGAGTTATTCAATGTTACGACGCCACATGCAAAATGCAACGACGTTACGCGTGCGAAAAATATGTGAGCATGTTTTCCGAACTACACAGATTTCAAATATAGCCGCTCCTAAATGTTTTTAAACACGTTTTCAATGGTCAGTAAATCATTCGAATCAAAAGATTACATAATTCGACTTCTCTCCGATGACTGGACTCAGTATAACTTACACAATGGTGGACATATCAAATTCATCCATGTCCTCACTTGATGCCCATTGGAATTTCCCTTCAGTTTGTCTTTTCAAAAACAGGATGGCTACAATGTTGCCATTTCGGTCTGTGACACGATCTACAAACCAGGAATCATGGCAAGCAACGGCATTATACATTCGGTCGATACTTCCTGACCTGCAGATGTCCAACGAGATTGGTCCTTAAACTCGGAGAATCGCATGGTTATTCCCAGTTTCTGTCTTCAAAAGTCTAGCAACTTCATACAATCTAATCTGATAATCGTAACGTAATACGTTTGAAATTCGTTTTGGATAATCGGTTTTGTGTGAGGGTTTGAAAACTTGCCATGGGATGTTTCGCAAATGACTATGTAGGCCTACGCAGCGAACATAAGGACCAGCCTACAACTTGCGCTGGAGCCGTCTGCAAACGTATCACATGCTGTTGTTGATTTATGTCTACTGGTAGCAATAACATTTTGTGCCATCCAAACTGATTGAATAAAAGAAGAAAACTGGGCAGAACTGCACAATAATTACGATATCATAACTAATTTATGAAACGTTTGCTCTCAAACGTTCATCTCTTACAATTTCCTTTTCAATTTCCAATTCTAAAAGAGTGGTAATTCCGGTTGCATATTCAATGTCAAGATCAATAGTATTTTCAGAATTTTAGGCTCTAGCCGATGACCGCAAACGAACAGAAGTACGAAAAATTCATACTAACGGTAGACAGTTTTAAGGACTCATACTACTTGTGCATTGATAAAAGTAGTACTCATCCATTTTTCATGCTATTGAACTAACTCTTCCACCGAGGTAAATACAATTTTTTAGGATACTGGACGGCAATTTTCTAAATGATTAGACTAGAGTTACATTTTTCGCCACATTGGACACTCCATGTAACTCCTATACTGCAATTTCGAGCATTAGGCCTGTTTTGGTCACAACATTTGTTTTGAAATTTCCTCAAAACGGGTTGAAAATTCCAAGTGTGACCTAATTTGATAAAGCGCGGGAACCACGCTGCAATAAAATAGCTAGAATACAACATAATATGTGCCTACTGGTCAAGTCACCGTATTCGTGTGTACATGAATGGACAATGAATGATTAGAGATTTTAACCAAATCAAAGATAAATGATGTTGCGAAAGTTCAAATAATAGGCACATTCTGAATCGATTCGGCACGAGAGTGCCTATGAATTAAACCATCGAATTCTGCGATGACTACAACCAATACAGTGAGTGTTCGGATGCTGACAGCTTCCATTTAACAGTGTGACCGCAAGGCGTTACGACATTACGATTTTCAAAATACTCTATTAAACAAATTTGTGAACACAAAGTGGATCTGAATAGACCATGTGATATGAATCACTTGCACGGTTTTGCACTTAAATTTTGGAAGCTTTTTTAGGTTGGTTGAAGGTCATGAGACGAAAAAATGTCATTTTTCCGTTCCGTTGCGACGTAACGCATATCAGATCTACATATTAATTTTTTCACCAAATAAAAGAAAATGACATTGTTTTCGAATAAGTGCTTGACTTTTGACTCGAATATGTAGCAAACATCTGCTATATGTGAATAAATTTAAAATATACTCATTGACAAAATTTTTGAAACATTTACTTCTTTAACTTCTTTCATTTTTGACTGGTATATAGGCTATACATGTATGTATGATACCTTGATAATTTAGTCACAATCTCCACCAAGTCACTAGCACAGAAAAACAACGCATGTAGCAGATTTAACTTTAATAGCGCGTGTGCCCCCCCTCTAGCTCCAATACATTCAGTAATACGAGATGGCATGGATTCACAAAGTTTCTGAATGAAGGATGTTTCAAGGAGAAGCCACTGCTCTGTCATTCTTTCAGAGAGAATCTTCAGGGACACTGGTGGAAGTGAATAGCGGTCTCTCACTCGCCGCCCAAGCTCGTCCCAGACTTGTTCAATGGGTGACAAGTCAGGTGAGCGTGCAGGCCAGTCAAGGGTTTGAATGTTCAATCTCCTAACGGTGGCAATGACAGCCGAGGAGCGATGTGGTCTTGCGTTGTCGTCTTGGAAGACGAGATCCTCCACCCTGACCACTGGGGCAACAACAGGAAGCACAATTTCATTGAGATACCTCTCTCCAGTCAACGTGCCTTTGGTGATGAATGCTGTCGTTCGTCCGCCATGCCAAATGCCACCCCACAGCATAACACTTCCACCACCATATCTGTCGTGTTCTTTAATACAGCATGGGGCAAAGCGTTCACCTGAAAGACGATGCACTCTGACACGACCGTCTTTGAAATCCAGAGTGAATCTCGATTCATTGGTCCACAAGACTTTCTGCCAGTGATGGTCATTCCATGAGCGATGGGCATCAAACCAGGCAAAACACTAGGCAAGTTCTGCGGTGCACAAAACTCAATGGAATTAGGACAGCTGGTCGTCGCGATTGAATTCCAGCTTCTCGCTCCATCTTCGGTAAGCTGTTCGAACACTACAGTCTATATTTGAGGCACTCTTCGTGATCAGTATCGTCGCTGTAAAGTGAAATTATCGATAGAAATAATTTTTATCATCGAACTACATTTCTCTCAGAAGATTGGCAAATTCTCCATGTTTGTATCTCTTTAACACAAATCGGTCTTATCCAGAATCTTCTCTGCTTGGGACGCTTTTTTTACAATACACATTATTAGAGCCAATTGTTTCCGCTTAGTAAATGTCGGCATACTCTGAGTCTTGTCAGCATTCACAAGCGACTCTCTGCAGTGTGAGTGCTTATTTTGACTGTAAGCTACAGAAAGACAAACTACAAACTACAGCTACTCATACGTCTGCAGCTGACTACAAACTACTTTTTTTGTCAACTGCAAACGACAAACTACATAGTCGCTAGCGACTGCAGTGAGAACCAGCCTTTACTCGTGGGCGAAGTTTGCCTCCTCGTTTGTTATATACACGTAAGTGATATTGATATTGCCTACACTTGTCGGAATAGCAAGAAGTCCTTCAGGATATTTTGTAAAGAGGACAATATGTTTTGTTTATCTGCAACAATAATATCATTTGTCATGACGTTTTCATTATCTTTGAGAGGAATTCGAGCAAGCTAGCGGTTAAGGAATATCCTATTTCTGCATACTCTGGAAGATGTCTGCCTCAAAAGTGCAATCGAAATCATATAAATGACAAATCTCATTTTGAGTGATTAAACTAATTTTAGATCATTGCGTTATGGAGTGCAACATCTACATCAGCAAATTAAATTTTGCGATGTTTGACGTTCTATAACTTGCTAGACGACTGGATTTGTCACTTAAGAATTGCCGTCTTACTGATTTTGGGTGACAATCCACAAATTAAAGATAGCTAGAAGCCCATGCGCGAATTCATGAAGAGAACATCAGTAACTCTCGGTCTAATAAGAGAAGTATCTTATTAAGACTATCTTATCATCTTATCCGACTCGCTCGCTCAGCTGGATCGAGTCGTTCCTGACAAATAAGTCTCAGAAGGTAATCTACAATGGCATCTTGTCTTCCAGCCGGAGAATTAGCCAAGGAGTTTCTGTCCTCGGCCCATTGTCATTCAACCTATACACTGCCGAACTTTCAGACATAATCTCCTCCCACGGCGTACGCTTCTATCAGTACGCAGATGACTTTCAGCTCTACATAGATGTTCCAGTTTCTGATTGCTTAACCGCGACTTCGAAGATGTCTCGGTGTATTGATGACGTCAATTCCTGGTTGAGCTCCAACCGACTTCAACTCAACCCAAACAAGACACTTGCAATCTGGCTTGGGTGTAGGCAGCAGATAAACAAGATCTCTATGAAAGAAATTTCAATCTCCAATGCTATTGTCCAATTCCAAAACAAAGTGCGCAACCTTGGAGTCGTTCTAGACAGAAACCTAACTCTAGTTGCACACATCAACGCAGTTTGTCGCTCCGCATATTGTTTCCTACGCTAACTCCGCTCCATCATTCGCTGCACTGCGACCTCGGCAGCAAAGACTAATTCATGGATTTATTACATCTCCTCTAGACTATTGTAATTCTCTTCTCCATTGTGTCCCAGACTGTCACCTTCGTTCGCTTCAAGCGGTTCAGAACGCTGCTGCTCGCCTCATCACTAAGACTTCAAGACGTGAGCACATCACACCGGTCCTTCGTGAACTGCAATGGCTTCCAATAAAGCAGCACATCCAATTCAAGTAGGCTGTCATCGTATATAAGACGCTACATGGTCTATCCCGCCGATACCTTACCGACGTTCATCCTCTCGTCCCTTCATCTGTCAACCTACCAGAACCCGCACCCGCATGGGCGATCGTGCCTTCTCGGCAGCGGGTCCTAGACTCTGGAATAGTCTTCCTATGAACATCCGAGACTTTGAAATTGGCCTCTTCCAATTTCGTCGCAAATTAAAGACGCTCTTGTTTTGTTCCGTGGTTTGAGCTGTACACCGGCGCCTTGATACCTTCGGGTTTAGAGCGCCGTAAACAAATAGATGTATAAATATAATAATAATAAGGTCATCATCGAATATTTACAAACAAAGGCTCATTAAAGACCAAATACAATCCGGCTTCATCAACTTATACAGGTAGCGAACTATTTTGTAACACACGCAGTTTGTGATAGCACAGACATCTCTGAATAATTTGAACAAGACTTTCAGGGAGTTCACAGTCATAGCGACAGGAAGTGTCGGTATCAGTTTTAGAAGTTTCAGAAGAAGACCAAGGTGCTCGCGAGTCTTAGTTGAAATTAAGTTGCATCGAAGTTTGAGGCCTCGAATGGATGAACGAGGGGAGACTTTTGTATGGTTGGCTACACAATATGATGACTGTCCGTTGCTTGCTTTTGAATGAGCTCCATCATGACTGTTATTTAGACGCTTTGACCAAGCGGACTTCAATTTCACCGTGGAACGAGAAATCTGGGATCCAACCACTGTCAGCTGCGACAATACTTTCGTGTGCGGTGAAATGAACTCTCCAGCGAAACCAATTGCGATCCGTGGTGATCTCAAAAGTTTCGCGAGACGAGCCTTCTTTAGAAGCGGAACCCGATACACAAGGTTGAAAATCCCAAGTCCTCCAGCACCGGAGAAGAGTGGTAAAATTATGTTGGAATATCTTGAAGTTAACTTGAGCCATTCACGCGTTTCACAGGGAATAATGTTCATCTACGTAGACCACGGAAGTGTGAAAAGAAGTGCCCATACTTTCTGATGATCCATCGACAACTTCACTCATCACCAGAAGAAAAAGTATAGGAAAGACAGAATCTCCCCCTGCCGGACTCCGGAATCTGGATAAACAATCTTGCTATCAAGCAACACGTATGCCGTTAAAAGCAAAAAAGCTAGGATAGCGCAAAAATCGAGGCGGGAGATCAAGTTTGAAGCAAAACTGAATTATGGAGGACAATAATACAGCAACGAATACTCGCGGTAAATCTAGGGACACAAGCGGCAAAGACTTCAACTCCAAATATTTTGAACAGAGCACTGAACACCGGTAAAAGCGAGGTGGCCTCTAATTCACCGACTGCCTTTTGAAATGCACCTTGAATGCCATTTAGGTTAATGGTTATAGCAATCCTGGACGCGAAGACTTTGCGAAGGGTTCTCAATAAGTCAGAAGTCACAGCATTAGGTCAAAAATCAGACGGCCATCGTGGAGCTGATTTTTTTAACTTTCTTCGAAATATCAGGATTGCCCAATACTGTGCGGAAAATAGCTCCCAAAGACAGATATTTTCGGAGACAGACCACTTTGCACGGGTCGTAGTTGTCTGAAAACCTGTAGCAACCGATACATGATATAACGACGGATGAAACTTTCTTTGATGAACAGAACAACCCGCGACTTTTTGAAATTACGAGTGTACAAAGAACCTTTAGCGCCTTCATGATTGGGCAAAAGTATAACACGCATGTCACAGAAGGCAATGCTATTATAAGTATTATTCAACATACTCATCAGTATTCAATACATTTCCATTATCATTCAGGTCATTAACATGAGCATCTTATACATTAATGTCATTACTCAGGGCAGTAGTGTCAGAAAAATTTCCTGCTTGCACATTTGATGCCATATTACAAGGTGGCATAGAAATTGATAACAATAAAACCTCTAGAATGGAAGTAAAGCTTCATGCAAAACGCAATGGTGGCACAAAATTCGTACGCATTTTCACATAGAAACACTTGTCAACGGCTGCATCATTGGGTTAGAAACAGTCACACGTGCAATTCTAAGCTTTTCATTGGCGATCCATGCCCCAACTTAGTTCCCCCGGATGGAGTCAATTTCCATTCTAGTCAACTTAGATAAACAATCTATTTCTACGTACGTGTATGTGGGAGTGTTGTCGTCAATCTAAACAATAGCTTCATTGACGTTGATTAACAATGACTTTTGTTTTCAGGCCTTCAAATGACATGAAAGTCCTAACTGATTAGAACAGACATTCATGTACAATGACAAGCAAGCGTCATCATAGACCAAAGGATGAGACTAGCAAGCTTTCTGGTGTCTTGTTAAACCAGATTTGTTATTGCAGACTTCATTACACCAAGAACAAAATAGGTGTGCCATGAAAACGTGACGTAGAAAACTGATCGATTTATGATTCAAATAATGAATTGAAATTTGTAACAACAAGATGTAAAGTTGGTTTAAACCGATACCAACAGTGACAAGAGAATACGTTAATTTAATAGTGTAATTGTTATCAGGAAGATTGAGAGTTATTGGAACTTCAAAGTCAAAGAGTGGTGACAAAGTACATGCAAACCCCCTCGCTTTCTCCGAACCAATAAATTTTAAACAGTAATGATGGAGTTCAATGCATCTAAGTCATACTGACAGACACTATGATGCATACTCGCACCATAAAGGTGACCAACTATTTTGACGAAAAATAATGACTAATATTTCTATGCTATTTAATCCTATTTAATGTATCAACAAAAATGATCATTTTTCATGTTTGAGTAAATCAAACTGATATATAGCTTTTCTTTGACCCTCCTATCTAGCTTCCACGTATGTAGATGTTTCAAAACTAAACATTGCCACATTTATTCCTATAAAAATGGAAACTTTTTAATCAAGAAGTCATTTGATGAACTCTCTATCAGCGATTAAATATGACAACAGATGTAGTGCTACCATATAATCATGATACATATGTACCTTATAAGTACTGGTGTATTCTGATGCAAAATCAGTTTTTTTCACTTCATTTCCTAGACAATCTATTGATAAGACCATGAAACCGGAGTTAAACGTCGTGCAACGAGGATCAACATTCGAAACTTAATTTTCACATTATTGCATTGTCTGTCAGAATGATCGGAGGACGAAGTGAATGAGAATAAATCGGAGGTGAACTGTGGACAATGTGGAAAAGTAGTTGTGAGAAGCACTGAATTCTCTTTTAATCAATGTGTGAACTGTGGTAAGACATACCATGTCAAATGTACTATGTTGCCATCATACGATCTGATAAAGTATTTTAAAACTAATAATCCATTTTCCTGTAAAGCATGTATCTTCAGTACACACAACACCATAGATGTCGAGAACATTGAGCAATACATCAGTTTACCACGAGAAGACTGCAAGGAGGCGAATGAGGAATGCGAAATGTTTCTAATGGAACAAAGAACGACCATTCGATTGTACTTCGACAGAATCAGGATGCAGAACGAAATAATAGAAAAGCTTGAGGAAACAAACAAAGAAAACAATGTGGAAAGGAAGTGTCGAGAAACAGAAAGCGATGAACTAATCAATTCAATGCGAATCTATGGAAGTGAATTGCCCAAAGATGAGAAGATCAAAGAACTGGAAGCAGAATTGAATTAGGAAATCTAAGCACCAGGTGAAGAGGGAAGAGAGGAGCTACAAACTGAGCGAAAAGCCACAATCAGCATGCCACCACCAGAAAAACGAATTGAAGAAGATCAATCAAATAATGAAATGAAGACCATGCTCGCCCAGATATGTTCAAGACTCGATCACATCGAAGAGAAATTCCGAAAACCGCAGTACGACCATCGAAGAAACCGAGAACAGACTCAGCAGCAAGAAGAAGCGTAACCTTACAACCTATTAACCGAATAGCACTATTCCGATTCTTCAACTGCGGTAGGAATGGACAAATCGCCCGAAATTGTCGCTTTTACATACCAAAATCCCAATTCCATATAACTTGGAGATCACCCCGAGGACAGAACAATTACAACAGAAATTACTGTATTATGACGGGGGAGCAAATAGAAACCGAAACATGTACAGAAGAAATTATTACCAGAAGGAAGATCAGTTCAGAACCATACACATCAATTCAAACCCAGTTGGAAGATTCCTAAATTACATAACAGTTCATCAAATCAACAAACCACAGTTCATGCAGAACCATACGCAGACACACCAACAGTACATCCATAAACCACCACAGACACAACCTCCATAGCCGCAGACTTCTTCTTAACGGCAAATCTACAGTAGAGGAGGATCATGGAAGGTTTAGATTTCAGGAAATAATCTAAGTCAAGAAATTTCAATTTTTTTATATCAATATTGACGGTTTAACTAACTACAAAACAGAAAATACAGATATAATGAATGATGCGTTTGCCACAACTCCCTTATCTTAATGAAAGCCTTTGTTGTCTTTGTTCACCCTCTCTTGGAATATGGAAGAGTCATCTTTTCACCGTACCTCAAACGCGACATTTTCCGTATTGAGCGTGTTCAGAGATTCTTCACCCGCATCGTTTGTAAACACTCTGGTATTAAGTATGACAGCTACTCTCATAGATTACAATTGTTGAAATTAAAATCACTGGAATGTAGGCGCAATTTGTTGCACTTGTACTTCCTGTATAAACTGTACTATAATCATTTCGACTTGTCGTTCAACTCTTTCTTTACCACCTACCTTTCATCTCAAATTACTCGAGGTCAATCACATAACCGCTGTCAGATTGTACCAGTCTTAAAAGTTAATTCGAACTATCTCAGTGGAATTTTTCTTTCGTGTCATCAAAATATGGAATTCATTGAACGACTCAATAGTGAAAGCTCCAACCTTCATGATGCTCAAGAACAGACGGGGACTGCTGTGTTATACATAATGGTCGCATTTCGACATAATTACACAATGCACATACTGTACTCGTATATGAATATAAAAGAAAATTCATGAAAAAAGTCAAAAGTTAAGCTTCGAGGATTGCAGCCGCATTTCCCCTTTCTACATTCATGCTGATCCTTTGTCTCAGCCAAGTGGCCTCTCTTGGATCATTTGTGGCAGTTGTTATACGCCTTCCAAGATCGGTGGCGAACCGTGCTGTTGAAGGTCCCATCACCCCAGTTGTTTCAATAGCCACAGGCTGAAAAATAAAGGCCTCGGTAAGATTTTTATATTTCTTCACCTTAGGGATTTCTGCATGTTTGGTTGCTGATGTTGGAGCGACAGACGACTGATGTAATGATGACGCGGAGTATGTCTGCACATGTGCAGTTCCAAACTAAGCATTTTCCGCTAGCAAAGGGGAAAATCGTCATCCCGTACTGGCCTCTTTCCGTCACCACGATCAAGACTATTAGGTTCTCTAACAGCGGCAAGTCCACATTTCACCAATGCTAAGCGGATTGTCTCGTTGAGAGCACCGTGGAGAGGTATTCTGCCTGCACGCATCTTGCACGACAGCGTGTGGAGACCCTGTTTGTCGACCGTAGTACCACATCTGCATTGGAATTGCTCACAAACAGGAACACCAACACGCAAGGCAGCTGATATTCGTGCGGTCTCATTGTCCAACATAGTTCCCATGCTTGCGATAGGTATTGCTTGAAGCCTGGCTCCACTACAGCGAATCTGGCCTGCTAACAATCGAGCTCGAGTTACAATATCAGCGTTGTCCAAAAGATTGGAAAATTGGTGTTTGCATTGGAGATCATCAAAAGCCTTTTGATGGACACTTTCCTTCGCTGCTGGATATGCATCACCGCAAGCCAAAACCCATTTCTTGGCAGCAACATCTGAACCATGTGTTTTTCAAGGGATCCGTTTGCGAATTTAAGGATTTTCAATACAAATTCTCTGGATGCTGCTATTGAAGATATGAAAGCTGGTAAGGCTATATCAAAAGCTTGTCGTACACCAAGTTCACCATATCGTATTGGAAGCTTTGATTGTTTCCATGAGTTTCCTTCTAGGGATACATTTAAGATTGATTCTACACATGATTGATTGTAGAGTCTAAATCAGACAATTATGATGACTTCTCGAAATAGGGAAATGTTCGTATAAGATATACAAGTCTTAGAATCAGGAAACAGTTTTTTTAGTAAAAAGAGAGCCATATGCCTGTTGCCAAATTTCAAACGTTCGCATATTTGATAGATGGGCTCTGTCTTCCTAGAAATAATGTCAAGAGCGCATTCCTCTGACATTGCAGCTCCCAGTAAGGTAAGTTCACTCTTGTGCACCACTCTAAGTGACAGAAGAATACTTGACACCTGATCATATGCATTCTTAAAGTCTTCGCTGCTGAGTCCAATGTTGATTATTTCACACTTTGAAGGATTTAATTCAAGACCAATGTCTGCTAGTCCAGAAATGACAGTTTGGACATCATGATATACCGAAGACACTGGTCCTGCAATGGTTGCGTCATCAAGATACCAAATATTCATTGGAGAGGTCACTGATCGTTTTGTCACCAAAAACGAGCAAAGAGGGCGCTGAATATGCTTGATAGGCCATCGAGGCAAGCTCTGGGGCGCGTTCTCTTATTGCAGCAAGCATCTTTGCCCTTCTAATGGAATTGAAAGCATTTCGTACGTCAAGCTGAACTGCGATCGAACCATGAAGCTCACTACTACAGTGCAATGCTGTGCGGAAAGCGTGAACAGCACCTTCACAACCAAGAGGAGTCCCAAGCCCTGAACTGGCTGAAGTTGTGGAGCGAGGCGTTTTGCAGTAGCAGAAGTTGCAATTTTAGTTGCTAATCTTCGAAAAACTGAGCCAACAACTATTGGCCTTATACCATTGTCATTGCTTCTTTAAAACAATGAGACGAGCGGAATACAACATGTCTCAAGCGGACATTCAAAGATTTCCTGAAGTAATCAGAGAACACAGAAAACAAAGGGAATCCTCTAATCGTTCTGCAGCTTCGCCTATGTAAGGAGATGTCAGGTCTTGAAGATGAACTGGTAAAGACCCATCCAGACCACCACTTGAACCACTAGGAAAAGATCGGATAGCTGCGCGTAGATCATGTTTAGTTATTGGTAAATTATTGATGGGAGGCAATGGTTCCACTTCGCTTGATCGATCATGTGGCAGTGAAGGGTGCTTTTCCCTTAGCTTTTTCTCTGTTTCATCGCTGTCAGTGGAGGCAAGAATTCTAATAGAATAGAATAATGTGTATATTTACCAAATGAAAATCAAAAAATTTCAAGCGTCAAGATCAGATACAGGTCATGAAGGAACAGCAGACATGAGATCAGTCAATTCATTGATTACCAACGTTGACATGGGGGAATGGATCATAGGATGGGACAGCTCATTTTCTCAGAGATCGTCCACACTACAACGCCGCGTGTCATACTGTATGAAACATTCATTTGATGCGTCACATCAAATAGGAGATCGTTCTATTCATCATCGATGCGCGCGCACAATGACGAAAAACTCATTTTCTTGTGGCTCGACATTTTTTGTTGCTTAACGCCTTTCGACCAGTTGAAGAAGGTGAGTAAAACGTGTGAATGTTTATAATGGCTGATAATGTAGTTGAGAGCTTGACTAACTCATGTATTCAGACTAGAATAGTCAGTGAAAGACTAATTGGGTTAGTAACGCTTTTGAAATTTAGTATAGCATGGAGGCAGGATGGGACAGGGGCGTCCCATCCTGCCTCCATGCTTTGCTTAATTTCAAAATCGTTATTGTAGAACAATTAAAAGGGTTATTTCATTTCTTGCATGTATGTATATATAAACTTGAACGCAATAAAATATTATGACTTTAATAACTTATAGACCTACATGGTATGCAGTCATTCAACTATCATTGGGTGTAAGTGAACTCTGTACTAAATGTAGCTCGCTATTTCTTGCAGGTGATGTTGGGTGACTACAAGAGAAAATCTCAGTGGTTCAACCTTCGACCACCTCTGCTGCCACCGGACCACCTCTGCTGCGACCTCTACATCAGTAATCTCTATATCAGCTATCGCTAAACTTCCAAAAGTTGACCGATCTGACCGAACTGGGCGTAAGAGAGGTGCAGGAAAGTCAATGATTTTGACTTCCTGTCTCAGACAAGTTTCGGCAGCTTCTCAAGAACTGTTGGCATCTCCAGAACAAAAACTTCCCAAGAAGTCTCAGAAACAGAAAAAGAAGAAAGTCATTTATGAAGAGAACAAAGAAAATACTTATGTGAATGACAATTATTACTGCATTTTCTGTGACGAAAAATATACGCATCCTCCAATGGAGGATTGGATAATGTGTTTTATGAGTGCCGGGAATGGTGCCATGAGGCATGTTCTGCTGGGCAATCCAGTACAGGAGAATACAGGTGTAACTTATGCGTTAATAAGAAATAATGATAAATAAATTACACAATGCTATTTGGAAGAGTTTGTTTTTAAATGTATACAAAAAATTGATTTATAGGTGTAAAAATTTAGCCATACTCACGTTTTAGTGACCACGGTCTATCAAAAATTGGTTGGAAATATACCGGTATTAATTGAAATATAAGCAGAATAACTGAATTATCACTTTTTTTGGTTTTAGTATTAATATCGGCTAAATAAATCTTCAAAATAACTATAACGGATAAGTTTTTTAAAAGTGTCCCATCTTGCCTCCACTTTTTGAATTGTGTGATATGTGGGTACTTTTATAAAAGGGCATTTCTATAATTACTGAAGAATGAACGATAACCTCTTGCGCCATTAATATCAACATTATATTGTATATTGTAAGAAAATACGAGTTACACCACGGGATTATCAATTTTAAGTTGATTTCAACAAATCCAAAGAAAAGTGTCCCATCCTGCCCTACCTTCCCCTAATAACAAAACAATTTTGTCTCAAAGATATGTTCGACAAAATTGAACTTTTAGTCTTTTAGAGTCATAACATGGTACAATGGAATATAAAGGGTGATTCTCAGCTTGACATTTGTAAAACAATGATCGGAAGGCCGCCAAACGTTCTTCATGAAAAGTTGACGAAAAGTTTCTAGAATTACATTGGAATGGGCATATCAATTTACGCGCTCGCTTAAATAGGCGATCGATGAAATTTAAAGATTCAGTGTCTAATATGCCGAATAAGCATGTACAATACATTAGAACACTTTGAATAACACCTTTGAATACAAACCATAGATCGTCATGATTTAGTATGTTACGTAGGATCTTCAACATGTACAACCTTTTTGAACAAATCTTAAAAATATTTCGAAAATGATCAGCCCAAGTAAGACTATCATTCCAGACGACACCCAAGATCTTCAACTCTTTAGCAACAAAAAAGGAATAGGAAAGTAGACTTCAAAATTTCGTTTCTTAATACATTAGTCCGGGAGCTAGCGTGAAGTTGTGCAGGGAACGAGGTAGTACATAAAACTTTCACATAGCATAGTACACCTCTAACCTACTGCAAAACTTCGCGTCTACCGGATCAGATCATTTGCTTTTCAGAAATAGAGAGGATAACACAATCCTATGTATTTCCAGTGGTAAAATTGTGACATTTAAGGTGTTGACTCCATTTTTTCGAATTTTTGCTCATAAAAGTTACACAAACAATGGCGGATTTATGGGGGGGGGCACCGTGCTCGAGCCCCCCATTCGATGTCGGGGTATTAAGAAAATTCCAATATTTAGTCTTTGTCTAATGATGAAAAATTAAAAACTTATTCTTTAAGATTCATTCACATCTATAGTACTTTCAAATGGAAATGGAAAAGCTAAAGAAAAAGCACAGATGAAAGAAAATGATAAGGAGATTAGAGAGCTCAAAGCAGACATCATTCAAGCTCGGTTTGCGGAAATCAACACGACTAGAGCAAAACAAACCAATGTGAGGAAATTGATGATGAAAACGAAGTAACTGATGACGATGATACAAATAAAGATAATGCAATTGAAGATATTGACAACTCCTTGAAAGAAATTAACTTGAAAATAAGAAAAATAAGTGATAACATCGATGAAATGCATTCAACTGTAAAGGCTTTGCATGAAGACCGTTTCCGAACTGTACAATTGAGTCCACCAAATGCACGCTATGCATCATTCCTTCCAGCATCTGCACTACGTGACCAACCATTGCGAAATAAACAGCAAACTCATCGACAAATCCAAGCAGATAACAAAGCTCAACAACAAGAGGTCCATCAAACGTCCCAGCGTCGACATCAAAATCCAGAAAGACTTAAATCTTGCTACATTTGTGGAAGACGTGGACATATATCGTGGTATTGCTGGTACAACACCAACCGCTATGTCGCAAGGCCGATAGTACATCAAAGACCAATAATATATCGAAGAAACAGGCAAAACTTTAGATACTATGAATGGACAAATGAACGAAGAATTCCAAGAAATCGTTATTATGGACAGCGAACAAATGGTAGACCACATCAACAAAATTATGAAAACAGAAATTTCCAATGGCAAGATAATCAATTTAATGACGGAAACAGACATGCAGCACCAAATCATCAAGAACAACCAAACAATCACCACAGAAAACATGATGACAGACACGCATATTACTCAGCACGTAATAACTACGATAATAATCAATATTTTTGATAAGTCGGAGGAAGGGGAGGATGAAATAATAGGAAAGGATGAAAGAGAACAACGAAAATTTATGAATATAGAATTGTTCTATGTAAATATAAACGGATTGAATGAGAATAAAACTAGAAATAGTGATTTCTTACAGGATACACAAAATGCTGATATTATATGTCTTACGGAAACCCACTTAAATGTTAACAATGAACAATCGCTGCAAGGAAATTACTCCAGTTTTCACACAAATGTAGAAAAAAATAATAATCGTGGGAGAAATATAAAAGGTGTTTCGATATTCGTAAAAGAGATTGATAATATTTGACAGCAAGATGTTGAAAATTTGGTTAAAGAAAAAAGTAATTTACAAATACTCAAATTAAGTAGCACATATTGGAATAATCTGCAGGATCTGTTCTTGATTGTTTGCTATGTGGACAATCGCGATTCAAATTATAAAGACCGAGAATTATACGAAAATATTGAACAATACATGACTCAATTTAAAATGAAAAACATCATAATGATCGGCGATTTCAATGGTAGAATTGGTAATGAAACCAATTATTCCAACTTGGGACTTTCTGATAGAAAATCAGACGACTTAATGATAAACACAATGGGCCGAGACTTAATAAATTTTTGCAATGAGACTTCTCTGATAATTGCAAATGGCAGATTGGAAAATAATTCTGAAGGTAGATGCACATATTATAGATATCAAAATAATGAAGTACGGAAATCCGTGATTGATTGCCTTCTTTTATCTGAATCGATGATAAATCATCTTACTTATTTTCAAATAATGGAGCCAGTTGTTTATACGGACCACTCCCCAATGCAAATCAAATTTCAAATTGAATTGAAATCGGATTTTACGAAACAGGAGCAGCTTTCTAATCGAAAGTGTCATAGAAAAAAATTGATAAAACCATATAAATGGACAAACGATGTTTCTGACTGCTTTGATGATGAAAAGTTTACAAAACAATGTGAAAATTTGAATAAAAAAATTCTGGAAAATAATTTGTCAGTTATTTCTATTTATAAAGAATTTAATGCGATTGATTCATCATGTATCATGAACACTAAAAATCAAAATTGAAAGGTAGTTCTATCAAGTGAGACACGAGAATTTAGAAAAAATCATAAAAGAAATGTATCTCGCTGGAAACAATTCCCTACAAATGAAAATCTCATTCGACTGATGGAAAGTAAAAGAATTTTGAATAAAATTGTAAAAGTGGATAGAAGAAAAGAAAAGCGAAATAGGCTAATACATTTGAAAAATGCACAAGTGAATCATGATCATAGACGATATTGGCAGCTAATTAATGAAAACAAGGATATTGCAAGGCTGAAACGTAGAAAATGTAGGTTAAATGCTTCAGAATTTCGTAACCATATTATAAGCAACGACTCCAAGCTGTCAAGAAACATAGATATATCTCATGAATATGTACCAAAAATTTCTAAAGCCTGGTTAAGCATTGATCATCTAGATAGTAGAATAACACAAACTGAAATAAAAAATGCTCTTAAAGAAGCAAAGCTACGGAAAACAAGTGGTCCAGACAAAATTGTCTACGAAGGATTACAGTCATGTGAAAACGAAACAGTCGAAACTCTGGAAAAAATATATAATGACGTGTAAAGCAAACCTGATGAAATCCCTTGGAATAGTAGTTGGATTTCCCCAATATTTAAAAAAGGAAGTAAAAATGATCCCAATTCATATAGGTTTGTTAATCTATCATCTTGTATAGAGAAAATTCTAACAAAAATAATTAATGCACGACTAAATGATTGGCTGCTTAGAAATGAAGTTATAGAGAAGAATCAAACCGGTTTCAAAAAAAGGAAGTTCTGCATTGGATAATATATTAATTATCAAAGAAGTCATGCAAATTTACAAAAATATGAAACGCCCTTTGTTCTTGTGCTTCGTAGATTTATCGAAAGCGTTTGATTCTATTCCCAAAAAGCGATTGATTGTTAAATTGAAGCGTCTGATACCTAAATGCAAGCTTATATCATTAATAGTTAAGACTATCAGTAGTAACCCCGTGGCAGACGCAAGCGCAAAATGTGAAATGAGTCATCAGGCTGACTCAGCCCCACCCCCCTCTGGAAGGAAGGTGAGGGACATGGCCAAGGATGTGTTGGGAGGAATGGGTCCGAGAGGAGGAAACTGTTCCCCCCTGGAAGGAAGGAATGAGTGTTCGGGTAAGGGAAGGAAGGAAGTAGTGTTCGGGTAAGGGAAGGAAGGTGATGTGTGAGGGAGTGAGTGAGGAAAGGGCGGGTGATGGTGGTGTTGGGATGAGAAAAGTTGGAAATCGACAGGAAAGAGGCCTCGGATGAGAAAACGGAGGCCAGATTCGGACTCTACGTGAAATTCTACATCTGTGGTGTGATTTCCAGCGACATCGGAGAGAAAAAGTTCTGACCCCCACCCCCACCTGCCAAACTTCCAACTTTGGTTGTAGGCATCGTAGAAAGTCGTGCAATAGCTCATTTGAAAGCTAAGAGTGAGAAAAATGCAGTGGAAAGCTCAGTTTGGACTAATTTTCTTGGGTTAAGGGAGGAAAATGGCAGGAAACCGTCAGAGTTGGAAAAGGCAGGTGTTGGAGGTTTTGGGATGAGAAAAGTCGTTTTTCGGGCAGAAGGAGACCTCGGATGGGAAAACGGAGGCCAGATACGGACTCTACGTGAAATTCTACATCTGTGGTGTGATTTCCAGCAACATCGGAGAGAAAAAGTTCTGACCCCCCCCCTCCTGCCAAACTTCCAACTTTGGTTGTAGACATCGCAGAAAGTCGTACAATAGCTCATTTGAAAGCTGGGAGTGAGACAAATTCAGTGGAAAACATGGCTTGTTCGTATCTGCCTTCGTTTAGAGGTGAGATGTTATTGAAAATTTGGGACCTTGGCGAAAAAACGACAGAGTTAGAATGTTTATGAAAATCGCTCTAGCGGGTGAAGCAAGCGTCGGACGGAAAAACAGAGACCAGATTTGGCATCAGCGTCAAATTTGTGACAAATAATGTTTTGACCCCCCTCTTATCGATTGCATATTCACAGGGTATATAAGAATGGGATCGGGAGAGGAATTTCACTAAGTTGAGAAACTGACTACAGGTAAGTCGTTTCTCTTGAGTCCCGATATCGGACTTCTGACTTTCCATTGCTGATAACAGCTAAGGTGTCAGACTTATAGGTTAGTCAGTATAGCATGACTGACCATTTGATGATAGTAGGCCGAAATCTTCAAACGGCTATAACTTTGCTTCTACAAGTCCTTTAGACTTGATTCAAAAACATTCGACAGCTCTTGCTGTGCTGTAGGTGACAGACTACTTATAAACGTTTTATGAGTAGTACTAAAATACTGAAAAATTTAAATTCATGTTTAATGATAATAATTAAAGTTTTTGAATAAAAAGCAGTCGTTTATGAGTCTCTGTGACTTGGGTCGTTTCCTCTTGTAAATAACTCCACCGGTTTTCATGTCAAAACTGGGGCCCGGATACCAACACAGTGACATGACGCACGCTCTGTCCGCTCGAGGTTGGATTTGTGGGTCGAGGCCTTGGAGCTGGGATAAGATCCCCTCTGAGTAATGCCTGTAACGGATTCAAGAGCTTAACACCCAAAACGGTTGCTGGCTTGCTATCAGGCCTTCTTCGTCTACCCTCAGTAACTCAGGCTTGGCAACGTCTATCGTTTGTCATTGTAACTTGGTAAAAATGGGGTGGTTACTGCAAGCATTGACGTCAAACCTTTTCGCGTCATAGGGGAATCCGTCTTTGTGTTGGGAGTTGGAAACAGAAAGCACGGTGACTGCCGACGCCCATACATGGTAAAACTGCTGTTGTCAAGTTAAAAGCATGGCTAAATAAGGAAGGTCTGAATCATGGCTTTGTGCTCGCTGGGCATATAAACCGCGACTTTTCTCTAGTCTTCACTCCTGTTTCAAGTTGCAAGACGAACGGTGAGTGCTCTGACAAGGTTTGGTATCAAACTTTGGGATATAGGATAAAGCTAGGAATCATACTCTTTAAATTTTATTCCAACGTTTGCTATCAAATGTTTGGTGACTTAGTCTTTTAATGCATATCAGCAAGTAGTATCCTATAAACACTTGCTATCAAATTTTACTCTATCTTTACAGAATCTTTACAATGACTAAGCAATGTAATGCAAGAATGCTTGTTGGGAAATGCAGCTGTGGCCGCATCGCACGAGGCAGCGACCTTAAAAAGCACCTGAAAGCTAAAGAGGGGACGATGGGCCATGAGAGGAAGGTGATGTTGAGGCTGTGTGTGTCTTATCGGGCATGTGCGATGGGGGATGAGGCAGAGTTTATGAAGGCGCATTTGAAGTGTGAGAGTGGGAACATCGGAGAGAAGGGGTTCAAGACGTGGTTTGAGGGAGAGTTGTTGGAAAGGGAAGAGGTGAGGAAGGCGGTGGCAACGATTGAGGACGTGGTTGGGGAGAAAGTGGTGACGAAGGCGAGAGATGAGAGTTCCAGTGAGGAAGTTGAGTTGAGAGCGAAAATGAAGAAGAAGGATGATGTTGATTTGGATGCGGTGATGGAAGATTTGTTTGGGGATATAGCGGATTTGAAGGAAGAGTGGGAGGGGAAGGAAGTGGCTAAGCCGATGGCATCGTCATCGCCACGGCATGAAGGGGGGTGTGATACGAATGCATTTGTTAGGTTGAAGGATCGTGTGATGGGTTTGAAAGTGTAAATAGAAAAGTTTTGAAGGAGAATGAAGAGTTGGTGGCGAAGGTTGAGGGGTATAGGGCAACGAGGGAAGAGTTGGAGAGCTTGAGAAAGAAGGAGAAGGAATGGATGGCGGAAAGTAGCGAGTTGATGAGGAAGGCAGGTTTGGTGGAGAGTTTACAGGCGAGTGTGTCGAGGAAGGATGAAGAGATAGAGCGGATGCGAAGCGTGGTGAAGGAGACGGAGGAGATGAATGGCTTGGACAAGAGGTTGACGGATGAAGTTGAGCGACTGCATGAGCGTTTGAAGTGTCGAAAAAGGAGAGTATATGAGGCTCATCTTCCCCTCTTTGAGAATAACATATGTAATGTCCCCACAATCTCCAGCGATTTGAACGAAACGCAGTTGTGTTACGAGGGGGAAGGAGTTCGCTGCCTCCACATGACGATGAATATCAATGGAGAGCTTGATGACTTCGTCGTCAGAAAAGTTAGAAAGAAGGTTCTCAGTAAGTCTATTCAACATAATTATTTTTTGTAGCTCATCTAATCTCCTATTATTTTCCTTTCAGAGTGTTTGCAGTAGCAGTGTCGGTGGACGGAGAACGACCCATGGGCTCTTTTAAGGGCCAACCTTCTAATGCAGCTAAAGCGGTCCCAAGCCCGCCACATATCCTCGGATATGGAATGCAGAGGGGAAGAAAAATGATGAATGGAATGAAATGGGAGGACATTCATGTGCCACACGCAACACATCACAGACTTCTCTCTTTGCTAGTGAACAAGCTCTTGTCAGTATCGTGCAAAGGTTTTACTGCAGCACAGGTTGATGTATAGTTAGAAAAGTTTGATCATGACGTTTATTCTTAAGTCTAGTCAGAAACTTCATCATGTTGTACAAAGGTTTTACTGCGGCACAGGTTGATGTATAGTTAGAAAAGTTTGATCATGACGTTTATTCGTAAGTCTAGTCAGAAACTTCATCATGTTGTACAAAGGTTTTTATTGCAACACAGGTTGATGTATACTTAGAAAAGTTTGATCATCAACGTTGTATTCGTAAGTCTAGTCAGAAACTTTATCATGTTGTACAAAGGTTTTACTGCATCACAGGTTGATGTATAGTTAGAAAAGTTTGATCATGATGTTTTATGAAACACATGTCATAAAGTGTAAGCGCTAGTGTAGTCAACTAGTTTTACTGTGACGTACGTTTGTGAAAGTAAAGTTTGATCATCGAACTTTATTCGTGAATGTCATCAGAAAGTGTATCATGGTTTGTAAAAACAAAGTTTAGTATAGTCAAATATTTTTACTGTAACACAGGTTGATGTATAGTTACAAAGTTTCATCATTGAAGGTTTATTTCCAAGTTTAGTCAGAAAGTGTATCATGTTGTACAAAAGTTTTACTGCAGCACAGGTTGATGTATAGTTAGAAAAGTTTGATCATGATGTTTTATGAAACACACATGTCATGAAATGCAAGTGTTAGTGTTGTCAAATAAATTACCTCGACGCACGTTTGTGAAAATAAAGTTTGATCATTGACGTTGTATTCGTAAGTCTAGTCAGAAAGTGTATCATGGTTTGTAAAAGTTTTACTACAACACAGGTTGATGTATAGTTAGAAAAGTTTGATCATCGAAGGTTTATTCGCAAGTCTAGTCAGAACATGTTGTACAAAGTTTTTGCTGCCACACAGGTTGATAAAGTGAAAAAAAGAATCTTCATCTAAATTAGAATGATTCTGATTGGTTGTTGAGGAATTCATTGTTAAATAACTATATAAGTGAAACGATTGCAGCACTTCTCATTCACGTTATACGATCGAACACTCTAGTATGGCAAATTCTTCTGAAGCCACGAATATTTTCTTCAAAATTTTCGAAGTTGTTGACGAGTGGGATGAAGACAAGCGTGAACAAGAGGAGAAGTCCCGCAAGAAATTCGTCATTGAAAAAGTAGTGTGGACTGATGCTGAATTCACGCCAAAACCGACGCGTGTTAGAGAAGTGCCCGACGCACCAAAACGGCCAAGGTGTTATAAAGTATACAGTGACTTAGAGGTTATTTCGCTTGACTTTTCTTCGCTGTAAAGTATATGTGATTCAATTATAAATAAACCTACATACTACATGTCTTTGTTTTGCAATGTATTTATCTTGAAATGGAAATAAATGGAGGAATTTAGACATGGGGTTAGTTAACACATTTACTATCGGTCTACTTTTCTATCAAAAGGGATCATACCATTAGAGAAGATAGAAAATGATTTTGTACACGTGTGGTATAAGAGTGACAAGCAGAACTCATGACTCATTCTCAGATAACGTTGCTTCAAGTGATTCACCTAAATCATGTTTGATATCATGAGCGATTTCTAGTAACTGTGTTAAGTGTCTAGATGATAGGATATCTCATTCTAACAATAGCTCCCGTTCGATACTATGCTTACTCGATGATCCTTTCGAAGCCATGTAGTTTATATGAAGGAAAAACAACCCTGTCATAATACACATTTATTGAAAAGAAATAAAAGCAATACGTTTTGTAATAAGACGGTACATGACGTCTACTAAGTCAAACTCTTCTTGATTGCGGGGCTGACTAGAAGGAGAGAAGAGGTCTAGCCAGCTCCGGAGAGTCTCAATACACCGCTCCATCATCACGTCCTTTGGAGACACACTCAGGAAGGCAGCCCTGATTGTATCACTACTATCCTCTTCATCGTCGGAAATGATGATGATTTCCTCATTGAACTGCAGCGGCTGGACCTCACCATCGTAAATGGTTTTCACTTGCCTCTTGCGAGGGGCATTGGGCATGAGTAAGGCATAGGCGTTCGGTGGTGTATCCATTTTAATGATATTATGAGGAAATAGTCATTGCATCGCACTTATATAGATTCTCTCTCCCTGCTTCGTGCTCTCTCATTGGACGACAGCTATTTATCAATCACACTGCATCATTCTCATATATAAAGAAGAGTGTTTTGCATTTCACTATCATAGTCATGTCTGACACAGAGGAAACGTTCACACCTCTTGCTAGCTCAACTCCTACGAAGAAGGAAGTTGAGAGAAAGTTTCAACAAAAAGAGGAAGAGAGACAAATGATTGAAGGCTGCAAGCAGCTCACTCTACAAACGGTTGAGAGTGAGCCTTTCATAAACGAGGCTGACTTTCAGGAGTGAAAAGCCTTGATGAGACCAGAGAATGCCCCAAACAGTCTTTATGAGACCACGGCCTTAACGGCCACCTAATCAAGAAAGAAAAGACATTGACTGCGCCACACGCAACATTAGTGATTTGATGTTATCTGACGAAAATGAAGTGTTAAGACAGTACGACCACCAATGAATTGAATAGGATTACCACTATCATCATAGATACCAAATTTGCAATGGGATAATCGTGATACATTGACTGGAATGTATACCTTGTTCAGGAACTCCCTGTGCATGGTCACACCAAAGTAGCCACTGTCAATAGGAATATATCTTAAAAGGGGAACCATTTGACCACCAACTTGTGTTGAATGGATAAAGTTAGTGTAAATGTAAAAGTGATTGATATTCATATCGAGCAAGGATGTTGAGCCACAATACTTCTCGTCGTAGAATATGTCACGTTTGAATCCTAAAATCTTTGTTAACTCTTTTGAAATGTGAATGACCGTTTTTACATGTACACCGATACAGAATGTATTTTCTTTTGGATCATAGTCAAAATGATATGAGTGTAGATTTGATACACCCTTGTTCAAGTATGTACAAACATCATAACCATTGCTATAATGCTTTGGAGGTATCGGTAACTTTTCATTTGGCTTCCATGTAAGACTGGGACGTAAAACAGGGTCTGTACGTTTGAAATAAAGGACCATTCGACAATCGGATTGCTGTTCAGATGTTATTTTCACATTCCCCCATTCATGGTATGACCATAAGACGTCTGTTTTTAAAGAGAGCAAATCACAAAATTTAGAATTGATGTGAACAAATCCAATGTGTGAACGCTCATAATCATTTCGGAAATCAATCCTTGCTTTATTGTGTACTCGAGTGATGGACATAGATAATCCATTTATTTCATTCACCTGTTTGATCAAGTCATCAACAGTACCAGATTTAAAAAGCACAAAGCGCTCATGCATGCGATCAAGGGGAAGAAGGGTAATATTAAATCTTTTCCTGTGCCAATTTGGATATTTCTTAATCTGCTTTGATACTTTCATGGACACTTGAGCTCTCAAAGGGAAGGCACCGCCTCTTTTTACTTCTGCAAATTTTGTGATAGGTAGAAAGAACCGTGATTTAAGATTCAATATCTTTTGCAGAGGTCCACTCACATAAAATCCATGGGAAATAGTAGTCGGTCTCATGTAGAGGGTAACTTTATGTAGATTTAGATCCATTTGCCAGAACCATAGATCCTTTGCCAAATCATTCATAACATTCAATAGGCGTTGAATTTTCATTTAATAGTATGATTGCTCTAAACGATGACGGAATGATGGGTTTGTAGGTTGTTTCCATTTCAGGGGTGAGGCATTTTTAGCAATGGGTATGTCTGTATCTGCAGTGATAATTAAAGTAGGGCCATTTACAATCTCATCAACAGCTCGCTTTCCCCGACGGGTGTTTACTGTAGGAATAGAATTCCACTCTGCTGCATGTTCATTCAAGTTGTAGGTATGTACTTTATCATTTCGCTCTAGTTTTGGAAAGTACAAGTCTTGATTCGTTGCAGTGCCTAATGTAATCTCTTCATTGGCAATGGTTCTTATATCATTCACAAAGCTCAAATCTTGCAGGGCCACTTCCCAGTCACCATTTAAGTCAATCGGCTGTGTTAAATCAGTCTCAAACTCAGCAGCTGTATTTTCATATCGTTCAGGTTGAGCATTACTGGGAAACACTGCTGTAAACTCCATGTTAAAGTATCAACATAAAGCGTCGTTTGCTTAGGCGTTATGTCGCATGACATAACGAACTGCTGCTTTCAATCTATTCACAGTAGGTACTTTCTGTCGTCCTAGGAATTTGGTTAAGAGTGATTGCCCTTTCACATAATGCACTCCCCTAAGTATGCTTGTACCGCCTTCTTTCATATTGCGATAGTTGATACAACCAAATATGACTTGATATCTTGGTCTTCTACGTTTAAAATCTGCAAGAGTATGAAATATTTCACGTTTTATTGATGAGCTCACACGACAGCTATTTTTTAATTCCATTGCAATGCGACGTACAGGATTGATCAAATCGATGCCACCTACAGGTGATCGCTTAAAGCCATAATCTGTTAACACCATTTCCCACGCATGACCCATTCGCTGACGTAAAATCTGTAGTTTGTAAGCATGATTTTGCCAAGGATCGGCTATGCCGGAAAGAATTACATCTTCAATAGGTCTTGTTGCATGAATAGGTGATTTGATGAGGCGAACTGCATCATCTAATCCTCGTCCCGCTAATGTCACTATTGCAAATTATAACAGGATGATCAATCTTAACATGACTTCGTCCATTTCTAATGAATGTTTTGATTAAACGAGAAGACTAAGCAAACGTTTTTGATGTGTCTAAAACTAACCATGATTGCCAAGCTCTCTTCTCAGTGTCACGTTACATGGAAGGCTTGACGCATTACCTTTTACGATACTCATCGACACGTTAAAATAAATTTATCACCTTTTCAAATGGATAACCTCCACGATGCTTTACATATCATGCATCATCCAATGTACTATATCCCTCTAGGTGGACGTCTATTCATTATTCGACGAGATTTCATTGCTCTTCATGATCAATATGGTGTTATACATTTTACATCCTCAAGTTGGAACAAGTATAGAGAACGTAAACAACCTCGCATCATGACTTACCTTAAACAAACCAACACTCATAAGCATGAATGTGACAAGTAAACAATGTCTTCTTATCTCTACCTATTCATGTTTGATGACTAAATACAACCTATTCAATCACATCATCTACTTTTCCATTGAAGTATAATAAAGAAAACAAATTTTAATCGTACATATTTATTGAAGGCTTTTATAAAAGTTACGAATGCGCTTTTTATTGACAAGGGTATCATGTGAAAAATGTTTACAAATGTCATGTAAAGAGTCATAATGTAGTCGTTGCATTACAAAGTAGAGGGCATAGGCTCCACATGTTGAAGACAAGGGATGTTGATAGGTCAAAGCATTGCGAATCCATTTTCGTGAATGACGGTTCATGAAACGTGTGACATAATCACAATTTGGTAAGGCCAATGAATCAAAGATTTCACCGCAATAGTTTTTATCAATAAACAAAACTTTCCATTGTTTGCCGGGTAAGTGTGCTGTATCAGTATTCATGATAATGAATGAGGGTGGTTTTGGTAAAACTGTGGGCATAATATTAATGGAAAACACACCTCGAAATGCTGCAACAGTGCGTTCATCACCATGTTCTTGAACGACTCTCTCTAGCTCTGCATCAGATAACCAACTCATTAACTTGTATAAGAAGCGGAAACGTCACGTAGTTTGTTAATTCGAATGGTGGCAGCATAGATGAGTACATTGACTGTTTTCGTCAAATCTTTTTCAAAGAAGAATTCTAGTTTAAGACCCTTCGTGGCAGTACCTGGACGATAAGAAGCACCTGCTTCATTGTTTGCTGTCAAATCAAATGCATAAAGTGTATAACCTTTAGCAAATTCATCATGGGTCAAACCATTGGTGTCATCAGTATTCCAGTATTTAAAGGTCTCCATAGTATTTTGATATGAGCGAGAATAATGACCATTAGCAAAGTCTGGGCAAAAAGGAGTACCAGGAATGCAATCGGTATCGCGATACAATCCGATTTGATTTAAACCAAAGTGTTCGAAGTTGAGGGGATTCTTCGATATATTACCATTGTATGCATCATTTGCAATCAATCCCACAATGATCATTTTTGGTGATTGTATAGGAAACAAACTATCTTTAACAAAGCTCTTTTGCGCACGAGGAATGGTGAAACTATGGATCTCAGTATGATTTACATCATAAAGCGCATCATACTTCTTCAAACCCATCTCGTGACCATTAATCACCGAAGGATTCACTGTCATTCGTCGCACATAAAGTCTAACACTTTCAAACACAATCTTAAACTCAGTCTTTGCTCCATAAGAATTCAATACAAATTTAGGATCGTTCGGTAAGAGATGAACTCGCATGTCTACTTTTGACATTAAGACACGTGATTGACGGAAAAAGTCCAAGTAAAGGGGACCATATAATTCACACACCCTACTTTCTGCAGTCCACTTTTCACGAGTGACAAATCCCTTGTTTTTGTCACTATCAAATTTACCAGCTTCATCTTTACACCAACCCATAACAGCCATGTGACTCTTTTGTGCTTGTGGCTGGAACTGCATGACTGTTGAAAAATAACCGAGATAGGGATAACTGTGTTGACCACCTTCAACCCGAGTTTCACCAATGGTCAATGATACATCCTTGAAGAGCGTTGCTATTGCCAAGTTATTCACGGCTACTTTGTCCTTATCATCAAGGTTGGTACCGTCCTTATTTACTATCTTAAACTTAACATGTAGATTGATGTGATTTACATCGATGTACTCAGCATCATTTCCTGGTATTAAAAATTCTATGACACTACCAGAATCGATACTCGTCTGTGGATAACGAATGGATACATAATTTCTAATGATATCCGTCTGTATAGGTGTTCTATCAAATAAGCAAAGGGATGTGGTTTTACATTCCATATTTAAAACAGTCCACGTCGTCTGCGTTTGCTAGGAGGTATACGAGATGCTCTTCGCTTACGTTTGCCTGAAGTAGAGAGTGGATTGATGACTGATGACAGACCTGATACCAGCCTTACCGACATTCTTCAAACGCTGTATTCCATGACGCTTTAGCGATTCACGAATCGGCAATCTTCCTGAAAGCGCATCACTTGCTACATCTGCTGCTAATCCTACAGCTTCCTTTAAAGCTGATTTTTCCACATTTGCGATAGTGGGGAGCATCATACCTTTGACAGCACCCAATAGACTACCCCCTTTTTGACGTCTCGATCCAGCATAAACGGGAAAGCCAGCTCCATGACTAGCATAGGAGGGGGCAGAATAAAACGTAGCAGTTTGATCCATAGGTATTTATTTATTTATATTTACACAATTCATTACTTTGCTCAGGAACGTTGACTAACACGATAAAGGTCAGAATGACGAATCCAACTGTTCATTGAATTTGGATAGCCAGCCCATTTCACCAGGCTCCACTTTTCCCCTTGTCGCATTTGGTGGCGAAGTATCTTTTCAACCATGTAGTCATCATCTTCTTTGGTGGTGGGTGTTATCTCATGACGATAAAAACTCCCTTCAATCTCTTCACCATGATAATCGCGAAGCTTGTAGGTAGTGGGCTTAAATTTCTTGTTAACCTCAGAGACAGTAAATATTTCTTCCGTCCAATTGGGAAGATATCCTTTCGCAAACACGCTTTTCACCTTGGAAATGCTAACTTTGTCACCAACCTGAATGTCACGTTTACCTTGTGATGGTTGCTTGCGTTTAACATTGATTTCACGGATTGTATCCACCATGTCTGGAGTTATGTCAGCAGGTTTGTGACCAATCATACGATGAACAGAATGATTGTAAGCGTGTACAGTATCTTGTAATACATCTGTCCACTTTTGTGTTACTTTTGCAGTGGAATAGCGCCATAGGCGAGTTTTCAGTGTACGGTTAAAGCGCTCGACCACTGCAGCCTTGTATGCACTTTTCACACTAAACAGCTCAATGTTGTGTTCGCGAAATAAAGCACGCACATGTCTGTTTTCAAACTCTTTCCCTTGATCAGTCTGAATTCGTGTGGGAATGCGTCCTTCACTGAAAATATTTTGGAAAGCCTCGGTCACTTCTTCACCACGCTTTGTCTTGAGTGGTTGAACCCAAGCATAACGAGAAAATAAGTCAATGACAGTTAGGAGAAAGCGATAGCCTTTATTCGTTTTAGCTAATAAAGAAACATCAGCCAAATCTGCTTGCCAGTGTTCATCAATATCATGAACGATATAAGAACGGGTAGGATAACGTTTTCGAGCTTGTGTGTGCAATGTATATGCAGGTTGAGCTTTTAACCATCTCTTCACTTGTTTCTGTGAATAACCACTTGCTGCTTGTGACAACTTTTTCACTGAAGCATAACCTGCATAATGCTTTGGGTTATAGTAAATTGATTTCAGATGTTCATCCATCGTCTATTAAGAGGGATCGTTTATTTGCCTCAAAGTATCAGTCTTTTTCTCCGCCAGGGTTTGCGTTTGTGTTTGAGTCCTGCTTTTGCTTGAGCCGTCGTGTATGAATCACTTTTACAACATGTACTTAAGCAGTTCAATGACACATGAATGTTTGGTAACTCTGAACATGGGATGCAACATAGCTTCTTCATTAAAAGTCTGTGATAAAATCAAATGATGGATAGCGTGTTGAAGGTTTTGGTATACGCTTCGGCAACTTCTCGGGTGTTTTCAAAGTTCGCTTGATTCTCTTTTTAGGTCTCTCTACACTTTGCAACTTTCTCTTCCTAGGTGTAGAATCATTTTCCATTTCCTGTAAGGTATCACGACCAAGAATTGCTTTTGGGACATTGAATTTCTTCATACTTTTTAAAAAGAACTCCCATCCTGTAGGTGTAAAGTGACGACGACGATCACGAACAGCAGGATTAATTAAATCTTCCACTCTTGAGTCCCTAATGACTGCACTATCATCACCTACCACTTCACCTCGTTGTGTGATTTTCAAGTTGGGTTCGAGACATCGATATAAGCTCAGTGCGCGATTGCGATAGGGTTTAGGTGAACCAAGCGAAAGATCATTGCGTATTTTTTCTTTCAATTGTTTTATTTCTTCTAAGGTAGAACTCTGCTTTATCAAACGATCATATGGATTTTTACTTTGTACAGCTTCTTGTTCATATTGCTGATTAAGTTGTGACATTTGATTTGCCCAAGGTTGATGAACACTCTGCATTGTAGTCAGATGTATATATTCTTCTTGTGGAATAGCAATCATGCGTTGAAATTCGCTCATAACAATTTATATATGATCATGAGTTTCTCAAAGAGATGACTGCGTAAGCGATAATCCTCAGGACACTCCTGAGTAAAGTCCAAAAATAAATGATTATAGGGTTTTCCGTAGCAGCCTCAAATACTTCAATCAATGCGATTGAATCAGACTTGCGAGGAAGAACTTGTCGAGATAGGAATTCAACTTGACTTTTATCGCGAGGATTTTTAAAGATGATGTAGTAATGTGTGTTTAGACTTCGAGTCCGTGCTTCCTTTCCACTTGGAAAAAGATTTTGCATAATAAAAATGATAAAGCATGGTTTATGATGAGCAGCCTTGGTAAACATAGCAGTTACTTCTTGTGAGTTCTTACTCTCATTAAGTAAATCATCAAGAATAATAATATCATAGGGTTGAATATCAGCAGTGCTGATAATCCCCGGTTGAACCAAGTAACCCTTACCAACCAATTCACGATGTAAGTTAAGTTGATAAATTCCATAGCATCAAACAACGCGATTCGGTATGCAGTCAAAAATCTCATTACGACGCTCCAACAATTGCAGTGTTAAATGTGTCTTCCCACTATGAGAGGGTCCTACGATACACATAGTGCGATTACAACGTAAACGGAAATCCATGTTGATTTTGATGAAAAGTCATACCATTTAACTTAGTATCTATCCATTAATGGCTCTATTTGCGAGAGCACCAGCTAAACCTCCCAAAGCAGGACCGGCAGCTGCCATGATGATAGGCGCTAAGAGTGGTAAGAAGCCACCACGTTGTGATAATAGTTTGCGCTTTGTAGGAATTGATGTTTTTGGATTGCTCAAGGTACGAAGAACTTTACCATGTCTGGCAATTGCATTGGCCTTTTTGCTATTTAATGTCATATAACGCACTTTTCGTATTTCCGTACACATTTTACGAATGAAGGCATTGTTTGCCAGCTTCATTGCCTCACATCGATGAGATGGCTTTAATTTTAATAAGCGACGAAGCGTGAGACAGAATTTTTTGTTTGCATTTGATTGACACTTTTGTCTGCGTGAACAGTGAGATGAACGACGTCTAGCCATTTTTACAGGTGGATGTTAGAGTGTTCTTTGCTTAAACACGACAGCAGCGTCGAAACATCACCGTCGTAAACGCAATGAAATAGAGAAAGACATTGAGTACAGCACTAGTAAAAAGCAATACACTGAGAACAGCCACAGTACCAGTAAGATAGTCAGAAGCAGATACATGTGTGGGTAGCCGTAATGTATCATTCAGTGAGGTACTATAGTTCAATGGAAACAGTTCAGCTGTGTCGTTTGCTGATATGTTATGAGCCAGACATGAACAATCTGTTTGTATGACGATGTTTGTAAAGTTTAATGCCTTTGCATCAATTGTCCTTAAGTGGAAAAGGCTTCCCATAAGCAACGTGTAGAATACATAACTCCAAGCAAGGTAATGAAAGAATACCATGATGTAACAGTGATGAAAGTGTATTCGTAAACTGATTTGGTTTAAAATTATAAGATAGCATATAGTCAACATCTTCACAGTTTGCGTGAATGATGATTGCATTACTCAAACGATGTATCATCTCTCTACAATCATTGGATGATAATGGTTTTTCCAACACAAGAATCCACTGCCTTGTATAATCATGCTTTCTCATTTCAATGAGACGATGATACAGTGGTGTCATGGTCATAGATGACTGTTTTAAATTCGACTAGGATTGCATCAACATTATTTATATACATTGACTGTTGAAATTATTTCTTGATCACAGATGGGACACAACATAGTTTCGAAAGGTACATAGCACGTAGAACACATAACAGAATGACAACATGGCAAAAAGAGAAGGGATCGCTCCCTTTTAAAACACTCAACGCAGTTCCGTTCACATAATAATTTAAACGTCTCTTCTTCCAATTTCTTTCTAAAGTCACTTTTATTGGTAGAGTTACTTGACAAATCAGTTGCAAATGTCACTTTTTTCTTTTTCACTCCAGATCGCACCAATTTCATCCCATTTTCACTATCATTACATTGCAGCATGGAAAAATCCTCTATCCATCTTCGATCCAAATGATGATTCATAGCATGCTGATCTAGATCCATTAGTCTTTCAACTAAAGCGTCAGCTTTAATATTTTCATTTACATTTGTAACACTTTCTATAGCCTTCAATGAATAGCCAAGCTCTCTTGCTACAGACCATGAAGTTGGGAAACGAATGCAACTTTTCATCTTCAAATAATTTCAAATGATCATGAGTGTCAGGAATGGACACTCAGTTGAATATGCTTGATATGACTTTTACACCTTTAACAGTATTGATGACTCTGTGTAATCTAATACTTTACCTTCACAAACATGAGTTGTAGTAAAAACTAGTTGACTACACTAACGCTTACATTTTATGACATGTGTGTTTCATAAAACATCATGATCAAACTTTTCTAACTATACATCAACCTGTGTTGCAGTAAAACTTTTACAGACCATGATACACTTTCTAACAACACTCACGAATAAAACATCATGATCAAACTTTTCTAACTATACATCAACCTGTGTTGCAGTAAAACTTTTACAAACCATGATACACTTTCTAACAACACTCACGAATAAAATATCATGATCAAACTATTCTAACTATACATCATCCTGTGCTGCAGTAAAACTTTTGTACGACACTGACAAGAGCTTGTTCACTAGCGAAGAGAGAAGTCTGTTGTGTTGCGTGTGGCGCATGAATGTCCTCCCTTCATTCCATTCATCATTTTTCTTCCCCTCTGCATTCCATATCCGTAGATATGTGGCGGGCTTGGGACCGCTTTAGCTGCATTAGAAGGGCTCATGAGGCGTTCCCGACGAAGGGTGATGAAAGAATGTGTTGCATGTATGAAAGTTGACCTTATGTTTTTAAAAAGACTAACGTCTAAATTGGACGGGACTGACCGATCCTGCTGAGAGAGACTCTTAGTCTCTCTATGTCAGCGGTATCAACCTCCTCTACTACCACCCGGCTGTCAGAGGGCGGTATATAGCCCCACTCTGTTGAATCGGTATCATCATCAAAAGCCGATGAACCAATTCGAGCAAGATTGTCATAAATCCTTTCTCGCTCTTAAGCCCGCTGAAACTCTTCAAATAGATTTCTCGGCTTCAACTGAGACTTGTCAGGAGAGCTGACCAGAGTGTTCGGCGTCTGCATGACTGAAATGAAATTAAATGAGAGTCAGCGGTTTATATGCCCAGCGAGCACAAAGCCATGATTCAGACCTTCCTTATTTAGCCATGCTTTTAACTTGACAACAGCAGTTTTACCATGTATGGGCGTCGGCAGTCACCGTGCTTTCTGTTTCCAACTCCCAACACAAAGACGGATTCCCCTATGACGCGAAAAGGTTTGACGTCAATGCTTGCAGTAACCACCCCATTTTTACCAAGTTACAATGACAAACGATAGACGTTGCCAAGCCTGAGTTACTGAGGGTAGACGAAGAAGGCCTGATAGCAAGCCAGCAACCGTTTTGGGTGTTAAGCTCTTGAATCCGTTACAGGCATTACTCAGAGGGGATCTTATCCCAGCTCCAAGGCCTCGACCCACAAATCCAACCTCGAGCGGACAGAGCGTGCGTCATGTCACTGTGTTGGTATCCGGGCCCCAGTTTTGACATGAAAACCGGTGGAGTTATTTACAAGAGGAAACGACCCAAGTCACAGAGACTCATAAACGACTGCTTTTTATTCAAAAACTTTAATTATTATCATTAAACATGAATTTAAATTTTTCAGTATTTTAGTACTACTCATAAAACGTTTATAAGTAGTCTGTCACCTACAGCACAGCAAGAGCTGTCGAATGTTTTTTTAATCAAGTCTAAAGGACTTGTAGAAGCAAAGTTATAGCCGTTTGAAGATTTCGGCCTACTATCATCAAATGGTCAGTCATGCTATACTGACTAACCTATAAGTCTGACACCTTAGCTGTTATCAGCAATGGAAAGTCAGAAGTCCGATATCGGAACTCAAGAGAAACGACTTACCTGTAGTCAGTTTCTCAACTTAGTGAAATTCCTCTCCCGATCCCATTCTTATATACCCTGTGAATATGCAATCGATAAGAGGGGGGTCAGAACATTATTTGTCACAAATTTGACGCTGATTCCAAATCTGGTCTCTGTTTTTTCCGTCCGAGGCTTGCTTCACCCGCTAGAGCGATTTTCATAAACATTCTAACTCTGTCGTTTTTTCGCCAAGGTCCCAAATTTTCAATAACATCTCACCTCTAAACGAAGGCATATACGAACAAGCCATGTTTTCCACTGAATTTGTCTCACTCCCAGCTTTCAAACGAGCTATTGCACGACTTTCTACGATGTCTACAACCAAAGTTAGAAGATCGCTGCCGAGGGGGGGGGGAGGTCAGAACTTTTTCTATCCAATTGAGTTGGGAAGAGGTTCCTAGACCCAAAAGTGGCCAAAACGTCCAAATTTGCACTCTATTTTCCCATCCGAGCACTCCTTCATGTCGAAAAATGGACTTTCTCATCCCAAAACCTCCAAAACCTGCCTTTTCCAAGTCTGACGGTTTCTTGCCATTTTCCTCCCTAAACCCAAGAAAATTAGCCCAAACTGAGCTTTCTACTGCATTTTTCTCACTCTTAGCTTTGAAATGAGCTATTGCACGGCTTTGTACGATGTCTACAACCGAAGTTGGAAGTTTGGCAGGAGGGGGGGACGTCCTCAAAACTTTTTCTCTCCAATGTTGCTGGAAACATCCTTCCTAACCCAAAAATTCGCGTAGAGTCCGAATCTGCACTCCGTTTTCCCATCCGAGGTCTCCTTCTGCCCGAAAAACGACTTTTCTCATCCCAAAACCTCCAACACCTGCCTTTTCCAACTCTGACGGTTTCCTGCAATTTTCCTCCCTAAACCCAAGAAAATTAGTCCAAACTGAGCTTTCCACTGCATTTTTCTCACTCTTAGCTTTCAAATGAGCTATTGCACGACTTTCTACGATGCCTACAACCAAAGTTGGAAGTTTGTCAGGAGGGGGTGGGGGTCAGAACTTTTTCTCTCCGATGTCGCTGGAAATCACACCACAGATGTAGAATTTCACGTAGAGTCCGAATCTGGCCTCCGTTTTCTCATCCGAGGCCTCTTTCCTGTCGATTTCCAACTTTTCTCATCCCAACACCACCATCACCCGCCCTTTCCTCACTCACTCCCTCACACATCACCTTCCTTCCCTTACCCGAACACTACTTCCTTCCTTCCCTTACCCGAACACTCCTTCCTTCCTTCCCTTACCCGAACACTCCTTCCTTCCTTCCAGGGGAGGAACAGTTTCCTCCTCTCGGACCCATTCCTCCCAACACATCCTTGGCCATGTCCCTCACCTTCCTTCCAGAGGTGGGGGGGGGGCTGAGTCAGCCTGATGACTCAGCATTTCACATTTTGCGCTTGCGTCTGCCACGGGGTTACTACTACTATCATAAACAAAGAATACAAAGTACTTTTTGATGCCAACGAGACACAATCCTTCAAACTTGAGAATGGAATTCTCCAAGGTGACGCGTTATCGCCAACTTTATTTAGTATTTATATAAATGATTTAATTCATATCTTAGATGCTGACAGAAGCAAATTTGACCCAATAAAAATATTTGATTTCGAGGTATCATCACTCATATATGCTGATGATATACTGTTAATGAGTAAGAGCAAACGTGGCTTGAGTAATCAAATTGTAGCGCTTTACAAGTTTTGTTCAGAAAATGGACTCAGCATCAATTATGACAAGACTAAGATTATGACTCATAATATGAGCGCTAAATTGAGTAAATTAGATATCAATCTTAATAACAGAAAGGTGTCCATTGAAGTTGTTGACAAATACAGGTACTTAGGAATGTGGATATCAAAAAATAATAAATGCCATTTGGAACAATTAACAGCTAAAGGTAAACAAGCTGCATATTTAACAGCTAAACAGCTTAGAGAATTTGGCCAAGTTAGTGGAGATATTCTAAAAAATACATTTGAAATGCTGACTTTATTGAAGATAAAATACTGTGCAGAATTTTGTTTCTTTAATAATTTAAAAAGTTTAGATCAACTGCAATTTCAATTTTATAAAAGGTATCATCATTTAAAGCGGAATACTCCAAATTATTGTCTCATAGGTGAATTTGGAATACATCCAATGAGTTTTCATTTTTATAAATCAGCAATATGTTATTGGATAAGAATCATTACAAGCGATGACAGAAGCATCATAAAGGAAGCATACAAGGCGATTTATTCAAATATTATTTCAAACGGACACGATAGTAGATACACATGGTGCTGGCGAATAAAGCAATTGCTTACAAAACTCAGCCTATCTGAATTATGGGATACACAGTTCATTGTTGATAAACAATTATATTTAAGGATTACAAAAGGTCGATTAGCTGATGGTCATAGGGAGCAGTGGATGTCTTCAGCAAAAAACAGCCATTCTGGGCTAAATTATTTGGAGTTATGTCTGTTTGACGATACTATTAAGTCATATCTAAATGTTGATATCGATTATAACTATATCAATATCATACTGAAGTATAGAGCATTAAACCACAACTTAGAAGTTATCACCGGCATTTATGGAAATCGTTTGAGGTATGAAGAACGTCGATGTGAGCAATGCAGTGATTCACGGGTAGAAAATTTGCATCATTTTATGATTGAATGTTCAAGATATCAGAAATTACGACAGGAACTAGCACCGATATTATGCCACTGCAAAAGTACAACTGAGTTCTACAAATTGATGAACACGCATATTCAAAATAATCTTAAATGCATTGCTAAATTTCTTCAAAAAGCTAAAGAGTTGCGACAGTCTACTACAGAGAACACAAACTGAATGACATTTAGAAGCAAATTTTTCTCCTCTCCTTCCTGAATACGATTTCTTTTATTGTTGAAATTGACCGCACGCTTGAAATGTACTTTTGATGTCTGAGTTTCAATAGTTGTGTTTGAAACACGAATGTTTTTGTTCACACGTGTTCCCCATATTTTTCCATGTTTCCCAAAGTATTTGGAAATAAACATTTATTGACTTATTGACTTATTGACTCAAATAGGATAACAGACATTATCGACACAGCAGTCAATCTGCTCTTATTACCAGTAGTATGAGTGACGGTGACGCTGACATGAATGCTCATCGACCCGCTTTCATTATTTGTCGCATATTCGTTTTGTGCGACTTCTCCAATTGGACGAATAACTACGCAACAGGCACTGACTCATTCTTCGTTACGGCATCAGTAAGCACGTTTTCTTGACATCAGCGCTGCTGAAGTTTAAATATTCATTGTATCACCTTAATGGCGGCTGAATGAAAGCGATTCAAGTGTGTTCCTATAACTTCGTTCTTTTCTGATCGACGCACCGTTTCTTCCGAAGCCACCGATACTCAAAAATCTACATCTGCGGCTACGATTGAAGATCCAAGTTCTGTATCTATACATGAGGTAGGCAATCCATCAAACTCTGTTCAGATAAGCATTACTGGCACGGTCGACATCGGAGATTATGTGAGGAAGGATACCCTGTCACACAAAGATCGATATGATATTTTGAACAACTGCTGGGAACCGCCTGAAGATTTTGTTTGGCCTTATAAAGTAAGGATTAGTCAAGATCGCGAAGTTAAGCGTTATTTACAACCGAATCATCTGTTAACACATGATTTCTTAGCATTTTCTAACATTTCGAAAGGATTATTTTGCAAAATTTGCGTTGCCTTCTCTAACAAAGAAGGGGGTCGTGGAGGCCAGAAATTGAAAAAATTGGTAACGGAACCTTGTTGTAACTACGACCGATTGTTCGGCAAAGATGGTGGTTACATAACAACTCATGAAAATAATATGAATATCACAAGTTTGCTTTGGTTAAAGCTGAGGAGTTTAAGAATCGGAGTGGAGCCAACAAAAGTATCGACTTACTTCTCGACACAGAAGAAAAGAATCAAATTGAGAGGAATAGAATTATTATTAAGTCAATCATGCGGACTGCAATTGTCAGTGAACGCATCGGAATAGCCTTTCGTGGTCCTAGAGATGACGGACCTATTATATTCGATGAAGAAACAAATAAAGAATTACTAAAATTCAGGAGTGAAACAGATACTGATTTACGCAATCATCTTGAAACAGCATCAAATCGAAAAATGTACATTAGCAAGACTATACAAAATGACATAATAAACTTGTGCGCTGCACAGATTTCTCAAAAGATATTTAGCGATGTAAAAAAAAGCAAAATATATCTCAATACTAGCAGATGAAACCACGGATTGTTCCAACAAAGCCCAATTAACGTTTTGTTTACGATATGTTGATTCAAACAAAACAATACAAGAGAAATTTGTTGAATTTCTTGACGTTCAGAATTTGACTGGACTGGGATTAGCAGAGGCAATAAATGATCTGATAAAGAAACACGGCCTTCATGATTGCGTTGTAGTCGGACAGGGTTACGACGGCGCCGCGAATATGAGAGGTAAAAATATGGGTGTGCAGGCAACTCTCAAGAAAACGAATCCGTATGCTCTTTACGCACATTGCAGTGCATACTGTCTCAATCTTGTATTGGCAAAAAGTGCAGAAATTGCTATGATAAGAAATACTTTTTCAAAGTTGCAAGATGATTTCAAATTTTTCAATAGCTCTCCCAAACGATCTCAAGAACTTTCTAATGGCATAGACGAAATTCTAAACGACACGAATACAGTATCACGAAAGATTCAGAAATTAAAATCGATTTGCCATACTCGCTGGGTAGAAAATCATGTAGCAGTATTGCGTTTCAGTGAAATGTACCATGCGATACTATCAGCACTTCAAAACATTTCTCAGTGGACAGATGAGTCAGGATCTATGGCTTTTAGTTTGTTGAATAATATTCAATCTGATGATTTTCTGGTTGCATTGGAAATCCTATCTGCTGTTTTGTCAAGAACGATACAGCTTTCTAGACAACTTCAGATGATAAATATAGATCTGAATACTTCAATGCAACTCGTCGATGATACAGTTGAATCGTTAAAGAAAAGCATATCTGATGACGATCATTTCAAATTGATATTCTCTTCACCAGAAAAGAAAAAAGGTTCCCCGATAATGAAGCCACAAATAGTATCGAAGCAAGCACACAGAATGAATGTTGGGTTACCAAATGATAATGCTGAAGATTATTATCGTAAAAATATTTTCATGTCATATTTGGATTTTGTTATTACAAAGACAATCAACTTACGAAGACTTTAGAGTTGCAATCGAATTCTATCAAGATCTACTACCAGATGACAGTGACTTGTTATTGACAGCTGAGTTTGATAGGTAGCTTACCAAGTGGTCAAAGTTAGATACCAGCAATCGTTCTAATGCTATCGATTCACTGATAGCATGTGATCAAACATTTTTTCCAAACATACAGTGCTGTTCGAAAAATTAGCAACTTTTTATTAAAAAGTTGTAAAAACAATTGTTTAGATAGAAACTTTATTAAAATACAATATTATCAAAGATGTCAGCGCAAAATGTCTTACAGAAACATACAAGGATACAATCTCACACAAGATTAGGGTCTTGCCTAGTATTTTGAGGGACGACCGTGATTTTTGAGTACTTGACCAATGCGTTTTGGCATACTTGTAGCCAACTTCAACAAGGTCCGTTCAGTAATTTCATGGTTCCAGACGCGAATAATCGCAGCAAGTAACTCACTTTTTGTTCTGGGTCGATGTGCGTTGACTCTCACTTTCAATATCTTCCACAGATTTTCAACAGGGTTCAGATCGGGGCTGCTCGAAGGCCACGGCAAGGACGTTATTCCATGAGATGCTTTGAATTGCGTCGTTACTTTTGATCTGTGGGCGGGAGCCGAGTCGTCTTGGAAGATCATATCGCCGTTGAAAAATCGAGTTTGATAAGGTAAAACTCGATTTCGAAGTATTTTCATATACTCCTGAGAGTTAACAGTCTTTTCACACAAATGAAGGTAGCCAATCTTCCTCGCACTAAATCCTGACCAGATCATGACGCTTTGAGGATGTTTCACTGTTGGCATTTCGCAGAAGGGTTTGGAGGATTCCGACGAATATTTTCTCACGCGCATATTTCCAGAGTGGTAGCTGATCTCCATTCTCGACTCATCCGAGAAAAAGACATTTTTCCATTGTTCCTCACTCCAGTTTTTATGAAGCTTGCACCAATTGATCCTTGCGAGACGTTGCTTCTTTGTAAGAAATGGCTTTCTGACCATACGACGAGAAATGAGTCCAACAGAAATAAGACGCTTGCGAATGGTAGATGATGAAACAGTAACTCCTGTTGATTCTTGCCACTCACGACGAAGTTCCAGTGACGAATATTGACGATTTGCAAGACATAGTCGTTTTAATACGCGATCTTGTCTTAAAGTCGATTTTCTCTTTCTACCCGAATTCTTTCTTGATGAGTTTTTACCATTCAGATATCGGCTCACGGTAGACTTGTTAATTTTCAACTTGGTTGCGATGTAACACTGTTTATGGCCTTCATCGTAGAGAGCGTCAATAACTGCTTTCTGCTGTTGAGTAAGATCGCGTTTTCTACCCATCGAAGTTGTTGACAGACTAAAGTTGAATGCAACTGAGTATCATGTGTTCTATTATAATGCCAATTCAAATTCAAGATCGATATCAATGGTTATAGTGACACACATGATGTATGGAATAGAATAGATATCTACTATGAATAGAAACTTCACTTATGACAAAATATCAAAGAGATTATGGCAAATCATAGCAGTAAAAAATCGATAAGTTGCTAATAACGACGCAATTCAAAGCATCTCATGGAATAACGTCCTTGCCGTGGCCTTCGAGCAGCCCCGATCTGAACCCTGTTGAAAATCTGTGGAAGATATTGAAAGTGAGAGTCAACGCACATCGACCCAGAACAAAAAGTGAGTTTCTTGCTGCGATTATTCGCGTCTGGAACCATGAAATTACTGAACGGACCTTGTTGAAGTTGGCTACAAGTATGCCAAAACGCATTGGTCAAGTACTCAAAAATCACGGTCGTCCCTCAAAATACTAGGCAAGACCCTAATCTTGTGTGAGATTGTATCCTTGTATGTTTCTGTAAGACATTTTGCGCTGACATCTTTGATAATATTGTATTTTAATAAAGTTTCTATCTAAACAATTGTTTTTACAACTTTTTAATAAAAAGTTGCTAATTTTTCGAACAGCACTGTATATGTTCTATTGCAAATTTTCACGACGATTCCAGTTTCAACAGCAACCCCCGAAAGGTCATTTTCAACCTTAACATATTTAAAAAACTATTTGCGAAACACAATGGGGCAGCAAAGACTGACCGGACTTGTGCTGACGTATTGTTATAACGACATTCCTATTGACACGGATAAAGTCATCGACGAATTTAAGAAGCAAAACAAACTTTTGAAATTCTGAAATGTCGATAGGATTTCTGATTAAAATAAAATGTCTTACTATTCTTCTGTCGTTTTTCGTTTCTAGAGCACTGTTTATAGATTTGAGTGTGTATCGTATGCTAAGTATGAGTTAGTAATTTGTAGGCTATATACTTTGGGAGTCGATCCATACTGGAAGCAATTAAGAACATTCAATGATGTATATTCATAAAATTAAAATATAAAGATTGCTATATAACGGGTATGTATATTGATTGTTTAACGGTTGCAGATTTCACTTATATTGGTGTTCATTGGTACATATATAAGATTATATAAATTTCGATATGAAAACCCGTCGGAAGGAGTTAGTTACCGTAATTTCATTCAAATACAATTACATAATTAAAATTTCCTGATTAATCATGAGCCCCCCCCCCCCAAAAACGAAATCGTAGATCCGCGGCTGTACACAAATTGGTATTTTGTTGAACTGGCTATTATAGAAATCATCTACAGATCATGATCTTTCAAATGAGCTGTCATTCTGTGACAGAGGATGAAGTAAAGTGTACAAACAGAAACTTTTCGTTAAAGTATATCAACAATTTTCCTAAAATTTGCAGTTACAACAACGAAAAGTGTCAGTTTGTACACTTTACTTCATCCTCTGTCACAGAATGACAGCTCATTTGAAAGATCATGATCTGTAGATGATTTCTATAATAACCAGTTCAATAAAATACCAATTTGTGTGACTTTTATGAGCAAAAATTCGAAAAAATGGAGTCAACACCTTAAATGTCACAATATTACCACTGGAAATACATAGGATTTTGTTATCCTCTCTATTTCTGAAAAGCAAATGATCTGATCCGGCAGACGCGAAGTTTTGCAGTAGGTTAGAGGTGTACTATGCTATGTGAAAGTTTTATGTACTACCTCGTTCCCTGCACAACTTCGCGCGAGCTCCGTATAGCTTCACGCTATAATCAGACAACATAAGTTCGATGGATTCAGAAATAGACTCTTTAAAAATGGGACAAACTTCGCAAATGTCATCAGCGTACATAGAAACAATCGTATTTTTAGACAAGGGCCTGATGTCTTTACAATAAAATGTAAAAAGAAAAGGTCCCAACAAAGAGCGTTGAGCTGCACCACTAGTGACTTTCGAAGGATAACTCAAAACATTGCCCAACTTAACACATTGGTAGCGATCACTCAAATATGAAAAGAGCCATTTCACGAAAAAACAAGGATAATTTGAATCACAAAGCTTTTCAATCAAAATCTTATGAGGGACTCTAAAACTTATATCATAATAATATAAATAATCATAAAAATTAAATATCATAAATATTATAATAACTGATATCATAATCTTAAAGGGACTCTATATCTTACGTGGGACTCTAAAAACTTTGCTGGTGTACATAACAAACTGATCGGACGTAGTTGGTCAATAGAAGCAGGCGTAGATTTCGGAACCGGTGCAACAATACATTTTTAGAAAACTGACGGCACTTCACGTTGGGCGATTGAACAATTGATTAAATGACATAGTGGCTCTGATATAAAAGGAGATGCAATCTTATGAAATATTTTAGGTATGCCATCAGAACGGCAGCTCGGACGTCTCCGGTTGCAAGTTTGGTTTGAAGGCGATTGTTCAAATCAGTGTGGGAAAAATGTTTCTGCGCAGAGGCTGTGTTAGAAGATTGTCTAGACGAATTCACGTATTCACTCCTTCTGAAGAAATAGCTTGTGGTCTGAAACCACCTAAGAAATCGTTTGCTTGTCTCTTAGCATTTGTTGCTAAAGACCCTACCATTGGAGTATTTTGTGAGTTGAATTTTGGATGAGTAAGAACAGCATAAGAGAACAAGAATAAGCTTTGCCAATTTGTAGCAGAAGAGGTTGTAATTGCAGTGTTAATTGTCTTTGCGAGAGCATCGGCTACAGCAGGTCTTGCAGCTTTCGGTATACGGGTTGGCGTATTCCGTTTCAACAGGGAAAGTTGGAGCAAAAAGTCTTCAGTGCATTCTGGCAAAGGATTCGAAGGTCGTATTTCAGTTTGGCAATTGCTAAGAGGTAGAGGATAAGCACCGTTGCTTGCTCCTTCGACAGTTTGGAACATGACAGATGGGTCCACCTACTGCAGAGCTGACACTGCTTGCCTCCGCGGTGAATCCGTTTGTTGCATTTAAAGCAATGTCGATGACTGAATTTTTCATTGTCATCTTCAACTGAAATTTCTGTAATAGGAGCTCCTGAAATTGATTGGAAATCATTCACAGTACTAAGCATGGGTCATTTCATGGTTCAGAGCAAACTATGTAGCAATCTGTAAAATACTATGACGATTACAACAAGTAGGTACCGGTATGTAGGACTGATAAATTGAATAGATATTTGAATATTAAGTAAAACCGAGATATCCGTCAAATCAGGCCAAGATTGTCACAAAAACTGCAAAACTTTGATGATCGTAGATATCCTTGGTGAACTAAAAAAAGAATCCAATGTAAGTCAATTAGGAGAATAAACGGAACGACCAAGGAAAAAAACCACGACAGCACGCCAGAATCCACCAACGAAAGGTTATGCGAAAACTTGAGACCAATATTTTGAAACTTCAACGAGAAATAGAACCCAAAATCCAAGCAAAACCGATCCACCGATCATGAGCATACGTCCGTTCACGACCACGTCAACAGAGAGAAATGTTGAGAGGAGGATCTTGAATCCATTTAGAGAGGGGTGTTCGGTTGGGAAGACAATTAAAAAAAAAGTTTGATTCACCGAGGAAGCAACCCCATTGTTCACCGAGATCAAATCCAGCACCGTAGCCTCACGGCTACTGCGCTGTTAAGTTTTCGATGCGTGCACAGCCATTGTATCTCTGACAGCGGAAATCCCCGCTCCAGCCGTCCGGCTGAATGACGCTAGCTCTGGGCAGCAGCAGCGGGCTTACCGGCAAGCGGTGGCGTTGCTCAGCGACGGAGACAAAGGCAGATACAGTCTAACGTACAGAGATAATTGATGTAGGAGTTAACAGGATAGCGGACTTCCCTAAATTTCTCGCTGCCGCGGTGAAGCCTGAAAATTCTGACCGCCTGCGCGAGACGGGGGATAGAATATCCCACGACCAGCGTGCAAATCATCAAATTTTGACAATTGATGAGATGTTAATTCTTATCTGACTGATAACGATCTAAGAAAGAGCCTCTTCGAACACAGCTGGGATGTCACTTTAAGGTGTGAATGATAACTGTTTGCATATTAGATCAGATAAGCATCAGAAACTTAAAAATTTTGCTGTGTATTTGACGAATTTTAAGTCATTCACTTGAGGTATTAATTTGAAGAGGATAGATAAAGATGATGTATGATTCAGAGAGTACCTATTAATCGAATGAAAGAAGGAGAAATTTCAGAAATCATAATTTTCGATGTGGTGAAGACGTGTAGTGTGCCGTTATGTGACAACCGAGCCGCAAAGGCAATACTAAATCTTTCCACGCGTACCTCATTCCAATTTGGAATACTTTTTATTTCGTTTTGTGCGTTTTTTTATTTTACTTTTTAATTTAGGTTCGTTTAGCTGCTCAGACAATCAGCCAATCAGTTGCTGATGCCATTGATTATTTTGAGAGAGATTGGGGTAAAAAGTTTCGAAGGCAGTGAACATGCAACAGAATTTATTCGTCTGATTGACGAATTGTTTGACCGCCTAAACGGCAAAAAATCCATGCCAAACTGGAATTAAGACATCGCTATCAGAGAAGAATTTTCATGAATGGACTGTTTTTCTTGATTACGCCTCTGACTTCTTTCGGAACCTTTGTACATCTAGCGGTGTTTCAATTTTAAATACCGGACGGAAAGCAGGTGTTTTAGGCTTCATCGTTACAATGCTCTCGGTAAGGTCTCTGTATCATCATCTGATTTCTGACTGCAATTTTTCATATTTTTTGACATATATAACCCATTCTTTTTCGGGGGAAATATATCTTTCTTTGAGAACGATATTGTTTTGATATAAATGACATTCATGTGCTTTAAATTTAAGTCAGTGAAGAAATGCGTATAATACGGCCATTTCATTAAATACAAATAACATATCCACAATAAATCATTAATTCATCATGCTTTGGTAGCGTAGATTGTAATCTAAATGAGTATCAAACAGTCCTTTCATTAACGGCCGCGCCTCCCCCGTCTCGCGCTCGCCTGTCTGAGAGAGAGGCTTCACAAGTTTAGGGAAGTCCGCTATCCTGTTTACTCCTATGACAGAGATGCGAATATCAGCGTTGAGGGAGACGACTGAGGGAGGTACCGCGCGAGTAAAGGAAGTCGGCGTAATGTCCAATCAGAACACAGGAATAACGGAGAGGAGTGAACAGATAAGCACAATTTGGAGCAGTTGCAGGAAGCGTTCCGCTGAGCAGTTTGATTAGAAATTCGAGACGTATGACAACGAGACGTAGATCACAAGATGGTAAGAAGATGGAGTCAAAGCGATTTGTAGTTCAGACGCTGTAGAGGTCTACGAATAAGAGCGAAACAGCACGCTTTTCATACAACCGAACACCACATGTATTCAAAGAAAAGACTCAAATCAGTTTATCTAAGTGAATTTTGCTCATACTGTGACTGCTAGTATGTGATTTCGTATAAAATTATTTGATAAAGGTTTTTTATACATGATAGTAAATTTTTATTTAGATAAATTCTTATATTCCATATTGAAGATGATTCTCATCATAATGAAGATCAAATAGAATCTCAATCTTATTGATCTGAGTGAATTTGTCTATATTGTGACCATGATCATTAAAGTGTAAACTTTGTATAGATGATTTTGGTACATTTATTTCTATATTAGATGGCAAGCATTTACTTTCTTTTGCTCCATTGTGAGGACTCCCATCCAGTGAACTCTTATCATGTCGTGATCATCACTCTTCAAATTTGTAAATATAGGCCCTATAGATCTCACGTATTTTGTATAAGTTTTATGATGTATATCATGTAGACTCTGAAAATTTGTAAATACACTAAACCAAAAAATGAATGTCGCACTTTGCATTGCATTTTGTTGATTACATGTGACATCACATCTTAATATCATTTCTATGCAACCTTATTCAATGCCGAAATATAATGCAATCCACGATAGCTATCTATCTATGAATACGCAGCTTTGTCCATATAGTGTAGTATAAGATTTGAATCTTTCATACCAATTGATATCACTTGCTCTTGATCAAAGTGGACTATCAGTAAAATTGGCATTATAAAATGAAGTTTGATTTTACTGAACATCAGAAGGAAAAAAACATACCCTAGAGGCTTGGCGGTCGGGTTGTCAATGGGAAGGATTACCATTACTGACATTGCTAAGTTGCTCAAAGTAAGTTGAAGGTCCATACAGCGATGGAAAAGAAGACATTTCCGCAATGACATAATCAGCAGAGCATCAACAGGAAGAAGACTCAAAACCAGCACAAGCAGCAACCGCTTGCTATTAGGTTTTCTTCTGTTGGAGATTTGCTGAAGTTTTGGAGAGAACGTGTCACTGCACAGACAGTCTACGATAGACTTATTTCTTTCAATTTGAGAAATAGGTATCCTGTTAAGGGAGAGCTGGGCCATGAAAAGATGAGCATGGAGGAATGCTTGGAAGAGGGTAATATTTTCAGACGAGTCTCGTTTTTGACGGATCAGGAACGATCGACGAATTCAAGTTTGGAGACTCGCCGCAGAGTGAAAGAGTTCCGCAATTTTCCGATGGAGTTACCAAGTAATGGATGTATCTATCTATCTTTGGGCGCTATTTGGTATGGTGATCGAAGCAAATTAGAAGTTCTTGTTTCATTCGTAAATGGATCTTCATACATCAGCACACTATAGGATTTTTTCAGTAATTCAAGCATTGAGATGATTTTTTCAGAGATGACAACGCTCCTGTACATCGTTCGTCGTTAGTGGAAGTATTTCGCTAGAGGCGGGAAACTCGGAGAATTGTCTGGCCATCAAAATCTCCGGGTCTTAATCTCACCGAGTACGTATGGGATTTGTTAAAAAGAAAAATTTACAAAAGATCTCCCATCGAAAATCTTGCTGAACTGAAGAAAATTGTCTCATAGTGGGGTGCCATTCCACAAGAGACGATTGACAATTCAATATCAAGTGTGTCTCGAAGAGTGAGGAATGTCATTTCTGTGGGAGGTGGTCCCATCCGCTATTGACTTTTCTTAGCATTCTATATTTTGAAAAACGATATTTGTGTTTTACCTCTACCGTAACTATTCTGAAGCAAATAGAATACAAATATAGCACTCGTATTGATAGCTTTATCTTATTTGAATCGAAGGAAATCAGGTGCGACATTCATTTTTTTGGGTTAGTGTATATATCTCATGTATTTTTTATTGATGTTAAACTTTGCGTATGCATATGTTACACGTGTTATCAACGCTTGCTTGTAAGTGCCCTTGCGGCCATCGCTTTACGTTTTCTGTATATTTCAGAATAAACATTTATGACTTATGACTTATGCGAATAATGCTGACATACGAGTAATATGTCTTACGGAAACGCATTTAAGAAAGGATGATAACTCTCCTTTAATATATGGATACGAAAATTACATACGATGGCAGATAAATCTAGCATGTATGGCAGAAGCGCGAGAGGCATATCTGTAAACCTAGAAGAGTCAATGCTAGGACTGCAGACAACATGTCTAGTTAAAGAAAATGGAAATCTTGTCATCCTAAAAAAAGCAACAAAAACTGCAAAAAGTGGGAAGAAATCTCAGAAATATACCTTTTTATATGTTAAAGAGCTCCAGATGAGTCACACTACAAACAAAAAGACTATTTTGAAATACTGAAAAAGTGCACCATTGATTTGATAATCATTAGAGATTTAAACGGGAGAACAGAAATAATGAATGATAATCAACTATTGAACCTAACTCACCGACAATCAAAGGCGATCTTATAGCAGATAAGCAAGGAAAATATGCAATTGATTTTTGTAATAAAACTTCACTAATAATTGCAAATGGAAGACTAGAGTCTGGAAAATGTACATATCATAAAATGATAAATAGTGAATGCAATCTATGATTGATTATTTGATATTGTCTGAATCGTTATTGCGGAAAATATTAAGAATAGAAATTAGAATATAATAGAATATTAGAATATAAATTTGATATTCTGGTGCCAGTACTATGCACAGATCATTCGTCCATGATCATGAAAATAGAGTTCCCAATTAGGAATTGACAAATTAAGAAACAAAATAATTACTATAAAAAGGAAAAACCAATTAAGTGGAACCAAGGAAGCGAAACGAATTTGAATCGCCAAGCATTCTCAGAGAAATGTCAGTTTCTTAAAGATAGAATAAATGATGAACAGCTACATTGTAGAGAAATATCAAAAAACTCGAATATGAAGAAAAGCAAACCTGGAAAGACGCCACTGACATGTTCAAAAGAGATGCGGGAAATTGGACGGGAATATAAGAATATTGTTTCGAAATGGAAAGCAAGTAAATCTAATAGTCATTTTCATTACATGATGGAATGCAAAAGGAAACCGAATAAGAGATTGAAAAAAAGAAAGGAAGTTAATAAAGTCAAGGAAATTACAAGAATTGAGAGAGGCAAAGCTGAACATGGACAAAAAGAAATATTGGGAAATACTTAAGCAAAATAATACCAGCAAGAAGAAAACTGCGAGTAATAGTAATAAATTAAAAGCACACGCTTTCAAACTGCAATTAGAAAAATTGACATATATAGAAGTGTCATAGACAAATAAAGAAGTATTAGAATATGTAACATTATACCCGTCACTGAAAGAATGATTGATAAGAAAGAGAAGATTGATCATATGTTCACTGAAGCTGAGTTACTTGAGGCCTAGCGCTCAACAAAAAATTTGTAAAGATAGTGGACTAGATGGTTTTGTGATAGAAATGTTCAAAATTAATCTCAATATTACCAATGACGTATTGACAATTTCATTCAATGATCTATTGAATTCAGGTAAAATGCCATGGGAAATGAGTTGGATAACACCACACTGTACATGTAAATCGCTGGATACGAAAATTACATACAAACATATACCAAAATTACATACAATTTGAAACTAACATCTGATACGAGATTCTCGTATGTTTACAGAGATCCGGTATATTTTTCATACCAAATCTCATTTACCTTCGTATGTGATTGGTATGTGATTGGTATGTAGCGATACGAACTATTCTATGTGTGATTGGATGTTTTACACTGAAATACGAATTGTTGGTATGACGAGACCCGATGCAAATTCATCCTGATTCGTATGCATCTGGTATCCATTTGGTATGTGCAGCTTTAAGTTACATAGCAAAAAAATGTATGTATTACATACTACTGTCAAATCACTTTTTTCAGTAATACCAGTCGCGAATACTATTTGTTTGATAGTGTGATATTTAACTAGATTAGATTTATTGTGAATTATATGCCCGCGAGATTGTCGTAGCAACATTAACAGGACGTTTAGTTAGCTATACTTTATAAACCAAGTTGATCAACGTCAATTCATTCAAACGATATCTTTCGTGCAATCATGTTGACTTATATATCTCAAACATAACTATTTTTGCGTTTAATGAATTATAATGTGTTTTTATTTCGGATTGATAATATGCCTTATTTCAAAATTACATGATGCACAATTGTTGATGGTTGAATGTTTATTGATTATTCATGAAATGCCTTAGACTTACGTGTATTAAAATCGAATTCAGTATTGAAAGAATGACTCTTGAATGTCATTATCTCACTACTTGCAGAACAGTAGTAACATTAGTGTGATCATTACTGACAAAAGTCCTGAAATCAAGATACTTTGGAGATGATTGATTTCTTTTAACATTGTGCTAGTATGGCTTTAGTATGTAAAGCATACCACATTTGAAATAACATACGAAAAGCATACAAATATATACCAAGAGAATACAGAAATATACCAAAAAATATTTTGGTATGCATCCTTCGTATGTGATTGGTATTGAGCGATTTACAGTGTACAACTACAAAAAAGGAAATAAAGCCGATTTAGACCCATACAGGTACATTAAACCTCTCTTCAAATTTAGTAAACAAGGATTATCAGTAGTAGGATTAGACAGTTGCCTGTCTAGAAATGATCTCATAGGCTACATCAATCACAAACTGGTTTTAGAAGAGGAAATCCACTCTTGGACAATATCATGGTACAAAAAGAAATAATCCAAGTTTGTAAAAATAGAAAACAACCATTATGTTTCACTGATCAATCGAAAGTGTTCGATTCGAAACCAAAATCAAAGTTGGGACTTAAACTTCAGAAAATACTATCGAATGACAATCTCTTAGATCTTGTAACCAGAATAATCAATAATAAAAGATATTAATTCTGTACAACAACATAGAAAGTGAATGTTCATGCTTCAGAATGGAGTCCCACAAGGTATATAAACGATTTATTGGAACTGTTATGTGAAAGCATAGGAAACATCAACCCAATAATGATCAATATCATCAAAATCACATCCTTAGTATACGCGGATGACATCATCCTCATGAGTGAAACAAAAGAAGACTTAATGAAGCAGGTAAAGATAGCACAGAAATATTGTGATACAAATGGATTGAAATTAAATCATGACACGACATAAGTCATAGTAAAAAATTCAAATGAAAAATTAAATCGTTTGTAATGCTGATAACAAATTAATCACAACGATGTCGTAAATGAATATAAGGAGCTAAACAAAGTGCAGGTACAATTCTATAAAAGGTTTTTAATCTAATGATAATAACTGCTACTTACTGCACTGTTGGTGAATTTGGGGCAAAGCTAATGGAATTTCATTTTTATAAAGCTGCTGTACAATGATGGAGAAGATTAATCGAAAATAATGACGCTACTCTGATGAAGAAATTGTACAGTACTATAATCTAGTGGTCAATATTATTATATATGTCTTCAATGTTGTTATATATTATACAATAACATTGAAGACCATCAATATAAGAACACTTGGGAGTTGGAGAATAAAGCGATTATTATATAAACTAAATCTTGAAGTACTTTGGGACAGTCAAAATAACGCACAGGATCAAAAATTGATATCAAACAAAACTATTATTAACAGACGAATTGCTGAGTACTTTCGAGAACAGTGGATTCAAAGCGCCAAAGGCAGCAACAATGGCATAAATTACTTACAAATTTGCCAATTCGATTGTGAATTAAAAAATTATTTGAATTTCAATATGGCTGACAAAGGAACAAAAGCGCTATTAAAGATTCACTCAGGAAATAATGGCTTAGCTGTAGAAAGTGGCCGACACAGATGCAACAAAACATATGATGAATGTTTGTGTGCTTTATGTGACGCTGAAAAGATAGAAGATTTATTTCACTTCATCGTAGAATGTTCACCATTTGACGAAATTAGGACAGCAAATACACTCTAAAGGAAGCTAAACCCCCTCTGCAATTCTCTTCAGCTAGAGAAGAAAATCTCGTCCGCGAAGTTTTATGAACAGAGATCAACCATCTCGCGATCGGTGGCTGTCAGAGACGCACACGGCGCATGTCAGATGAACTAATTAGACCCTTTGTTGGTCTTATTCGCATGTTAATATTGAGCATCAAAGGTCAATTGATGTCTAATTAACATATCTATAAATGAAATCAATCAACGTGATCAAACTGGTCTTGGTCTTGACTCTTGAGTTGATCATTTTGCGTCACATGACTAAAGAAGAAAGGTTATGGGCAGTTGGGATGGCTGAAGCAGGGCGTTCTTGTAAAGCCATTGCCCGTTTCTTTGGTCGAGCTCTGAAACAATTCGTGAACTTCTTGCAAAGTGGAGGAGAACTGCGACTGTTCTTCATGGCAACTGTGGGAGAGTTCGACGGCAGACTACGCAAAGGGCCGACCGACGCCTAGCACGGGACAATCGAATTCTTCCGGCCACTCTACTCAGGTTAATGTGGGGTTAAAAGGGGACCACCTCGCCCAGATTCTCAGCTCGGAGACGATCAGAGCGCGTCTCCGAGAGTCCTGTTTGCGATCCAAAAGGATGAGGAAGCGGTTGCAACTTAGCCCAGCCCACGTAGCAGGTAGGGAGCGATGGGCCATGTAACGAGTCCACTGGCGTATCCAGCAGTGGAGAAGGGTCGTCTTCACCGACGAGACTCGCTTCCGCCTCTTCAAAAGCGACGCAGAGTACGTGTTTGGAGAGGCCCCGGTCAAGCATTCCACACGGATTGTGTCCAGATACACGAATCACAAAGCATCTCCCTTCATGTCTTGGCTGGAATCGCGTTGAACGGGAGGACGAAACAAGTAATGGTGATATGACTGTTCCAGGACACATTAAAAAAACAACTAAAAATGACATACCTGCAAAATAAGAAAAAATCAGTCCAAATCAGAACCCTACCTGAGGTAAACCTTGATCAAAAATGCAAAAATAGGGTCCCCTTGAAATTTAGCAAATCCAAATGCAAAATTAGGGTCCTCTTGAAATTAGCAAATCAAAATGAAAACATAGGAGCCTTCTGAAATTTAGTAAATCAAAAAAATGAATATGAACAAAAATATTCATTTAAAAATGGAAGATGTAAAAACAAAAGAACCATCAGCCCCTTTATATCCTTCACTATCATATGAAATGGATATAGCAAAACACAAAGATAGAGTTAGGTACATGAAAGATAAGGAATCGCAACTATTGTTTAGATTAGAACATTATGATAAATTAAGGAAAAGATGGACTATAGTTAAGAATGTGACACAAAGCATTGGAGTAGAACCCTCCATTTCATTTTCTGTCTTCGTTCCTCATTCTCTCCGTAACTGCTGCTGGGAACGCTGTTCGCAGTTCTTCACATCCCACGCATTAATGACAGGAAGATCATACTACTTATAATTTTATTGCGAGATTGACATTAATGACACATTTTCTGTCTCCGCTCCTGATCGTAATCAGAAAATGGGAACGGTGTCACAGTTCTTCACATCTCCCGTATAAATGAAAAGAAGATTATACTACTTATAATTTTATTGCGACATTGACATTTATCATACATTTTCTTGTGAAGAGTCAAAAATGTATTCACTGCTTTCGAGCAATCTTTTTTCGCTCTCAGATTCAAAATAGTTTTCTATGTATGTAAAATGTTTTAGAACATAATGAACACTTAAAGATGATGTGCGAAGTACTTCGTGAGATTCAGATAGCTTATATAGTTTTATCAGAAAACTTACATATTTTCGTGAGGGTTTGATATCATGAGACATTTCAAGTTTTTTTTACAAAAGACACCATTGATGTTGCTTCTAATTGTCGCAATTTATCAAGCACTTTTCCTTGGATAATTGCACATTGCATCCCTTTATTCTTCACAGTTTTTTCAAATTGTATTAGTTTTGATAACGTTTCAACACATAAATTAATAGTTAGCATAGACGATTGATCAACTTGAAAGTATTGAATTTCTTCAATAGAGTCTAATAAATTTCGTATTTGATTAAAAATATCTCTTCTTTTATCAACTTCACTCCTGGCCACATTCTTTTCCTTCTTCTGAAAATGTTTTTCATGTTCAATAATTTTCAGTTTAAATTCTTCTTTCTTCTTCAATGAGTGGATAGATTGAATCACAAAAACTGAGAAAATGGCGATGAATATTATTGCTCATTTTGGTGACGATATACACAGAAATGACACGAAGAAATGATTGCAGACACAGTCAGTTTCGTAGAACACTCACAGAAAGAATGAAATTGTCAATACGTGGCAGCATCTGCTCCTAATCGCAACCGCTGCTGCTTGTGGCAGACAATGGTCTCAAGCATAATGCGCTAGAGGTCGCCTCGCTAGAGGTCGCCTTGTTAGAGGTAACAAAGCTCTGAGTCATACAGATTGTGCAATTCTTTTGTGTCATGTCTGAAATAGAATTTATCTCACGTAAAATGACTGGCCTGACCGAGTTTTAAAAATTATATGGAACGCAAACAACTACGAATTTCGACTTAAAGAAAATGGCTAAACAATTAGGACTAAAGAACTTTCACGTATTGATGAGGAATGAATTACGATTATTGAAACATAAATCCAATGTAAATTTCGTAACAAATCTCCACACATCAGATCAAAAAGGAGTACATTGGTCAGCAGGTATGTCTAATAAAAATGGTGATAATTACTATTTTGACTCTTATGGACTTCCACCTACAAATGAAGTAAGAGAAAAACTTGGCAATGGAACATACAATACTTTTCAAATTCAAAAACCAGGAACTACTTATTGTGGTCAATTATGTTTATATGTTTTGTACAAATTACAAAAAGGAGTACCAATTCTAGATATTATGTTAGAATTGAATAAGGGGATTTGATTCTCGAAACGTTAGTTCCAATGGCTAGCTAAAGAATGCTTGTAATTTAAGTTCAAGTGAAGCTAGCTAAAGCGCCACCTAAAGGCTAAAGCTCAGTTCTTTGTAATTCGTTTTCATAAAATCTGCCTCCGATTTCATCATTATCTAAATCTCTTATTTCATAAGTAATCGGAGAAGTTTTATTTATTTTGCAAACTTCAAATCTTTCTTTAGTCCAATAACCAACAAAGCCTTTTTCAAATTTATTTTTATATTTGAATATCCTTACTCTATCTCCAATCTTAAATTTCGGCTTACGTTTTTGTAAATTCGGATTACTCTCATTCGAGTAATTATTTTCGAATATTTTCTTTTGTATTAAATCAGAATCGACAGAAGCATTCTTTGGAGTTTCTTGAATACTTGAATGAATCTTATTGTTATAATCCTCAACAATTCCTGGTAATATTTTTAATCATTTCTGATTTCCTTGCTCTGTAAATTTCTTGAATATTTTATTTTTTAGCGTTCTATTGAACCTCTCTATTACTGCAGCCTTTCCAGCATTTTCAGTTGAATAAACGGTTTCAAATAGTGGCTTAACATTTCTATTATAAAATTCAGATCCTTTATCAATGAATAGTTTCCTTGGTTTTCTATTACTTTCTTTAAAGATTTCTTCAAACACATATTTAACTGACAGACCACTTTTGTTTTTTAAAGGCCTTGGCCAAGCGTATCGTGTATATAAATCTATAACGGTCAATGCGTACTTAAACCCTCCTTCATTCGGCATATTGATTAGATCAGCACTCCAAATATCATCTTCATTAAATACTTTTACTTTCAATAGGTATCTTGGTTTTCTGTATTCCTTATGAATTTCAGACGCGTAGGTTTCATTTGCTGACGGATCAATACCCTGACCGAACAATATTTTAGCTTGTAAAGCTTTTTTAACAAACATTCTTTCAATTCTTTCTCTAAAGGAAGGATTCTGAATATTATCTGATTCTTGTATCATTTTCTTATCAGCCACATGTCTAGAAGCTATATCATCATGTTGTCTGTATTCTAGATCGTGCTTTAAGCTGCTGCATCAACTCTGTTTATTGGTTCTTCACCTGGTTTTGGATTATTATTCTCATCTAGTCTTATATTTAGTCGAGTTCCTGGACCGGTATATGAATGACCAGGAAGATGTTTTCCTTTTGAATATTTACTCCAAATAAATCCAGGACAGGTTTTCTAATCTTTTTGTATGTCACCTCCGGTGTGCAGCCGATGGCCAGAATGTACTTTTAAGAGATAATCCATTAGATCTAGATTTGAAATTCTTATGTTATTCAAATTCAAGGGATCCACTTCGTTCACTTCGCTCATTTTTAAAGATTAAATATTAACGCACCATACTAGGGCTTAAATATATTCGAGTACCATCTTTTGTTTCTTTTATTTCAATGAAATCATCAATATTATGTAGTACATTTTTAAGAACTCGTTTCCCCTCATCAACTAAATTTAATTTACTAATAAAATTATCTACTATTCCCTCGCCCCTAGCAGCTTTCTCCAACTCCCTATTATGACGTTTTTGTTCTTCTAATGCTGCCTTCTCTGATTTATTTTTATTTACTGTCTGGACAATACCAGCTGTCCCACCTGCAACACTTCCTGCTGCTGCTATACCTCCTATTATTAGGGGAATTAATGGGAGAATTCCACCATTCTTTTCTTCTTGTAATTTAATATTCTCTATCATTTGTTTACTTATGTAATACTTCTTTTTGTCAATCGTAATAGGTTTAGGTGTATTTTTGTCAATGATGTTACGTAGTTTTAAATCAACAGTTTTATTATTCGCTTGCACCATTTTTTAATAAAAAAATTATAGTCTTGGGTTACTAACCTATAGAACCTTGTTCAGATTACTAACCGATTCTAACGATCTTTCCATTAAGAATTTCAATAGAATATTCAGCGTCTTCTAGCAATAAATCATAAGCCATCAATGATGTTGTGGAATTATTCTTTTCGATATTAAGTGTCACATCACAACCATTCTTAATAATATCTTCCGATTGTGCACTTAAATCAAAGCAGAAAACAGGATATAAATTCTTCCAATCTACAGGAGTTGATTGGGCTTCAACTCCAAATTCTCGACACTATTGCTATTCCATGATAGCAATCATGATAAGCATATCATGATAAACATCATTCTCGACATTACATTTTTTATTAGAAAAAAATCAGTTTGGTACTAAAATTTTGCTAAACCATTTCCAACGTTAGTGGTCAAGTACTGCATCCCAGCTCCGCTGTTTACACCATTTCCTCTCATTTCTTCAAGAGACTGGTCCTCCGCTCTTCCAGGCTTCGTCTGTTTTTTACTCTAAGTCGGAGCTCCGCTCCTCCAGGCTCCGCCTGTCGGAATTGCCAGGTTCGCAATTTTGTTTTTCGTTTCTTCTGAGAGCCTTTTATCTTTTTCTGTTCTTTAGCATCATTCCGAAGTTAACGAATAGCTTCTAGTTGTTTAAATTCGTTTTGTGACTTAACAGCATTTGATGTTGCACTAGCTGTACTACCTATAGCAGCTGCTCGTTTAGCAGCAGATGAAATCAAAAATCCTTATTATTTTTAATCAAGTTAACGATACTTCCCATACCAGAAAAGATGCCAGTTCCTTCTTTTTGAATAGTTTCTACACTGTCATAATGATACACAGGTTTCATAGATGATTCATGAGCAATTTTATTATTTGAAGCAAAATGTTTAAGATTGTGTTTATAAATTATAGGCATTTTTTTAGCTTAAATTTGACTTTTGGGAAAAATATTTACATTTGTGATTAGTTAGTAACCTGAGGACCTTTGATCTGATCGGCTAAAACCTCTGAACAAAGTGGACGGCTGAAGCCTCTGAACAGGTTCTATAGGTTAGTAACCTAAACAAAGTGGTCGGCTAAAGCCTCTAAACAAGGTTCTATAAGTTAGTAACCTTAACAAAGTGGTCGGCTAAAGCCTCTGAACAAGGTTCTATAAGTTCGAAACCTGAGGACCTTTGGTCCGATCAAGATTTACGTGTGTGAATGGACAACAATTGCGTGATAACTTTATTAATTTTCTGTTACACTTTATCTATTGCGTCAAGCAGCGTGTGATGTATTTTAATTTCTTTTCTATTAACTTGCATTTTCTTCTCATTCATCTTTAGTGCTGTTTTAAGAGCATTTAACTTAATTTTAAGAACATTCAACTGTTCTTTATTTCCCCTATCCTTTTTCTTTATTTCATTTTCTAAATTCGTTTTAAGTGTCTTTAATTCATTAAACTTTTGATTAAGTGTTTTCACTTCATTGTTCATACTATTCATGAACTTCGCTTGTTGTGTAATTCTGCTACTCAATTTTTTAACATGTTTTTGAAGTGTAGATTGTAACTGATATAGCCAAAGATAACCATTGTCTTTGGATATAACTGTTGTAATAATTTTTGATCCTTTTTGGTAAGTTTTTCTAACTCTTCTTTCAGTTGTTTATTTTGATTTGTATTCTTTCGAATAGCAGACTTAAAATTTATAGAAACTAATATTAAAATCTTTGATTGTTCTGCTAGCTTTCTATGAAGTGTTGATATTGTTGCTTCTAGCTCTTTATCTTTTTTATCAAGTTTTGATAATTTTTCTGTTAATGATTTGTCATTCTGTTTTAGAAGCTTTGTTTCTTTCATTAGTGGAGTCAGTTCTTCTTTGAAGACATTTATTTGTCTATCAACATATATAGCTAACTCAGTATTTTTTTGTTTTGTGGAAGAATAGAAAGATGTAACGGACCTGTTAAAACGTCTCCAGTTTTCATGATATAGTTTTCTAGTTCTATTTCTGATTCTTGATTATTCGGAATGTAAGCACACCCGCCAAGATTTGTTAACATCATTTTTTTCTGCTAAAAAATATGTTATCCAACGAAGTTGGCGGAACCAAGCTTCTATGCGAAATCTGTAATTTATCCTTTCGTAATAAAGCATTATTAAATAAACATATGAAAGTAGTTCATGCGACAGTGCCCCTCACACACGCGGCAGTACAGCCAGTACAACCAGTACACTCAGTACACCCAGTACAGCCAGTACAACCAGCACACTCAGTACAATCAGTACACCCAGTACAAGTACAGCCAGTACAAGTACAACCAATGCAGCCAGTACACGCAGCACAGCAGGTACACCCAGTACAGCCAGTACATGAACAGCCGGTACAAGTACACCCAGTACAGCCAGTACACCCAGTAGACCCAGTACAACCAGCACAACCAGTACAAACAGTACAACAGATGCAACCAGTACAACAAAAGGTAACACAAGCAAAAAAGAAAAAAACATGTAATGACTGTGGGAAAAGTATAATGTCGAAGAATTTTGCCCGTCACCTAAGAACATGTCAATTACCGCCACTCCCTAAAATAAAAGATAGACAATGTACGTGTTGTAACAAATTTTTCACTAGTCAGGGGTTTTCTAATCATTATAATGCATGTTCTACTAACACACGAAAATGCACTAATTGCGAAATTTTAAAACCCAAATCCGAATTTTATGATAGTAAGTACCAATGTAAAGATTGTTTAAAGGTACAAGTAAGATGCTCTAACTGTAACAAAGTTTTATTGAAGAAAAGCTACCAACGTCATTCAACCACTTGTGTGGGAAAGTAACTTTGGGTATGTAAAGTAACTTTGGGTGTGGGAAAGTAACTTTAGGTGGGAGAAAGTAACTTTGGGTGGGGGAAAGTAACTTTGGCTGGAGGAAAGTAACTTCGGGTATGGGAAAGTATATTTGGCTGGAGGAAAGTAACTTTGGTGAGGGAAAGTAACTTTGGGTGTGGGAAAGTAACTTTGGGTGTGGGAAAGTAACTTTGGGTGTGGGAAAGTAACTTTGGGTGGAGGAAAGTAACTTTGGGTGGGGGAAAGTAACTTTGGGTGGGGGAAAGTAACTTTGGGTGGAGGAAAGTAACTTTGGGTGGGGGAAAGTAACTTTAGCTGGAGGAAAGTAACTTTGGGTGTGGGAAAGTAACTTTGGCTGGAGGAAAGTAACTTTGGGTGGAGGAAAGTAACTTTGGGTGTGGGAAAGTAACTTTGGGTGGAGGAAAGTAACTTTGGGTGGGGGAAAGTAACTTTGGCTGGAGGAAAGTAACTTTGGGTGTGGGAAAGTAACTTTAGCTGGAGGAAAGTAACTTTGGGTGGAGGAAAGTAATTTTGGGTGGGGAAAGTAACTTTGGGTGGAAGAAAGTAACTTTGGGTGTGGGAAAGTAACTTTGGGTGTGGGAAAGTAACTTTGGGTGTGGGAAAGTAACTTTGCGTCTGTAGTAGTGTAGAGCCCTCCCCGTACGCTCGGGTGAGTGGATAAGGCTTCGTTTTGGGCCCCGGAACAGGTTTGGAAAGTAACTTTAGGGGTGAAAAAGTAACTTTTCGTCTGTGTTACTACCCTCACTTGTGGGTATGGATGCTTCTTTTTGCCCCCGGAACAAGTTATCCGTAGCTGCTAGGGAGGGCAATATGGGCACAAAAGAGTGACGGACACATGATGTCTGAAGCACTTTTCGTACTTTAAAAAATGGAAAAATCCACCGGTGAACGATGTGAATCCACCGATGAACTATGTGAAACCACCGGCAAATTACATGGAACCCCAGTAAATTAAATGAAACCACTATTTAACGAGCTAAATAAAATAAATTAGTTTTTAAAAATATGATTAATGAAGCTCAGAAGACAAATGCCTATAAAATAAAACACGTACCAGTTTTAAAAAATCATCGTCATCCCACAAAGCCTCTCACCCCGAAACATGAGGTTAAATTTTATTACCATCTTAAATATATGCAATTCGTGAAAGACTATAAGATCGAACATGGTATAAGAAGTTATGCTAAAACCAAAGACTTTCAACTTTGTCTACGAAGTTTCAGAGTATTTTTAGCATACAGTAATTTATGGTGGTTGATTAATAAAGAGAATTTAACTGTTTATGATTTAGAAACATAAGCAAAACTAAATATTCCTGTATATGTGAAAAACATAATTTTTTTATTAAAAAGTAAAACATAAATTTTTTATTAAAAAAGTAAATAATGGAAAATGCTAATTTATATTGCAGCATATGTAACAAACAGTTACAAACACCTAGGGGATATCAATCTCATTTAAAGAGTCGTATGCATTTACGAAGTGTAGAACGACATGATACAAGTAATATAATGAGAATGAATGAATATATAAACTATCTAAAAACATTACCTACTGATATAGAAGTTAAAAGAGTATTTGATGATTATTCACATTCAGAATATAAAAATGTTTTTAGTGTAATAGATGAACCTGAAGTAGATGTAAGGTTTTTATTTAATGGTGAACATGATGAGTATGATGAATCTGTCGAAACCGATGAAACTTTTTATGATATTCTGTCTAACTTTTATAATATATTTAGAAAATCTTTCAAATGCTATATGAATGTAGAAGTACTTTACACAAAGACTGGACCTGATGGAAATATTGAAGAAATAGTCCAAGGTCATTTCAGTAAAACACAAGAAATTCATAATGTAGAAGATATAGAACGTGTAATTGAAATAATGATAAATAGATTAAAAGATGCCACAACTGAAGCTCAGTTGCGTGAGTCTGGTTGGAGATTTGTTGCAATACTATCTAAGAAAAAAGTAATTGACAAATATAAAAATAATACTGGAGGTAGTTACATACCCCTACCTTTCAGTTCACCACAAATAATTAACATACAAAACGACGACAACTATTGTTTTCTGTGGAGTGTTATAGCACATTTACATCCTGCACGATATCACAAAGAAAGACTAAGTCATTACAAAAAAGAAGAATACATAAATGAATTTGATCTTTCTGATGGATTAGATGAATTTCCATATGATTATAATAAGCTAACAAAGTTTCATAAAAAGAACAAACATATATTAGAAGTAAATGTGTTTGAATTGAATGTGAAGTATATTTCTATTGGTAATATTACTCCCTTATATACTGGAGATGTTAAAGTTAATGACACTGTCTATGCAAACGTAAAAGAATTTTATTTAGCTAATAAAAGTTTATGCCGAACAGAAATGCAGTATAATGAACGCGGTAATTATATACACCATAATATTATTTACCAAGACTTTGTAATATGTACTGAAAAATATGAAATTATAAAAACATTAACACCCATAATGGTTAATCATAATAATTATAAAGAACGCGGTTTTGCTTCTGGATATCAACAGCAGTTACAGGTGTTACAGCAGCAATATCAACAACAGTTACAGATGTTACAGCAGCAATATCAACAGCAGTTACAGGAGCAATATCAACAACAGTTACAGATGTTGGAACAGCAATATCAACAACAGTTACAGATGTTAGAACAGCAATATCAACAACAGTTACAGATGTTAATGCAACCAGCACAAGCAAATATACTATATTATCAAGGTCATTACATATTGTGTAAAGATATTTCTATATTTACAAAAACTTCAGATAATGCTAATTTTCCCTGTCTCCAATGTATGACGAGCTTTAGAACTGAAGAAGAAATGAATAGACATTTGGAGAATTGTCAACAAAATGAAGCAGTCAGAAATACGTTTCCAAGAGAAGATTATTTAGAATACAATAAATGGCATTTCAAAAATAAAGTACCCTTTACAATATATTGCGATTTTGAAGCATATAATGTCAAAATTACAGAACAAAGTACTAGCAAGCATTTGTTTGAGCAAAAAACATTATGTTGGGGAATGTACATTCATTCAAATTACCCCGAATTATTTAAATCAGAATATTATCAGTACTATGGTGAGGACAGTGCTATAAAGTTTGTTAACACAATAGAAGAATTACAAGGACGTTTTTCACAATTGCTTAAAACAAATAAACCAATGCTTCCATTAACGTCTGAACAATTAGTGCAATTTAATAATGAAAAGAATTGTTATTACTGTGGTAAAGAATTTACAACTTATGAAGTAAAAGATCATGATCATCTAAATGGTTTATATAGAGGTGCGGCACATAATTCTTGTAATCTTAATGCAAATAAATTTAGATATAACTTTGTTTCTTTATATTTCTACAATGGTTCTAAGTATGATTTCCATTTAATAATAAACTATTTATTCTCATCTGAAACATTACAGCAATTAAGAACAAACATACTGTGTAAAACAGAAGAAGAATACTTTTCAATGCAATTTGGGAGTATTAGAATATTAGATGCATTTAGATTTTTTACTCCTTATTCATTAGAGGTTATGGGAAAAACATTGAAACCTGAACAATGTAAAATATTAAGTAAATATAACTTGAAGCCTCTAAAAGGCATATTTCCATATGAATATATAACCTGCGGTTCACAGTCAAAGACTGATATCGCTAGAATAAATGAAATAATGCAAGAACAACAACTTCCTTCACGTGACAAATTTAAAACAACATTGAAACAATCACAACTGTCTGAAGAAGATTATGCAGAAGCTGAAAAGAATTGGAAAGAGTTAAATTGTAGAACAATGTATAATTATACAATGGAATATCTTCAGATAGATGTATTAATACTAGCTGATCTATTTGAAAACTTTCGTGATATGTGTATAGAATATTACGGAATAGATCCATGTTATTGCTATTCTGCACCAGGTTTAACATGGTTAGCAGGATTGAAATTTACTGATATTAAACTTAAATGCTATAAAGAAAGTTCTTACGATAAATTATTATTCTTTGAATCTGGAATTAGAGGTGGAGTTTTATCAGTTTTAGGTAATAGATATGTTAAATGTTATAACAAGAATGTAAACCCACAAGAATATGGAATAATGAAACCTTTGTCACTAGAGGAGAAAGAAAAGATATTAGAAATTTTTCGAACGAAAAGAGAAGGAGTAGAACGTGAAAATGCAATTGATGAGTTTATGAGAGAAAACTATTTGTTATATTATGATTTTAATAGCTTATATTCTTCTTGCATGATGCAAAGAATTACCAACAGGTGAAATGGAATGGAGTGGTAATGATAAGTACGAACGAACTATTGAAGATGGTTATGGTTACGTATATGAAGTTGATTTACGATACCCTGATGAAATAAAAGATACAACAAAATATTTTCCATTCTGTCCTGAAAATAAAGTACCTAATATAGACAACTTTGCAGATTATCAAAAGTCTACATTACCTAAAAAATACAGACCAACAAAGAAACTCATGTTAACACAAAGTAATAAAGAAAAGTATGTTGTTGAAGGAAGAATGTTAGATTGGTATTTAGATAATGGAATGATTCTCACTAAAATACACCGAAAATTAGTATATAAGAAATCTAAGAGGTTAAAAAATTATATAGAATTTAATACTGAAAAACGTAAAATAGCTAAAAGAAATGAAGATGATTTTGGAAACGTATTCTTTAAATTAATGGACAGCGCATTTTATGGTAAAACTTTAGAAAATGTACGTAACAGGCAGAACATAGAAATAGTTTATAATAAAGATCGATTTCGAAATTTAACAAGGAAACCAACATATAAAAGAACTACTAGATTTAGTGATAATCTATGTGCTGTTCATCTAAGAGGAAGCATTGTAAAACATGACAAGTTTAATTTTATAGGATTTACTATATTAGAACTCGCTAAACTATTTATGTACAGTTTTATATATGATTATTTAGCGCCTGCTTATGGTGAAAACTATAAGCTACATTTCGGCGATACGGATTCCGTTTTCTTAGAATTAACAATACCGTATAATTCTTCACTTGATAAAGAAATAGATAAAATAAAAGATATCATTCATCCTTCTGATTTTTGTAAAGTAAAAGATGAGTTAGGAAATAAGGAGTACATAACAGAAGCTGTATTTCAAAAAGCGAAATGTTATTGTTATAATACAAAGTCTAAAACATCTAAAACATTAAAAGGAATTTCAAAAGCATCAATAGCTAAACAAATAACATTTCAAGATTATAAGAAGGCATTGTTCAATAATGAAATAAAATCAACATGTAATTATAGACTTTGTTTAAAGAAACATAAAATGTACTTAAAAGAGGAACATAAATTAGCATTAGATCCATTTGATGATAAAAGAAAGATTTTACCTGATGGAATAACTTCTTCACCTTTTTAATTTCTTTAACATCTAGTCAGAGAACAAATGCCCGATTGAGTTTCAGTCGGGGCGAAGCCAAGAAATTTCCCCTTCCGATGGAGGGTCCCTCGAGGCGAAGGCTAGTCAGTGAACAAATGTTCTATAACTCTATCATGCACCTTTTTATCAATATTGATTGTGATAAATCCATAGTCGTTTATAAATCCATAATGACAAGCAATGTTAACTATACACAGACAATACAATAAAAGTCATGAAATAAATATTAAAAAAAAATTTAAAAAAAGCTAGTTAGCACCATGGTAAAGAAAGGGAATGTTTCAGTTCCTTTTGCACACAGAGGGCTGGACGCATATATGATATGTAAAGAGACTCTGAAATAGGTAAAAGAAAATAATACTTTGAGAAACTCAAAACACAAAAGTAAGAAGAAAAAACGTGGCCAATAAAACGATTACAAGAAATGATGTGTCTACATATAGCACTGGACGGAGCAACAGAAGAACGAGGACGGCTTCGTCCAACCTCCAGCCACTTGGGAAAGTGTTCACGCATGCGAATTCCGAGACACCTCTCAGTGCGCCCTATGTAACTGTGTCCGCAGTCACATGTGAACTTGTATATGAGGCAGGCGCGACTAAGAGGTGGTACGGGATCCTTCAGACGTGGTACAGGAATACGTCTAGTGTGGCACACAAGCACAGGCTCTGCAGCTGGATACACTGTTTGAGTCAATGATATAACACGTCGACGTATAACATTCAGAGCATGGTCACCTCGAAAAGGAAGACACAAAAACACCTGTTTGCGGGCAGGGCCAAAAACCACAGGCTCAACACATCGTGGAACACTGTACTTATCTATAAGCGTACTGGGGTACCCGTTGCTCTGAAGAGTGACTCGTAAAAAATCAAATTCAGCATCAAGAGCCGAAGGCGAACATAAACGGCGCGCCCGATCAAAAGACACTTGACTAAATTTATTTTATAGATTCGAGGAACAAAACTGTGGTAGTGAATATACAATCCAGTCCATGATCGCTTCCGAAAAACAGTGAACAAAACACTATTGTTAGAGCATCGCTTGACACACACGTCAAGAAATGGAAGCTGTTGATCACTTTCAAACTCACATGTGAAATGTAAGTTTGGGTGAGTCGTGTTAAAAGCACGAAGAAGTGACAAAGCGACTTCTCTGCTGCGAAGAACGACAAAAGTGTCGTCGACGTATCTCACGTAAGAAATGGCACTCGTGCGAATCGCTGAAGACAACTCATAGGTCTCTAAGAAGCCGAGGAATATGTTGCTGAGAACAGGGCCAAGTGGGCTGCCCATGGCCACGCCATCCGTTTGGCGGTAGAAGCATCCATCGAAACTGAATTGCACATTCTGAGTACATAGAAGTAATAGATCACATAACCTATCGACGGGGATCGGCAAAGATAAATCATTGTCTTCAACGATACGACGTACCATATCCTTAGTATCCAGTAAAGGAATATTCGTAAATAATGAAGTTGCATCAAACGATGCAAACACACAGTTGTCAGGAAGACGTTGATTCTTCATCTTTGTCACAAATTCAAAAGAATCTTTGATACACGAGACAGACACACAGTCTGCAATTGGTTTGAGAACATGACACAACCATCTGGCGAGATCCTTAGAGTCAGGAGATGACGCAAGTCAGACAAAATGACGCCAAGTTGGACATTTTGACGCAGTCAGACTTTTTGACGCAAATGGACTTTGTTCCGCACGCTCGCATCTCACCAAATTTGGTGTACAGGTGAGTTTTGCTAAGATGTATTCAATACATGCTTTCAATACTTTCCGCCGGTTTCGGTTTCGGAGACTCCAGATTTTCATTCTTACTGACGCAAGTCATACTTTTTGACTCACGACGGTATTCTGACGGGTTGGACTATTTGACTCAAGTCAGACGTGTTGACGCATATTGAATATTTGACTCACGATTTCATAATAAGTTGGAGGGGAGAATCATACATGCATTCATAATCACGATCAACCATCACAGAGTAAGTTACAAAATGTCTCTACCTCTTCATATAGCCTAGGCTTGCATGCAAGTATTGCCTGTTAGAATCAGATGGACTGGTAGACGAGGTCCCCTTAGAATTTATTATTCAAGATAGTCAATAAATAGGTTAACATTATCTAATTGAAGTGGGGAAATTTCAAGGTGCCGAATTCCATGACTATAGTAGGGTGACCGCCTGTTCTGCATAAATGCATCTTATTAAATCGAGAAATTAATTTTTTCCAATATATGTTAGACACTGATGATAAAGCACTAGACATACAGATTTGGTAAATAACTCTGGCAAATAATAATTTGATTACAAATCCAAAGGCAGACACCAGGAGAATAATAGTGAATAGACTATCGCAAAATTTAATCATGGGTAGGCCTAGTTAATATTGTATGAACAGTGAACACATTGATTTTATCGGAATGTCAATTTTAGTAGCATCTCTTTTTTGAAATCGATTTGGCATGTCATCAATCAGGCTTCTCTTTAATCAAAAGCCTAATAAAAGTCTGATAGAAAGGACATAGGTTGATCTTACACAGGTCCATAAATTATCTTTCTACAACATTCGTGCTATTTCCCATTATTGCATGCACCGGGTATGGTGCAATGTCGTGTATCTGTTGTGCTGCGGCTATAAGCATAGTATTTATACGTGTATTTTTTAATGTCTAAATGTTCCATTGATTGTTCATTCTTTTTGGAACTTATCTAATATTACAATTATGCAAATTCCCGTATAGAGATGTGCAGCAGGTATCAGAGATTTACAAGAAATACTAATGATAGTGAATATTAATTGATTGGGACTCATTATTGCGATTCGTTGATTGCGATATCATAAAGATCAATTTATTGATTACAAAGGCTGCGTAATTTTGATTGTAGCGACACGTATGCCTAATTTTGTTACACAAAACGCATAGCTGCAGTAAACTCATCAGACTGACAAGGCCCCTACGGAAATGACTGAGAATGTACATGTAGTAACAGCTACTCTAAATTAAAAGAATGAGAAAAAACGATTACACAGTTCAGCATTCCTGCTTCATTTATTCGACGGCGTTCGTCTTAGAATGATGAGAAGATCGCTGATGTAGCAAGAAATAATTTCTTGCAATTGTTTGCTTGCTAGTGTTTCACATAATTTCAACGAGTTAATTGATCACCTTATTATTAAAGTGCATTTAAATTTGTCAACTTCTGCTCGAGTTTGGGTTTGATATCAAATTTTTTTTAATAATACATTTTATGCTTATCATTTTACGGCAGCTTCATAGCTTTTGTCTTGACATTTAAGGTACATTACATGTATATACACGATGAAAGCTACAAAGTCGTGACTTACACGTAGGCTACATTTACACATTATTCATGGCCTATACGTTTCTTCACATGCGCCACATTTATGAACGTCTTTACATACAATAATAATTTGAATTTTGATAATAAGCACGTGTTGAGCAACAAAACTTGGGTTGACGGATCTCGTACTCAATTGAGTTCTATTTCATCTAGGATTTTTGAATCGGTTTAATGCAATGAAAGTGACAAAATCTGCTCAATTGCTCACGAGTGCTGGTAGGTCTACACATACGCTAAATACCACGCACGGGGAACATAATTATAATATTGTCGCTTTATCTCCTCCCATCTCATGCCTCCCTAATGCTCGTGAAAGTGAATAAATCATCAGACTTAAAATACTGTATAAGTTCTGTAGTACTTCGTGAAGTAGAAAACTTCGTATGGTAGTCCCTACATGAATGAACCTAAAATTTCAAAGCACAAATTCACGTGCTTGCTTAAGATTAGCAAAGATCAAATGCAAAAACTTATTCAAATTGAGAGTTGGGATTTTAATCCCGGGGATGGGTGCCCAATATGCATATGGCTGCATGTCGCTCATATAATGTGCGAACATGCTGTCACTAAAATTGTTTCAAATACTTGTAATGGCCTATTATTGAATACTGATAGCAGTTCTACAAAATAATCGTTTTTTATTGTGGATGTCTGTGCTGCAGGGAAGATGACAATTCATATTTCTCCGATAACAATAAAATATGTAAAAAAAATAGTAGTATCGTAAAGCTTACATGTAATTGTGAATTTTAAGTAGCATCTTCTATTATGTAGGCATAATATATCCAACAAGAAGCAAACATCAAATATGCTGCTACTCATATTAGGCCTACCCATGCTAATTCACAATTAGAAAGTAACATTCATCCTCTAAGACATTATGAATCGACCCGTTTCACAATCCCGAGATTGTAATATTTTGGGATCCCGAAATCCGAGGATTGGGTTTCCAAAATCTCTATATTAATTCCTATCCCGGGATTTGGGAAAGTACCCAGGACTGCATGCAGTCCTTACTCGATACTCAATCCCAACCGGGACTCGTTCAATCCTGAGATTCCGCAATGATCCGGGACTGAAAATTTCCATGACTTTGAAATTCCTAATTTGTGGTCATAAACACATGCACATTTTACATTCTCAACAGCAAGAATGATAGAGCTATTCAATAAGAGATAGCATTTCTACGCTTCTTTAAGCTGAGTGGATGGATGGTAACAATTGTGATCACGGGTTGGAGATAAACCTTAAGTTTGGGATTCATAAGCGACCGATTAGTCAGCTCATCATTTGTTAGTCAATTTTCTTCTTCTGTCACAAGCCGTGCAATTGTCGACTTAGATCAGAAACTGTTTGAAAATCGCTCGCCTTTCCTTACTGTGTAGTCTATGCATCATTACAACTCGCTAAAGCGTCATCGTCGATTTTTGGCTTATAAGAGTGATTTATTTGTAGTATATGAAGTAAAACTCAATTACCTTTGCTTGCACTCTTAGTCATTCGACAAGTTCATACGTATTTTGAAAGTTCATGTAAGCACAGTCTAGGGAATCCAAGTTTGAGCTAATTCTTATTAATAAGACAGGTTTATAATTTGTCATAATGGTAATGACGATTTAAGTCGTTAAGCACACATTTACAAGTCTAGCTAAATTTTGATCAGATTTTTTCAACCTATAATAAAATGACAAGAGAATTTTGCATGAGGCATGACAGGCTTTTGTATATAAAGACAAAGTGATGCAATTCCCAGGACCTTCAAAATCCTGGGTTTCCGATTTTGAACTAGACAGATAAAGTTTCTAAATTGATCAACATTGTGCCAAAAAGGAAAGAGAAGGTATGTTTCACAACTGCGTAATTCCAAGTTGAAATGATATACCGGTAGGCCTACAAATAATATGAGTCAAAGAATGCTTTATTCCCATTAGCCTATGAGACTTCATTTTTCAACATATTGCTTTATTTCCGACCAAAATTATCTAATTCATAACAGATGTTGCAATGCTTGAATTATATGATGAAATCCAGAAAAAAGTGAACCTTATGCAATTTTTTGTCCCTCCCTGGATTCCGCAAAGTTATTGATCAAACAGTCAACTCTAATATCATTTTGTAGGGTTTCGCTTGCTCTATCCGGCCCATAGATCATTTTTATACACGCATTTGACAGTCTATTACATTTTTCGTTCGCTTGAATTCTGAAAACACCCGATTTCGCATGTCCCCGGAAATTTATCTACTTTTTAGAAGCCTGCGAAACATATTCAGCAGGCAGCTGACCAAAGTTCTTTTATGCTGTACATAATGTCATTCACCCACGTTATCTGTGAGATAGCGTAGTTGTCTTGAAATTCATTATTTGGAGTTTTAGAGACTAAAAACCGATGTCCCCACAATTTTGTGTCATCTCTTCGACGTCAAAAGCGAGTTCTCTTTTTGACCCGCTAGCCTTCCCAGTTCTAGAAGACATAAAGTGCAGGTTCAGCAACCATAGAAGTGTTGCACTTTATCATTACTAATCACTTGAAACTTGAAAATTGAGGATGTCTTCATTGTAAGATCGTCATTTCCTCGACGCGTCATATTCAATTTTCTTTTCTAGCTTTGCCAACTCTGAGTGAATTGTGGTTTGACATACATGTATGAAAATGTTGAAATATGATGAGGCCTACAATGTTTTGAGGCCTACCTTCATTAAAAATCGAACATTTTTTCAGGGGGACAAAAAAATCACGAAATTTTCTGGATTTCACTATATCTGGGACTGTGAAATTAGAGTTGCCGTGAATCACAGATGTACATCATTTACCTAGGAGAAATGTGGATCTAGGATAATTGAACTTTATTTTCCTCACCGGTGTTATATTTTCTAAGAGGAAATATGGCACTGCTTTCTAATGGTAAACATGCTTTAAATCAGATAGAGTACTTTATCATCATACTCTAAGACAATAAAGCACTCAGACTTTCGGTCTTCGTGCCATATTGAAAGATACATCATTTTGAGCAATGACTTGTCTCATATCATTGTTATAATAATGGATATGGCTTGCGGTTTGAATTTTAGCCTGAATGAGGGTATACCTATGCATGTACTTTTTCATGTACTAAGGTATCATCAGCCCGTCTCTATTTCTTCTTTCATCTCTCAGAAAAGATTCGTTATCTACACCAAAGTACTTATAATTTGTTAGGAAAATTTTTCCCATTGTTTCATAGTTATCAAAATTCATCTAGAAGGATAAAATCGACAATGCAGCGACTGGCTCATCAATTTCTCTGAGCATCAAAGTCGAAAGTCCTGATTAATAGACTGCTTTAGGGCATATCGGTGAGGGTATCTGAAGAATCTTTCTTCGGGATAGTGTGGTGTATCAAGTGGACTTGTATTTACATGTGTGTTAGCTGGGAATTCCAATTTGGGACAGTACTATAGTACCTACAGTATTCTACCGGTACTTGAACGTAGTTGGTAGACTGCATGTAGGCCTACTTGCTTTTCATCTTATTCCATTTGTTTCCAGTCTTCATGGATTACCGTATATACTCGCATATAAGCCGATCTCGCATATAAGCCGACCATCTAAAATTGCTTTAGAATTACCAGTTTTTGCAAAAACCCGCATATAAGCCGGTACTCAACTTATCTAATTTTACACTATATTTTTGGTTCATAGAAATTTGTTACTGTAAAGATGATAAATGCTTACTTTTATGTTACATACTAAAAGAAATAGAAGAAATTTTTTTATTTCTAAGAAACCAAACCGTGTACCAATGACGTCGGCTTCATCATTACCTCTAGCTTGGTTACGGCTCGCCACTGGTGACACACAACCAAATAAAAAGGCAGATAGCGATGAAAACGTGTAGCTGGAAAATTGGCATTAGTATCTGTCCTTGTGTTCATTTTGTTTTATACGCATATAAGCCGACCCCCTGATTTCAGCATTGTATTTTATACTTCTAAACTCGGCTTATATGCGAGTATATACGGTATATAAAGATTACATCCTTCGCTATAGCTTTGCTTATGATGCTTCCCATTTTGTGCCATCCAATATTAATGACTCCCATTTTTGTTTGATCTCGTTCGTGCAAATTTCGAGAGATTTTTGAAATCCTAAAAGCCTAGAAAAATTTGTACTTTGGCCGGGGATGCCTGAACTAATGGAAACATTTTGATAACGTTGGAGAACTAATAATACTATTATCATTGTTCTATAATAATGTAATACTAATATAGAACTAATGTAATAAACTACTACATATAACTACTAATATATAGCTACTAGTTTTTGGAATTCACAGTGTGTTTGATGAATACGATTGTCGCAAACAGACGATTCTTCATGATGAACCAAAAGTACGTTGAGGTATCTTCTTAAAGAATTTATTGGCTATAAAATTGTAATAAAAACTATGTAGACTTACAGGACCGACGTTTCGTGTATTCGCCGAAGTTCGCCGGCGACAATTCACGCTCTATATGTTACCTTTTACTTTTGACTTTCTCTCTATTTTCTTTAGTTCTATGTTCTTTAGTAATCCGCCTCTACAGCCGAGGCTCTATTCTCTCCTTCACCTCCTCACTATCCCCCACATATGGCTAATCTATCTAAGAATTAAATACAGACTATCATTCTTTGATAATGATAAGAATATAGAGAATCTTCATATATCAATTTTCATAACATCTCTTGACATTCAATAATTTACAACAATGATAAATATTTGAATAATATCATAGTATTTACTGCGACAATTATGGAAGATAAATACTTTTTTTAGTTTAAGCCTTTGTGAATTAAAAAAAGATCCCTTTTTATCAGATCAGACTGAGTATACAAGATATTTTCATGTGAAGGTAATATACGAACTTTACTACTTACCACTAATTAGTTGCTACAATATCCACGATTTCGCCGGTTGGCGAAAAATCAGCTCGCATTAGTAACCAAATATCTACCAACCAATTATAGCAACTTTTTCGCCACCTGTCGTTTTTAAAATTTTAAACATGTTTTTGGATAAATTATGACCATTTTCATATGCGGAGATAGTTTTTACACGAAAATGAACCTTTAAAAAAGTTATCCACAAAATCGCTACCTCGCCAGATAATCTGTTGATATTGGGAAGATGCGTTCCCACAGGGTAATGTAGGCCTATTTGATTCCATGTTAACTTGTTCTTTTGAGATAAGTGCTTTATTCGATACATAAAATTGTTGAGAGGACGTCTGACTGTATCTTTAGATATTAATATACTGCATTGCATTATCGATCGTTTTTGAGTCAAATATACCAAATGCGTCAAATTGTCCGGACGCGTCACGAAGTTTTCAGAATTTATTTCATGATTTTGAGTCAAATATGCAAACTACGTCAAAAAGTCTGACTTCAATTTTCATTTACTTCAGTTTGAGTCAAATATACTTCTTGCGTCTAATATACCATTTGCGTCATAAAGACCGACTTGCGTCACGTCACGTATCTGAAGTGACGAATTCAGTTGGTAAAAATGGTTTTCTGCGTCAAATTGTCCGACTTGCGTCATTGAAAATCTCCACTGTGGCAGTATTGATCATGGATAACACTGGTCTCAGGGGAATACTCTCCTTGTGGGTCTTGGGCAATCCATACAGTCTCGGAGCATGAGTACCAATTGGCTTGAGTCTTTTAAATGTCACATCATTGATGATGTCACCTGATCATCACTTGATCACGCAGCAGCGACCGAAGTACAGAATTCACTTTGTCTTCCATTTTAGCCGACTCGTCTTTCTGAGTAGTATACAGCACAAATTTCGTCGAGTCATTCAAAATTACTTGCATCTTGTCAACATAGTCATGGCAATCCATAACTACCACAGAGTTGCCCTTGTCAGGCTTTGAGATGACCAAGGTAAGGTTCTTCTGCAACTCACGAAGAGCATCCATATGAGACAATTGGTACTCATGCTGCGAGACTGTATGGATTGCCCAAGACCCACAAGGAGAGTATTCCCCTGAGACCAGTGTTATCCATGATCAATACTGCCACAGTGGATCTCGCCAGATGGTTGTGTCATGTTCTCAAACCAATTGCAGACTGTGTGTCTGTCTCGTGTATCAAAGATTCTTTTGAATTTGTGACAAAGATGAAGAATCAACGTCTTCCTGACAACTGTGTGTTTGCATCGTTTGATGCAACTTCATTATTTACGAATATTCCTTTACTGGATACTAAGGATATGGTACGTCGTATCGTTGAAGACAATGATTTATCTTTGCCGATCCCCGTCGATAGGTTGTGTGATCTATTACTTCTATGTACTCAGAATGTGCAATTCAGTTTCGATGGATGCTTCTACCGCCAAACGGATGGCGTGGCCATGGGCAGCCCACTTGGCCCTGTTCTCAGCAACATATTCCTCGGCTTCTTAGAGACCTATGAGTTGTCTTCAGCGATTCGCACGAGTGCCATTTCTTACGTGAGATACGTCGACGACACTTTTGTCGTTCTTCGCAGCAGAGAAGTCGCTTTGTCACTTCTTCATGCTTTTAACACGACTCACCCAAACTTACATTTCACATGTGAGTTTGAAAGTGATCAACAGCTTCCATTTCTTGACGTGTGTGTCAAGCGATGCTCTAACAATAGTGTTTTGTTCACTGTTTTTCGGAAGCGATCATGGACTGGATTGTATATTCACTACCACAGTTTTGTTCCTCGAATCTATAAAATAAATTTAGTCAAGTGTCTTTTGATCGGGCGCGCCGTTTATGTTCGCCTTCGGCTCTTGATGCTGAATTTGATTTTTTACGAGTCACTCTTCAGAGCAACGGGTACCCCAGTACGCTTATAGATAAGTACAGTGTTCCACGATGTGTTGAGCCTGTGGTTTTTGGCCCTGCCCGCAAACAGGTGTTTTTGTGTCTTCCTTTTCGAGGTGACCATGCTCTGAATGTTATACGTCGACGTGTTATGTCATTGACTCAAACAGTGTATCCAGCTGCAGAGCCTGTGCTTGTGTGCCACACTAGACGTATTCCTGTACCACGTCTGAAGGATCCCGTACCACCTTTTAGTCGCGCCTGCCTCATATACAAGTTCACATGTGACTGCGGACACAGTTACATAGGGCGCACTGAGAGGTGTCTCGGAATTCGCATGCGTGAACACTTTCCCAAGTGGCTGGAGGTTGGACGAAGCCGACCTCGTTCTTCTGTTGCTCCGTCCAGTGCTATATGTAGACATATCATTTCTTGTAATCGTTTTATTGGCAACGTTTTTTCTTCTTACTTTTGTGTTGAGTTTCTCAAAGTATTCTTTTCTTTTACCTATTTCAGAGTCTCTTTACATATCATACATGCGTCCAGCCCTCTGTGTGCAAAAGGAACTGAAACATTCCCTTTCTTTACCATGGTGCTAACTAGTTTTTTTTTAATTTTTTTTAAATATTTATTTCATGACTTTTATTGTATTGTCTGTGTATAGTTAACATTGCTTGTCATTATTTTCATGTGTTCTGGTCGATGATGCTATGACAGTGATAGTGCACGAGGTGAATTGACATTACGTGAACTGATTTTCTGTAGCTTACATGTCTGTGTTTATGTCACAACGGTCGTATTCCTCGTGATGAGAGGCCGCGAAAGCGCTCAGGAGAAATAAATAAATATGATGTATTCATTGGCGTTACTTTGTCTGCAAAAGTTGATCGGGCATAGATACTGCTTCAAAATCTTTGTTCCTGTTTTACTGGTGCTAGCCGTTTTGGATAATAAGCCATTCAAAGTTTTATAACGCTTAAGAGTTTTTGCAGTTCCAACCTTATCTAACATAGTTTTATATTTCAGTAGATCATCAGTACGATGTTTATCTAAATCCGCTCCTCTTAATAAATCCACGAAATTTCTGTCTAAACTGAAAGCTGCTTTGTCTGGTGTAAAAATTAAACTTTCTTAGTATTTATAAATAATTCTTCTCCACCTAAGTAAAATCTAAGAGATGGCTTTCCATCTATAAATGAAGTAGAATGTTCAAATAGCATAGATTTTGGTAATTTCTTTTCTATGTTTGCTTCTAACAAACCATAATCATCCATGATGGTTTTCTGCACTGGATCAGATATGTCAATTCGTTTACCATGAACTGCAAGTTCTTTCTCAAGAATTTTGAGTGGTGCAATAGTTTTTTCAAAATCAGTTTTCACTTGTTCAGTTAGATGCATTTTTTCTAACATATCAGATTGAAAGCAAGCTTGTAGCATTCGATATTGTCTATAATTTTTCTTCATAATATTTTTCTGTTTTATTAATTGTTCTAGTTGCTTAATTTTACTCTCATTTGTATTCATCATTTTATAATATGATATTTGAATTTTGTGGTAGCATAGAGATACAGCAAAAACACTTTACTGAACAACATATTTTTGTTCTAATCATTTTTCTTGTTAAGCTTTGCCAGCGGAACTTTGTTCTAACGTTTTGAATAAAGTTCTTATTTCTTCTAAAAAAGCTTCACTGTCTACTTTGTCTTGAGATTTAACAGGAATTTTATTTGCTTCTCTAGCTATTTGATCAAATTTTTCAATCTCATCTAACGTAATAACATTGTCATCACACACTCTCTGGAAGTAGTAATGTAGTTTATCATATACTTCTTTGACTTGTGCATGTTTCTTACTTAAGGATTTTCGTTTCTTAGTCATTAAAGATTTATCTATCACTGTTGCAAGTGACGTTGTAAAAACACCTGTACCTGTTAAAGTTGTAGCAACAACAGGAATTGTAAGAACGCCAGATGAAATGACAAAAGCCCTAAAGTGAGAGCGCCTAAAGAAACTGTTACAAATGCTCCAATGCCTTGTGTCACATTCTTAACTAGTCCATCTTTTCCTTAATTTATCATAATGTTCTAATCTTAACAATAGTTGCGATTCCTTATCTTTCATGTACCTAACTCTATCTTTGTGTTTTGCTATATCCATTTCATATGATAATGAAGGATATAAAGGGGCTGATGGTTCTTTTGTTTTTACATCTTCCATTTTTAAATGAATATTTTTGTTCATATTCATTTTTTTGATTTACTAAATTTCAGAAGGCTCCTATGTTTTCATTTTGATTTGCTAATTTCAAGAGGACCCTAATTTTGCATTTGGATTTGCTAAATTTCAAGAGGACCCTATTTTTGCATTTTGGATCAAGGTTTACCTCAGGTAGGGTTCTGATTTGAACTGATTTTTTCTTATTTTGCAGGTATGTCATTTTTAGTTTTTTTTAATGTGTCCTGGAACAGTCATATCACCATTACTGGAAACTCGCTGTGCTGGACAAGAGTGGTGTAGAGCGAGACCTATGCGGAGATACTGCAACAGCACTTCGTCCCCTTCGCCAATTCAAAGTTCGGTGGGCTGCAGCATTACATCCTACAAGACGACAATGCGCCACCGCACTGAGAGGCTTCTGTTCGTGAGCTGAAGGAGGAGCTGGGCATCCGAACTGTCTGATGGTACTCACAAAAAACTAATGATAGAATTCCTTGCATGAATCAGATAACGGAATCCTAAATTACATGCATAATATGGAATAACATGATTTTAGCCGATAAACATTCATGCAGACATGTGCTACCTTCAGATGTTTTATTGAATTACTTAATCATAATACATTTGATGTATTGACCTTTGTTGCTCAATATTAACATGCGAATAAGACCAACAAAGGGTCTAATTAGTTCATCCGACATGCGTCGTGTGCGTCTCTGACAGCCACCGATCGCGAGATGGTTGATCTCTGTTCATAAAACTTCGCGGACGAGATTTTCTTCTCTAGCAGAAGAAAATTGCAGAGGGGGGGGTCTAGCTTCTGTTGAGTGTATGCCTTTCTTGATGAAGGTAGATCGAATCCATTTTTATACAGTGTCATGAACAACATGAAGTATAACGAATTGATTTGTATAGTATGATTTGTATGTATTGACCTTTGTTGTTCAATATTAACAGCAACGTTGTAGTTTGCGCATTCAGTCGAACAATAGAACCAGCAAATATTTACCAGTTAAATAATAATCTATGTCCCCGTACAAACGTTATTTATCAAATTAAGTGCAATTCATGTTCAAAAATTTATATCGGTAGTACGATTCGATCGTTGCACGTGCGCCTGAAAGAACATCTAACTACAAGAGAATCCAGTGTATTCAGGCACAAACAACTTTGCCCTCCAAAGGATATTTTCCCTTTTGAAATTTCTATCCTAGCTTTCGATAATGATAACATCAACCTTCGTCTTCGAGAAGCTATGTACATCAAGAAATTCAGACCAGGTCTAAATAACAGGGAGGAGTGCAATGAGTATTAAAGCTTGCTTTTCTGATTTCTTTGTATATTTTGAATTTTGCAACATCTTTTGCATGCTCTGTTTTACTTCCTTTTTATGTGATCAGGCCGTCATAACGGTGAAAATTTTGAAAAATAAAAAACAGAAGTTTGGCTTATTGTATATTTTACTTTTATCATTTCAATTATGACGCTAGCACTTCCATAGTTTCTTGCTTAAAAATTCTGCTCTACAGTCAGGTTGTTTCCTCGACTTTGCTTTAACTTCGCCGCAGAGGCCTTTAATAGAGAATTTTCCTCTTATTCTACTCCAGTCCTGCACGTACAGCTCTTCCTCAAAAGCTTTCGAGGGCATTTATATCAAAAATCTCTGATCCATCTACATCCATCGTCCATTGTTGTACTCATTCTGCTTGCCACACAGATCAGTGATTTTTATTTGCGAAAACCCTTGTTCCACAATCATGTTGTGCAGGGCAAGTAGCCGGTATAGGAAGCATTTTCTGATGCGCCGTGAGAGCGACAGCTGATGTGTGCATGCATATGAATGCACACTTGAAATGCCACATGAATGGTACACTTGGCAAACACAGCACTGCTACGACTACATAATTGAGTTTCACGACGCTATTCATTAAAAAATCAATAAATAAGCTCAATTAACTATTTGAATATCTAATAATGACATGTGTAAAAAATAGTGACGCCGAGGAAAATAGTGACCAATTAGTGACTTAAGAGACTGATCACTATGATACTAAAAAGACTAAGGAAAACTAATTATGTTTTCCTATCTTACTCAGTACCCCACATGTCCTGAATCATATTTAATAATTCAATATAAATAAACTTTTTGGAAGTAAAATAGCAAGACTCAGAGCTCGAAATATACGGGCAATTTGTTTTAAGGACCAATGTACATGTACACATGCAATGGTTTTTCATGAGTGAGAGTAAACGTGTTCTCATGTCATCAACATTTTCACGTACAAATAGTATCAACAAAGAAAAGTAAAGAAAAAAAGCATTAAAACTTACAGAAGTATTTATTTTCTGTGATATGATCATGACCAATATACCAATCAACCCGATGTATCGCATCCTCTGGTTGGGTATTTAGTTGTTCGTCCATCATACACTGAAATTTATGAGTTTCATTTGCTTTACAACCAATACACGGCTTGAGAGGTCGGAACAGCTTCCATTTCAGTGGGTTTTGAAAGACCTGTGGAGCAATAGAAGGCCCCTAAATTGCTAGAATATATCACCTGCAGTTTGTAGCTTGTAATCGATTAAAATGTGATGTTTACGAAGTCCGATTACTACATTTTAAAGCTTTTTCCATAGCTTATTATCGAAGTCAAATAGTATGATTTCTATAAAACAACAATTAAAAATACATAAGTCGATCATGACTTCGAAATTTAGGCTTCTACCATTTCGATGAATGATTTCGATTACACATAAATTATAAGCACTGTTTCCGACGACGGCTCCGGCCAACTGGGCTTCTAAGCATCCATCCGACTTTGGAATACATTCAATTTTTGGCTTCTTCAACGATGAATATATACTTCCACAGTAACGGAAGTTAAAGTCAAAGTCAGTTATAACTCCAGCAAAGTTTCGTCTGGAGTCAATTGAAGATCTTTATTGAAGTTGAACACCTAAATCATAAATCTGATCTGAAGGAGTTGTTCGGAGTAAAAATATTCGTCAAGTCAGTGACTGGAGATCAGACTTGTGTTGTAATTGTATTGGCAATCAATTACTTTTTTCTGATGAGCTATATTCAATTGCAGTCAATTACAATTTTAGCCATGTAATTGAGAAGTTATTGCAATTACTTTACAGTCAGCACTCTTAAATATCCATGCTACTAGGTTCACAGCAGCTGGTAATTTTATTCAAATAATTTTACGGCGAAGCTTACTGAGCGGAAAATGAAAATCAGAAAACTACTATTACTAAATTTCCCCATCGGAAAAAGAGAGGTCAACAATTTCTTCTACAGAAGAGGCCATATCTCTATATCAATTTGATACTTAGCAGAGATATAAGTATCAATTTGATGAACATATACACAGTGAGTTTGGCCATCGGTCGGTGCCAATATGATAATCAAAAAAGGAAAAGAAGTTAATTTTCTCGACCGAAATTGTATTATAAAATTAAAGTGCCCGACGTTTCGTCATAGACATAGTCATGAGCAATATAAATGAATCTACAATAACATGGTGTTCAGAGCAGGGCTGAGGCGCTGAATTTCACTCGCCTCGACCCTGCGGCGAAGACTGTCATTCATTAAATTGCTATGTAAAATTGTCCAGGAAATGTTATTAATTGACACTTGATTATAAAGAGCAAGATGCTGAAATACTGCGGAATTAGCTCGCGAGAAATGTTCTCTAAGGCGAGTGCGTATTTGTCTCTTTGATTCCCCCACATAGGCCTACATTTCATTGCAAATATTGCAGGTGATTAGGTAAATAATATTCTTCACTTGACAAGATATCGGACTTTTGGAAACGCATGATTGACAGAATTTGCAATTAGAGACATCACAGCTCTTAACTGTTTGCGGCCGGCGCACAATATAGTCCGGCAGCCAGAACGAGTTTCTGCAGGGAACAAGGCCGAAAGTGAGACTTTCACAGAATGATGCACACCCTATTCCTACTACAAATCGGCACGGCACGTCTGCCGAGTTTTACTGAGTCAGACAGGATCAAAGAAAAACACGTGAATTCAATGGGACACACATTGTAGTTTTTGGCTAAAATGAAATTTTGTTTGTTTTCTCTGATGTTTACTGAGCCCAGAGTAATTATTTTTGACATGCACTGTAAACTCCACGCCACGAAAGCTGCCACGAACTCGCCACGAAACGAATAATTGTTGCCGACTCGTGGCAGAAAATTTGTCGCCACTAGTCGCCACTAGCCGCCACGAAAATCCGCCGAAGATGAGAGACCGCTTCAATCATTGAGATAATCACTTAAAATATTCTACAACATCGACATGCTGCTTGCTAGAAGCAGATTTGCATAGTTTTATGGGATTTCGGTGAATATCCCTCGATATTCTAGGATTTGCAATATTTTGTTTAAATGTCGATGTGAATGTGATAAAATTTCTTCCCCATTGTCGCCACCAACTCGGCAACACTGACCACGAATTGAAACAATCGACTGAAATTAGCGAGAAATTAACCAAAAAAATCTTTCAATATTTCTGAGGAGTCCGGTGAGTAGATTGTTCAGCTTAATATCAATTAGGAAGATAATTTGCACCGTTTTAGACATGCACATATTTGTTTTGATGAATATGTTTTTGAGCTAATTGAATGGAAGACATTTTAGATTCAATGTAGAATGTTTCGCTGTTCTATATGTGAATAGAATACATTCGGGAGACATGTGTATCTTTCTCACGCTAAAAGGTATCTTGAAAACAATTGTATTAATCACATGGTCAGGTAAGAAATCAGTGATGATAAACATATTAAATTGTGGATGATAGGATGTAAAAGTTGATGTAATCGGATTTTTTCATCTATATCAATTACTTCATGTATACTAGTTCTCCTTCTGAAGCTTTTCATGGTTCGCAATGAGACAATTGCTTTCATGCATTTTTCAGATAAAGTAACTAAAATTCATCGAGTAAATTTATGTTGAACGTCTATATTTTCATTCAGCTGCAGCGCAGGACGTGAATAGTTTCTGTAGTGAGCACTTCGTTGTCGGCTTTTACATTTAGCGCAGAGCTAAAGTCCTATGCCTAAAATGCTCATTTTCAATTATAATTCTCCACCAAAATATAATTAGTCTTCAGCATTACAAATCATCTATGATGTGTTTACAAGCGTCACCATGGTTTTCATGGATAAATTTGATTTTAGTCAGCTGCTGTTTTGACTTGTTATGCTGTTTCATGAGAACAACTTCAGAAAACGCATTTCCTTTGCTTTCTGAATGCCTCGTTCTCATTGGTTCACTTCAGCGATTTATTGAGCCAGTTACATGACTTGCATGAAGTATCTCCCTGTCGCTATCGTTAATTTGCAGCTTACTCACTCACAGAGGTAGATTTTGATGCATTATATTGAATAAACTAGTGGCCCTTTAACATTGGACTTCTTCTAAGTAAACTTGAAACTTGTGATTGACCAATGCGAATAAAACGCGGCTGAAAGCGTGGCAAACGCGTTGCTACAGTTGCATTCGTTGTCCTGCTTCATAAAAAGCTAATGAACTAACGAATTGTCTTTGATTAGTAATGTTGCCAGTTGTGCTTTTTGAGTGGGATGAGCAATGCCTGAAATGCACATTTACTGTTTGTGCACATTTACCTATCACTATCAGAATTTGTGTTCATTGTTATGGTAGTGTCTGTTGCAATATTCTTTTCCTGTTATCTTTTAGCTACAAAATGATCCAAATTACTTAATATGGCTAGAAATATGCATCAGGCATTCGGAATGTGTCTCGACTCACGCCTTGTATTGATTAGTCTTCTGAGTTTTGAGAAACGCAGTGATTTTTTCAGCGAAACAGACTTGTTTCACAGCTGTCAGCGACTCCAAAACAAATCAAAAGAACATCCATTTTGTTTACTATAGCAAATTTCCTCCCTCTTTTCTTTACTTGCGAGGCAATCAGAACATAGCTCCTGCTCAGAGACCCTACTGGAATCTTGACACAGATTACATAGAGCGCGCTGGATAATGCACCAGCTAATTCCTTCGTTCACAAATTACCAATTGCACATTCACATGTATGTGATGTGTAGCATAGGCCTAATCTACAGGAGACATGACACAGATATACTGATGTTTCTGATATACTGATGTCCATACCTATGCCTATGCCTATAGATGTACATGCATGTACATCAGACAAGTAGTCGTAAAACAGTCAATAGCAATAAATTTCAGCTTTACGTTGATTAACGTGTCAGAAAATACTTGAGTCTTTTCCAAGACTTAGATTTTGCTGTTGAAGACTATTTCTTGCTCCAAGGAACGAAGCTAGGATATTTAACATTTCTAAATTTATTTTGAGATTCTTGGTAATACAGTGCAGGCTGTCGTCTCTTATTTTAATTGATTGGCATTCAGATAAAAAAGCGGTTTGTTTCTTTTCCCAGCCATTCTGTTATTTTTGACATGGAATTTCCTCAGGTCATTTCCTATCATGTTCAGGTACTTCTGTCTATGAGGCTAAGAACATGTTGAATTGGCAAGCTTCTTATGTCGACAAGCACAAGCATTTTTGTCAATTTGATGCGTATTTGACCACATTCTTGTAGACATCACCGATAAGAAGCATGATAATAACACATAAAGATGATAGGAAATGACCTGAAGACATTCCATGTCAAAAATTATTACTCTAGACTTTTCACTCAGTAGTAGAAAACATAGAGAGTTTCATTTTAGCAAAAAACTCCAATCTGCATCCCATTGGATTAAAATGTGCCTTTCTTTGATCGTGTCTGACAAGAAGAGGAACCAGGCAGAACTCGATAGACGCGCAGATTCGTAGTAGGCACAGGATATACGCATTCTGTGAAAGTTTCAGTTTCGGCCTCTTTCCCTGGAGAAAATCATTGTGGCTGCCGGACTGTGTAGTGTAGCTAAATGTTGAATAAATGCCTATCACACGAAACAGGTCTAGCTATCCTTATTTTTTGTTCGCATTGATCATGTCGTATTTTTTGCCTACTGCGTATTTCTGCATCGAATACAGCATTGTGTTTTACACGTTGAAAAGATAAGATTACAATTAGTCTCGATTGATGATTTGTCGACTACAAAATTTGTTATGAAATTGTGTTAGTAATTAAGTTATAGGACATAGAGCGCTGAAAGAATTAGCTATCAGCGTTCAACATCCTCCACCAGCCGATATTGTTCGCAGTGGTCATGTCGAACATACTGTGGTTTAAGTAATGTGAAGAAAGATCTTTCTTCATTCCAGTGGTGAGGAAGTATTGATTGTGGGATGAAGATGTGTAATCGCTGTTTACTCCATCTACATCTTGCGTGTTGTTTAAGTACTTTTTCAAGAAATTGTCTATTAGCTTATTCTAAGTTGTGCTGCTATGCTGGCAGACTAAACATCAATCGAGAAAGTTACTTCTTTTTATTTTGACGCACTACATGTACATTTTTACATTTTATATATGTTAACTTTTCCAGATAGCCTCATCCACCGAAAGATGGGTATTCATGTGTTTGCGAGCCAAATGAATAGAATTTTGCGTATTTGCTCGCATTTCAATATGTTGTTGAATCGGCACAAAAAGATTGTAATTATTCTTGTTAACAGAGGTCATTTTGTTAAAGATGGTGCCACACATATCTTGTGTAAACATATGACCTTGTCGCAGCAGTTCAGAATTTTTTCATATAAGGAGTTTTTTGATCGTTGATTGGTTTTCCTGCTGACGAAACTAAAATGTTACTCCCTGGTGTCGAGATTTGTGTTTGATAATATGTGATTTTCGTTCGCCCATTGTTTTATGATAATTTTCAGTTTGTGTGTTATGAAAAAAATTGACTTTGTCTGGTTTCCCTGTGGGAGTGTTCATTAGTCCTGCTAAGGAGTACCTATTATTCTATGATTATGTAAACTTTTGAAATATTTGCATATATTTTTTACAACGTTGCATGTCATTTGGAATAATATGAAACCTTTACAATGAAAATAAAATTTTGTGTACTAATAAAAATTTACTTTCTATTTTTCTCCTGATGGTCTTTCTGTAACCGCTTATTTTAGTCCTCGTCTCTCAAGTATCAATGATAAAAACATCATTGATGATTACATAGCTCGGAATAGACAAAAATTAATTGATCATGTGGGAATGCTAGTTAATAATTATAGGAGAAGCAATTTAGTGAATCCTTTCCCATAGCAAAAAAATCGGTATCCGTAGTCTACTTATGTAGTGAAATCAGTAGTGCAGTCTCGCATGCGAAATTGTACGTGGCCATGCACTTTGCGGTGAAGCGAGCCAATAGGAATGCAGGAATTGCATGAACTCACGGCCACACTCGCCACGAATTCGTCTGCAATTGGCAACAATAGGGCGTGGCATGATAATGTTTAACACCCGCATTAGCTCGTGGCGAGTGTTGGCTACTCGTACTTCCTGGTGTTCACTTTTGTTGCCAATGTTTCGTGGTGAGTTAGTGGCGACTTTGGTGGCGAGGCATTTACAGTGTGGAATGTCTGTGAGAATAAATCTTTACGTCACTTGCATTACATATGAAGGTAAATTTCATGATCACAAGATCAAGAAAAGTTGATGCAGATACTTTCGAGACCGATTATGACTTTTGAGTATACTGTGCACCCTGTGCACCGTATACTCAAGAAGCCGAATGTGTTTGAGATACGAAACCGTGACATCAAACTTAACTAACAAAATGCACGCAACCATGCTGTCCCGTTGCGAAGATGTCTGACAGGGTTAGCAGCGATGCATCTTATTTGCAAGTGACTTTAAAATTTACACTGTTAGGCAAAATGGTCCGAATGACGGGTTTGAAAGGGTCCGCATAACAAGGGTCCGAAGTTTATCCAACAAACTTTCTAAATTGCATAATTATTCTTTGTAAATGATTTGTCCAGATATGACAAAGGCAATATGACATAAGAACACAGGCCCTATAGGCCTATAACGTGCCGAATGCAGCATGCGATTTTATGTTTGATTAATAGAACATCCTACTTGTATACTATTCAGATTGCAGATGCAATATCTTCCCTATCATTCATTCTCGATTCTGATTGGCCAATTACATGACTCCTTGTACACCAATGAATGTCTTCGTCAATATCTTTAAAATGAATCACGGTCTTCAGTTTCATTCTTAAGTATGTCTGCTTGACTCCGCCATGAGGAACTACGTTGAGCGTCGCCAGCCAAGCTATTCACATGATCAATTGGTGGCACACAAAGTGGTTTTACAAAGAGTGAAAAACGGTGAATTTATGAAGGACGTGGCACTTCTATTCTTCCCTCACCCAACATTTCTGTTGTTGACACCCGGAAGTGTTGCATCGTCAACGATCTTCTCTTGCTCCTAATGGCAGTTCACTACCGTCGCCTAGCGTTGAGTGTGTAAAACTCCTCTTATCTGACATGTAGAACATTTACAGTCTCAGAATTAGACAACTGCTCGTCATTTGTCTGTAGACAACAATCACACGAAGTTCATGATCACAGCTGTATCTTGTACTCTAACTGAGTATTCAAGGCACCAATCCTTCATCCCAGGGTTCAAGTAAGACTTCTCAGTCGTGCTGTAGTGTCACGCAGTGACAGATCAAGTCTATTCTAGACCCAATGTGACTAACTTTGACGAAATTTAATGATTTTGGGAAGCATATGAAGGGGGGAAGAATAAAAGTACCGAAAATTGAAATGACAGACAGGCCTGTGTGTTCTGCAATTTGTCGTTGACGTATATCCGGTGAGATTCTCCGACATAAAATTTCTTGCAAACATTGAAAATGATTTTGTAAACAATATTAGTCTTATGATACAGATTATATCTCCCACATATGCAAAAATATCCACAAATAATTTGTCCTTTGACAAATTGACACTATTTCAAATAGACGGGAGTGACAAAAGTAGGAAGAAAATTTATAGTAGTAAAACGACGTAATTGAGCTCTTACAAATCGAGCTTGTGTTTCACCGATGTAAGGAATTCGCAAATATATGGTTTTCCTACTGTCATAGCTTGTAGGTTGTTTACTTTTTCACACATGTTTTTATCTACTGTAACATATTTATCAACAATAGGAATATGATACTCATGCATCAAAAAACGAGAGCGAATGAAATCAAATTAACAACAATTAAATTAAATATAAGCAATAGATCAAATTGCCATGCAAAAGATGTGCGCCTGGTAGGATTCGAACCTACGACCAAGGTTAACAAGACCTGAGCTCTAACCAACTGAGCTCCGAGCCACTTACGCGACTCTGTCAGTTGGCAGGATCAAACCCTCACCAGGGGCAATAATAATCAATGGATAAATAACACGTCACAATTGTGACCGCCGACATTAAGGCAAGTAGCGGGGATCGATTGTCCACCAAAGCATCTTAAGCCATGTCGTGAATGCAATTAACAACAATGAAATTAAATAAGCAATAGATCAAATTGCCATGCAAAAGATGTGCGGCTGTTGAAAGAAATATGAAAGAAATATTTCATTTTGTCCTTTGTTTTCCTAAAATGTAATACTTTTCAAAGAAACATCAGCTGAAAAATTCTGATGAACTGTGCACGCATGCACTTGGACTGTAGAAGATTTGTTTTCATTTGTAGAGGAGTATAACTATGCCAAAGTAATAAGTGGCCACTGTGACATGACTTGATATAAAATACAATTGAAAGGAAGGATATTTCTTATTGAAACGGCTGCATCAAGAAAATAAATTTTAAGGAAGGTTGGGTTCTCCTCGTACCCGGGCTGTTGCATTTATCACACCTTGACAAAGCCGTAAGGCGAAAATTTGGTGGCTATTTGGCATGGTGAACCCGAAGAAGAAATGACTTTTCTGAAAATAAATTTTATCAAACATTAGTAATTCATCAGTGAAGGATATATGCTCACTTATTTCACTTGCAGCTGGAAGTATTTCATTCAGAGATGATACACATAATAGTAAATGTGTCATCGATATATCGTGGCCATGATTTAATTTTAGGAAATCTGACAAGTTTCGTTTACACAAAAATCCATATCAGAATCACTAAATTTGGAATTAGAATGTTTCCTATCGCTAAACCATTTACTTGTGAGTAACATTTGCCATTAAAATAACTGCTCGCAGATTCCTTGGTAAATGCTATAGATGGATGCAAATTGTTGCAGCATTCGAAAAAATGTAATGTTTTTATGTTTCGATCACCAACAATAAACGCGTCACCCACATATCGACAGTAAAACTTTAATTGGTTTTTATCAAAATGTTGAAATAACTTCTGTTCCAGGTATCCCATGAAAATTAAAGTAAAGGATACACTCAGTGGAGAACCCATTGCCAGACCTTCCACTTGCTCAAATACTTGTTTATTAAAAACAAACTGAACATTCTTCACCAATGTGGAAAGCAATAATTGGCCGTTTGCTTCGGATAACTCACATTCCGATAGTTTGGGTGGCGGACTAGTACTCCGATAAAGAGAGTCACAGATCACATTTATTGTCTCGTCCAACCGCAGAAAAGAAGCCGCTCCTCTTCAACATATGCTACCTTGGACAAATCAGTGAGACAATCTTCAAGAAAATATGTCAGAGAATTCGAAATTCATACCCTGTCCTCAAACCAATTCCAATTTTCAGGACGAATAATCTCGCACCTGCAGCTGTGAAGGACACAATTCCACCTAGCCGAAAACTGAAAATTATATACGAGTTTCTCTGTCCTTGCGGAGCAAGGTACATAGGCAAAACTACAAGGTGTCTCGATATTCGTTGCACTGAGCACATTCTCAGATGGGTGCAGAATTCAAACTCCAGACCGAAATCGACCAAGGCTGTCCAATCTGCAGTAACACGACACTTGACCGAGTGTGACAGGAAGACCGACATTTTATCACAAGCTGAGCAAGGATTCAAAGTGGTGAGGAGCCTCAAAACGAAGTTTTAACTTTCGGTGGCTGAAAGTGTCACCATCAAAGAGCAACAGCCGATATTGTGTGCGCAGAAAGACCGACTTCATGTCTTAAAACTGACTTAAAATTTGTTTCTGAATCATTATTTATTGGCAATGTTGTTTAATGCTACCTTTTGCTTCATTTCAGTAGTGAGTGTACATAGCTTTTCTATGATTTCTGACATGTTAGAATGTACTAGTAACTGACGTCATCATTCTTGTGTCTTGCGTAGTTTTAACTTTACTCACTAGCTCCTGTCAACGTTTTAGCATTTTATCTTGTTGTAGTTCACTTGAGAGAACAAGCGTGGCCATGAACCAGCAAACAGTGTTTTGGTTTTTTAAATTTATGATGAAGATAGCGCCTACAAAGAAGAAACAATCTGATAGAAATTTGGACAACATTGTTCCAGGAGCAACTGTAGCGGTTTATATATAGTATCTGTAGAAAAGGATTATATTATGAAATTCTTCCTTTCATTCTCTGGTTCACCTTAATAAAGTGTCACAGGAAAATATTCGTTTTAATTATCGCGTTCATAAATTGATAAAATACAATTGACTTTTCTTCTTGCATAAATTCATCACCATGAAGAAGTCAATGACAATCTTAAATTATAACAACATTATGGCTGATGCCGCCCGCCGTTTTAGCTTCGGTTTTTTCAGAGCTCTGAAGATTGTGAAGATCTCACAGATAAAATTCTTACATGAATGCAAAAGAAGATGGCTCATTCCCATTGGATTCCGAGTGAGGTTTAAGTTAGCAAATACATTGCCATGTAGAAGAAGTGAACGCCTTATACTACAACATCCGACACAGTGGGCGACATTGTGCATTTCTCAACTATATAAAATTACCACATTATCAAAGAGTTTAGTGTTGTCCTCTTAGTGTTGTCTTCTCAAGAGTTCAAAAACAGAAGAAATTACAATTCCTTGTGAACGAAAATGAATCTAGATTTTCCTAACAATCCAATTTTGGCATTTTACAACATATTCCCACTTACAATGACATCTGTGCTTGTGATTATATTAGGGTTCCAATAAAGGAAAATAGTGAAAATCATTCATCTGAAAGACTTAATTCTTTTGAAAACTTGCCTTCATTTCATTTTTCAAAATCACAAATTGATTTGTTGTCATTGTAGACCTTCATACATGCCTAAACCGAACAGCAATTATTTGAAGAATACTTCATTTATGATTGATGCTTCATTTGAGTCTTTACACAAGCATTGATTGTTAGTTCAAATCAAGCCATTGTAGACAATGGTTCGAGTATTAGTAATATAATGGAAAATGCTTCGAAAATTGACCATGTTCCCGAACCCTGAACTATTTCGAAACAGATGGAAGCATATTAATCCGTCAAACAGACGATTTTGTGAATCACATTACGAACATTTATAATCCGGCAGCCAGAGCGAGTTTCTGCATGGAACGAGTCCGAGACTTTCTCACAATGATGTACACCCTTAACCTATCATACATCTGAGCGTCTGCCGAGTTCTAAATGGTTCTTCCTCTTGTCAGACACGATCAAAGAAAAACACATGTAAATCCAATCGGACGGAGATTGAAGTTTTCGGTTAAAATGAAATTTTCTATGCTTTCGCTATTAAGAGCAAAAGTACAAAGTCTAGAGACATAATTTTTGACATGGTATGTTTTCAAATCATTTCCAATGATGTGCATATACTATCATCATGCTTCTGATCGGCAATGTGTGCGAGACTGCGGTTAAGTGCAGATAAAATTTCTCAAAATGTTTGTGTTTACTGACATAAGGAGACTTGCCAAATCTGATTGTGCTTACCTTCATAGACAGGTTTGCATAAACATGATAGGAAATGACCTGAAAACATACCCTGCCAAAATTATGACTCTGGGATTATTACTTTTCGCTGAATCAAAGAAGCATAGAAAGTTTCAATTTTACCAAATGCTACAATCTGCGTCCGATTGGATTTACATATGCTTTTCTTTGGTCGTGTCTGACGTGTACATTGATGGTAGGTATAGGGCGTACATCATTAGGCCCCTATATGAAAGTTTGGTAAGCTCGTTTGGTAAAAGATCGATCACGTCATATACCGGTACCTAATCTAAATGCTCTCCGTACATTTGTGTAAGTGATGCTTTCTGTTATTTATGTATCAAATCAGCATTGGTTAGATGACTCTTTCGAACCAATTGGGCTTGCTTTTAGCGCTACGTGGCATTCTGCCTCTTGTAATCAATCTCCTGAAAGATTTTAACATTTCAACAGAATTTTGAGCATCTGCTAGAAGCTTCAGCTATACGGATACTTTCTCGTGGTTACTTTTTCTCCTATCAATTACCATCCTACGATTTCTAATGCATCAGTCACAACTTACTTTTATGTAAACTGTATAAACAGCTAGCAAGTATGCTCCTTTGAAGTCAGCTTTAATAAGACACGTCACTTGATGATTACAGTTGCTCTGTACTTCATAGGCAAAGTACGCAACCTGTTGAGGAATATCTTTCGCTGATTTTCCAATGTAAAGGCCATACTTTAGGTCATGTATTGCGTCCTTTTCTTGGCGGAATGCATTCTTTTCAACTTTGTAGTCTACTGGATCATTATTTATTGCATTTTTGTCAATATTATCCACACTAGTTATGTAATAATCGATAAAGATGCTAGATTCCTTGTTGTCTGAAAAAAATAAAGATGTCGAGAGGTCCAAATTATTAAATCCATTTACATTTCATGCGTCGAAAAAGATGCCTTTCGACATGGGTATGATATATAACATGCTACTCTATATTTCTAGCTCGGTAGAAACAGTGTCGTCATTATTTCCTACACTTCCAAAATGTGATAAGAATGCCAATCTGAAACAAAGTGTATCATTTTCGTCATTGAACACCAAATTTTAAAACCTTATTGAAGAGTCAGATTAAACGGCAACTAAATCGCAAATCAATTATCTCTACACTGTAAATCGCTGGATACGAAAATTACATACAAACATATACCAAAGTCACATACTATTTGAAACTAATATCTGATACGAGATTCTCGTTTGCTTACAGAGATCTGGTATGTTTTTCATACGACATCTCACTTACATTCGTATGTGACTGGTATGTAGCGATACGAACTATTCTATCTATGATTGGCTGTTTTACACTGAAATGCGAGTTGTTGGTATGTTTTATATACGAGACCCGATGCAAATTCATCCTTATTCGTATGTCTCTAGTATGAATTTGGTATGTGCAGCTCTAAGTCACATAGCAAAAAATAGATGTATTACATACTACTGTCAAATAACTTTTTTCGGTAATACCAATCGTGAATATTTTTAGTTTGATGGAGGGTTATTTAACTAGGTTAGATTTACTGTAAATTTTATGCTCCACGAATATGTCGTCGTTGCTACTTGTCTAGCAACATTAATATGACGTTTAGTTAGCTCTATTTTATGAACCAAGTTGATAAACATCATTTCATACAAACGATACCTTCCGTGCGATCATATTGACTTATATATCTCAAACATAGCTATTTTTTGCGTTCATGAATTATAATGTGTTTTTATTTCGGATTGATAATATGCTTAATTTCAAAATTACATAATGCATAATTGTTGATGGTTGAACTTATTGATTATTCATGAAATGTCTTAGACTTACGTGTATTAAAATCGAATTCAGTATTGAAAGTATGACTCTTGAATGTCATTATCTCACTACTTACAGAACAGTAGCAACATTAGTGTGATCTTTATTGTCAAAAGGCTTTAAATCAACATACTTTGGACATGATTGATGCTTTCTTTTAACATTGTGCTGGCATGGCTTTAGTATGTAGAGCATAGCACCATAGAGTAGATATATTAGGTAGAGTGGTAACTCCGCATTTATCAAATCCCAAATGTGTATACACTTTCGATATTATTATATGAACTCAAGGGAGATGCAGTCGCAATTGCTTCCAAATGTTAGATGTGCAAATGTTTGCAGTTTTGAAGAAATTGCAACGGAATTGATTGAACATGATGGTATAATTCAGAGAGAAATGATATTATTTTACGGATTCCGTGTCATGACAGCCTTAGAGAGGTAATGTTTGTTAAATAATCAATTCGATAGGTTGCTATTACCTTCATGCTCAACCTCAAGAGTATTTCCTTAAGCGTGATCATATCATAAGCAACCTGCCACTGGCAGAGCAAAGTCACGTAATCAAAGACAATGACTTCAATTAAATTTGAAAGATGTAAATGGGTCCACATCACTATTCAGATTCAATAAATAAAACATGAATTTGTGAATCATAAAATCATGTCGGTGGAAATTGATTTAAAAACTTGAAATTTCAGCCAAGAAAGCACGAATAACATCGCGACTTTTTCATGAAGACTTTCATTATAATAGAGATCATGAAATTCCCTTGATAATCAGCTTGATCTGTTCTTAGTTAGGATGCCTTTCTTTTGATATCCAATTTGTTTCATACTACTACTTATATAGGAGAGTCATCTCGGCAGTATATAAATTGGCAAATTTTGACCTTTTTCAAAAGTGCTCAAATAACTTTTTGGACGACGGGAACGTGTTCTCCGCCAAAAACTGAATCTTTTGATATAAAAATTTTCACTGTATACAGATACTTTTTTGAGTCGACACCATATAGTAGATATATCACTACTATATAGTCTATCACTACACTCTGCATACCACATTAGAAATAACATACGAAAAGCATACAAATATATACCAAGAGAATACAGAAATATACCAAAAAAATATTTTGTTATGCATCCTTCGTATGTGATTGGTATTCAGCGATTTACAGTGTAGGTAGGATAAAAATTTTTGGAATTTTACATGTAATTTAAACGATTATCACTTTGCATCCATCACATTTTCACGATGATATTTGTTTATATGTTAGGCTCATAACCATTTAATTTAATTCTCAAGATCGCAATTTTCCGTTGTATTTGTGTAGTATATTGCCATGGCTCATACCGAATACGGTTCGTCAGTTCCTTGACTTCCTGCTTCATTTTTCAACTTAACAATAATGTTTTCAGCTTGCCAATTTCTGTAGATGTCAAAAGCGTATTTTGTGTTATAGCTATACAGACTGTATAGTGATATACGAAATATTGTGTAATATGCAAATGCATGCAAAATGAGTTTTAATGATAAAAAATTCAACAATAACACGATCAAAAATCTTGTCTTCTTACTTATGATGGTCGCGAGCATTGATCGAAAGATATTGAATCAAATCGATTGTACAGAAATTCCATATTTTTCACGTTCTTATCACAACAGAACAAATTAATTGATAATTCTGAACTGTTGACCTCTATGTATTTCATTCCTTGCAATTCTTGTTTTCTGCAATCAATTGGTCTCATACGACATAAGCACGACATTTTGCTTCATCGAAGTGCTAGCTAATAGGGCTCATATTTTTCATTTTAAAATTGTTGGAACATCGTTGAACTAGTGTAAGGTCAGCTTCGATTATATATAGTCTTCCGGAATCAGCTTCTTTTTTAAACATCCGGAGACTACTCCGTCTTCCTTTGTGTGTGTGTTTTTGTGTTTGTGAGAGAAAGCTATATACGAATTCTTTATTGTAGATCAAAGGACAAGAATTACAAGAACTTTGCCAACAATGTCAGATAAACGTTTTTATTTTACTTTAAATTGAAGCCAAATAGGCAAATTTCGATTATAAAACTATTCAGAAAATGAAGTGTAGGCCCCTACGTGTGACAGGCTTGTGTTGGGGCAAAAGGGGTACTTGTAAGTAATACAATCTATTTCAATACGATTTCGAATGGCTGAATAGACTGAAGGATTGAACAGCAGGCTGATCTGCGTTTTTGGACATTCCGAGCCGTACTCACGACCCCTTGTACGGCGAAACTCAGCGTCTACAGCTGCAAGGAATTTTCGTGCTTAATTGTGCAAGTTTGAGGATATCTTTCTATTTTATGCCCAGGGGAACGGGCACTCTGCAATCTTTGCAATATGATTTCAAATGGACATGAATGCAAATACACATGGTGTTGGAGAATAAACAGATTGCATACAAAACAAAAGCTATCAAAGCTATGGGATTCAACAGTAGACGACTGATACTTGAGAATTGTAGAAGATCGAGTATGTCACTACAATAGAGGAAATGGATATCTACAGCAAAAGAGAACCATTATGGCATAGCTTAATTAGCTAACAGGCAGCTATGGAAATAGATTGCGATTTGAAGAACGCCCATGTGAACAATGATTAAAAAGTGGAGACTCTATATCCTTCATGATAGAATGCAGAGGTGGACGCGCTCCGGCAAAATTGTTGCGATCCGCGCTGCGATTTCGGAGAATTTAAGGTTGCGGTCCGAAACCAGACTATATTCATAAATGAATTTATAAATGCCTCTTATAAGTGACCTTATGAGTGACTTTATAAGTGAATCTTAGTGAATATAACTGAGGAATTGTTGTTTATTAAATGCAAAATGATTCGTTCTTTTATGCCAAATTGAGTAATCATGATCTCATCGGATCACTGATCGAGAGACAATATCTAATAGAGTATGAATCCTAGTTAATTCATCCGAGCATCATGTAATCTCCAAGTAGCCTATAATCTGTTGATCATGTTATTTGTTTGATTAACCACAAATTGTAGAAAAGGACGGGTGAGGTAGAAGAATCTCGAAAGATGCCATAGTAACAGGAAACAAAGCATAGCCTTTCTTAACCGCTTTCTCTCTCTCTCTCTTTCTAGCTCTCTCATCTCCTTTCCCTTCTCCTTTACTACCATACTCCCTCTCCTCATGTGTTCTCTCGGCCAAAGGCATTTCGCTGTCCCGAATTGCCATTCTCGTATTTCTACTTTTTCCAGTCTAACAGGGTCCCTGTGGTCTACAGCACGCACACTCGATACGACACCTCACTGTACCATCAATGCATCCCTTACACCTGCTGACCACTCATGTTATTATTCAATTACTCATCAAGTGAAGACTCCATAGTTTCCCAAGTTCTTTATCGCTTTCTCTGACAAGTTCTTCATTACAGAATATTTGAGAATTGAGGCATCCTGCATCCGGCAGCTTCCCCTTTGTCTTGCACATAGGCTATGTAGAAGGAATCAAAAGTATCATGACATTTTTCTTAGTGTTAAATGCCTTGTATTACTAAAATGTCTTGTAACCTAAAACACATGCGGAATCCTTTGTGACAAAATTTGCTTATGGATTGAGCCGATGTCAAGAGAAATTATCATTCCTTGACCGAATACAGTAAATTCCTGGAATGTTAATTGTGCTTAGTGCTTCATTTTTTAAATTGTTATGCTCCGCGCTCCGGAGCACACATGCCGACCTCTGACAGGATGTCTATTGCATCAAAATATGCGACAACAAATTGCTTCATTGTTATTTTTATGATTTTTATGATATCGATTTGAGAAATAAGCCTTTTGATATTTTGATATTTTATGTTATTGCAATGTTATTTAAATTTCATAAATTGATGGATACCTTGATTCCAAGGCATTCAAAATCCATCGCAAGGTTTCCTAAAAAACTAACGAGACAACAAAGAACAAAGAAGCAAACATAGAAACGAAGAAAGATGTTCTTTGTTTTTTAAACAAGCAAATTATTAACCAATAAGAATCCCAAATCTAAGTAAATGCTTAATTATCAGCTCCTCTCCCTCCTAATCCTTCTAAGTTTTCAACAGCACTGACCGCACACTGTATTCGATGTATGAAATCGTAATTTTGTTTTCCAATTTTTTTGAAAATAAAGAACTTTTGACTTTGGTCTTTACTGGCGTATAATTTTTCGATCATAATATGATGTTCTTCTTCAGTATATAGTTGAGAATACGTTTGTCTTCCTTGTAAAGCATTTCATAAATGTTACGCATTTAAGCTGTCAATCCATGACCTCATGGTGACGAATGCAAAATTTCTGCAAGAGTGAATTATAGTGGTCAGTCAATGGCAGATTTATGGAGATGATTTAATTTTAAATCTTTGTTTATATAAAATGCATGTCAAAGTGGTGAAAGACGCTGCTCACAATGTTTGGTGAATCTGCAGCTGCTTTAGGAAGTAACATCGAGGATGCCTACACTTTCGATTCTTGGAATATCTGAGTCTTGCAAAGTGTGATTTATCGGATAGCATTTTTTAGCTGCACTTTGCATGACTTATCTGCAGTTTGTTGTCAAAACTCCATTGCTTGATATTTTCAAATTCGCTTTGGATAATGTGATTACTTGTAATGCCATCTTCAGTCTCACAACAGTAGTGAAAATGTGTCCTAATAAGAGCTGGGTAGGTACCCCGGATGGCAGAGTTGGAAATGGGTCAACGAAACTTGACTACTCATGACCCACCTGACCCACGGCATATGTGACCCACGACCCACTTGACCCACCGACTTTTCACGAAAACATGACCCACCTGACCCACAGGGTACCCTGACCCACCACATCTTTGACCCACATGACCCACATGCTGCAAGGGTTAATGATGTGAGTGCAATTTCCTGTTCTGGTATCACCTTTAGTTTCATTTTCATTCATGATTCTAGGCTCTCAAAATTGTTGTTAAGATTTGTTGTGAAGATTCAACTGTATCACATTACTTGTCACATGATAAATAGACATGCAACCTCATCAAAATTATCTTATAATCAAAGTTCATGCACCACAAATGCCTAGGGTTCTAAAAAAATTAAGCGATTCTTTTTTTTGTTTTAATTCTTGACTATCCTTTTCAGTGCTGCCTATTTAACTCGTATAGAGATGATTAGTTAAGCTGAGGGCCCCACAGACTAAATTTAAAATTTCTTAATCAAATGAAGTTAAAAATTAAGATTGCAGTAGGCCTAAATCATTTATTCATGTATTCATTATGTTAGATACTACATGTGTGAAAATTATCCCAGAATTATTTTGTTGCTTCTGATGGCAATCGATTCAAATTTCATTTACTTCCGCTAATGTTAGATTTAGGTAGAATGTTTTATATTTGATGCAAGAATGACATTCATTGAAAAGCAAATGGAGTAAGCATGCGTAGCGCGTGAATAGAAAATTGTACGAGGATAAGATTATAATTCATGAACTAGCTTTCAATGTAGGCCTACATATAGATGAACTGATATATTTGAGTGGCGCTACATGTACGAGTACGTTGTGATAACAATCACTATAGTGACATCATGCAAATATTTCTATTTTTATTGATACCAGATCAAATTTCAAAACGAAACTTTTATTGATAAGAAGTGTCAAGAAATATCTCCTCACAGAGCTCTGCCGTAATAAGTCTGCATGAAAGGGATAAGTCTATATCAATGACCGTCGTATGAATTATCGTATTTCAGATTATCATGTATCGAATGAGTAATGAGATACGTGAAACACATATGATGCGAAAGTAGATTGAATGGCTAAATACTTTAGATATGAAGCATGTACATTATCAAGATATTTTGATCAATTACATATTTCGAAAATATTTAGGATCTGATCAATTTTTACCAGAGATTCACCATTCTAATCTATACCAGAGGATATTTTCTACGAAAGACCAACAAAATCAAACGAAACAAACAAAACGAAGATCAACTGGCATTGCAAGAAAATTTTCAAGATGAATAAAACCTCTGAATACCTGATTTCTTCAGTAGCTGTATCTTTGAAGTCAGGGTCACCCATCATTAGGCATCGTCAGACATAGCGAAAGAGAGTCGAGCATACACAATTGTATTCAAACAACTTCTCTCCACAAACCAACATCTCTCAGTAGACAGCACCAATTGTTTTTGAGCCTTTAATTTGTGTGAATTCCGCCCCCTTTCGAAACTGTATAAGGCATGTGAAAGTCAATAGTGTTGCATATTTTGACTGTGTGCATCCATCAACCCCTTCCAGTGACACTGACTTCATCATTTTTCATGAATGATAAGAAAACGAATAAATGAAATTTATACTGTATTTGAGATTGTCAAATCTATCATTGGTCAAACTGGTTGGAAGTGGGTCAACGAAGTCTGACCCACGCTAAATGTGACCCACGACCCACTTGACCCACGCGATTTTGTGACCCATTTGACCCACCTGACCTATGACCCACTTCCAACTCTGCCGGATAGCAACATGAATGCTAACCAAGTTTCTCGAATCCGATCTTTGGATGATATGGTTGGAATCGGAAAGGAAAAAATTTGTTCTTAAATACAAACTCGATGAGACAACTGTAGAATACACAGAGATGAAGTACTTTGTCTGCATGGTCGGTTCTAGAGATGACATTCCTTAATACTGATGGTACGGTCGGAACTAGTCTCGAGGGGCAAGAAGAACAATTTTCCATTGAACGTAATGCAAATTCAAGCTTAAACTGTGAAGAACTACACCTTTTTGCGTTCTAATTAAAACAGTTTGCTTTCTAGTTAAATTGAATTCTATAATGTTATAGTTAGTTCTACTTGATGTCAGACTCGATCAAAGAAAAACACATGTTAATCCGATGGGACGCAGATTGCAGTTTTAGAATGCAAATTGCAGAATGCAGGTGGCAAAAACTTTATAAAATTTTCTTCAAAATATAGTAGCATTTGTTTCAGGGTTGGCTTTTTGCCGGCTAAAACTAGTTTTTGCCACTAAGTGGTAAAAACCCGGTAAAAATTCCGAAAAATCAGTCTATTCTTCAGGAAATGATAATGATAATGATATACTTTATTGCATGAAGCAAAAGGCTACAATGGTTCCGGAGAACGCTTACAATGAGCCTAATTAACAAAAACATCTAATTATAAACTTTGCAATGCGGTGAAAAGTCAAAAGAAGCAATATTAGATTTGAAGTCACGGAGAGAAGGAGAATTAGTGACATTCTGAGGCAGAGAATTCCACACTCTGATTATACGATGGGTAAAGAAATGTTTGCGTATGTTGCAGTTGTGACGATCAGTGGGAAGCAATCTTTTTGAATGGCCGCGTGTTCTCATGGGTTCAGATCTCAAGACAAAAAAGTCTTCGTAAGGAATATCCACCAATCCAGTCAGTAATTTGTATACAAAAACTAAGTCAAAATAAATCCTTCTTTTTTCCAGGGAAATGAGATTTAGCGAAACGAGACGTGAGGAATAACTATCACAATTAAGGCAAGCACGGCGACAAACAACTTTGGTGAAGAAACGTTGCACTTTTTCAACCTGCTTTATGTCCTTTATTAGTTGAGGATTCCATACTTGAGTGCAATACTCCACAATTGGTCGCACGAAGGAACAGTAGGCCTTGGTTAGAACCTCGGGGTCGTTTGAGGAAAATGACTTTAGCAAAAGATAAGCACGTGATAAACCTTTAGAAGAAATGAGATGACAATGAGAGGAGAAGGAAAGATCAGCAGAAAATTGAATGCCGAGATCGCGAACTTCAAACGAACGATTAAGCGGAACATCATTGATAAAGTACGACTGATCAGCACCATTGTCTCTGTATATGTGATAACTTTGGATTTTTCTGATGAAGGATTGAGTTGCCAAGTATGTGACCAGTTAGAGATGTTGAAAAGCGTTTGAGCTAGGTCAGTGAAATTTCCATCGGGGCTTGATTGATATGCTTTGACATCGTCAGCAAAAAGACGAATAACACAGTCTTCCACGGTCACAGTCGTGATGTCATCGACGCTAATCAGAAAAAGCCAAGGGCCGATTACTGACCCTTGGGGAATGCCACTTACAACTGGGAGAGAGTCAGATTGAGATCCAGAAATTAGAACCCTCTGAGTACGACCGATTACAAATTCACCAATCCAAGTAAGAAGCTCGTAATTTATCCCAAAACACCGTAGCTTGATCAAAAGTTTGCGGTGACAAACAGAATCAAACGCACGGGCAAAATCAATATGTACTACATCAGTTTGCCATTTTCTGTTAGCCGCCACTGTCCAATCATTGAGTGATTCAATTAATTCTGTGCATGGTGATCGTTTTTTACGGAATCCATGCTGGTTAATTGATAGCAGATTTTTTGATGAGAGGTAGGAAGAGAATGCGTCCACAATAACTGATTCCATGACTTTGCAGATGATGCTAGTTTGTGAGATCGACAGAAAATTAGGTTTTAGTATTATGATGCATGCGGGTTTGCAGTTTGCAACTCTTATCTTCCAAAACATGACATTCTTTCTGCGATAGAACCAGCTGATATGTTTTTATCACGAACGGCATAAGATGTTGTCCTTTTGTTTACGATTGCTCTGCCTTTTTCTTGTGATTTAAGAACAAATGTAGAATTCAGCATCATTTTGGCTCTTTGATTCATGTCACAGAAGATGGATGGATGCATCGGAGGAGATTTTGTTTTAATATCGAGCAACTCCAAATGACACTGGATTGTCGCCGTTCCGATGTCTACTTGGTTTTGACATCAATATTCCCTCAGATTGGTCAGAACAATTCGTAAAGCATCTTTAAGAATCTTAAATGAAAGTGCTGCACTCAACTTTCATTAAAACAAAGGAAATCAAAAGAATTCTGGTATTTTAAAATTGTATAATCCTGGAGAGCATGTGTGGGTGGGCGCCTAGACGAGAGAGTCAATAAAAGTCATTGGATTGGTCCATTTTTGATCTAGAAGGCTATTGGTCCAGTCACGCTAGAACAGTCACTCAACAAGTCATCTTTAAGACCAGGCTAGAATGGACAGCTGCTGTTTGTTGATGGAAATTTCAGCTGCTCGGCTAGGCGTCAATCGCTAGATCGTTAGAAGAATCAAATCACTGAAACATGCAACAGTTGTAGATTCTTGCCACAAGGTTATTTTGTCAAAATGCTTTTATATGAAAAGAAAAATGATGACAACTAGCCTAGTTATTATCATTTCTCCAAAAGGCACCGGTGCACCGAAAATTTTAAAAAGTTACGCTGAAGCAGCTATCGAAGTATAGGCGAAATAGATTAATGTAGGCACTTTAGATTGTCGTGTGAGTCAATTAAGCTTCAAAATCTCGAAGGTACATGTAGAGTCTCTATCTTTCTTAAAAAATGTCAAAGATGTATTAAAATTTCTAGAATTCAATACAACTCTCACAGAGTATCCTACTAGGGAAATTCTGATAGTGCCAAAGAATTTGAAACAGACTTACAAAAGGACTCCTTTAATTTCGTTTTGCCAATACCTGCAAATGACTATCATCATGCTTAACCTATACGTGTTTATGATAGCTCCGGTAGAGCTCTGTAAAACTACATGGAGATAACGGTTAAATGGAAACGGAAATTATCGATGCTAGATGTGAAACAAAAGCTGGTAAAAATTGCAGTTGACTAATTTATAAGTCAATGGCGGACGAAACACATGGTTTATAATTGACTCTCAATGTAAGAGGAATATCAAAGGTCAATATAGCAGAAGAATGGAGGCACGTGAACACAACAGGAAATGTAGAAAGTAGATTCGAAGCATTGTCGCTGCTATTTACAAACTACTGTACCAAGTTCAACATCTTGACATTACTCGGCTCAATGTTTCCAATGTTACCGGATGCCAAAAAATTTTGCTGGCGGATCGGTGGCAGCTAGAAGGCTAAGATAGCCTGCATTTTTGCAAAAGAAGCAACAGCAGGGTCTGCAGCATTCACTATGAGATTCTGAAATTTTGGAGTCACGGGAATTGAGATTTCATGGTCTGTAATGTTTCATCATGATATAGAAATTTATTTAGTTTGAATTGAAATGATAAATAGAATTGAATTATGCTCTCATGTTGGTTTAATTACACTGTAAGCTTAAAATACTTTTCTCTCCAATTTGCTGTGACTGTAAGATAGTAGATAAAATGAATTCATTAAAATTAAAACTAAGCAGTAAAACATTAATTTGATCAAAATTTGCATATTTCGGTGCACCGACTCGAGAACTGGTGCAGGCAGACGAACCGGTGCACCGCGCACAGCTCTAATGATTCCATGAATATTTATGTAGTACACAGATAAGCTGCCGATGCCATTGGCTGCTTCCATTGGCCCGTCTTCGGTATTATGCTCTTTTGATGTACAGGCGATTTATACAAATATCCCTATAGAGGAAAGGACCTCCCGTCTCAGACGAGCATTTTCACGACGTCCGGATTCGTGGCGACCAGACTTTGAACTTTTAGCCTTTCTTCGAATGGTGTACCTTTTCAATAATGACTTCGTTTCAATGGTACCTTCATATTTCAGGTGTGCCCGTGGGCAAGACAATTGGAGGCTCATTCCTCATTCGCGAATATATGCTTTGAAGAATGGAAAAGTGGACATTTTCTTTGTATGGGAACACGGTGGATCGACACTGCTTTCCTTGTCTTTATGAATCTTTTTCTCACATTCTTTAATCCGCTCAGCCTGTAGGTCTTTGGACTCCCTGGACTTCAACATGAATGGTTCCTGGGTTTTCAAACTTGTGACGGTGCAGGGTGGAATGTTTTCTCCAGCGTCTATCCGTGCTACGTTTTTCGCGTCCGTGGTAGTGATCCTATTCATCCTGTACTCTTTCTTTTCTATGATCTGTGCTCGACACAGTGCGTCTTTGCGATCCAATGTTGCCGTTGTTTGATGGCTTGCGTCAGTCAGAGCTCGAATGCTCTTCGACAGAGAATTGTAGAGCACCTCAGAAGCACCAATGGTTCTCGCCGCAATAACCATTTGGCGGTGTTTCTAACATGACCTTTTTTCCACAGACAGAGCCTTCTCAGAGCAGACTAGATTTGCCAAAGAATACCGATGGATCAATAATCTCCGCGCAGTGTGACCAGAAGGCCTGAACGACACTGTTGGTTCAAGACGGGATTGTGTAATGTGCTAGCTGTTAAATCTGACTGCAATGACCATCTTACCTCGGTTATTCGCGAGGCTTGCAATGCAAAGAGTGTCTCAGTCCGTTTGCAGGATACACTTAGCACAATTGAAAACGCACCACCTGTCAAATCCGTCAAATTGATCGCTATACACGATTGATAAAGAATGGAGGACGCATTCTAACCGACATAGATATCTGTGCTACGGCCCGACGGCGGTCAGGGGTCTAATGACATGATTGACAGCTAATGTAAATGAATAGGACAAACTTTTAGTGATTAAGAAAAGAAATTATTAAACATAACATGTAAATGAAAAGGACAAACTTTTAGTGATTAAGAAAAGCCGTCTCAGAAAATTTTGAGGAATTTGTTGCCAAACTGCAACCACTGTCTCTTGTAATTCACGCAGTGTTTGCGGAGGCGGGTCCCGCTGCTGAACTTGGCGCTTCAGATAATCCCACACGTGCTCGATCGGCTTCATGTCCGGTGACCTTGATGGCCAGCGAAGAGTCCGTATCCCTAAGTTTTCCTTCAGCTGCGTCACATTGTATGCACGATGCGAAGGTGCGTCATCATCTTGCAGGATCCAGTTGGCCACGTCTCCGAATCAGAGGCGTCGCGACCGGGGGGGTGTGGGGGACCGTAACACCCCCCCCCAATATGAAATTAATAAAAAGATTCAGGTAAAATGAGAAATTTCAGGCAAACCGCCGGTTTTGCCGGCGATTCAGCTCCAATATTCACTGACGTTGTTCTTAGCCACAAAAACACGTCTTGTCACAAAAACACATCGTAATGTCGGGAAATTCTCACCCTTTCTAGACACCAGAAAGTATATGGTTAGTTGCCGTTGATGATTTTGATTTGTCACGCGAAAGCGGTCAAACATAGCGCGCTGAAAACGACCTGCATCGGGGATGACTGTATATGCGAGCAGGAGGAACAGTCGCCTCGCATTTTCTTAAAAATTGGAACATAAGGCGATGTGAGTTAGCTCTGCTAAATTTAAAATATCTAAGTGGAATTGAAATGTAATTCCAGTACCTTACCTATAATGTGGCCAGTGAATATTGGCACTGAATCACCTAACGCTGAAACGCCTGCAACTCATTCTGCCTAGCTGGGTAGTGTATATTTAACCGTTGATTGATATACGTGGTGAGATCAAAAATGATTTAGACTCGACCAGAAGGAATAATGCTACGACTTAGATATTTCACACTGGATGACTAATGGGTATATAGGCAACAAATATCGTATTGATAACCTTCATTGATATTTTTTTCTTTAGTATTTTTATCGATTTTAAATATTTAGTATTTTTCAGCATTTTAATTGATTTTTTCCATACATTTCCTTAACTTCCCTCTGAATATATGCCACAAAAGTACAACAGCTAATCCACAAAATGTTAATTTCAAAAGTAAATACAAGTCATTTCTTCTCAATGTAATCCCCTCATTCTCTACACACTTGCTCCACCTTTTAGGAAGCTCTCGAAAAGCCTCGTGGAAAAAGTCTCGACTTCTGGAATTGAAAAATTCCATCACTGCATCTTTCACATCCTCACTATTAACAAAACGCTCTCCCCTGAGATGATGCTTTAGATAGCGGAATAGGAAATAGTCACTTGGAGCTAAGTCGGAGCTATGGAGATTTTCAATGACGCAAGTCGGACAATTTGACGCAGAAAACCATTTTTACCAACTGAATTCGTCACTTCAGATACGTGACGTGACGCAAGTCGGTCTTTATGACGCAAGAAGTATATTAGACGCAAGAAGTATATTTGACTCAAACTGAAGTAAATGAAAATTGAAGTCAGACTTTTTGACGTAGTTTGTATATTTGACTCAAAATCATGAAATAAATTCTGAAAACTTCGTGACGCGTCCGGACAATTTGACGCATTTGGTATATTTGACTCAAAAACGATCGATAATGCAATGCAGTATATTAATATCTAAAGATACAGTCAGACGTCCTCTCAACAATTTTATGTATCGAATAAAGCACTTATCTCAAAAGAACAAGTTAACATGGAATCAAATAGGCCTACATTACCCTGTGGGAACGCATCTTCCCAATATCAACAGATTATCTGGCGAGGTAGCGATTTTGTGGATAACTTTTTTAAAGGTTCATTTTCGTGTAAAAACTATCTCCGCATATGAAAATGGTCATAATTTATCCAAAAACATGTTTAAAATTTTAAAAACGACAGGTGGCGAAAAAGTTGCTATAATTGGTTGGTAGATATTTGGTTACTAATGCGAGCTGATTTTTCGCCAACCGGCGAAATCGTGGATATTGTAGCAACTAATTAGTGGTAAGTAGTAAAGTTCGTATATTACCTTCACATGAAAATATCTTGTATACTCAGTCTGATCTGATAAAAAGGGATCTTTTTTTAATTCACAAAGGCTTAAACTAAAAAAAGTATTTATCTTCCATAATTGTCGCAGTAAATACTATGATATTATTCAAATATTTATCATTGTTGTAAATTATTGAATGTCAAGAGATGTTATGAAAATTGATATATGAAGATTCTCTATATTCTTATCATTATCAAAGAATGATAGTCTGTATTTAATTCTTAGATAGATTAGCCATATGTGGGGGATAGTGAGGAGGTGAAGGAGAGAATAGAGCCTCAGCTGTAGAGGCGGATTACTAAAGAACATAGAACTAAAGAAAATAGAGAGAAAGTCAAAAGTAAAAGGTAACATATAGAGCGTGAATTGTCGCCGGCGAACTTCGGCGAATACACGAAACGTCGGTCCTGTAAGTCTACATAGTTTTTATTACAATTTTATAGCCAATAAATTCTTTAAGAAGATACCTCAACGTACTTTTGGTTCATCATGAAGAATCGTCTGTTTGCGACAATCGTATTCATCAAACACAGTGTGAATTCCAAAAACTAGTAGCTATATATTAGTAGTTATATGTAGTAGTTTATTACATTAGTTCTATATTAGTATTACATTATTATAGAACAATGATAATAGTATTATTAGTTCTCCAACGTTATCAAAATGTTTCCATTAGTTCAGGCATCCCCGGCCAAAGTACAAATTTTTCTAGGCTTTTAGGATTTCAAAAATCTCTCGAAATTTGCACGAACGAGATCAAACAAAAATGGGAGTCATTAATATTGGATGGCACAAAATGGGAAGCATCATAAGCAAAGCTATAGCGAAGGATGTAATCTTTATATAATCCATGAAGACTGGAAACAAATGGAATAAGATGAAAAGCAAGTAGGCCTACATGCAGTCTACCAACTACGTTCAAGTACCGGTAGAATACTGTAGGTACTATAGTACTGTCCCAAATTGGAATTCCCAGCTAACACACATGTAAATACAAGTCCACTTGATACACCACACTATCCCGAAGAAAGATTCTTCAGATACCCTCACCGATATGCCCTAAAGCAGTCTATTAATCAGGACTTTCGACTTTGATGCTCAGAGAAATTGATGAGCCAGTCGCTGCATTGTCGATTTTATCCTTCTAGATGAATTTTGATAACTATGAAACAGTGGGAAAAATTTTCCTAACAAATTATAAGTACTTTGGTGTAGATAACGAATCTTTTCTGAGAGATGAAAGAAGAAATAGAGACGGGCTGATGATACCTTAGTACATGAAAAAGTACATGCATAGGTATACCCTCATTCAGGCTAAAATTCAAACCGCAAGCCATATCCATTATTATAACATTGATATGAGACAAGTCATTGCTCAAAATGATGTATCTTTCAATATGGCACGAAGACCGAAAGTCTGAGTGCTTTATTGTCTTAGAGTATGATGATAAAGTACTCTATCTGATTTAAAGCATGTTTACCATTAGAAAGCAGTGCCATATTTCCTCTTAGAAAATATAACACCGGTGAGGAAAATAAAGTTCAATTATCCTAGATCCACATTTCTCCTAGGTAAATGATGTACATCTGTGATTCACGGCAACTCTAATTTCACAGTCCCAGATATAGTGAAATCCAGAAAATTTCGTGATTTTTTTGTCCCCCTGAAAAAATGTTCGATTTTTAATGAAGGTAGGCCTCAAAACATTGTAGGCCTCATCATATTTCAACATTTTCATACATGTATGTCAAACCACAATTCACTCAGAGTTGGCAAAGCTAGAAAAGAAAATTGAATATGACGCGTCGAGGAAATGACGATCTTACAATGAAGACATCCTCAATTTTCAAGTTTCAAGTGATTAGTAATGATAAAGTGCAACACTTCTATGGTTGCTGAACCTGCACTTTATGTCTTCTAGAACTGGGAAGGCTAGCGGGTCAAAAAGAGAACTCGCTTTTGACGTCGAAGAGATGACACAAAATTGTGGGGACATCGGTTTTTAGTCTCTAAAACTCCAAATAATGAATTTCAAGACAACTACGCTATCTCACAGATAACGTGGGTGAATGACATTATGTACAGCATAAAAGAACTTTGGTCAGCTGCCTGCTGAATATGTTTCGCAGGCTTCTAAAAAGTAGATAAATTTCCGGGGACATGCGAAATCGGGTGTTTTCAGAATTCAAGCGAACGAAAAATGTAATAGACTGTCAAATGCGTGTATAAAAATGATCTATGGGCCGGATAGAGCAAGCGAAACCCTACAAAATGATATTAGAGTTGACTGTTTGATCAATAACTTTGCGGAATCCAGGGAGGGACAAAAAATTGCATAAGGTTCACTTTTTTCTGGATTTCATCATATAATTCAAGCATTGCAACATCTGTTATGAATTAGATAATTTTGGTCGGAAATAAAGCAATATGTTGAAAAATGAAGTCTCATAGGCTAATGGGAATAAAGCATTCTTTGACTCATATTATTTGTAGGCCTACCGGTATATCATTTCAACTTGGAATTACGCAGTTGTGAAACATACCTTCTCTTTCCTTTTTGGCACAATGTTGATCAATTTAGAAACTTTATCTGTCTAGTTCAAAATCGGAAACCCAGGATTTTAAAGGTCCTGGGAATTGCATCACTTTGTCTTTATATACAAAAGCCTGTCATGCCTCATGCAAAATTCTCTTGTCATTTTATTATAGGTTGAAAAAATCTGATCAAAATTTAGCTAGACTTGTAAATGTGTGCTTAACGACTTAAATCGTCATTACCATTATGACAAATTATAAACCTGTCTTATTAATAAGAATTAGCTCAAACTTGGATTCCCTAGACTGTGCTTACATGAACTTTCAAAATACGTATGAACTTGTCGAATGACTAAGAGTGCAAGCAAAGGTAATTGAGTTTTACTTCATATACTACAAATAAATCACTCTTATAAGCCAAAAATCGACGATGACGCTTTAGCGAGTTGTAATGATGCATAGACTACACAGTAAGGAAAGGCGAGCGATTTTCAAACAGTTTCTGATCTAAGTCGACAATTGCACGGCTTGTGACAGAAGAAGAAAATTGACTAACAAATGATGAGCTGACTAATCGGTCGCTTATGAATCCCAAACTTAAGGTTTATCTCCAACCCGTGATCACAATTGTTACCATCCATCCACTCAGCTTAAAGAAGCGTAGAAATGCTATCTCTTATTGAATAGCTCTATCATTCTTGCTGTTGAGAATGTAAAATGTGCATGTGTTTATGACCACAAATTAGGAATTTCAAAGTCATGGAAATTTTCAGTCCCGGATCAATGCGGAATCTCAGGATTGAACGAGTCCCGGTTGGGATTGAGTATCGAGTAAGGACTGCATGCAGTCCTGGGTACTTTCCCAAATCCCGGGATAGGAATTAATATAGAGATTTTGGAAACCCAATCCTCGGATTTCGGGATCCCAAAATATTACAATCTCGGGATTGTGAAACGGGTCGATTCATAATGTCTTAGAGGATGAATGTTACTTTCTAATTGTGAATTAGCATGGGTAGGCCTAATATGAGTAGCAGCATATTTGATGTTTGCTTCTTGTTGGATATATTATGCCTACATAATAGAAGATGCTACTTAAAATTCACAATTACATGTAAGCTTTACGATACTACTATTTTTTTTACATATTTTATTGTTATCGGAGAAATATGAATTGTCATCTTCCCTGCAGCACAGACATCCACAATAAAAAACGATTATTTTGTAGAACTGCTATCAGTATTCAATAATAGGCCATTACAAGTATTTGAAACAATTTTAGTGACAGCATGTTCGCACATTATATGAGCGACATGCAGCCATATGCATATTGGGCACCCATCCCCGGGATTAAAATCCCAACTCTCAATTTGAATAAGTTTTTGCATTTGATCTTTGCTAATCTTAAGCAAGCACGTGAATTTGTGCTTTGAAATTTTAGGTTCATTCATGTAGGGACTACCATACGAAGTTTTCTACTTCACGAAGTACTACAGAACTTATACAGTATTTTAAGTCTGATGATTTATTCACTTTCACGAGCATTAGGGAGGCATGAGATGGGAGGAGATAAAGCGACAATATTATAATTATGTTCCCCGTGCGTGGTATTTAGCGTATGTGTAGACCTACCAGCACTCGTGAGCAATTGAGCAGATTTTGTCACTTTCATTGCATTAAACCGATTCAAAAATCCTAGATGAAATAGAACTCAATTGAGTACGAGATCCGTCAACCCAAGTTTTGTTGCTCAACACGTGCTTATTATCAAAATTCAAATTATTATTGTATGTAAAGACGTTCATAAATGTGGCGCATGTGAAGAAACGTATAGGCCATGAATAATGTGTAAATGTAGCCTACGTGTAAGTCACGACTTTGTAGCTTTCATCGTGTATATACATGTAATGTACCTTAAATGTCAAGACAAAAGCTATGAAGCTGCCGTAAAATGATAAGCATAAAATGTATTATTAAAAAAAATTTGATATCAAACCCAAACTCGAGCAGAAGTTGACAAATTTAAATGCACTTTAATAATAAGGTGATCAATTAACTCGTTGAAATTATGTGAAACACTAGCAAGCAAACAATTGCAAGAAATTATTTCTTGCTACATCAGCGATCTTCTCATCATTCTAAGACGAACGCCGTCGAATAAATGAAGCAGGAATGCTGAACTGTGTAATCGTTTTTTCTCATTCTTTTAATTTAGAGTAGCTGTTACTACATGTACATTCTCAGTCATTTCCGTAGGGGCCTTGTCAGTCTGATGAGTTTACTGCAGCTATGCGTTTTGTGTAACAAAATTAGGCATACGTGTCGCTACAATCAAAATTACGCAGCCTTTGTAATCAATAAATTGATCTTTATGATATCGCAATCAACGAATCGCAATAATGAGTCCCAATCAATTAATATTCACTATCATTAGTATTTCTTGTAAATCTCTGATACCTGCTGCACATCTCTATACGGGAATTTGCATAATTGTAATATTAGATAAGTTCCAAAAAGAATGAACAATCAATGGAACATTTAGACATTAAAAAATACACGTATAAATACTATGCTTATAGCCGCAGCACAACAGATACACGACATTGCACCATACCCGGTGCATGCAATAATGGGAAATAGCACGAATGTTGTAGAAAGATAATTTATGGACCTGTGTAAGATCAACCTATGTCCTTTCTATCAGACTTTTATTAGGCTTTTGATTAAAGAGAAGCCTGATTGATGACATGCCAAATCGATTTCAAAAAAGAGATGCTACTAAAATTGACATTCCGATAAAATCAATGTGTTCACTGTTCATACAATATTAACTAGGCCTACCCATGATTAAATTTTGCGATAGTCTATTCACTATTATTCTCCTGGTGTCTGCCTTTGGATTTGTAATCAAATTATTATTTGCCAGAGTTATTTACCAAATCTGTATGTCTAGTGCTTTATCATCAGTGTCTAACATATATTGGAAAAAATTAATTTCTCGATTTAATAAGATGCATTTATGCAGAACAGGCGGTCACCCTACTATAGTCATGGAATTCGGCACCTTGAAATTTCCCCACTTCAATTAGATAATGTTAACCTATTTATTGACTATCTTGAATAATAAATTCTAAGGGGACCTCGTCTACCAGTCCATCTGATTCTAACAGGCAATACTTGCATGCAAGCCTAGGCTATATGAAGAGGTAGAGACATTTTGTAACTTACTCTGTGATGGTTGATCGTGATTATGAATGCATGTATGATTCTCCCCTCCAACTTATTATGAAATCGTGAGTCAAATATTCAATATGCGTCAACACGTCTGACTTGAGTCAAATAGTCCAACCCGTCAGAATACCGTCGTGAGTCAAAAAGTATGACTTGCGTCAGTAAGAATGAAAATCTGGAGTCTCCGAAACCGAAACCGGCGGAAAGTATTGAAAGCATGTATTGAATACATCTTAGCAAAACTCACCTGTACACCAAATTTGGTGAGATGCGAGCGTGCGGAACAAAGTCCATTTGCGTCAAAAAGTCTGACTGCGTCAAAATGTCCAACTTGGCGTCATTTTGTCTGACTTGCGTCATCTCCTGACTCTAAGGGGATGAGGAAGCACATGAAAGTCTGAGTCCTCAATTGCAGTTGTAGTGGTCGCTGCAGTATGGATGGGCGCGTTGTCGTGTAGTAGATGAAGATTCTGGTTGCGGGATTTTCGAACACTTTGACGAGCTTTACGAAGTTGCTCACAGTAGTACTCGGCATTCAGTCGCTGATGTCGGTCGACGAAATCCATATGAACAATGCCGCAGCTGTTCCAGAAGATTGTCAGCATCAACTGACCTTTGAACACAACTCACACTCGGTACTGCTCGTGATTGTTATAACAATCAAAACAACTGAATACATTGATGAATACAACTCAGACCCTATTGAAGTTTATGCAAGTCATGTTCGAAGTAAATGTATCCGTCAAAATACTTTCAAGAAAGGAAATGTATGGCAAAAATCAACTAAAATGCTGAAAAATACTAAATATTTAAAATCGATAAAAATACTAAAGAAAAAATATCAATGAAAGTTATCAATACGATATTTGTTGCCTATATACTCATTAGTCATCCAGTGTGAAATATCTAAGTCGTAGCATTATTCCTTCTGGTCGAGTCTAAATCATTTTTGATCTCACCACGTAAGCTCTGGCTATTGCGTTGTCCCTTGAGGAGATGACGTCATCGTTACGGTGGATTTCATCAAACCTTCCTCATACCGAGTCATTCACACGCGCACCGCGGAAAGCGCACGGTATGAATAAGGCACACCGTCTTCTCTGTGCGTAGAAGTTTATTGTCAACAGCGTGCTAACTTTCTCGATGCAAACACCGTCGAAAATTTCCTTAACAGTCGATACTACGGGATCCAATTGCGCACAAATTAACTTAACGTCATCGGCATTTCATTGGCCACTTAAATAACCACCAATTAAATTATTTTTCATTTATAGGCGTCATTTCCGACCGATTAGATGATTAGGTAGGTACCTAGTGTTGGATTTGAGCATGATAGCAGTAGGTTTTTGGGTCAACGCTGCAACCAAAGCCGGAAAAAGGGTGATCAAAAGAAAGAGGATATTGATTCATATAGCACCACTATCATCCTCGCACTAAGAACGCCCGCGAATTATTTTGAAAACAGTTGAACCATAAATGGAAAAAGTAGGAGATAGGCCCATTTGATCCTTGAAAGGGACTCTCCAATGCATGCATTTGGTGCCACCCGCATTTGGTTAAATAATGCTTCAAATAAGGTGCGTGGATACCCTTGTGCATCAGAAATTCATAGTAGGTCTCGCATGTGAAGATCCACACAAACATTCCGCAGATGATCATTCTGTAATTTATTGTAATTAGACCTATAATGAATTCACAAAATACGGGCTTCTGTCAATATTCACAGAGTGAAAGTTAAACAATGTTCCCAAACTTGATTTTATTGATTGTGAAGAGTTCTATTACATTAATATGAATAAAATACTGTGTGTGTTGTCATCAAGACCCTGAAAGAATCAAGATAGCATTCTGGATTCCACTCTTTTGTGATGGTTTCGCTACCTTCTAATTATTTCATTTAGCACTTTCTGCTTCTCGAATTTATTTGTTATCTTTATGAACAAAGAAGGTCAATTTTTGATGATAAGACAATTAAGCTTATGAAGAATCGTGAGGAAACTAGGCCTGCGCCTGTCAATGTTGCTCATATTCACTAAAATAATGAACTGATGCTCAATCAATCTGGTTGAGGCAATGTAAAGCCTATCTACTGGAAATATTCTTCCCCCTCAGGGAAGGAAGGTGCATCTCCAGTGCCGGGGATGAGATGAGGCAGTGCAGGGGAACTTCCCCACTTTCCCTCCCCTCAAATCCAACACTGCAGGTACCTCTTCTGTAGGATATAAACATGAAACATGTTGGAATGTGTGTGAGTATGTGTGTGTGCAATAATCAGGCAAATTTTGGCTCTAAGTTGTAAATCAGGTAAAATTTAGCAAACACCCCCCCCCAATGATGTTTCCTTAGCGACGCCTCTGCTCCGAATGTTCGAGTCGCAAATGGCAGAAGATGCGTTTGCAGCAGTTCAGCATAACGCTCACCAGTCACGTTCGTGTTGAGCACCACCAGCTCGGTCTTGCCCGTCAGGGTGATGCCTGCCCACACGTGAACGGATGGCCCCTGTTGCTGATGAGTAGGCTGGACGTGTTGCTGCAGCATCTCTTGGCGTGGCACACGCCAAACACGAATGCGGCCATCATTGCGGAACAGACGAAACCGACTTTCGTCAGTGAAGATGATACGTCTCCATTGTGGTAGTCTCCACTGAACTCGTTGCATCGCCCACCGCTCTCTTCGTGCCACATGCGCAGGTGTTAATATGGGGCATTTGCGCATCTTCCTTGAGCGAAGTCCTTGCTCTCGAAGCCGATTTCTTATGGTGCTCGAGCTCAGGATGTTGCCTCTGCGACGTCTTTCGCCCCACATCAGTCGTAGCAGAGTTACGGCGAGTGTGGGATTGCCTCGCACCATTCTGAGCAATCACCGGTCAGCTCTGGCAGTTGTGTGACGAACTGCACCAACGCCAGCATGTGCCACGGTACCATTTGCTCTCGCTTTCTTGAGAAGTCGGGCAATCGTCGTATGCGAACGACCGAAATGTCGTCTGACTGCCCGAAGGGACATTCCAGCGTCAAGCATGCCAATAGCACGCCATCTTTCGGCATCAGACATTTGACGCACCATCTTAAGATTTTTCACAAAACCGTCATTTCCCATAATAAGTCGTTAATTTTATACTTCATGATCGAAGTTCAATTTGAACACATGCTTGCTAAGTAATTCGGTAATAATAATGCTTGCTTCAGTAATTCAGTCTGAACAATTACGCAATCCCACCACTAGACCGCCGTCGTGCAGATATCTATGTCAATTAGCGTGCATCCTTCATTCCATATTCAATCGAAGCGATTTACTTCGAATTAGCTGGATTTGACAGGTGGTGTGTTTTCAATTGTGCTAAGTGTATTGGCAGAACGGAAAGACATCTTCAGACCAGAGTGGCAGAGCATATTCCAAAATGCATTTAGAAAGGTGAGAGACAAAATCACAGAAGCCTCCTAATTCTTCTGTGGCCAGACAATTACTTTCATGTTCTTCTAAATATCAAGTCATTAATCAATCTACACTGTAAATTGTAGGGCACTAACATAGGCACGAAGCCGAAATTTCGTGCCAGTTAGCGCCTAGCTAGTGCCATTCTAGTGCCTCGAGGCACCAGTAGGCGCCACTAGGCACTAACAGGCACCAAACCAAATATTTGTTCATCTGGTAAAAACCACATAAAGAAAAATTTCTTCATTTACGATTGCTAATTAGGAGGTTAATTTATTCGAAATTAAGCCATCTAAGCTTCAAATTGCTCAACTCGTCAAATTTAAATCTCCTTTGTTTGAGTCTCTAGCATTTTAAAGACATTCTTTCATTCTTCCATCCGTGAAGTGTTGTTGAATAACGCTTGCGACAACAGCTGTACAGGATAGCATGTGGGTTTGAATCAAGCAAAATTATATTTGAAGAACAGAGAAAGGTGCTGCATGGAAAAAGGTAAGTACGACATGAGTTTGTTTGAAAATATTCATGCATACTTGGAAATATAATGTACTAAGCCAAATATCAAATGATTTGTGTAGTTTAGCTTTCCGACAAGGCCAACATCCAGTCGAATCTCAGTATGATGCATTTTGATGCTTTGCTGCATACTGCAAGCGCAGATAGAGCAAATATTTCTTGGAAAGAAATGCTTTCTTAACTTAAGTCATGTTTACGCTCTGTTTTACTACCGGAGCGGGCGACACACTTAAATAGTTGGCTACCTAATAATAGAAGCATGTGTATTGTGAGGTTTCAACGAAATCACTGGATCCAATTAAAAAGTCACAGCTCCTATTGTGAAGAGATGGCCATAGATAGTGACGCTACTCTTTTGGAATTTCCTCACTCGACTGATTGTGAATCATCAATGTTGTACTCCAGCATTGATACCGCCCTTCGAAGTCGTTATTGTTCGACCTTCCTCACAACGCGTTACTATAGACACGTCAACGACTGAGTGCCGAGAGCCCGTGTTTACTTGCTTTCCGAATGTTCAGAGCGGCAGTGACATCGTGATTATGCATCATTCTGTCGACTGACAGCTGTCTTGGAATAAGGTGAAAGTGTTAACTGGACGACTTTCATATTCGTGTAACTTTTTCTTTGTGTATTGCACTGTTCATGCAACATCCATTTGGAAACTGCAAATCAAATTAAGATCAGTGTCCCATTTTCGAGGTGAGAACCATTCCATTCATATTTGCTTCAAGACGATATTCAGAGTACGGTTCTTTAGGTATTATAAAACATACGAGCGCTCGTTGACTAGGTTCCACCGGAAACGTAATGTGCGAGTTTTTATTGCAACTCGTCGCAATGATTCACCTTAAAAATCAGGGTTTCGACAGGCCATTTGATGCTCGATGCCCGCAGAATAAGTGAATTAAGAAAGACTTTCAAATCAGAATTGTAGAGGTGGGCACAGGGGCGCGGGAACCATGGGGGCAGTGGGGGCAGCTTCCCCCACAATAAAACCTTTCTTGGGGCAAGCCATACATCCTGCTCCCACAATAAATAATTGAAGTAATAAAATCTACAATAAACGCTAGACGATCGTAGATTAAAAAGAAGAACTTATTTCCCTTAAAAATCGGTTCATGGATTTAAATATCGTATTGTTTATCGCAGTGCAATGGTATAGTGTTCATGTTGTTAATCCTCGTCATTTATTGACCTGACAAGTGACTACCTTTCTGAATTAAGATAATGATTTTAACACTCGAAACAACCGACACTTTATACATCGAAAAATATCATGCAACATCGAAGCGATTCTCGAAGCTGCTCGGTAGCGCCAAACAATACCGAACATACATGTAGACCAACTTCAACTGCCACCTGTTTTCGACAAAACAAGACTGGAATTTCAGCTTCAACAGTTGAATGATTTGGTGCTAAATGAAAAAATGGCTGAACCGACCATACGTGAAATTGCTAAGGTCATCGGTCAGAAAGACATTCTCGTTCAGACTCTATTTTCAGAGGTTATTCGACTCTTATCTCTGTGTATTTTTCAGCCATCTTCAAACGCATCTTCGGAGAGAGCCTTCTCTGCACTCGGGCGACTAAAAACTTGGCAGCGATCAACTATCGGGTAAATGCGTCTAACTCATCTTGCCATCATGTCAACAAACCGAGACGTCTTGCGGTCTTTAGATCGTAATAAGCTCATGCGCGATTTTATCAGTCGTACTGCGGAGAGACTTGCTGTCTTTGGTCAACTTGATTAGACTATTTTACCATATTTTGTTAAATTCGTCTGTGTATATAGGTGTATCGCAATTTTATATTCTATGTTTTTGCAACTTTTCATCAATAAAATTCATGACATTATTATGTACTTCTTACTTTACCCAAAGTATCTAGCGTTCATAATTTAAACTTACAGAAACCGATGTAGACTGCACTACGACTCTAAAGTAATGTCATAAACAGAGCAACTGTATATTGCTTACATATATCATAGCAGAAACAATATTTTTTGCCCCCACAATCAAAAAATCGTTCCCGCGCCCCTGGGTGGGCATCTGATGATCCTGAAACTCCCGCAAAGAGAGAACTGCCAATTAGCTACTGGCAAGGGGAGACTAGAAAAGAGCTAATTATTGTTACATTGAGTTGCTTGCTGGGACATTAGGTCAAATGCTGATGCCAAATGCACTAGCATTCGCATGCCCACATAGCATATTTTTCTATTTGTGTTAGAAAATAGTATATTGATGCAACAACATCTATTCCAACTCCTGAAATATGTGCCCAGGTTAATAGGGTAATTTTTACTTATTGCGCTCATTCAAAAATTACGAAATCTAAGGCTATTACTTCAACAATACAGTCAAAATGTCAATACTTCGTTGGCCCTCCCATAGCCTTTAGGACAGCTTATGCGTTTCGGCACTGGATTCAATCAGCCTCTTGCAATACTCATCGTTAATTTCGGTGGTCCACGCTACAATTACCGTCTTCTTGAGATCATTGAGAGAAGTGGGTTCCGTTGAGCAACTCGCTTCTCCACCACAGCCCAACAGTTCTCGATGGTTTTCAAGTCAGGAGAACTGCCGCGCCATGGTTCCAAAACTTCGATACCAGAATTTGATACTATTTTCTAGCTCAAATTGGAAATTATGCTAATCAAATGGCCAATATGGCATGTAAAATGCCATCTGAAAGGTAGGCCTAGTGAATGATCTGGTCTTAGGGATGCGCAATATTTAATGACTGAACCTTTGAACTGACTTTTACATGATGACAACTATGGCTATCAGTCATCCGTGCATGTTAGGGTGTGCTGAACATGGATGTTTCAAACAATTCCTCCCAAGTCAATAAATATGTTAACTCAACGCTGTATTTAGATAATTATTTTTTCATTGGGAAGGCTTATTCATTACTCTTACATATTATTTAACAACCGTAGATCATCATTTTCAGATAATAATTCATTTTACTAAATGTTTCTTTTGCTGATTTCAAGTCCGCTATTCAAGAGAGCTTGTACCATATTGATTAATAAAAAACATTCGTATGTAATCAATTGGGTATTTATGGGTCATCTCCCCACCTTTTCAAATTTGTCTAAAATCATCAGTTTAAATGAATAAATCACAAAACTTCAGATACAAGTATTTGAGTATATTTTCTAACCACATGTAAATGTTTATGCAAATCGGACAAGTGCTTTTTGAATTAGAGACGATAACGTGAAGTGTAGCGATGTCAGCGGCTTGATCAGTGCCTGACATCGTCTCAGCACTGAGCAGATAGCACTACATGTAGGTCAAAAAAGTTATGTCGCGACAACTCATGAAGTACAATAACCCATACCACATCCTTTCCATTTGCCATATTTAACTTCAGAAATGTGTGGTAGGGTAGTGGTCATGGGAAGATTTTAGACAGCAATGATGAGACGGAGAGGGAGAGAGAACAACACAACAATAATGCGACGAACAGACGAAGTCAGATCAAGTTGCTGACATCGTTACACTTCAATTTGTAATCTAAAATTCAAAATCACCTGTCCGATTTGATAAAATTTTGCATAGAAGATAATCTCAAAAATTTGGAGCTGAAGTTGTGTGACGACTGATTCAATTCTAAGCATTTTAGACAAATTTGAAAACGTGGGGGAGATTACCCACAAATACCGGCAACAGTGTACTAAAATGCGAATAACCAGACAAATATTTCGGCATTGACTGAGAGAATTTGATTTATAAAAAGAGCAGATGGCGCGCTTTGTGAAAGATTGGGAATCATGGTCCCAAGAGTACGGACTACTCGTCATATTTTACGGTAATTAATAGGTAGTCAGTGGGGTTACAGAATAGCCTATTAGCGTGGACGGTGAACAAAATACTGCGCTTCCTTGTGAACTGGGGAATGCCGACTTCTTCCAACCCATTTTTATACTGAACGCAAAAGTTGTAAATTTGAAATTATTATTATGCACCATATTTTGTGCGGCTATATACACGTATGTCAAAAAAAGCATTTTTTCGGACCATTTAGTCGCTCCTGTGAAATCGCGAATAGTGTTAGGATTAGAGTGTTGAGAAATGTCGACAAAAGAAAGTATTGTGTTTTGTACAAACGTGTACGATAATAACTCTCATGCCCATAATTATTCAATGAAAAATATTATCTGGTGAGAGCCTCCTTAGGGAACTGACCGCAGTTTCGGTTAATTATACAGGCCTATCTTTTCATTTCACCGTTCCAAAGTTTCAATTAAACAACGAAGGAAAAGCAATTCTAGTATCAGTAAACTCCATATGCAACATTAATTTTTCTAAATGGTATGATATATGTATAACATGCACATTATGCATTATAAAGTTCGTTTTCATGAATTTCATTAATTGACCTGGTGAATTAGTTTTCCAGTTTTTCTTTTACATTTTCCCAATCAAACTTCGATTTCTTAAGATTTTTTCAAGCTTAGTGAAGACAATGGTTCACATCTATCATTTGAGCTTATGTTTGTACTCGATTAGGCACTAGACTTATCCGATAACGGCATTATCTTCTCAAGTTATCCATGTAAACGAGGATAAAGTATTTCAATAGTAGGCTAGCTTGATTTCTTCGATAATTCAATTATCGAATTTCAGGCTGTTTCGACATCAGTGGTAGAGTGGTGGATTCACAGTTTCTATCTGCTATTCCAACTAGTCCTTGTCAAGAATCCAGCAATTTAATTCATCTCATAGGCCTGTAGGCCTACTTGAGAATAGCGTGCTTGTACTAGGTTAACTTCTAGACAATTGATGAATTCTACATACTGATTAAGATCAAAATGCCTGTCAACATATCTACGGATTGGATCACATTGATCTTGCTCAGTTGTTTTAACTGAAAATTTAGTGCTATACCCTGTTGGATGGATTCATTAGAGGTTTCTCAATTTAAAGTTGTTGAGTAAACTTCTCCAGTCTGTTAATGTCAAATAACATTTAGCTATCCGCTCACTCATGTTAATAACAGCATCAAATTTAGTAGACTATATTCAGACCAATACCAACACATCGAAGTCTCGGCTAAGAAACGATCGCGCCGTTTATTTCATGTATAGCCTAGGCCTATCTGAATAAAGATGACAAAGATGGGTTGCTTACATGTATTATTAGAATGCTTGGTTTTCAATTCGGTGTAGGCCCTTTTAGAAAGTTGGTACTAGCTTTGGTTGCATTGGTACTACAGCGTCAAATTATTATGGATGAATAAACACAAAATACATTTCCGTTAACAAATATTACAGATACTGTAGACAGACAAGGTTGAAACAAGGTGATTTAAGTCAAATAAATTTTGATAAGTTAGCTATGCACTAGTAAAACGATTGAAGTAAGATTAATGCAAAGATTCAAGCAAAAGTTCAGTGATACAATTCATGCACTGAACTTCTTTTAATCAGCATTTATTGCTATTATAGATGATCAAATCTATATTTTTCATTTCTAATTGACTGACAGCTCCTATCCTATATCCATTTGCGTGCCGCTTTGGAATCAATTCCATGTAGGCCTATTTTTAAATTTCAAAGAATAAATGACTGAAAAATATCGCTCCTTTGGTTACGACTAGTAATTCAAATTGTTGTGCTTAAGATAAAATCTCAACATGCTTCATCCTGTGTAGTGTCAATGGTGCTGGTGCAGGGATCGCAATTTTACGGCTTTTCCGTTTTTCACGAAATTTGTCTGATGTAAATATTTCAAATTTATGCATTCAAGCCAGGGCTGTGGAGCCGATGCGTTATCTCATCGGCTCCGGCTCCGGCTCCACGACACTGATATGAAAGGCTCCGGCTCGGCTCCGGCTCCGGCTCCGACTTCAAATTCAGGTTCTATCTATGCTGGTTATCCTGGATCCGTTGAACGGGTTTTTTGGATAACGGTGTGGCCTTTAGAGGCTTGCTACAATCATCAAATTAGTTTTCATTAACAAGCAACGACTTAAGTTAATAATAAAAATGATAATAGCCTAATATAATGACAAATAACATACTTGTCATATATTTTTGCATGAATTGACTATCTCTGAAAGATAAAATAAAGTTATAGCCAGGATTGGTTAAATTAGATAAAGATCTCCCGCACTGGCTAAATATAAATTGGCCTAGCCTGCAACCAGTCTACTACGAGGCTACATTAAATAAGACCACATGAGTGATGATGATATACCTAATTAGCCGTCACAGGGGCCGAATAGTAGTATAAGCTTTTTAACAAAGCTTGAATATGAAACTGGATAGCGTATGCCTCTAAATAGCTTATAGGGCCTGTATCTACTCGAACATGGAAAGGGTATCGGCTATATAGCCAAATATACCGTATCAATAAAGATATCAATTGCTTTATTGAATACTAAAGTGTATATAGGCTAGCTTAGGTTGTTATTGTTATTTGTTATTGCCTTTATTCAATAGTCTGTTGGTCCATGAATAATATGATCGGTGGGTAGCCCACGGCTCATCATCTGTAGAAATTGTAATTTAGATAGCCTCATTGCAGTGTAGGCTAGAAATGTACAATTGAAAATTATACTTAAAAAATTAAAAATATCTAATTTAGGACAAGTTTTGTAATTCTATGCAGCATACTTAATAAGTTAAGGCCTAACTTACATTATATTAATTTCGTATTTTTCATTATGGCGTAAAGTTGCACTAAATAATTCATCAATGATTCATGTATATTATTGTATTCAATTTATGTATAACACATTACCACTATTCCTCTGATGATGGTTAGGCTGATGAAACTGAACTCGGAGTATCACACAGTATGTTGCAGGGTGCTATGCATAATAAAAATTTGACTGCGAGCACCGAGCAGAAATCCCATCTACTTTGCTAGCTTTCGAATGCGCGTGCGGTTTAATGTCACAGACAATAGAAAAGGGAGGTCAAAAGGCGCCTTTATTGAGAGCGTCTCAGTCTTTTTTTATTGTTTACATATAAGTCAGCATGATATCAGCATAAAGTGTTGACAGACGGAAAAAATAATAATGAAAATTCTTGAAATCCACAGGTCTATGACATTTGGGGAAATATTATTACACGATACGGCTCTTGTGCAGTCCTCCCCCGCCATTTTTTCTCTGGTCAAAAGATGCAACACCATTGGATGTCCGTTTCAGCATCACCGGTTTGAGTGAAGCATTCCGTGCTGTTGTAAAAATCTACGTGGGTAATTGCGATGTCATGGTCGCAAACTTCGTCAGCAAGTCAACATTGTATTTTGCCTTCAGGTTTTTCGCATTGAAATATACCCTTTGAATTTTGAAGTCAAAGGAAATTCATTGTGAATGAGATACCTTTAAAATAATAGGGCGCTACTAGAAGTGGCTGGGTCGCTTATTGCTATAGCCATGTGAGGACTTGTAGTCACGTCATTTGTGTGAGTGTGAAGAGTTATCCCTCCAATCAAAATTGATCAAATTGAATAATCGATTGTTTTGAAAAATGTAGGTGGGGGGACTGCACAAGAGCCTACAATACAATCTAAGGAAATTGGCATTGTCACAGATGCCAGTAGCCATACCGATAGATGATAGCCTACATAGTAACCGTATTAGATTTAAGACATTGCGCAAGAAATGTAGCTATATTATCTTTGCTGACTGAACTGGAAATGTGTACATAAATGACTGGCGACTTGTCTCTAGGAATCTACAATCATCTAGTTAGCATGCATATAACAAGTCTTCAAATTAATGGATTTTGGAGAATACGTTGTCAATATGGAAATTAGTCTTACGAAACATATGCAATAAAAAAATATTACACATGTGTGTAAATATATAATAAATATAATACAAAAGAAGGCGGCAACTGCAAAGAAAGATATCGTGGAGGACAGATCATTGGTATACTTAAAAGACATATCTTTAGATTTCAAATGATTTAATTTTTTTATGATGCCAATTAATAACTTTCAAAATTCTAGATTTATATCAAAGCTCAAACTATCGGAGCCGGAGCCGGAGCCTTTGTGATAAATCGGCTCCGGCTCCGGCTCCGACCAAAACCATCGGCTCCGTAAGGCTCCGGCTCCGGCTCGGCTCCGGCTCCACAGCCCTGATTCAAGCCCCGGTTTTTCCCGATTCTGCGTTTTTTCCTCAGGTGAATTGCGATCTCTGTGCTGGCAGTTGTTAGAGAATTATACAAATTTACCATATATTGCTGTGTAGTGGCAACTCATCAGATCTGTTCATGACGGCGGTTTAGTTATAGCTTGATTATACCCAAAACAACATAGCGTCGTCATTTACTGATACTGACAATGATAAATTTGAATTCTCTATCAACCGCTAGCACCATTGACACTGTACACAGGACGAAACATTTCGGGATTTTATCTCAAGTGTATCCATTTAAATTATTTGTCGTAATCAAGGAAGCGTCATTTTTCAGTCATCTATTTTTTGAAATTCCAAATGAATGAAGAATCTCCCTCACTGACAGTCGTTGACGTTCCATGTCTGAACGAGCGACGGCTTTTGTCCAAATTTTCGAAATAGGATATCGTCATTAAATAAATGAACCGTATTTATACTCGGAGGCACATTAGGCACGAAGCCTTTCATCAATGTTGCCAAGTTGTCATTTATCCCACTCTGATTCTCTGAGAGCTGAGTATTTAGCAAGAATGTTTTAAAAGTCTTAGGTTTGATCCGACCAAAGTTTGAACCAAGTTCACCCGGACACAGAGCAAACACTGCACCGCAAGGCCAAAGCGCCGGTGTCATGTCAGAATGAACATTTAAAGAGTATTATGTAATATTTTGGTAAATTTTTGAGTAGAATTATTTAAAGCAGCTGGCATTTGGAAGAATGCTGTAGGCCTTCATGTATACTATGAAGCACAAGATATATGTTAAAGGCAAGTATATGCAGTCTAAGAGTGAAGTCCATATATCGAAGGCTATATAGGCCTCATCATGGTTCAACTGTCTTTTCAGATCAGGGTTAGACTTTTTTATGTACAAAGCCTCCATCATATTTAAATCGAAGCTATTAAAGGCTTTGGTTAGGATACTGAACACTTCAGAATTCCAGCTACACTGGCAGTTTAATCAATGGTAGAGATAGCTGAAATTATCTGCAGACAGTTTAATCTGACCATAAATTGAGTTGTATTCCTGAAAATAAGAAAATCCTAGCTCAAGTCTCTAACAAACAGCTTTGTTTCAAATATTATTGAGGCAGTGTTCATAAAAACACAATCTGAACAGACAGCTGAACCATGATGGTGCATTCTTTAGCTGTAGATGTATTCAACTGTTGTAAATGTCTCACTGTGTCACATGATTCTAACTGCATCTTGTAGTTTCCTATTTTCATTTATTCACCTTGCATGATGAAGAAATGTTTGAATTGAATAGTAGATGATAGCTAAGCTGATAGAAAGCCCTCATTCCGATGCTTCCTAGTCTATAGTAAAGGACTTTCAATAATATCATAGTCATTCATCAATACTTATCAGAGATTTCAATAATTGATTGCAATTTAATTGGACAAGGAAATCAATTGATTGAAATTGAAAAATATATCAATCAATTAATTGGAATGGAAATTGTGAACCAATTAACCAATTGAAGTTGGAAAATGTATCAATCAAATGATTGTAGTTTGAATTGTGAGCGAATCAATATTGAAAATGGAATCCAAAATTCGAGCAGTTTCTGCAACTTGAAAGCATTAATTTTTTATTTACTTGATCCAAGATTTGTTTAACTATATACACGTTACACAGCAATAAACAATCTCATATTTTTTAATACTGCTTAGTCAGACCAATCAGACAAGCGATAATTTCTTTACATTTGCTCTCATGCCTTTGGCATATAGTTTATACAAGCGTTCGTGATTCTCTCCATTGTTTTTATCAGTGACGATTGAGTAGAGAAATTTCGCCTGCATTTTAGAGCTGCTTGGTATACTCTGGTTGAAACAAACATGAATTTAATTGTGGCGACTAATGAATCTTAACGTTGTTACTGCTTGCCAACCTGAAATGCTTACTATAATTGTAAATTGTGAAAAGTAAAATACTGCAGAGGCGAAATTAGATATTTAATCTCGGCTACTAACAGATAACAATTGGCTGCAATTGGAAAATGCAGCAATCAATACGAATTGGAAAAATATCAATCAATTAATTGAAATTCTTTATTCTAGCCAATTAATTAATTGAAATTGGTGTATCAACCAATCAATCAATAGGCTCCAATTAATTAAAAAGTAATTAGGGTCAATTAATTTTGACAATCCTTGATGCTTATGTGTGTACATGACTTACATTCAATTGTGTGGGATTTTGCCATCTTCATTTATGAACAACAATTGCGAATAAAAGATAATCATAGTCTATTTTTACATGCTCTTCTCTATTTTCAGGAATTAATACATATTGGTGGAATATCTTCAGCCCCTCCGGAACTTCGTTAAATAGGGTCATTCTTGATACTGATGGCGCCATTATACGGGCATTCCTACGAAGACCGTCTACGAATCCTTAGAATTCCAACCCCTCAACGTCTTCGACTTGATATCTTCGACTGACTCTCTGTGATGCTTTCTTCAACTTGCGGACTTGCGGTTGTGACTTGAAGCGCTTTCTAAATTTTCAAGAGTTCAGTCTCGTGAACATTTTTTCTCCCAGAGAGTCATTGTCGATTGGAATTTACTACCCCATTATGATGTTTGATCGTCATCCCTAATGGACTTCAAGACAAACATGTTCAATGTTTTCATGCTGCGAAACTAACTTTGTGACATTTCTATTATCTGCATGAGTATCAGATACACGTTACAGTTAGTTTGTTCATCCATTCGCTGTCAATCGCCTAAGCTTTGTTTTTTATACACCTATGGTAGCAATATAAATACTCAATCATTATGACGGACTCCGCAGACAATTAACGGCCTTGTTGTGCTCCAAGCATTCCCTCGAATTTTGTCCAAACTCGTTTTTGTGTTGATTTGAAATGCAACTAAAAACTGTGAGCTTCAAAGCTTTATTGTACATTTCTATGAAAAATATTTTGACAATTGTCACTTTGAAACTTCGTTGGAATAAGACAGTTTTCAAGAATTTCCGTAACTAAGTTTTCCATGACAATATAATTTATTAAGAATTTTTCTGCAAAAAAACTTTTTAACTTACTGAATGCCTTTCACTGTATGCTTTTTGACTCGCTCTGTTTCAGACGGCACGCTTTGTAAATGTAGAACAAAATCTCTGAACGTTTTGATTTTTATATAGCCGGCATATGTCCTGGAATTTTGCCAAGTATACTCGAATCGTGTTATATGAATTATTCAGACTTTTCGGGAAGCATGTTTTATAGTTTTAAATGCTCATGAAATCTGATGGTACTTTATATATGCATCGATGTTGAATTGCTCAGATTCTCAAAAAGTAATTCCCTTTGTGCATACTAGAAATCCAATATTTTGCTTCTTATTCATTTGAAATTTAATATATGCATGATCGAATTATAGAAACTTTTTCTTTCTTTTAATTCAGAATAATTAACGGAAGAGAATTTTACGATATAGTAATAAATAAGGGTAGGGATTTTAACCTACTACTGATACCAGTAGCATGTAGAAGCTGTATTTCGCGAAGAGAAAAATTAGGCACCAATGGGCACGAACTTAGGCGCCAAGGCTTCGTGCCCACTCGTGCCTTGTGTTGGTTAGAATTGATGCCTAAGTTTCGTGCCTAATTCAAGGGAAATTTCGTGCCTTACAGTTTACAGTGTATCCAGTCTCGGTATACTTTATTTAACTTTTGTATTTTGAGAAAGTCCATGTACAATTATGATCTACCTATTTCAGAAAGTGCATGCATTAAATGTCTGAATACCTCACTATGTTTACAAAAAGAAGATATATTCAATTTACCGTCTCTTATGACTTCCATCTACCTAATATCTATGATGCCAAAGGTCAGCGAATGCACAGTGAGCATTAGCTCTTTTGATCGAATGTTAACTTGATTTGCTACGTATTTCTTGAAACAATAATCACATCAACGATGTATTGATTTTTATTCACGTTGGTATGTTTGAAACCAATTTTATTGTCATAATTACTTCGCATGTTAACTACGATAGAGATGCGACGTGGCCATAGTCATGGAACATATCGTGAAGAAATGATGATTTTATCTATTTATTGTATTGATTTCGTATATGAATGTGTGAAGCCTTTTGTTATTGTCCATTCATAAGACAACCATTGTTCGGCAATGCAATGGAATCGCACACTGTCCAGTGTTTATTATAGACATTCGTGTACAAATTTTGTTCATGTTACTATAACCATGAGTGCTTTCCGTAGCCAGGATATACTTTCAATCTGTATTTGTCGATTTCATTTCTAATGCCATCGTCAAATTCCTTGCATGACGAAACATTTGGCTGATTTCTACCATTGTCTATTTTCTATTTCCGATAGTGAAAGGGACAGAGATGAGAGGAGCATACGTTACATATACTACTACTGCTAATTACTGCTACTTCTTATTTCAAAGAAATGGGAACACAAAGCTTTTCAAATAGCAAACAGAACTTGAAAGCTTAAAACTTTTCCAGAACAAAAGGTGCAAGCAGTTTAGTGTACTTACATTCATGACCTGAAATGAAAAAAATCAGTTATCATTTTTGCTTATACACAAATTGGTCTACAAAGTTGTCAAGCACCCTAAACTTGCACAGATGACGCTATATTTTGGTCTATAATCGATCATCGTGGATTCTAAACAATCAAGAAATGTTGATATCGCGAGACACGCATTTACATGTAATGTGCAATTAAGATTCTTTGTCGCAATTCAGATTCGAAAGCCAAATGGTGTTGTTTCATAAAATTAGACATGTAATCGAATCAGCTGCCTATTTCATTAGCATGAAAAACACCCAACCGTAAGATTATTAAAAATGACGTTAGTACAATTCAAAGTTAATGTTAGGCACATTTAGATTACAATAGGCTCCTTAAGGTACCTAAATAAGGTGGTAATTCGGCATCAAGACAATGGCGAAGATAAGCGCTCCCCCATTTACCGAAAATTTTATCTATCTCTTGAATGAAAAAAGATACGAACTTCCAATTACATAAAGCTTGTTGTAACATCTTTAATATTATAAATGTTATAAATGTAATAAAGTTGTTAACATCGGCTATATACTGTTGTCACAATGAGATTTTAAAAATTTGAATCTACGACAAATTTGTCGAATTGTGCACTACTTTCGCTATGAATGTTTTCAAGAGTCCTTATTAATATTCAATCTATTCGAATTTATGAACAAAAATGCTCTCGTGTCAATTTGAACAAAAAAATGATAATTCCGCTGTAGATTCTTTTTAGACTTCGACGTTTTTAATTCAGAATTCAAAATTTGAAATTGTGAAGAAATCATCTTTTTGACTTTGCGTTTGACCTCCACAGTGACTTTGAAGATCAAAACAACGATGATATTCTGAATCGTCATCATAAGAGCTTTCATTTGGTATATTTTGTTTTGAACTTGGTCAAACGGTTTCTGAGATACGGCAAGAAAGAATAATTATAGTAAAGATCATCTTTTTGACCTTTGACTTTACATTTGACCTCCACAATGACCTGGAATATCAAAACAATGATGAAAATCTGCCTCGTCAGGATGTGACCTGATTCTGGCAGCAGCTCAAAAGCGAAGAACGTTAAATATAGAGATGCATGTGAATTTCGAAAATGTGACTTCATCAACCCACTGATATTCTCATGTGATGGAGCTTTTGGACTTCAAACAAGAGCATTCCTCAAACTGCTATCACACAACCTGGAAAGCAAGTGGGACTCCTCTTATCAAGGAATAAGATCATTCGGCCACACAAAATAGATGTTTTGTGTCAGTCATTGCATACGAGGTTCTTGCCTAAGGTGGGAAAGCGGGCTTGGACTGGAGGATGTTGTATTTGTATTGTATTTGCATAAGGCTGTGGACGGAGTCAACAAATTACATAGAATCATGAATAAAAGTAAGAAAAGAAAGTCAAAAGTCATTAAACAGAGGAAAGTATCCATCGAACTTTACGCTTGAATTCATTCACCGAAGCTGCGTTAACTGCTGAAGATGGCAGTGAGTTCCACTGCGAGATGATGCGTACTGTGAAAAAGTTGTGCCGTAGTAGGAGGCGAGCAGGTCCTTGCACCAGTTTCCGATTGTGCGAGCGAGTTCGTGTAAGTTCCGACATGGTGAAAAATAGATCAGAGTCAACATTACAATAACCACATAATAGTTTAAAAACAAATACCAAATCTGCACACAGGCTTCTTTCACAGAGTGAGGGCAATCTTAGAGAGTCTGGACGATCACGATAACATAATTCTCGAAGACCACATAACCCTTTAGTAAATCGCCTTTGAACACCTTCGAGTAAATTTATGTCTCTCCGGAAATACGGAGCCCAAATGGAACACGAATACTCCAAATGAGGTCGAACAAAAGCCTTGTACAGCAGTAACATCGTCTGATTATCCAGAGATTTAAAAGCCAATCTAAAAGTGCCTAACAATCTTCGAGCACGATTGGAAACACAGTGACATTGCTTAGTGGGACTAAGGGTATTACATATCAACACACCAAGATCTAAAACTTCAACAATCGTTTTTAGCTTTAAACCATTAACCTGATACATGTAGCTGGGATTCTGGCGACCAAAATGAATAGAACAACATTTTTAAAAATTAATCTTGATTAACCATTTGTTCGACCAGTCTTGCAAGTTGAACAAATCTTGCTGCATTTTCCTAACACAGTTTTGTAACATGTTTGTGGTATCCCTGGTTTCTTTTATCCAGAAAATTTATGATTAGGCACTTCCTCCTGATTTTGCAACAAGATTTTGTTAAGCAGATGCTATATTTTACTTAGACTTTTTGTAATCGCTTTTGTATTTTTACTTTTGAATAAATATCTATGAATCAGCGAAAAAAAGCTAGTAATGGTAGGAGAGATGCACAAAAGGTGAGGTATATAGAGCAATATCGCATACATTTGTACAAAGACATATTTTTGCAGATGTGATTGTTGTTTATCACTGCCGAATTGGTGCCTTGGTCGCCTCGGTGCCCTAGATTTCACTGTGGTACACCCGCTAAATGACCTTAAATGTTTCTGAAGCGAGTACTTCGGAGGAGTCGACATCCAAAATGACCCCAAGTGCCGAGAGTTGAGTTGGCAGTGTGTCCTGGTCGTCATGAGCACCAGTGATTTGTTGTGGTGATTTGGGAAGTGAGGCTGTTCCACAAGACTGTCTATCCAGAAAGGCATCCATTTTAAGGTTTGTTCAGACAGAGAACAGTTTCCGCTGTTTCAGAATTGCCCCCTCCAACATTGAAGAGAAACCGTAGGTCGTTCAGACAGAGCACGGTTTTAGTGACGGCAACTAATGCCGTCGTCAAATGCCCCTCGTCAACTTTAAAAGAGGTGTGTTTACTGAAGTGCGAGATTGAATATCACAGTATGTTTTCCTCAGATCTGATGAAAAGTTATCTATTCATAATGACAATGTCACGAGCATTCTGAAAACATAAAATTTATCAAAATTGCTGGATAAATGCACCATTTCAATGGACATTGACCGACTGTAGTCTTTCACTGTCTCGGTTAGATAATGAAATCATCTCAATTGTCATGCTACTTAAATCACTCTATTGATAATTGACACTCTGATGATAAAAAATTAAAATTTATGAAATTAAGAAATCCTTACGCTCATCAGATTCATTATATTACTGCGATCTATTTGCAGTGTAGATCACATGAATCGGTTGGGTAGATCGAGTACAATCATAAATAATGACTTTGGTAATAAGCGTTTGTTAACTGTTGCCACTCAACACTTCAAGCATGAGATTTGTTATCAAATGATTATCCTTCCCTCCGAAGGATAGGAAGTTCTATGTCCTTCCCAAAGTCCACAAAAGCGCTTGGCCATCACTTAAGATGCCTCCGGGAAGACTCATCGTCGCAGACGCCGATTCTGTTAGTGGAAAAATCTGAAGTTTCATCGAGCACTTCTTTTTCCCCTTCGTAAGGCGACTCCCGAGTTTGTTTAGAGACTCCCAGCACCTCATCGCCATCCTTCGTCGTGTGACATTGCATGCAGACTACCTTTTGTGCACTCCGGACGTCAAATCGCTTTACACGAATATCCCTATCAACGAGGGTATTCGTAGTGTTTCTTCTGCCGTCACTCATTTTCTTGACGATCGTAGACCTGATGACTTGGTTATCCAGGCTCAAACTTTCCCTGGAACGCAACGACTTCGTTTGTAGCGTCCCAACCAGCGTTGGATTGATTGTTTGAACCAACTAGCGTTGGATTGATTGTTTGTACCAACCAGCGTTGAATTCAGACGTCGGATGTAGCTATCGGCAAATCCTTTGGTGTCCTGTTTGCGAACATTTACATGGGAGTTTGGGAGGAGCATGCTGTCTTCCTTTCACCTATGACTACCAGATGGGTCCGTTTTCAAAACGACATCTTCAATGTCTGGCCACATGGTATTGACACTGCGAGATACTTTCACATTCATTTGAACGGCTGTGATCCCCAGATTCAGTTGGAGCTGAACTTCAGAAGTGAATCTATCCACTTCCTTGATCTCTAGATATACGGTTCGGTGAATGAGAATCGGCTATGTCATCGTATCGCTTTTAAAGACACAGCCTGCACCGCATTCTTCCACGGCACTCGCATCATCTCCCGCATGTCTTTAGAGGAGTGGTCTATCTCAGATTCTTCGCTGGGCCACGCGATCTTCAACCCAGGAGAACTTCAATGTCATCACTCAAGTTGTATTTCCTCATTGATGGGCCCAGGGTGTCACAAGGTCAACATTAAGAACCGCGAAGAGAAAAGTCCTTGCGGTTTGAGTGGCATCCGGGCTTCAGAGTTTGCGAATGCCCTCGCTGTAGTCTTTGCAGGCATGTAAAACCTCCGATTTATTTTATAGGCCGCGTAGTCGCAGAGGTTATTATTCAATCTCTCGTGCTCGACTAGTTACTGTGTTTGCGTCATAGAATGTCAGCAATGTTTTATTTGATATTTTGGACAGACGCATTGGACAGCAAGCATCTCCGGGACATTCGCGATCGCATCTCTACTTCTCCGCTTGTGCCACACTTCACTGATAATAGTGCTTCTGATTTAGCTTTTTTGCTATTGATCGATGTCCGTCTACGGGTGACAGGCTGATGAAAGAGTTCAAATGGATTGGGACTTTGAATACGGGTCAACCATTACGACAACAAGGCTACAACTCCAGCTGCCAGCACTGTCAACCTTGCTTTTGACCTCACATGGAGAGTGCACTGCGCGACTCAATTCCTTTATCCGAAGTGCATGTAGTGATTCTTCTGATGTGTCTGTTCGTTTATCTTGCAAAACTGATCGCAACCTTCTGTCGCTTTTGCGTTGATGTTTTCTGCGCTTTCCTTGTGCATGATTTTCATCTGTTTTTCATGTATTTATTGTATATATCCTGAATCATCTGCATTTATTTACTTTTCAGTATTCTATTTGTTTTTTCCACACATCTATCTTCATGTTTTTTGATGCATTTATTTTTCATTCAGTGTTATCTTTCTAACGGCCAGGTGCATTTCATCTAGATTCGAGTCTGCGTTCTTTTTGCTATATTATATAATTTTCGTTATAGTATTTATTTCTGTGCTCTTTTCTACGCTTAAGCTTTCCATTAATTATAACTTTTCGCATTTGTTCTCCCTTGACTTTTTTGCGTAGGGCCTACAAGTTATAGCTATGCTGTCCGATGAACCGCTTATTGCTCAAGCCAAATTAATGCTGACTTATTCATTCTATTTTTTCCTGTGAAATTTCTATGACGGCAGGTCCTGCATGCACAAAGCTATGACTTGTCATTTGCTCCGCTATTGTGCACTTGTTCACTGCGTAATTCTTAATTGTGCCTAATTCTTAAAATTTAGTGCTGGACTCTCTATCGTGTGACTATAGCATGTCCATGTCTAGATTATAGATTGACATTTACATTAGCTGCTTGTGAAATACAGTTCTTTGTGACATCACCACTGAAGAAGGTCGCAGGACCGCAGTATATTTGGTGCCACGAATTGCTTATTTTTGCCCAAAATGTTGACTCTCGAGAGGGTAGGAGAGCGACATGCGTCGATGTTTTGGTCGACGCTTTTTCTCAAACAAACAATATAGCAATGTTAATACGATGTCTATGCGACATTGAAAATGTAAGCGAGCAAAGCGAGTTCTACATTTTCAATGAGTATAGACGAGTATTAACATTGCTATTGTTGAATATAGACATCGCAATGAACCATATAAATTATTCAAAATAGATGAATGAACCAAGTTATAGATTTACAGAGATATGTAGCAGTATGTAGCCAAGATATCTGAAATGAATATCTTTGGCCCGGGATGTCTGTGAATCATAGAAAGACTTTCTATGTTTCATAGAAATCCCTGCTTTGGCATAGAAGTGTAACTCACCAGTGACATTTAGCCATAGAAATTAACAATACCATAGAAAGTCTACTTCTATGCATTTAGCTGAAAGTGATGTTAAAAGAGTAATGTTAAATATCTAATGTTCAATTCATTCAGTGCTAAAATCTATGTCATTGAATCAACATAGAAAATGTTAAAGTTTTAGTCACACTAACTAGATATAGACATATTCAACAATACAAAATCATTAATAGATAGATCAATAGATGTCCTATATTAATCAATTCTTGATGTCTTGGTGGACGGTCGCATGCCATGAGCTCTCGTGATGGGATATCTTTGACTTACAAAGTTGGTTTCTGTAGCATCTCTTCTTGATGGATTTCGATACTTTACTTTGATTTCTAGTTGAGTGGCCTATTTTTACTAGCTCATAATTTGTTCGCGCTCCTGTTTTGGAACCCGGCATCAAAATTGGTTCCTTTTATTGAAGTAATTGCTTTTTCATGACAGAATTCCTATTTTTGATCCAAAGATGCAATTTACTGCTGTTTTTTGACCTGAATTGTCGGATCTCTCGACTGCTTGCTTTTTTTCAAATTCTTTCGGACTCCTATGTAAATTTTCCTTTGGTATCATTCCTACATACCTACATGTTATAATCGTAATAGTATTTTCCAGTTTACTGCATAGATTGCTCTGAACCATGATATGGCTCAGGCTAGTACTTTGAATGATTTCCAATCAACTTCAGGAGCTCCTATTATAGAAATTTCAGTTGAAGATGACAATGAAAAAGTCAGTCACCGACATTGTTTTAAGTGCAGCAAGCGGATTCACCGCGGAGGCAAGCAGTGTCAGCTGTGCAGTAGGTGGACCCATCTGTCATGTTCCAAACTGTCGAAGGAGCAAGCAACGGTGCTTATCCGTTGGCAAAGTATAGATTGCATTTTGCCTCGCCAGCCTCTACCTCTTAGCAATTGCCAAACTGAAATACGACCTTCGAATCCTTTGCCAGAATGCAGTGAAGACTTTTTGCTCCAACTTTCCCTGCTGAAACGTAATACGCCAACTGTCACCCGTATACCGAAAGCTGCAAGACCTGCTGTAGCCGATGCTCTCGCAAAGACAATTAACACTGCAATTACAACCTCTTCTGACAAGCAAACGATTTCTTAGGTGGTTTCAGACCACAAGCTATTTCTTCAGAAGGAGTGGATACTCGTGCACGTAATTCGTCTTGACAATCTTCTAACACAGCCTCTGCGCAGAAACATTTTTCCAACACTGATTTGAACAATCGCCTTCAAACCAAACTTACAACCGGAGACGTTCGAGCTGCCATTAGAATTCTTGCCTCCACTGACGTGCCGGATTACAGCGATGAAACAGAGAAAAAGCTTAGGGAAAAGCACCCTTCACTGCCACATGATCGATCAAGCGAAGTGGAACCATTGCCTCCAATCAATAATTTACCAATAACTAAACATGATCTTCGTGCAGCTATCCGATCTTTTCCTAGTGGTTCAAGTGGTGGTCTGGATGGGTCTTTATCAGTTCATCTTCAAGACCTGACATCTCCTTACATAGGCGAAGCTGCAGAACGATTAGAGGATTCCCTTTGTTTTCTGTGTTCTCTGATTATTTCAGGAAATCTTTGAATGTCCGCTTGAGACATGTTGTATTCCGCTCGTCTCATTGTTTTAAAGAAGCAATGACAATGGTATAAGGCCAATAGTTGTTGGCTCAGTTTTTCGAAGATTAGCAACTAAAATTGCAACTTCTGCTACTGCAAAACGCCTCGCTCCACAACTTCAGCCAGTTCAGGGCTTGGGACTCCTCTTGGTTGTGAAGGTGCTGTTCACGCTTTCCGCACAGCATTGCACTGTAGTAGTGAGCTTCATGGTTCAATCGCAGTTCAGCTTGACGTACGAAATGCTTTCAATTCCATTAGAAGGGTAAAGATGCTTGATGCAATAAGAGAACGCGCCCCAGAGCTTGCCTCGATGGTCTATCAAGCATATTCAGCGCCCTTTTTGCTCGTTTTTGGTGACAAAATCATCAAATCAGAAATGGGTGTCCATCAAGGAGATGTAGCGGGTCCCTTGTTTTTCTCTTTGGCAAATTCTGTTGCGTGATCAGTGACCTCTCCAATGAATATTTGGTATCTTGATGACGCAACCATTACAGGACCAGTGTCTTCGGTATATCATGATGTCCAAACTGTCATTTCTGGACTAGCAGACATTGGTCTTGAATTAAATCCTTCAAAGTGTGAAATAATCAACATTGGACTCAGCAGCGAAGACTTTAAGAATGCATATGATCAGGTGTCAAGTATTCTTCTGTCACTTAGAGTGGTGCACAAGAGTGAACTTACCTTACTGGGAGCTGCAATGTCAGAGGAATGCGCTCTTGACATTATTTCTAGGAAGACAGAGCCCATTTATCAAATATGCGAACGTTTGAAATTTGGCAACAGGCATGTGGCTCTCTTTTTACTAAAAAAACTGTTTCCTGATTCCAAGACTTGTATATCTTCTACGAACATTTCCCTATTTCGAGAAGTCATCATACTTGTCGGATTTAGACTCTACAATCAAATCATGTGTAGAATCAATCTTAAATGTATTCCTAGAAGGAAACTCATGGAAACAATCAAATCTTCCAATACGATATGGTGGAGTTGGTGTACGACAAGCTTCTGATATATCCTTACCATCTTACATATCTTCAATAGCAGCATGCAGAGAACTTGTATTGAAAATCCTTAAATTCGTAAACGGATCCCTTGAAAAACACATGGTTCAGATGTTGCTGCCAAGAAATGGGTTTTGGCTTACGGTGATGCATATCCAGCAGCGAAGGAAAGTGTCCATCAAAGGGCTTTTGATGATCTCCAATGCAAACACAAATTTTCCAATCTTTTGGACAACGCTGATATTTTAACTCGAGCTCGATTGTTAGCAGGCCAGGTTCGTTATAGTGGAGCCAGGCTTCAAGCAATACCTATCGCAAGCATGGGAACTATGTTGGACAATGAGACCGCACGAATATCAGCTGCCTTGCGTGTTGGTGTTCCTGTTTGTGAGCAATTCCAATGCAGATGTGGTACTACGGTCGACAAACAGGGTCTCCACACGCTGTCGTGCAAGATGCGTGCAGGCAGAATACCTCTCCACGGTGCTCTCAACGAGACAATCCGCTTAGCATTGGTGAAATGTGGACTTGCCGCTGTTAGAGAACCTAATAGTCTTGATCGTGGTGACGGAAAGAGGCCAGACGGGATGACGATTTTCCCTTTTGCCAGCGGGAAGTGCTTAGTTTGGGACTGCACATGTACAGACACTTACTCCGAGTCATCACTACATCAGTCGTCTATCGCTCCAACATCAGCAGCCAAACATGCAGAAATGACTAAAGTGAGGAAATACGAAAATCTAACGGAGGCCTTTTTTTCAGCCTGTGGCTATTGAAACGACTGGGGAACATCTGCCTCAAATGATCCAAGAGAGGCCACTTGGCTGAGACTGAGGTTCAGCATGAATGTCCAAAGGGGAAACGCGACAGCAATCCTCGAAGCTTGACGCAGTTTTTTATGACTTTTCTTTTGTATTAAACTTTTTATGACTTTTAAATCTATCTTGTTTCGATTTTAATAAATCTTTTGTTCTACTGCCAAAAAATCATAGATGTCCCTGCAGATATCAAAAATCTGCTAATATCGTTGACCTTCCTATCGAGGTGGCATTTAGATATCCATGGATAATGATATCCAAAATCCTCGCTGATGATACTCAAAACATAGACTTCTTAATTTCTCTGAACAGATGAATTGAAATCGGCCTCCTACATCATCAGACCAGCAATCCTTAATAAGATTACCATACAGATAGAATGTCATAAAGCATTATCAAATGTTTAGAGAACGGGTCATCAGCACAGTACATGTCAAGTGTGCATATATTTATTTACATAAGTACGCATTTATCTTCTATTCTTTTTTGGGGAAAACGCCTCAAAATAGGTATAATTTTTTTTACTTGCACAACATTTCGGAAGTCTTGGTCACGTACAAATGACGTACGTGACCAAGACTTACGAAACGTTGTACAGGTAAAAATAATTATACCTACTTTGAAGCGCTTTTCGCAAAAAAAGAGTAGAAAATAGTAAAATAAAAGGTATGGCTAAGCTTCTAAAACAGAAGTACGCATGAGTTCGCCTACATGCTCATGCGCAAAACTCATGTGCTACACCTTCCGGCTCACTTATCTGTCCAGAGAAATTTCGAAGTCTATGTTCAAAATCTCCGCTGAAAAATAAATATTTGAAAATGATCAAAATCGTTCATGTCTATGTTACAATTGATGCAATTGGGAATCGTTGGATATATCAGATAACTATACCTCTAAGGCGGAGATATTCGCAAATGCGGATGTACAATTGACTCGACTCTGCTTCTATACGACTCGTCGATTATCAGCTCATACGTATCTCCTACATAGAGGTAGTTATCTTATATATTATGTCTGTATAATTGCTTAACATGTTTCTACCAACCTAACTTATATTGTCAGAGATTCCACCTGTCAGGTCGTAAAAACTATTCATTGCTAGGAAAATGTGTCGCAAAGCTTGGCATAAGTTGCTAGACCCTATGTTATTTGCAGTGTTGCTTTCTAAGTTTGCCATAATATTTCTCCTCGGGTATCATTTCCGACTGTGATTCTGCATCCATGGGGATCCAATGTGATTTTCGGTCGAGAAAACCGAGTTTGCTCCCAGGGCCCCGCCATCTCTGATAACAATGGAAAACCGTAATGACAAACCGTGCCGCAGGTCTTCATTGCTTCCATAAGATGATTTCAAAATAATTATGATATTCCATACTTACGATTATACAAGCAGTTGACGACAGCGTTATCGTTCTCCATTGCAAACTGTGCAGGTGCCATAATAGAGGAAATTTTTGGAAAATTGAGAATTGTGATTGTAAAATATCGAGTTTTAGTTGTACCTAGACACGTCGCTTCGCATTTGTAATTTTTGGGCATCCCTTTTGAATATGGTCCACGGAACGTGAGTGAGAAATCCTTTTGATCCAATTTTACCTTGAATGTTAATAGGAAATGTCGACAGAATAAAATAGAAGTGCTCTTATTATACATGCAAATCAAGCACTGATTAATTGAACTTAACCGATTAATGCCTGGAAAAAATTCTCTCATTTTCCCCTGATGTTTAGATTCAAACACCTCATATAGAGCATTACATCAATTGATTGTCGATTTTTGATTTTTGACATTACAACATAGATAGAGATCGGAACCGTTGATTATGCCCTAGGCAGAACCATTTACAAAATTTAATTCGATTACTAATCAGATATAAAGTCAATACACAGGGTTGCTGAGTGATCCAATCATGAAAATGCATCATGCAAACCACAGGCATGATTACGATGTGTGCATGGACACATGCATATTTTGCATATTTATTCGAGCATTTTGTAGATTTGCCGCATGTATATGCAAAGTGCATGTGAAAAATCCTTACATTAAATCATAGTGCAAGCATAGAGTAGCAACTCAGTATTAAATAAATCCCGATTGTGTATGCGGCTTCTAATGAATTCATCAAATGCGTTCGAGCAGACCCAGTACCACATGTGAGAGATGCAAATTTTTATAGTGTTGGATTTATTAACATGGAATTGACTGACCATAATAGAAATAGGCCTATAGAAGAACGATTGGCTTATGCGAAATAGTAGCTTTCTAATTATTTTCACGAAGATTAAAAATTCAACTTTTCTGTGCTAGGAGCGATATCGTGGTCGAGAGAGGCAGCGATCAAGACAACGATGTCGCTCAGAGCACTGAAAAGGAATTTTTAATCGATAATTTATTTCTATGCATGCATCTCTGGGTGTTAAATATCTCATCGTCCTATTTGACGGCTAAACCATAGACTTCCTAATCGAATTAAGACACGACACGGTAAAAAAATTCGAAGGATCCAGGAAACGGAAGATAGCAAAGTTAAACAACTACCCTAATGGAGAATCCTGTAAATAATTGGTGCGGAAAATGATGGGCAACGATTCATTAATTCAATTGTTGGAAGAGTGCAAACAAAAGCGATGTTCTGCTCAAAACCGTATAACAGAACGTGGAACGCAAAAGACACGAATAAATGACGAAGACAAATGGATGCAAATAATGGCAATAAAAGTTCATAAAATAATAGAACAAAAAATTACAGTAGAATAAAAATAATATATAGCCATTATGACAAAAAATTCAAAATATCTGAAGGAATAATTTGCAAAATTGTTAAAATGTTGGAAATAAACCAAACAATATGACAAAATACAACAAAGAGAATCCTACAAAATCTCGATGTAAAATTAAGAAACTATACACAATAATACTTTACAAGGCAAAACCAAAACACAAATAAAATAGACAAAAGTCAGAGGAAAAAAATTAATCAATTAATATTAAAAAATATTATAAAGAATATTTAAAAAAAGGTGGATAATAAAATGACTCGAACTGAGATGTTGATACTGTGTCCCACTCATTATCAGACCCCACAACTCTTCGGATTGCCAAAAATTCACAAACCTGGTCAGCCTCTTCGTCCTATAATCAGTATGAGGGACAGTTTGATTTCTCCAATTTCCCGACGTCTGGCAGATATTATGATGCCTTATGTAACTTCAGCGAAATCCTATGTCAAGAACTCGTAGAATGTTCTGCACATTTTGAATGAATCTGGGAGCATCGACAATGGGGAATTCATCACGATGGACGTGGAATCTCTCTTTACAAATGTGCCAGTGATTGAAACGCAACAGGTTATGCATCGCTTGCTGAGACAGGACGAGCTGGTTAATCTGTCGCGGTTTGTGCTGACATCGTGCTATTTTGAATCTGCTGAATCCATGTATGTGCAGGAAGATGGTGCCACTATGGGAAGCAGTCTTGGTCCTGTAGTCGAAAGGCCTTCATTATGCGGTTTTGAGCAGAGCATCGCTTTTGTTTGGGCTCCTCCAGCAATTGAGTTGTAAATAATTGGGTAATTTAAAGTCATGAACGAACGAATATAATTAATGCTAACTACATAGAGTAACCTACCCCAGTACAGAGTAGGAATTGAAATACGAATAAAGGCTAGCCGACCCAACTTAAGACGGAAGGAAAATTAAAACTTATAATCAATTTTTATTTTTAACAATCTAAGGACTAAAATGAGAGTTCGTCATGGACTTGACGAGAAGCTAACTTAGGTCGTACAAATAACAAAAAGTAAAAATTAAGAAACCCAAGAAATCAAAATTGATTATAATAGGCCTATAATATAATTAATTTTGCTGTGCATGGAGTCATCAGGGAGGAACCATGTGGCTGCATGAAGCAAAGTTTTGGCCCCTAACCTCTAACCTATACCACATGGCGGGGCCATGCCAACCATGTCGAATGCACGATATGGAAAGTCTCTCCAAGCCTAAGGAAACATAGCAGAACCTACCCGAAAATAAAATTTTTGGAATTTTTGAAGACAAAATGAAGCAAATGAATCTGGAAGAGGTTTTAGTCCAACATGCCAATGATGAAAGGCATGTGGCGGGACGGAAAACAAACAAACTTATAAACAATGAACCTATTCCTCGAGAAGGACTTTATGCAGGAATTAACTAGCGGATTAACCTTATAACCCCTTCCTTTGAGGATATTGAAAATGCCCTTAGCTCTTGATGTGAAGGCGGAAGCATCAGATGAAATGCTGGCGAACCTGATGGGTTGGGCAGCAAAGATGTTTAAGCCAGTGTTCAAAGGCATATTATTCTCGGGGAAAGTATATAGCACCAGTGGGAAGCTGAACTCATCAACCTTATGGTAATGGATCTTGATTTTAACATCCAAATAATTTACGCACTTGTTAGTCTCACCGCTTCTGCTGGCTAAGAAATCTATCGGGTAAATTTCAGGAATGATCTTATCAAATTGTTTGTAATTTTAGCCAGAGTTGGCCGGTAAAAACCACCCTGGCTTTTACTACCTGGTAAAAACCGGTAAAAACATGGTAAAAACCACCAGCTTTTGTCACCATTTTTCGACTAAAACTGGCAAAACTGGCTAAAACTATTTTTTCAGCATTACTACTTAAGTTTTTTGGGTACATACAATATAAGTGATCATCGTCACTCCTTACTTTATTGATGAACGTTAGTCGCAATGAGTTCACTTTACTTTTTCATCATTCGATAAACATTTAGGCCTGCTTTTTCACAATTCAAACCTATCAATATCGCATTTCAATCAAGAATATGTTCCAAGTATAGGTGTAAGAATATGAATTATCATAAAAAATATTGTTATAAAGCTGTTGTGCATTATTCTTCTAAGAGTGCACGCATTTTGTTGCTTTACGAATTTCATTCAAGATGCAACAGACGTCCATGCTGGAAGGAAATCACTTGGCTCTATATAAAAGATCGAAAACAGACATTCCATCAAGCTAGAAGAGTAGGAAAATGTAGAAATCTGACCTCGGATTTCTACGATTAACCTCCCTGTTGATCTCATAGACTGGCTTGTCTTCCAAATCTGTGGCAAATGTCCCATACCCATTGATTACACGAATATTACTATGAAATTTATCCTGCTCTCCCAGAAGGACTAGATTAAAAATTTTGCCCTTCAACATTTTTCATGTCATGGTAATTTACCCTCACATATTTAGAAGATAAGGTTATATTAATTAAATGAATTTAAAACCGAAAGTAAAGTTTTGATTTGAGCTCAAAATATGGAAATTTTAAGAACTTTAAACAAACTTGTATATCACAGCAAAGTCAAAATTGTTTGTCGCTCTCAGATTATATTAACAAGATCAATTTTACAGCTTACTGGACATGTTCTTTTGTTGAGATTATAACTGAAGCTGCTCAGATATACATTATACCTCACTTTATCAAGATTGCTGGTGCGAACTATGTTATTTAATCATTATTTGTTCTTACAAATCATGATTTCCTGCTACAGTCACAAGCATTAGTACATTTAGTATATTTCTAAAAAAAGTAGAAATGCATTTTAAGTGACTGTTGCACATTGCTTGATTTGGGAGGTGAAATTTTCCGTTGCAGAGACTTTTTGATAGAACGTTTTCTCTGCGTTCATGAGACCTGGGTTCGAATCTAGATCTGATGAAACCTAAGATACTATTAAAATACACTCTACATTCTTGATGAACACTCAACACAGAAGAATGACAGTGGGATTATTGAAGCTCATCCACATGAAGAAAGTGGTTTGCTTAATCTAGTTCTATGTATAAACCAGTTATATTCATATATTTATTTTCATTTTTTCATTCATTTGATGATAATTCTGCGAGTATCTAACAACTTCTCTTACATGAACCAAAGAGCCAAAATGGTGATGAAGTCTACATTTGTTCTTAAATCACAAGAAAAGGGCAGAGCAATCGTAAAGAGAGACAACATCGTTTAAAAAAAGCCAACTCTGATTTAAACACACAAATGTCGTCGACATAGCCTACCTTGTGGTACGAGAGAGAAAAGTTTGGCCAAGCCAAATAATATTATTATCTGGATAGGAAACCGCTGTTGAGGGTGTCACAGTGCAATAATCTCTACGATTTTTGCTTCCTTAATAAAGCTATTGCTTTCCAAGGAGTGCACAAACCTCAAGGAGTGCAATAAACATTGTTACTTAGTAAGTAGGGTTGTCCGCCGATATTTCACATGTCATTTTTCTATGAAAGTCGTTCATATATTTCCAAATCCAAATTAGACAAATCCAATAAACATTGTTACTGAGTAAGTAGGGTTGTCCGCCGATATTTCACATGTCATTTTTCTATGAAAGTCGTTCATATATTTCCAAATCCAAATTAGACAAATCCAATAAACATTGTTACTGAGTAAGTAGGGTTGTCCGCCGATATTTCAAATGTCATTTTTCTATGAAAGTCGTTCATATATTTCCAAATCCAAATTAGACGGCCTATTTAAAGCCGTTTAATTTGCTATGTAATACCATTGAGGTAGGAGCATTTCACGGTCCATCTTCGCATTCACAGTGAAAATAACATTGAAGTGATTCCTATGGTTCACAATTTGGACTCGTAGATATCTCAAGCTTTATGTGCTTTAATGCTCTGAGCTGCATTGGCTATGTGGAAAATTATCATAGATTTTAAGTTTAGTAACAATTCAATTATTACCTTTCAAATGATCAGCCTAAATCCCGACGATTTAGGCTGTCATTTGAAACGTAATATATCTTCAGTCTTCAAATGGAAATCTCAAGAAATACCGCTGATATATACAATTCAACAGCAAATAGCGGTGGATTTTGACAGCTACATGACTGTATAAAATTGGGATGGTCAAAGATTCTGACGATCCTGTGAAATATAAAGTTACTTACGCATCTCGTGCAAAGATATCCATTTTAATTGCATCAGTCTCGATCAACAAACTATACCCTCGCCCTTCGGGCTCGTGCACAGACATGTTGATCTCGAAAAGTGCAATAAAGATGGATACTTTACACTTGTTGCGTAAATAACTATTAATGGACTTCTATATATTCTGTAATCATGTAACCCACTCTGTCGATGAATTGCCCTGATATCTACATAAAATTCTCACTATATATTTCTCCGGCCAAAACACAATAGATATGTCAAAGTAGTAATGTTTTTTAACATTGGAAAGAAGGCATACGGTACTATGTCATCTGCATCACGTCTCTTGGATCTCATTGCTTAGAAACATTGTTGCTTGTTGTAGCATTGTCCAAAACATTGGAAAATTTGCATTTGATAGCAGCCGTGTGGTGCAACCACAGTTGATTCATCATTAATTGGAGAGCTGGAATCAAAACAGAATTATTAGAATTGTTAAGAAATGTGTGGCATTTTGTAGTCAATGAATAAAAGTCAAGAAATCTATTATTACATTTGCTATCATAATTTGTTGCTATTAAGTGTCCCACAATTTGTATTTTGGAATGAAATAATAGGCATGATGTGATGTACGTAGCTATTGATTGTTATCATCTAATAAATGAAATGTGTTCAGTTACCAGTTTATATTACTTAAATGATTTGCACCATATACTTAATAGCTGAAACTTTTGGTGCTGAATGAAAGATACTTATGGACTATTATAGAAACATAAATGCAAAGAGGCAAATTTCTCTGTATGGGCAGCATATACAAAATATACATGCATCTTTCCTATATTTACGTGACTGATTTCACTTTCGTTACTTGATACTCATACACTATGCACTATTGCTCGTCAGCCAATGATTTCATTGAATCATAAATACACTCCAGCCATCATACGACTTATCATGTGTTTTGTTATGTAATACCATTGAGGTAGGAGCATTTCACTGTGTATGCACTGTCACTTATGTAGACCTAGATAAATTTCTAAATGTCACAAAAAATGAACTATTTACAGGTTAAAAAGTAATGCATTCTAGTGTTAGTGTTGTGTTCTAATGACAAAATGTTTAGTGTAATGGCAACTTACTTTGTGCTTTTGAGGTGGTCGTCAATTCAAGGAGGAACCCTTCGCTCATCGTTCTTCCCTTAGTTGAGATAATATTGTGGGAGAAGCAACATAAAAGTACATCAAATTACATAATTGTTTTCCATGTGGGAAGTGGATACAGATCAGTGAAATGAGAGAATTATTTCACTGGGTCCTCTTTTTATATTTCTCCTGATGAAGATTGGTCAATCTCTGTCATCTTGTTGCCAATTGAAACCGGTAGAGACTAAATAATTATTTCAGTTTTTGATTTTTGCGACGTTTTGATCTTCTAAAAAAAAAAAAAAAAAAAAGTGGATACAGATCGCCATTTTGTTTCTTGAGTTCTATGAAGAAGAAGTCCAACAGATAGTTCATCTCCATCATTTGATAGGTAATCCTCATTCAGTTCTCTTGATGCCTTACTCTGGTAGTCACGAGCCACTTTCCATTATTCATGCCTTCGGTTGAATCAGTTGAAGTAAAGCGTGACTATTCTATCGTATTAGTGTTGAGTCTGGACTTCTTTCAATTCTTTCTTATTTGATCGCAACCTTTTTCTACTGCTTTTCCTCAAAGTTAAACAGCCCATCATCAAAGTCCACTACTATCAGGGACATCTATGGCACTGGCCTCTAGTCCAGTACATGGTATGGGAGTTGAACGTCCCTTAGACATCTTATATTAATCATCTATGTGCCTTCTACTACACAGTTGATGACCGTGCTCTTCCTCTCCTATTTCATGAAACTCCTATTTTCACTACAATCACGGTGTTACTTTACGCTGTCTTTGACTCAGCTCCTGGAGGTGACCCAAACCCGTGACATCCAAACGGAGCATACACGTTGAGGATGAGCTGGCTAACGCATCCAAGGCTGGATCACCTGATCCAAAAGCATGGGGATGTGAAGTGTAAACGAATTTTCATGATATATATACATGTACACTAGACTTTCTTGCTTTCGAAACAGTGCGCCGGCTGTCAGTGTTGCTCATTTTCAACACCCAGAGCCACAATTTAGGCGGCCAGCATTGGAAGTCTGTTTACATCAGTGCTGATCGGATTGGTGAAGTATTCGAGTCTATGGCTATGGCCCCCAGTAATACTGTCATCCGCTTCATGAAAACCTACTGTCGAAAATGGTCCATTAACCCGCATGCCTACCAACACCCGTACTCCATCATGTGTTGAGCCGGATAAACTATGACTATTTCCACTCATTCTGTTCAAACAGTTTCTCACTCGCTAATGTTAATCTGAATGAGGCGCGCATGCGCCACTTCTATTTTACCACTTTGAACGAACGGTGAATAAAAACAAAAGCATATGAAGCATGACGTGTTTTTATTTTTGTGCATTATGAGGCTGGGTTTAACAGATCATTCTGTTTGAGGTAGTCAAAGATTTTTCCAGAACTTCCCACAACTGTTCCACGGTAGTCAGGCCGGTAATGATGCACTTGCCGGTTTGAAAAACGGCCACATGAATAGGAAGCCATTTCTGTATTTTGATGGCCGGGAAGACTTCACTTTCGTAGAAAACCTGACCAGACGAGTGGACGAGGTTGGGCATCCGAATAGTTGATGAAAGCTGGGCGCATATCACCATATTCTTCCGCTTTACCCTCACTGGCTGACGAGCTCGCAGCTCCTGCTTGATCAGTTGTCCTCCTAGCGCAGAGATCATGGTGTGCACGTCGGAATAAGAAACCTGGCCCTTTACTTACACTTTACCGCAACGAATCACTTGTAGATTTTGGCGTCTTGAACCCTCTTTCCACAGGTACTGCCACTTTGAGCATCTGTGGTCGCCCACAGTACAGCCGCCCGCCAAGATATTGGTAGAGAGTGGTGAGATTAAATTCGCGACCGAGATCCGCTTCGTACATGGTATGGACAATGCGGCTACTAGTCACGCTCATGCCGACGTTGGTGCAGAAATGAACTCACTTGGGGTGTGAATGATGCTCTTATAACTGTGCAGTTTAGCTTTGCCACACCGACTTCCCAGCCGGCAACACCATCAGAGCCCACTTGGATGGGGTCAGTAAACGCAGTTGTGTACTGCGAGGGGCTGTTACTTGGGTACTTCTCCGCGGAAGCATTACTTGGTAGGTATAATTTGAATGAGTCGGACATATTATTATTTGCCCAATTTTCCATATAGATATGACCTTGCGCAGAGATTCCTTATGTACGCAAATGCATCGAAGTCGCAATAATCACGGATGAATGAAATCGCGCCCATCTGCGCAGTGGAGAAAGAAATATGAACGGTGTATTTTATAGAAACGTCGATTTTGCTCTGAGTATGCCTTTTTTGCTGAAAATAAATCAATGCTTGAAATGACATGAGTGAACGCTGCATTTCGATTGGTCCGTTAGATGAATCGTCAGCAGGGAAAAACCCACGTGCAGTTTGCTTGTATTTATGAACGGAAAGCCGTGCTGATTGCTATATCGGCGTCAATTGCAATTCGACGATGCAGAGCAGGTAAGGAAAGAAATCAGGCCATATCATAGGCGCAGCCAGGATTTCAGTTTAGGGAAGTTTGCTTGAGGCATCGATGTGAATATACATGTATCTACTTCATCGATTCTCTTAATGGTTTACTTAAAGCAATTCATTCATGATATTGACCAAACTTATCCCTTGTTCTGAATAAGTTCAGTCATTCATTTTTCATGCATGAATTAACATGTCACGAATGAAACTACAATTAATCAATATCCATAACCCTACTACTCTAATCTATGCTTTGTTTTTGGTGTAATTGTTGGAATACAGTGATTTTGGTTGAAATTTTTCAATTAAGCATGTAGTGATTTTCATAGAAACTGGGTCTTATTTGGAGCAGTTAAACAATTACATGCAATTGTTCGTAGAAAACATTTACATGCGTCTCTTATTCATGCCTCTATTTCTCATTGAAATCGTTACTAAAATGCAGTGATGTAGATTAGAATAAATTATTTTAGATTAATTTCAAATTTTTAATCCAAATTAAATTTTACAGTGCTCAAATTTGGTCTTACGAAGAGCGGCTCGATGATGTACTATCTATTATCTACCTTAAGAAGTGTTAATTAATTTACGCATTTGTACGCATACTTGCCGTTTTCATTGTTGCTATTATCTTTTTCATGCGCGTACTTTGTAATAGTACTTTGTACTTTGTTTTAATAATAGCCGCAATAATGCATTACTTATTGCTCCCAATCAAGTGTACTTAACCACAATTGACGTATGTCTGTTCAGTAGATAGAAGAACATGCACAAACGCCTACCTCCTATTTATTTCCCAGTTTCCCAAAAATTGATGAGTATGATAGAGTGGTTGATTGGCACTAGTGACCTGCAGGTAGAGCATTTTTCGATACCCGTACATAGAAACATCTCAAGTCATGAAACGACAACTATCTTATTGAAGACAAATAAGTTATTTTTGATAGGATGCCCAATTTATAGTTCATAGTTATCGTAGATCGCTATTTCTAATTCACTTCATTAACTAACTTAATACAATTATGTCTTAATAGGCCTACTTCTTGGTCACTTGCTGACCAATACAATACATTTCATAAAAATATGAATGTATATCTAATTGATTGGAGTAAGTATTCTCTGCTGAACGCCTTGCAAAAAGAAATCCAAATCACCTATGCTCCAATGACTTGTAGAATATATCAGAAAACTATATAACTGGAAAAAGTAATAAGCTAATTTACGTCTGAGCTAACTTCATCGTCTAGAAATTGCGCATGTTCGGATTTTAATATGGAACATTTTATCAACTAAAAGGCTGTAGGCCTATCTCTTGGAACACTTTTTAAAATTCGACTGTCAAATTTTGTTTTTGCTTATGTCTTCCAATTGATGATATCAGTAGTTTATGTTCTCCACCGCTTTTGATTATAGGTCGCAATGTCACAATGGCATGCGGTATGATGATGGGGGTAGGCCGCACAGTCATGTCAGTGTAGCAGTTATCACAACTGGCAATTGCATAGTTACATTTTGTTGTGCTTTACTACAGTTACCGGTATTTATTAGTTGTCCTTACATAAATATACATAATTGCAGATTTCTAAACTTATGTGTTATTGTGCGAGGCTATTTATGGCTTCACATTTATCGCTTCACAAAAGGCGGCCTTTTTGAAAGCCACCTCCGACCAAAGTCAATGCCAGTTTGATGACAGTCAATGCCAGACTCAAAATTATAAATTTGATATGCTTTTTTGTGTCTCATTATAGGCCTACGGCTTTTCCTGAATAATCATTGCTGAACATGGGAAAAGGCGGCTAGGCCTCAGCTTTGTAGGTTAAGATGCATGTATTCCGCATTGCTTAGTTAGTAGAGTTCAATGGAGTTAGTAGAATTCTTTGGAAAATTTTGAATCAAAACTTTGCGGGAAATTTTGAACACTCCCTACACTATATGGCCATGAACAACAATATGCCATGCATGGAAATAGTGAACTGGATGGTGAAAGAACAGAGAGACAACAATTACCGTCTAAAATGTTTAATTTTATTTATATGCAAAAGTGTAGAAGAAATTATCCTACGCGGTAAAGTTTTATCTTACATTATCCATAGGTGTCTGACTTCACCCAAATCAAATAAGCCTATTCAACGCGCCATAGATAAGATATATAGCAAAACAATCGGAATTCTTGCAGCTTCTTTATGACGTGAAGTAAATTTATCGGTATCCTCGTGACTACAAATTTGAAAGTATTTAATTAACCTAGGGTTGCTTTAGCGAAAATGATGAAAATTTTCTGACGTTACCCAAAAACACCATAGGTCAAGTAATCACGAATAGTAAAAATGAAATAATTTCCATTTCATTCAATTCCTTCATATCATGCCCTTCTTTAATTACAGCGAAGCATCGGGTAAGTTGAAGCATAGTTCGATGTCATCAATGATTGGGCATATTTTTCGAATTTCCGTTTCTGCTTTTCTATAAATAGAAGACTTTGTTATGTTTCTGATTTCTTGAGTTACCGACCGGTAAGGCCATAAACCTTAATCACATTAAACGATTCTCAATAATGTCACAAACAGAACTTTCACACATAAGTATTAGGTATTTTGTGTTTCATAGTATATGCCCATGATACCCCAGTAGGATGCCCATAATACCCAATATTTTTTTTCGAAAGAAAAATGACACATTTTCGCATTTTTTATATGGACGAGCAAAAAGATGTTCAATTACCTTTTCACTACAATATATCGTCAATTAATTAACTTATCTATGATACGGGCATGGTAGCAATACCAATGAATCATTTTGGCGGCCTCAGCGGGTCCTAATCCTTAGCATGCCCATAATACCCCCGTCTTCCTCTACTATTAATTTAGATTGCTTAACACTGTGCATGTAGTATGATAATATTCATGACTTAAGAACTATCAAAAAATTGATGTGAGTCCATCAGAAAACCGCTAAATTCGAATATATACTCAATTGCGTCGTTGCAGATGCCTAGGTTATAAAAAGGAGTTCTTACAATATGTAATGGACAAAGTAGGCTATACTACGTTGCAAATATTTGTCAGAAATTTCGGTCTAATGATGACAGTGTGGTCCCTAACCTCTGCGATTCCGATATTTAGACGGTCAAGTTATCCACAATATATATCTTTTCTATATCTTGAACACATAGCGTACATATAACCACATAATTCTACGTTTTCCATTATCTTGCAAAAAGCGATGAGTGTTAATTTTGTTGAGGCACAGGTTAGATGCAATCAGCAGCTTCTTACTTGCAAAGTGCGAGGGCTTGGGAAGACTGCTGTGCGTTGTGCCGGGCGATGTGCGTTGTTATGGTAAAGTATGCTTCACTCTATCCAGTAAGTGCACTCTATTCAATTCTGATGACCTTCACTGATGAATTTCGCTTTTTAAACAAGTTGATTTGATATAAAACTTGTTTGAACACGATACTTATAGTTGCCAAGTATTCGCCAAAACATCTTAAGTCGTCTAAAGTGAGACTTAATTGACAAATCATAAGAATTGCAGAGTGCCAATTCGCCTGGGCATAGATTAGAAAAATGTCCACAGACTTGAACAATTTAAGAATTGAATTACTTGACAGCCGTAGACGCGTTTCGTCTTGCAATGACTCATCAGTGGCAATGTCAATAATTAATTAACAGATATTCATTTCGTGTGTAGATATTGTCTAAGTCATAGTGCTCGTAGTTTGATAATATTAAGAATTTTTATTGAGCCGAACCATGTCATGGACAATATCATGTATCTTCTCTAATTTTGACCATAGAAATATCTGAAAAATATATCTAATTACGAAAGCATAATGTAGGCCCATAGGTTAAGCAAAGTTTTAAGTCCAAACTTACCCATTATTGCCTGTCTATACCAGGTAGCCTATAGTAAGCCTATCTGGAAGTTCGCATAGCATGAAAAATATAATAAGGCAAATAAAGTATCGAATTTCTTTGAATATAATTTGGTTTATAGAGTGTGAAAGCTCATCTATGAATTCGTACTGCATATAAGCTGTTGACATTGTTATTGACTTATTGTTTATTACCATTCACGAAAATTGAAGAAACTGCTGATGCATTTTCAGATGACACAATTATTTTACAAGACTCAGACAACAGTTTTGTTGAACAATTTCTGGATGATGAAGAAGGAATACAAGAAGGAGCCAGTGGATTCGCTAAAAGTTTCAACAGTGAGATTGATATTGATGAATCTTTGAACAGGTTGCGTAGGAAACCTGGAAGAATGTACCTTTGTCCATTTCTGTCAGAAAATGGCTCGGTGTGCCATGTTATAGTCGAAAGTCGACTTACAGAACATATTCAAAGGAAACACTCTAACTTAATAACGAATGACAAGCCTATAAGTATCCTGAAAAATGAAATCAAACAATACACAGTCACTGAGTGCAACGTACCGAACTACACGGCCTGTCCGGCTTGCAATTGCCCTCAGAGAAATAATTATTTACAGAGACATCTGCAGAGGATACACTGTATAAGCAAAAGAAAAATATTGCCAACTGAAAATGAAGAAGCACTTTCTAGCGTAAAAAAGATGATTTTGGAAAAAGCGGCACTGGAAAATGAAGACAACGATATTTTCGTGGATTTTAAGGTGAGGCCATTAAAATGACAACAAGTGTAAGTGATACTACATTTCATTGACATATAATAAGCACTCATCAACCAGTTACGGTTTGAAAAGTATCCTTATCCTTAAATCTGACAATATACCCACATTCAGACAAGTCAACCACTCAATAACAATCATCATCGGGATAGTTAACAGCTATAGTACCACTAAAAGCTGATTGGTACGAAACAAGCTAACGAAATGCAGATCCTGTCAGACAGACTTAATGTGGCTTCTTTAACGATATTCCACCGATGCTATTTTGGTACACGTAGCAATACACTTTATGACATTGTCTCAAAGCCAAAAGTTTTCTCAAGATGTTGCAGAGAGCTGGCAGTCTATAGCATGCCATCATGATGATCAGGATCGAAACCGCATCACTGAAGTCATTCATTTAGTTTCTTTGCTCGTACTTCTAAGTTGTGGAACTAGTTTCCATTTTCTTGTTTCCCTGACCAATGCAGCCTACGTTCCTTCAAAAGACGCATGAGTCGTTTCCTTAAGTAACAGGAAAACTTAAGCTTACTCTGTGAAACAGTTAATTAATCTTGCTAAATATCTTTGTAGTTATTCTTGTATCATATGTAATTGTATTATTATATTTTCATTGAGTGAAGTCTTCAGGCCTTGATTTGGCTCTATTGCTGTGCCTGGGGTGATAATATACTATAATTAATATACGTAATATTAATGAAATATGACTCAGTATGTGCCTGTAATAATATTTCGTTTTGTATTTGCAGGAGTTCTTAACAAGCTGGGGTGGTGGAAATTTACAAGAGGTCACAGCAGCGGCCCGCATCAGATACTTAAAAAGACTGATGTTGGCCATCAACGAGATGGATATTCAGCTCGTCCTATTAAATGTATGTAATCGACAAAATATCTCGGACTACCTCGGAGATTTGGCAGCCCAATCACCCAGTATCTGCACTACAACAATTGCTGCGTTGAGTTCATTGCTACGATATTTGAACTGCAGGAGAATGACTGCAATAAGAGAACTCCAATTGCTAGAAGAGCTAAAAGCAGCTGATTTTCAAATCATTCAATGGAATAAAAGTAATTGTGTTAACAAGAAGAAAGCCAATGCCAGACTTCGGGTAAGTGATACAGCACCGGTGATGACAATTTGACCGAGAATGTATTGTAGCGTGGAGCGCAATTGATGTAAATAATAGTTTGCTTCATATTTTATTTTGCTAATCTTCGGTAAGGTGTAGCTGATAGTTTTCAGGTTTTGTTATTTTCTCGGAGCACTTGTCCAACTTTAATATTTTATTTCTTAACCTTCTGTGCGAGTGGCCAAGGAAGAGAATGGAAGACTATCGATTTTGCCTTCCCTATAAAAACAGCAGGACACACGCCGGCGAGACCTCTAATCGTGCATTCATCAAGGCAAGGCGTGAGGAGCGAGAGAGAGAGAGAGAGAATTCTTCGATACATGCTCGCGCACATGCGCTGACTGGCGGCAAATCAACAACAACATCAAAACGCTCACGAGAAGACAGGCGAGAACGAGAAGAAGGAGTGAACGGACACAAACACTTAATCCATTATCAGTTGTGTGAACTTGACTGTGAACGCTTAAACGGCCCTCCTGAGGGCCACCTGCATTCCTCCTCAAGAAAAGTGAATGTTACACACGCAACTTATTTTTTTTTGTTTTTGTTTCTCAACTTTATGTTTTGGGGATAATTAAACCTCACCCGTAACATAATTGGCGACCACGCCAGGACTCGTTGACTCTCTGATCTATTTGATTGAGGTCGGTTGATTTTTCAGTCTGACTTGCTGTCTGTCTGGCACATGTTATACCCAAGCGGCACACCAGTGCACGCCGGAGTTTTGGACCTTGTCAACTGTTGAATTCGCTGATTTTGATCGGGTACATCAGATTATTAACGGATCCCGTAAGAACAATAGGCTAAGTTAAGACTAAGACCTAATATCAAAAGTTAAGGACTTACTAATAAAGGGTAAGCTTAGCTAGCACCTTTTAATTTTTTTTGTTGTCTCTGTCTTAGGATTTTCTACTGTATCATTTATTAATTTTCGGGCTAGATTTTTCATAGGAACGATAGGTAAATTAAAGACTATGGATTTCGAACCGAAAAACTTTTTACAAGAATTTGCCAATGATCCGAAACAAGAAGCCCTAACAGCTCTGAGGAAGACGGACCTGTACAATTTGGGGTCATACTTGAGGTTATCGGTCAAGCAGCATATGCGAAAATCCAAGATTCTCCAGGTTGTGATAGAGCATTTCGTCGATGACAACATGCTTAGCGAGGAAATACTGAATGAGTTCGGAACCACGTCTGGAGCTGATTCGTCGATTGCCATAGAAATAAAGAGAATGGAATTAGAGGTCGAAGAAAATCGCCAAAAGCAAGAATTAGAATTGAGGCGCAAAGCACTGGAATTAGAAGAAAGAAAGCTGGAAATTCAAAAGGAAATTGAAATCGAAAAAATAAGAAATTCCTACATGGAGACTTGTAAGAAGATTGAAAATTCGTTGTCAAAAAACGCATCACTGGTCCCTAGATTCTCTGAGAAAGATGTCGAACAGTATTTTCAATGCTTTGAGAGGGCAGCTGAGACATCGAACTGGCCAGAAGCTCAATGGACCTTTTTGCTTCAAACTGTACTGACTGGTAAAGCGCAGAAAGCTTATGCATCTCTGTCGAATGAGGATGCAAAAGATTATGGTATAGTAAAGCAAACTATACTGAGGGCTTACGAGTTGATTCCCGAGGCCTACCGTCAGAAGTTTCGGAGTTGGAAAAAGGCAAGACAGCAGAGCCATCTTGAATTTTCAAAAGAGAAAGGGATGTTATTTGACAAATGGTGCAATTCTGAAGAGGTCACAACTTTTGAAGCGATGAGAGAAATGATCTTGATTGAAGAGTTCAAAAACTGTGTTAACCCTCACATACGCACCTACTTGGATGAAAGAATGCCAAGAGACTTAGCAGAAGCTGCGAAGTTAGCTGATCAATATGACCTAACGCACAGGACAAGGCACCCCAGCAACTTTCAGAAGAATAGTTACGAATTCAGGCAAGGATCTGAAGACAAACTAGAAATATCTGAGAGGGGAAAATTGAGCCTACAGGCAACGGTGAAGGGCAAGCTTGAGTGTGAACACTGCAAGAGGCGAGGTCACGCGAAATCAGAATGTTGGCAACTTCATGGCAAACCAATTAAATCCGCACGGACTGATCAGAAACCCGTTCTGCTAACGACTCACAAAAGTGCAATGAATGAGCGACCAGAAACAAAGTCAGAAAGAGCCTTAATCAAAGAAGGTGAAAAGGCTTTCTGTACTGATGGATTCGTCGGCACCGATGAGCAAGGAATGAGACCGGTCAGAGTCTGGCGAGATACAGGGTCCTTCCAATCAATGCTGGTAGAAGGTGTAATCCCTATTACAAAGGAATCATCAATAGATGCGAGCGTTCCCGTTAGAGGAATTGGTGGTGTGGTCCTAGCCCCGCTACATAAAGTTTACATTGAAACTGATGTGGTAAAAGGCTACATTACGGTTGGACTTGTTAGAGAGCTGCCTATACACGGGATTGGACTTCTTCTGGGCAATGATGCTGCAGGATCAAAAGTAGGATGTGTGCCCCACTTGGTACCAAGGCCTATCGAGGATACCGATGATAATGTCGATAATTCAGTCTCAGAAAATCAACCTGAAGTGAAGGCAGTTGCAGTGACTACAAGATCAATGAATAAGGCCGATGCAAAGGACAGCGACCAAGATGATGGGGAAAGATGCTTGAAAGAATTTGAAATTGAAAAATCGAAATTGATACAAGAGCAGGAAAATGATCCTAAACTCAGTGAAATAGTCGAGACTATAGAAGAGAGAGATGGGGAGACAGAGTCGACCTTCTTCTACAAAAGAGACGGTGTCTTAATGCGACATTGGAAACCGCAAGATGCAACTGCAGATGAGCATTGGCGATCAGTTCATCAGATTGTGCTACCAAGTCGATACCGAGATCAAGTTCTGAGCATTGCTCATGAATGTCCGCTAAGTGGTCATCTGGGAGTTCGGAAAACTCTTTATCGCTTGAACAAACATTTTTACTGGCCGAAGATGAGCAAAGATGTATCGAGCTACTGTAAAACATGTCATACTTGTCAAGTGATTGGAAAGCCTCAGCAGACGCCACCAAAAGCACCATTGATGCCAATCCCAGCTTTCAGTGAAGCATTCAGTCACATTATTGTTGATTGCGTCGGGCCATTACCAAAGACCAAATCAGGACATGAATACCTTTTTACTATTATGTGTGCATCAACTCGATTTCCTGAAGCAATTCCAATGAGGAGCATTAATGCCAAAAACATCTGCAACGCATTGATTAATTTCTTCACGATGTTCGGGTTGCCTAGGTCAATTCAATCCGACCAAGGCAGCAACTTCATGTCGAAAATATTTAATCAGCTATCACAAATTTTGGGAATCAAGCACATCTGTTCAAGCGCGTACCACCCCGAAAGTCAAGGAGCACTAGAAAGGTTTCACCAAACTCTCAAGACCATGATGAGAGCCTATTGTGAAGACCATAAGCAGGATTGGCAAATGGGAATTCCGCTATTACTATTTGCTGCTCGTGAGACCATGCAAGAGTCAACGGGATTCAGTCCATTTGAGTTGATATATGGCCATGAAGTACGGGGACCTTTGAAGCTCATGAAAGAGAAATGGTTGGGCACTGCAGAAGATAAAACGAATCTGCTTGATTACGTCTCAAATTTCAAAGAGAAATTATACGAAGTTGGAGAAATCGCAAGACGAAACTTGAAAGCCTCTCAAGAAAAGATGAAAAAGCGCTTTGACTTGAAAACTGTGGAGAGATCTTTTTCCCTTGGCGACAAAGTCTTGATACTTCTGCCGATTCCTGGTGATCCCTTGAAAGCAAAGTACTATGGACCATACACCATACAAAAGAAAGTCAGCGATATAAATTACATAATCGAAACACCCGATCGCCGGAAGAAAAATCGCTTATGTCATGTAAACATGTTGAAGGAGTATCATGATCGTGAGAATGAGGAAATTGATCGGACAGTCATGATGACCACGAAAGAAATGTCTCAGTCGCAAAATGATGCATCAATGCAACCGCGTCCTCAAAAATTGCAGAATTCAGAGATTTTACAAAATTTGGAACAATACCTGAGTCACCTTAACCAGGAAAGCCAAATCGAAGCAAAGAAACTGATAAGCGATTTCAAACAAATATTTTCGGATCATCCAACAATAACTACATGGGCAGAACATGATATTGAGCTACAGGATTGCAAACCGATAAAGCAATCTCCATATCGTGTGAATCCGATCAGAAGAGAAAACATGAGAAAAGAAATCCAATACTTGAAAGAAAATGATTTAATTGAAGAAAGTAACAGTGAATGGAGCTCTCCTTGTCTCATTGTCCCTAAATTGGATGGAAGCAATAGATTCTGCACAGACTACAGAAAAATGAACGCAGTGACAATCCCCGATAATTTTCCTATTCCTACAATTCAAGATTGCGTTGAACAAGTCGGTCAGGCTAGATACATAAGTAAATTCGACCTCTTGAAAGGATACTACCAAGTGCCACTAACTGAGAGAGCCAAGCGAATATCAGCATTCACGACATATGATGGACTATGGCAATACAAGGTTATGGCCTTTGGAATGAGAAACTCAGCTGCTACATTTCAACGTCTTGCAAATCGAGTTATTGAGAATCTTGAAGGTTGCTCAGTTTATATAGATGACATCATCGTATACAGCGAAGATTGGGCGTCACATATTCAACGCTTGAAAAAACTTTTCTGTCGATTGAAAGAAGCGAAACTGACAGTCAACTTAGCAAAAAGCGAAATTGGAAAAACCTCAGTGAATTATTTGGGACACAATATTGGATACGGAAAAATCAAGCCTCAGCAAGCCAAAGTTGACAATTTGATTGATATGCCTCCACCTTCAACGAGGAAAGAGTTGCGAAGATTCCTGGGCATGGCAGGATACTACAGAAAATTTTGCAAAAATTATGCACATGTGGTCCTTCCCCTAACACACCTCACAAGCCCTAAGATTGAATTTCGATGGACACCAGAATGTCAAGTGGCATTTGAAGAAGTCAAGCTGATGTTGATTTCCCCACCAATACTGGCAATTCCATCATTCGAAAAATCCTTTAATCTGATGGTTGATGCAAGTGGTCTGGGCATTGGAGCAGTTTTATCTCAGAATGACGATCAAGGAGTTGAGCATCCGGTTGCCTTCTTTTCGAGAAAATTTGACAAGCACCAACGAAATTATTCAACGATAGAAAAAGAAGCTCTGGCCCTGGTGAATAGCTTGAAGCACTTTGCCTACTACCTGAAACAAGGAAGATTTCCAGTAAAAGTTTTGACGGATCATAATCCACTAGTCTTTATAAACAAAATGAAAAATGACAACCAAAGGTTACTCCGCTGGAGTCTCCAGTTGCAGGAATATGAAATAGAAATTCAACATATAAAAGGAAGAGACAACGTTATTGCTGACTGTCTTTCCCGCTCTCCTACTTCGATGGTAGAGAATAACACAAAATGAAAATCGAAAAAATTTTCATTTTTTTTAGTGAGGGCGTGTAGCGTGGAGCGCAATTGATGTAAATAATAGTTTGCTTCATATTTTATTTTGCTAATCTTCGGTAAGGTGTAGCTGATAGTTTTCAGGTTTTGTTATTTTCTCGGAGCACTTGTCCAACTTTAATATTTTATTTCTTAACCTTCTGTGCGAGTGGCCAAGGAAGAGAATGGAAGACTATCGATTTTGCCTTCCCTATAAAAACAGCAGGACACACGCCGGCGAGACCTCTAATCGTGCATTCATCAAGGCAAGGCGTGAGGAGCGAGAGAGAGAGAGAGAGAATTCTTCGATACATGCTCGCGCACATGCGCTGACTGGCGGCAAATCAACAACAACATCAAAACGCTCACGAGAAGACAGGCGAGAACGAGAAGAAGGAGTGAACGGACACAAACACTTAATCCATTATCAGTTGTGTGAACTTGACTGTGAACGCTTAAACGGCCCTCCTGAGGGCCACCTGCATTCCTCCTCAAGAAAAGTGAATGTTACACACGCAACTTATTTTTTTTTGTTTTTGTTTCTCAACTTTATGTTTTGGGGATAATTAAACCTCACCCGTAACAGTATGTACAAGTTGGCACTTTTCTAAATGTTTTTCAAAGGGCTGTCATTCAAAACTATGCAAACGGAAGGAGTTCCAAATTGAGAATACACCCAAAAACAAACGTACATTAATTTCAGGGTGATTGACTGAATACTTCACGAATAGTCGTATTTTGAAAATAGCACTTTGAATTTCTGCAAGCAAAAAATCTAAAATTACACATTGTGTGGATTTGTGAATAAGTGAGAGTATAATAAGGTTTTTAGGTATAATAAGGTTAAACGTAATGGGTTTTAACAGCAGGGAATATTATTTTGCTTCAGTCGTTTGTTACTGTTTTGTCTTTGTCTACATGCAAGCGTGAAGAAAATTCATGGCTGCAGTTTCCTAATTCAATGTTCTGAATGAAATTGTAAAGGGCCTGTTCGAACGGGCTTAGTTGCGTCGTCTTTTAGTCGGCATTTGTTAGTTTCTATCTAATCCAGCTGTTTCTCGCAGGAAATCATTGCTCTTTTCACCATCTTCTGCTTGATTAAAGAAAAATGCTTTCCATTGTATGCGTTTGATGAAATGTTCTACTTTTGATTAAATTTTTCAGTATAATTTTTTCGTCGGAATTGGAATGGTCTTCATTGAATAATCGTGATGTTTTTGTTGAAGATCCATGGTAAACCAGAGTGCTCAATGATAAATTGCGAAGCTTTTAACACTACGCAAAGTAGGATTTTAGAGCCAAAGTAATTCAATTAAAATATCATATAATTTAAAAAAGTTATTAAAAGTATACTTGTAGTTTCACGGCTTCATACACAGATTGTCAAACGTACATCACTTGAAAAGGAATGCAATGTTTTAAACATATCTTGCTTCTTGAAATAAAGGGCAGTTATTGTTATTCATTGCTTTTGGAAGCTACCCATGTTTGATATAAAAATAAAACCCAATCACATTTACTAACCCGAACTCTTTCGGTCCACGATCACGGGATGAAATATCACCCGAATGACTTATTCAATCTCGTTATCATGGTCAGCGATGCTTGCCGAAAACGTTCGGGCTAGTAAATTTGATTGTTTTATATTTATATCAAACTTGGGTAGCCTCCAAAAACAATGAATTACTTTGGTCTGCTTGGAGTAACTTTAGACTTTGTAGACCTATTAAACGAGACATGTCTGCCATTGGTTCATTGATGAGCTTAGTTAAATAATAAATAATCATTAATGTCTACATCTTCTATTGATAATGGACGAAGTTAACATCTGAAGCGTCTTGTACATCAAATTTTACCAAACAAATCTTATATTAAATTAACTTCGTATCTTCCGACAAGTGTGGCATTGATTTTAATCAACTCAACAAGTTCCTCAGCAGTTCCTGATTTTGAAATTCATAAACATAATAGCTATATTTTATGTTTCATGTATCATTCGGACATGGAATTAAAGTGATGACAATATAATTGGTTTTAATAGCAATACATCTTCCAGAGAATGGTATATGAAGATACTAAGCGTACCTTATGAAGGAACAACTATACCTTGAATTATTAGCTTTAACTTCTCTAGTGTGATTTTCTTGTCCAGTGGAGTGCTTGTCGACTGCCTATCCATCACCTTTCCACGACATCTGAGATCTGTTTAAATAAACTGTTGAAGTGAAAATGGAATATAATAAAAATGCTAATAATAATAAATCGCTTTATTGAAGGACAATCACAACCCCTGTATTTAGAGTCGCATGGTATCAAGTTAACATATAGGACACACTTGGCAACATTCATGATCATTTTTTCGTTTTACACATTTATTGAAATTATCAAATTCTTCTTTGTTAAAACTGGTTGGAAGTGGGTCAACGACACTTGACCCACGGAACATGGGTCCCGTAAGGAGACATGAGTGCATGTAAGTCGTGAATTATATAAGCATATAGCCTACTTATTCCGATTTATAAATTTTATTCATTTGAATTTTTAAGCTCATGCAAGTTGATTGCTTCGTATTGACCCTTTTATACTCGCACAATGCGTAAAAACAGGGCATGAACGTAAAATAAAAATGGACTGCACTTTTCAGTACGTCTTCTCGTCAAAACAAATCTGTTAAATAAAAGACGATGTTTTATGCAGTTTTTCTTTAGTCAAGTTACCAAGCATACTGACCAGGAAAACCAGACTTTTAAAACTAATTTCAAGTTATCGCATATTTTCGTTGCATCCGCTGAAAACCTTTTTCATTTCAGGTTGAATTAGATGACAAACTCTTGTGTGACGATGATATTATTCAGTTAAATAGAGTCATGCTCACACTACGAAGATATGCAATAAACATGAATGATGACAAAAAGATGGCGCATTATCTTTCGGCTGAATTCGTATTTGGCTCAGGCAATTGCAACAGGCCTGATGTTGCAACAAACGCAACCATAGCTGAATTTTTGGCATGGAGACAGGAATGTGTGAATCAATTCCGTGTGCATCGACATAAAACTGCACATATCTACGGCCCTCAGTGGGTGACAATTGGGGAGGATGTGAGGCCGATTCTTCTAAAATACGGTGAAATGAGACTTTCGTCTTTCAAAGGTGTTGAAATTCAACCCCATCCTTATATAACCGGAAGTGGAAGAAATTTTGAAGATACTTCGCCACCCCTATTCAGTCTTGGAAGTTCGGGGTTCAGTTCTGTATGGAGAAACATACGAAACAGATATGGAATATCTCATATAACTCCCACAAAGTACCGACATTATATCGAAACGAAGGTAAGCCATAATCATGCACAATGGTTTCAGATGTTTCATGTTAAAATTGGATGCTATTTGCTTTAACCACTAGTGTTATCTCCTGAAATTCTAGGAATATAAAGATTCAGGAAATAACAGGAGTAGTATACTAATTACTCATTGACTTCTAATAGTATAAGGAGCTATAGTGGCTGGCAGGCCAATGTCTTCATTTACTTTAGTATTAACGAATTCAGACATGTTCTGATCAGTTCAAAATCGCTCTGCTCCGATTCACCTCCCACTTCAGTTCATCTCCGCTCCAGATCCCTGATATTGGATATTATTTTTCAGGGCAAGGAGAATTTGACAGCTGACCAACAATTGACACTCAGTGATCGATTGGCCCATAGGCCACAAGTCGCTAGACAGAGCTACCAGGCGAACACTGCGAGACTGGCTGCAGCTGGCAGTAGTTTGATTCAAGTAGTATCAGTAAGTAAAAAGCATTCCTCGGCCCTTGGAACTCCTTTCTTAAAACTATTTCCATGTCTCATTCTAAGAACTAGTCTATGCGTGATCATGCATTGTACTATAGAATACATTTACCAGCATTTAGGAAAGGAATACGTATGCAGACACAAAAGTGGAAAGTGATCCAATAAGAGCATGCGTGAAATATTTTTAGCTATTGTGGTTTTTCATTATTATTTGTGCCATGTGAATTGCTCTTACATGCCATATCAAGAATCTCGAGTCTATTCTTGCATATTAAAAAAATCCCTGGGACAACCTGTATAATTGACTTGATTTTGAGCGTGTGAATTGACTTGTGTTTCTCATTGATTAAATCTCTAGAAGCTTAGCTGGGTCTTCACTATTCATCAAGTAAAATTAACTTAATTGGATGAATAAATTTTTATTCGTAAAAATTGTGCATCTGTTCTACATATCTTTGTGATTGTTAAAAATCTAAATTTCTTGGCCACACCACTGCACTGGCTCCCTCCAACTAGAAAAGGTCAGAGACATTTCAAACATATAAATTCAAAACATACATTTTGATGACCCCACCGCCAAAAGAAATCGATGGCGCCCCCCTCAAAAATTTTCCGGCAGCGCCCTCCCCCTACTGGCATATAGAATTGTACAACAATTATGGAAAATATTGGGCGGGCCAGATAAAATGTATGTGGCCTGGAAATGGCGCGCGGGCCCGAGTTTTGGCAGCTTCAATGTGTTCGTTCATCATTATGTTCGCTTATGGCTCTGCATCTCCACAAAATATGTTTCTGTCTATGCGCAAGGTTCAGTAGATGTACTTATTTTTCCTTATTTCAGATGGATGGAGCTCATTTCGATCAAGGAGTTCTCAGAGATGACGGAATTCCCGGTGATGATGGGGTTTCCGGAGATGATGGAGTTGCCAGAAATGACGCAGTCCCCAGAAGAGATGGAGTTCCCAGAGATGATGGAGTTCCCAGAAATGACGCAGTTCTCAGAGATGATGGAGTTCCCAGAAATGACGCAGTCCCCAGAAGAGATGGAGTTCCCAAAAATGACGCAGTTTTCAGAGCTGAGGGAGTTCCCAGAAATGACGCAGTTCTCAGAGATGATGGAGTTGCCAGAAATGACGCAGTCCCCAGAAGAGATGGAGTTCCCAGAAATGACGCAGTCCCCAGAAGAGATGGAGTTCCCAGAAATGACGCAGTCCCCAGAAGAGATGGAGTTCCCAGAGATGACGCAGTTCTCAGAGATGATGGAGTTCCCAGAAATGACGCAGTCCCCAGAAGAGATGGAGTTCCCAGAGATGACGCAGTTCTCAGAGATGATGGAGTTGCCAGAAATGACGCAGTTCTCAGAGATGATGGAGTTCCCAGAAATGACGCAGTTCTCAGAGATGATGGAGTTGCCAGAAATATCGCAGCTCTCAGAGCTGATGGAGTTCCCAGAGATGACGCAGTTCTCAGAGCTGATGGAGTTCCCAGAGATGACGCAGTTCCCAGAGATGACGGAATTCCCTGTGATGACGCAGTTCCCAGAGATGACGGAATTCCCTGTGATGATGGAGTTTCCGGAGATGATGGAGTTGCCAGAAATGGCGCAGTTCCCAGAAGAGATGGAGTTCCCAGAGCTGGACAAGTGGAATCTGTTAGTGGATTTACCGAAGAAAATTCGGGTGAAATGCTTTGTGATGACGCAGTCTCTAGCTTTTCCATCGGTAGCTGGGTTGCGGCTGCAATCCATTATCTACGCTCCAGACAATATAAAATTTTCTATGGGAAAGTGACTGATGTCGAAGATGTAGGCATCACAGTAACATTTGCTACTATGAACAGATACGGTATTCTTGAATGGCCGGATACGGATGATGTGGCGATCTTGGACTCGACTCGTGTTTTCCGTATTTCGGATCCCCTTGTAATAAAATTTTCAGCAAGACGCCCAAGTGGCTATAAATTAAACGAGAAAGACGTCGACATGGCAAATAGCCACTTTTTGAAACATATTGCGTGCTAAAAAAAACAGGACAATTTTTCCTGTTTCTGTAATCAATGCCTGGATACACATGTTACATTATCACGGCCTTTAAGAACATTTTTCATGTATAATTCAATTTTCATCTCAAACTGACAGGAAATCATCGCAATAACTGTCATACCTCCAACAATTAAAGTACTGCATAATTTTACAACAGTTTTTTTCCAAATTTTGCGACTGTTTAATTACTATTCAAATAAAGTAAATCAGTGGTTTCCAAGCAATGAATGATAGGCTATGGTATTTTAATCTATATTTGAGAATATAAAGTTGAAGTGACAAACACTCAAGCGCCTTCAATCGCATTTACTGCTTGCGCATAATTTCTCTCAAAGCCATCCGTCGGGATAGCAGTATTCAGGAAAAAACTCAAGGCACTTCGACCGTATATTCAATAAATTAAAATAATGCAATAAAAGCAACCCAAATTTTCGGCATGAGCCTTCGACAGGGGCATCAATAATGTCATGTAGCACACAAAATAACGCTTATCTGTGAACTTTGATTACCAATCTCTTCGGCTTCGATTTTGCGACGGTTCATAGTGACCTATAAATTTCTACGCATGATAGTCCATTGTATATTTGCAGCGTTGATAGAGCCATGACCTTCTAAATGCTGAAAAACTGCTGAATTTTCTTTCTTTAAATGTTCTGTGACACGAGAGTGAATAGTTCGTGCAGATTCACCAATGTAAAAAGCGCTACATATTCTACAAGTGATTTTGAAAACACAAAATTTCATATTACACATATTGGGATGTACAGCACATTTGCAAGTTTCAGAGTTTTTGTAAAAAAAAAATTTTTGTTGCTTCCGTAATTCACAACGTAAATGTCTATGTTTAAAAGAAAGTTGAATATGATCTGCCAGGTTAGTTCTGCGGAGCAACACTAAGTGTTGTCCGTTTAACACTTGAGTGTTTCCATTTAATTCTCTCTCCATGGAAAAGCAAAATCAGACGCAATTTATCATTATTTTCTAATACTCTTAAGTATTTATATGAACATCTCATGTACTGTCATGCTATGTAAATGCAAATAATAACTAGCAGGACTGTTTCCAGCAATGCTGGATTTGAATCCAGTATCGTATTGCTGGATATCCAGCAACAAATAGTAGTGCATAGAAAAGGCTGTGAATACGGTAGGCCTACATGCTGACTACATGTTGAGGAAATAGAGTGTACGTAACCTAATAAGTATGCTAACATTTACCCCCCCCCCGAAGGGTAAGAATTTAGTGCAGCGATTATGCGTAAAACGATGAAGCATGGAGCACTGCAGTAAAAATGGGCGATCCTACCCGAGATCCCCTGTGGGAACGAATCTTGCGAAAAACTGGCGAATGTCAGCTGCAGAATATCATGCTAAAGTTCAGTCATATTTGCGGGATATTCGCTGGCGAAGTTCGCCGGCGACAATTCGCGCTCTATGTCACCTTTTACTTTTGACTTTCTCTCTTATTATCTTTAGTAATCCGCCTCTACAGCCGAGGCTCTATTCTCTCCCTCACCTCCTCACCATCACCCACACATGGCTAATCTATCTAGGAAGTAAGTGCCGACTATCATTCTTTGATAATGATAGCAATGTAGAGAATCCGCATATATCAATTTTCATAACATCTCTTGACATTCAATAATTTACAACAATGACAAATATTTGAATAATATCATAGTATTTACTGCGACATTTATGGAAGATAAATACTTTTTTAGTTTAAGCCTTCGTGAATTAAAAAAAGATCCCTTTTTATCAGATCAGACTGAGAATACAATACATTTTCATGTGAAGGTAATATACGAACATTACTACTTACCACTAATTAGTTGCTACAATATCCACGATTTCGCCGGTTGGCGAAAAATCAGCTCGCATTAGTAAACAAATATCTACCAACTAATTATAGCAACTTTTTCGCCACCCGTCGTTTTTTAATTTTACACATGTTTTTGGATAAATTATGACCATTTTCACATGCGGAGATAGTTTTTATACGAAAATGAACCTTTAAAAAAATTATCCACAAAATCGCTACCTCGCCAGATAATCTGTTGATATTAGCAAGATGCGTTCCCACAGGGTCCGGACTCGAAAGCTCGAGTTTCGGGTACAACAATTTAGAAATCGGGTCGGATTATCTCTCTTCATAAATCCGAGAAAATCCGGAAAACCCGAATTCGGGTTTTTTCGGACTGGAGGAAGCAGATTTTGGAAAGATGTCAACTTATGAATATTTTCTTGGAAAGGTTGATAATATATTTCATGATTGCATGTAAACAATAGATTTGATCAAAACTTTGACCTCGTGCATTGTTCTTACCGCTAGAATCTAATTTAGAATCTAACAAAATAATGAGGATAATTAATATTTGTTGCCCTTGCTTACTTATTCAACAAACCCATGATCGCATGAAGCGTGTATCGACCACACACAGAGACGACATTAGGCGCTAGATTCAAACAACTTGAAATATTTTACCCTCCCACATACCGACTGACTAGTCTCGACTGAAAAAGTTCCTCCTGAGGACCTCATATTTTACTAAGTTAATTCGTGAAATAAACGTACTTTAAATGAGATATTAGCCATCCCTCTCCAGATTAGATTACATAATGTGCTAGATCTTAAATCCAGCAATCGTGTACGCTTCATGTGGTGATTGGAAACATGGTGTAAAAGTCTTTTTGCTATCTGAATGAGCAGACTGATTCAATAGAATTTTCTAATTAGGCCCTTTATCCTTTTTAAAAATTATAAATTTGCGTTTTAAAAGAATTTACTGTTTGATCATTTTGTGATGTTTAAAAAAATAATTGCATATCGTTACTTTTAATTTTAGGCTACGTTTAATTCCAGCTTCAAGAAGACAAGCTTTACTTTGTTTATTAACCTTAAAGTTGACATTATAATATATTACTGATTGCATGTCCATTACTCCTATTTCATAAAAAATATTATATTTTCCGTTTTATTGCATTAAATAGTTGTCCACCGTTCCGCTTAAATTGTCAAATGGTCATTATTTCTAAATTGCAGTCTCTTAATGGGTTGTAGATCATCTACAAAACCACTCTCGGCTCAGATTGTGTGCCAGATATTTTATGTACGCACTCTGATCCCTGAGTGGATTGACGTGGATCATTCATCTGTTTATTGAAAAGAATTCTCGGATATGCCGATTGCTGGTAAATATGTGAACTTGATTTTCTTACTACAGGACGTATCTGTCACATGGATTTATCGACTTAGCTATGCACTCTTACTGAATGCAGTGATCATAATTGAAACCTTTAATTCTCAGACTCCAGACATTCACATGAAGATTTCGCTGGTAGAGACGGGGGTTCATCGCCGAACGCAGCCTTTAATTGAAGAGTCCTCGTCTCCAGTACACCGGCTCCGGTAAGTTCAACCGAAATTCGTCGGATCTTAATGTTTTAAAAGAGAAATGTGAGATAGCTCTATTATTTCATGTCTTAGCGTGACGCACGGAGTCCTATTTGATCCTATTTAATTAGCCCTATATAGCAGCTATTTCATCTATGCACGTGATATACATAGGTATCACATTCATGCTCAGTGGATGACTATGCATGCTACACACCAGATAGGTCATTCGTACCTAATGGATAACTACTTCATGAGGCATGGATTGATTAGGTATGATGCATCCATAAACCCCCTCAAACTACATGCATGATCATACATACTCATGCAGAAGCTCCAAAGAGCATGTGTGCATCATGCACGAAATAATCATCCAAGATTTAGCCATGCTCAGGAAGACAGGGCATGTCTTTGATCCTTGTATGTGTCTCTGACTAATTGGAAACATTGATCTTTAGATTCCCTTGATCGAGAGCTTTCAGGAAATGTATCATTTGTCATATTTACATGACATGCTGACGACCATAGAAAATTCTGATTAAACGCACATGTATGCTACATGTAGATGTAGATGTACATGTATTTGATCTTTGCATGTGTCTCTGATCAAGTGGAAACATTGATCTTTAGATTCCTTTGATCGAGAGCTTTCAGAAAATGTGTCACTTGTCATATTTACATGACATGCTGACGACCATAGAAAATTCTGATTAAACGCACACGCATGTTACATGTAGATGTAGATGTACACGTATTTGATCTTTGCATGTGTCTCGGATCAATTGGAAACATTGATGTTTGGATGCCCTTGATCGAGAGCTTTCAGAAAATGTGTCATTTGTCATATTTACATGACATGCTGACGACCATAGAAAATTCTGATTAAACGCACATGTATGCTACATGTAGATGTAGATGTACATGTATTTGATCTTTGCATGTGTCTCTGATCAAGTGGAAACATTGATCTTTAGATTCCTTTGATCGAGAGCTTTCAGAAAATGTGTCATTTGTCATATTTACATGACATGCTGACGACCATAGAAAATTCTGATTAAACGCACATGCATGTTACATGTAGATGTAGATGTACATGTATTTGATCTTTGCATGTGTCTCGGATCAATTGGAAACATTGATGTTTGGATGCCCTTGATCGAGAGCTTTCAGAAAATGTGTCATTTGTCATATTTACATGACATGCTGACGACCATAGAAAATTCTGATTAAACGCACATGCATGTTACATGTAGATGTAGATGTATTTGATCTTTGCATGTGTCTCGGATCAATTGGAAACATTGATCTTTAGATTCCCTCGATCGAGAGCTTTCAGAAAATGTATCATTTGTTATATTTACATGACATGCTGACGACCATAGAAAATTCTGATTAAACGCACATGCATGTTACATGTAGATGTATTTGATCTTTGCATGTGTCTCGGATCAATTGGAAACATTGATCTTTGGATTCCCTTGATCGAGAGCTTTCAGAAAATGTGTCATTTGTCATATTTACATGACATGCTGACGACCATAGAAAATTCTGATTAAACGCACATGCATGTTACATGTAGATGTAGATGTACACGTATTTGATCTTTGCATGTGTCTCGGATCAATTGGAAACATTGATGTTTGGATGCCCTTGATCGAGAGCTTTCAGAAAATGTGTCATTTGTCATATTTACATGACATGCTGACGACCATAGAAAATTCTGATTAAACGCACATGCATGTTACATGTACATGTAGATGTACACGTATTTGATCTTTGCATGTGTCTCGGATCAATTGGAAACATTGATCTTTGGATTCCCTTGATCGAGAGCTTTCAGAAAATGTGTCATTTGTCATATTTACATGACATGCTGACGACCATAGAAAATTCTGATTAAACGCACATGCATGTTACATGTAGATGTAGATGTACACGTATTTGATCTTTGCATGTGTCTCGGATCAATTGGAAACATTGATGTTTGGATGCCCTTGATCGAGAGCTTTCAGAAAATGTGTCATTTGTCATATTTACATGACATGCTGACGACCATAGAAAATTCTGATTAAACGCACATGCATGTTACATGTAGATGTAGATGTACATGTATTTGATCTTTGCATGTGTCTCGGATCAATTGGAAACATTGATCTTTAGATTCCCTAGATCGAGAGCTTTCAGAAAATGTGTCATTTGTTATATTTACATGACATGCTGACGACCATAGAAAATTCTGATTAAACGCACATGCATGTTACATGTGGATGTAGATGTACATGTATTTGATCTTTGCATGTGCCTCTGATCAAGTGGAAACATTGATGTTTGGATGCCCTTGATCGAGAGCTTTCAGAAAAGGTATCATTTGTCATATTGTTTTTACTTTACACGAATTTGCGATTAAATACTATTCCTGATTAAGCACAGCTTCTACCCAGTGTATTTTCAATGCTTTTGCCTTTGCTTGCCTTGAAGCAAGCAATATTCCATGATTATTGATCGCTTTTGCGTAAAAGAGGATATTCTTATGTTGAATTAGGTCTTCCATGACGTTGTTTGATAGGAAGAATAAAGACCTACGTCATAGCAAATCTTGTTAGGGAAAATTGCGTGATTACGGTGATTTGCGCAAGGGTAGAAAAGTCGTCTGGTGATTATTGTGACGACGGTTTTGGGATTTGCGCGAGCATTTGAGCAAAAATGGTGTCTCTTGCGCAAGGCTCAATCCCCATTATTGCATAGCACCGGCTGGTTCACGCCGCCGGATATGCAATCGAATGTTGGTCACTGCACCCGCGTAGAATGGGATCAGTTTGCCCGCGCCATCATAAATCTCCATGTGAATATTATGCACTTCCGAGGTGATGATCTTGACATACATTGGATGTTTGAAGGGCCGTTCCACCATGTTGGGGCATGCTTTTGTATTGTATGGTAGCACAGCCAGTAGGGGCGCTCGTGCATCATCGATCCGGACGAACTCAACAAGGTTGGCGTAGAATTTGATCCGGCGCGATAATGATATGCCGCCGGAAGATTTGACCGTGACTTTTCATTGAAAGTGGTCTGATCAAAGGCCACGATATCACGTAGATCATTACTCAAGGTGACTGTTAGGTTGGGTGAGAGGACGGACAGACTGACACGTTCTTCTGCCGCCGGCGTGAAGCGCACTGTTGACCGCTCCACAGTCTTCGTCAAATACTTGCACGCTGTACTTATGCTATGGTGTAGCACTGTCTCCCATTTGATGACTTTAACTGTCCGCTGCTCCAGTCCGTCTGTGCTAACGCTTGATTGAAGTGGATACACTTGAACAGACCACTCGTCCTTGAACGAGCCTTTCTAATCGAATGTGCCACCGAATTGATTCTTCGCTAGTGCAAACAGCCCGTTTTGTCGTAGGTGGGACGCTCGATGGAACGCTTCGTTGAATAGGAATAAATATGCCGGTTTGGCGTCAGCAGAAACACTCTCCAAAGTAAGTATCGTAGCTGTCTTGTGATCGCCACCACAGCCGCTGCTGACCAGATTGATAGACTAGCCATATGGCACCGCATAGCTGACAGACTTCTCGAAAGCGGTCACCAGGGTGTCAAATGATGAATAAAGTGTATTTTCCGGTTTTTCCCACTAGCTGGTGCGTAGGCACTCCAAGGCGCAACTCCATAGTGTAGCCCCCTTTACGAGGTGCGATACGTCCATAGCAACGCGGCGGCAATATTATTGATATGTCCAACGAAACGAGACCATTATCACTTGGCTCAATCATTTTCTTCTCCGCCGCACTTCTTCCGACCCACTTTTTACTCCTCTTCAGCTGCTTCTGCTTCTCCGCCGCTTCCGTCAGCGCAAATGCGTCTATTTGTGCCCAGAGAATGGAGTCCATCACGCGCATTTATGTAACAGGAGTCACCACTGTAGTTAGGGAAGCTTGCTACCAGGCAACGGCAGTGAATGATGATAGAAGAGGCCGCTATAGCTGGGGAAACGTGCTTCGAGGCAGCGGGAGAGAGTGATGATAATGCAGCTGAATGCTACTGATGCCCAAATGGCAGCGTCCGAGTGGCGCGAATGAGAGAGAGAGAAACAGTTATTCCGTTGACACATAAGAAACTCCTCAATGACCTTACTCTGGCCTCATCTTTGAAGCACAGTAGGTGTGCTTTATTAGTGTTACTGAACAGCGGATGGTCCGGCTTGTAGTTACTACTGTCTAACTTGTTGGGCAACTCTGCAAACACACCATCCATATCCACGCCGGGGTCAACTTTCATCTCGAGAAAAAAGCTGTCCGTGTACCCGCCACTAAATTTAACTGTCGGATCGGTGGAGTGGCTTTCAAAGTGTAATAATACAAGCGGTACATTTCCAACTTTGAATGGGCCAGCACAGCTTGGCCGATATAGATTGGTTTGTTCAATTGCACTGTGAGCCTCAGCGTTTGGAAACTGACTTAAGTGTCATCTATGATTTCCTTGCACCATAAGAGGCGAAGCTAAGGCCTTTTTAATATCCCCGGATCATTTTCAGTTTATAGTTCATACGCTTGCGAACATCCACCATAGTTTTGCTAAACAGACTGTTATTCTTCAACTTGTAGAAGAAGTCTTTCTCAAACACCTTCTTTGCTTCCTGTTATACGTTATCTAGGGTTTCAGGAAGGCCTTTTGGTTGAAGTAAACTACTCGTCTGGTACGCCGTAATTCCAGTCCCATAGTCAGATAGAATTTTAAGATGGTAAAGTGAGCAATGTAGGCTTCCTTGTCGCGCTGGGTCGGTAACAGTTTGCGAGACGGTGCAAATTTGGCATGTGAAGCACCGATTACCCAAAAAAGCCAAACTTAACCTCAACGCACCAGTCTACATACATACACAATATCACCTTCATTACCATAGCGATCGAGGCTACTCCTCCACAGCAAAGCCAAAATATTCTGCGCTACTGCACCGATTGCCCAAAAAAGCCAAACGTAACCTCAACACACCAAGCTACATCCATACACACTATCACTTTCATTACCATAACCATCGATGCCACTCCTCCACAGCAATTCAAATCCACAAAATCGGTCCACATTTCGATACCCAAATCCAAAAAAGCCAAAATATTCTGCGCTACTGCACCGACTACCCAAAAAAGCCAAACTTAACCTCAACACACCAAGCTACATCCAATTAATCACTTTCATTACCACAGCTATCGATGCCACTCCTCCACAGCAATTCAAATCCACAAAATCGATCCTCATTTCGATACCCAAATCCAAAAAAGCCAAAATTTTCTGCGCTACTGCACCGATCACCCAAAAAAGCCAAACATAGCTCAGCACACAAAGCTACATCCACACAATCACTTTCATTACCATCGCTATCGATGCCACTCCTCCACAGCAATTCAAATTCACAAAATCGGTCCACATTTCGATACTGAAATCCAAAACAGACAAAATATCCTGCGCTACTACACCGATTACCCAAAAAAGCCAAACCTAGTCTCAGCACACCAGTCTGCATACACACTATCACCTTCATTACCATAGCTATCGATGCCACTCCTCCACAGCAATTCAAATCCACAAAATCGGTCCACATTTCGATACTCAAATCCAAAACAGACAAAATATTCTGCGCTACTGCACCGACTACCCGAAAAATCCAAACTTAACCTCAACACACCAAGCTGCTTCCATACAATCACTTTCATTACCATCGCTATCGATGCTATTACTCCACATCAATTGAAATCCACAAAATCAGTCCACATTTCGATACTCAAATCCAAAACGGACAAAATATCCTGCGCTACTATATCGATTACCCAAAAAAGCCAAACATAGCTCAGCACACCAAGCTACATCCAAACAATCACCTTCATTACCACAGCCATCGATGCCCCACTCCTCCACAGCAGTTCAAATCCACAAAATCGGTCTACATTTCGAAACTCAAATCCAAAACAGACAAAATTTTCTTCGCTGCTGCACCGATCACCCAAAAAAGCCAAACATAGCCTCAGCACACAAAGCTACATCCACACAATCACTTTCATTACCATCGCCATCGATGCCACTCCTCCACAGCAATTCAAATCAACAGAATCGGTCCACATTCCGATACCCAAATCCAAAACAGACAAAATATTCTGCGCTACTGCACCGATTACCCAAAAAAGCCAAACTTAGCCTCAACACACCAGTCTGCACACATGCACACCCTCACTTTAATTACCATAGCCATCGATGCCACTCCTCCACAGCAATTCAAATCTACAAAATCGGTCTACATTTCGAAACTCAAATCCAAAAAAGCCAAAATATTCTGCGCTACTACATCGATTACCCGAAAAAACGAAACCTAAGCTCAGCACACCAAGCTACATCCAAACAATCACTTTCATTACCACAGCCATCGATGCCCCACTCCTCCACAGCAGTTCAAATCCACAAAATCGGTCTACATTTCGAAACTCAAATCCAAAACAGACAAAATATTCTGCGCTACTGCACCGACTACCCGAAAAATCCAAAATTAACCTCAACACACCAAGCTGCATCCATACAATCACTTTCATTACCATCGCTATCGATGCTATTACTCCACATCAATTGAAATCCACAAAATCAGTCCACATTTCGATACTCAAATCCAAAACAGACAAAATATCCTGCGCTACTATATCGATTACCCAAAAAAACGAAACCTTAGCTCAGCACACAAAGCTACATCCAATTAATCACTTTCATTACCACAGCTATCGATGCCACTCCTCCACAGCAATTCAAATCCACAAAATCGATCCTCATTTCGATACTCAAATCCAAAAAAGCCAAAATTTTCTGCGCTACTGCACCGATCACCCAAAAAAGCCAAACATAGCCTCAGCACACAAAGCTACATCCACACAATCACTTTCATTACCATCGCCATCGATGCCACTCCTCCACAGCAATTCAAATCAACAGAATCGGTCCACATTCCGATACCCAAATCCAAAACAGACAAAATATTCTGCGCTACTGCACCGATTACCCAAAAAAGCCAAACTTAGCCTCAACACACCAGTCTGCACACATGCACACCCTCACTTTCATTACCATAACCATCGATGCCACTCCTCCACAGCAATTCAAATCCACAAAATCGGTCCACATTTCGATACTGAAATCCAAAACAGACAAAATATCCTGCGCTACTACACCGATTACCCAAAAAAGCCAAACTCAACCTCAACACACCAGTCTACATACATACACACTATCACCTTAATTACCATAGCCATCGATGCCACTCCTCCACAGCAATTGAAATCAACAAAATCGGTCCACATTTCGATAATGAAACCAAAACAGACAAAATATTCTGCGCTACTGCACCGATTACACAAAAAAGCCAAACTTAAGCTCAGAACATCAGTCTACATCCACACTATCAGTTTCTATACCATAGGTATCGATGCCACTCCTCCACAGCTATTCAAGTCCACAAAATCGATCCACATTTCGATACTGAAATCCAAAACAGACAAAATATCCTGCGCTACTACACCGATTACCCAAAAAAGCCAAACCTAGTCTCAGCACACCAAGCTACATCCACATTATCACCTTCATTACCATAGCTATCGATGCCACTCCTCCACAGCAATTCAAATCCACAAAATCGGTCCACATTTCGATACTCAAATCCAAAAAAGCCAAAATATTCTGCGCTACTGCATCGATTACCCAAAAAAGCCAAACCTAGGCTCAGCACACCAATCTACATCCACACTATCACTTTCATTACCACAGCTATCACTGCCACAGCAATTCAAACAAGGTGAGATTTGGGAAATTGTATGAATTCCGAAATTTAGTTATCTACTCGACCTTGTTAATTTTCGTATCTTCGTTTCTGTCCAATTTTCTGGGGACAGGAACAAGGAATGATGTTTCTAAAACTATTTGCTGCAGGATGTGAGTGGCCATCAACTCTACTGTTTATGCATATAATATGAAATTCCATGAAGTCAGCAATTTGGAGATTTTTGGTTTTCTGCTTTTATATTTTCGGAGGGAGAACCCATGTGGGAAAACCGAAGTAGGAGTAGGTTTCTTATCCTGTTCAAATACGTTCTTTATTTTTCATGTCATAGTTGATGGACGTTATAAAAAGCATGCATGTCTCGCAGATTCGGATTATTTCAGATGCTCTGCTAAATACTGATATAAATGCTTATTCATAATCTACAAAGTTTGCAGGAAAAGTATGGATTGATGCTTTACTGCTGAGCCTAATGTGGTGAGAAGAGAAAGCTTAGCTTTCATGACATTAATTGAAAAGAAATTCTACGATAGCCAGAAAATGATGTGAAATCAGTAGGAAATGCGTTGTGAATGCTAAGTAATAGGCTAACTGCTGTGTAGGCTCAGTAAGCTAATAAGCTAATAAAGAATCAAGTTGCCCACTCTAGTTGGTCACTGGCGATCATAAATTATCCGAAGTAAAATCTACAAAAAGAGGTCCAGTAGAAGGCAGTGTTCTTCCTCTAAACATTCTATAATGCATATCGGATCCGGACCACGGCATTATCTTCACGGACTACAATGATCTCGAGATGTACACGCTAGGTGACGCTACTCCTTGTAGTTTATTTCGTTATTAATCAGGCTTTATCTGTCCTTTTGAGTCACTGACCACATTTGAACTAGACTTGTGAAGTGCATTTCTGTGAAAGCAAAGACAGTGTGCCGCATCCTTATTTTCATGATGAATTTTTTTTGAAGAATATTTCATAGCTTCTCTTATTTCAGTGCTTTTCCTAGTCATAATGTTGAAACTGTAGTATGTGATTTTCAAATGGAAATGCAAATACCGCGACTTTTGTGACGTCTGGTAAAAGATCGATATTCTGTAATAATCGCTATAAAAATTCACTAAATATTAATACGCTTGTCATGAATAAGTCTCTTTCTTTCTCTCGGCTGCCTCAACAGTTTAATTTTTGATCAATATCAATGAAAGTAATTTTTTGGCATACTGCAGAAACATACGCTAAAATTATTTCTAGTATATGATAAAATGTACGAATAAATAAGTTCTCGAACAGGTCTGAGCGTTCAGGAACTAAGGGCCGAAACGCGAATCCTGGTCGAGTTCCTGCTGATGAACTCATTACTAACAAGTTTAATCATTTTAAGTATCACATTTTTCTTCATTCTTAGACACGTTTTGCTGAACTTTTGAATGATTCTCAACACCTGTAGAGAACGAACCATGCGTCCTTGTCAGGATCTCATAACTTTATCTTCATCTTAATCTCAAACACTTCTATCTTCATACTCAATCACAGCAGGGAGACTTAGTCGGCAGATGACAGGTCTGTGCGGTGTCAATTTTCTAATGACCAATCAACCGTCATCGTTAGAACAAAATTGACCAAATTTATAAAGTATTACCCACACGGTGTAGTAAGTATAGCAGTAGAATTCGTATTCGAGGATCGTTCAAGTGAGCAATTCTTCATAATTCGCATAAGTGATTCCAATTAAGTTAAGTCCTTACTATATCGCATGTACTTGCATTAGTTCCTTACCTATTGAAGCCTTATAAGACTTCGGATAGGATTTTACATTAATAGAGTTACATTTAGATTACTCTGTGCCTAATTAATTGACATGATAGAATTCATCGATGATAAATTTTGATTTAATTACCGGCACTTATCATTTTCAGTTTAGTATATTGCTTTTACCTTAGGCCTATAGATTGATTGCACTATAATGCACACTTATATGTAATTATAAGACTATCGTGTCTGTTGTATTCTTGATAGTTTAAGTCTAATATTATAATGAAAAAGGAAGTTTCAAATATAACAGTATTGCAATTTGCAACAATGAAATACATTTATCTTCATTGTTACTTCATCTTCATACAGCTTAACTGCCTAAAAACAGGTGTTAGCGAATCCCGGAATCCTGGTTAACTAATCTCGGGATTAAAAACCTTATTGATCAACCAATTTGATTATTCAGCGTGTGCGGCGACTAGGGTTTACAATCTCGAGCCGTTTTCTCAATCCCGGGATTTTCGAGACTGGCTAATCGCAATCCCGGGATCCCGGGATCTCGATCGAGATTTATATATACTGTATATGTTTCTAATCATTAAGTTTCAAGAAATATTTCAAAAGACGATACGTGCTTGTAAAATGTATATCTTTCAATGTGAACTAAACAAACATCTACAGCAGGTAAAACTAGTCAACTCGTAAAAAATATTGGCGAAGTAAGGTAAGACACTGAATTGTGTCATCACTCATTCTCGACTGTAATTTCGTTAAGAACAAACCGGCCGAGAATGCCCTTTCGGATTCTACCGATGTGTGGCGGTATCGATTCCAGGACTTGTTTCACCCGCTTGAGGATCATTCCTGTGTCTCGAGATAGACTGAATTGTTGCAGTTCCATCCTAACCAACGATTCGAGAGAATCATTCCTTGCAGGAGGAGACTTTTCCAATAGTAGCAGACTTCTCGCAAGTATCTCACAAAACTATTAATCACCGAGACACAATTGGTTGTCGATGTGTGAAAACCAACACAGCGCAGCTGCAGTAGCAGTCCGGTGACCTGTCAATAGAGCGAATTCGGGAGACTCACTGGGTTGAATGACGGCTTCTTTGACGGTTTTTCCTTCAAAGACCGCAAACCGCAAACCTAGCTCTGTCTGAACGAGCCTTGAACGGGCCTTTAGTCGTTATTTTAAATCGTTGTGATTTGTCTTTCAGCTATCAATTTACGAAATATTTTCAGTTTACAGAAGCAATACTAGTAGCAGTGTCACAACACTGTTTATTAAGCGTCTGAACGGTTTGTGTCACGGCATTGATTTAGCCCAGATTTCGCGCTGCTCCTCGGCACTAATGTCACGACACTAATGTCATCGTGTGAACGAGGCTTAACCAGCTGGCTAGGCAAATACAGCACATTGGCAATTTATCAAACTTGGAACATAAAAAATTTAGATGCATTTTTAAAAAAGCCATTGACTCTCTTAACTATGTCTAGGGAATCCAATCTCGACATCAATCATCAATCTCGAGATTACGAAATTAAATTTTCTCAATCTCGGGATCTCGATGTCGAAATTAGGCCAATCACCCTAATTAATTATCTCACTAATTATTAACTTTATTATTCGGTAGACTTAACTATCGTATCTATTAGTCATCCCTTGCTGACATGTCATGCTGGCCATGATCAATTTTTTTCAACAAGTTTAAACTATGAAAACAAAATGTTCGAATTTCGGACTACGAATGTTGTAAATAAATTCACAAAAAGGTGTGAAAATTCACACGGCGGTCACTCAAAGATTCTTTTCACTATGAAAAAAATGTCGAAGCAAACAAAGTTTGCTAAGAGTTTCATTGTTCAAGCGTGATCTGGCCTTACTGGCAAAGTATCCCGCGGCGGAAAATGCTCGCTTCGATTCCATCGAGGTAGGAGGAATGGTCTTCATGGCTTGTTCAATGAGAGCTTTCAGAACTCAATTTTGTACTTCGATAAATCTGTCGATCATGTGAAGAAGAGAGTTCCATCGCGTTTTAACGTCACTCACTAGCTGCAAACGTTTGCCAAAATCGTTCATTATGTGAATCTGTAACCTTTCATTCCGCGATGGGCTTCGTCTGAAGAAGTGGGTTACTTTTCGGACTAGGTCAATAGCATCCTTCAGTTCCTTCTTGAGCTAAATTTTGACATACTTCTAATCCGATTGCTTCCGCTTCTTCGTCTTCTGATGACTGGTTCCCATCAGAAGGTTCAGTTTGGAGACAGGTATCATGTTTGCCGTAGAGCATGTCGCATACTGCAAGGTGAATTCCATGAGCATAACATGGCTGGTGAATATTAGGAATCTGACGGCCAAATTTAGCCATCATGCTACAGTAGTCCGTCGTTACTGCAACAACATCAGTTGTCAAATCGACTTCATATGCTCTTATATGTTTCCTCACTAATTCCTCATAGCGAACAGCCGTTAGGCTTCCAGAAATCGGACATAGAACAAGATTATGCAGCTTGACATTGTCTTGATTGCAGCAATGTACGTTGATATCTAAATACCTGTAGTTCGCCGTACTCGTCCATTCATCAATAGTTAGCGCAAATCTTTGGCCAAGTGAATACCTTTCCGTTATATCTTTCCTGATATCATTTTCGACGGATTCAGCGTAATTTGGTTAATGATTTTTTACTATAGAGCCAAAATAAATAACATCACGAAAAAAAGAACACATCGAGCCAAAACTTCTACACATCTTTGCGGAAAACGCAATAGAGCCAAACTTAAGCTCTACACTACCTCACTCACCTTCAAGTAAAGTTTCATCAAAATCCATCCAATACTCTGTCCTACACAGCCTTCACAATATGACGAAAACGACAAAAACTCAATCCTCAAAACACACAACTAGCCAAAACTTCTGCGCATCTTTGCGGAAAACGCAATAGAGCCAAACTTAAGCTCTACACTACCTCACTCACCTTCAAGTAAAGTTTCATCAAAATCCATCCAATACTCTGTCCTACACAGCCTTCACAAGCTTGAAAATATGGCCTATTCAGCGACATTTCAAACTTTCAAACACACATCGAGCCACAACTTCTGCGCATCTTTGCGGAAAACGCAATAGAGCCAAACTTAAGCTCTAAACTACCTCACTCACCTTCAAGTAAAGTTTCATCAAAATCCATCCAATACTCTGTCCTACACAGCCTTCACAAGTTTGAAAATATGGCCTATTCAGCGACATTTCAAACTTTCAAACACACATCGAGCCACAACTTCTGCGCATCTTTGCGGAAAACGCAATAGAGCCAAACTTAAGCTCTACACTACCTCACTCACCTTCAAGTAAAGTTTCATCAAAATCCATCCAATACTCTGTCCTACACAGCCTTCACAAGCTTGAAAATATGGCCTATTCAGCGACATTTCAAACTTTCAAACACACATCGAGCCACAACTTCTGCGCATCTTTGCGGAAAACGCAATAGAGCCAAACTTAAGCTCTACACTACCTCACTCACCTTCAAGTAAAGTTTCATCAAAATCCATTCAATATTCTGTCCTACACAGCCTTCACAAGCTTGAAAATATGGCCTAAGAAGCCAGTTGGGAAGCAGGGTTTTTCTGCTTGATTTGGCTTGGTTTCGTATGTGTCGTCTATTTCTGCTTTTTACAGAAGTTCGTTGGTTGGGGTAATTAGAGATCAGAGACATCGGATTCTATTATTAGGATGTAATCTTGTGTCTGTGTCATGGAGTAGGGATACATAGGTTACAGTGTCGACTCAAAAATCTGTATATATATATACTCAAATATCTGTATCTGTATACAGTGAAGATTTTTATATGAGAAGATTGAGTTTCTTGGGGAGATTGCGTTCCGTAGCTCCAAAAAATTATTTGAGCACTTTTGAAAAAAGTCAAAATTTTACTTATTTATATACTACCGAGATGACTCTCCTATATAAGTAGTATGAAACAAGTTGGATATGAAAGGAATGAATATTTGCTAATAAGCATCCCAACTTAGCGGAAATTATGCTGATTTTTAGGTGAATTTCATGCATGGTATTACAATGGAAGTCTTCATGAAAGAGTAGCGATTTTATTCGTGCTTTCTTGGTTGAAATTTCGTTTTTAATTCAATTTACACCGGTGTGAATTTAAGACTCACTAAATTCCTGTTACATTTCTTGAATCTGAATAGTGATGTGTAACCATTTACATCTTTCAAAGTTAAATGAAGTCATTGTGTTTGATTATGTGATCTTGCTTTGCCAGTGGCAGGTTGCCTGTAATATGATAACGCTTAAGAAAATACTCCTGAGGTTGAGCAAGAAAGCAATAAGAACCCATCGAACTGCTAATTTAGTAAACATTAAATCTCCAAGACTGTCATGAGAACCTGTAAAATACCATCATCGCTTCTGCTGAGTGTAGTGTAGAGCTTAAGTTTGGCTCTATTGCGTTTTCCGCAAAGATGCGCAGAAGTTGTGGCTCGATGTGTGTTTGAAAGTTTGAAATGTCGCTGAATAGGCCATATTTTCAAGCTTGTGAAGGCTGTGTAGGACAGAGTATTGGATGGATTTTGATGAAACTTTACTTGAAGGTGAGTGAGGTAGTGTAGAGCTTAAGTTTGGCTCTATTGCGTTTTCCGCAAAGATGCGCAGAAGTTTTGGCTAGTTGTGTGTTTTGAGGATTGAGTTTTTGTCGTTTTCGTCATATTGTGAAGGCTGTGTAGGACAGAGTATTGGATGAATTTTGATGAAACTTTACTTGAAGGTGAGTGAGGTAGTGTAGAGCTTAAGTTTGGCTCTATTGCGTTTTCCGCAAAGATGTGTAGAAGTTTTGGCTCGATGTGTTCTTTTTTTCGTGATGTTATTTTTTTTGGCTCTATAGTAAAAAATCATTAACCCGTAATTTACGACCTTGTTTGTCACTGTTTGAGCTGAACTTGGCAATGTAAAGTCCTTCGCCTTCATGCAGCTTATCAGATCGCTTGAAGTTATGAATATTGAGAAGGGAAGGTTTGAATGAAGCTTTGCTGTCATTCGCGCTAGTGTTGCATCAAGCGAATTCTCAATCTTAGGCTTGAAAAATGATGTCATCTTTGCCTTATTTTCGAGGGTATTGTCATCCGCCTCTTCGTCACGATTAGACCTATCAATCTCGGTTGCCTTTCTTTTTGTCAACGATATATTATGTTTAGACTTTAGGTGAGTATGTAGACCAGTTGTAGATGATCCTCGTATGCTTATTGATGCCCCACAACGGTTACACGCCGCCTTCTCTCCCGCCTGCTTTGTAAAATAGTCCCAAACCAGTGATGTCGACATTGCCATGTGAATAAAGGGTATAATAGGACGATCAACGACATCATACAAGGTTGGCAGCCAGCCAACCCTACTGCAACAAAGTCAGTTAGACAACAGACTTTGATATGGCTACAGCAATGAAACACGTGCATATAGCATATCTCACGCAACGGTAATAAATAGAGAGCAATGTCAGAACATGCACAAACTATTAGTAAATTTCGAAGTGTCGAGATCTCGACGCCCTAATCTTGAGATCTCGAATTAGACAAAAACAGTCGAGATCTCGAGATTGGATTCCCTAACTATGTCACTTAGAAGGAACTCAGGGCCAATCTTTCAAATATCTCGAAAACGTAATCCCGGGATTGTAAACCCTAGAGGCGACTGTGCGTGAAATTCTGTGGTTTGACTTTTTCTTCTCAATGACTGCGAAATCTTTTTGATCCATTTATCGGACAAGGTTTATAGCAGCGGCAGCCGGCATCTGACAAGACTGTGTGAATAATGCTATCGTTTGTCAACAGGTGCTGTTGAGTCTGCCGACAATCCCTCGTCTGGGGCCATCGATCATTGATGCTATCATTTTGCTAAGGGTAACACTAGACAAGCTGTGGCAACCATAGAGATCAGATATCTATGCTATTTTGTCCTCTTTGGTAGCAACTTCGGTATTTCATTAATAGAGAAAAGACAGCGTCAACAATTTTGGCGCCAGTCATTCTGGTGCGAGGGTGATTGACTATGCTTTCGAATGCCGCTTTCCACACAGCTGCATTCACTAGCCTCTCTTAAAGCCCGACATTCGAATCATAGTAATCTGGCAACTTGACGCCCATTTACAGTGATAATACAGTATTATGTTCAAGCGCGCGTTCAGTGTTTGTTAACAATTCGATTGTGGGCATAGAAATAGATTGTTTAGCTGAACTTGTTCTAGAGATTTCATTGTTATATATTTCTATGATTGTGGGTGTCGGAAATCAAAGCAGTTTCCTTCATTCCCGCCTGTTGACAGTGAAACTAATGAATTATCATTCCGACTCATGAACATCGAATTTAATATCCTTTTATTATGAATAATTGATGTATAATTTTGTGCATGAAATGGGGCTCATTTTAATCAGCATCATCTTCTGTTTCTCGTTATGATATAAGAATTTAGAATGGATTAAATTTGTAAGTTGGGGTCTATAAAACTCTTAGTGAATGAAAAATATTACGTACTTCTATTCTCCTCCTCCCCTCACATTTTCCAAATTCATCAAATTTCGCCAAACTTCTTCACAATGGATTTAAAACAGACTTATGTCACTGAGTACGAGTGATAGTGCAACACCACTGAGAAGTTTTACTTGAGCGGTGGGATAAAGGAGTGGTACCTTCCCTAGAAAGCACTTTCTCTAAGGGGGAAATTCTCACCCCTTCCTGATCTCCCACACCAATTCTGTCGAACCACACATCAATCGAAAAGGCATTGAAAGGGGATTCAGAAAAACAGCATCAGTTTTATTTCTGAAGTCATCCCTGGGCGGAGGTGAAGGTCAAAAACCGTCAATTTTTAACAGATGCTGTTTGTAGCGTCAATTTCCATTAGATCACTATTTGAAATGGAAAATGACAACAAAAACTGATAAGCCATGCACTAATTATAAGATCTGAATAAGATGGTTAGTAAAACGATGATTGCTAATCGCTGAGATTGCATAATTGTATTAGATGAGGTGAAAGGTCAAATAATTGAAAGTTTAGTTCAAATCAAATATCACTAAGATCGCACATTTTAATTTTTAGTTTCTGCAGGTGAAATAAATAATCCAATTCGGTGACTTTTATCGAGACACTGAGGCTAAAAGCAACATGATTCTGAAAAATTCAATAATTGATCATCAGATGCAGAAATAAAAGTAAAAAATTAAAATTAAAAAATGTATTTGAAATTTCAAACATGTACACAAAGCAGATAATTTCAAATTCAAAGATTTTACATTTGTGAATATCTCCATATGGATAGGAAGACTCCTTTATGTCAATTCAACTTATTTCGGTTAATGATTTTTTACTATAGAGCCAAAACAAATAACATCACGACAAGAAAAGAACACATCGAGCCAAAACTTCTGCGCTTCTTTGCGGAAAACGCAATAGAGCCAAACTTAAGCTCTACAGTACCTCACTCATCTTCAAGTAAAGTTTCATAAAAAACAATGCAATACTCTGTACAACATAGAATTCACAAGTTCGAAACTATGGCCTATTCAGCGACATTTCAACTTTTCAAACACACATCGAGCCACAACTTCTGTGCATCTCTGCGAAAAACGCAATGTGTGTTTGAAAAGTTGAAATGTCACTTGAAGGTGAGAGAGGTACTGTAGGGATTAAGTTTCGCTCTATTTTGTTTCGCAAAGATGCACAGAAGTTGTGGCTCGATGTGTGTTTGAAAAGTTGAAATGTCGCTGAATAGGCCATATTTTCAAACTTGTGAATGCTGTGTAGGACAGAGTATTGCATTGCTTTTTTATGAAACTTTACTTGAAGGTGAGTGAGGTGCTGTAGAGCTTAAGTTTCGCTCTATTGCGTTTTCCGCGTTTTGCGCAGAAGTTTTGACTCGATGTGTTCTTTTTCTCGTGATGTTATTTGTTTTGGTTTTATAGTAAAAAATCATTAACCCATATTTCACCAAGAATTGATACCGCAAAATAAATTATAACTGAATTTCTAGCGAAATCAACCAAAATGATGCAGACATTCAAATTTAAAAAAACTCTCATAAAGAAAGTACTGTGCCAAATTTATTATCCTTCTGTCAAAAGCTGCATAATACGCAAAAAGCAAAATAGGTCTACTAAAAATCTCGTGGCTCTGATTGCTTGGATAAAAAGATATTCAAACAATTCGCCTTAGCGGGCAAGATTGCTATCCAGGAAACAATCTCAGGATCCTCATCTCAAAAAAAGGGATCAATTCTATCATCAAAGTCGGGATTTTAAAAACCAAACTCTGACACAAAAAATCAAACTTCCAAAATTCACTGGCTAAAAAGAAGATAAAAGAATAAAATAATTAGAATCATCATAGTAAATTTCCAGAAAAAACAATGAAACTGACAGTATGGATGTAGACTGGTGTGTTGAGGCTAAGTTTGGCTTTTTTGGGGTGATCGGTACAGTAGCGCAGAATATTTTGGTTTTTTTGGATTTGAGTATCGAAATGTGGACCGATTTTGTGGATTTGAATTGCTGTGGAGGAGTGGCATCGATAGTTATGGTAATGAAAGTGATAGTGTGTATGCAGACTGGTGTGCTGAGCTTGAGTTTGGCTTTTTTGGGCAATCGGTGCAGTAGCGCAGAATATTTTGCCTGTTTTGGATTTGAGTATCGAAATGTGGACCGATTTTGTGGATTTGAATTGCTGTGGAGGAGTGGCATCGATGGCTATGGTAATGAAAGTGATAGTGTGTATATAGATTGGTGTGCTGAGCTTAGGTTTGGCTTTTTTGGGTGATCGGTGGAGTAACGCAGAATATTTTGGGTTTTTTGGATTTGAGCATCGAAATGTGGACTGATTTTCTGGATTTGAATTGATGGGGAGGAGTGGCATCGATGGCTATGGTAATGAAAGTGATAGTGTGTATGTATGTAGACTGGTGTGCTGATCTTGAGTTTGGCTTTTTTGGTTCTTTTGTGATTTTGGCTTTTTTGGATCATTTTTGACTCTTTTGGAAATGATCATTAACCTAGATTTCTGCTCGAGGAGAGAACTATCATCCTCCTCAGCGCTCAGCCCTACAGTCGCTATGGTTCACCTGCTAGCTGGGACAGGGGCGGTGTTGATATCGACCCACAAGGTTTCGATTTCTTTGATTATTGGTGAAATTTGATTGATTACGAGTACGAACCTGATTACGATGTTTCGCTGATGTTGAGATGTTAGAAAAGTATTACATGCACAGAATTAGACAGGTCGTCTCTTCTTCCGTTTGACTAGAAAGGAAGCATTGGAACATGTAACGTTATTGAAATGGCACATTCTGATGACTAAATACCATAGCAATCGAATAATGAGCAGCCAGTTCAACATTAAAAACGCCAAATTGTGCGAAGTTTCAGTGACTGTTATCAACCGGATCACACAGCAGAGACACAGACGATGTCAAGCTCTACAGAGAAGTTTGTGAACGTTTTTTCATGCGCCTGCTAACTTTTTTTTAAAATGATCGGATGACCCAACATTATCGAGAAAACTTTTGCGCAATGATCTGAATTCTTCGAATCTGAAGGAGTCGTGGCGATCTGGGTATTATGAAGGAATTCAGAGCAATCCGCAAGCGACGCACGACTATTTTTCCTATCTCTTTAAGGTATTAAAGATTTCTTTTTGCCCACTTATTAAGTTCCTGCATGTGCCATCTGTTTGAATCAGTTTGCACTTCCAGCAAAGAGATACGATTAAACAATCTAATTCTGTGATTACATGACACCGCATAGGTTCTTTATTTCAGGTTAAAGCAATTGTCCAAGAAGATCACAGGCCATCGTTCTAACTGCGTAGATGTGCATAATGCTACTGGAGAAGAGCGATTAAGGCTTGCTAGAAGTACTTATCTTTGGCCACTGTCGTTGACTTTTCGCGACAAACATTTCCAGTTTTGTTTGGTGATGGCAAAAGGGCAGAAGCGTTTCGCTATTCTGCGCTACTGCTTTCTGTTCGGATTTGAAAATATAAACCGCCGTTGACTTTTAATGAGAAACTTCCATGTTTGTATTACTCGCCTGTTTCTCCTTACCTGTAGGAGCTCATCCACGGACTACTAGATTGTCTATACCTTTAACTCTCAAATGCTAAAAATATTTTTTCCGATTGCAAATGAAGTACGTACGGCACACTTTTGAGCGATGGACATTACAAATTAATCGTTAGGATATGTGGATTGTCACAAGAATTGTCACCAAGCCGTGGGGTTGTGTGTCACGCTCGCTCTTGCAATTGTTACTAGTCTTTGTTGTATCACCCCTGTTTGGTGGAGTTTTTCAGTAAATTTTATACTCTCTGGTGTGTTATTACTTATTGTGATTCATCGTGTTGTATTGATTATCCCTGCGGTTATTATTTGGGAAATATTGAGCATTTTATGCGGTTCGGGTTAGTGCCAGTGAATTGATATCATCAAGTGCACATTTTCTCATTGAAAGTCTGGTAATTCTCGTTTGGATTTCCGCAGCGTCCCTCTATCGTGATCTTCTTCATACCATAACTTTTGTAAGGCTGGTTTTGTCAGTTCATTATTTGATTGTCAGCTGCTAACGTCAAATAGTTAAAACCTCCCCTTGTTCGCGCATTTACGAATTATTGTTTTTTTCTGACGTCATTCAGGGTTGTTTATGCTGCTCTCTATAATTAGCGTCATTTATACTGAAGTGATTCCATTGTTCGATTTCTATTGCATCATCATATCTGTAGATTTCAAGATCTTGACGCAGTGCATTCGTGTGTTTTCTATCAGTCAAATATCTATTCTCGCTGTGGGTAAATTTTGCGGTGTATGAAATGTCTAAATCGGGAACTCCAACAGCACACGAACTTCGATCTAAGGCCGTTCATAACAAGGATGAGCTAGATCAGCAAGTTTCAATGGCAAAGATAGAAGAAATCGTCAGTCGTAAACTCCAGGAAGCTGTTTCTCAAATTGAATTGACGTTGAGTTCTAAATTGGATAGCATCCTCGAAAAAGTAACAGCCATTGAATCAAGAATTGGAGCTATTGAGACCGAACAACTCCGGGCCAGTGTCGAAATGGATAAGATGAAAAATATCATTGTTGAACAGCAGCGCCTGTTAGAGAAACACGAGGCGCAACAACGTGAATGCTATTTAATTTTATCTGGAGTACCCGAACAAAATGTTAGATATGATGGCGAAGTAGTCGATGATGATCATAATAAGGTACAAGAAATCTACAAGTTAATCACTGACTCTGATGCAAAAACAGAAGTAACACAATGCATACGTCTTGGACGCAGAATCAATCAAAAACCACGTCTATTAAAGGTTACACTCTCAAATAAGAATGCCAGAAATGTAATGTTATATTCACAAAGAAAGCTTCGAACTGATGAAGACTTTCTTGAGGCGTTTGGCAAGATTTTCATAAATCCTGATTCCACTGTGCTTTTTCGCAAAGAAGAAAAACGACTCAGGGAAACTTTGACTCAACTGAGGCAATCCGCGGGCTCCAATGAAAAGTTTTACATCAAAAGTGGACAATCGACAAAATTAACATAAGTAATCAGCTATTCTGACTCCTAAATTTTGATGACTGTAATAATGTGCGTTATCTGATTAAAGAGTGCATGCTTTTGATCATAAATAGCTATCAAAATATTTGTTATCACCCTTCTATTTTCATTTTCTTGATAATCCAATTTGCACTTGGTCCATGTTGCAACAAAGTAGGCGTATTGACAATGATGAGTACAGTCCATGTCCCTTCACGATTAAGGTTATCTACATGAATGCTTGTTCACTTGTAAATAAAATGAATATCATGAGATCATATATTGTGACTTACTCTCCTGATGTTGTTTGTGTATCTGAAACGTGGGCTAGTGATGCTTTGCCAGACTCTTATTTTAGTGTCACCAATTATACAATGTATCGTTGTGATCGTCCGAATGTCAGAGGAGGAGGTGTTATCATATATGTTTCTAATCAACATAAGTCACACTATTCTAGTAGCTTCTCTTCGGATAGAGTCGAAGGAATAAGCTGCTGTATTCACGGCCATGACCGCGATATATTCATTTCGTGTATCTACAATCCACCTTTCATCATTCCATTCTGTAATCGGCAGTGATCAAGGTGCGCAGCAGCCACCGAAACGTCTGCATCAATAAAGAGAAAGTTAATAACAGTTGGAGTATTTTCCGTAGACATTTACCTATAAGTACAAGCCACCTAATCATGTTTGGTGCAATGATATGTTCATTATATATATTCTCTGTGCAATTGTAATAACGCGTATCTTATTATATGTGGAGACTTTAATTCTCCAGGCATTGATTGGCTTTCTCCTACTACTATTTGGTTCAATGATCCCTTGTTCGGATGGTACCTTGACAATTTCCTGGTGCAGCATGTAAAATCTCCTACCCGACCTCAGTCAGACTCAATACTTGACCTTGTCTTCTCATCAATGGATACGAAAATTAGTGCAATTATTCAATTCATGCAATTATTTCGTTCAAAGTTATAACTGAAATAAAAGAATTCGAAGCAGGCCAATCATACAACTTGTGTTTTTCCAAGGCTAACTGGTCTAGGTTTTGTAGGGCCCTTCTTAATTCGAGATGGTCGGCTGCGAGGGATCTTAGTGTTGATGAGTTGTGGAGCGAAAATTACTCCAACATATCCACAGCAGTTGACAAGCATATCCCTAAGACGGAGAAAAAAACGTGGAATCTTTTTGACAACACATTGATTCAATCAAGAGTTCGACAGCATCGTTGCAATTTTGAATTGTATTTGGAAACACCGTCACTGTTTAATAAATTGAATTGTCTAAAATCACAGAGCATGCTTGATATTTGCATTGATGACATTATTCGGTCGCATGAATCCAAACTTTCCATACATGCTAAAAACAATGCAAAGGCATTTTGCGGCTTTGTCAGTCATTGCTTTAAGAATTCATGCCCATTCTCTGTCATGTGTGATACTCTTGGTGACCCCATTTTTGATTCTTGTTTAATTGCTGAAAAATGTGTTCTGCTCATATTTTCATAAGACGGCGTATATTGCTAACACGCTTCGTAATGATGCTACAGTTTTCCATGTCTTGAGCACATTGAATTTTCACCTATGAATGTCTTGAATTGTATTCGTAGACCGCCTATGCCAATTTCATCTGGTTTTGAAAATATTTGTTACACAATCATAAAGCACGGTCATCTGATTCTTACAACTAGTCTTGCCTACGTTTTTGAACTGTCTTTTAATACTGGCTCCATTCCTAAATCTCTGTGCTGACGCCATGCCACGGACCGCCGATGTGTTGTTGGCTGGTTGTCCTCGCCTTCAGCGGTTTCCCCTGAGACACATCACCATGGCCTGCACTAACGCGAAGCTGATACGTGTTCTTATGAATGCCATTTCATCGGCATATGCGGTTTTCTTTTTTAAACAATGGAGATGTGCTATACTTTTATTGCCTTTCTCGCTGCGGGCCGACATCCACCAGATGAGGAAACAACCATTGGGAGAAAGATGGAATGCTCCACTTCTCGCACCCTTTCTTCATATTGCCGACGATTTTCCTTTTCGTGAAGGGCATGTGCAATGGAAACGATAGCCGTAAAGGCCACTCTCGCAGACGTCCAAACGTCTGCCATCCCCTATTGCAGTACATAGTCCGATATTCGAACGTTTCTCCTGTGATTGGCTGTAAAAGTGGTTCGGCAGCCACACAGTGTTATGTGCGACAAAAAATTTGCAAACAGATCACGAAGATCATTGTATCTCAAGTTGATAACGTGGCATGAGAGAAAGAACAAATACCTACGATGACGCACTGATTTCGTGAGATATAGTTCTAAGGCATTTCTGATTCTCGTTGAGTCTGCTGCACACTTCGTTAGCCATTCTGCCTGCTTTTTCCTGTTTTCTATTCTCACCGCTGGCTTGATTTCAAGCTGATGACCATTTACGTAGAATATATCATCTTGGTGCAGAGGAGAACTAAGTCGGACTGAATTTTCATAAGCATTCAAGGTCACTTAACTTTCTTAGGTCAAGACCTCCTTCTCTCACTGGGAGTGCAAGTAGATCATGTTCAATTTCACCAAGTGGCTCTTTTCCTGTGAAAGCTGGAATGAGATTTCTTGAGATTTGGTCGTCAAGTAGCGTCACTTTAGAGGCAAATGTTGGTGTTGTTCTTGCAAGGTAGTTAAACTTCGGGAGTTATCCGCGAACAAAACCACAATGAGGTTGAGGAGCACTGATTGCAAAACCTGAGAGTCGCTCAATCATTTCACAAAGCTGTCTCAAATTCTTAACTAGGACTTCAGTACACACTTCGTCGGATCCAATTACCGATCCCAAAACTGCATGACCAGCAACAATTTCAACTTCTGTGTCATGGAATAAGCCATAACCGAGAATCTTTGGGTGATGATCTTCACTAGAACCCGACGTTGTGATATAACGCGTCATTCTTTACGCTTATACTTAATACTGTTACAAAATTAGAAAACTACAACATATTTCATTCTTCGGCCTTCTTGTATATCTGTTATGAGAAAAATATTGTCAAAATGACTTGTTGCTTATGGCTTATCGATTGTGATTTACGGTAACTACACTTTTGATTTATGGCAATAACGGCTAATGGCTTATGGAGGATCGTGAAGTGACTTGCGAACGATGGCTTAGGCTTATTGTGTGTGCCTCCGGCCTCATTGTGTTTTAAACTACGACAGCATTCAAACATGCATTGTCTGCATTATTTGCCCGATACAACTTTGACAAGTGCTCCTAATTCACCCAAAAATACAGCCTGGACTAGCCTATGTTGAATATGACATTGAACTGCAAAGTGCAATTCCATAGCACTGCAAGTTTTATGTCATTGATCTAAACTCTCCTGACTGCATTTAATAATCAATGGTTAGTCACGGTACACGCCCTGTCTGAATCAACTTTTTATCGAAAAAAATTTCCCAAGCCCGAAACCTGATTTTTTTGAGTTGGTACACTATACTGATCTTAAACAAGCAAGAACGAAAATAATCCTCGGCGCAGTTTTTGAAATAGCCTCATAAATTCAAATTTCGAAAGTTTTTAAAATTTAAAATTCATAAAATTGCCTGAAGTGATTTTACAAGCTCAGAGTATGGTTTTTGGATGCCATGAATTCATATTTAGATAAAATATTTCCTAAAAGATAATAATAATAATAATATTTTATTGCAGAAATATCTACAAATGGCACCACTGGTTAAATAACTCTTACGTGTAGCCATAATTATCAGAACAATTTACAAAATGGTGTTAAGTCGACAGATGATAATCTTCTCTTGAATTCGATAACGTTTCTTGATAACACAACCTCCACCGGCAGGGAATTCCACACATTTATAATTCGGTGACTAAAAAAATACTGGCGAGCATTGCACTGAGGTCGTCCGATTGCTTTAAATTTGAGGGGGTGACCACGTATGACAGTATGGGCATGTAAAGTGAAAAAGTCCGTCAAAGGCAAATCGATGAGTTTAGTGCACATTTTAAAAGTCAAAACCAGATCAAAAATCAATCTTGGTTTTTTGAGCGATTATAAATTTAACAATTTTAAACCGGTGCTGGTAATCCTCATAAGGCATTTGGGCTCGACGACAGACAGTCTTCGTAAAGCACTTTCTCAATTATCACGATGTCCTTGATAAGGTATGGATTCCAGATTGGGGTGCAATATTCTAGCATTGGTCTAACATAAGTCACATATGCCTTAATAAGTGTACGGTGATCACTTGAAACAAAAGATTTCAATATCAAGTAAGCCCAAGCAGTTGCTTTGGACGAGATTGATCTACAATGAGCAGAAAACTTAGTGTTGGATGAGATAGTTACACCAATATCGCAAATACTAGAAACCATATCGATATGCACGTCATTAATATAATAATCGCTTGCAAAAGTTGATGTACCAAAAGTCAGAGATTTAGTTTTTGTCTTTGAAATAGCCAATTGATATTGAGCGGACCAATGAAAAACATTAGAGAGAGATTCTTTCAATTCACTGAAGTCACCAATATTACTAATCCCAAACACTTTGAGATCATCTGCTAAAAGACGAATGACACTATTTTCAGAAAAAGAATATACAATGTCGTTCACGTAGACCAAAAACAACAACGGGCCCAAAACGGAGCCTTGTGGGACACCACTCAAAATTGAAGAATATCTTGATTGATCATTTTCGACCATAACGCACTGCATACGACCGCAAACAAAGTCTTCCAACCAACTCAGTAACTCATAATTGATTCCATAGTTCTTGAGAGTTAATAGCAACTTGCGATGGCATATTGTGTCGAAAGCTTTAGTGAAGTCTATATACACTACGTCGACCTGATTACCATCATTGATAGCAGAAGTCCACTCATTTAATGTCCCAAGCAGTTGTGTACACGGTGAGCGTCCCGGCAGAAACCCATGTTGACATGAAGAAATAAGATCATTAGCAGCTAAATATTCAGATAGTGAATCAAAAACAATTCTTTCCATAACCTTGCAAATGACGTTTGTTAACGAAATAGGTCGGTAATTAGTTACAGATGATTTCTTACCCGTTTTGTGGAAAGGAGCGATTACTGAAGTTTTCCATATTTCAGGTAGTTGGCCACAACGAAATGAGTTTTCAAATAAAATTTTGAGTGGAATAGCAATCTCGTCACTAAGGCTTTTTAAGAATATTAGAGGAAACCCATCAGGAGTATATTGAAATTTTGGCTTTAACTGATGAAGTTTGTAGGCTATTAGGTACGCTGGAAATTCAACATTGCACAGTCCAACATTGTCAGGAGCAACAGTAAGTGGAATGGGTGATACGCCATCGTCTTCCACAAAAACTGAACAAAAGTAATTATTGAAATATTCGGCCTTTTGCCTAGAGTCGTGTACTCGTAGTAAACTGCCTTGATGATCAATAATGGAGGGTAATGTCACATTATTTTTAAGTCTGTTCCGTATATAGGAATAAAACATTTTATCATTATTACTTTCAGCAAGTCGTAGCTCGTAACTGCAAAAATAGTCGTTAACACCATTCACATAATTCACGCAGGCGGCCTTATATTTGCAGATGAATGCCGAATCACGCTTACTCTTTCGGTAAAGATTGCGCTTTTTCACAAGAAGGCGTCTAATGTATTTGAGATAAATTGAGTGATCATTCTTTGTTCTCAAAGGTACAAGATCCTTGTTAGAAATAATCTGGTACAGTACATCACAGAAATAATTCCAGAAAGATTGTACATTAGGATTCTCATTATAAGCCTTGAATTATAAGTCAATTATAACTCATTATAAGTCAACATCACGCAGATTTTCAGCAATTTGAATATAATCTGCTCTATAAAAGTCTGGAAAAACAACTGGCCTCGACCGAGCCACAGAGCCACCACTGATCGAAAAATTTACCGACTTGTGATCACAGTTATTTGAAAAAGGAGCTCCCGTAGCTACATCAAAGATATATTGAGTTCGATTAGTCAATAGTAACCTAGTGTTAAAAGTCTAGAGGTCCGCTAGCGGTCCACCGGCGGCATGGCGGTATATCAGCGGCGAAAAAAATTGATTATGTTTTGAACGCTATTTTTTCTATATTTTCTTAATTACAGTTATTTTAGTCAATAATAATGCTTTCTGAGCAATTTCCACAGTACAAAACATAACTATTTCGAGTATTGGCATTTCAAAACATTTTCATGGTGGCAGAGAATCCACTTGCCGGAAACTACCGCTGCTTATAGCGCGGTATTTCTCGGCTAAACGAAAACTGCAGCTATCATCAATGCCAAGTGACGACCTCGAGTTCTTGTCAACCAAATAGGTTTTGTAAATAGATCCTTAATAATAAACCAAAGTAATAAACCCATAAAATTGAGGAAATTTCCAAAAAATGGCGTTGTTTCAACTCGCGGATTGCCGCTAATTGCCGCTTGTTTGTATATGTCAGGGTTTCTCGTCTACAGCATAGGGAAATGTAATCATCAGGTTTATGATAATAGTTAACAAACATAATATGAAAATTATATTATAAAATTTAGTTGGGATGAGAAAGTCTAGATATATTATTTTCATGTATTTTGTTTTACTCACATTATTGCCACTAAAGTTTAAAAAGTGTATCATTACAATTTACATGGAGGATTTATAATGCCAAGCTCCCGTACAATTAGAAGGCATGCAGCCAAAGAAATAACTACCGTTTTTGCTAGCTGCGGATCAAGTGTCGAAGGAAATGAAGCAGGAGGATGTAGTCCTCAGTATAGTAAGTGCTATAATTCAATAGCAAATATGTTTTGTTTATTTTTTACAAGAAATTTTAATACATAAAACATCATTTTGTTGGAAATACTTCCTTAAAAAATAAGAACAGGGTCATTTTATGTATTTCACAAAAGCTTCTGAATAAAGTAAAAGTCCTTTGTAAATGTCATGCGTCAATTCAGTCCTTGCCTTGTCATTCTGAATTGGTGGGCTGAAGACGTTGCTAACTAAACTACCGGGAAAGATACGACGAGAAAGGTGCAATTTCTATTTCATTCAGTTCTAAAAAGAAACACTATAGATTAGGTTTGTTGTTATAACTGAACTCTTAGATGAACTTATTCTGTGAATTTAAAATAATCAGCTGACATTATTACAGCTGATTTTGTAGAAAACACCTTTACAACAAAATAACTTATAGTTGGCACCAATAGCTATGCATCCAACCCGATTGGATAAATAACAACCTGCAGACTATTCGACCAACTGCTTCTCTTTCTAGAATTAATTTGTCAAGCCACTTGCAACGAATGTTTTTAGAATTTATGTTAAATAGGCCTATTTTTTTAATTGTGTTAATATTAGTTGATATACAGTAATGTAAGATAACTCGATTATTAATTGTATAATTGATAGGTTAATGAGTAGCTTCGGATTTTTTATATCTTTGTCTGACGATACCCATATACAGTATCTACCAAATGGGAGCTTTTTCAGGAAATATAAAATTATTCTTACTAACACGTAACTATATACTGTTTTGTAAATTTGGGAAATACATATCGGGTGGATGCTTTATCATAAGTTCACTATTAAGTTTAGTAAAATTTGATATTTCCTATTCTATTTTAGATTTACGGTTATTGCCCTGAACATTTGTCAATAAATAAACGGTTATCAATTTTGACAAATGCATCTACACTACTTGGCACATTTAATCACAAAAAATGGACGGCAATAGTTTTCATTAAGAATTATGATCATAATCATGTTCAAACGGCCCGTGCAGGTTCCTAGAAAATGCAGGTATTTATTAAGTGTAAGGATAGTAATACATAAAACAAAATTCATCAATCTGTTATATAGTATTTCCGAACATGTGTGAAAGTGTGCCTAATTTAAAATGTTGTCGGAAATCAGACAATTCTTTGTGTATTATAGAATCAAGAAATTGAACCACTTGGTGTGCAGGAATTCTTCGCACATGAGATACATGCCTTCTAATACCATCACAGTCAATCTCCAAAGATGTACCAGAATATATTTTTGTCATTTTATGAGGTCCACTCCATGGAACATCACAACGTGAGGTCCTTTTTAAGAAAACATTGCCTCCGACTGTATGTCCGGGAGCTAGCGTGAGGATGAAGTAAAGTGTACAAACAGACACTTTTCGTTGGTGCAACTGCAAATTTTAACATAGAATTTCAGGAAAATTGTTGATATACTTTAACGAAAAGTGTCTGTTTGTACACTTTACTTCATCCTCTGTCACAAAATGACAGCCCATTTGAAAGATCATGATCTGTAGATGATTTCTATAATAACCAGTTCAACAAAATACCAATATGTATAACTTTTATGAGCAAAAATTCGAAAAAATGGAGTCAACACCTTAGATGTCACAATTTTACCACTGGAAATACACAGGATTGTGTTATCCTCTCTATTTCTGAAAAGCAAATGATCTGATCCGGCAGACGCGAAGTTTTGCAGTAGGTTAGAGGTGTACTATGCTATGTGAAAGTTTTATGTACTACCTCGTTCCCTGCACAACTTCACGCTAGCTCCCGGACTATATATGGATTTGCATCCATTTCTTCATCGTTTTCATCCTGCTTTCGAATAACGACTGGATGATCACTTTCAATTCTCTTTTGTCTGATATTCGTTATACGAGACTTTGCGCCGAATAACAGCTCATAATGACAAGGTTTGTCACCGTAGCTCGAAACATTGTACAAATACGTTGCTTCTGCTATTGATATGCTTGATTGACACGCAATGGTTTTAATGGTCCTATGGCAGCGTTCTATAATACCATTGCCCTGAGGCCGATACGCATAGCTGAATTGGTGACTTATTTCCCAATGAGACAACATAGTTCTCATCTGCTCACTGCGAAAACCTTGTCCATTATCTGATAGTAATCTTTCTGGTGGTCCTATACTTGCAAAAACTTCACTCAGACCTTTGCAAATTTCATTCGTCGATTCCTTTTGCAAACATTTCCAAATTGTATAACGAGATGCGTTGTCAATTATTGTAAGAAAAACTTTACCTTCGTAATGAGTAACATCACTCGATAAGCATTCCCAATTATTATTCTCGGCCAAATGACCTTTTTGGTATTTGGTCTCTTGCGCAGGGCAAATTCGTTTGCATTGCTCACAATTGTTGATTATTTTTTTTGACCATTTCCTTAGAGACTTGTGACCCAAACTTTTCTTTGGCCAGCTTAAGGGTTCTTTTGACTCCAAAATGGTTTCTTTCATGAATACTTTTGATGTCATTTTTCAATACGCTCTTTTCATTAGCTTCAACATTGTATGCTGCTCCACAAATTATAGTTTTAGCAACCAACCAGTCTTTTGGAACTCTAGATAGGACATCTGCTTTGTTTCTTGTAGACGAAACTTTCTCAAGTTCCAATGTTAATTCTTCTTCACAAATTATTTCCTTCACAATGTTTAGCCTTCTTCGAATTAACATTTCATTGATTGCATGAATTTTCACATTATGAGTCTTTTGAAGAATTGATTTCATCCATTCATATACTGTTGCAGAGTCGGTGAGAAGCGTGAATTTCTTAAATCCCCATCTTAGTGCTAAATTTATGCCTCGAATAACTGCATCAAGTTCACTGACATTTATATGATTCGTATCACCAGAACATGCACCATGCCTATGATATCATTGTCCACTTCAATTACTACTCCATAAGCAATGTTGCTGACGTCAACCTATACTTTAACTGAACCATTCATATTAACTGTCCATCGACCTTTTGCTGGATCGCCATTATTTCTCAATTTATTTTCTATTTCAAACATCTTTCTCATTGTGTCATCACTAACTTTCTCGTCCCAATCAACGCCGTCATTTGCTGTACATCGTTGGATATAGCTTGAACATGTGCGAAGCCATCCAGAAACAGGTAAATGTCAAGTCCATTTCCCCAAAACACTATGAATTTTTCTTCTTGTCATTTTCTCATTGTTAATTTCTGGCGATCGCCCATCTCTTTTCCAATTTCCTTCATCATCAAATTTCAACCCCAAGACGCGAACTCCTTCAGATGTACCGAAATATTGTGCCGGTTTGGATTTAAGTCCGAACATTTCCAGGTGACGAATAACATCTTGAGCTTTTACGCCGTCTTCATTAATGAATATGTCATCAATGTAACTGCTAGTGTTTTTATCAATAAGTTCATTCTTTTTCAATATTGCTTCAACGATTGCGGTCATGACTTTAGGTGCTATGCTAAGATCAAAGCCTAAACGTGTCTATAAAAAAATTTTATCTTTGAATTTCACAGCTTGATAGGTCCAAAGTTTCTCGTCAATCTTGATTTAGAGATAAGCTCGGCGTAAGTCTACAACGGCATTATTGGGTCCCATTTTTCTCCAACATCTCAACTTTTCTTGACACAAAGGTGTAGAATCAGCTGGAAAACTTAACACTCGAAAGTCTAAAACAGGTCTAATTTTATGGGTTTCACCTTTGATTTGAGAAACACTCATCAGTGGAATTACATTTCTGATACAACCATATTCTTGTTTATTCCATGGGACTAAAACACCTTCATCAATCCAATCAAAAATTTCATTATCAAAAAGTTCTTGGGGCTCCGGCTTCACGTTATAGTTAGGTCTGGAAGATACAAGTGTAGGAGAATCACTTTTCCATTTCCATTCAACTGACCAAATATTTCCATCAAATTTTGCAATAAAATCTTTGTCTACAATCTCAAGGTTTCGTTTTTCAAAGTGTCAATGTCAGACGAGCCAAACTGGTTGTTTTCCGTAGTCGATCCAGCTATTACAGAGATTTCGGTCAAATTACTTTTACCTATGACATGCAAACCATGTCGGAAGATAACTTCATATCCAATCACTGCTTCAATGCCATCAGGCAAATTCGTAACTACATGAAATTTCAATGGACCAATTTCGACATTATTGATTGAAACTGAGAGAACATCAACAACACCCTTTGTGTACACATAAGTATTGTTCAGTGTCTGCAATTTTACAACTTCATCGTCGTGTATTTTTGAGCGAACAATTTTGTCTAAAATCAGGGATTTTGTGCAACCTGAGTCTATAAGTACATCACATCTTTGTCCATCAATTACTGCAGCATCAATTAAAGCGCTTTTGATTCGAGAGCCGTTGTTGGTCTGGCTCCCGCCTGCAAGTTTAAATGAACCGCAGGACACTGCATTCGCTTGTGGCTTCTTGAACTACACTCGTAACATATAATCCAACACTGAGATTTAACATGTCCAAATCTTTTGCAACAATCGCAATGGGCATTTTCACGAGTATCAGAATTTGTGAAATTTTTCCGGAGAGAATTTTGGTTAATATCGTTCTGTCTTTTTCCTACAGAATTACCCTGTGTATGCGTAGTGAACCGGTAGTTAGGATCTGGTGTATGCAATGTCACGTAGGCATTTTCACGAATACACGTATTTTTCGTCACAGCTTCAAGCTTTCTCGCACATGCAAGAACACTTTTATGATCAAAGGAATCACCTGCTTCCAGTAGAACCTTTTCTTTTATTTCTACCCTGAGAGACTCAAAAAGTAGAATTGCTGAAACCTTGTCAATCGGATCCGCCCCTTAAGTGGCAACCTTCACACACTTCCGTATTTCTTCTGCAACTTGATCAATAGTCTCTCCAGGGCAGACTTTTCTACTGAACGCTTTATGCCAGGTTTCCAACCTAGTGAGACCAAATACTTGACGCAATGACTTCTTTATTTCATTGGCATGATTTTTGTTAGATTCTGAGAGACCTTTCCATACATCATATGCGGGTTCACTCAGATGTAATCCCAATAGTTGTGCCTCTTTTTCACTTGACTCATCAATCTTGATGACAAACTGAAATCGATCTAAAAATCGTTCTATATCCGTCGTTCCATCATACAGTTCTATCCTCTTCATTGCTTTCATTGCCATGATAGCTTGTAAAACCACCTTCTGCCAGAAGCAAACTCTATTTACTGACAATCAGCTACATAAGAAGTTTCCGCATAACACATAGTTCAATATTTGAATAATGTTAATGGAAACATAGCATTTCAACATGGCAGCGCATACATTCAACTATAACATAGAATTAGGGCAGCATTTATGCGTCATACATAACAGATATCTTTTAATATATTGCACGTAATATGTTGGACAGTAAATATCTTTACTTTTAAGGCATTGCTCGATAGTGCTGTGACACTACACTTCCATTTATGTTTGCCCACGCTGTAGAATTTTTTGAGTCATTGTGTTTGGGAGAAAAGTGACAAAGCTTTTGGAATAGTTACATTTTGATTCTGATAAGTACAACCGTGAGAATATATCACATACTCATCAAAAGATGTAGGCCCTATCACTACTTAAGAAATCTTACAGACATGAAGCGGAAAGGCCTCCTTGTTCCTCATGCCAAACATAACAAGTTGTTAGAATTAAAAATAATATTTCTTCGGATACAAGTTTATAAATAAATAGGCCTAACTGTTTGTATCTTTAGTTGTAAGTTGTATCTTTAGTAATGCAATGATAAATAGTAAAATTGTGAACACGCAATTTTGTACGGTAATACACAGCCCACGCTTTTAGAGATGGAGTAGAGAAATTAGTACGGCTTGGAGATCCATAGTTAGCATTCAGATACCTGCTAATAAAAAAGCAATCTCTTTATCCTTTGTTTTCTCAGTCTGCGCCTTTTCCTTTTTAGCCCTATGTGCAAGATGCTCATTTTCGGACCAATTTCCTTCCTTGAAGGCAGCGCTCATCTTTCCAAGGATGGAATAAGGTTTAGTTTGCACCATGAAATTCATCCATAAACACTTGAGAAGAAACAACAACATTTCCTATATTTTTGCAGTGGTCTACATAACAATTGTAAAGGTGAAGGTGGCTAGTAAATTTAGGTTCTAAGTATTTCTTATTGGTCGATTTTCGACAGTGATATGATGGAACTGGTGGTCAGTTGCTCACGAATTTCCTGACGTTGGAGCGGCCAAGAGAGGAAGGACTTTGGATGATCGAAACATAAGAAGTTGAAACAACGATCTGATCGAGTCTCGTTTTGAATACGTTCTTATGAAACAGTCTGTCGAACCAGTCGTATTTAAAAACATTTTCTTGCAAACTGACACCAGTTGACCATCAATTTTTAGATGATATTTGTTGGAAAACTTTTTATACAGGCTATCATTTGAGGTTGTCCTCCGCTCGATTTTGTTGGCAGAAACTAGTGATCGTACAAACCTTCCTTTTCTCCCAACGCATGGACCAAACTTCCTTAAAGACATAATCTCTAGCTTCATCAGAAACAGAAATACTTAATCAACACAGATGGAAAATACCTGTGACACAATGTGGTGTAGTTCTGTGAAAATTTGGATAATTCACTTTCACAGTCAAAACCCTTTGCGCTAGTGATTCTCAAAAATTTCAACAGGGTCCTATTTTGTCTCTCCACCTCACCATTTGCCTGAGGCCATAACGGAGTTGTTCTCCTATGCTTGACCTTGATCTCTTGGAAATAATCTGCGAGTTTTTTTGATTGAAAAGACTGATCATTATCCGATAATATTGTCACTGGATAACCATGAATGGCCCGAACGGCATCAAGAACTTTGGTCAAGTAATCACATGAAGCTTGACATAACTCAAGCTTTAAACCAACGGCTGAAATTGTCAACAATTACTAGGATTCCTTTACCATTCTGAAATGGATCATGAGCACGTCATGAGCACACCGATCCACATCGATTTGACTTCGGAGTCTTCCTCTTTAGACACGACAACGATTGGACTAACCCGATAATTTCGCCAGTTTCGCTTAAAAACGTCAAAATCTATAAGTTTATACTTCTACGTACATTAGACACCATTGAAAATAAGTCAGTAACTTGAAACGCATTGGTATATACTGTATTTTTAATGTTTTCATGTTCGTGACTAAGAAGAAAAGGGAGATATATACATTTTTATAATTAATCACATGAATACTTGCCTCATGTCTCGGTCAATCAATGATAGTTCTAGTGGTAGACGGCTTCACCTGCGGCGATTTAAATATATTGAATATTAGCATTGAAATATATGCTGATAGCCCAGAATGTTGATACGTAATAAGACTTATATCTTAAAATTAAAAAAATGTTTTTCCGGATTGATCCATAAGCCATTTATATACAGAAGCTACATTAATATTATCACCAAATCTCTAATAAGATACCGTCAGTAAATGTACAAATAGTTATATTCTCTTTTAGGCTGTGAAGAACATCTAGAACATCTCGACTTTGGAAATGAAGATTTATCTGATAATTTCGCCGAGGATTCCATGGACGTATCATATTCTGATGAGAGTGACATTTCTGACTGTGTTTTCTTCGAAGAGGATCCCAATGAGCGCGATGAACAGCCTGACTTAACCATAGGAGAAGAGTTGATGATAATGATGACTAGGTTCTGTGTTAGTCATAGATTGATGCAATTTCTCCTTGAACTTTTGATCAAGTTTAAAGTTCCAAATGTGCCAAGATCAGTGTATGAGCTGAAGAAATTGAGCAGATTACCACAGATTGATATTCGTACTATGCAAACCGGTTATTTTTCTTACTTTTCTGTACAAAATAATTTGATCGAATTGGTTGATAAAAAAATGTTGAGGGGCAAGAATGATTTCAATATAGATGGCTTACCATTGTTCAAAAGCTCAGGCTTATCAACATGGCCTATATTAATGCATATTCCAAATGTTGAACTTTACCATCCCTTACCTGTTGGGTTTTATTGTGGTTTTGGTAAACCCGAAGCAAAAACTATGCTTTTGCAATTATGTAATGAACTATCGAAATTGAAAGCTGAAGGATTTGATTATAGAAACGTTGAAGTGTCGATAAACACCATAAACTTTGTCTGTGATGCACCTGCGCGTGCACTTTTGCAGTGTATCAATTATCACAATGCCACGTCTGGATGTGCATATTGTAGAGTAACTGGCCACCGTGTTGATGGTCGTACAGTGTTTTTAGGCCATGATCATGAGCCGCGTTCCGATTTAATGTATTCCCTTTTCAGAGAAAATAATCAAACCTCACTTTCCCCGCTATGTAGTATTCCAAATTTTGGTTTGTCAACGAATTTCCCGATAGACTATCAACACCTGATCTGTCTAGGTATAATGAGGCGTTTGTGTAATTTTTATTTTTCTATGGTAAAAGGCTTTAAGCTACCTTGTAAATTGAGTTCTTCTCAAGTAAAGTTTGCATCCGATATCGTAATTCGTATTCAGAGATATATACCGGCTGAATTCAGTCGCAAAATTAGAACATTGTCAGAACTACCTCACTACAAGGCCACGGAATATCGATTTTTATTATTATACCTCGGTCCTTACCTTTTTCGGAAATTGTTGCGTTACGATTACTACAACCACTTCTGGTTACTGCATTTTAGCATATTTTCTCTGTGTACCCCATCCGCTAAATCCTATGTTCCTTGTATCAAAGCATGCATTAAGAGATTCATAAACCAAACTGTTTCTCTATTTGGGGAAAAATGCTTAACGTATAATTTTCACGTCCTGTCTCATCTGCCAGATTTTGTGAATTTATATGGTGAGGCAGAACTATTTTCAACTTTTAGATTTGAGAATTACTTGAATCAACTTAAGAGACGTATCAAACCTAGCTCCAATGTTCAAAAACAGATCAGCAATTCCATGCTCAGGGTCAGGGAAATTTCCTTGTGTCATCGCAATTTTCAGTTGTTTTATTCTGATGAATGTCCCAACAATTGTTGTTTAACGTCTGAAGGTGTAATTTTTATAGTCAACATAAATGGTGATACAGTTTCCGGACATTTGCTTAACTTTATAAAAGATCTTTTCTCATATCCGTATCCTTCATCTTCACACAAGATCGGATTCTATTCCACAACAGACGTTTTTGTAACTGATTTAAAACCTATAACGAAATGTTTTTATTTTCCTCATAAGAATAATTTCGTCATTGTTCCTTTTTGTAACAACTTTTATCTATCATGACTCAGGTAGCCTAATATGTTGTATTAGTAACAAAATCTCAGAAGGTGTAATCATTTTTGCTATGTCATAAACTGTTGTGTTGTTATTTGTAATCATATTTGTTGTGTTAGATATTGTTCGAAATATGATATTCAATCAGGTTATTTTTAGTTGAACATACCGACTGTATACACGTATTTTGTAACTAATAACTAACCAATTTGAGTACCATAACAATTTTTCTAAATATTTCCATTTGATTTTTTCGTATCAATGAAACATCAAATTCACAGGTTGCGTTGTGAAAAACTTATCTCATACAAATACTTGTACACCTTGTAAACTAATTAATCCTTAAAGTCACTGCTATTTTTACATGTATTCTTTGGCTTTATATAATCTGATGTTTTGTTGTACACGGAGATTCATGTATTGAATAGACACTAGTATTCTGTACAGACTTCTTTTATTATTTCAACATTTACAGTTTGGTTTTATGGGATTTGGTTTCGATGTTTGGAAAGATGTTGGTTTGGTTGAAAGATGAAAGATGTGAGAAAGATCAAATGATGTGTTTTACTCAGTTAGACCAGTAACTATAGAAGAATCAGGTTGGCTATCTGTATTGATATTCGTAGTACTTAAAGTATGTATATCACAAAAACATGTGCCTGAGCTTTCTTTTTTTAAAGTCGCCTATTGAGCTCTATTGAGTTGTCTTTTGAAAGCTTCTTGAGCTGTTGTATTACTTGTTATTAGAGCTTAGGTAGTTGATATTCTCTGACATAGCGTATATAAATACAGTTATACAGTTACATTCAAATACAGTTAGCGGACAATTCTATTCTTTAGTGCAAGCTTGTGTAGAGAACGAGGTAGTACAAAAACTTTGTATTTGTATTTATTTATTCAAAATACATACATTTACTTATTTTTTTATTTTACATATTTACAATATTTTTACATATTCAAATTTGTGATACTATCCCAACCTAAATATTCGATTAAGGATTCTTTGCATTATCATTATCATATTTCAGTGCTGTACGAGCGGTGTCAGTTTTTCCATCGACGCTTAGACGTTGATGGCGTCAACTTCTTTTCCTTGACGCGTACAACACTGATTACAATATACACATGTACACTATATTGCAGATGCCTGAGTATCTAATCATCGAATTCGTTGATGAAGGAGTATTTGATATCATCAGTTCCACTTGGTTGGAGGGACGGAGAAAATGTAGTTATCCATGCCATGATGCAGAACGAAAAATGATATCCCATGTTTCGAAAGCGGATGATGATGAAACAATTTGGGAGACTTGTCCTATCCGAATAATTGCCTCTAGGAGTAAGTTTGAAGTGATATTTTCTACTGAATTATAGTGTATCATAGTCCCTCATTAAGATGTTGATATTTAAATATACTGATCATAACTATGATGTACTTGATGAAATAATTACAAATAAAAAGTTTGTCATTTAAATTTATGGCTTGTACTTAGGATGTGACAAAATTAATTCTAATTAATTTGTATATGTGCCTTGTTGCACAAAAGGATGCAACTCCGGTGATATCCTCAATATTTCGATATCTCCATATCCTCAAGCTTTTGGAAGTCAATCAGGTGCTGCTAGAGACCTTCGAAGATACCTTATAAGTTTTTACTTAAATTCATTTGATAAATTCGTGAATCTATTGTGAGTAATGTTTCAATTTTCAAGTAAAGAAAGTGTTGACGGAATGGATTCTGCCTGTAGAACATGACAAACTGACCAAAGACGAAGAAGTTTGCTTCCTTTATTCTATGCATACATAGACATCCCCATTTTACTATTTATAGAGCCCCGTTGTACCCATTTTGAAAAATAGTGTAGTATTGTTAAACACCCTTTTAGTTATAGAAAAATACTTTAAATAATGAACATATATATTCATCTTTTATTCTTGTTACTTTGACAAGAATACAGTTCAAAGGTTAACGATAACATGGCTACAGTTTTCAAAATAAATGTTCTTGGAAGAGATATTCTCGGTGCCACTACCGGATCCACCTGCCATTCTTTTGGACATTTCTAACTTGGAAGCGTCAGTGTTTTCAAGATACTTTCTTGCCGTGTTCTCCGATGTCCAATTGAAATGCTGCTTCATAGCAACTGAGGAAACGTTAGCCTCTGCGAGCTTATTCGCTGCAGAACGGCGCAAGCAATGTCCGGTATACCTTTCGGGTTCCGGTAGTTGAAGAAATCCCGCTACATGGCAGCTGATTTTTCGTAGTGTATGTATCCCCATCGGCTGCTTCGTATAGTACCATGTACCATCTTTTCTCTCACGATATGTTTTAAACATCCTTCCACTTCCCACATTAAATCTACTCAGTTCATTATCATATGCCTCCAGATATTTGCAATACTCGAGAGGAATATTGAATTTGTTGCGTATTTCCTCCCCCTTTGTTTGCTGACTTTATATGTGATCCACATTCCAGTGGTCTCACTAAACTCGCAGTCATCACAATTTATATTAACAAGGTCTGCGCATCGTAATCCACCGTGAAATCCAACAACGAGGGCAGCTTTCCTATGTATATTTTCTTTTTCATCTAATGCGTCAGTTAAATAAGTATCAATTTCTTCTTTTGTAAAGAATTTTGATGTTTTTCTTTGATGACCTGCTTCAAACGATTTCAGTAATAATGTTAAACGTGGAAACTTCTGAAGCTTTTCTCCATATAAACCTTGAAATTTGTTGTTAATCATTGAATAAAATGTCCACAAACTGGTTGGAGCATATTTTTTCTCACGCTGTAAGTAGTCGAAGTATTCGATGAAGTCACTTTCTGTTGGTTTATCTTCTTTCTCGGAAAATCTGATGAAAGAATCCCACGCATTATTGTAGCGCTTAGCACTTGCACGTGGAGTTAAGTTTTCAATAATTTCGCTGGCTGATCGCTTCATGGTAACCTGTTTTAGCGCTCTCTGCCTGTTTGTTTGAGTAGCAGCTTTTATTATGATTCTTAATCAAATTTCAAATATCACAAGTTCGGATTGACAAATCTAGTGAGCAAGAGATTTCTACATGACCATAGAAGTTTCTAACGGCCATCATTTCTTATATCTACGCATAGAATAAAATTACCATGGACTTCTAAATTTCTCTGGACAGATAGGTTAAAATTGGCCTCATACATGTTCAGGCCAGCAATCCTACTGAAAAAGGAAAACGTCACAAATCTCTCCCGAAATATATATAATGCCGAATACACACAAAAGTTTAAGTAAAAATATAATACAGGTAAAATCGGCAAACGTTTCGCGTCCAGACGCTTGGTCACTGCCTTACTAAAAGGGATGATGCTCACCTATCTGTCCACAGAAATTTAGAAGTCTATGAAAATTACATACACTAGATCGCTGCGCTCTCTCGTCATAGAAAGTTTACCTCGTATTGTAAAATGACGCTTTACCAATTTCGTGTAAATAATTATTATAAAGTGTTCTAACCCGATGAAGATGAATTTGCTATGGATTTCTCTATCATTCAGCGGGCAATAATGCAGTAGTTGGCTTTATTGCCCCTGAATTTCCATTGAAATTACACGTACATTGGATAAAAACTGCATTATTGCCCGGCACGTAAATCCTATGCCAATTATACATAGAAATGATGCAAATATCACTATTTTGGGAAGATTCATGCATACACATTAGCAGTAATATCTAGGCCCTACTTCTCTCGACTCATTAGAGATTTCAAGATATGCTTTATCTAACATAGATTTTCATTTATAAACATATCACAGAATCATTGATTATAGGCAGCGACATAGATTTCATCTTCATTGGGTTAGAATACCAATAATGTGGCAATATGGACCGGGATGGAGGTCCGTAATAGACTATAATTCCGAGGGCGCGTAGCGCCCGAGGCATTATAGTCTATTACGGACCGACATCTAGGTCCATTTTGCTATTGTTACCCACCTCATTTACAGTCTCACTTCTCTATGATCAGCGGTCCGTAATGGCATGGCTTCATGAAAAGGCACTATGTGTTAAACATGTCAGCGGTCCGCAATCTCATTACGGACCGGGGACAATAGAAATGTGTAGCTCCTCAAATCATTATATAAGGATCTATGTCCATGACCAATGTCCATGCATTTTCTAATTCTGTAATGCAAATTGATGATCACAGTGGACTCATCGAATGCTATGTATACATAGATAACAATTCAAACTTATCTTCGTGAACCATCACTTTGACTAACCATTGAAGTTTGAAAGCGGTCACTACCAATTATGTCGACACAACCAAGTGAATATTCATTTAACGATGAGAATCTCATTCTTGACATGATCAATTTTGACTTTGTTCCAAATGGATTGGTATCTAGCTTGAGCACTGCTGAATTGAACCAATTAACAGCAGATACATCAATGAAGACATTGGAGCAAAACTCGTGCCAATATCCTGAAATACCAATTGAAGAATTTTCTCAACTAAGTTCAGAAGTCACAAGTGAGCTCTATCCTCAACTAAGTTCAGAGATCAAAGATGAGCTGAACCAAACAGAAATGATGCAGAAGCCCAAGTCATCAGTCTCTCAAACCATGCAATATTCTAAAAAGTTCAAAAACTTTCTTTTATCAAAAAACCTTCCTGATAACATAGAGACAATGCCTGAAGCCATTTTAGCCGATTATTTGAGATTCTTTTATCACAATCTACAAAAAGCAAGTGGCGATTTCTACTGTCCTTCAACATTAGTGTGCATCAGAGCAGCAATTCACCGATACCTAACACAAGCTCCAAACAATCGGTGTGTCAACATCATCGACGGTCCTGCTTTCATGTCAGCTAATACCATGTTGAAGACAAAGGTGGGACAGTATCTGCGAAGTGGAGCGGAGCCGCGGAAGCAGACGATCGAAATTGAGCCCAAGGATTTGAGTATTTTGTCATCATATTTCGATCGCTCAACACCAACACGCTTGCAACAAGAAATTTGGTATAATATTGAGTACAACTTCGGAATGAGAGGACGAGAGAACATGCGATACCTCAATGTACACACATTTGTAACAGAGGAAGATTCAAGTGGGAGAACATACATCCGAATAAATGAAACACAACTGTCAAAAAATGTGAAAGCATCCTTGTCGTGTAAGGAGTACGAGGATCTAAAGAAGGCAAAAATGTACGAAAGAAAAGATAATGAGAAGCATTGCCCAGTCGCAGCATTTCGACTATATGTGTCACTTCTGCCGGATCAAGGAAACTTTTGGCCAAGGCCAAAATCTGACGAAGTGGTCGGATGCAGTGGAGCCTGGTATCATCCCAAGCTGGTTCTTGGCAAAAATGCCCTTGGGAAAATGATGAACAATATATCCACACAATCTGGACTATCAAGGACCTATTCCAATCATTGCGTGAGAGCAACTGTTATCAACCAACTCCATGATCAAGGATTTACAAAGGAACAAATATGCAAAGTCACTGGCCACAAAAATGCAGGCAGTATCGATTCCTACATAAGAAAAAAATGCAGTGATGACGAGATGTATAAACTAAACCAATTCTTATACAATTCATTGCACCAAAATGACCTGCAATCGTCAGCAGAGGCGTCCTGCAACAGTTTCATTCAGAAATCACGCACAACAATTGAAAGTCATGATGAAATTCGCACATCATCCGTAGAAATTTGTCAGAACGTAGCAATTCATGGACCTGCAGAAAAGAAGGCTAGAGTGGTATTCAAAGGAAATGAGAACATCATTGAATTTCACTTTGAATGAGGACTAAATTCAACAAGTTGCCTGATTGAACTGTTCTTGTCTGTTAATTATGCAATTTGAGTGGCATCTGTCATCATGTGTTGCCTCACACATGGTGTAAAAAGAAGCTGATTCATAATGGGATTTTTTAATCATCATGACAGGACCAAGAGTCCAAGCATGGCATCATAGCTAGCTTGCGTCCTCGTAGACTTGAGGATCTTGAATCCAACATGCATAGCCATCCATTCCTAAGGTAGAAAATTCCTGGTCCGTAATATGTCTGTCAATCATTATAGCAAAGAGATCTACACACTAGGTGGGTAACAATATCCACTTTTATCGGGCATACCCGATAACGCGCTAACGCGCCCTCGAAATCTATGCATTTATGTCCTCTAAAAGTGGATACTATTCCTATATTGTAGTACATGAGATCAAAGACAATGAATCATTTATCTTCATTGTCTTTGCATATGATTGCTATGTTATAATGCTTAGAAAGATATACTCTGATTAATAGTATAATTGAGTTATTTATGTATTTTTAAGTAATTTATGTATGATTAAGTTATTAAAGTATGATTAATTTATTTGCCTTGTAATTTTGTCTCTTTAGTGCCAATGGTGTCTTCCGCTCTTGTAAAACTAGTTGATATTAATTATTTGATGTGTTTTCTCATCATTAATTTGTGTACGTATCTCTTCAGCTGAATTGTCAGATGCAAAAAAGCGTCTGAAGAAAGTAAATACGAACACTGACGGGGAAACTACGGATATTGAAAGAGGACGGCGACGTCTTCCATTAGAAAGTTACAAGGAGAACAAGATACCCAGCCATACTATGTCAAAGTTCTCTGCTGGCAAGATCACAGATGATGATGATGATGATGATTTACCTGTAAGTTCACAGGCCAGCCTAATGTGCGTAATAGGCGTATACATAGTTCCAGAAGAACTAGTGTGATATGGCATCGCGACATATTCCCTTACAATTTTGATTGGACTTCATAATTAATTCTATTCTGTTATTCATTCAAGGCAGAAAAAACATCACCAATGCCAATTTTACAAACTTAAGCTCAAACGTTTTTGGATATAATGTTACTTTATATAATTATTGTAAGTTTCTACGGATTGAAGTAGTTGCTAAAACTGATGAAATTTTCCTTTTAATAAACCTTATAATAGACAATGACCAATTTGACAAAAGCCTACAAAACTATGTTCTGAAGGGCAGAATCTGAATTTTCATTTCTGTATTTAATTTTCAATTTCAATAAGGTCGATTTTGACACTTTTTGTGGTATTCTGGAATGGCTCTATTACAGATTGCTATTTCTTGGTTTTATAATTAAATCAAAATTGAGTAAGCTACATATAGTTCTTGATTCTTTTTTGGACAGGAATTACCCAGTGTGACTTCGACGCCACGTGGGACCGAATTGTCAGATCGACGCACAGGATATAATACTCCAGTAAGTCGAAACTCGTAAGTTCATTTATACTTCGCTTAAATGTACATTTACTACTATATTTTGGACAGGAATTACCCAGTGTGACTTCGACGCCACGTAGGACCGAATTGTCAGATCGACGCACAGGATATAATACTCCAGTAAGTCGAAACTCGTAAGTTCATTTATACTTCGCTTAAATATACATTTACTACTATATTTTGGACAGGAATTACCCAGTGTGACTTCGACGCCACGTAGGACCGAATTGTCAGATCGACGCACAGGATATAATACTCCAGTAAGTCGAAACTCGTAAGTTCATTTATACTTCGCTTAAATAAACAGGTACTATCTTCTTTGGACAGGAATTGTCGAGTATTACTCCGTTGCTACGTCGGACCGAATCGTCAGATCGACGCTCAGTATGCAACACACAAGTAAGTATATCTTCTTACTTCCTCGTTTGGGGTTGGACACCATAATGGCCCGATGTAATGGGACTTAAGCTCCAATGCTATAGTACGCGGCGCGATCTTGATGCTTATATCTCCGCAGTAGTCTAAAATCTATAATAATGAAACCTTTACGAATACCTTCAAGTAAATTCGCATTCTGGAATCATATTATGTTCATTTACTATCATGTCTACGAGTAAACTTATATAGATCATATCTTGATAGGCCTACTCGTATAATTGGCCGATTACCGAATGTATGAATATAGAAATGTTAAAATTTAGAAAACATATATTTGAAACCTTTCTCCGTTCATGCTGGTAACATACCCAGAATGTGCGTGTCTTTTACATTTATTGTAAATTTATGCATTGTTCTTACGTCGTACGCTGAATTGCTTCTCATATACGAATTTGAATACTGAAATTGATAACTTTTCTAAAAATCCGGGATTTACTAGCTTAACGCAGGAAAATCGAACAATAAACCTTGCCTGTAAAGTATGTGAGTGTGAAGAGACATGATGTAATTAATCTCAACGAAACAGCTCTTTTCTGTCGTATTGTGTACTTATTTGCATAATGACCGGTTTTAGCATTCGGTTAGGTACTGTACGATGAGTACAGATGCATGCCTAAGAAAATGAACAATCGATATAGTAAATTTTGAAGCATAACTTCGCAGGTGAAAAATCGTGTTTCTTTTTAATCCGCGCGATTAATCGTGTGACTTTTGAAATCGTCGGCTATCAGTTCCAACCATGCACGTCATACATTGAAATATCGTCCTTATATGTTCATTCATATCCCGTTCATATTTCGCCTTCTTCAGGAATCTTCAATCAACTTTCCTAATGAAGATCAACTGGAATTCTTCCAAGATTACAGGTCTTCCCAAGAACAACCTCCAAATTCGTCAGGTAATATCGCAGCTTTGAATAGGTGAAAAGATAAAATAAACATAGTTGACCAGATGATGTGAAAGTTAAGTTATGTTTGGTAAAGGAAAAAAGTAATGGGCCTTTTCGACATAATTTACTGGTCCACGATAAGATAGAAGTTAAAATTAGAGTCATTTGACGGTATTCATATTACCGGCGCAGTGACCTTATGGCAGTGTTTGCTGTGCATCCGGGAGACATGGGTTCACATCTAGATCGGGTCAAATCTAAGACTGAAGAATAGATACATTACACTTGCTTAACACTCAGCACTGAAGGATGGTAGTGGAATTTAAAAAGATGGCGTTACCATTGGGCTAGCTACTTGCTGTAATGTTAACTGCTTTAGCAGACGGCTTGCTCGAAGGCTATAAAAACAGAGATTAGCGCTGCACAATGCACCGAATGATGCAGGTAGGACTTTCACTGATTTTGACACCAATATACATATTTTAATCGGCAACATGAATACAGGTTTTGTCATACAGTGAGTGCTGTGACAACAGAAAATAATAAATAATTTCAGTATTTCACGATTTTTGACATAACAAAGTACTATAAAATACAATTTTGTCGTCTCTGTTACGAATTTTAGGCATTCAGGGTTGGAAGGTCTGCATACTTACATCAAAAGATAGTAAATCTCTGAAAAAGAAAGATGAAAATAAACGAAGTAACGAACGAAACACTGAAATACGTCATTCATCGCTTTCCATCATACTGATAAGGAGGTTTGGTATTTTGTAAGCGACAGAATGGACTGGTACCGTTGTCAGCTCGACCAAATATTCATTTTTCGTCGTTAGATATTCGAAAAGGAAGTAGATGTTCTTGGAGTCTCTGACCACGAAGTCTCTTGTTTCATCAGTAGTTGTAGAATCTAAGTGCCTTGATGATTTGCGAATTTCTTACATACATGTACGTGAGACGAAGAGGCATCTGAGAGAGATTTCATGATCCTGCGACACTGCCATCCCTCATTTCAATCATTTGTTGATATGCTCGTCTTATAACATGTTTCGAAGGATATTACTAACGCATCGAATCCCCTTCGTCCGACTTGGTTAGGCTCGTAGGAGAAACCCCAACCCTCAACAACCAGCTGTACTATGATGGTAGCATTCAAAATATTTGTTGTAAAGCCTTGTTTATTATATTCTTATTATGATGACCTCCTACTACGACTATGTAGCCAATAAGACTAATCAATTTTAGAATTATATGTTCATAGTCTTAGTACTAGTATATCTCTACAGGCCAAAAGATTCTGTGTTTCTTTAAGATTTTTTAAAAAAGAAGATATTGTAAGATAATACTCCCTGATAATGGTTGGTTGATCCTGCTGAAAGGCTTAGGCTTTATTTTGATTTTGAATGCTTATATACTCACTGCCTGGTTTTGAGTCCTTGTTTCCTTCAGTTATATGGTAGGACGAAAAAGGTTTAAAACATATGAAAATAAAATTCCGATATTATTGAAGAATAGTTTATTTGTAATTGTATTTCCTATCAATCTTTGTAGTCAGCTTCGTATTGGGAAATTTTAATCTAGCATGCTAGTCATTTATACAGTAGAATTCTCTCAACCTGCTGGAAACATATTATTGATTTTTACATTGTAATGAGCTCTAATGTCACTTTTTATACTACTAATTTTCCGTCAATCTGATAAGTGAGTGTTACGGGCGTTGGTTAGCCCTTTATTGACACGCTTTCAGTGACGAGAAAACATCATCACTAAGTGGTTTCACAAATCTATCAGGGAAATTGATGGACTGTCTGCTGAAATTCCACAGTCATTGAAAATTCTATCCTGAAGAACTAAATTGAATTAAGGCATATAAAGGCCTTACTTTCTGAAAAATATGTTTTTTTATATCTTTTGTACTTGCTACTTATTCTCAACCAAATTGATGATAAGTGCTTATGAAAAAGTAGTTAGTGAGAACATATAATTTCATATCTATCTTTCATTGAATAAAAACAAAATTTACTTAATTGTCGAAATTTTGCATTTCTGTGATAAAGTGATGATCTAAAGTATGTACAACCAAGCAAATCAGAGTTACGGGGCTTCTATGATATTCTAACTATAACATATTATCATTTAAAGCTAGTCATAAGTACTTTCGTAGAAAATTCTGGTGGTTCCTAGTGCCCCACTCTTTCCTACTTTACTTATGGAGGTACACGCCAAACAATTTTGCCTCGTACATGTAATCATCATACTAACCGGTGTATTATTGCATTGTTTTATGATTTTCTAACTGTGTTTCTTTCATTCAAATCGCATGATTTGCATATTGCAATTAATTTGAATACAGTTGACTGTGGCGCACGGGATGTTCCTCATATTCCAATATTTAAGACACAACTTCAAATCGCTCCCTTTTTTCAGTCGAAAATTTATTTGTTTAAAACATGGTGGTTGGTCGACCGGTTTCAGCACTGCTTTTGTCAAGACCATCTGGTGTTGACATGTTGGTGTTTCTGTATTAGTCTATTTTCATGAATGCCTACAATCTCTTTGTATGGATGCTTCATTATATCTTCTTTTCTCCAGACAAGCCAAAAACTGACCCCAGCATGGCTCAGGTGGAGAGCACACTGAAGATGCTGAAACGTGTGAAGTCAATGTGTGTTCTTGCTGGAATTAATCCGCAAAGCTACGATGGAATAATGTTCACACAGGCGTATGTTCTGGTCAGACTTTTTAATCTATCATCCCGCCTCAATGTCATGGATTCCTCGTTGAAGAATGTTAAGCATAGTGCTAGATCGATGGGGCGTCTTCCCAAAATAAACATGATTCACACGAAAGAAAATCTGGCGAGTTTTGAAGTTGACCAGAACTTCAAAAACTGGTTGGAAGGTATTGGTGGATCTACACCAAAAGAATACATTGGACGAGTATTCAACGAATTGTTAAGTCACGAACTGCAGAAACAGATTAACAGGACGGGGACTCATAACAAGATAAAGCTGCCGCAAGCCTTAGAAGACGAGGTTAGTGATTCATGTCGTAGAGTCTTCAGTAATGTAACTGTTGCTTCGATACAACATATAATTATACGTTTCTTCAAAAATTCGTCTGATCGATGTGGTGGACGAAGGAAACGTGCCATTCAGGCACGTCACACTCCCGTCCTGAATAAAAAGAAAAAGACAGCTGTAGTCAGACTTATGTCAGATGCATCCGATGAAGGAAATGCTCATGATTCAGTTGATACCAGTTGTACTGATTAATTTCATACTTGCCAATTGTCATGCAGAGGAATTGAAGTTGTCATGCGGAGCTTCAAAGAGCTTCTGAAATTGTCATGCAGAGGAAGTTTTTTTCCTATAAGTTTTAAACCTATTTAAAATCAAAGAATGCAGATCGCTTTTGTCAAGATATTTTGTTTATTAAACTGTGTCAGGTATTTCCTCCTGTAATCTTATTAGACCAATTAAAATATCAGCATGAAGATGAAATTGATTATCCTTGAGTTTCTAGCACTTTTATCTTTGAATTTCGTTGAGGTGGTGCCGACTATAAAGTGTGTCAGTTGTTCGCAATATGATGTAGCCAACTTGTCCTCATCTAATATGTTTTCAAATACTATGATAACAAAAATCTAGCTATTTAAACTGCGCAACATGCAAAAGTTTATACCTTCTTTTTACTGTTTTCCATTTTTAAATTTGACACTGTTCTTGTTAGAATTAAGCCATGAAATTTCGATAGATGTTGTAAGGTATATCGAAATTACCATTTCCCATCTTAATTTTCAAAATACCGCACTTTCAATTGGTTGGGTCCTAAAACGTAAAAGTCGGTACATTTTTTCAAATAGACTGTTCTATCTAGAGTATCAATGTAAATTATATAATTTCTTGACGATATGAAAGATAATTTCGAGTGTTTCGAAATATCATAGGCACATTTACAAACGATCACTGGCCAAAGTGTGCTGAGAATTTATTAGCAGACGCATTTAGACAGGATTTTAACTTTGCAAAGTCGATGTAAAAATTGATCAAAAAGTTGACAATTTTAGATTGATGTTGACATTTGTCAGTCAGGAAATGTTGCTATAGATATCTTCAGAAACAGCCTCAACCTTACAGATTTCTATCGATATCTCTGATTTATTACTTACATATACAGTATTTTGTAATTTGTACATGTTAATGAAAAATTACAAAATTATTAAAGAATTTTCCTCATTCATTCATAGTAAGCTAAAATTATATCTTCTTACTTATTATCCTCTCATCGTCAATCATTTTTCACAGCTTTACTATTTACTTTACTATATTAGAGAAAGATACAAACTCTTTGTCATGGATACTCTAGCTATTGCAGCCCGTATTAAAATTCTACGTTTTAATACCCACGAAGTTGAGAGTGCGATGTTTTTGAAAAATGAGAGCAGAAATAGTAATTTTAGCGTGAAAACATCTATCGAAAATTCATGACTTAATTTGAGCGGGGAGAGAGTCAAATCTTAAAGAAAAAGGTAAAAAATGCGGTGGGAATTTGTGCATGTTGCGCATTTGTTTAACAAGGCTAAATGATAAATAAGAAATAAACTGCGATTATGGTGTAGCTTGTACATTGATGTTACTTAATTCAGTTTGATGCCTTTTAGAGGTGTTAGACGTCATCATTAGAACATAATCATGTAATCATAAGAATATGATTTCTTGTTTAATTTCTCCGTTTAATATTTTGGTCAATCGTAAATCAATGCACGCTACTATTCCTTTCTTAGATATCAGAACATGCAGATATTTTATGAGGTGACACATTTCAGTAATTATAAATGTCAATTGTTATTGTGCTTATTATATATTTTACACATATTTTGGTAACGTATAGATTGTTGATTGTTTCTATGTAAGTATATATGGATTTTATTGTCGATTGTACACAATGGATCATTATCGAAAATCATTGTTTAATACAGTTGTAATGAAATATTCTGTTTTCAATTGTTGTCAGTACATATTTGGGTGTATTAAATCGCGGAACATTGTAAGATAGGCCCTGTAAGACATAAGTGTATACATCGTATGGGCAGCATCAGCTGCAGATTGTTTTGCCGCCAAAAACCATCATATGCCGCCATATAGCATACTTCTGCCGCTAGCGGTCCGCCAGCGATTCCTGCGGACACTGCCGCTAGAGGTCCGTCGGCGGCAGCCACCGACGGACCGCTAGCGGCTTTAACACTGGGAAGTCCAGTATATTTCCACCTCGTGTTGGCTCATCAATTAATTGACTCAAGTTCAATTTGATACAGGTATTCATAAAACGTGCAGTATAAATATTATCGGAAGATGTTAATGTGGACCAGTCAATCGCTGGGAAGTTAAAGTCACCAACGAATATTGTTGCGCAATTGTTTTCACTTCCCCATTCCACGAAGCTACAGAGCATTTTTACTGCAGAATCGAGAAAAACAGAGGATGGAGGAAAGTATAAGCAAAAAATTTTGTATTTCAAAGATTTAGGCAGAAATAAATCGATGGCCACACAAACTTGAAAATTCAGAAGGGATTTCGACAGGAGAGCACGAATGAATGTCCTTCACAAATAATGCAGAACCGCCACCCAATGCACCACGATCCCTTCTGTATAATATGTAATTTGAATTATGAACGACAAAGGAATCACATATTCGGCTATCCAACCACGTTTCACTGACACAGATTAAATCGTAGTTTTTAGATGCTAGTAAAACGGATAGGTCTGGGAATTTATTGCGAAGAGATCTAGCATTAAAATAAAGACACCGCAGAGATCTATCCGTCGAATTTGATTTTGAGCGGTCAATATTCTCGCGAACACAATCAAGAGGAAGATACAAGAGGAAGATGTTTATCTAAGCTTGATTGTTAGAACTATCATTGCATGCGGGGTAAGTATAACCCAGCAATTTCAAAGTTTTGCGATAAAAAAGCGAATACATGCAAAATAGAATCACCAGATCTTCTGATGCATTTATTTCTTTCAGTCTATGTTTCCGAATATAATGTAATTGTAAACAATCAGCTGACAATATTGATGTAGAATTAATCTAACATGCAGTTCCACTTTGATCATCGAAATTGTGTCCATAGTTGAACAGTAACATTTCATTTGTTCTGTAATCACGCTCATAAGACACATGAAGCATTTAATTCATTCAATTAATTTATGCCATGTTCTGGCGCTGTGTGTGTGTTCTGGATGAATCATTAGGTACTTGAACATTGAAAAACAATCGTTTAGCTGTCTTGCTACATGAATGCGATAATCAGCAATAAACGGTATTCACACCGTCTTGTTATTTCTGACTGACTACTGCGTTTGTATCAGTCTTCTTTGCAAACCATGCCGTCGCATCAGGACTGTCGAAGTCGAGTATGTCTCCTTTGTTTCAATAAATCTAAAGACATGAGAGAAATAACTGAAGAATACTGGACATTAATTGAAGCAAACATAATACAAGGACTTGACCGTCTCGACAATCGTCTTCCGACAGCTTTATGCAGCACTTGTAGTCGCGTACTTCGAGAATACAGCAATGGTGTATTCAATCGACATATAACTGTGTTTGATCATTCTGCTATTACAACAGATCGTGAAACGCGGAGCTCAACGAACACGCATAACTGTTTGTGTCTAGTTTGTGAAATGGCAGTCTCTATACCGAAGAATCTTAACAGAAAAAGCGATTGTTCAAGTTTACCTATAAGCAGAGGGGTAGGGCGCCCTAAAAGAAATTAGAACGTCAGGACTCCAACTGTCATGACAATTTGCTCTTTTTGCTTAAATATATTATCAAAGGAAAGTCACACGTGTGCAATAAATCAACTCGTCTTGAAAATGTACAGCAATATTTGAACAAAGCGTCTCCAAATTTCAAGGAGAAAGTTGCGTCCAGTGTTATCAAGGAGAAACGAAATTTATCTGATGGAATAAGATGACCAATTCACTTGTCAAATTCAAGAGGTCTCCCTATAATTTTAAACAATTCGACATCATCGAGATCTTCGACCATGTTTTTTTCATCAAGTGATATGTTCGTTATTCAAAATGATTTGGAACTTTCAAATACTCGAACCCTGAGGCTTGCGGGCCATCTCAGATCAGCAACATGTTCGAGGAAATCTATTGAGTCAAATTTAAAGGTGGAGCTGCAGATTAGAAACCATAAGCTGGATGATCTGTTTTCAGTCGATTATGCCGACTTTGTTGGACAACAAGATAGTCATATGACGAAGAAGAGTTTGGTATTCTGTAATGACTTGAATTTGTTGGTGGAAACAGTTCAGCAATTTTGGGAAAAGACTTACGACAGTGTAAAGATAGGGATAGATGGAGGTGGCGGGTCACTGAAATTTTGTGCTATTTTACACAACTCATCTAGAATTGAAAGTGGACATCGACAGCGCCATCGATATGCTGACTGCATTGTATCTGATCGAAGAGATGGCAGTGACAAAAATCTTTTTCTGATCGCCCTAGCCCCAGATGTGTCTAAAAATTACAGGAATCTTCTGTATATTTGGACTCGTTTAAAACTTGACGAAATCAGATTGCCAGTCACACTCGCTGTGGACTTGAAGGTGGCTAATTTTGTTCCTTGATTAATGGCACATGGTTCTAATCACCCGTGTACTTCGTGCCAAGTTTCGAACGATAACTTGCTATCCGGTCGTCGTGGAGAATCAAGAACGTGTGGAAGTCTCCGAAAAGCATTTTGGGAATGGAATAGGTCAGGCTCAAAATTGTCGGACGCGAAGCATTTCGGGAATGTAATCCATCTTCCTTTACCCAAAAATCCTGAAGAAGCACTAGGGATTGATGCGATTCCTCCCCCTGAGTTACACTTACTCATTGGCCCTGTGACTACTTTATTCGACCCCCTAAAAGTCGAATGGCCTCAAGCGGAAATATGGGCTGATAGATCCAATGTTGAAAGACAGGCATACCATGGTGGGGTATTCAATGGCAATGGCTGCATGAGACTCCTGAACAATCTACACATTCTGGAAGAGATGCAATGTCCATTCAAATTTTTAGACGCATTCAGGACATTCAAGTTATTGGTTGAAAACTGGTACCGACATGAACTCGGCCACAACATTGAATCAGCAATCAATGACTTTTCCGATGCATAGAGGAGGACCGGCATCCGGATTACTCCAAAAGTTCATGCGGTAATGTTCCATATGTTCGAATTCTGTACTTCAAAACAGGATGGTTTAGGGATTTGGTCTGAACAAGCTTATGAATCCGTTCATGCCGACTTTGAAAATATCTGGCAACGTTACAAGGTATCAATAGCAACGGTCATCACAGTGATCGACTTCTATCGGCTGTCAAGGACTATTGCAGCAAACATTTGTGAGATTTGTGATCTGTGTTTGGTACTCTCTGAATACATGTACTGTACATGTAGTATTATGCTGTATTATACATGTGCTGGTTGTGGAAATATTGTTTTAAATTCTAACTTAGAATTTAGGACGAGAAATGGATGAAATGTGATATAGTCTAATATTAAGAATATTATAATAGAAATTTAATAGTATTTAATTCATATTTTTGTGTGATATCTGCTGCCGAAAATCATTTTCCTTTCGATCTATCATATCTAAATATGACTTAATAGCATGCAAAAACCATACTCTGAGCTTGGGAAATTACTTCGGACAATTTGATGAATTTTAAATTTTAAAAACTTTCGAAATTTGAATTTATGAGGCTATTTCAAAAACTGCGCCGAGGATTATTTTCGTTCTTGCTTGTTTAAGATCAGTATGGTGTACCAACTCAAAAAAATCAGGTTTCGGGCTTGGGCAATTTTTTTCGATAGATTTTATAAATCTAAAAATTTGAAAAAATTCGAAATTTGAATTTATGAGGCTATTTCAAAAACCGCGCCGAGGATTATTTTCGTTCTTGCTTGTTTAAGATCAGTATGGTATACCAACTCAAAAAAATCAGGTTTCGGGCTTGGGCAATTTTTTTCGATAAAAATTTGATTCAGACGGGGGTAAGTAGGAAGAGTAATCCACTTCTACAGCGTGAACAGATTTATGATGAATCACTAGCCCTCAGTCGGTGTCCTTATATACATGTGTATTTATGTAGCATCGACGGCATTTTGAAACGTTGTCTGGATAAGTAAAGCTAATTAGCTTATATTGTCTATAGTGAAAAAAATACTGGATAAATTTATGCATATCTTCATTTCACTGTTTGTCTTTTATTGTTTCTTTCAGAATATTAAGGTACTTATGTAAATAAGTTGTAGTCGACCAGACAAATTTCCATCAGATGCTTATGTAATTCGTATGCACTTTTTTCTCATTTTTATTCGGAGTACTGACTTTCATGGAGGACTTGGACACATAAGAAAAAAGATTCTTCATCATGGAAATTGCATCAATTACATAAAATTTCATTAAGTAACAACTGCCGCAACCAATGATACTTTTTAAATTCCTTTGAATTTATGTCATGATGATCATAGGATGCTGATATCATACAACAAATGATCCAAAAGGAGGAAGCACGTACAAGAAAATCTCGATCATCCTGAAGGTAGGTTTTATCATCAGCTGCGGCATAGGCACGAATATTTGGGTGAATCCTCTGCTAGTGCATGTGAAGTGATCTCAGGACCCACATAAATGTTTTCATGATTTTTTTATTTCATCTACACAACTTGAATCCAATGGATCCTTGCTTTACATTAATTAACATCAATAGATTTTGAATGGGTGGATCAAAATAGCGGAGAAATGGAAACGTAAAACATAAATAATCCCATGGTCATGGAGAAATTTGCAAATAGAGTGAAATGATTCGTTTTAAGCAATTACACGTTTATCCGACAACGGCTATGCTTACTTTAATAGTATTAATAAATGTCTGAACTGCACTGGCATTGGACACAATCAATAATCAAACAATTATCATTTCATTTGAACTATACTCACTGACATAAATAATGAAACCAACTATCATTGACTTGAATGGAAGTTTGTTTCATTTTTTTCTATGGTTTGAGATGATATCTCGCTTTCTATGTATCACCATTGAACTCCATATGATAAGGGAAATGACATAGGACATCAAATTTCAAAATTTGATATTGATCACAGTAACAGCTAGAAGTTGAACAGAATCACCACCTACTGCTGACCAGATTTGACTTATGAAATGGCGCACGATAACTTTACCAGAGGAACGGTAATTGGGATGATGCGTTGTGGGCAAAGTTCTACAACTGTTGCGAAAGAATTGAAAATTTCAAGGGTCGTTGTATGGAGGTGGTGGTGTCGTTGGAAAGCAGAAGGAAATGTGGAAAAGAAGAACGGATCAGGAAGACCAAGGGTATCATCCAAGCGGACAGATGCACGCTTAGTCTTAGCTGCTAAAAGAAACAGATTTGTGTCCGTCCCGAAGCTAATTGTGTACTGGAAGGTTGCTGGGAACGTTGCCTGTAGCGTTCGAACTGCATATCGAAGATTGCGAGAAGCTGGTATACAGTCTCGACGACCCGCTGTGAGAATTCCGCTGAGCCTGGAACATCGAAGGAGACGAGTGACGTGGTGTCAAGGTCATCAGTCGTGGAGTGACAGTCAGTGGGAACGTGTGCTCTGGACTGATGAATCGAGGTTTACTCTCGATTTCAACGATGGTCGGATCCGTGTTCATCGCTTGCCAAGTGAACGATTTGCTCCATGTTGCGTCAAAGAACACGACCGGTACGGCGGCGGTAGTGTCATGGTTTGGGCCGGTATCTGGCACAATGGAAAAACACCAGCAATCGTAGTGAAAGGAACATTGACAGGACAGCGATATGCCGACGAGATCGTGACACCAGTCGTGGTTCCAGCAGTGAGATCGAATCAATTGATTTTTCAGGATGACAACGCAAGGCCCCATCGCGCTTCAGTGGTCTCTAACAGGATAGCAAGCAGTGGAATCCCAACCTTGGAATGGCCCTCACGTTCTCCCGACCTCTCCCCCATCGAGCACTGCTGGGATGAACTTGGTCGCAGAGTGAGGGAGAGGTACAACCACCCACCAGTGTCTTTGAAGATGTTGGCCGACAGACTGATCGAGCAGTGGAACCTCTTAGACCTGGCATTCATCCAGCGACTGTGCTCATCCATGCCCTCACGCATCGATGCCTGTTTGGATGCTCGCGATGGTCACACCCGTTTCTAACTTAAGTTGATAAAATCATGACTATCAAATTAAATGTTTTTGAGTAAAGCATTCGAGTTCTCCTTTTACAAACAACAAACAAACGTACAGTACAACCAAGTTTAAGTCATAAGTATTCATATCAGGACTTGTTTCATTCTTTTTGTCACTGAGTATATAAGAGCAACTTTATACAATAAAATGTAGTATAGCGTAGGATGTTGAGATGAATTATAATTTCCTTTTCTGTATCCTTTCATAAAGGCTGCGCCAAAATAATCGGAATATTAATTTCACTATAATCGCCCGAAATTGTTTTGAATTTTTAGATTCGGGCAAGTAAAATGTTGCAGACGTCTAATGTTTTGCTGACTTTTTATAGTAGATACAGTTGCAGACTATGAATTACCGAATCGGGTGTGAATCATGCTCCTTGTCTGATCCGGTTGATGTACATTGAGAACTTACATGAAGGAACTCAATGTTATATAGATTGATACTAGATTAATCTACAATGTATTAAAATTGAAGCTAAATGATTCTACAGTTTCATAAATGACAATTTTCATGAACAGCAAGCATATGTCATAAGCAAACTCATATTTATTGTTAAGACTTACCGAACTAGTATATGTTGATGTTCTTTTGTGCAGATCATCGATTGAAATGTAACTTCTTCTTTCAATTGGGTATGTCACCTTCCACGAAATGTCGACATCACAGTCAAATTTCATGAAGCAATAAATTTTGACGTTGCTGTTACTAGAATTGACTAGTTTGATTTGAATGTCCTTGCCGCTGTTCATATAAACAACTTTATTCTTAGACGAATAGTCTCCGCTTGGCACAGTAACTCGATAAGTAGAATACGTTGTGTTCCTCAATTTGCATGTAACAGTTGCTGACTGAAATTTGAATAATATAAAAAATCATCTACCATATATGTAAGATCCAAAAGTATTTACAGAGGGATTAACTCTACCATAAATTCTAAAAATGAATTTTTATTCTTAGCTTATAATATCACAGGTACTTATCTTATTATTTTTTATACATCCATTGAAAAACCAGAAGATGTAGCTGACTAAAGTGTTGGGTATCTAGTACTTCTAGATACATCGAATCCAGCATTTGTATAAATATATCCATTGACAAAATTTCTTTGAAACATTTTCTTCTTTAGCTTCTTTCATTTTTGACTGTTATATATACATGTATGTATGATACCTTGATAATTTAGTCACAATCTCCACCAAGTCGGTAGCACAGAAAAACAACACATGTAGCAGATTCAACTTTAATAGCGCGTGTGCCCCCCCCTCTAGCTCCAATACATTCAGTAATTCGAGATGGCATGGATTCACAAAGTTTCTGAATGAAGGATGTTTCAAGGAGAAGCCACTGCTCTGTCAGTCTTTCAGAGAATCTTTAGGGACACTGGTGGAAGTGAATAGCGGTCTCTCACTCGCCGCCCAAACTCGTCCCAGACTTGTTCAATGGGTGACAAGTCAGGTGAGCGTGCAGGCCAGTCAAGGGTTTGAATGTTCAATCTCCTAACGGTGGCAATGATAGCCAAGGAGCGATGTGGTCTTACGTTGTCGTCCTGGAAGACGAGATCCTCCACCCTGACCACTGGGGCAACAACAGGAAGCACAATTTCATTGAGATACCTCTCTCCAGTCAACGTGCCTTTGATGATGACTGCTGTCGTTCGTCCGCCATGCCAAATGCCACCCCACAGCATAACACTTCTACCACCATATCTGTCGTGTTCTTTAATACAGCATGGGGCAAAGCGTTCACCTGGAAGACGATGCACTCTGACACGACCGTCATTGAAATCCAGAGTGAATCTCGATTCATCGGTCCACAAGACTTTCTGCCAGTGATGGTCATTCCATGAGCGATGGCCATCACACCAGGCAACTCGTCATCTGCGGTGCTCAAAACTCAATGGAATTAGGACAGCTGGTCGTCGCGATTGAATTCCAGCTTCTCGCAATCTTCGGTAAGCCGTTCGAATGCTACAGTCTATATTTGAGGCACTCTTCCAGTGTACGACCATCTTTGGGACTGACATAAATCTATTCTTCTTTGCAGCTAAAACTAGACGTGCGTCTGTCCTTCCTGCAGAATTTCTTGGTCTTCTTTTTACCATCTCCTTCTGCTTTCCATCGACACCACCACCTCCAAACAACGACTCTCGATAGTTGCAGCTCTTCGGTAACACTCGCACAACTTCAACCACAACGAATCATTCCAACAGCCATACCTCTGGTAAACTGATCGTGTGCCATTTTATTTTACAACAGCTGGATTTCAGTTCACGTTCATGTTCAATTTGTAAAAGCAATTGTGACAGTTGTATCGATATCAAAATTTGAAATTTGACCACCATAGATCTTTCTCCATTCTCTAATGTGTTGAATGGTAATACATAGAAAGAGAGATATTGCATCATACCTGAGAAAAAAATGAAACAAACTTCAATTCAAGCCAATGATAGTTTGCTTCATTAATTATGTCAATGAGTATATTATAAACATTCTAATCTGAAGCGGTAATTATGCAGTTGAGAATAGCTGTGTATAAAAAAGTTGACGATCTTGACTTTGCATTTGCAATCCCAACATTCCCATAGGATACAATGCCAAGTATCGACAGCCAAGTATTCAAGAAACAGCTTCTACCTAAAAATGCTAAAATAGAAATTCATTAGTTACTGATGCAGATGATTGCACAAATATAGAGATCTACTCTTAACATTTGAATCGCATTCAGCAAGATAATTTTCTAAACTGAGTTGTTTATAATAGAGTAATAGTTATACACGTACTTGCGTGTGGTTCAGCACCCGGAACCGCTCGTACCCGCGAGTAAAGCTTATCTTACCCGCCCACATTCATGCATCCATTCACAGAAATATCATAAGTCATAATACAATATAGTTGCTTTAATGGAAATTATACTTCTGTCATCTGAAGTGGTCATCATCAGATCGTTATTTTCCAATTCACTTCATAGCCAACTGATTTAAGTACTTTTTTGCTGAACACCTTCCGGCAAGAAATCCGGCGAATTATGCCAAATGAATCAATAATGCGAAAAATATCTGCTTTCTCTCCCGAGTAATTTTAATGCCAGCAAGTCAAATAATTACGAATAAAAAATATATACACACAGCCGACGTTTCGGGTCCAAACCCTTTCTCAAGGAAGGCAGCAATAAAATGTCAGTGTCTAAACTGGCTCGTTAGATACGCAGTGTAGCTCCGGTTGTTTCATGACGTCTGTTCATTTTAGGAATGCACTTATTGATTAATCGCGATTCCACCACGCTTGTTTCAACATGATCATTTAAGCAGCGAAGAAATTCAACATCAAAATCATCAATCGAACCGCTAACAAGACAGGTCTTGCTGTGTTCTGACAAAGCACAATATTCAGCATTCAGACAACGCAGTTAGTACAAAGCACACATTCAAAGACTGTCGCTTATAAACGGCAACTTCAAAATGCTTTTTGATCATCGTTGATTTTACTAGTTTTATTTTTTTGGGCATTTCTATCAGATACGCTCAAATCCTTATTAGGGTATCCACTACATTTTAAATTTTCCTTACATTTTTTCTCCGATTCAATTTTGATGTTATCAGAGAGCGTTGAACTACACCGATTACGCGTGTCTATTATGCTCTGTTTTACGAAATTAGTTTTGATTGAGTTCGGTAATCAACTATCTTTTTTCAAAGCATTGCCAGACGATATGTCTTTTACATATTTCTTGTGCATGATTTTCCTATTCTCTAACCAAATATTTAAATCTAAAAAATCAGTAACCCATCGTCGGGGTTTTCAGTGGTAAACGTTTTGCTGTCATCAATCGAATTGAATGTGTAAGAAGTCGCAATATTCTTTGTTTCTTTCTAACGGACCGATGCAGTCATCAATGTAGCCTATCTTTTACAAATCAAGCTACTTAACTGCAGGCGTGACTTTATAATAGACATTGCCTTTTCTTCTATATAACCGATGAATATGATCGAAAATGGCGTGCATACTGAGAACCCATCGGACACCCTTTTATTTGTAAATACTTTTTGTTGTTGTATTCAATCTCATAGTTGTAGGAGACGAATTTGATCATACTGATGAACTGATCTGGAGTAATTCCGAAATCATCAATATCAGTCCAATGATTGTTAGCGAAATCAGAAATCACGCAAATAGCTAAACGCTGGGGTAGAGGTTCACAACATCTAAAGAAATAAAGATGGAAGTTTCGGCTATGTCATTACAGTTTAATTTCTCGAAGTCATTCGTTGGTTGCAAAGATATTGATGCACCATTTCCAATCCATGAGCAATAATTCTCAATTCAATAATAAAATATTGCAGGACAAATGCAATCTTCATTTTTGACTTGAGATAATTGATAAATGTCATGAAATTGGTAAATGTCTGATTTTGTATTCTTCTATCTCAGTTCAATGGTAAAATCCTCAAGTCATTAATTATTTTCTCAAGTCATCAAGTAACATTCTCACTTTACAATTAGCATTATAAAAATATAAGTTACTGGGCGATCAGGTTTTTCAGGAGTTTATCCTTTTGTTTTTCCAAGAGAAAAATAAAAAAATAAGAAATACCTACTCTCTCGGTAAACCCTTTTTAATTTTACGTGTACACCACCGCACCACTAGAAGGCCAATGGCGAGAATTCTGTGCAGCTTGTACATTACTTAATTAATTATTTTATTGATTGCAAAATTAAAAAAGAATGATCGAGGAATTGGGTAATTTTTCCTTTTATCCTAGAAAAACAAAAAAGCTTGAGATTTATGTACACCACCTAATCAATGTAACGCCAATAACCTAATCATGACTCAAGCAATAGGCCTACGTATACCAATTCATCATTCGTATTTCAGCTGAATTACGATTTCTGTTTTATATTTCCTTATTGCTCCGTCAAATAAAAATATTAACTAAATTAAATCTTGAGTTTTTTTGAATAATTATTGCAATCAAGAGACCTGTAGATAACATGAAGCATCCAGGTGAATCATAGGCTATAGGCTTGTTTCAAAATTTAGAGCTACTCGTGATTAATGTTTTCTGCTGAACAGTTACAAGAATCAATATATGCTATTCAATATTTCTCACTTTGGTTTCTGTAACAGAATAAGTGGATTGCTGCTCTCATTCCTATGAAAGATGCAATACGCAGTTAATACGATTGCGGATCAGCTCATGTCGAATTTGCAATTAGTCGTTTTAACTCCACTTGTTAGGATCGTCTCCAGGTCTTGCGACGCCACAGAACGCTAGATGTCGTCGCATTATAGCATGAGCTGTATTTTCGCAATCTTTACCAAGTTTTTGTGGGATACACAAAATAAGGCACGCGTGAATAATAGTTTATTTGGTGGTGCTGACGACAAAAGACTTAGTCCACAGAATTAGATTCATCTGCACGCGCTTCGGTTTCCTAGAAAGGAAGGGTTATATGTAGCCTTAAATATCAAAATGGCACGTCACAGAATTAGACAACTTGCTCCTTTTCGAATGGATAGCTCGTGTATCGCTTGCTATTGGAAATGGCAAACAATAAGCTGTCAGCAGAGGACACCAAAGCCAGTGAGGGATGCGTGTGTGTTGTGATATCACTTTGCACACACCAAAACACACATCGTCTAGCTAACATTCGATTCAGTGTATGCACTATGCAGTAAGGAATGGTGAGAAGACGATGGTGAAATCATCAAGTGAACTAATTTTCGTACGCCTGCTACTTTCTTTAAGGAGCAGGGCCAACATTATGGAGAAAACTTGTGCGCAATGATCTGGATTCTTCGAATCTGAAGGAACTGTGGCAATCGAAGCATTTTGTTTGAACTCACATTAATCCGCAAGCGACGCACGACTTTTTTCCTATCTCTGTAAAGTATAGGAATTCCTTTTTGCCCACTTAATAGGTTCCTCGATGTGCCTTCGATTTTGTATTAATCACACTTCTAGCAAACCGAAGCAGATAAACAAAATATTTAATTCTGTGACTTAGTCCTTTGTCAAGGCAATTCGGACACTGTATTGTATGAGATATTAATTGGAGTATATTCTCAGAGAAATCCCTACGTCGCACGCAAGCAGCATCGATTCCACTGTCTGTCAATTGGGCTATCACGTACGTGACATCCTTAATTGAAAAGTTGATATTATTGAGACATTTAGAATGATAGATTATAGAGTATAGATTCAGAATCAGTAGGTAAACGGCAGGTTCTACTATTATGTAATTGTTCTCCTTTGATCATATCGTTCTAAAATGCATACGAGTATATACAGGTTTAAAAACCCTGCTGCTCTCACTGTCTGACCAACAAACTCATCTGTTCTGTACAAAACGTGCAATTCAGTATGCAATTTTCTTGGCAAAGAGATCATCTTATCTTCATCGATAGAGCAAAACAAATCATTAGGAGATAAGACAGATATAGCATACCAGTAACACTGGGCAATGTTTGACAGCAGTCTCTACTTTGATGTCTGCCAACTCGAGATATTGTTGGAGGACGTTTATCAACAAATGGTGTTTCCATGCCAATACATAATCACATCAGATGTGTGTTTATCTTCTTAATATTGAATCTTCCTTCACTATGCAGATTTCACAACTTTGTGATGTGTTACTGATGAGCTTCAAATCTGATAGTATAAATATTAATAATTACCTATAATAAGTATTAAATTTCTAAAATTTACTTTTGGAACAAATTGCTCTATCAAAAAGCGGTATAAGTTGGCAGTAAACATGATAATTTGACAGTAAGCACTGCTTACCTTAATTACAATGAGAAATCGCCACTGGCTTGTAGATAGTTTCATCCATTATGATACTCTCGGTTCTATTGACAATATCATTGTCATGGGTAATACAAAATCGGTTACTTTTGCCTGTGGCGACTACAGATTATTCGTTTTGTTTTAAAAAGTGCTTACTGTTTTTTTATTTGTTTGATAATTTCCTAAATGATTTACTTTGTTTACAAAATTCGGTCTCCTGACTAACGGCATTAATAACGTCTTTTTTGAAAAAAGGGCTAATTTAGTTCTTCGTTAGGCATCGCATTTGGCATTTTAATTCTACTTTGATGAAAAGGAGTATTGATGCTGTGTGTATTTGAGGCGTTAGACATAAACACATCATCACTATACCATCGATCTGGCTACGCCAGCGAAGATTAAAAGTTAGTTTGTCTAATTCAAGGTATACATCATCCATAAAGTTGTCATTTAAGAGAGGTGGAAGGCGAAAATTTGGACCTTCAGCAATGAGATCACTTAGATAGATAGGTAGAAAAATATCAGTCTCATTGCTGTATTCTTTGCAATTATGATTGTTATGAGACAACTGGGGTTTACCTGTGGTATCCATGAGAGCTGCTGAGCGGCATGAGTATTCATCCACATGTTCAAATGGAAGCACATAATCACACTTGTATGAGTCTCATTTGCATGGGAATACATTATTTGAAATTTTACTCCGCTTTGCAAAATTTCGTGAATATTTTTTACGTAAATCCTCAACTAAGCTAGTCAGCATATGCTGTAGAACAGGACGAGTGACCTCTCTGGTTAATGTCAAATAGTCGTAATCACGTTGCTGCTCCAAAAGGAACGGTTTTTCTCGTAATATGTGCCATGGAAGTATGAAGAAATGTTCAATGGTTCAATTCAATTGATAACAACATAAAATTTACCTTTGAAAACCCCGACGATGGGTTACTGAATTTTTTAGATTTAAATATTTGGTTAGAGAATAGGAAAATCATGCACAAGAAATATGTAAAAGACATATCGTCTGGCAATGCTTTGAAAAAAGATAGTTGATTACCGAACTCAATCAAAACTAATTTCGTAAAATAGAGCATAATAGACACGCGTAATCGGTGTAGTTCAACGCTCTCTGATAACATCAAATTGAATCGGAGAAAAAATGTAAGGAAAATATAAAATGTAGTGGATAACCCTAATAAAGATTTGAGCGTATCTGATAGAAATGCCCAAAAAAATAAAACTAGTAAAATCAACGATGTAAAAAGTAGTAAAAAGTCTTAATCGGAAAATTAATTGCTTAGTAAGAAAACATAGGTTGAATGTCCGTCTCGTCAGTACAGACAACAAAAAACGGAGCAATGTTTTGAAGAAAAAATGACGAAAAAAGTAGACACAATGATTGTAGGATATGCTACACGTTATCCTAAAATCATAACTGTGAGACATCGAGTGTTTTTTATCAATTCTCTTGTAGGAAGTGTGGTGATAATAGTTATTTACGAACTAGTGCAAAATGTCCATCTTTATTGCTTTCTTCGAGGTCAACATATCTGTGCCCGAGCCCGAAGGGGGATGGCATAGAATGTTGATCGAGGAGAAAGCAAAAGATGGATATCTTTGCACGAGTTGTGTAGGTAATTTTATTTTTCACCGATATCATGACCATTATGACTAATCTAATTCTATGGTGAAATAATAAGCGGGTTTTATATAATTCAATCGCATACATCTATATAGAAATCTATAATTCAACCAGTGCAATAATGAAAATATTACTGCACGCCCGTGCAGTAATCTGCTTTATAGGTAAAATAAAGTGACAGGATATCTACATTATACGCACGGTGAAAAATAAATGTATATATGCTCATTGACATAATTAATGAAACAAACTATCATTGGCTTGAATTGAAGTTTGTTTCATTTTTTTCTCAGGTATGATGCAATATCTCTCTTTCTATGTATTACCATTCAACACATTAGAGAATGGAGAAAGATCTATGGTGGTCAAATTTCAAATTTTGATATCGATACAACTGTCACAATTGCTTTTACAAATTGAACATGAACGTGAACTGAAATCCAGCTTTTGTAAAATAAAATGGCACACGATGAGTTTAACAGAGGTATGGCTATTGGAATGATTCGTTGTGGTTGAAGTTGTGCGAGTGTTACCGAAGAGCTGCAACTATCGAGAGTCGTTGTTTGGAGGTGGTGGTGTCGATGGAAAGCAGAAGGAGATGGTAAAAAGAAGACCAAGAAATTCTGCAGGAAGGACAGACGCACGTCTAGTTTTAGCTGCAAAGAAGAATAGATTTATGTCAGTCCCAAAGATGGTCGTACACTGGAAGAGTGCCTCAAATATAGACTGTAGCATTCGAACGGCTTACCGAAGATTGCGAGAAGCTGGAATTCAATCACGACGACCAGCTGTCCTAATTCTATTGAGTTTTGAGCACCGCAGATGACGAGTTGCCTGGTGTGATGGCCATCGCTCATGGAATGACCATCACTGGCAGAAAGTCTTGTGGACCGATGAATCGAGATTCACTCTGGATTTCAATGACGGTCGTGTCAGAGTGCATCGTCTTCCAGGTGAACGCTTTGCCCCATGCTGTATTAAAGAACACGACAGATATGGTGGTGGAAGTGTTATGCTGTGGGGTGGCATTTGGCATGGCGGACGAACGACAGCAGTCATCATCAAAGGCACGTTGACTGGAGAGAGGTATCTCAATGAAATTGTGCTTCCTGTTGTTGCCCCAGTGGTCAGGGTGGAGGATCTCGTCTTCCAGGACGACAACGTAAGACCACATCGCTCCTTGGCTATCATTGCCACCGTTAGGAGATTGAACATTCAAACCCTTGACTGGCCTGCACGCTCACCTGACTTGTCACCCATTGAACAAGTCTGGGACGAGCTTGGGCGGCGAGTGAGAGACCGCTATTCACTTCCACCAGTGTCCCTAAAGATTCTCTGAAAGACTGACAGAGCAGTGGCTTCTCCTTGAAACATCCTTCATTCAGAAACTTTGTGAATCCATGCCATCTCGAATTACTGAATGTATTGGAGCTAGAGGGGGGGGGCACACGCGCTATTAAAGTTGAATCTGCTACATGTGTTGTTTTTCTGTGCTACCGACTTGGTGGAGATTGTGACTAAATTATCAAGGTATCATACATACATGTATATATAACAGTCAAAAATGAAAGAAGCTAAAGAAGAAAATGTTTCAAAGATTTTGTCAATGAGTATATATATACATATATAAGTAAAATGGTAGAAATGGTAGAGGTTATTGTATAGAAGAATAATAACTAGAAGTGTACCTCAAACTGAGTTTAATTATGCTGCCGATCGATTTAACGAGTTGTCTCGCTTTTCAAGGCACTGCATAGAATGAAATAAGTATGTTACATAGAATCTTACAAATTATAAAGATAGATATATGAAAATCATTAAGATATCTAAAATGACAGTACTCGACAATTAGTATTGTTCAGACTATCTATGGTACTATTTGCTAATAAGCGGTCAACAATGATGAAAAAAGCGGTCATGAAATATCATCAACTTAACCTCTTTATCAACTGAACCTCTATAAAACTTTACCGATAACTCTGATACATCCATGGACGCTTATGAAGCACACATAAGCTAGATATATTGTCTTAATTGACGCAGAATAAAATGAAATGAAATATGGTGCTTCATATATATAGGCGTCCATGATACATCACACTGGGCATAGTTCTGTATAATACCATAGATAACCTGAACAATGTAATTATATATGCCTATTTAGAGGTCAGCAATGATCAAACTGGAGGTCGCTTACGCGACCTCCAGTTGGATCATTGCTGACCTCTAAATAGGCATATAAATATAACATTCAAGGAAGGCCGAAATAAATTGATGAACATAGCTTCTTTATGTTCTCGCTCAATCTTGGTTGTTGTAGGCGGTAGTTGATAGAAGGGGGCCGACATGAATTTTCCTCCACAGTCACTCATGTGTTTACTGACTTTTAACACGGCATAATGTTGATTGGCGATGTGTTGGCGGTGCAATGTCATTCTGTGATTAAATGTGTCGCCCGTTTGACCGATGTAATACTGTCCACATAAACATTCCAATTTATAGATAATATTTGATGATTTACAATTGAAGTTATTTCTTATGTCAAAAGTTTTTCCAGCATTTGTAAAATGAGTCGTTCTTCCTGTTATCATGGTTTCACATGTTTTGCATAGTTTACTATCACATTTAGTTATTCCATTAATGGTTTTCCGATTGCTGTTGTTCAACAAAGAAATTAATGATTTTGGTTGCTTATTTGAGGCTTTTATTGTACAGTTCTTGAATGTGTCGTTCAATCTTAAATAATTGGATATTGGTTGAATTAAATCATTGAAAATTGTCGGGTTATTCTTGTTATGGGCATGCACAAAAGGAATTAATCGTTCATTTTCATTTTGTTGACTTTGATTTTCATGACGTTTCTCAGTTTCAGCCTTTGCTATAGCGTCGTTGATTAATCGTTCAGGATAATCTAGTTCCATTAAACGTGTGTTTAGTTCATCATATCTTTGGTTTCGTTTAGGTTTTTCCGATACTATTCTTTTTATCCAGTTGGCTAAATTGTAGGGTATATTGCGAAGGATATACGGAAAGTGATGCGGAATCAATATTTGTAAGCTTTGATGTGGTATCTTTATATACCAGCATCCCTCACACTTTAGGCCTAAAAGCAATTGAATTCTGGTTGGAGACCACACAAGACCTCATATCAACGAGATTCGAGAAGGAATTCATTTTGAAGGGCATTCAATTAATACTTGACAATAATTATTTTTCATTTCGGGAACGACTATGGGCACCAAGATGGCCCCTACGTACGCCACTTTAGTGATTGGCTACTTGGAAAATCACATGTATGACAGAATTCAGCATTATTATCGCAACACTTCAGATCAAATTATATCATCGTGGAAAAGGTATTTAGATGATTGTTGGGTCATTTGGGATCCACAGTATGTCAATTTCGATACATTATGTGAAATAATTCAGAATCTTGATCCTTCTATCAAATTCACTCATGAAAAGAGCAAAACCTTTTTGAATTTTTTGGATGTAATAGTAAACAAAAACTAGTGAACACCGACATATACAGAAAACCAACAGACACATTAACCCATTTAAAGCCGCCCATATAAATATCGCCAAATTTTCTATAAAAAAGGTGGTAAGTATTTCAGAATGTTATAATTAAGAATAAAATATGATGACCAGTGCACTACATTAACCATTTCTTAGAAATTAAAGCCGCAACGATTTCGTTACGATGGCGTCATATGATGTCAAAATATACAAAAGCATGTTTTTTTCAAATGCAGCTTATGAATTGCTCCAAGCAATTCCTGCCGAAGTAATGAGTCATAGCTTCATCATTAAAGCTCTCCATCATATTTCAAAGGTATTTGTCAAAACTGTGAATTAGCAAATTTAATCAGAGGCCTGCTTTATGATACTTGTCGTTACTGTTTGCTGTGAAGTCGTTATCGTTGAAATGAGAACAAGTTTTTATGTTTCGAAATTCCTGTCGAGAAATTGATTCTCTTTTTGCATCGACTCCAAATTCATGGTAGAGTTGCAGACGCCTCGGTCATTCGCAATGTCCACATAAATAAAGAACATCAAGAAATGAACGCATTTGAGATTGTTTATTACTATGTAGGCCTAAACAATTCTTTTGTCCCGGGTAGTCACTGGTTTCTCCCACTGAGGTCGATAAGACCATCAGCATGCAGATCAAGCATCTCATAAAGATTCTTGCCTTGAAATGCATCCAGAGAATGTTTGTCCTATCTGCGAAGATGAAAATTACCGATATTTGCCATTATGTTGACTGCTTTTTCTGCTTACTGAAATGATCATTCAAATCATCCTTCGTTGCAATCTCACACTGCCTTAAGATGTCACTAACCTCTGAGATATCGTTTGAGAGACTTACCTCTGAGACATATAAACTCATCATCGTCTCAAAACTCTGATGAGGCATCTACTTATGGAGGTTTTGTGTCAACATTCATATACCGTGATCGTCGGCATTAGGCCTATTGCATATTTCAGTAACTTCTTTATCCATAGTTAGCAACAGCTTAGGTATTGTCTTCAGATAGTTACAAAGGTTGATATAATCAAGCTAAGCCTTTATAGATATTCTAAACCAGTTTGGGCCATCTCGAGCCTCTGGCGTGCCATTGTCGGGAGAGAATCATCGTCTACAGCCAAAGAAGTTTTGATTGAAATTGCTCGAGTCGGAGGACATCTTTGTATTCTATGCCCAGGCGAACTGGCACCCTGTAATGTTTATGATTAAGCTATAAGAGAAAATGCTTGAGCTTTGATCTCTCTTTGACTCGCTTCTGTACATGAGCTAGCAAGTCTAATGTTGAGGAAATTACTACGGCAATTGACTTCGGTTGACGGGAAATCCATAGACTATAAATAGCAACAAGCATTACAGACTCATAGAATACACTAAGAATGCAATATTCCAATGAAATTGTTCGTTTTCAGTATTCAACAAACATTAGTTTTAAAGAAAATTGATAGTATTCACCACCATTTACTTCATTTATATTGTTGCTGCATTAGACATTTGTATATCATATTACGCCACTGTAACTAAAACGTTACGGTTCAAAAAAATTACGCGCCATGTCATGAATGAATATCCGAGCAAGTTTTGATTGCTACTTTCGGTATTTGATGGATAATGAGATCACGCAAATGACATTGACAGTAAATTACATGTGGACGTTCATACACTGAGCCTTTCAGTATATTAGCAGATTTTAGGCCCATTTTTTGTCTAATTTCGTGATAAAATATAAGCACTAAAAAGTGATAAATTTTGAATTGGCGATTGTTTACCTGAAAATATGTGATAAATTATGTATGGTAATCAAAATATTGTATCATATGTCGCAAGCTGGAGAAGACAGCAGATTCCAAAAAGTGCTGTAACGAAAACGTTACACTGGCGCTAAATGGATTAATATGTGTGCCTTTTAATTCAGCGCACCCGAAGCACATCCTTCGCAATATAACCTCCAATTTAGCCAACTGGATAAAAAGAATAGTATCGGAAAAACCTAAACGAAACCAAAGATATGATGAACTAAACACACGTTTAATGGAACTAGATTATCCTGAACGATTAATCAACGACGCTATAGCAGAGGCTGAAACTGAGAAACGTCATGAAAATCAAAGTCAACAAAATGAAAATGAACGATTAATTCCTTTTGTGCATGCCCATAACAAGAATAACCCGACAATTTTCAATGATTTAATTCAACCAATATCCAATTATTTAAGATTGAACGACACATTCAAGAACTGTACAATAAAAGCCTCAAATAAGCAACCAAAATCATTAATTTCTTTGTTGAACAACAGCAATCGGAAAACCATTAATGGAATAACTAAATGTGATAGTAAACTATGCAAAACATGTGAAACCATGATAACAGGAAGAACGATTCATTTTACAAATGCTGGAAAAACTTTTGACATAAGAAATAACTTCAATTGTAAATCATCAAATATTATCTATAAATTGGAATGTTTATGTGGACAGTATTACATCGGTCAAACGGGCGACACATTTAATCACAGAATGACATTGCACCGCCAACACATCGCCAATCAACATTATGCCGTGTTAAAAGTCAGTAAACACATGAGTGACTGTGGAGGAAAATTCATGTCGGCCCCCTTCTATCAACTACCGCCTACAACAACCAAGATTGAGCGAGAACATAAAGAAGCTATGTTCATCAATTTATTTCGGCCTTCTTTGAATACTAATTGTTGAGTACTGTCATTTTAGATATCTTAATAATTTTCATATATCTATCTCTATAATTTGTAAATGATTCTATGTAACATACTTATTTCATGCTATGCAGTGCCTTGAAAAAGCGAGACAACTCGTGAAATCGATCGGCAGCATAATTAAACTCAGTTTGAGGTACCCTTCTAGTTTCTATTTTTCTATATATACATATATAACAAATAATTTAAGATAATGCTCAGTATCTGGAAATATATAGCAAAAAATGTAGACCGTAAAAAATCAAAGTATAGAGCACAAGCGCTTTCTATTTTCTTCTTCAGGTGCTTCTTAACAGGTAAGTGAATGAAGTGAACATGCACTATACAATTTATCATTGAAAAATTTGAAATGCAAACGTGACATAGATTGTTCATGCACAGATATCAATGTTCAAGAATTCAGAGATGGCTTTAAGATATCGATTAAAAATAGCTTTCTTTATTTTTGCGTTCAATATCATTGCTAGAATAGAGCTTGTAAAATAGGAAAATATGAAAATTGTCTTAACCACAGAAATATAGATGCTTGCTGACTTTTAGTTGGCGATATTCTCCATTACACATTTGCTGCTTATGTATCCGTACTCGTGTTCTAAGTGTGGTTCTCGTTTCACCGATGTAAAATGCTTGACAAACGGGACATGTTATTACATAAATTACATTTTTAGTGTTACAGTTCATGTTGGATTTTATGTTAAATGTTCTATTGTTGAAGTTGTAAGAGGATCCTTCTGTAATATGGTCACAGGTGCCACATCTTTTATCATTGCATTTAGTGACCGAATATGTTTCATCATTTGAAAATCTTGATTTACACAAAATACGTTTAAGGTTCATTGGTTGGCGTTTACTGTTGATAAAGGTTTTATTTCGGAAGATTTCATTTGTTGTAATATCATTTTGTAGTGTAGAATTCACATAATTTATATTGGTAGTGATGTTAAGGTTTTTTGGATTGTAAGTATGAACAAAAGATAAAATGTTGCTATCTTTTTTGCTTTCATTATTTGCTAATAGCTCAATTCTACTAATACTCTTAGCTTTTGTTATAGCATCAGTGATAATTTCTTCAGGATATCGTTGATTTAAAAGGAAAATACTCATTTCACGTAATCTACAGTCTCTCACAGATTCATCTGATACGATAGCACAAATGCGTTGGGCCAGATTATAAGGAATTGCCCTTTTTATGTGACGCGGATGGCAGGAAGTAAAATGAAGGTACTGGTGAGTATCTGCAGCCTTGTAAAAAATATCAGTAGAGATTTTATCACTTGTCTTCTTGATGAGAATATCTAGAAATGGTAACTCTGTATCACTTACTTCCATAGTAAATTTGATGTCACTGTTGAGTTCATTGAGCATACATGCTGTTGAAAGTAGACAACTTATCTTGATTCAAGTTCCAGATGAAGAAGCAATCATCTAAATATCTCATCCATCTAGCAGTGATGTCCGCGCTGATCTTCGATTAATTCCTCCAGAAATGCAAGGAGCGTCACTTCATACCGAAGTGTTTGGGCATGAGGATTCCAAACCTCCTCAAGTCCTCAAAACAGGGTATCAGAAAATCACAGGAGTCAGCATTACGAAAACAAATCGGTGAGACGAAACGTGATTTAAAGACAAAATCCCTAGAACTCGACAAATTGTACACTTCTATAAGTGGTGCAAATTTAAAAATCGTAAAGTCGATCATTGAGCACAAAGTTGCTAAAACCAAATCCATTATTAAAACTGTTCATTCAAAAAAGTTGAAAAATCTCGAGGTTTCTGAAAAACCTGTTATTCCTCATCGTGAGAAAATTAGTCCCTCATCAGTAGTTAATCCGTCTTCCATTTCTTTAGCTGAGAATGAAAAAGAAGTGCTTGCACTTGGTTTTGCTATGTGCTTTCCCCACTCAAAAGTCAATCTAAATGAGCAAAAAGCCGAAGCCGAATATTTGGTTTCTAAAATAAAACATTCTGAAGGCGCTGCCGTCAATGAGGATTTAATGATCAAAATCAGAAATGCTTTCAAAAGCTACTTCAATAAACACAGGGTTTCCAAGGTTTGGAAATCAAGGTTGAAGACTATCAAGAATTTGTCCAAAAAGAAAGATTTGGTTATATCGAAATTTGATAAAGGCAATGGAATATTAATTAATGACAGAAGTACCTACGTGGAGAAGATTCAGACTATTCTGAATGATTCGAGCAGATTTAAAATATAAAAGCCTGTCAAGCGCTCAAAAAAAGAGCCGTTCATCCTTGAAGAGGATAGGTATAACCACAAGTTAGAAGATATAATATCAAAAAAGATTATTTCTGAAGAGATCTTCAAAAATATTCGGGTCAGCGGGTCTCAGCCTGTTCGCCTATATGGGCTCCCCAAAATTCATAAATGTGCAGTCAATCAACCATACCGTCCTATAATGAGTATGAGGAACTCGTACACCTCTAATCTTGCCCATTGGCTGGATGAGCTGTTGAAAAAATATGTTCCCACTAAATACAATCTAAAAGACATCTTTCAGCTTGTGAAATCTTTGAAAAAACTTTCTTAACCGGATGAGGATTTTCAACTTTATAGCTTCGACGTAAAGAATCTTTTCACTAACATACCGGTGAAAAAGACTATTGACCACATCATCTCAATGATCGATTTTGCTGACGATTTTCCTTTATCCGAGATTGGTTTAAAGAATTTCTTAAACCTTGCCTGCACGAACATTTTGTTCAGTTTTGATAACAAACTTTATCATCAGGTGGACGGTATGGCCATGGGCTCAAACCTTGGCCCTACCATGGCTGCTTTTGCGCTAGACATGATAGAAAGTAAATTTGATAAGTACGAAGGCAAAGTGCCTTTCTCTTATCGTCGATATGTGGACGATTGCTTCGTCATAGTCAGAAACAGAGGCGAAGCCCACGCCTTTTTGAATTTTTTTGAATAATATGGATGATAACATCCAATTCACTATTGAGGAGAGTAAGAACAACAGTATCACATTCCTGGATACTGAGGTCACTCTCCAGTCTAAAGAATTTCAAATCGATTTCCACATGAAAACTACTAACACAGGAGTATATACTCCACATTTCGCTTATGCTCCCGAAAAGTACAAAATAGCAGCAATTAGATCCTTGCTGTCTCGTGCGTTCAAAATTTGTTCAAATTGGGATCTTTATCAGTCTGCTGCTGACAATCAGTCTGTTGTTGAGATTTTCAAAGACAGCGGTTTTCCTGATGATAAATTATTCAAAATAAAACGGCAAATTGAGCAGAATACTTGTAGAGGTCAGACAGGGAGCAAAATTGAATCAAAATCGGAAAATGATAAAAAAATCATTTACTGGTCACTTCCGTTTATTCAAGAAAGCTCTAAAGAATTGAAAAGCAGGATCCACAAAATTAGCCAAAGTCTCTCTGAAACTGTTATTAAACCCGCTTATAAAACCTCCAAGCTCAGAGATTTTTTTCAAAATAAAGATAAAATTGCGAGTGGCTTGAAATCAAACATTGTCTACAATTATGCCTGTGACCGCTGTTCGATGCGGTACATTGGTGCCACCACTAGGCACCTCAACACTCGCATTAGTGAGTACCTTAAAGGGCTACCCAACTCAAACTGAAGTATCGATGCACGAGCACGCACCGAGACAAGATAACTTTTTTGTCTTGGGTTATTACAAATTTCCGTTTATTCTCGAATCAATTCTGGTAACTAACAATTCTGACTGCCTTGCGAATGAACGGAATGGGTCGTCTCCACTATCACTTAGATTGTGACGTAGTGCGTTCATGACATCGGTTGACATGTGACAAATGACGTATTTTAATGGTGACGACTTTTATCATTGCAAATGTAAATTAAGAGAAAGCTGATTTTAGCGAATTTTGTATAAAAATGATTTGTACGCAATTTTGTGATTCTCTTTTGTAACCGCAGACGATGATGTAAATACACATCGAAACTAGTCTGGAACATGCTTATTTTTTTGCTGTACATTGAAATATATATAGGTAGTAATATATTGGTAAAACTGCTAGACCATTCTACGTTAGATGCAACGAACAGTATTCGTAATAAAAATGATATGAGTGCTTTGTCTGAACACAGTAAGACCTGTCTTGTTAACGGTTCGATTGATGATTTTGATGTTGAATTTCTTCGCCGCCCCGACGATGGGTTACTGATTTTTTAGATTTAAATATTTGGTTAGAGAATAGGAAAATCATGCACAAGAAATATGTAAAAGACATATCGTCTGGCAATGCTTTGAAAAAAGATAGTTGATTACCGAACTCAATCAAAACTAATTTCGTAAAACAGAGCATAATAGACACGCGTAATCGGTGTAGTTCAACGCTCTCTGATAACATCAAAATTGAATCGGAGAAAAAATGTAAGGAAAATTTAAAATGTAGTGGATACCCTAATAAGGATTTGAGCGTATCTGATAGAAATGCCCAAAAAAATAAAACTAGTAAAATCAACGATGATCAAAAAGCATTTTGAAGTTGCCGTTTATAAGCGACAGTCTTTGAATGTGTGCTTTGTACTAACTGCGTTGTCTGAATGCTGAATATTGTGCTTTGTCAGAACACAGCAAGATCTGTCTTGTTAACGGTTCGATTGATGATTTTGATGTTGAATTTCTTCGCTGCTTAAATGATCATGTTGAAACAAGCGTGGTGGAATCGCGATTAATCAATAAGTGCATTCCTAAAATGAACAGACGTCATGAAACAACCGGAGCTACACTGCGTATCTAACGAGCCAGTTTAGACACTGACATTTTATTGCTGCCTTCCTTGAGAAAGGGTTTGGACCCGAAACGTCGGCTGTGTGTATATATTTTTTATTCGTAATTATTTGACTTGCTGGCATTAAAATTACTCGGGAGAGAAAGCAGATATTTTTCGCATTATTGATTCATTATGGTCATTCCGCCATCAGCCATCTCTTATATTTATTTTATACATGCTATTATGTAGTTGTAGGTTCAAAGCAAAACAATTAATTACCGAGGACATGTCTCTTCTCCCTCACAGCAACTGCAGATTGTTTACCTGGCATGCTTGTGTACTTTAGTGGTAATGAGAAAAAAAGTTGAAGAAGTTTGAAAAAAAAATATTGTAGGCCTACTTATTTGAATAGAACTTATATATTCGTACTTCTTGTATCGTAAGGATTTTGAGGATACCAAGCTTCAAAGTATGATATTTTCAGCTAGAAGTCATAATTTTGTGACAGCTTCACGATATCATTAGGACTGCTTTTTCCTGGTTCACAGATTCAGATGACCAATATATAAAAAGGAAGCTGAGAAAATGCCCGTTCTCCCCGTGACTGATTAATTATCATATTCAAATGCTTTATATAGCTGAAAAATTGCGATTTGAAAATTGAGCGATTTTGATATTTTGAACACTGCACAGCAAATACAAATACGGTACACGGTCATTATATCTCATTGGAAAGGTGAAAATGCAAGCTCTCGAATGGCAAATAGCACTCTGTTCCTGTTGTACGACACGTTTGGATGACATGAGAATAGATTGAATATCGACATAATTAAGGTGGTCCGTTTTTGTTATCAGCTTTATACCTATAGAAAATGCTCACAGGCAACAACCTAGTTTGACTGATCATTAAATGTCATTATACTGCAAAAAATCATTTCTTGTGTCATTTTCGTCCTTCTTGGTTGTTTAAAGTGATTATTTTCATAAGAGGCTCTGATATAATCTATGATTATGTCCAAAGAACTAGCAGCGATAGGCACTGACAGCTCACGGTTTCCTTTTTTCTTTAGTTGCCCAACTATTTCGGTTTCGGAATCAAGCTAACAATTGATGAAGCAAATCAGGCTGATCGTCCCCCATGCGGAGAATTTGAGATAATATACGTGTATCAGAAATTGTGTGATTTGGAGGGCCTTGGAAAAGGGATGAGAATGAATAATTGTTCTCACATAGAAATCAAAATAATGCTTATGTTGCTCATGCATACATTGAAGAGGATGAAGCTCAGAGAATGCAAAACACACAGGCCGGCGTATCTTACAATCCTACTGCATTTGACCATCAATAATTGAAAATGACAATTATAGGGAATGTACCATTCAGGATATCGAGAGAAAGGGAGTATGAATAACAAACGGGATATATCAGTTTATACAGTAGGCACATGTTACTTTATCTTTTACTTGTGATGATTGATAGCAAGACGTCGTTAGAATTCCAGAAACTGATATTTGTCTGTCTAGTCATAAGTCATAAATGTTTATTCTGAAATATACAGAAAACGCAAAGCGATGGCCGCAAGGGCACTTACAAGCAAGCGTTGATAACACGTTTAGCATATTCATACGCAAAGTTTAGCATCAATAAAAAATACATGAGACATATATTTACAAATTTACCGAGTGATCATGATGTACATGCACATCATATACCATCATAAACAAATTATATGAGACCCACATATTTACAAATTTTCAGAGTTATCATGATAAACATCATAATACCATATACAAAATACGTCAGATTTTGTGATTTAGGGCCTATATTTTCAAATTTGAAGAGTGATGATCACGACATGATAAGAGTTCACTGGATGTAAGTCCTCACAATGGAGCAAAGAACGTAAATGCTTAACATCTAATATAGAAATGAATGTAACAAAATCATCTATACAAAATTTACACTTTAATGATCATGGTCACAATATATACAAATTCACTCGGATCAATGAGATTGAGACTACTCTTCTTGATCCTCATTATGATGAGAATCATCTTCAATATGGAATAAAGGAATGTATCTAAATAAAATTTACCATCAGGTATAAAAAGCACTTGTCAAATAATTTTATACGAAATCACATATTAGCAGTCACGCTATGAGCAAAATTCACTGGGATCAACTGATTTGAGTCTTTTCATGAACATCATGAAGGTTGGAGCTTTCACTATTGAATCGTTCAATGAATTCCATATTTTAATGACGCGAAAGAAAAAATTCACTGAGATAGTTTGAATTAACTTTTAAGACTGGCACAATCTGACAGCTGTTATGTTATTGACCTCGAGTAATTTGAGATGAAAAGTAAGTGGTAAAGAAAGAGTTGAGCGACAAGTCGAAATGATTATAGTACAGTTTATACAAGAAGTACAAGTGCAACAAAATGCGCCTACATTCCAGTGATTTTAATTTTAACAATTGCAATCTATGAGAATAGCTGCCATACTTGATACCAGATCGTTTACAAACGATGCGGGTAAAGATTCTCTGAACACGCTCAATACGGAAAATGTCGCGTTTGAGGTACGGTGAAAAGATGACACTTGCATATTCCAAGAAAGGGCGAACAAAGACAACCAAGGCTTTCATTAAGATACGGGAGTTGTGGCAAACGAAAGATTTTAGGATACAGTATGCTCTGGTATATGCGGTTGAGCTGATGCGCGCACAGTGATCACTAAATCTGAGATCTGATGAGATCAAAAAGCCTACGTCTTTCACAGTGACTGAATTTTTCAGGGATGCGCTGTCAAGATGATAGTTGACGGAAGGAGCATATCGATCTCCAGCAGTAAACAGTAAGCTTTTTTTGCATAGAAATCTTCAGCTGCCATGTTTTACACCAATTATCAAATTTGAGAAGAGTATGTTTTAGGTCTGAAGATACTTGTGAAGAGGAGCTATTACTTCTGGTTGACATAAATTTCAAGTCATCAACATTAAGGCGAGCTGAAGTCGATCCAACAAGGCAGTCAAACACGTCATTGACATATGGCAGGAACAATACAGGTCCCAGAACAGAGCCTTGTGACACGCCACTTGTAACAGCTACGTACCTCGTCCGAAGTGATGGTGTTGATTAGGACTCTCTGAGTTCGATTACATAGATAATTATTAATCCATTGGAGCAATTGACCATTGAAACCATAGCTTGAGAGTTTATGGAGAAGCTCAGGTATTGATACTGTGTCGAAGCCCTTAGAGAAATCAATGTACACGCAATCGAAGCGATTATGGAGACTTACTGCAGAACACATTTCGAACATCGAACTGAGCATGTGTGTAACTGTTGAACGTCGGGGAAGGAAGCCGTACTGTTCCATGGATAAAAGCTTGTGGTTCATTGTATAGGAATATATTTTATCAGAAATTACCCTTTCCATGACCTCACAACAGTCAGAGGTAAGTGAGATCGGGCGATAGCTATTGGGGGAAGAGGAGGATCCTTTGTTCTTAAAGACTGGACAGACTAGAGCTTTTTTCTTAATTTGCCGGTTAACGTGGATAGATCAAAAATGTAACTTAATGGGAATGCGAAAGTACTAGCAAGACGTCGAAGAATAAGTAGAGGGATATCATCAGGAGTTCGTGATAATTTAGGCGGCAACCGCTCTAGAGCTCTTTCAACATGTTCCGGAGTAAAATGAATGAAATCCAGAGATATTCCAGGATTCACTCGCTTAGGGAAGGGAGGTAAGGCACCATCGTCTGATGTAAAAACGGATGCAAAGTAAGCATTTAATAAGTTTGCTTTATCGAGGGTGCCAAAAATCATACTTTCATTTTCATTGCAGATGGGTGGAATTGCGCGACTACTTTTCGTTCGGCACTTAGCATAGGCGTAAAATTTACGAATATCTTCACTCTGAGTTAGCTTTTCCTCTCTAAACATCGCTATTTGTTCTACTGCGTGATCATATTCTTATGCAACTTCTTTATATTTTGCGGAATTTTTCTTATAATATTTCGTCTTATTAGCAAGGAGTTTTCGTAGAATTTTCGGAGCTCTTGAACGATACTTTTTTCGGTAATTACAGGAACAATGTGCAATGCAGCTATGTATAGTTAAAAGAAAGAAATCCCACGCAGTTTCAACATCTACAGAACCATTCATGATGGGTGACCAGTTAATGCTGCTAAGGTACGTGGACATGCCATTGAAGTCTGCCTTATTATAGTCGTAAAAACGACGAGTGGATTTCGGAGGACTAAGAGTACTTCAACAGATAAGTGATCGCAAGAAGAGTGAAAGGAAGGGGAAACACTGATTATAGAGACAACATTTAGACAATTTGTGAGCACGAGATTTAGGATGGCGTTTCCTCGAGTTGGAGTTTCAACCAGTTGTGTAAGATTATTCTGGGAAATACCGTTTAAGAACGTCTCATGAGCAGCATCACCTCGGTTTATGGGAATGGACCAATCTATATGTGTAAGGTTTAGATCTCCACATAAGAATGTAGGTTTGTTTGGGTTGATCCACAGATCTAGTAAATCAATTAAGGAATTGACAGTTTCTGAGGAGACAGGGGGAGGGAGATACAATGAGATAAATCTATAAGATGTTCCCTTGGGTAGATCAATGTCGAGACATAGAACATTCAAGCAGGTAGTTGATTGAGAGGTTCGACAATTCAGAGAAAAGGAGTCTCGCACAAAAATTGCAACCCCACCGTAACCATCAGAACGATCACAACGCACTACTTTGTAGGGTGTTGCACTGGTAAGAAGACTATCTGAAATATTTGGGAATAACCAGGTCTCTGTAAAAACGAGAACATCGTAGACGCAGGATGAAAGTAGTTGCCAGAGATTAATCAATTTGTTTTTTAATGATCTCGCATTATTCATGACACACTTTATGACACAGTTGCAAGCAGAACTGCTTTGGCTTACTGTAGGAGCAATGTTTTGAGAGTTGCTGGTATGAAGAAAGTTATCAGGTTTCAGTTTTTTGAAGCATCTGACCAATGCATGTCTCTCTTCCAGCTCCCATTATCTAGTTTAATAAAGCGCCAGATAGTACCCGATTCACGAAGGCTATAGCTTTCACTGCGCATATCAGAGGAAACTGAGGAGTGGTGAGAATTCAGCTCAAAGCATCGTTTTTTCAAAGCTCGGCCTTGCGCAGACAAACTGTACCTCAACTTCGTGTCCGAGAGGAGTTTATGAGAGGAGCTAGTACGAGAAAACCCTGCCTTGAACGACTTAGCATCGAATGTTGTGTGAAATATGAGCTTTACGATTCTTAGACCGGTAGTCGAGTTCTTCAACCTACCTAACCGAACATCAAAAGGACCAGGGCAAAATAGTCCGTCTAAATCAACTCCTAAATTGACAGACTATTTAGTGAGCACAACGATAAGCAAGAAGCCTGGAAAGCTAAGGATGTAACGGAGCCTTTTCAGCCTTGTGTGCCCCTTACAGGAAAAATGAGATGGCCGGCGCATCGCTGATGAGTCATAGTAAGAAGTTTGAAGCGTTACCAATCTAAGTGGATCTAGTATAGATCTAGTAGGTCATATTTAGCATTTAACAAGTGGGAGCAGATGTGGAAAGCTGCTTAGTGTTTCAAGTGCAGTGATGGATCATAAGATGTTATGGATAACGTAATATTGGCTTTTCCTCAAAACTACAGTAGGTGTTCACCTATTTGCTGATAGGCATCATGAAATGTTTACTTGGACAGCACAAGCAACAAGAAAGCGTGTAGCAGATAATTTAAGTAGAGGGTGGTGAAGTTTTGCTTCATCTTGTATGCACGCACTCACCTGATACTGAAAATTTACGAAGTGAGCGTGCTACTTTTCTTACAGAGGTATCTACAAAAAGTCTATTCGAAATCGACTCAGACTTTGAAAGATTAAAGCACTGCGCACATGCATGAACATACCGTATTTCTTCTCATAATCGCCCAGGGCGATTATCGTATTCGTCTCAATTTACAGTGGGCTATTAATGGAGGGTGGGCGATTATTCGTGCATTACTTTGCCTTTGGAGTCATAAATAAATGAAAGACATTTAGTATTCATTAATTGGTTGCAAATACTGTTAAGTACAACAGTACATGCTCACATGTGTTCGAATCAGTGTTTTTGAGCGAGCTGAGCGAGCGAGCGGTATTTTTTCAAGTTTTTGATGAGCGGATGAGGGAGCGAAAAAATATTCTGTGAGCGAAAATTGAGCGAGCGAGCGTTGACTTTTTGTCGTGAGCGAGCGGTTGAGCGAGCCACTTTTAGAAAAAACTGAGAAAGGATCAAAAAATCAAAAAAGCGAAATATTTGAAAAGTTTTTTTAAAGATGGTTCTTAGTATATGCATGCATATAACTTGATTGATGAACAAAACATCCTTACTTTTTTTCTCTTCTGTGGATTTCTCACTCTTGACAACATGCATTGAATGCCTGTCTGGATTATACTTGTGGATGTGAACTTAGCAAGAACAAGGTCTTTGTAATCGATGATGTGCTGAACATCTGACCATCGACACATTATTTATTCACATATCTTTTGAATCGGTCTCCCAATCATCGCATCGCCCCATACACTGTAAATCGCTCAATACCAATTACATACGAAGGATGCATACCAAAATATTTTTTGGTATATTTCTGTATTCTCTTGGTATATATTTGTATGCTTTTCGTATGTTATTTCAAATGTGGTATGCTTTACATACTAAAGCCATACGAGCACAATGTTAAAAGAAAGCATAAATCATGTCCAAACTATCTTGATTTCAGACCTTTTGTCAATAAAGATTACACTAATGTTACTACTGTGAAGAACAAGAGCTTATAGAAGTAGATTAGAATATGAAGACAGAATATGTAGCATCTGTAATGATGGAACAATAGAAACTGTATTTCATTTTATCTGTGAATGTTCGATGTACAACAAAATAAGGTCACAAATAACACCATTTCTTGTCAATATCACAAAGCGAGATTTCTATGGAATGCTTCAGAAAATTGATATAGGAGGTATTGTGAAGTTAAGCAAAATCATAAAAGCAGCAAATGAAGTCAGATCTAAAGCATTGTTACAGCAACGAATGATTGCATGAATATCATTCAACTGCATAAAACCGAGACACGCAATAACGCTCTCAGTCGAATTTACTGAAGTCTATATCAGCCAACGAGGTCCGGAACATTGAGTTTGAATTGTATGCAATAGTGCATCAACATTGATTGCTCCATTTCAGGTAAGCAGCTGCTCAATATTATTAATATGTATGATTTCAATAAATATGCGAGAATATTTATACTTTGATAAAATTCTGTTCCGGACCTCTTACTAAATAGGTATATAAAATATGCTTTGGGATACTTTCAATAATTAAAAACTTGACAATGTGATATCAGGCCGCTTATATTTATTAATGTTTATAACCTATCCTCTACATATCATTCATCCACTTCTTGCTATAAAAAAATATTACTTTATTCAAATGCAGTTTGTGCAATGTCAATGTCCTCTCCTTACAGAGCTATCCTAATTTCTCCATCGTTGCCTGCTTCATGATATTGTCATTTATCTTGTAAATATTCCCATAACATTATCATAGTCGTAATTCTAACATTGTTCGCCATATTTTGTATTCGTGTTCTCGATTGAGAAATAAACGTTCTGATATTCTGATATTCTGATATTCTGATACTGTTCTCCAAGTAGTGAGATAAAGACATTCAAGAGTCATTCTTTCAACACTGAATTCGATTTTAATACACGTAAGTCTAAGGCATTTCATGAATAATCAATAAGATTTCAACCATTAACAATTATGCATTACGTAATTTTGAAATTAAGCATATCATCAATCCGAAATAAAAAACACATTATAATTCATGAACGCAAAAATAGTTACGTTTGAGATATATAAGTTAACATGACTTCACTAAAGATATCGTTTAAATGAAATGATGTTTATGAACTTGGGTCATAAAGTAGACCTAACTAAACGTCATCTTAGTGTTGCTAGACATGTAGCATCGACGACATATTCGTGGAGCATAAAATTTACAATAAATCTAACCTATTTAAATATCACACTATCAAACAAAAAATATTCACCACTTGTATTACCGAAAAAAGTTATTTGACAGTAGTATGTAATAAATACAATTTTTTGCCATGTGACTTAAAGCTGCACATACCAAATGGATACCAGAGGCAGAGGCATACGAATAAGGATGAATTTCCATCGGGTCTCGTATATTTAACATACCAACAATTCGTATTTCAGTGTAAAACAGCCAATCACAGATAGAATAGTTCGTATCGCTACATACCAATCACATACTAAAGTAAGTGAGATGTGGTATGAAAAACATACCAGATCTCTGTAGACATACCAGAATCTCGTATCAGATGTTAGTTTCAAATTGTATGTAATTTTGGTATATGTTTGTATGTAATTTTCGTATCCAGCGATTTACAGTGTAGATGTACTAATTGTCTCCGGATTTGCACGAAGCCATTATGAGATGCTTTAATTTGATAGAAACATTTCGTTGCTGGAACATATCCACATGCGGTTCCCTGAGACATTTCAGTATCGTCAAAGGTAAAAGAACTACAAATTGTGGAAAAATTGAAACCATCCAAATTGGGCCTATACACGGACAACCCGAATGTAGGCATATATGGCTTCCACTGTACGGTACATTGATTTTAAGACCTTCATTTTAACCCTGGTTTCCACTGTACGGTACATTGATTTTAAGACCTTCATTTTAACCCTATTCATACCGAACTGTGAAGCGCGTAGGACTGAATCGGTCTTCCCTTAACTTCCGTACCAATGTTTCAAATCACATGAAATTCACGGTACAACATATTTAGGGTCTAAGCTTTCTTATCGCGATGTTCATTTACTCCAACTGATTCATCTTCATGTTGCAAAAAGCAATTCAAGATTTAAAATCACCAATTTCGGCAGATTTTTTTAAAGTTGAAATTTTACCGAATTTAATGATTTCAGTGAAAAATTTGAAAATGCGCTAAACTTTAGGTCACAAAATTGTAGATCGGGCGACTTAGTTTTGCGAGGATCACATCAAAAAATCGGGAGACCGAATCGTCCCTCTCCGGTATGGATAATTATTAAGTCGTTGAAAATCTTCTAATTGTAACATTGTTGAGTTTATTTTGCTTACATCCTTTTTCTGATAGCCTCCTTAAGTTAGAATAATCAGGTTTTAAAATGTCTTCTTGTTAGTTATTGATCTTTAACAGCTCATTTGGACAATATACCAGAACCATTATTAAGTGAAAAGGAACACAACATTTAATGGTATCCAACATTTAAAATAGTGAGTAGTTATCAGTTGGAGTGATAAATCTTGGGTGACCATGCCGACTCCGCTCTGCTGCACCCATCTTTCTATTCCTTGCCACGGTGAATGTCAATGCAAAGACATCTCTTTCAACTGTGATTTATATGCTTACTTACATGTAATTCTCTTTCTTCACTTGAGATCAACATGTTGGACAAAGAAGAACATGTTGGAGATCAATAAATAATAGTTAGACAATTTAAAGGTTGATTTTTCCAAAAAACCATTAATCAAGGTGTCAAAGTATATATTCTAACATTTCAAACAGCTTTCGTAATATTACTGTCTCGATTATACAGCTACGATGATTTCTTTGTAGATAAAATATAAAGTGCTGAGAGTTGATTACAACTAAGATATTAAAAATCGAACGATGCATTTCAACTGCACCATACAGTTGAAATACTTTAAGTTCAATTTAGGATATTGTACTTGCAATTAGATCTTTCGTTGTCTTATGCGTAAGGTTATTCATTATGCAACTTTCCAGGAGGTAAGTAAAATATCGATCTTTCAAGTTTATTACGATATTTTATCGAAGTAAGATTCCTCGATGCGCTTCGTCTCCATGGTCAGTCTAAAGGCTCTTCACTTTCAGTGAATTCTACTTCGCAAAAAATATCAAAATCGTCCTTAATTTAAAAGAGCGATATTTTTCCTGCCTTGTGGAAGTTTACACAACATTTGCAGTTAATTTTCTCTATCTTAGCATGCAGTCTACTGTACTATTTACGTGGGGTGTACAGGCTACAAACAAATTTACTACGATATGCAGTAAGAAATAAGCATAGTGCTTATGGAAAGTGTGGGAGTCTGGATGGCTCGACTGAGGAGTTGAAGTTTGCAAGCTCTCATAGAACGATTGGTGGAACATGGGCTACTGGCAGTGAAGCGGAACCATCAATGGACATATTATGTGTTCCATGCCCCTGCTAATCTGACACGTTGAGGAATCCGGACCGACCCACAATGTTATCTGTCTGACATGCCAATCCTCGTCGTGCCCTCTCTGGCTATCATGTGGCACTGTAGAGAGCATGCTACACGCACCGGTGCGGCTTGGTCCTGCAAGCGATTGTGGAAGAAGTCTCTCTCCCTCCACGTTTTTGAAGTTAGCGGAACCACCCAAAGGAACCACTACTATCTTTAAATTTGAATTTCTCTATAGCGACTGCGAATTTTTGGAATCTGATCAGGGGCTGAAATTGATAAAGTAGAAGTTGTTTCGAACAGGATTTCGCTGTACTAAATAATGATTCCGCTCGGCAGTTCCGCCAACTTTACAAAAGTCTCCCCTACAGGTAAGTAACAACGGGAATTGACTTTGTACCGAGTGGTCAAACAAAGAGAAGAAAGACTCATCGTACGATCTGTACCGCAGAAGTAGTAAGTGATGGAAATGATCCACTTGAGTGGATCACAGCTGCCAGATGAATTATCCCTATCTGACCAACGACCTCATCTACTGTTGATCGACGCTATAGGGAAGAAAATGATTATGGGCGAAATGACTGTTCCCTGGGAAGAGAGCGTTAGGGATGCCCATGAAGAGAAAGCTGAGAAATGTAAAGAACTGGCCAAAAGGATTCAGAAGCAAGGGTGGAAATATGAGCTCATGCCATCTGAGAGTGGGATGGCGCTATTTCGTTGCTCCATCGGTGAAGAAATTTCTTGTTAAAGCGGGTGCTTGAGTCTAAACACCACCATGAAGTAGTTTAATGCAAAAGTGGAAGAAGGTAGGACCTGGGCGCAACGAGCTGCTACGGACCGACCATCTTGACAGGTACTTAACTTATTGTGCCGAAATCTCAGTGACGGCTGGTGCCAATGTGTCAGGTCGTTTTGGGTGCAGCATTGTCTGTTTCACATAATTCAGCAATTTCGTTTATCAAGCGATTCTTTTTATAGCAGATTTCAAACACTCAGTAATTGATTGTACTGAGTTGATTACTCAGTACTCAGTTACTCATAAGTCATGTATTTTATAGCTAATTTAGGAATTATCTATTATTGTGTCACGATTTCATGTAAGTTCATATTCAATTGTCAACGCATTGCATGGTTTCTTGACACACCTTGCGAATTTTCTCCAAGTTTTGCGCTAAGAATTGTACATGCTGATTCATGTGATCAGCATGTAAGATTAAGTTTAGATTATTGTCCATTTCTATACATACAAAAGAATTCTGTGGTTATGTACATCAAAATATATTGCTTCAACTAATTTTCTGCAATAGCTACCTTCTTAATACATTGGTATGATAGTCTACATTATTTCATTGTGGTTCAAATTTCACCTAAAATGAAATGATGAATTTCCTTTAACGCCTAAAAGGTTTTTATTAAAATAAAAGCATGGAATTAGCTTTGAACATAAAAAAGGTTTGTAGAATGAAGGAGAGCATTATCGAGAAATGAGCGAGCGAGCGACATTTTTCGATGATTTTGAGCGGTGAGCGAGCGAAAGGATGATTTTGAGGAAATGAGCGATGAGCGAGCGAAAGGGCGAATATGAGCAAATGAGCGATGAGCGAGCGAAAGCGGAATTTCGATCCGCTCAAAAACACTGGTCCGAATATAAATTCCAGCGGTTACGTAGATATAAATCTTGCCATAAGATTACTATGTGTCTTGCAATTCATCAATTATGATATAAATGAATAAATATATATCACATTCTCACACATTTACCCATGCTGATCGAATGCTTAGGCCTATAATCTAAAATCGAGCTGTAGTTAATGACTTGACTGCTGTTACAGAATTTGAGAAACACGCTGTGGGTGAACTGTACTTATAGCATCATGCATTAAGATCGATAATGTCAGCAATGGTATCTACAATCATACCTCATTCTCACGAACGCTCTTCGTTCAATACGAATCATTCATGTTCGAAGTAGAAATGCGATAGATACAGCAAAATGTGTTTTGAGATTATCTTAGAAAACTACCGAAAGTATTGCATTACCCGTGTTGAAAAAACCGTTTATTTAATACTTGATTGATGGTGATGGATTTAACAAATATTAGGTAATTATTTTATGAAACAATCAAATACTGTATATTAGCTATTTTCCTTATAATTTGTAATAAATAGTTTATTATTATTTGACAAATATTATCATAATCACTTGAATGTTCACATCTGAAACATTTTACAAATATTCATAAATCGATCTGTCTATATATCATTTTATATATATATATAGAATATATATATTTTTTAATATTTTATATATATATATATATATAGCATATTTGCTTGATAGTATTAAACAGCTCAGTAATGACTTGAGCGAGCGGTCATCAAAAGTGGTGGATTATTATAAGAAATGCGGTAACCATGGGTGAATAAGCCTGCAGTTTACCTCACAACCTCTATACAATCAAAATTTGTTTTTGCATAGAGATTTCAGGAGTGTCGAGTGTGCTCTATTCACTTCAGGGTTTCTGATTACAAAACTGTGAGTTGTGACGGAATTAAAAGTGGAAAGCGTGTGCATGATGAATTGCTACAGTATATCTAGGAGTCTATGTTATGACTTCAATAAGAGAACATTATTTGTTTTCTTATCAACAATACGGTTATGTTTTATCATCAGGTTGACATTATCTATTTTTTCTAAACACTCATTGCTATGTAATTCGTTCGGTCAATTGTTCTGCATAATGGCGATTGTTCTCAGGAACAAATATTATATTGTATGTCACTCTCGATGGCTTGGACGGTCATAGAAATGATTGCAATAAGTTTGAGTTTATGCTCGGCAGTGGAGGAAATATTGCATCATTTCATGCCCGCCAATTTCACATAGCGTTCTTTCCACACCGGATAACCATGAACTGTCGTCTGTCATTCCAGCTTGAGACTCCAAATGAATGAATTAATAAATACAGATCATAACCCTCATATGTTTAGATATCCGTGATGTTAGCGGGCTTTAATGGTCGAAAAAGCAATAATGCCCTGTAATTTTTTATTCTATAAAACTCTGCACTACTAAGATATCTATATCTACCACTAGTACAGATATCTTAGCTCAACATGAAGGTAAAATTCAACATGTAAATGCAATGAAGAGTCATGTATGAAAAGTTACTTTGAAACGTAGAAGTTGCAAGTGCTGAACGAACACTCTTGAAAGATCGAGGGTGTTTGACGATCTGAGGTCGAGACATGAATATTTGTGCGTGATTCTGAATGTATCGGCATTTCTCTTTTCTGGTTTTCAATATTCCCTCCACTTCCTGAAGCGCAAGCAATAGTGCTGTTGCCGATGTTACAGACTTCATTTCGAATGTCACCTGAACCATGTAAAGAACAGCTCAAATCATTTGACATATTTTGCTTTTTCGTTTGCGTTGTTCGTTTGATGCATATTTGGACGGATTCTGGTCGTTTCTGTCCAGTAACGGTTTGAATTTCTGGTATTGCGTATCCTTTATTGTTCAGTTCACTTACAACTGTGCATCTGATGCAATGATTTGTATAACGTTCACTGAGCTTTGCATGGATGGAAATCTTTTTCATCATCTTATTTAATGTGTTCTTTCCAAGTACGAGTTTTCGGTAGTAAGATTCATTCCCGAAAGATAAACATGGTTTTGGAAACAAAGTACGTATCATTTTCATCTGGAAGTTTTGAAAGATATAATTTCGTTGCGAAAACTGGACATTTTTCAGGAGTTTCAGGAGTAGAATATATTAAAATTGTCTTAATGGATTCGAAATGTCGTCTGTTGCCTTAACATTTTTTTCTTCGGCAGTTCTTACTAAATCGAAGAATTCTCGTCCATTGGGATCTGTGTGCAATTTAAGGGAATGTTTCGTTATTCCTGTTAACCATTCCCGCCCGCGGTATCCAAAATTGTAGATAATAAGATAAAAAACTTCATGTTGCAAAACCTGCGGAGTCGATCGATCAAAATACTAGCTTAGAAGTTTGAGGTTTTTTCATCGATGGCTTGATAACCGGATATTTTGGAATTGGTGTTTGTTTTTACATAATTCGCAATTTTAGCCATCAGGGCATTATTACTTGCATTAAAGTCTTATTCAGTAATTATTTTAACCTTCCTATCGACGACAGACTCATTCAAGTATCGGTTCACAACGGCACGCATACAAATTAGAGTTGCAGGAGCGTATAATTTCCCGTCCTTTTTTGTTGAATTCGCATACCAAAATCGGAGATATTGACTAAGATACTTGATCAGCATGGTTTCAATGCTTGTTGGCAATCCTTTCGATGTTATCGATGTTATCCTTTCGAATTCCTTGAACTTTTTTACATAATATTTTGTTTGATCATTTGTATGTATATTTTTGCGTTCTTCTTCCAATTTTAAGATTTCATCTAAAACATCTTGTGGTAGTTCTGGTGAGGTTCCACTAGGCAGAGAAAATTCTTCAGGTAATCCGGTGTGTTTATTAAACGTTGAATCATTCGTTATGGTCAAAGTCTCCAAGAAAGAAAGCTCTTCGCTTGATAAACCAGAAATTTGATTTCCAGATATTCTGTTCAAATCCAACGACATTGTTTTGGTAGTTATATCATTCAACTGACTGTCAACTATGGTATACTCTATGACATTAAATTTGACAACTGATGTGTGGTGGTGAGGATTTGATCCTGCCAATTGACAGAGTCGCGTAAGTGGCTCGTAGCTCAGTTGGTTAGAGCACAGGTCTAGTTAACCATTGTCGTAGGTTCGAATCCTACCAGCCGCACATCTTTTGCATGGCAATCTGATCTATCGTGTATTTAATCTCATTGTTGTTAATTGCATTCACGACATGGCTTAAGATGCTTTGGTGGACAATCGATCCCCGCTACTTGCCTTAATGTTGGCGGTCACACTTGTGACGTGTTATTTATTCATTGATTATTATTGCCTTGACAACTGATGTGTGGTGGTGAGGATTTGATCCTGCCAATTGACAGAGTCGCGTAAGTGGCTCGTAGCTCAGTTGGTTAGAGCACAGGTCTAGTTAACCTTGGTCGTAGGTTCGAATCCTACCAGCCGCACATCTTTTGCATGGCAATCTGATCTATCGTGTATTTAATCTCATTGTTGTTAATTAAAAACGATCCACTTGATATAGAAAATCTCAATGGAAGTGGACGACTTTTATTTCATACTGCACTGACCAGGATGTCTATGCATCAAATTTGTCATGCTGTCCATTGTCAATATCTTTGGCATAGTTGATGCATTTCAAATTCGACCTTTTATTACTATCAAGCAATTCCTTCTGACTAAATTTTGAAGCAAAAATGTTGCAATCAGAGTTTGTAAAAGGAATGGCTGTTGGAATGCTACGTTGTGGAAATAGTTGTAGGTTTGTTGGACGGAAGTTGTGTGTGTCACACACTACACTGTGAGCAGTTGGTGGAGTCGATGGAACAATGATGGAAATGTTAAAAGAAGGAAAGGATCAGCGAGACCGAGATTGACAAACAATGCTACCGATAGGAAGTTGGTTATCTCAGCAAAGCGCAATCGCTTTACGAGTGTTCCTCGACTGGCCATCAGCTGGAAAGCTGCAGCAGGAATTGCATGCAGTATACGAACAGGATATCGCCGTCTAGCAGAAGCGGGCCTGAGGTCATACCGACCTGCTGTAAGAGTTCCTCTAAGTAAGTAATGCGAGAATTTCACACAATGACATTGTTTCACTGCCAATTTTTTTTCTCCGCAGGTCTCGAACACAAGCAAAAGCGTGTGGAATGGTGTGAGCAGCATCTGTCGTGGAGCACAGAGGAATGGCGTCAAGTGATGTGGACGGATGAATCCCGTTTCACTTTGGATTTTCACGATGGTCGCATTAGAGTGCATCGAATGGTTGGTGAGAGGTATTCACCCTGCTGCATATCTGAGCATGACCGCTATGGTGGCGGTAGCGTGATGATCTGGGCCGGTATCTGGTACGGAGGTCAAACTGTTGCACTCATTGTGAATGGGAACTTGAACGGAGAGCGATATTTATCGAATATCATATCCCCAATCGTCATCCCAACGGTAAATGAACTCAACCTCATATTCCAGGATGACAACGCTCGACCACACAGAGCTCATTGTGTAACAACAGCGATAGTGAGATCTTGAATTCGCATCCTCCATTGGCTTTCACGCTCCCCCGACCTGTCTCCGATCGAACATGCTTGGGATGAACTTGGTCGGAAAGTGAGAGATGCATATGATCATCCGCCATCAACACTGACAGCTCTTTCAGAGAGACTCATCGATCAATGGTCATTGCTGGATCAGGAACGGCTTGATCATCTTTGCGACTCGATGCCGATGAGACTTCAAAGCTGCATTTCAGTGCGGGGAGGACATACTTGGTACTTCAAATATAATGTTTTATATAAAATGCTATCTCATAATTCATGAGTGTGAGTGGAATAAAGTTCATATATTTGAGTGGCAGTATGTAATGAATATTTTGAAATATTTTGAAATATGTTACTGAATAAGTCATGGACTCCTAGATATATAACACCTGGATATATATCTAGGAGTAGGCCTCTACATGAATAAGTTGTCGACGTAAGATCATTAACACAGAGATATGGTCATTTTTTACATTAGTTATTATGCAAAGTGAAACGATAGATGTCTAGATTTCCAATGTAAAAAGTGAACACATCTCTGTGTTAATGATATCTTGGAATCACCTTGCTATTTCCTCTATGTATTTTCGAGTATCTAGGCGGCCAACTTATGTAGTGTCCTATCCAGGTGCTAGTACATAGTAATCCATGACCTAAGTCAACTATCTATTGTAGCGGGCATTAAATGAGATTTCCATTGCATTACATTTGACATTAAAGCCCGATAGATTGCAATGGAAATTTCTATTTCAGCGGGCATTAAATGAGATTTGTATCTAAAATACATTAGCCATTAAAGCTCGCGAGGAATAGATATGTATTCGGGTTATAATACGAATAATTACCCATCTGTATCTGGCTTTTATATCGATATCCTCGGTCACTGACTTGACCTCAGATAATCGACATTAAAGCCCTCTACAGATGGGTATTATTCCTATATTTCAGATCATTTTTAGATAGAAATCCGAATTTCAAATCTATTTGGATCTCACAATTCAGAGACTTACACGTTTCTGATAGATTTCAATCAATTAAAACTGTAGACTTTCATAGATTTCATGAATGTTTATCAAAGATTTCTGCGTATGTGATATATCTCTGATATTAGACCATAGAAATTAACAATACCATAGAAAGTCCGAGAAAGAAGAATGAGGTTTATGAGGGCAAAAACGAATTGAATGATAATTTCAAAAAAGTAAGCTAGAGGTGAAGTAATAAAGAATTGAAGTTACTGGAAATCAGTCAGCATCGGGAAAATGAGACATATAAAATGTTGGGAAAAAGGTAAATCGAGTTCAGTCAACTTTATTCATTGGAATTTTTCAGTGCTACCTTGAACCCTCGGATAGAAATGACGCATGTCCTCAGAATTTCGAAAGATATTCGCTTTATAACCCAAGAAATAACGTCAGAATGTCTTTAACCCTAAACTGCATGAAACTAGAAAAATGAATCCTTTTTGTATTAGAGCTTGTTTTCGTGTAGCATTGGTCATTCTAAAAGCATATCAGTTGCTAAATTGAAAAGAGAATAATTTTTTCTGTCTTTCACAGAGTCAAACTGATTTGTTGCAAATATGCAACACCATGCAAATCTGAACTATGTTGCAAATATGCTACACACACCATAAATCCTCTCGTCTGATCATTATCTCATACTTTATTGGTGATAGAGTGGATAATAAACTATTATAACTGATTTTACGAAGTGAGTTAAAATTTTAAGGCAGGTTTTAAATTTTGATAATATCAAAAAATAATCAGCTTAGCTAGTTAAAATTATGTTAACATATGATTACGATTTACGATGCAGATTTACGCCTATTAGTATATGATACCCGCATGCCTACACTATCTAAATTAATCAATTGCACTACGCTCCAATGAGATCTCTGAGACAGTATGAATTCAAAATGAAAGCAAAACACTTTTCATAACAAAACAATTTTGATAGGATATCATCATAAAAAAGTAGCAGGTTTGGAATTTTGAATGTGCATTTAGCTAGATTCGATTACTGCTCATATCTGAGCAATAGCTTGCATGCAATAACGTGAAATAGAAAATATAAAAAGTTAAGTAAAATCGCTGAGACAAAAATGAACGTTGCATTTCTGACAGAAGAATAAAACAGTACATGTGTATTGTGGCACCTTGCAACGTCCACGTTTGGTAGAAACCAATGGCAGATGGTGCAAACCATCCAGTCAGGTATTAACGAGCGTACATCTGGCATTGTGCTGGTTGGACCATGGTGTCGATTTGCTTCAATTTGTCTATCGATAACCAAGCTACGTTTCTTGCTATTCTTGTTGGACACAAGACTGCTAGCGACAGCAGCTTTGAAATCTCAAAGGATCAGTCACTCCTTTTTTGGGAAGGAAGCATTCTCACAATCTTGGCGATAAAGGAGCCAGCTGTTGGCAGCGAATAAATAAAAAATGATAGAATATCTTCAAGTTAGGCTGTCTTCTGCAGTCGATATTTATTCTAAAGCTATCAATAAGTCATGTCAGATCGATGACTTGACTTACATAATGTTTGAAGATGGGTTTCCTTGTTTTGTGAAATGTCATGCTGTTTGCATTATCTATTATTCATAATAAATGCAATTGTCGTACTGAATTTGACTCTGCTTGTATAGTTGCATCCAAGTCAATGATATTTTCATGAATCAGATTGAAGAATTTGTGTCATTCAGTTAAATTTCAGAATATGCCGTGAATGTCTTCTCTCCGCTAAAGTTCGAACGACCGCTTCATCAAAACCAATTTATGTTTACCATTTTATCATTATTCATTTTATCATCATCTTGATTAACATTGTAATGTTTTGCCTCAATGGCTAGCAAACGTCTGACGTCTGATTTCTGATTTCAATGCTGCCGATATAACCTTTACATATTGTAGGCCAGAAAACATGCAGGAGTTTTGACTTCAATTGTCTATTTCTTTTTTCTGTCAAGCCACTGAGCTGTTGTTTTCAGCTCTGCAGTAGCGTATGTCGATGTAGGCGTCACACTACGATTATCTATCCATTTGACCGCTGAAATTTCATCACAAAAGTCATCACTGACACAACACTTTGACACAGAAGCACCACGGTCATTTTGACGCATCAACCAATGACAGACTTGGTTCTCTTCTGAGGTGAGTTGTTTCTAGACAAAGCATTCCTCTCTTCTTGAGACAGAGAAGTAGATCAATTGACGGGAATCAGTTATCGAAGTGAGATTTGTAGTTCTTGCCAACATCAAGATTGTAAACGAGACGAGTAATTACCTGACTTGATTTCAGAAGCGATTGAATTTTAGGATCAGATGGCACTTCTTCTGATTTTCCAGGGTAGAATTCGATATTTACAATTATAAATTCTACCTTCTCCACACATCAGTTTGATCTTGCAGCGCCATTTGTTGTTTTTTTTTAATTGCATTGTCGAAGGCTGCTTATCTTTGTCTTTGACGGTATTATTTACTCATCGATTGTGATTCATCCTTGGGAATTTTGTTTGCAATGCTCCGAAAATGATCAATAAGGAATTAAATTCGAACAGTTTTTTAGGAATCTGCTTGTGTACTGTCAACAAGAAATTTTGATGATTTCTTAATACGAAATCTAAATTTTAATTAAATTAGATTCATTTAATTGAAATTAAAATTTCTCAATAAGAAATCGTTTGATTTCTTTGTGTCTGTGAAAATCTGTGAAAAAAGGTGTCGAGAAAATCTTTATTGATGCAGTCAGTTATATAATCTGCTGGAGAACAAACTTGATTAGCGGGAGTGCATGCAGCTCGATCTCCATTCAGCACCAAAAAAACTTGCTTCTCTTGTGGACCAGCGGCGTGAACCACTTTGGTGGTTGTTAAAAAATGACTGGTCTCTTGATTGGTTTCAGAATCACTGCTACATGCAGACTCGCTATTGTTGTTGGAATTTTCGTTCTCTAAGTCGTCATTACTAGAATCCACTTGCAGTTCTCCATTACTGCTAGAACCATTTCCATCGCCAAACAAATATGATGGACGTGGTCGAAACCTTCTTGATATGCGACGCGATATCAAGAAGAGGGGAGGTCACTTACGTCTTAGTCGTCGCAATTATTCGTAGGTGGTTGAGTCTCATGTTCACTCTATGAGTGAAGAGCAGTGTTGATTGTTGAATCCAATCGATCACACAAACTAGGGGAAAGCGTCGAAACTTTGCGAAATATGTAGATTTGGAATGATTATTTGGTATGTTTTTGACAATAACTTTTTGACGGCCTCCAAGTGCTTTAATATGGTGTGAGTATGTTGCATATTTGCAACATAGCGTTTTATATGTGTACCACCTGTCAGAGTGAATTAATGGCAAAACGTATCATTCATATAAGTTTTTATGCTTATTCTAAACATGCTAACATAAATCTATGGTTAAACGCTTTCTTCTAATTGTTCTTCATTAACAAAGTTGTCAAATTTGACATAGAAAATATTTCAAGTTTTGAGAAAATTTAAGGCTGAAATACAGTCATAAGATTTTTTGACTCATTACGGAACATATATTGTTTTAAGTGGCTACCATAGTATAACATACGTAATCCCGCGTTATAATTTGATTGAATCCCTCATTGACAGCATGCCTACGGTATGTTGCAAATATGCAACGCTACGCAGTTTAAGGCTAATCATTTTTCAGGGCTATCAATTGCGCTGCTCTTTTAGAAAATCGTTTGCATTCATCTGCCATGTCGCCGGTTGTTAAAAAAACGAGATGAGGAAGTGACCTTTTCAATTTGCATCACCCGTTCAGTGCGAGCTCGCTTTTTCTCCTGTTCATGTGCTGAATACATGACTTTGAGGGGTTCGTTAGTGTTGGATGGAGCGTTAGGATGAAAGACATGTACATCGTCTTTCCAACGCTTTGTCCAACGTACCCCAAACACCTCTTGCTGATATATCTAGCCCTTCCCTCATCCCTGGTGTTGGTTTACATGAAAACATTTGTACCTTTTCCTATGTTAGTTATGTACTAATTATAGAAATCTGACAAATATCTATTCAATTCGTGAATATGAATTTGATGGGTTTTTGGCCATGGACTTCTACATGCATAATATAGCACCTGGACAAAAATCTAAAATATCACGCATACGAGATGAGGTTAATATTGTATTTAATCTTGTGTATTTAAGCATGTCTCATAGCTTGTCTATGCTCTTAATGTATTTCCGATAAGCGACATTTGTGACCTAAGAAAACCTATGATGTCGTTATAATACCGTTGCCTCAAGATAAACAAATGGATGTACATGCATTATCTGTGAAAATATGTATCGTATGTAACCCACTCTGACGATGAATTGCCCTGATATCCACTAAAAATTCTCACTATATATTTATCCGGCCAAAACACAATAGATATGTGCAGTATACTACTATCTACGAGGAGTTACACGGTGAGAATCTCCGAGCCGAAGGCGAGAAGATTTCTGTGTAACTGCGAGTAGACAGCTAGGTTACTGATATTTAACCCACGAGACGACATTAAATCCCAGATCCAATTCCATAATTCTAGATCTATGTCGCGCTCTATAGATTCATTTTTATTAGAGTCTTAGATATTTCAATGAAACACAAATTCAATAAAATCGTAAATATCACAGTGACCTCGGCGGAGAAATACTTGAATTTGAATTCAGCTGAGAAATATAAATGGAAGTATATGATCATGGAAATTTCAGAATTCCACAATGTAGGTCAAATGTAGTTCATTCTTTTATGAAATGGGAGAGGATGACTTCCTACATGGAAATCTTTTATGTTTTCTATAACAATATTATCTCAACTAAACGAAAGGACAATGACCGAAGGGTTCCATCTTGAATTGACGACCACCTCAACAGCACAAAGTAAGTCTTCATCACATTTATTCTTGCTATTTCAATATCTAAATTCTAAACTACTGAATCGATTAAAATGAACACGAATTGCATTTGCTCTCATTTTTTTACCTACTCATGCTAGAATTTTTTAACTTGCAAATAGTTCATTGTTTGTGACATTTAGAAATTTATATCTAGGCCTACATAACAAAACACATGCAAAGTCGCATGATAGCTGGAATGTATTTATGATTCAATGAAATCATTGGCCAACGAGCAATAGTGCTTAGTGTATGAGCATCAAGTAACGAAAATGAAATCAGTCATGCAAATATATAAAGTATGCATTTATATTTTGTATATGCTGCACACACAGGGAAAATTGCCTCTTCGTATTTATGTTTCTATAATAGTCCATAAGTATCTTTGATTCAGCACCAAAAGCTTGCATTATTAAGTATATGGTGCAAGTCATTTAAGCAATATAAACTGGTAACGGAGCGTATTCCATCTTTTATTTATTTGCCTATCATTTCATTCCAAAATACAAATGGTAGGATCAATGGCTTCAGATCATGATAGCAAATACTGTATTATATTTCTTGACTTTACTTCATTGACTACAAAAAACCATATCTTTCTTAACAATGCTAATTGTTCTAATTCTTATAATTCTGTTTTAATTTCAGCTCCCCTTCGAATGATGGATCAATTGTGGTTGCATCACACAGTTGCTATCAAATGCAAATTTTCAATGCTGTGGACATACTACAACAAGCAACAATTTTTCTGAGCAATGAGATCCAAGAGACGTGATGCAGATGCCATAGTGCTATGCCTTCTTTCCAATGTGATAAAACATTACTACTTTGACATATCTATTGTCTTTTGGCCGGAGAAATATGTGAGAATTTTAATTAGATATCAGGGTAATTCATCATCAGAGTGGGTTACATGTCAAAGTTGTAATGTTTTATAACATTGGAAAGAAGGCATAGCACTATGTCATCTGCATCACGTCTTTTGGATCTCATTGCTTAGAATTGTTGCTAGTTGTGGCATGTCCACGGCATTGAAAATTTGCATTTGATAGCAGCTGTGTGGTGCAACCACAATTGATCCATCATTCGAAGGGGAGCTGGAATTAAAACAGAATTATAAGAATTAGAACAATTAGCATTGTTAAGAAAGATATGGTTTTTTGTAGTCAATGAAGTAAAGTCAAGAAATATATTACAGTATTTGCTATCATAATCTGATGCCATTGATCCTACCATTTGTATTTTGGAATGAAATGATAGGCAAATAAATAAAAGATGGAATACGCTCCGTTACCAGTTTATATTGCTTAAATGACTTGCACCATATACCGTAAGATGGGGTAACTCTGCCATAGTTTTTGATCGTATGATGCTCATATTCTTTCCTGTTGCATACTTATTTTATTTAAGAGTGACGCTTAGACCAATTGTGTCGTCCACTTTGCGAATTAAACACTCATAATTAATTCTGGATAGCTATTCAAGCACATATTTAGGTCATAAAATAGGCTAGTGACTTCTCAGAATATGGGGTAACTCTGCCACTACGTGTCGACTAGAAGTTGGTTCATCTCGCAATCCGGATGAAGTCGCTCCTTCATTTACTGAAATGGTTGTTGTAATATCCTTACTTGGTTGTATCTTCCTTCCACGCTTGATTTTAGGCTTCTCAGTCGTTCCCCAACCTCGATTTTCTTTCAATAGGTCAAGAACACTTTCATTGAGCACCTTCATCATTTCACTGGATTCAGTCTGACCGGGAAGTCTGCACAACACCGCACGTTCATCAAATGGTACGAGACCAGTTGCTCTGAATGCTGATTGAAGATTCTTCTGCGCGTTGATTGTGGATTGCGACCACAACCTATGGAGAAGTGTAGGAAAATGTTCTTTGGGAATACTGCCGATTCTGCGACTCTCAATGCGCCATTGGACCAAAATTCGTCGCCAAATTGCTTTGAACGGCCGAAACCATCCCACATCCAAAGGTTGAGTAAGATGCGTACTATTGGGAGGAAGTGAAGCAAAGTACACATTATGTTCCTTTGCGAGTTCAATAACGTCGGGCAAAAAATGACAGGCTAAATTGTCGCCTATCAGAACTTGGACTTTTCCATCTAGAGAAGGTCTCTTCTTCACGAATTCTAGGAATCCACATTTGAACCAACGAGCGAATGTCCTTGAATCAAACCAGCCGCATTGCGTGGAATCATACAGGGTATCTGAAGGACCTCCGCTGCACCAGTTCTCATAAATATTTGTCGCGCGATAAACGACCATTGGTGGAAGCAACGTTCCATCTCCACAACCACAAACCATTATAGAGACCGATGTATTGGAGGATTCTTTCACACGCTCTACACGGCGAGTTCCTCTCCTTACGAGTACCTTCTTCGACCCAAGATCATCAGAAAGGTTAGTCTCGTCGTAGTTGAATATCTGACTTGGCATTATGTTCTCCATAACATTAGATAAATTGGAAAAATACTCTTTGATCTCCTCTGGATCGACTCGAGAGCGGGCTCTTTTGATGTTACTGGCTCTCCGAAACACAATGCTATGACGAGTCATGAATGACCGAACCCAGTCTATATCTGGTAGATTGTTCTGGAATCTTGATTCCACTCGTCCAGACTTGTCTAAGAAAGATTTGACGATAATTCTCAAGTCGATGACAGATAGGGGATAACCCCAATCAGCGATTTGTTGGATGGTTTCTACCAGCGACTTCTCTTCGACAGCATCTAAAACCGATGGTCGACCCACCTTAGATTGTTGTCTTCCATCTAACCGGGAACCAAATGTTCGCCTCGGAACATTGTTATCTGCTGCGGACTGCTTGATGCTTTTTGAGCCATCTTCTACCTCTTGCATAGCTTTGCTCATTTGTTCGTCACTCCACGGTCGACATGGACGGCCACCATCTTTTCGTACGTAGTTACGCGGCATGATCGATGAAATGACTGTTCACGGTTAGGGAACATCATCGATAGCAGACGAGTGAACGTTGAGAGTTGAACAGCCAATCAGAGATCAGCAGTCAACAACAATAGTGACAGTGTTACCTATTGTTGTTGAGAGTTACAATAAAGTGGCAGTGTTACCCCATTGTGGCAGAGTTACCCCATTTTACGGTACTTAATAATGCAAGCTTTTGGTGCTAAATCAAAGATACTTATGGACTATCATAGAAGCATAAATACAAAGAGGCAATTTTCCCTGTGTGTGCAGCATATACAAAATATAAATGCATACTTTATATATTTACATGACTGATTTCATTTTCGTTACTTTTGAAGCTGGGACATTCCCATAACGACGTCTAAATGTTTCATAATTGTAATAAACTTATATTTAATAAGACTTAAGGTTTGCCCTTAAGAGGACCCCACCGGCAGACATTATCACATTCAAGGCGCGTCAAACTATCCCAGGACTACATTTGATGCTCATACACTAAGCGCTATTGCTCGTTAGCCAATGATTTCATTGAATCATAAATACATTCCAGCTATCATGCGACTTTGCATGTGTTTTGTTATGTAGGCCTAGATATAAATTTCTAAATGTCACAAACAATGAACTATTTGCAAGTTAAAAAATTCTAGCATGAGTAGGTAAAAAAATGAGAGCAAATGCAATTCTTGTTCATTTTAATCGATTCAGTAGTTTAGAATTTAGATATTGAAATAGCAAGAATAAATGTGATGAAGACTTACTTTGTGCTGTTGAGGTGGTCGTCAATTCAAGATGGAACCCTTCGGTCATTGTCCTTTCGTTTAGTTGAGATAATATTGTTATAGAAAACATAAAAGATTTCCATGTAGGAAGTGGATACAGATCGCTATTTTGTTTCTTGAGCTCTATGAAGAAGCAGTCAAACAGATAGCTCATCTCCATCTTTTGATAGGCAATCCTCATTCAGTACTCTTGATACCTTACCCTGGTAGTCACGAGCCACTTTCCATTATTCATGCCTTCGCTTGAATCAGTTGAAATAAAGCGTGACTTTTCTATCGTCTAAGTACTGAGTCTGGACTTCTTTCAATTCCTTTCTTATTTGATCGTAGCCTTTTTCTACTGCTTTTCCTCAATGTCAAAGTTAAACAGCTCATCATTAAAGTCCACCACTGCATAGTTGATGACCGTGCTCTTCCTCCCCTATTTCATAAAAGAATAGACTATAGGCTATTTGACCTATCTTGTGGAATTCTTAGATTTCCATGATCATATACTTCCATTTATGTTTCTCAGCTGAATTCAAATTCAAGTATTTCTCCGCTGAAATCACCATGATATTTAAGATATTGTTAAGTTTGTGTTTCATTGAAATATCTAAGTTTGTCATACAAATGGATCTATAGAGTGCAACATAGATCTATGGTATTGGATCTCAGATTGGGCATAGGCATATTCATATCTTCTCGTGGGTTACATGTCAGTAACCCAGCTTCTACTCGCAGTTACACAGAAATCTCCTCGCCTTCGGCTCGGAGATTCTCACCGTGTAGCTCCTTGTAGACAGTAAGTTACTGTACATGTAGGCTATGCGATATTACTTTTTGTACCCTACTTTTTGTACATCACTTTTTGTGTATCTAGCTATCTTTTCGTTCTTGGAATTTGGATCATTAATATATCTACGCACTCTATGTATTCTAAATCATAGTCCTTGTTAGATAAGATCACTGTTGATTAAATATCTGATTGAGAAGGGCGGTTCGCCGAAATATATATTACGAATTAAAAACAAATTGTCTGTGCGTTGAAAGATAAATTAATTTCATTTCCTTTTATCAAAATGTTATCTAAATCTTTCTTTAGAAGTTCAGTTAATATTGCTAGAAATTGATTTTTATTTCATATCTTGGAAACATCATAGATTGTTTACAGCTGTGGGTCGTCCATGCTATGGGACCATGGACTTCTAGATATCTAGCATCTGGACAGGAAACTGAAATTTCTGTGCGCCATTGTAGGCTGAAATGATCAACTCTTTGTCACGATCACTTTTTCACGAGAGTTGGTATTAAACTGAAAATTATTTATAATTGTTAATATAATCTACAATCCCTGTGACCGAGTAAAGAAGCCACGCATTGGTCTCCAAATAAAGCAAAATTTATGGAAGCATCTGTATTGATGATAAATCATAAGAAATCACTTTTTAGTTTGATGCATTTCCGTTCATTTTCTTTTTTTTTGATTTGAAGTATCTGAAATTCTTTTTACATACAGTTTCGCAAAACGGTCGAAAATGCCCTCACTAAGGGCATGAATAATATTTTGCCCATTAGTACAGTGTGTGCATCCGATGAACTACTCGAAATTATCACTTACAACATGATCTAATAAATAACGAAACGTACGTTTTTGATTAGAAACAGAAAGACATTTGATTCGCAACTCATTTGAAAGCTCTAACTCATAAAAAACTTTCCAAGCAAAAACACAAAACTCGAATGTGTGATCACAGGGCTCTTGTAGCCCACCTCTATCGATGGTTTTCAAAAAATGGGTCGTTTCGCGATTGTTATCGGTAGATAAGTCTAGTACTGACCTATCTTTTACCAACAATTCTTTGCATGACATGCATCAATGTCTTCGAAAGACTGAGCGCGCACATGCTCCTGACACAATAAATAATCCCAGTATCACTGTCGTCTGGCTCATTGCTCATGTCCATAAAATCATACATGGCAGCAGCAGCTTCTTTATTTGCATCAGACGACTTTCGGCCGTGGAACATCTTTGTCTGTCAAATTAATTTGAGAAAACTTAAGCAATGAAATTGCTTGAATTTTGCAGTCACTTTCTAAAAGCTGCTGAAGTGATATAAAGTAGGCCTAATTCGCACCGCTAAGTTGGCGCATCCAGGCGAAACGACTTTCAATGCAATCTGATTGTATCTGTCCTAACAACACATAATCAAAACCGCACGTATTAATTAGAAAGCGTGCAAATTGAGGCAATGGACGGCAAGTTTGAATGTTTGCAGTGAAAGTTTCATGTGTCAAACCTTTCATATAGCTTTGCTGCCACCTCACCAAAAAATTTGCAAACTCTTCCAAAAAAGTGAGCTTCCAGTCATTAATACAAGTAGAACGAACAGGATCTCTATATATGTCTCGTTTGTGAAATCCAATCGATGGTGTCTTTACATTCACAACTTTCCAAACGTTCGAAAATAAGCGTAAAACCGAAGCGATTTCTGTGAGTTCGTAATGATTCAATGCAGCTATGTTTGACTCGTGTAATACAGTGTTTGCTAGTTTGAATGAGGATTTCTCAATGCTTGTAGGATTCAAGACAGTCTTCTACAATTTGTGAGCCATTTTTAAGGGTTTATCAGCTTCAATATTGTACACTACTTGAAAATCAGAAAACCTTGCTGTTGTCGAGTCAAAATGTTGTGGCATGTAAGGACATGTGTATTCACGGCGCTTTTGAAAATTATTGCAAATGTTTTTGATGTTGTGTACATGGTCAAATATCAGAAACAACTGAACATTTGTCCAAGGACTGATCACAAATGGCTGAAGAACACCACCACAAAGATGAGATGCAAAAAATTTTCAGTTTGGATGACTATTGTCTACCAACACAGAACGAACTCGGAAACCTACGTTTGTTGCACTTTGTCCATTACCTCATTGTAACACTGCTGTAATTTGCTTGCAGTCAAATATTTCATGAGATAAATTCCGACAATATCGCGATACTTTGAAGTCTATGATTTGATCATGAAACATAAAGCTGTTTGAGCTGAGTCCCTGTCTTTTGTTGCACCAAGAAATTTACCACCAGATAATTCCACACGCTTCGCAATGTATATTTCGTCAATTGCTAAAATCACATTGGTATCAAAATGTGTCAGTTTGGATATTCTCAATCTCAAGTAGGCTACTGATGAGAACCGGATCCTTCACCTTGCTGACCAATCCTTTTTGTGATTTTTCTCAATGTCCACAAACACGGCAAAATTATGACATTCTGACTGCATAAGTGCGAATATGTAGCAGAACTCATTGAAAATATTATATATGCAGATATCATGAGCTGTGGAGAATAGCGTCTGCCATGTGCAGGCAAAGTCCACAATTTCATTTGCTCTAACAAGAATTTCTTTCTAACTGATTCACCTGAGTCGGAAAGACTGTCCACATGTTCTTGTATCAATGAAATTAGCGAATCTCTGATGCTAGTCGAATCTCGGTTGTCACAGTTGTGTTTCAAAAATGACATTAGGTTCGTTACCTATGAAATGCAAGTAATCTTGTCCGTGATGGTGTGGGAATATTGCGATGTGGGAACACGAACGCTACCCAAATACACTCGCACACTCATTTCGATATTCACTATGATGCAACATTTGAATTGTGGTGCTTCTAGCGTCTCTAGTTGACCAATTATCAATTCGTCAGCAGTTCGTATTATTGTAAAATGTGCTGGTTTTGCTTTCTCATGAAGAGGCGATCAAAAAGTTCTTCAATATATGATATTGTATCATCGACAAACATTTGCTTTGCTAGCTCATTCAACCTCTGAACTTCTTTTTCTGTTCGGACTGTGGACGATGCATTTCCACTTTTAAGCTTCGTGGGATTCGTAGAAAAGCGAGCTAGTAGATCAGGAAATTTTGACGGTACAGTGTTTGGTTTCAGATGCCGCTGTTGCAAAGGAACGTCACCCCTTAGCTGTCTTCGAATTTTTTAACTGTCTGTGCTTGACGTAATGAAGTCATTGTCATGAAAATGTAATGAGCACAGGCAACGGTTACGGGAAGGTGTAAAGCCAATTCTTGACATTCTGGTAAGCCAGCGACGATGCAAATTCTTATTTTTCAAAGGAAATCTATGGAATGTTATATCATGTGGTGTTTCATGTGAGTCGTACCCAGATTTGCAATTCAAAGCACTACACTGTAGCAATCACATACTCATTGACAAAATTTTTGAAACATTTACTTCTTTAACTTCTTTCATTTTTGACTGGTATATATACATGTATGTATGATACCTTGATAATTTAGTCACAATCTCCACCAAGTCGGTAGCACAGAAAAACAACACATGTAGCAGATTCAACTTTAATAGCGCATGTGCCCCCTTCTAGCTCCAATACATTCAGTAATCCGAGATGGCATGGATTCACAAAGTTTCTAAATGAAGGATGTTTCAAGGAGAAGCCACTGCTCTGTCAGTGTTTCAGAGAGAATCTTCAGGGACACTGGTGGAAGACACTGGTGCCTAGCTCGCCGCCCAAGCGTAGCGCTAGGCAAATGATGCCAGGCAAATCACATATATGATTGCTATTGTAACCTCTCAGATATCTTACCTCATGCTCTCAGATATCTCGTGCTATATTTTGCAATGTTCCATGGGATATCAAAGAGCACATAAGTCATAGGCCTAGATGTAGAAATCATTTACCACTACTAGCAATGGTAAACGGTAGACACTGAATGGTAAACGGCTCCTGAATATAGAGTGAGATTTAATGCAAAAAGATTAATAGTACAGCCACTTTCTGTGGCGCATTTTATAATAGCTATGACCACAATTTTCAAATTCTATACTTATTAATCAAGTCAAATGGCAAACCAGAACTAGATGTCCCTGATCGATTTTGATCGCGTTCCGGGTGGAATGATTTCTGGAAAAGAGGGGAGAGAAGTCGAACGCATTGCATTAGAAAGTATGTCTGAGTCATCAACCTCCTATAACATCATTGCTGATGAGCTATTTTCAGAGCTTGAGCTGTTGGAGAAAGATCAGAAAGAACAGTATCCCACAATTGACACTGAAATCCTTGCTGAAATGAATAAACATGAAAATGATTATATCCCAAAATCAACAGCATTCTCGACTAAGAATCATGTAAGCCGATTTAAAAAGTTTCTTGAAGAAAAATCCTTGTTGACAAATATAGAAACACTGCCAGTAGATGTTTTGGCTGATTATTTGCGATTCTACTACCTCTCTCTTAAAACAAAAGATGGAAGATTTTATTCGCCAAGCTCTCTGGTTGGCATAAGAGCTGCTTTACATCGGTATTTCACTGGAATCTCTGTAAACATAAAATTGATATCTTACATGATGAAACTTTTAGAAGAGCAAATGGGACTCTCAAGGCAATGGTCGGATGTTGGCTCAAGCATTCTGAACGTTCTGAAGCTGGATTTAAAGCCATTGAGCCGAGCGATATGGAAACATTGAACAGCTATTTCGATGCTTCAACACCAACTCGTCTTCAGCAGCAAGTATGGTTTTACATCACATACTTTTTTGGGTTGAGAGGTAGTAGCTTTGCCTCAGCTAAAAAAAGACTGCATCTCTTTCAGAGTTGACTCTGATGGCCGTGAATACGCGTTTCTGAAGCACAACACACTCAGTATGAACGTAAAAGCATCATTAGATATGAAAGAAAACTCGGATCCCAAAAAGTGCCGAATTTATGACAATAGAAGCGGTGACAATGCAGTGTGCCCAGGTAGGGTCTTGCGAATGTATCTCTCCAAAATCCCGGAAGCAAACCCATCTTTATTTCCATTACCAATGAAGAAGTGGAGCGGACCAACAGAGCCAACAGAGCCAACAGAGGAATCATTTCAATTTAAGTTTGCTGGAGAATTCAATAATTGTGTATTCAACATTCAAAAATAACGCTTGTCTTGTTCATGTGCAATGAATTGTGTGCGTCCATTTATTTGGACTCCCTATACATCACTGGAACTTATATGCACCTTTGAATATTTAATAATTTTTGCCAAAATTTGTGAAAATGATAGGTGCTTTGTTTGTTATAAGCTTGTATACTACATGCAATTACTCTATCAATTTTGCTAACGATATTTCATGAATGTTGACGTTAATTTCTATGAATCTCTGTGTGAATTTTGCCAGGCAAGAATGTTGACATTCATGTACGGCAAATTAGAATACATGCAATTACTCTATCAATTTTGCTAACGATATTTCATGAATGTTGACGTTAATTTCTATGAATCTCTGTGTGAATTTTGCCAGGCAAGAATGTTGACATTCATGTACGGCAAATTAGAATTTACCCAATAAATTGCTATGAAGGAAAAATTTTGCTATGACATTGCATAGTGGCTAATGAAGATTTGTGAGGTTACAATTGTTAGGCATGTCGATCTTCAGTGCAATCAAATGGCGATAAAAGTCAAGAATGAAAAATTCAAATCATGTCAGCCTGCTAGCGCTACATTCATAGATTTCTGTGGAAGATTTCCTGTCCAGATGCTATATATCTAGGAGTCCATGTATGGGACATACCAAATGTACCATAGCGCTTCAGCGACATGATACAGGGATGTCTATGAAGCTTAGAAAGTGTTAGGGATTTCCAACTCTCAATCCGTAGGATTTAGCGTAGGCCGTTTTTCTGTCGAACTAGGTTTCTGGCCACATGGCTTTCATGAGTTATAGGAACCTTTTATGAGCAGTTACACTATACGGTTGTTCAATGGTTCCCGAATTTCAAGAAAATGATATAAATGCAAAGGTATCATTATAAATATCAGATATATTATCAAACACCTGAAGAACACAAATTTTCGTTTTCTTTTTGGACGAAGATAGATGGAAAGTATCAGTGGATAATTCTGTTGGACGAATTGACGATGACCTCTCTCTCACTCCTCTCTGATGTAGATCAGCAATACCCGACCAAGAAGCAGTCATGAATTTGAAATCTTTACGAGCTTTTTGGGACTGTGCAGCTTAGTTTATGATCAGTTGATGTAAGCCAATTATTTCTAATAAACTTCAATCAGTGGACGGGATAAAATAATAGATAGTTCGGCGTAGCTGAGGTTCGGGAATGTGTTTCACTGAGAAATTGTTTGAGCTTTCGTCTTCTGAACTAGTGAACAGAGAGTTCGATTTGTGACATGATTATATGTCTTTGGATAAAATTTGGATATCCACTAGAGGACTTCATGATCTCAATAGCATTCACTAAAATTTGCTTGATCAATTTTCATGTCAGTGCAACTACTGGTAAGAGACGTATGACAAATGCACGTATGGGTTTTCAGAAACAAAGGCTTTTCCATCATTGCTAGAATACTACGGACTGTTTTTTACGCGAGCCACCGGGATGTCCAATAAAGTGCTTTCGGCAACATTTAAGAGGTGACAAGATCTTCATTTCATCACACCGAAACTTGTCTAGGAGAACTTGAATATACAGTTTCGCAAATTTCTATTGTTTCTGAGTCCGATCCAACATTTTGGAAGCTGGATGTGGAAATTGAAGAAAAAAATCTTTGTTTGCTGTATACAATTTCGATGATTGCAAAGTAAGTGATGCACTATATTTGCCCCATCGAATTCAATTTCAGACAGCTCAATCAATTCTAAACGGATTTTTGGGTATTCTTTCAAATGTTGGATTAATCCATTCAGCTAGTGATTTGATCGATTTGATAATATGTCATTCACAGTTTTCATGAAGTATAGCACATTTCTCAAATGTGATAACCACTCTAATATATGCTAGCCAAGCATTGTGTGTGGAACTGAGAAAAGTTATGTACTCGGGTATCCTTTCAGCTGTCAAAAAATGAATAAGCTTGAAGCAAGAATATTTGAAGCCTTCATGAGCAAGCATCCATGATCAAGAATTTCTGACGGTGCTACTAAACGCGACATTCTCTGGAAATGAAATCGATTGGATAGCCTTCCAGCTGGAGGCGTAGCTCTTGTTGGAATGATAAGAAATCACAATCAATAATTCCCACTCAATTGTAAATTTCTTTGAATTTACATAATTCGTCGGGAATTCGATTGCGATTTGATTCCGATGTTCAGCTGATATTCAGTTAGAATTTTTCGTGACTAAACATATCTTCCACTCAGAATAACTATAGTGTTGTTCATGCAAGAATCGAAAAATAATAGAATGTATGGCTATCAAATGTACACTTCTTATTCAATTCTTTTGCGTATCGCAAGACCAGTGTCATGCACAAATACTTATATAGTTTTTGTAATTTTCTCTTAATCTATGATATTACGAATGGCGTTAATGCACTTGTCTCTGTTTTTTTCATTTCTGATTGGAAATTACAATTTCCGACAGTGCACTTTCTCAACATCCTTGATAAAAATACTGCAATCTGTCTTTCAAATCGGCCTACGCTAAATCCTACACTGTAAATCGTTCAATACCAATCACATACGAAGGGTGCATACCAAAATATTTTTTTGGTATATTTCTGTATTCTCTTGGAATATAGTTGCATGCTTTTCGTATGTCATTTCAAATGTGGTATGCTCTACATACTAAAGCCATACCAGTACAATGTTAAAGAAAACATCAATCATGTCCAAAGTACGTTGATTTAAGGCATTTTGTCAATAAGGATCACACTAATGTTACTACTGTTCTGTAAGTAGTGAGATAATGACATTCCAGAGTCGTATATACTGCATTCGATTTTAATACACGTAAGTCTAAGGCATTTCATGAATAATCAATAAGTATGCATTATGTAATTTTGAAATTAAGCATATTATCAATCCGAAATAAAAACACATTATAATTCATGAACGCAAAAATAGTTATGTTTGAGATATATAAGTCAACATGATTTCACGAAAGATATCGTTTGAATAAAGTAATGTTAATTAACTTGGTTCATAAAGTAGAGCTAACTAAACGTCCTATTAATATTGCTAGAAAAGTAGCATCAACGTTAATTTCATGGATCGTAGAATTCACAATAAATATCATCTAGTTAAATATCACTCTATGAATCAAAAAATATTCACGACTGGTATTACCGAAAAAAGTTATTTGACAGTGGTATGTAATACATAATATATTTTTTGCAATGTGACTTAAAGTTGCTCATACGAAACACATACCAGAAGCATACGAATAAGGATGAATTTTAATCGGGTCTCGTATATAAAACATACCAACAACTCGTATTTCAGTGTAAAACAGCCAATCACAGATAGAATACTTTGTATCGCTACATAGATAAGTGGGGGAGACATCGAGCCAGGTAAAAGGAAAAAAGAGAGCAAAAAACCCACTTTGGTGGGCTCGAAAAATTTATTATAGTCGCACGAACTTTCGGTCCACGAACTTCCTTGGGTGCTTGAAAAGAATGACTGTCCGTGCATTTACAGTGCTAAAAGGACTGACATGAAATCTACAGTTGTCAACCAATGATATCTCTATGCACACATGTACAGATAGCTTTGACACAAGGTGATTGCAAACAATAAAACTAAAGAATGAAGATATGATGATATGATGAGACGTGCGCATGTACAAAAATGATAAATGCACCAAAAGATAAGGAAAGGAAAATTATAATACTGATTAGTGAGATAAAAGAAAACAGAAAACATAAGACAAATGTACATGAATATTATACATCAAGCTCACGACCAATACAACCATTCATTGTCTGATTGTGTCTTATATGTACAGACTTTCTAACATTAGGATGCTTCAAATTTGATGCGATGATCTTCGAAGATAGCGGCAACTGTGTATGAACATTTTTGGGGTCGATGTCATGGCGTCGTAAATGTTTAAAAACTGCAGAATTCTCATCAGACAAGTGACTGAGAAATCTGGAACGCATTGTTCGACAAGTTACGCCTATATAAATTTCTTGACACAATGTACAGCGAATTTGATGCACAACAAACTTTGAAAAACACTTTTTGGGCACTTCAGAGTATGATCACGTTTTACAATCACTATGACAAACAAGGACGCTTCTCCTTCACAGGCTGCAAAACTTGTAGTGCGGGAGCTAGCGTGAAGTTGTGCAGGGAATGAGGTAGTACATAAAACTTTCACATAGCATAGTACACCTCTAACCTACTGCAAAAACTTCGCGTCTGCCGGATCAGATCATTTGCTTTTCAGAAATAGAGAGGATAACACAATCCTATGTATTTCCAGTGGTAAAATTGTGACATTTAAGGTGTTGACTCCATTTTTTGAATTTTTGCTCATAAAAGTTACACAAATTGGTATTTTGTTGAACTGGTTGTTATAGAAATCATCTACAGATCATGATCTTTCAAATGAGTTATTATTCAGTGACAGAGGATGAAGTAAAGTGTACAAACAGACACTTTTCGTTGGTGTAGCTGCAAATTTTAACATAGAAATTTCAGGAAAATTGTTGATATACTTTAACGAAAAGTGTCTGTTTGTACACTTTACTTCATCCTCTGTCACTGAATAATAATTCATTTGAAAGATCATGATCTGTAGATGATTTCTATAACAACCAGTTCAACAAAATACCAATTTGTGTAACTTTTATGAGCAAAAATTCAAAAAATGGAGTCAACACCTTAAATGTCACAATTTTACCACTGGAAATACATAGGATTGTGTTATCCTCTCTATTTCTGAAAAGCAAATGATCTGATCCGGCAGACGCGAAGTTTTTGCAGTAGGTTAGAGGTGTACTATGCTATGTGAAAGTTTTATGTACTACCTCATTCCCTGCACAACTTCACGCTAGCTCCCGGACTATTGGGACAGTGGGAGCTTGTTGCGAAAAACAAGATTTACTTTTCAGTCTAAGTCACAATTCCGGAGTACGCGTCGAGATTGATCTACGAAGCGTTCTCCAAGGTAGGTAGGGTAAGAAGAGCTTAATTTTGCTGTCATCGTACTGTCTTGTTTGATTATTCCCATTTGACCAGAGGTAGCGCTTTATAACTGACAATGGGTAGCCATTCTTCAAATACATGAGTCAGCCGTTGTCTTGCATCGTCCAACAATTCAGGGTCAGAGCAAATAGAAATAATTCTATGACGATCAGCAATAATGAGACCTATCTTTTGAGAAGGCGGTACAAAAGAATTCCACGGTGTGATACAGCCACTATGCTCAGGTTTGATAAACAGACCGGTACGTAACATGGGTTTTGTAATGACTTTTACATCTGGAAAATTGATCGATCCATCAGCATCAACATTTTCATAGGTGAACTTTATCTCTGGAGATACTGCATTACAAATATGAAGAAGTTCTGAAATCGATACTTTTCGAACAATAACAAAAATATCGTCTATGTAGCGACGCCAGAAAACTACACCGTTTAAAGATTCAAAAATCAATTCCTCAACATATGCCATATATATGATAGCAAGAGCTGGAGCTGGAGCTGCACTACTTCCCATCGATAAGCTATGTACTTGGTGAACAACTTGATCTCCTACCATAAATCTATCAGTAAACAAAAGAAAATTTGATAGAGTCTTAATCCTCGGGATCAAATAAGGATATGATGACAAGTGACTGTTTCTTTCGAAAAAGTCAGTTGCCACAGAAATAACACCTTTACTGGTAGCAGAATCATGTAATGGGATTGACACATACAAATTTATTACATCCAATGATCCAATTATACAATCTTCAGTTAAATGAAATGTCGAAAATGTAGAAGAGATCTCTCTAAGAAGAAAGATGAGCAGGTACACACATCAACATTTCCATAAAGATGTCAGACAAGAATTTTGATAGTGGTCTGGTAGCACCATCCATCGACAAAACTATTGGGCGTCCACGAAGCTCACCCTGTTTGCGATCCTTTGGAAGCAAATACATTGATCCCGGAAGTGGATCACTGCATTTGAGGTCACGTAGGATGGCAAAAAGACTTCTTTGTAATTCGACACTACACTAGATATTTCCCGATTAAACTTGGCCTGGATAGAATCGGGTAGCGGTGTTGAGGCTTCCACTTTATGCTCACCACGTTGACCAACCAACAGGGCATTATACTGACCACTGTCCATCGCAATTAGCCGCTTAGTTTTGTCACTGGGAAGAATAGAGATGTTCGGATTGCGCTGTAGAGACCGAATGGCAGGATATGTATTGACATCACGTTCACATCGATTCTTTGTATCATTCAGCAGGTTAGAGAAACCAACTGTGAATGATTTCAAGTTAGTTTCCATTTCGTGATCCGATGTCCTCCTCGGTGGGAAACTACAACTGACTTATTGAATAATGTTTACGCTGTGTTGACGATGTTGATGCGGATCTAGTCCAACAAACTCAATAGAAATTGAGTTGGACTTACGTAAACGATCCACAACATGTTGAACATTCGCCAGCCAGAGATTCATCGATTTCTGCAGATGTCACTTTTGATATTGATGGCACATATGATGGACCATTCATAAGAAGCCCAGCTTCATCTTGTGTGAGGACAGTCTGAGATATATTCACAGCACCAATTGGCTTTTGAATTGGATCAAGTATGGGTCTATCCTCATCGCTACATGGCGAAACACTCCGATGGGAAGTATTTGAATATTCCATTATAAGAGTCTGAAGGTTTTGATGTTTGCGCAGGTTCAGACGTGAAATCACTCTTAACAAAAGTACGTTCTCATCCTTTGAAAGTGGGAATATAGCACGACTAGAAATCGATGCTTTAGCCGAGTAAATAGAACATCTAAGAAGTGATAGTCATTGACGCTCATGTCGCCGTTGTAAATTAGTTGTCGATCTTGATGGATACGTAGAAGCCAACAAATTTGAACATCTCAATCCACACGGGATAAGATCACGACGCTTGCACACCCTTAAGAAATGTAGATGAAATTTATATAGGCGAAACTTGTCGAACAATGCGTTACAGATTTCTCAGTCACTTGTCTGATGAGAATTCTGCAGTTTTTAAACATTTACGACGCCATGACATCGACCCCAAAAATGTTCATACACAGTTGCCGCTATCTTCGAAGATCATCGCATCAAATTTGAAGCATCCTAATGTTAGAAAGTCTGTACATATAAGACGCAATCAGACAATGAATGGTTGTATTGGTCGTGAGCTTGATGTATAATATTCATGTACATTTGTCTTATGTTTTCTGTTTTCTTTTATCTCACTAATCAGTATTATAATTTTCCTTTCCTTATCTTTTGGTGCATTTATCATTTTTGTACATGCGCATGTCTCATCATATCATCATATCTTCATTCTTTAGTTTTATTGTTTGCAATCACCTTGTGTCAAAGCTGTCTGTACATGTGTGCATAGAGATATCATTGGTTGACAACTGTAGATTTCATGTCAGTCCTTTTAGCACTGTAAATGCATGGACAGTCATTCTTTTCAAGCACCCAAGGAAGTTCGTGGACCGAAAGTTCGTGCGACTATAATAAATTTTTCGAGCCCACCAAAGTGTGTTTTTTTGCTCTCTTTTTTCCTATTGCTACATACCAATCACATATGAAAGTAAGTGAGATGTGGTATGAAAAACATACCAGATCTCTGTGAACATACGAGAATCTCGTATCAGGTGTTAGTTTCAAATTGTATGCAATTTTGGTATATGTTTGTTTGTAATTTTCGTATCCAGCGATTTACAATGTACGGATTGAGATTTGGAAATCCCTAACACCATCTATGTTTCATAGACATCCATGTATGATCTAAATGTCAGCCTCGGCTGCGGCCTCTTTTGACATTTGTCATGTCACTTCATCGCTATGGTACATTTGGTTAATGTATACAGAGTGCATCATAAGTTTGTATACATTGCATGTATTCATAGACTTCTCCTTTTCATCATTGATTTTTGTTGTTTTATCATTGACAGCATACTGCTTGATAGACAACTTGATGACAATCTTTCGTTATCTGGATAGAGCTAATAGCGGCAGAAAGTAAATGTGTACAATTCATTGCATTATGCAGTCGCTTGTGATTGCTCTACTATTTAGGTTTAGTTCATAGCAGTTATCGTAAATCTTTATCAGTAACGATTTAAAGAAAACTGTTCTTTGACTTGATAAGAAGAGATTCATATTAATAAAATTTTTATTTACAAATGTAACTCTAAAAGTCAACGCAGATGTTCAAAATTGTGTCCACCAACTTCACTACATTCCTCGTACCGGTGCACCACACTGCGATAAATTCGTCTAAACAGAACTCCACGTTTTCATGAAGTGTGAAAAACGTTGCTGAAATGTATTAAATCAATTCATCAATTGCCGTCGGGTTTTTTTTAGAACACTTCGTCCCTCACAATGCCCCAAATACTAAAATCCATGGTTGTGAGATCAGGGGAACGAGGAGGAAATTGAATTGGTCCATCGCGTCCGAGCCATTTCTGCGGAAAGACTTCGTTTAGATAGTTTCTCACACAAAAAGCATGGTGCGGTGGGGCTCGATCTTGTTGGAAGATGTTATTGAAATCTTCCCTCTGATGTAAAGCTGGGACTACTCTAGTCATCAATCTCTTCAGATAGTTGCGTCCGTGGAGAGTTTCGCGAAAATATTCCGGACCGATGATACCGTTTGAGGAGATGCCAGCCCAAACCGTCTCTCGCCTGATTGAGTTCTGTCTCCATCGTCAAATGAGGATTTTCGTCATACCAATACACGCAGTTGGGACGATTAACATGTCCGGAGAGTTTGAACATGGTTCGTCAGTCCAAACGATATAATCAGGTGGTCGGACTCTTCTCTACATTGGTTAAAAAAGTCTTCCAATACTGCAAGCGTCGTTCAAAATCGTCTGGGATAAGTTTATGAACTAAACGTGGCCGGTATGCATTATTACAGCTGAGCTCACAGAATTAAATATTTTGTTTATCTGCTTCGGTGCGCGCAGATGAATCTAATTCTGTGGCTGAGGTTCTTCAAAGTACGATGGACAGTCGCATGGGAAATTCCAAACTCCTGACGCACCGACGCGTCGGTTTTTTGGACTATAGCAACAACTGCTTGCGTAACAAACTTCTTATTCTGGCCAGTCCTAGCAGTCCTTAGACGACCGGATCGAGGGGCATCAGCTATGCATCCCAGACCTTCAAACTTATCACGAATGCGATAAATTGTTAGTCTTGAAGTTGTAGGTGAATCAAAAACTTTCTGCCACTTTTCGATGACATCGTGAACATTCTCCGTTTTCCAAAAAGCTTTTATTATCCACTTTCTTTCATCAAAACTTAATCGCTTGAGTGCAGATGTCATCTTCCAGTTTCCTTAACTTGTGAATAAAATGACGAATGTAGGGCAACATTGATACATCATTCAAAAAACTGCACTTGTGAATTGGCTTTTAGCACATTTCTATGCGCATGTTTCTGTATTTCTACATTTCTGCGTGTTTTTTCATTAATGCCAATGGAACTGAGATCAGGTTGCATAAAACTATTAACAGGGCCGTTAGTTTAACGGAGCTGTCAGAATATATCATAACAGGGCCGCTTGAATTGACAGTAGTTGCATATAATTAACAGAGCAGTTAATTTTTACTGCCCTGTTAGATTTAACAGGTCCATTTTAAAGGTGATGTGAACTTACTTTAATATGATGTATCTGTTAAAGTTGTCATTATAACTTTATTCCCGTATATACGCATACGGAGTGAGTGAAAAAAAATATAAATGGTATTTATTTCTATCTTTAACGTTGATAGTGCAAACAGAAGCCCAAGAAGATTCTCAGATCAAGTGGATTGTTTTGAAAAGTATAACGATGAAGAATTCAGGCAACGTTTCCGCTTTACAAAAAGTACATTCAACTACATCCATAATTTGATTGATGAAGATTTGGCCCATGCTTCAAGAAGGAATTATGCACTAACTTCTGAGTTGCAATTACTATGTGCATTGAGATATTATGCTACCGGAGACAAATTGAAAACAATCGGCGATACATTTGGCATACATATTTCAAGTGTTAGTCGCATTATATTTAATGTTTCCTTGTGCCTCTCAAGTTTGTTGAAAGACTTTATTTATTTTCCAACCAGTGACTATGATATCCGCAATATCAAATCAGGATTTTCCCAGAAATTTGGAATTCCAGGCATTATTGGTGCCGTTGATGGGACACATATCCGAATTCAAGCCCCAATAGGAGATCAAGAACCACATTATGTTAACAGATAAGGATACCATAGTATTGCAGTTCAGTGTATTTGTGATCACACGGGACGCTTAATAAACGTTGTGGCAGATTGGCCAGGTTCCACACACGATTCTCGAATCCTACATTTCAGCAAACTCGGCATTGATTTTGAACAGGGATGGGTACATGGGATACTTCTAGGTGATAACGGATAATCCAGGAGTACATGGTTGCTTACTCCATTATTGAATCCACTATCCGCAGCGGAAAAACGTTACAACGCCAAGGCGGCATGACATGACACATGACGGCAAGGTGTACCATTGAAAGAGCGTTTGGAATATTGATGAGACGATTTGGCGTTTTACATTGTGAGATACGGATGTGTCCCAAGCGAGTTTGCAGAATTGTTGCTGCTTGCTGCATTCTACACAACATCGCACTTTCTTTTAATGAAAGAAATGATTTTGCAGATTCATCATCCATTGTGCAGACGACTGAAGAACCATGTACCCACGATGTTGGGAATTATGGGGCTGGGCATGTTTTTCGTAGTCATTATATTGACCAATACTTTAATGGTATATAAAATGCTGACAGATTTACTGATTGTTTAGAATTCTTCAGAATAAATTGTTTGTTTTTCAACCAAAATATTTTGTTTTTAGTAATATTTATGTACAATATATAATATGCACGTACAAAAGAAAGTGTAATATCCAGCTTATGATCACGCTGAAGATTACCGAAACGTCGATGTAATAGCTTTCAATTTCTTAGAAGTAAAAACTCTGACTTTATATGCATTTCATAATATTCTAATAATATAACTACAGCAGCTCGGATTATATGCTTTCTAATTTCTTCTTCCATAAAAATAAAATAAAATCTCCCATAAAAAATGAACTTCTAGATTATATAAAGCATACACATTATAATATTATTTCAATTGAAACATAATTGTAAAACACAAGAATATGTCTATGTACACAAACTTAAAGAATCACTGATCAGCGTGTCCTCTGAAAATCGTCCGTTACTTGGTGGATCAATTCCCATTGTACGCAACTCCTGCTTAATTTTTAAAACTTCTAGCTCCAATTTATACGTCTCTAGGTGTACTTTCTTTCTTTGCTCTGCAATAAGAATTCTGTTTTCTTTCATCATTGCTAACTGTTCAGTCAGTAGATCTTAATTACTTTCAGACAAGACGCGTCGCTTTTTCTTTGGCATTTCATGTTGTACTTCCCATTTGCTTTCGTCGTCACTAACTTCGGATGCATCAACTGAGTTATCGTTTTGACTTGCAGTAGAGAGGTTAACAGACGATATTTTCACGGTTGCTGAGCTATCCATCCCAGATCCAATACCATTCAAACAGTCTCCTGTTGCTCCATGAACGATATCAAACATTTTTGAAATCCATGTTGGAGGAGAGTCTGGAGCCGGTCCACCGCCAGTTTCATGATATCGCTGCTTTGTAGCGTGTTCACGTGCCTTCGTCTTCATGTTTTCAATTTTCATTTGTATTTGGTCTAAAGTTCGTCTTTGATCCACCGCTTGAGCATGAAATTCAGATGTCAAGTCGTTCCACACTTTTCTCTTTGCATCCTGAGTTCGCATTGGACCTCGGTGTTTCCTAATAATCACTGCATGATATTTTTCATAAATTTCAACAAGAATGCAGGCATCTTTGCTGCTGAAGTTGCTTCTTTTCTTTCTATTGACATCCATTATTACTTGTTATTGACTCGAACCCAACTCGACGAAAAATGGTAGACTGACGGGGTGAAAGAAGAACTTGGTTCATGTACAACCACGCACGCATAGAAAGTTAGCTGTCATTCTGACGAGTCAGCCGAGGTATTGATTTCATGAGGAAGCAAGCTACAACAAGTCTCACATGTTTTGAATGAGAAGCCATGTCATCCATTTCAACCTTATAACAGGGCTGTTAAATATTTAACACCCCACCTTTTAAACAGCCTTGTTGGTGAGTTTTATACAACACACATCACGTGTAAGTTAACAGCCCTGTCAAATATTTAGACGGGCTGTTAAATATTTAACAGCCCTATTTTCATTTAACAGGGCAGTATGTTTATGCAACCGGGCCCTGAAATCTGTGATGAAAATGAGAAGTCTATGAATACATGCAATGTACAGTTATGGCCATAAAGATCCGACCACCCACGCTCTTTTACGTGAACCCTATTTCAAGACATCAAATTTCTTTCCCTAGTGCATTATATTTGGTTGCGAAGACTATTAAGTATTTGAATATGTATGAAAATGCAAAAAAGTAGATATATGGGCACATGCGACCTAGAATATCACAGATTGAGTAAGAGATAAGTATTTTGTTGCTCTGCCACGTACCTTCAGAACCTCATCTGGGCATGGATTTCATCAGCCCCTCGCAGTATTGCTGGCAATTGCCGGGCACCATGCTTTCAATATCTCTTCTCTTAAGTCTCGATAGGATGTTGGGTTGTGTTTGGAGACCTCAACTTTCAATTTCACCCAACAATTCTCAATCGAATTGAGAAATGGGCCTGACCACGGTCCCAAAAACCTTATTTCATTATCCTGAAACCATGCTCAGCTGTCTTTCTCTGATTTATTGTTCATTAGGGAATTCATTCGGCTGTGTTTCATCTGTTATTAACGATTGATTGGTAGTAAAATAACTGCTTGCTGATTTGCTGCATGAGAACAAAGACTAGTGAATGCTATGACTTTCTACATTTCTACATTGATATCGCGCATGTAAGCATGTCTACTACGTCAGCCTCCAATCAAGCTAAAGTTGACCTTTTGTATCAAGATGGCAGTTCCGAGCGTGAAATTATGTGACGTTTGAAAATCTCCAAGAGTACGGTGCATGATATCATTCAGCGCATAAAATCTACTGGCAGTTCAGATCCAGGAAAGTCACCCGGTAGGCCTAGAATAACAACCGAAAGAACTGATCACATGATTCATCGTGCTGCCGTCAAAGATCCAAGAGCTTCGAGTGCCCAGATTCGCGCTGAACTTCCTCCAAATGTGGATGTCAGTACTCGCACCGTGAGAAGAAGATTAACAAAGGATTATGGACTTCGCTCATCACGTGCAGCATTGAAGCCACGTCTGTCACAGAAAAATATCAAGGACCGTCTGATTTTTTGTGAAACCCACAAACATTGGACTGCGGAATCATGGCGGAATGTTATGTTCTCCGATGAGACCCAAATAAAGCAATTTGCTCCCCATAGAGTGACAGTCCTTCGACCGGCTAATCAAAGATTCAATCCCCGATACACCACACCAGCTGTGAAAAACTGCCCATCGATTATGGTTTGGGGAGCAATCACAGCCCAGGGGCGTGCAGGCATTCATCTTCTTGAAAAGGGTGAGACAATGAAATCGGAAAATTATTTGGAAATTGTGAAAGAAAAGGTGCCTACGTGGATGGTCAACAAAGAATGCGATGTATTTATGCATGACGGTGCGCCATGCCACCAGGCGAAGAAAGTAAAGACATGGTTTCAGGAGAATGAAATCATGGTTCTTGGACCGTGGCCAGGCTCATCTCCCGATCTCAACCCGATTGAGAATTGTTGGGTGAAATTGAAAGCTGAGGTCTCCAAACAGAACCCAACATCCTATCGAGACTTAAAAGAAGCAATACTGAAGCCATACAATTACCCCTCAATATTGCGAGGCGCTCGTTGAATCCATGCCGAGAAGAATGGATGCGGTTCTGAAGGTACGTGGTAGAGCAACAAATATTGATCTCATACTCAAACGTATATATCTACTTTTGTACACCTTTATACATGTTCAAAGACTCAATACTCTTCGCAACCAAATATAATGCACTAGGGAAAGAAGTTTGATGTTTTGAAATAGCGTTCACGTAGAAGTGTGTGGGTGGTCGGATCTTTATGGCCATAACTGTATACAAAAACTTATGATACACTCTGTACTACAGCTTGAAAATTATGCCGATTTACATCATTATTGAAGTATAATTCCTACAGTTTCTTTTTCAGTCTGACTTAACATTAGTCCTCCTTTTTCACACTGGTAAATGAATTATCTGAGGAAGGTATGTATTAATCAGGGATATAATATTAGGGGTGCAATATTATTCATTTAGATCTACTGGTTGTTATTTTTTTAAATTAAATAAAACATTGGAGCGCAATCGGCAGAAATTATTTACGAACACGTACAGACTTAAAAAGAGAGTTAATCAATAATCAAAGTCAAATAATCAATCCTTTGTAAACAAACTTGCATTTCAGATTTACACTTTTTTACAAATGTTGGGTCACATCTTCCCTTTTCCAAGTGAAGCAATCAAGCAACACAAGTTGCTACGTTGATTCGTGAATTGGTTTTTGAATTTGTTTTTATATCCTGAGATGACTTTATTCATTTGTGAACTTTCGAAGAGTTAACACCAAAGAAATACACTACATCTGTTGCTTTGATTTTTAATGCCATAGCGGTCCATAGAAACTCAGAATATTGATGCAGCAAGCACCAGGGTAGAATCGAGGTCTGGATTTTATGAATATTATTCATAAATCTCCATATCCATACAGGATGCTCATTTGGATTGTCTGAAACAAGATAATGCAATAGCACTGCAAACTTATATTAGATTTGCATCACTTAATGAAATTTCTTCATCATGTACATCTCACAAGATATCCATTTTCCATGTAGGCTCTAAAATCATTGTGTAAAACAGGATAAAAATGTTCATGATCTTTACTGTGTTGAATTCTTCGATCGTTGTATGCATAACTTCAGCTCGTTTGTAACCTTGCAATGTTTCTGTTGGTCCGAGATTCGAAAAGTACGAGTATATGCTTGCTCGCATTCACAGCTAGTTGATGACTCTGATTTGAGGTGACAAGTGAAATCAGTTTTCAATACCCAGTTGAGTGTTTTGCTTCGATATCCATTGAGACTCTTTTACTTCTGCCTGAGGAAGATCGATGGAGACTCATCGAATGTTTCAGTGTTGCCATTAAATTCAGCTCTTGTGAGAATATATTAACTGTGCCACCAAAGAAGAGAACGATCTTGGTTTGATCGTCGGCGTAAATCATATTGTTCTGTATCCATGGATCCTGTGCTTTATTTTTCAACGGAAAGAAATGAAGAAAAGTTGGAGAGTCTTTAAAGTTACTGTCTTAGCCATTCTTATACCGGAACACAAACACAGTACATGTGCTCAGCATTTTGCGCTGTCTACACAAACATTGCTGATGATTTGAAATACATTAATTCACAACACTCGCAGAGCAAAAGGAACAAGAATACAATTAATAGAACTTCTGTATGAATGACATCAATTCAAATAGTCAGCCTCATTTCGCATAGAAGGGTTAAGTATATCTGATCAGATTTCATTCCAGATGCTAGTTATAGATTTCCATGGTGACGGAGACTGATCGCACAGATAGGCATTTAAATCTCTGTTACTAACATAATATCATACTAAAAATTGCCAAAATTTTCGTCCCTCAACGGGCACTCGTACATTCTACACGATTAACTACATACATGCATATCTTGGCAATTATTGACACACTATTTCGCGAAGTTTCTGAAACAAACGTCACCAATTGCCAAAGTCAAATCCAAGGTCTAGCCTTGCTCTAACTATATATCCCTCTCCTGTTCAATCAGACATTTCATATTCTATGTTGCATTCTATAATTGTATATAGAAATACGCGTACTTCACACAAAATTAACTTCGACGGTGCGGTGAGAGTCAAAATCAATTATGAAAGACGTTGCTATTTTGAAACTTTGAGTATTGTGTTCAGGTCAATTAGAATCTTGATTTCGCTCATCACTGAAATGGACGCTAATAAACAAAATTGACTAAGAATAATTCGCTTATTAAAATCTTTTATAACTGACTTATGCTGTTTTTTTCTAGAACAGACACTTTGTCATACATAGACATGCTTGGCGACTTACTCTGAAATATTTTGTCAATATTTTTCTTTTTGTACGTGGAATATATAAATCCCCATTAGGAAAAATTGTCGGTTGCCATACAGATCCCTCATGCTCGTATTTATCAGTCAATTCATAGCATTTGCTGTCTTTCTTACAGGAAAACCATCTGAAAATGAAGTTGTGGTCACTCGTTTCATAATATGCTGCGACATTAGAATTGCATGCCAGAGTCTGTGACTCGCCCGTTCTGATGGCAATCTTATTTTCTGCCCTTTGATCCTTTCCTGAAAGAGTTATCAAAAAGTATGAACATCTGAGAAAATACGAATGATATTTGCTTACCTATGAAGTATTTTCGCAAGTCCACTATCTTTATTATATTGGATACTAAATATCCAATTTTGTTTCTAACTTTACAAAAGAAAATTGATGTCACATTTTGGGATGTGTCAGCATCCAGGTCGACCGTAAATCCAGAATCTATACTTCCTTTGTACTTAACATTCGCAAATGATTTAAAGCTCGACAGACCTTCTGAGGTTGATTTCACGGATGAGTCGTAGCAATTTCCAGCTTGAATAGAAGTCGAGCCAAAGATTAAATTTTCTAATGTATCTGATGACGGATCTTCACGAAGAAAACAAAATATAGACTGAAAGGCAAAATAAACAGTAGTAAGGAATACTCCACTTCAAACACAGTGCAAGTCACTGCGCGCCCCCTCCCCCCTCGTGAGCGTGAGTTGGTTGTTGTCTGGGTCGACCGTCAGGGTAGGTCGTGGCCGACCGACCAGGTTGACTTTGGCGACCGACCTGGTTGACTTGAACGACAGAGGTAAACGGAGCTAATATTCGGAATCAGAATGTTTTTCTGCATTGGTATGGTGAGTTTGAAAGTGATCGGTGAGAAAAAAATTTCGTTTTGAAAAAGCGGTAATTTTGGGCGTTTTTGGTCTGTAGCGGCTAAACTGAACCTCGGACGTTAAAATGGACGGCGTATTTGGGCTTTTTGGCACATTTTAGGTCTAGAAAAATTGTTCCCAATTGATTTTGCGAGAAAGAGTTCTAACCCCCACCTCGGCAGCGACTTCCAACTTTGGTTCTAGAGATCGTAGAAAGTCGTCCAATAGCTAGTTTGAAAGCTAAGAATGAGACAAATTCATTTCAAAGCACTGTTTGGCCATACCTTCATTCGTTTACATTTGAGAGTGACTTAAAGATGTTTGGTCATGTTGGAAAAGTGACGAAGGTTGAAATTTGTGTTTTGGGCTCTAACGGGCCAACGAAGCATCAGACGAGAAAACTGAGTTAAGATTTGGAATCAGCTTGATGTCATTGGCCAATGAGGATCGTCATCAAAATGAGAATCCAGCATTTCTCTATGAATAATGAGGTCTACATATTAACAATCATTCTATCTTTGAGTCCCACAAGTGACGGACGCACATTCTCTCAGCTCAACTATCATATTATCCAACTGAAATGGTTAGTCGGAACCTTCCTCCCTCTCCTCCCTTGAGTGTTAACTTAGTGGCATCTCTTTTACTTTCAGGCATCTACTGCACTTGCTTCAGGCGTTACAAGGTTCGCTAAAATCAGATGGATGATCTTATGTTGAGGCCATTAGAAGAGACAGCAAAGGTACATAATCCTACCCCACTACAGCGTAGATTCAGACAAGCCATACGTTATTACGATCATAGTATAGTGTTGGAAACGGGAATGATTCCTTCCACTGATGAGAAGATTTTGAAAAATCAGTATGGGGACTACGTAGTCATTCCTGTGAATCCATACATGCGTCGCCAACTCGATATTATTGAAGAGTTTGCAACATTAAATATGGACATCCCTACTCCCCTTAGCAAGGAATGGAAGGCGATATATGACAATGATACTTCATATAGAAAGATATGGGATGGTGAAAAGGTTTCTTTACCACTATCGCATTGGTGCTCATACTATAAAAAGGATGGAGATCAAGTAATACCCATCAGATGTGAAGACCTCGCAGAAGGCACTTGGAATATTGGTTTTGCTATCAATGGAATATATTATGGCTATCACCAGAGTAACAAATTAGCCTGTATATCGATGTATACCCAATCCATCTTATATATATATATATATATATATATATATATATATATCTTATATATCCAAAGCATCCAGACGTTCATGACATTACTGATCAAATCCTTAACGAGAGCGGTACAAAGCGTAAGTCAGAGAAGAATGCTGCCGGTAAACGCAAGCCAAACAGGGAAAATCACTAATCCTTATGACAACTCGCTTATGTGCTTTGAGTGCCGTAGACGTGGACTTATCAGACACATTTTACTTCTTCGCTGCCATCATGTTATTTGTGTATTTTGTTGTGAACAGCATCGATGTACTTCATCATTTTGTAATATGTTACAGGACTATTCATCAGATGAGTAAAAATATGTAATTTCCTTTTTAGTCAATAATCATCAGTTTTATGGATTGTGAGGGTGAACCTGTACAGGAGCTTAGTGCTATTGCTACGGACAATTAGTCGCATCAAATTGTTAGTGACTGCCATCAACATGCCAACTGTGATCCCAACGCTGATAGATGGGCGAAAAAACACATCTATGGACTTAATCAACAATACTTGCAAGACTATGGCTTTTCTAATGAAAGTGCTCTTCTTATTGACTTTAAAAGATGGTTAGCAGCTTTCAATATTGTGCATATCCTTTGTAATGATCCTACTAAAGAGAAGAAGCTATTTCCTAATCTAATCTGGTCATTGATGATATTCTACTTCCACCTTGGGAGAGTAGAGTTAATCAACCCTATCATGAAGTCACTAAACGTTTTAAGGAATTGAGTGTTCCTATTTTAAATGTTCGTTGTAGTAGCTACATTCATAATCAATGTTTTTTCCTCCATACCTCAAGACTGCTAAAGTAATGTTTGGTCATCATTGCTCTTTGTATGATAGCTAGCAACTGTATCTATTTTATCTGTTTCAAACCAGGGATTTGTAATGCATGCTTATTCAAGTCGTTCAATAAATGCTTTATGAAAAGATTTGTTATTTTCATGCAATGGGTGGGATAGATGAATGTCAATGTCTTTCTCAAATGATTGTGGAACCTTAGGTTTTCATAGACAAAGCTTAAAGGAACTATTCAAGATTATGTGATAACATTTCAGGAAGATGAGATCTACATCAAATCAGTTATTGGTGATACTAGCACTCTATTTTTGAAGTTAATGTATACGTTTTCTAATAGAATCGTAATGGCGCGATTATTTGCGAAAATTCATTTCAGCCATTTTGGAAAAGAAGCGGTAGAAGATCGTTTCTTCCACTTTGCTTCTTATTCGATGAAAGTTGTAGATAATCCCGAAGAATTTTTTGAAAGACATGTGGCAAATATTGCTCAACGTCTTGATGCATTTAGCCATCATGGTAGTAGTCTAGTGATTGAAGCGTATTCACATATTCACATTCAACTTTGTGTAAAAGAAACTTGAAGATGCAATGGTACTTGATCGTATCACAATTGGTTTTCGAGTTGTGTCTGCTTACTCTCGAGGTATATTCCTTCTGCACATGAGTCTATTATTTAGAAAAGGCTAGCAAGTTCATATCTTCAAAAATACTTGCTTTAGAAGTTGTTTGTAAGAGTGAAAATATGTGCGATGTATGTAAGCGAAAGGATGGAAGTGAAAAACGCATCTTTAAGAGATGTAAGCATACTTTCAGCCAGCGCTGTTTCATACGATACTGTTTTCAACTTTGTCAATGTAGCCACTGTGATATCGTAGTTCATTTTTACTGTCACTTCTGTCATAAAAGTTAGTACCTGTGCAAATGTGGAAAACTCAAGTTGTAACAATGGTTAAGAGAAAAATGGCGAAACGCAAAAGTCGAAAGTCTTCAAAATTTTCTGAGACTATTCGGGCTCGTCAACAAATGAAAAGAAGTCATCGATATAATGCTATACGACATGCTGATGATAAATTTATTCGAGAAATTGTTTCTCATGTGAGAAGTTTGAGGACAAATAAACTGTCATCACAACAACGAAAGTTACTTAAGCGATATACTACAAAATTGCGATTCATCTCCAATCCTAAAGTCACCCTTCAAAGAAAGAGGAAAACTCTAGCACAAAAGGGCGGTTTCCTTTCAGTATTACTTCTGATGTTCGCTGCTGTAGTAGGCAACCTATTGGGTAGCATCTTTGGCCCTAAGCGTTAATTATGCAAATATTGAACCTCAAAGTATTAAAATGGATTTCAGACTTTAATGTAATAAAGTTCTGACTGTATCAGGTCCATCCTATGCAGGTAAAACTGTTTTCACTCTGAATTTGCTAGGTAAAAGATAAGAGCTGTTTAGGGAACCTATCAATCGAGTGATTTGGTGTTATCGCATTTATAGACCGTCACTCTTTCAGAAATTGCAACGTCGTAACTTCATTCGAAATGAAGGAATTATTCCAGTGGATAAGATTCAGCCCAATGATGCTGTTGTATTGGATGATCTATTAAAAGAAAGCAAGAATTCAAAAGATGTAACGGATATGTTCACTCGCGCAGCACATCACAAAAGGTGCTTTATAATCTATATCACGCAAAATTTGTTTCTTGACGGGAAAGAAGCCCGTACACGAAACCTGAATACACACTATTACGCTATCTTTAAGAATCCACGAGATAGAAATTAATTTGAAATTTTAGCGCTACAAGTTGCGCCAAGAGGTTCAAATGCCCTAATTGAAATTTTACAAGCAGCAACTGAAAAACCACACGGTTACTTATTTATTGATTTCAGACAGGAGTGTCCGGAAGAATTTAGATTTCGAAGTGATATTTTGATACAGTCTATGATTATCTACAAACTATGAGTTCTTATTCTCGCATGGCATGGTTGTTATTCCTCAGGATGAATATGTGCAATTGACTGCTATGCAACAAGTAAGACAGCCTCTCGCAAATCAAATTTATAAGAATGAATTAAATTATCAGCAAAATGCGCATATCATAGTTCTACATCGTGCTGTATTATTACAATCGGAAACTGTCGAAGAATTGAAAAATTTGAAGAATAAGATGCGTGACTCAACTGTTACACCTTTAGCATCTCACGCGCATGCAATATCCCTTTTCAACAGCATTGAGCTATATCTCACTGTGAATGATAGAGGTAAAATCATTTCAGATGATAATGAAATTATTAAGGCTTCACGTTATGAAGACTTGATTCAGTATGCAACACGCAGAAAACGCCGTCAAGGCTATGTCACACCTGGTTGGTCTTACTTTCTTAAACTATTGAAAAGCACACTATTCCAAAATTTGCTTTGAATAATGAAACATTGAAAGAACTTGATTCTATTTCAGCAGTTGATGCTACTTCAACTACTTCACAGGTTAAGAGTAAAATTAAGAGTCCAAGAAATTGGTTTAAGAGATCAACTTCTACAACCCCACCCACACCCCTCAAGCAAACAAGAGGAAGAGAACGACGTAGAAGAACTCCTCCAAAGAAATACATGTTCTCAGACTATTAATATGAAGCAGATGTGTTGCTTACCATGTAATGAACCGCCGGAAGTGAATGTGACTGTAACTTGTACTTGCTGTGCCAGCTCTCACAATGAAACTCCTAAGCAATGTCATCAAAAATACTAAAATGTGTAATCCATAAATTCTGTCGTTGTTGTAAATGCAAAAAAAAAGAAAGCAAAAACATGAGAAGGAGAAAGAGTCAGTCGTTATCGGATGAACTTTTAAAGTTGATATATTATGATTAAAACACCCTGCAGGATTTGCATCTATAGAGAAATTGTCAAAAGAGGTCTTCCACACTCACGCTTTTATCGACTTTTTTCTCACCAAGTTAAACAATGGTTAAAGGATCAAGCTGCATATACATTACAAACAAGCGAAGAAGAAGTACCGGACCCGTCATTATATTGCTCATGACATTGATGAACAGTGGCAAGCAGATTTGTGTGACGTTGCCTCTATTTCAAAACATAACTCGGGACACAATTTCATCTTAAGCGTAATTGATATTTTCCCGCGTTATGCGTGGACTCAACCTTTAAAAACTAAAGAAGGTAAGCGAGTAGCAAAGGCATTCCAGTAAATTTTCCGAGAGGGTCGTTTTCCAAAGAGAATTCAGAGTGATCAAGGAAAAGAGTTCGAAAATCAGCATGTGCGAAGATTATTTGAGAGATATGATATTGAGTTGTTTGGTGTAAGGAGTGCTTATAAGGCTGCACTTGTTGAACGTTTTAATCGCACATTGAAAAATCGCTTGTGGCGTCATTTCACTTCCAACTTAACACAAAATTGGACAAAGGTTCTTCAAGATACGCTACATGCCTACAATCACACTATTCATCGTTCTATTGGACTCAGACCAGCGGATGTGAATGCTGCCTATGTAGATAGAGTGCGTGAAACATTTCAATGCAAGCGCAATAATGTAAAAAGTGATGTGAAAATAGGTGATAAAGTTCGCATATCAAAGTAAAGAGTGTTTTTGCCAAAAGTTGTCTCCCAAATTGGACAGAAGAAATTTTCACAGTTTCAAGTATAAAACACTCCCCGACAACTTACAAGTTGAAAGATTACGATAATGAAGAAGTTGATGGTAGTTTTTATCGTGGTGAGATTGAGTTGGTCACTCGAAATGAAACATATTTAGTAGAGAAATCAATCGATGTAAAAAACGGCAAGGTGAAGAATGGTGTCTTGTTAAATGGGTCGGTTATCCTTGAAGTATGAACTCTTTGATGCGTCGTACAGACATCTTTCATCTACGCGATCGTCAGTGATTTATGCAAAGATATAACTTGTTATTACAAGGTCTAAGTTATGAATCCGACTGCATCGTTTTATTCACGACCCTCCTATCTAAGTGGGCTGGGTGCAATTTACACCGGTACTCGCCGTCAACGTGGAGGTAGCATATTTGGTGCGCTGAAATCTGTTGTAGCACCTCTCTTAACTACTGTCGAATGATCTTTAAAACGAACTGTTTTAAATAATGCTGTTGGCTTTGCTGGGTGATGTTATTAATGATATTGCCAGTGGTAGAAATGTAAAGAGTAGTTCACTAAATCGTGGGAAAGAACGCGGTTTAAGAACATTACAGCAAAACTTTAATGCTACTCAAAAAAAGAAAGCACCTGAACGAATGAATGTTAGAAAAAAAAGAAAACAGCGCGGAGGTGGTAGGAAGCGAACTTCAAACAAAACTTAGAAAAGGCATTCACACAAACGTCGCGCGCGTTGTAATGTTTCATCAAGTGCTAAACGAAGACGCTATCATGACTTCTAATCATGGAGTGTAAAACTACAATTTTTTGTTTGTTTGATCAACAAGCAATACAGACAGATATTCTTAATTTGTAGTATTGTGGATTATCATCCTCGTACAGCTGAGAATGCTGGTCCCATTGAATTTGTTATTCTTGGCGCTAGCGATGACTGCATTGACTTGAGCTATGCGATGGTTGATGTGAGGTTTAGAACTGAACAAGAAGATGGAACTAAAATTGAAGATACACATAAAGTTGTTCTGAACAATTTACTGCTGGCAACATTATTTCGCGATGTTTATCTAACTATTTTGAGAGCAGCAGGTGAAAGGTGGTCAAAGTGATTACCCCTATAAAGCATATTTGAATGCTCTATCACAGTTTCATCCAGCAGCTCAAAACAGTCATATGGAAGCAATGGGATGGCATAGAGATCAAGCAGCACTATTTATTAGTGAGGCAAACACTGGTTTTTTAAAGCGATCTGCTTTGATTAAAGATAGTAAAGTATGTCAGCTATATGGTTCACTTAATTTAGACTTCTTCAGACAGTCAAAATTTTTACTCTGTAATACCAGTATGCGACTCAAACTTACATTGAAAAAGCCTGAATTTTTGTTGAATGCATTTGCTTCGATTGTGAAATTTAAAATTCATGTGGAAGATATTACAGTATACATTCGTCGAGTGGCGGCTAATCCAAATGTCATTAGAGGACATGCTGAGGGTCTTAAACAGCAATGCCATTTATCCCATTCAGCATACAAAGCTTCTCACATTTACTATTCCTAAAGATCAAAAGATTTTTATGAAAGATGGTCTCTTTCCATCGGAAGCGCCAAAGCTCCTCATGGTAGCAATGGTTGAAAATGATGCATTCAATGGTTATGTCAAGAAGAATCCTGTCAACTTGAAACACGACAGTTTAAGTGAAATTGCTTTGCGTGTAAATGGTGTTAGCCATCCTGGTCCACCCTATAAACCAGATTTTAATTCATCAATTTCTGCGTAGTTACTTTGATTACATGAATGTCTTCGGCTTTTACGATACAGACGATACCAACGGACTCACAATGAAAGAGTTTAAAAATGGATATACTATTTATGCATTTGATTTGACTGCCGACAGCGATATTAGTGCACCTTGTCGTCAAGCTAACGTTCCTCATAATATTCGCTTGGATCTGTATTTCAAAACAACGCTAACTGAGACGATCAATGTATTATTTTATGCAGTCTTTGATTCAAGTATTGAAATAACTAAGTATCGTGACGTGATTCTTCACTATAATCGCTAATGAATTGGTTGAATGCTGACGATATTAAGACAAAAGTAGAGCGTAATGCAGATGAAGCTACGTTGAAAGCTTTTGATAATGTCTATTCGCTAGATACTTTACCGACTACAGTAAAACAGTAGCCCATCTTTATTGTATTGAAAACTCATTCACAGAATTTAGAAGGTGAGCACTGGAAAACTATCTTTATTGGAAAAGACAGACGTGGTGAACTATTTGACTCTCTTGCTCAACCTCTGAATATACCAACACAGCAGTGGTTAAGAAATCATATTCGTCAATATCAACGAAATGAGCGCATACTGCAACATCCACTTTCATCAACTTGTGGTGCTTTCGTATTATACTTCATTTTAAAACGTTTACATGTACACCAATTTAAATCTGTTATTCAAACGTTTTCATGTAATCCATCTTATAATGAAAAGATGCTATGTATGTTCTATAATGATTTGAAATAAAAAACATCATGTTGGAAATAAAATTGTTTTCATTTTACAATCCGTTGATTATGTACATACTCGATTAGATAGTCTAGGATCATATCTGCTTGCATTTCAGATTTCAGTCCAGTAATGATGACTTTACTATTATGAAACATTGCAACATGTACAGGTAACCAGCAGCTAATGAGAGCCGCAGGAAAAAGTTCTGGTTCATAACACAAATCAAAACTGCTAGCATGAATCTTCAAAAACGATACATCTTCACTCAATTGAGTAGAGATCACCATATTGTCCACAGTCAGATTCGACATCATACACTTCTCCCTCTTCCATATCCGTCGTAGTAGTTTCTGCAGCTTTAAGCGCATTAACCGCGCTGATGAATGAGAAAGGGCGCCGAGAATCTTAACAGTTCCATTTGGGAAGAGTTGTAGATTCCGTAAATTGCTCATCTTCACCACTAACATTTGCGGTCGACCCGGATAGTACTTGCTATTTGGAATTTGCTGATGTAATGTTGCGAGATCGATGTTGGTGTAGAATCTGATGCGTCGGAGAATGTTGACGATGGCGTAGTGATGACGTTTCATGATGAAAAAATGATTAAATGGAGCGATGTATTTCCTTTTATGCGTTTCGTTCATGATCAATCTCAACATATTGTAGGAAATCCAATTTCCAAGTCTTCATGATGGAGTGTGACATTGTGTTGAAGATGGTGTCTGATCATGATTTGCGCAGCAATGCGATGAACTCGCGACGAATGAATGACATAGTGGAGCGATGTACACATTTTTATACTTTTCCCAATTGCATTTATGAAATGAGAAATAGCTGGAGAGATGAGAATGATAGATTTGAATTTCACTTCTGTGATGTTGAAGCCAAACTTGATTACCCAAGGAGATGAATTTCAACGTTTTAAAATATTCTAAATCCCTCATGATATCATTAAGATTGAAAAATTGTCTCCATGTTAATGTAATTCCTTTCGATGTATTTCCACAAGAATTCTTGAAATGAACGTTTCCATGGCGATCAACTTTAATATATTGTAGAGAGTCCAAAATCCAAGTCTTCATGATGTTATGCAAATTGATAATGTATAGATCACCGAAATGAAAATGTCATTCTATCATGTTTTGCTTAGCAATGTGGCAACAAATAGATTTGTTGGTAATCGAGCTGCTATCCTTTCTACTCCCATTGATAATACACAACAGCTGAATGGAAAGTGGGAAGTAGGGGTCACTCAATTGTTCACAGTAACTGTGTCTATGCGGTTGATCATGAAGTGATGACTATATGAGACGTACAGATGCCTATCAGTGTGAAGAGAGATGTCAAGTTTACATTCCGCAATGGCCAAAGAAAGATTTCTCAACATGCAAAAAAGTCGTATTTGATTTCCCGAATAAAGCATGTAGACCCATTGTCGAGTTTACTCCCCACAATGGTTAATATGATTATATGTGTCATGCAGTTGATAAAGATTGAATTGTTGCTTTGAGTCCGAGTTTAAGAAATGATTTAGGTTACTTTGCTAGCGCCTTGACAAGTTATGATAATTATAAAGCTAATTACTATCCAAGAGGTTGTAAAAATTTAAATTATACAGAGAAAGCTTATTATGTGGATCCTATTCCGAAAAATGAAAAGACGTTTGTGAAGAAGATTATGATTAAGGCAAGAAAGACGAACATGACTCCTGAAGCATTATTGAAGAAATTTAATTATCTCCTTCGAGTAGATGGTGAACAAGTGTCAACATTAACTTACAACAAAGGGTCTAATCATATCGTAATCAGTAAACTAAATGATGGTGATCTGGTATTGGTTTGTTCAGAAGATTATCATCAGTTCTTGCGACATCGTTCTGCAGCTCTTCATGGAAAATTTGATATGCGCTATCTGGGATGTAATAGCTTAAATCAATTTGATACAGATTAGTCCGTATCTTTATACAGAAAGTGTATAGATCCTTTAGGTGGTATCTTACATAAAACAAGAGTGTTGACACCTCACATTATCACTTCAGTGAAATTGGCTATAGATTATTTGAATGAAGTGATTAATGAACAGCATATTTCTTTTTCTGAAAAAGAAGGTGTTCTGTCTCTCAGTGTAAGTGGGAAAGATATTGAGCTGATTATGGACAATACCCTAATGGACATTATACTTTTAAAAGTGGTACTGCAGCAAAAGCTAGCGCGAGCATGTCGTATTCGCGTCGTATTAACTATTTTCAGATATATTCCAATATTGGTGAAGATGTGCATTATACAAACTTGAAATCAAACTGTATACCACAGATTGATATTGCAATTTATGACGATGGTGGTACATTGATTCCTTTTCATAAAGATGCTGTGACAAGTATCACACTCCATTTCCGAATGAAGAATTAATGCAAAAATGTGAAAATATATGTTTCCAATGTGAATGATGTGGAAAGTGAAAATAAGGAAACGTTTCTAATTTACTTACCCAGTAATGCTTCTATGAAGAAATTTCCCAATAATAAACCATCAGACTATCGAGTAGAATTAAATCGTCCATTACTTCTAGAAGGTAAATGGGAAGTAGGTGTTTTCAGCTTTTGTTATGATAGTAATATTCAGAATGTGAATGAACTGGAAGAAATGGTATTGACTCCTCGCACCCATAATGGAATAACGATGAATAATGTATTCAAGTTTCCATACAGTTTAACATCAGATGGAAAGTGTAATTATGAATGGAATCAGTTGCAATCAGATTATTATGGATCATCAGATGAAGATAAAATCATTAAGGCACTCAATAATGGTACTGCTTCTATTATGAAAAAAAGGGTCAGAAAGTTTATGAGTTTACTATCTATGAATGGCACGGGAGACATTTCTATCGTTTTCACTCTTTTACTAAAGGTCTTACATTGAGGTTGGATAATGAATTCTATCCACATCTCGGTTTATGCTTCTCATGAATATCACACTGAAGCTGATTCAGTTAATGATGTATGGTGGGTGGACATCTATGGTCATCGCATCAAGAAAATTTACCAATCTTATCAAGAAGCTAAAGTTAGTATCACTACAATGCCACGTCTATATAATACAGTTGAAAACTTTATTCATGTCATAAATCCATATATGCAACATAAATTGAAGCAAGTGTTGAAAAGTAAATATGATGCAAAGACACATCACATTTCGTTTTCAATTGAAAATCAAAGTGCTGTTCTGAAGCTGGGTGATGCCCAGGGACAGTGATTTTCCGCGGTAAAAAAATGGATTTTCCGTGGTTGAAAAGTGCAATTTTCCGCGGTTTTCCGCGGTATCAAAATGTTATATTTTCTTATGTTTATAAAGCGATCTCTGAAGTGAAAGTATAATTTAATAGTCTTGAGAAGTGTTTTTGTCTACCGTACATGTAGAAAAAGATTTTATTGAGGAAATATGAGACTAGATGTTGAATCTTATATACCTGTATTGCATGAAATTCATTTCCAAGAATTGAACACAGTTTGCCAAAAGTTGAAGTATAAAAAACATATGCATGTACAAATATTTAAAAATATCATCACATGACAAAATAAAAAGTCTGAACACATATAATTGTATATCGAATTTGAACACAGATCACTGATTGAAAAAAATTTTGAGCAAACCTTCGGCGTTTACTTGCGTCGTTCTTCGTCGCTGAGGAGTATAGAGCATGTTATATGCACTATGCACTGAACGAGCGTTCGACATCTCCACTGTTGACCGGCAATTGCAAGAGCAGAGCAGCATATGAAGCCAGGCTAGGAACCCGCTTCTTTACAGCTTTCCAAAATGCGAAAATGTTAAACTCTGTTTGTTTAACTTCATTGGCCAAGCCGATGTAAATTGGCCACTCTTCATCGCAATTGTCAGGTAAATGAAGGCAGTATTTCAGGTCAGCGTAACAGCTGAGATTCAACGCAGGTAACTGCGTAGGGTCCAAACTTCGGATGGATCGCAAAAATAGGATCGCTGGTTGCTTGCTCTCGAGCGTATACTCTTGCAGCTTTTCAGCAGCTGCACGCACAGCAAAAGCACATGCGATGTTGTCTGTTGTTGAGGCAAGATGAGTCAGCCAACTGATGAAGTCCTGCAAGGAGTTGTACACTTCATGCACTTGCTGCTTACGGGACTGCCAAGAATCCAGTGTGGCTACAAAGCGGGCACAATTTTCGGCAACAAACTTGAAGTGGAAGCACATATCTGGCAAATTAAGAAGATCTTCAAGTTCAGATAAAGCCGCACTGTCACTCTCTTCTTCGCGTTCTCTGCGCACAAATTCCAGATAATGCTGGTGGAGAGGCGCATGGTAAGACACAGCGTTGAACCACGTGTTCCAGCGAGTTATTACAGGAGACGGAGGAACAGTAGGTGAGTCAATGTTGCAATCTCGTAAATGGTTCAAAAATCGATTGCGACGTACAGGTGCTTTCACAAGAATGTTTTTCAAGAGAGCAACACAGCGGTCAAGGTTTGCTAAAGATGTTCGAAGTTTGTTACCAGAAAGGGCAAGGACGTGTGCGAAACAATGTATATGATGGTAGTTTATCCACAAGAGCGACAACATTTCCTTCCATGACTTTACCATATATGATGCACTGTCGCTTACAAACAGAAGAACCTTTTTGAAGTCCACTTGGAAATCGGAACAACACTGAATAAGTGCCTGTGACACAGTAGCGTGATTCACTTTGTCAAGGTAAACTGTTTTGACAAGGAGAGGCGGCGGAAGATGAATTAGGTCATTTTCAATTTGATCAAGGGGAAGCAGCAATTGCACGAGAATATTAAACACTGGGCGGTTGTTTACATCAGTCGTCTCATCTGCAATAATGCAGACAAAAGAGTCACAGTTTATGCGATCATGAAGAGTTTTCTCGTGCTCCTGAATTAGTAAAGGCAAATGTGTCGATCGCAAAGTCGACGCTCGGGGTATAGCGCCTCCTCCTCGTACGTGTGTTGATAGAAAGTAGATCATGGCGGGATGGTCAGCTTTCTCCAGAGGAATGTTTGCTCTGACTAACATTTCCACGAAATCGTGTGTCACAGAAGCACGCTGCAGCTCAGCAGTTGATTGTCGATGGAACATTCCGGTCACTGTGCATTGTTTTTTCGTGGGATGATCGTCGTCCCGCGCATCCGGCTGTCGTCGTTTTTCCATCTCTTTGTGCTTGCCACTAGCGAGATGGTCGGTGATCGTCTGTCGGCGTTTATAATCAACTGCTTTATTACAAGCAGTGCAAAACAGAACACCGTCGTCACTATGAAAGCGATTTGAACCAAATTCGTGGACACGATCTTTTGCAGTCAATTTCGTAGAAGTTTTAGACATTGTGGCGAAGATATTAACAGATATGACACCGCTGAACGTAAAAGACCGACTGAGCGCTACAGATACGAATTAAGACTAAAAACTTGACGGTGCGAATTCTTAGAAATTGATGAGTCACTATTTCTGAGAATTCCCATCGTCAGTTGAATCAATGATGACGTCAAATGGCAACGCCAAGTTTGCTTGTCTCTGCTTACTTTTATTATCACTGCATCACAATAGACGTTAAAATTCACTTCTTTGAAGAATATTTTGTAATTCTGTTGCAACTGAATGAAAATATAAAGATTCGCGGAACTCTTCCAAAAATTGGAAATTCCGCGGTTTTCCGCGCGCCGCGGAAAATCACTGTCCCTGGTGATGACATTCAATGTCAATTGACTAAAAATTTGAAAAAACTCTTTGGTTTTTCATTGCTACAAGATAAGTTTGCTACTTCATACACGACTGGTGTAGGAACACCAATGCCACTTGATAAACATGAACAACATCTCTACATTCAAAGTGATCTGACTTCACCTATTTCTGTTAGTGAGAAAAAAGAATACATTTTACGTGATTTCATTCATGATAAAGACGCTTCATATGGAATCGTTGAAAAGATGTTCAAGCCTATTTTCTACCATCCTGTTATCAAACAAACTATCCCGTCTATTTCTCTCAAAATTACAAATGGTTTACATGAGTGTTTATTCAACAACACTTAAATATAAAAAAACACTTATAAAACACTTAAAAAATGTAACACTTAAATCAGAGCTGTCGTGCGGCTGTACAGATTTCAGTCTCTTATCGCCAATGTGTTCAATTTATCTATAAGACACTTCAAAGTCATCTTTCTACGTGGAAATTTATATAGATCTCATCGCCTTGGTCTTGACTTTCTACCTGCGGCGTTCTTTTCCTTCTTAAGTCAATGATTTCTGTGCTACATGGGAATTCATGGTCATCAACAGTGAACATCACTCGTATCATCGCATCGTCAATTTCAAGTCCATCGATCACAGTGCTTCGCTATTGTCTTCGTGTGTCTTTCTCCCATCGTATGCGGTAGGGCTGGTATTGTCAGTCACACATTCCTTGTAACACTGGCATAGTCAGTGCATCGCTCGCTTTATCAGCTGATCGCGTACATAGTAAGGAGACCCCCTGTCGGCTGAAAATCTGTGCAAAAGAAATTTTTCATTTATATCAATTAACCCTCTCAAAATCTCCAAAAACCACGAAAATGTCCTCTGACCGAGACCCTAAAAAATCTCGGTCAGAGGACAACGTTGAAATTGAAGATCTCGGTCAGAGTACAAGGGTCTCGGTCTAAAGACATGATAATGTATGCAATTACATTTAGATCACTTCGTTTTACGCGTTCAAGTATTCGTCCAAAGTTCCCGCAGTCTCATGAACCCAAATGCACAAACCGAAGAGTTTCCTGTTCGACATCAATTTGTCCTCTGACCGAGACCTTAAAAATCTCGGTCAGAAGACAAGGTGGGTCACGGTCAACGGACATTATATGCAATACATTACATTTTGGTCACTTCGCTTTGCGCATGCAAGCATTCATCCTAAGTTCCCAGTTTCATCAGCAACCCAAATGGAGAAGCCGAAGAGTTTCCTACTAGACATCTATCTGACGGAGATCAATTTGTCCTCTGACCGAGATGTAGAAAAAATGGTTTTTCAAAAGTGCTAGATTTCTATGGAAAGTTTTTATTTGGTGTGGTCGCCGCTACGATTTTCGTGTTCAGCGTAAAAAAATGAGTATATATGCAAATTTTCACGGAAATCTGAGGCCCAAAGTTGAAAAGACAGAAATGTTGTGGAATAAATTGGATTTACCCTAAAGTTACTTCTCAATGAGCACAAAAATGAGATCGTTAATGCACTAAGCAAAAAAATCGACGATCTGCGGCATTCGGTTGTCGAAGCTATCCGCAGAATTGACAAGATTGAAGAGAGAATGGAAATTTTTCAGACTATTCAGACTGCCCAACAAATTGAAATAGACTCCCTAAAAGAATCTCCATTACCAGCCATCCAAACTGAGGACATTCTTTTCGAGGCTGAGCAACGGCGTCTACGTGAGAAAAATCTAATTATATCTGGTCTACAAGAAGACCAAGCCCTTTCAGTGGATGACAAGAAAGGAAGAACAGACAGACAAACTGTAAAACAGTTGGTCGAAGATATTGGAATATTTTGTGATTCGAAGGAGTTTGATGTACAGAGACTAGGCAAACCAAAAAAGGATTTTTCGAAGATTGCTGAAAGTGACGTGCTCAAATGCCATAATAAAACATGAAATTCTTTGCAAAGCGTCCTCCCTTCGAAATATGGATCAATATAAGAGTGTGTATATCAACAAAGACTAACTCGTAGTCAACAAGAGTTTCATCGATCCTTGAGGAAAGAGCTGGCAGAGAGGAGAGCCAATGAAGAAAACGTAACCATTTTTAGAGGCAAACTTATGAAAAAAGAAAATGTGAAAAATTTTCTCCATTGATTTTATCAAACTCCAAGACATTGCCATCTGTGTTCCTTGCCAACGCACAGTCTGTTTTACCAAAATATGATGAACTTTGCATTGTTTCCAGTGTGCTACGTCCAGATGTTATTATTATATGTGAATCCTGGCTCAGTGACAACGTTCGGGACGACCAGATCATGCTCCCTGGTTATCTGTTCCCTTTTAGATGTGATAGAAGAGGTCGTAGAGGGGGTGGTGTCTGTATATTTGTGCGCAATCATCTTCATTGCAATGTCCTTAATATTGACATGAGTTGTAATTTTGTGGAATTCATATGGCTGCGTTTTCCTGTTTTGAATTTTGTACTCTTGGCAATTTATGTACCACCAAGTCTTAAAGCAGATCAGTACAGGCACATTTCTGAAAAAATTTGTGCCAATTTTGACTTTATGTCAAGAAATCAATCTTGCGAAAAATTTATGTTGGCTGGAGATTTAAATCAGTTTTGTACCTCTGATATTAAACTAGATGTTGGATTGAAGCAACTTGTTAATTTTCATACTCGTGGTAGCTCAATCCTAGACAAAATTCTTTTGGATACTGTAAGTGTTGAGGATTACCAAGACCCTGTTCCCTGCCCCTTTCTTGGCAGTTCCGATCATTTGACTGTTTTGATGGTCCCGCGTAATCCGTCAAACAAAGTGGTGCATGTATCGAGGGCATACGACTATCGCCATAGTCACATTTGTAATTTTGTTTTTGAGCTGTCTCAGTATCCTTGGCATCAATTTTATAGAAATGAAGATATTGTTGAAAAAAATATGAGAAATTTTACGAAATTGTCTCTCGAGCTCACGCAGTGATCCCTTTTACTTATGTGCCAATGACCAATAAAGATAAGCCGTGGATTACACCTGTTATCAAGAGCCTAATTCATATGCGATATATGTACTTCCGAGCCGGGGATTTTGCTATGTACAATCATTATTAGAGTAAAATCAAGATTATGATAGAGAAAGCGAAAGAAGAATGGCTGAAAAACACCAGAAAATCAAAGAATGGACTATGGAAGATTGCCAACTCGTACTTCAACAAGAAGCAAAGACAGCCTCTCTCAAACATTTTCAATGCCTTCATCAGTCCCTCTGTTGCTGCAGAAGAAATAAACCAATTTTTCAGTGAACAATTCGTCGAGTCACCAAATTGGTCAATTATCATGTCCTCAATACCTGACAATGACACTTATTGGAATATTGACGTGAGTCCATTCAATGTCTTCAGACACCTTTCTACACTGGATCAGTCGAAGGCTGGCGGTAGTGATGACCTTACTCCGAAAGTACTCTTCTGCTGCATCTGTTCTTTCTGAGCCTATATCTCACATCTTTTCATTATCTGTCCAAAGAGGTATCGTTCCTTCAAGATGGAAAACAGCAAATGTCCTCCCGGTGCCTAAAGACAGAAATTCGAAAATTGATCAACTGCCCCCCTATTTCTCTGCTACCGATATTAAACAAGGTACTCGAACGTTGTGTTCTCGACTCTGTAAAGGACAAATTGCTCGAAATGTACAGATCGCTCCAGTTTGGGTTTCGACCATGCTCCGGAACTATCCATGCACACCTTATCGTGCAAGAGTTTGTGACAATTTCTATGGACTACAGCGAATGTCAAGGCGTGATGCTAATATCATTTGACATCCAAAAGGCGTTCGATTCTGTACGACAGGAATGCATCATGAAATCGTTAGTTGACGCCGATTTCCCTACTTCATTTTTGAAATGGATTGGCAGTTACTTCCAAAATAGACTCCAGAGAACATATTTGAATTCTGAAGTAATGAGCAGCTTCTCTCATGCCTCTTCAGGTGTGCCGCAAGGTTCGGTGATCTCACCATATATATTTGAGCCCACATGGGAAGTCTATCCCAGAAGAAGAGAGGAAATCATTTGGTCAAATTTGCCGACGACATCGCTCTCCTTATCCCCATTTTGAAAAACAGTGACTACAATAGCATGGTCAATGAGGAATATCTCAATGTGCAGATTTGGTGCGACCGCAACGGGTTGAAACTGAATGACTTAAAAACAAAATCTATATTTTTTGAAAAGTCAGGTGTTGAAGTTGTGATTCCTGATAAATGGAATATGAAACCTGAAATCAAACTGCTTGGTGTTGTGTATGATGAAGCAATGAAATGGAGTAGTCATGTTGACATCATCACTAAGAAGGCTGCTCAAAGACTTTTTATTTTACGGAATTTACGTTCTCATTTATCAAAGGATCATTTATTAGCTTTGTATTCTTCTTTCATTCTTGGAATTTTAGAGTATTGCGGACCTCTTTTTGTTGGTTTGAATTGTAAATTGACGAAGCAGATTGAAAGAGTGAACAAGAAAGCTCATTTGATAATATGTGGTAGCAATTGTGATTGTAATAAATTTACTTCTCTGTTGATTCGTCGACGAAAAAGTGCCTTACGTATTTTTGATCGCATGTCTTCTCCACAACACATTTTGCATGATATGCTTCCTCAAAAACTGAAACATACCGGACATTATTCTGTCCCACTACAGTTGTCATCCCGTCGTTCTCGTGCTTTCTTACCTGTTTGTACCTACCTCCATAATTCCATCAAATCTGGTCTGTGTATAGAGGAGATAATGTAGCTTATGTAATTGTAAATACGTGTATAACTGTGATTGCTTTTCTGCTAAATTGTATCATTTTTACACAATTATGCATCTTGACTTACTTCTGCATGTTTGCTGAAATGTAAGATTTTCATTCATATCGAATAAAACACTTATCATCATCATTTTCATGTATTGTTTTGTTACGAATAAAACGCTTATTATTTTTTTTAATTTCCTTAATTTCTTCTCCTGCAGTTTCATCTTTGAAACATCCTAGTTTTGCCTGATTTTTGGTGGAATAGAGAGGATGATCAGTTTTATAGTTTGATGTATCAAAATAGTTCTCTAGCGATTTTCCTACCTCATTAAAATCTACCTTTTTGTTAGTGGTAAAATTTGAAAAGAAGCTGTCGGTGTCACCACCCAGCAATTGAATCTCTTTTATTAGAGGGCATGGTTTTAATGTTCTATAGAAAAGTTGATGCATTTGAAGTTTAGAATAGTCCAACACAGCTTGACCTACGCAGATGGGTTTGTACAATTACACATCAGATTTTATCATTCTTCCACCAACAGTTTCTTCATCTATAATGTCTCTATCAAAAAACATTGGTGATAGAAGCAATTTTTGATATTTATTTGTGTCGCTAATCTACTTATAGTCCATGCTCTTTCTGACACCCTCCATCGTCTTACCAGAAAGGTTTGTTTTATACTTGTAATAGGCTTTTTTATACTTGTAAAAGTCCTTTTCAAATTTATTTTCAGCGAGAGCACGCTTCTGACTGTTGCTATCTATATACGGCTTGAGAAAAGTTTTCTGTCGGAATTTGATGATGCGATGGACTTTCTTGAGAACCATTCCCATCTCCAGATAGAATTATAAAATTGTAAAATGAAGTAAATAGTTATCTTTATCAAATTGTGTGAGTAAAAGTTTGCGACAAGGCTTATATTTTGGTTGACCACAACTTTCTAAATCTTTATGAAAATGTTTCTTCAAGTCCGAAAACATGTCCTCTGTCACTTCACCTGATTCAGGCGCAAGTGGAAGATCTACAGTTTTGTTTTTGATGTTATCTGGATAGATGAGATCTATCTCAAAATAATATCCCCAATCACCTTCATCTGGAACGGCCAGTATGCTAGAAGGGTTGGAGAAATGCATAATTTCGCTATCATCTAACCACCTAAATTCAGAGTGAGGTAAAGGTTTTGAGAGTGAACTCCCATAAAAGTTGTTTTGGTCATAGTACTTCAGGTGATTGTGATTATCACCAAACGTCTTTGATTTTGCACTATGTTTATTTACAAATGTGAGACCGCCGCGAATTCCTCGCTCAAATAAATTGTACATCTCCGGGTCTTGTAAGAGATGGATTGTCCGTATAGTCATTTTAAAAGCAGACTTGAATGACATGGATGGTAGACTAACAAAGTGGATAGGATCCAATTAATCGTCTTCTAATGCCAGTCGTCTAAACTCTTGGAATACATCAGCCAGCAAAAACACATCTAGTTTCAGATAGGAGATCACATAATCGCTAAAAGTTTGACAGACAAATTTTGATCACGCAACTTGAGCATGATCATGATCTTCAGTCTGACATTCTTGACCAGAAAAGTCATTTTTAAATTTGTCTATTAATGGAAGAGAAGTCTCACTAAGTTTAGAAATGTTATCAAAGTGTGCATATGGAAACACTCCTTTGCGTGTGATGACTTCATCTCTCAAGCTAGGATATTGTTTTTTCAAATTTGGAGTTGGTGTAAGAGACTTAAGATTTTGAACGAGAGATTCTAGTAATGAAGCCATGAATTGATAGGAATCTAAAAATTTTATGTCAAAATAGACTGTCTTATTTTCCTTAGTCTTGTCAACTGGCACTTTTGCTGTCATGGCGATGAACTTTTCTCTCGTTTGAGCTATCACACTTAACTTCCACTCTTTCATTTTTTCTAATCCCCCTTTATTATCATATGACGATCATAACCTTTGAAGTTATGAAAAATAACGGGTAGAGTACGCCGCTTCAGCCAAAGTGAAAAATTGCATTTGGAACACAGTGCGCCTCTAAATTTACAAGTGATGTGATCATGGTCGTGCACCTTTTTCATTTTATCATTATCATCAAATTCTTTACTACATTTTGGGCAGACTTTACAACTGTCAGATTTTGCAACATCCTCCGCTGACATTTTCAGTGACTTGCGTTGGAGTTCACTATTGTATTTTTGTTAGAAATTGACAGCGCTTTCGAGGAATTGCAGGAACTTATGAATTCAGTTCTCCCCTTCCCACCACACATGTAATTTATTCATATTATTAAAGTGAGAGTGCCATACTTCATAGCAGGCGATGGCTATTGGCTTATGTACGCTGTCATCTATATAACATTCAATGTCTGCATAGATGACGCGAAGGAGCTAAGTTCATCACCATTATCCTTTGCAGAAAAATGTTTATCCTTGGGCATCCTTTCTATTTGAATTTTACCTCGTCTGCACCATTCATAATGCGTCTCAAATTTATTTTTTGACCAGAAGGATCGTATACAGCGATCGCAATAAAAATGCCCCCCCCCCTTTTGAATGTTAAGTGGGAATATAGAGAAGTCACTGTAGGAATACTGCAGTAATGCCAATTTTCACCATCACTTTGGTGTACTAGTAGGAGATTGACTACCCGATCATAGCAGGAAGCACGGGAATTGTATCGAACTCCTTTTAACCCCATTTCCCATACATGTACAACAATCTTGATTTCATTTAGTTTCTAAAATTTTTCAATGTCTTTGAAGCTCATATTATCACTATTGAACCATCAAATTTCAATTCGTCTTCCCATTGTTTATATTGAGATGTGCGGAAGTGATTCGCGCCATCAAAAACCATCAAAAACAAAGCCACTGTCTCTTTGATTAAATTTATATACACTTAGTTTCAGTCCCTGAACATGATAGCCAAGCCAGGACTCTGAATCTGCAACCTCTGTTGCAGAGGAGGATGGGATATTGAATGTGAATCTATACACTATTTCACCAGTAAGTTTGTCAATTTTGATATATTTTAGTTTAAGGTAAATGATCGCTTTCATCCTAAATTGATCCAAATTTTTGAAGTGTCTGTATTAAACTACGATTTTGATGGAACCACTCAGCAAAATCTACAACAAGTTCAGAGGGTTCCATGCAGTAGTCTCGCACCAAATTACTTAGTGAGACATTAACTAGAGTAATAGAGGACGTGCTGTTGGTGTAACTGTCGTTTGGATGTGTGTGATGAAGACTATGAGAAAACTGTTCCAATCGTGTATTAAATGATAGATTACAGAAGTCGCAAGAAAGGGAGACTGAGTTAATGGAATCATCCTAACCTTCGGATATTGATGGTGAATTTGGTATGCAATCACCTTGCTTGATGTGCTGAGTAAAATGGTCTTGCTTGCAGAATGTTCGCAAGCAGAGATGGCACTCATGATTCTCGTCATCTGGAATAAATGCAAATATGCTATCATTCCAACCTCACCATCAAAATATCATTTTTATATACCTTCAAGTGTTGGTGAGGTACAGATACCTCTCTTGATGTGACGGGTAAGGCTTCTTTTAGTGGTGAAACTTTTGCTGCAAACGCGACACTCAAAGTTGGTAACAGAAGTGGAACTTCTGTCATCACCTAAAAAAGTCTTGTTATCATTTCTATCCAATTTGTATAATCTCATCATGATTTACCTCTGCGTTGGCAAACACCTTACTTGAGGTGGCGGGTGAGGTCGAGATTTCTCGAGAAGGTATGCCCGCATTCAACACAATCATTGGATGACGATTCCTGGGACTGTTTGCTTGAGATAGAACTTCCATCATTACCTATGAGAGAAATTGTTGTGATTTTTGTCTAGTTGACATGCAATCATGAAAACTTACTTTCAGTCAAAATACGTAGACTTTCCTCGAGATGGGAACGCTTCGTCTCAGTTGATGAGTTAGAAGACTGAAATTGGAAGAGATGTCATTAATCAACATTTGAGGAAGATGAATGTAGCAATTTCTAACCTATCATTTCAATGAAGAGAAGTCAAAATATGATGCTTTACAGTCAGAATGAAATAATCAAGTTAAAGCGTAAGCAACGTTCAAATATATCAAGGTAGAAAAGTTTACTTGTTATTAGCAGGTCTCGAAAACAGAATGACATCTAGGTTACTTCTACTCATTATATACCTCCATACTCACCATTCATTGGCTATTCAATCTGATTGGCTAGTTGCTTATACTTAAGAACTAAGAAATCAAGTCTAGGACATTCATTTGAAAGTCATGAGTTCTCTTGCAACAGTCTCTGTTGAATCGCCAGTGTCAGCACCAAGCACACCAACTTGCCCTTATACACCCAAAAAGGCAAGGTTGGTAAAGCATAAGACACTTGACTTAAAAGGCCTAAACGGGCTAAAAGACACTAAAAGGCCGTATTTGACGGTCTCAAAAATTTGGTGTTTATTGCAATAATTGCATGATATTACTATTATGGTTTGATCGCAGCTGTAAAAGACGATGAAACTTCTTAATACTCCAGATTCCACTGATGATGAGATTGCTGTCTTGGAAGATGAGCTTGTAATATTGGATGATGATCAAGTTGAACAATTGCTACAGAATGTGCAAGAATCAATTGAAAACAATGATAATGAAATGGACACGTCAGATGTCACCGAGGCTTCTCAATCCGGAACGGAAGCCGGGACAGAAATGTCAGAGACGGTATTATAGACGACATTCCAAAGTTGGAATTACCGACGGATGAAAAGGAGGAAGAATTGTCTTCGACGGATAAAGAGGACGCGGAGGTGTGGTTAAATGTGCGGTGGAAATACCTGCAGTACAATTCAAGGGAGACACCGAATACAACTCGTATAAGGAGGATGCCGAATGCACCAGCGCGTCTAAGACGCTATCAAGTATGTAGTGACCTGAGAGTTAGTCTTCTGAACCTTGAGTGAAAATAAACTTACATGCTATATATCTTTGTAATTTCATTATATCAATCTAAATTGGAATGGGGTAGAATAGGGAGTGGTAATCAGTGCATATGGTTATGAATGTTGTCACATTTATTATCAGTCTACTTTCTAACAGCTTTATAGCAAAAGAGATCGCACTATTAGAGAAGATAGAAAGTGATTTTGTATACGTGTGGCGTAAGAGTGACCTCACGCTTGATCCTTTCATCATTTAGCCTCAATGATAGAGGCAGTTCTTAAGGGAACTGATGATTCATTCTCAGATAACGTGTGCAATGAAGAATTTATAAGGAAACCTGTGACAGATAGCTAAATGTCACCCTGGCGGTCAGAGTACAACGTTGAGACGAAAGGCAACCACTTGGAAACATGACGCAGAATGGTTTCACAAGGATTACAATTGCCAACGAGCTCTGAGCTTCTCCTCAGAGGATCTCAGTGTCTTTTTTAGACTAGACTGATCCTCCACACGCTTCTCGCTTGTCAGTGTCTTGTCCTGGAATGTTTCCAGCTTTAATGCCTGGGCCTTAAGGCTGCGAATCTCCCTAACCTGCCCTTTCAGCTTAAAATTTTCTTCTCTCAGTGATAAACATTCATTCTTGAATCTAGTCATCTCGTCCTTCATTTTTCGGACGGCATACTCCTAACTAACTTTAGCAGCCTCCTGGTCTTTATCCCACCGCTCATTCTGGGCTTTAATACCCGCCAACTTTATCGGGGTAGACTGCATTATTGGCTTTTTAGCCGCGTCAGGTTTCATCGCAACTTCCTCAGATTCAGACTCATCTGAGGTGTCCGACTCACTGGATGAGACTGTTGGTTTGGTGACGGCATGGGAGGTTGAATGATGGCGGCAATTGCTTCTTGCAATGCCGCATCTAAATCAACTGTAGGTTGATCAATTGTAGGTTGATCAAAATATGGCTTGATAGTTTTGCCTATATCTGATGTTATATAATTAGTCACCTTCTTAACGGGACAGCTTGCATGCGCCTCGTAAAATTTTGCATGCTCTTTGCCTTTAATAAATTTGACACATGTCGTACAGCCGGATGCGACATTTATCTCCCTGTGGAGTTGGGGAGCGTTCTTAAATTTGTTGATGTGTCGCTTAAATTCTCCACCTCTTTTGATTTCACCACATGAACATTTCTTGAACAGGAACTTTGAATTTCCTCCCATTATCTGTAGAAGGATAGAGGAAATAGAATTACTGTCGATAGCATTGATAATTTCAACGAATGAATACAAACTATACATTTACAATCATTTCTAAAATCAGTAACTTAAATTTAGTAAATGTTAAGTTGTGAAAATGGTAGAAAGTGTCAAACCTTTGAATCCGTTACAGGCATTACTCAGAGGGGATCTTATCCCAGCTCCAAGGGCTCGACCCACAAATCCAACCTCCCGCGGACAGAGCGTGCGTCATATCACTGTGTTGATATCCGGGCCCCGATTTTGACATGAAACCGGCGGATTATTTACAAAGGTTGCAAATTCCAAGCCGAAGCTCGCCTCTCACAACTTGATAAATGTCTTAGGTGAATTTAGAAGGGTGAAAAACCACGAAAAATCGTCAAGAATAGCGAATTAAATTTTTTCAGCATTTTAGCACTACTTATGAACCGTTTATAAGTTGTTTATTACTTAGGGCAGGTCAAGACCTATCGAACCTTTTTTGAATCAAGTCAAAAGGACTTATAGAATCAAAGTTACAGGTTTTAAAGTTTTGGAGTCTTTTATGGCCTGGAGACTAAGGCCATCTCCTGGCTAACCTATAAGTCTGACGCTTTAGCTGATATCAGCAATGAAATTTTCTATGTCGGTTTCAGGATGAATTTTGGAATTTCCGATTCTATCATCAGAGCTCCAGAGAAACGACTTACCTCTGTCAATTTCTCAACTTAATGAAATGTCTCATTCGGTTCCCAGCTTATATAGGTCTTGTTCACCAGCTGATGTGGCCTTTGTTCTCTTTTCCAAACTCTAAACCTCTTCTATCTCTGGTTCTAGAGCTCGGATTGGCTTCCAATTTTAACAGTCATGTTTTCTCGCTCTCAGCTTTCATCTGATTACTCAACTTTCTCTGATCACCAGAACCTGAGTTGGAAAAACTCTGAACGCTTTTCAAAAATAACCAAAATCTTGAAAAAATGCATGAAAATCGATTTTGAGCAAGCTCATTTGGAAACAAAGCCTTCCACAGGTCTGAAAATGTAGGGTCTTAGAGAACGAAGTGCGGTGTTTCCACTAAAAGAAACCCGACGACTTCACTCACTTCCAATCCTCCGTTATTCATCGCCAAAAATCGAAACAATTCGACACATAAAAAATTCGAAATTTGTATTCCACTCCCACGACCCTCAAAACCCATCATATGGATGCTAAACTTCACGCTGATTCCGAATCTAGTCTCTGTCTTCTCATCCGATGCTTAGTTTAGAGGCTAGAGCCCAGAAACACAAAATTCAACATCTGTCGTTTTTCAAAAATGTTCAAAAATCGTCATTTCGATTTCTCAAGACTGGATGAACGAAAGTATGGCCAAGCAGTGCTTACCAATGAATTTGCCTTAGTCTTAGCTTTCAAACGAGCTACTGCACGACTTTCTACGATCTCTAGAACCAAAGTTGGAAGTCGCTGCCGAGGTGTGGGTCAGAACTCTTTCTCGCAAAATCAATTGGGAACAATGATTCTAGACCTAAAATGTACCAAAAAGCCCAAATCCGCCGTCCATTTTAACGTCCGAGGCTTAGTGTAGCCGCTACAGACCATAAACGCCCAAAATTACCGCTTTTTCAAAACGAAAATTTTTTTCTCACCGATCACTTTCAAACTCACCATACCGATGCAGAAAAGCATGCTGATTCCGAATATTAGCTCCGTTTACCTCTTTCGTTCAAGTCAACCAGGTCGGTCGCCCAAGTCAACCTGGTCGGTCGCCCAAGTCAACCTGGTCGGTCGCCCACGACCTACCCTGACGGTCGACCCAGACAACAGCCAACTCACGCTCACAAGGGGGAGGGGGCGCGCAGTGACTTGCACTGTGTTTAAAGTGGAGTATTCCTTACTACTATAAACAGAAAAGAAAGTTTAGAAATCAAATTTGGGACGTACATGTATGTACCTGAAAATGAGTTATGAACGCTAGCTGCTTTCAGGTCGTATGCTGTAGCCTATTTTCATATTTAAGTAGGTATATTAGGTAGAGTGGTAACTCCGCATTTATTAAACCCCCAATGTGTATGCACTTTCGAATTTATTAAATGAACTCGAGGGGATGTAGTTGGTAATTGTCACCAAATGTGAGATATGCAAATTTCTGCAGTTTTGAAGAAATTACCACGGAATTGACTGATCATGATAGTACTACAGAAGGAAATGATATTATTTTACAGATCGTCCGTGCCATGACAGCCTTGGAGAGGTGATGTTAGTGAAATTAGCAAATCGATGACCTGCTATTTCTTTCATGTTGAACCTCAAGAGTATTTTCTTAAGCGTGATCATATCACAGGCAACCTGCCACTGGCAGAGCAAAACAACATAATCAAAGACAATGATTTTAATTAACTTTGAAAGATGTAAGTGGGTCCACATCACTATTCAGATTCAAGAAGTGAAACATGTATTTAGTGAATCTTAAAATCATGCCGGTGAAAATTAAATTAAAAACTTGAAATTACAGCCAAAAAAGCACGGATAACATCTCGACTTTTTCATGAAGATTTCAATTATAAAAGCGTGGCTCATGAAATTCCCTTGCAAATCAGCTTTATCTCCGCTTAGTTACGATGCTTATTAGCTAATATTCATTCCTTTTGACATCCACCTTGTTTCATGCTACTTTTATAGGGAGGTCATCTCGGTAGTATGTAAATTGGCAAAGTTTATGACTTTTTTAAGACTGCTCAAATAATTTTTTGGACCACGGGAACGTAATCTCCGCAAAAAACTGAATCCTTTCATTTAAAAATTTTCACTATATACAGATACTTTTTTTTGAGTCGACACTCTACCTCTCTACCTATATATCCCTACTCTATGCATAAGCCAAGGTTGAGTCCAAACTTGGGCTTGGGAACCCCCCAGCCCAAGATCAAATCTTGGGGTCCCCTCCAAAATCCAAGACCAAGATTAATCTTGGGTCTAATTTTGGGTACCCCCAAGATTGGACCCAAGAGTAGCTATTCCTCTAATGAAGTGGAACAGCAATTTCCAGAGCATGTGTGGAATTTTGATTGAGATTTAAAATTGCATGAAAATATTTTGAATCATACGATATTGCACATATTGCTATCCAATCAATATGTATCTAGTGTTCATATTAATTACTATTTATTACATGAATTTGTTATTGCAGAAGCCATATAATATTAATTTGTTATAATGAGGCCATATTAATATTCAGCGAAAAGTTTTAATTATCGACATAGGTTATCTCTGGGCTTAATATCATCAACTCTGTTTACGTCTACAGCCTAATAATTTCCTAATTAGAACAACATTCATGACTGACCTACATTCCTTGCAACATGTCTGATCGAGAAACGAAACACACATAACATAGGCCTCGTATAAGATGAAAACAGCACAAATGTAGATATAACGATATTTTTACTAATCGTAAGAAGCAATCATCAAGGAATGTCACTGCACTAAAGGATACCGATATCTTTATTTTTCTAATACATTTAGCCCAATAGTAGATAAACAATGTAGGCCGAAGTTTTTAACTTTCAATGCAAGAGAGCAAGTTTTATATGAAGCAAGTTATCTACGAATCGTTGTGGGCTCCCAATTTAACAGCATAAGCGTTCTACAGGTATTGGTTTAATGCATTGCATTTTTTCATGTAGGCCCTATTATTTGTTTTATTTCACGCAAAATGATATATACAAATTTCTGTCTAACACAATATGCATTCATTATTATATTTATCAAAGCATAGTTTAAAAAGCTAGTTAAACAAACTATCAGATAGACATTTACGGTAGGTCTATATCAAAGTTGATGATAGCACAGTTTTATCATAGAAAGACCAATCGTGTCTAATTTGTTCAAGTCTGAGGATATCTTTCTAATGAATAAATATTGACGCTAGAGCATGAGTTACATGGATGTTTGATTTGACAACAAGCTTATTTTCAGATTATGAAACAATAATAAATTTTTGCAGTAAAAATCAAATAAATAATTTATTTAGCTACTGGTCTGTAGACTTCTACACACGTCAATCAAACTCCAACAAGTAGCTACAGTATATAGGATTACAGAGTACTGAGCATTAAAATGTTTAACTGAGTCTTGTAGTCTTCGACTTGCCAGCTTGGAAATGCAAAATCAGCAAAGTAAGAAAATCCAGTAGCTGTGGCCTATGGGAAAATCTAACTAAATAATGTAAGCCGTGTTTTGTAGATATTGGTAAATTCATACGAAGCCTTTGTACCAGACTTCCAGTTAATTTCATCTCAAAAGTGCAGATGATTCTGAATAGGAGGAGTATTTCGTCTCTATCAACCATGTGGCCTGTTAATATTAAGTGTATTTATTTAAAGAATAGGAATCGATCATTTGAAAAATTGTACAATTCAACGTTTCAAGAGCGCTGGTGATTTAAGTTATAAAATGAACAGATGTAGGGAATGGATGACATACTGCGTTTGAGAGTATGTCCTCTTGGCAACAGAAACCGGCCAGATCTTTCGAGGGTCAAGGTCAAATCTTACTTTTTCAATGCTGATGCTGGACTACAACATGTTGCCTCAATGACGTAAGGAGCAACAATTAAAAGGTATTACCTTCCAGCTTAATGAAGCATCACCACATTTTGGAAGGATTATCACGACACTGATTCAAACCACATTTTAAAATGTTTTTGGTCGACGTTTCACTGGTCACCAACGTCATGCAAAGTCATGCTACTGAACTTATGTGGAGGGTAAGCTTATGCTAGAAACACATATCTATAGCCAAGGCAAATATAAAGATATCCAACAATTGCAAGGTTGATTGAAACATCGATCGAAGATAAGATGATATTGCCATTCCAGTGGATGACTTGATTTATATTTGTTACATTGTGAGAGGATAGGTGGCGATACTTATAAAAATTTGTTATAAAACTTATATTCCGATATTTTCTGTAAATCTCCTTTGTTGTCATCTGGTTGGCCTGTATTATTGATAAAAAGTTGATACTTGGAATTATACTATAGTTTTCTACTAAATAATTTTATTTTTCAAATTTGTTTTTGTTAAAAAATGGCCATAATAATAACATGAATATGCAATCAAATCTATATGTAAATGAAAGATCGCAAAATTCCTTTCATAGATGAATATTTGGTCACTCAAGAAATGTCAATTAATGAATAGCACTTATGATGATGCATTTGAAGCATTTCCAAACTTCTGAGTATCACTGATGTAGAAATAACTGCTTTATGAAATATTCTGAAACATACTTATATTCACACACGAAGAGCATCAACTATCTGACATAAAATTCGTAAATGGCCTTCAGTCATATCGTGGCGTTTAATTCTGAGAGATTTGAGAGGATCAAGTGCAAAGCATGAAGAGCATGGTTGGCGTCGGACGTAATCTTGGTGATTGATCCCTCTTGAGGCGAGGGACGGAAATTCTCCGCAATCACAATGAAGACCATATATTATGTGATGATATCGCCTTTAAATCTTATCTAATTTCTCGGAATCTTTGTCAATTAAACCGATGATTAGAGGATTAAAATAATCCAGGATGGCAAGATAGCATGTTTGTTTAAAACAATAAAATCTTCCATCGTTAAAAGTCTCTTACTGGTTCGCATCAAAAACAGATATTTTGCGACTTCCCTGCATTGATTATCAACATGTAAATCCCAGGATAAGTGGTGATCATAAGTGACGTCAAGAACTTTCATAAATTGTACAGTTTTAAGTCATGACATGGAGGGAGACATAGTAGGAATATTTTTCTTGATCAACATGATTTCAGTCTTTTTTCAATTAATTTAAGACCCTTTATGTTCTTATCAACTATTTCAATGTCTAATTTTATCCTGAATGCATTTTGCTATTAGAAGTGAAAGTGACAAAGTCGGCAACATACTTGACTGTGAAATTATTTGAATCGGACAAATAGTAAAGATCCAATGTAAGCTGCAATGCAAATAAGAAAGGCGAAACAATCTAGCCTTGTGCTGCTCCAGAAATGGCACACGACTTATTACTCGCATATTGGAGTCAAGCACGACTCTTTTACAGCAGTCCTTTAGATATCTAACACACCATTAGATAAATGAGGAAGGAAATTCTCTCGTTGTTAAGTTCTCACAAGACAACAGTGATTTAGAGAGTCGAAAGCCTTCGTTATGTCAAAGCTCATCATTGCAACAATATATTGCAAACAGTACAATTGCTAGATTTATCTAAATTGATAGCTAATTCATTATGAATGGAGATGTGTGCACGAAGCGTCGAAGTGCCAGGTTTGAAACTGAAACTGTTAGAACAATGGCGACTTAATAATCAACATCAGTTTAACGGAATTCAAAACAGAGGCTTTGTCGACTTTTGCAAGAATAGGTAGCTTAGATATAGGCCGTAACTCTTGGATTCTTGCACGCAGAGTATTTGGCACCTGAGTCACATAAGCTAACTTCCATATGGATGGGACACATCTTGTCAAGATTGACATTCAAATCAAATGAGTAGGGGTGGGTGTCAGAACATTACGAGCCGCTTTAACTAGGCTTGGATGAAGATCGTCACTACCGGCTAATTTGTTTATCTTCAGCTTCCATCACTGGAAAATAAATATTCTTGCAAAATGTAGGCTCGGAGAAATTCATCGGAAAGGTGTCATTAAGGCAAGTAGTAGCTTCAAGAAGATAATTGACCTGAGAGAGCATCTTGAAAACAGGGTTCTTCTTACCTTTGTTTGTCATGTTATTAACGATGCTCCATAGCCCTACCATTCTATTGAGGATTGTAGCAGTTGAGTTCCGCTATAGTTCTTTAATATTACATCTTATGATTCATAATGAGAGTATAATATGGAATATAATGAGATTCATAAGGGCGCTCGACTAAATACGTTTTATAATAACACAAAAATCTCATTTATACCTGCATTTTTCCTCCATTCTGTCTGAAAAGAAGGAACCGGGTATAACTCGACAGACTCGTATATTCGCAGTAGCCATGTGGTGTGCATTATTCTGTGAAAGTCACATTTTCAGACTCGTTCGTTACAGAAACTCGTGCTGATGGCCGGACTAGAGCCAAAAATGCAAGCAAAGAGCACAGTCAAAACTATAAGAGAGCATGCCGTGTGAAAATGTGAATCTCACGCCACTGGTTGCTATTAAGCAATATCTGAGTGAGTTTTTTGAATGATTGATAAAGCTTTCATTCGTTTCAAATTGTCAAGAATGGGTGATGAAATTTTTTGACAGAAGTAGGATAAAGTGAACTCACTTTTGTTAATTTCAGCTTTTGCATGAAAATGGGTTCAATTTCACATCGGAATATCATCTTAAAAGATTGTTGCTTTTCAATCAAAACACGTGTTTCATGTGGTGTACTTGCAAACCATTCCAATTTTGATTGATAGATATATTCTGTCTTGGGCACTTTGTTGCCATTTTTCCACCTAAGATACACCAATTCAGCGCTAATCGATTGTAAAGCGACTGCAAATATAAATATATAAATTCATTTTGAATTGCATTCAAGGGCATTTCAAAATTTCAGGAAATTATAATTTATTTTTAACGTACTTTTCCCGTTATATGAATTGGCAGGTGTTCAGTTTTATAATTCAAATTTATTGTCCCTGGCGATGTGAAAATAAGGATTACATCTCATTTTAAAAGATCAATTACAATTTCAAACCATATTGGATGCATCCACTTCCCATAATGGGAACTGTGGGCAATGAAGCCACCATGAAAATTAAATTCAACCTTTACAGTTTTAACCCTAGAACTGCGGTGTTGGTCAATTGACCCATTATTGATATTTTACTGGCATTTACTCATTCAATTTTGTATCTGAGATCATGACGTTCATTAACTTTCATTATTTTTTCATTTTCTCTAAATCTTCATGTAACCAGTGTTTCGTGACAAATACTTTCGGTTTCAAAGCACGTCATACCTAGAACTACTGAATGGGTCGATTGGCCAATGCATAGAGAAGCTCATTAACAGAATCATTTACTATGGAAGTATATTTGATTTACATCACCTAAGTAATTACTATCTACCGCTTGAATTTAATACTTTTTAAAAGCAGTTCACAACTAGCATTGATTTTGTAAGTAGTAAGATAAAAGCATTTCATAAGTAGTATGAATAATTACTCAAGCCATAGACAAATGTTTGAGATTGTGCCAATAAATGATTCAAAAGGTGAATAGTGAAAGTTGAATAGTGATGTGACTAATGCTATAAGAAATTAAAGGATTCACGAAATGATGAAGCCTTGACCTACATGTCAGAAATGTTGTCAGATATCAGAAATATTGGAAAACACAGACTAATGTTATAAATATAACAATAAAACTTCTATAACAATACAGTAGTTTATAATGTTAATACTCAAAAATCTAGTAAAATTTAGCTGTCTAAATGTATAATAACTTATATATTATAACTTCTATATTACAGAAATATATAATATCTTAATATATCATAATCAACACGGTTAAGTTTAATAAATAGATATTAATTGTAAATTAATTTAGTATCAAGCATTTACACAAACAGCATCAGGGTATTTGTCTGAATGGTCAAGTCGGAATTCAAATACATTGTATTCTTCAATATTGGAAACATGTACATAGGTCAACTGACCCATTCCGTAGTTGTAGATATAACGATATTTTAGTAGTTCTAGGGTTAAACACGACAAAAGCTGCAAATTACCAGATAATGTCATAGAAATCTGTCAAGCATGCCCGACGCAGATTTACACTATGTATGTCTTCCTCACTTGTTTCTCAAAATTGTCCATAATCTCTAGATTTATATGGCAACATACTCTTAATTCTACATGTATGATGATTTTACAATAGGTTGACTGAGACATAATTTGGAACATTAGCTGACACGGAATATTGCAAGACTCCCATAACAACAGCCTGTAATCTGATATAGTCCTACAAGTTCTCGACTGAAAACCAATAATGTTTGCAGAATTTCTTTTGGAAGAGGTATTGATTTTTTTGCAGATCTCTCTTGGAAACTTATGGGCTGCAATAAGTATGTATGGTTGCTCACGAAATATTTGATGGTGGGTTATGTTCATAAGGGAGATGATGACGGGCGCCAATAGACGTGATAGTACTGAAGGAGACCCTGCGTTTGGGAGCAGTTACCCGTGCCTCAATATATTGTTATATTCTCAGAAAGCAAATGCATCTTTAAAAATTGGATAATACATAAGGAATGAAATGAGATGCTTCGAGGAAATTACTGCAACTACCCTTGCAATTGGAATTCCCACGATGGATAGGGCACATTTTGACCATCAAACATTTGTCAGGGCATCGCCACTATACTGTCAGTCCATCAAATCTACGAGAGTGGACCAGCGTCGTCTACCATCTTCGTATATAAGCTCGTCCGGATTCCACTACATGTGAGTCAAATACTTTTTTTATATATACGTAACACGTTTACATGTTCTAAATGTGTAATTTTGAAATTAAGATCATAATAAGTCCGAAATGATAATGCATGTTATCCCCAATCTGACTCGAGTCAGTTGCAGAAAAGAATATTTTGAAGGTTTTGAGAGCCCTTAAAGCGGCTGCAACTTTTGATGATTAAAGTGATACAGTGGTATAACGATGACATCGAGTTCATTCCTTGCCTGTTCCCCGAGCCGGAACCATGGCAAAGAATTTAGGAAACCAACGCTAATCTTATCATTTCTAAGAGTATAATCTTATAATTTCTAAGAGTATTCAGACCAGAATCATAAGTTCATTTCCGTCTCATAGTTTTGCATATATTGCGCATCCTATTAATGCGAACATGAAAAAACGATCCATAAACAAGATGTGCCTTCATAAGTCTGCAACCTTTCAAATTATACTCATGAATCCTATCCTATTTCCTTTGACTTCTCAAGAATAAGACGAGTTTTGATGCAACCTTCTTCAAATGCTGTATTGCGATTAGAAGACAAACGGTTGTGCAATCAAACACTGAATGATTTTCTGCATTGCATGCCTACAATCTGGAACTAATTGTAAGTGTGATTATAATCTTCCTTGAAAAGATTCTTGATCTCGTCCTTCACAGTCATGCGATTAGTCCCATCACGCGCACATATCTCACTCATATGTAGATCTGATTACCCATTTCTCTGAGTACTAAGTATTAATAATTGTAAAGCAAATAATAGCTTTTATTGATAAAACGTCGCACAAATATGCATTGCATCAAGACAGAAATGAATGTAATCAAGAAATTTTCAAAACTAAATTATTCTCTCTCGAAGTGCTTATGCCACAATAAAAGAAAAATAAAGTTTCTGTATAGAGTTGCCATTTTTACATACATTTTATTTTTCTTTTATTGTGGCATAAACACTTCGGGAGAGAATAATTTTGTTTTGAAAATTTCTTGAATATGGTCCTCCCGCCCACTGCCATTACTTAAATGAACGTAATGTCAGTGGTTGACTAATTTAATGAGGTTTTGATCCGACGCCTTTCGGAAAATAGGGAAAAATAATTGGGCTCATAATATTATGATCCCACAGAAGTTTCATTCTCTAGATTTCCCTGTCATTTTTGGGCGCTGCTGTGTAGCTTTAAAAAGACTATATCTTTTATGGTTTTCGCTGAATAAGAATTCAGTGAATGACTTCTACTGAACAAGAATTCAAAAAAGATGACTTACCAAGTATTAATCCGATGTAAATAAAAGACACCATTTCTTAATCTGAAAAGTGAATAAACAAACGTAAACTGCAATTTCAATTGGTGCATATTACTTTGTATTTTAAATATCGAGATTGGCTCGCATGCACAGCCTAGTCGCGACTAGATGTGGGACAACTTCCTTTTCGCGACTGGATTTGGCATGCACAATTCACGACTAGCGGTTAAAATAGAAAGGAAAGAACTTTTTCTTCGTCGTATCGTGGCTGCGTCATTACTACGTCTTCAACGTCATTATTCATTTTAATCACAAAGTCATTCATCGTTTATCATCGGCCGTTCATAAACTCAGTGGAAACGCTTGAGAGTTCATTACATTTGCATTTTGAAACTTCAGTGACTCCAAAACACTCCAATAGAATGCACGTATCACACGCTACTGCCATCTGCTGCAAGGAGGGATCAAGAACAGTAAAGTAGCTTAATGATTTTTAAAACGTATGAATTAATGTACACCGACCATGACTAACGCTACAGGGACTGCAGGTTGGGAGAACATTCGGCCGGAGATATTCGGCTTTATATTCCCATCTAAGCTCCAAATAGTCCGGCAGCCAGAGCGAGTTTCTGCAGGGAACGAAGCCGAAAGTGAGACTTTCATAGATGATGTGCACCCTATGCCTACTACGAATCACCACATCTGCTGAGTTCTAGTGAGTTCCTCTACTTGTCAGACACGATCAAAGAAAAACACATGTGAATCTAATGGGACGTAGATTTCAGTTTTTGGCTAAAATGAGATTTTCTATGTTTACTCTAATTAAACGAAAAGTAGAAAGCCCAGAGTCATAATTTTTGACATGGAATATCTTCAGGTGATTTCCTTTCATTTTCATGCACCCCTGTCTATAAATCTAAACACATTTAGATTAGGTGAGCCTCTTAATGTCGGCAAACACGAACATTTTGAGCAACTTTATCCTCATTCAACCACATTCTCACATCCATTGCCGATTAGATGCATGATAAAAGCACATGCACATCATAGGAAATCACCTGAAGACATTCCATGTCAAAAATTATGATTCTTGGCTTAGTACTTTTCGTTTAATCAGAGAAAACATACAAAATTTCATTTTAGCCAAAAACTGCAATCTGCGTCCCATTGGATTTACATCTGTGTTTCTTTGATCGTGTCTGACAAGAAGAGGAACTCACTAGAACTCGGCAGACGTGGCGATTCGTAGTAGGCATAGGGTGTACATCATTCTATGAAAGTCTCACTTTCGGCCTCGTTCCCTGCAGGAACTCGTTCTGGCTACCGGACTAACAACCATGATTAGAGATTTTTTGGAAGAGGTTTGAAAATATGCTGTAAGCGAAAAGTGGCAAGAACAAAGTTGAGTAAATCCTCCGTAAGCGACTTCATCCCAACTCGCCTTCTCAAGGTCAGCTCAGAGATTATTTATCACCCCTTATTTGAATTTTGTAGCGCATCCATCAATACCAATTCAGCTCCAAAGAGGTAGAAACGTGCCAATTATGTGTTTCTGCCGACGAAAGGATCTCTCACTATTAGCGACATTCTCACTATTAAATTTGCTTTGAAGCACATGCCAAATTAACATGAGCAAAGGAAAGAAAATATGGAAAAAGGAGGAAAGAAGGAAAATGAAAAAATTGGAAGAAATTAGAATATAAAGATATGAAATCATAAGCAAAGAATAACAAAATGGTGCTGAGAAAAATTCGCTCTTTCTGTATACATAAAGATGGAGGAATTCATTATTTGAAAATAAGATATATACCTCCAGAATAATGAAAATAAGGCCAAAATTTCTCGATATTGTATGTATTGGGCAATACATACAATATCGAGAAATTTTGGCCTTATTTTCATTATTCTGGAGGTACAAATCTTATTTTCAAATAATGAATCCCAAGCACCTCCTGCTAACGGCTCTTTTGTATAAGATGGAGGAAGCCATTTTTAAGCTCTCGAGTGGTCGAACGAGGTAGTCGTCGCTCTTGCAGAATACTCGTGGCGTATGGCATCTGTTGCATTCGGTGGTTCATCGGCGGTCAAATTCGTCAAAGTTTATATCATCGTGATCCGTGGTTCCTGCTCAGTGCTTCTGTGTAAAGTGTTCTCGTCGATCGTCGTCCCATTATTCGAAAATTGAGGAACTTTAGTGCTCATTCGTCGCCTGTGATCGTAGTATCAGTTCAATTCGCTTGGGTGCAGTTGTCTCGCGTGACTGTGGATCGATATCTTCAAGTCACAAGTGATTGCTGCGCAAGCAACATTAGCATCGCTGTGATAGTGCTGTGCATGTGTCATTGGTTTGCGAGTCATCTATTCAGAAGGTTGTGGGTTGTAATTAGTAATGATATTGACTATCTTATCCCTGATATGCTGTCTCTTTACATTCTTCTGATCTGTTTATACATTCCACCAAGCTTGTGTGCTGACAAGTTAAAAGTCATACACGAAAGAATTCTGACTTTTGTCGATGATTTTGTCTCTACGAAGTCTCATTACAGTCAAATCATTGTTGGAGATTTGAACCAGTTTAAAGTGTTATCACTATGTAGAGATCTTGCTTGATCTGTGTGACCTCGTCACAGAACCTACGAGACAGAACAGCATCTTGGATCATATACTCATTTCAAAGGATCTGGTTCCTGTATATGACACAAAGTCCATTTCATACGATGCTCCTCTGGATACATTTGATCATTTAATGATTACTTGCATACCCAAATCGGTTGGCGCTTTTGTCACAAACACCATCTATCACAAAGTCTACGATTTCAGGAAATCACATCTTGATGATCTGTACCGTCTTGCATGCGAATTCGACTGGAATAGTCTGGTATCCAACATTGATGATGTCGATGCGCAATGGAGCATCTTCTCCAATTGTCTTATATCATTAATTGATTCATGTATACCGTACACTTATGTTCAAATGAGTGAAAATGACAAAGAGTGAATTTCTCCTTTATTGAAAAAACTGATAAATGATCGTTGGACAGCTTTCCGAGAAAGAAATTAGGACAAATACAATTTCCTGAAAGAAAAAGTAAAACTAGAAATAAAGCGAGCCAAAGAACGTTGGGCTGATAAGACTATGTCCGATGCAAGGGTACTATGGAGAATGGTCGCGAAGCATTCCAAGGCAGGGAGGAAGGATCCTATTTCCAAACTAGCGGCTGACTGCGGTTCATTCGAAAGACTTCTCGATGCTATGGCAACTGATCTGTCCAATTCCTTCTGCGGAAGTGGCAATTTATCTTTTTTAAATCCTCCTCCTGACAATGACGAATGGAGTTTTGAAATTACGGAAGTTGAAGTACACCGACAGTTGATTCGATTACCGACAGGAAAAGGTGGTGGCATAGACAACATTCCCATGAGAATTTACAAAAGCCTTGCCGATGTTGTAGCCACACCTTTGGCGACGATGTTTCAAAATTCACTTAACAAGCGTGTTTTCCCGAACTCCCATTCCAAAGACAAATCCTCCGCAAGCGCACAAGATGCCCTATATCTCTGTTTTTCCCGCCCCAGCAAAGATTTTGGAGAGAATCGTCCTCAAACATTTTGAACAAGGATTTATGTCCACAGTTGGTGACGAGCAACATGGTTTCAGGAAAGGAGCGCCAACGTCTTCTGCCCTCATTAAGATCTTGCACTCAACATTGAAGTGCTATGACAATCCCAAGATGTTTGGATGTGCCATTTTGAGTTACGATTTATCACGTGCTTTTCACACTCTTAATCACAATTTGATTCTTTATAAGATGACACAGCTAAATTTTCCTTCCTGTTTAATAGCTTGGTTATCTTCCTACCTTCATGATACGAAAGCTGTTGTTAAATTGAACAATCATTTTTCTCGCGTTGTGCAAATCTAAAGAGGAGTACCGCAAGGCTCAGTGATCGGGCCAACAATTTTTTGCCTTTTCGTGCGTGATTTTTTAGCATCCCATAGTTCAAGTGTTACTGTGAAATATGCTGATGACATTTCTATCATTGTGCCTCTAGAAAATAATGATATAAATGATATTCGCTTGTCTATTGAAAGTGAGACATCCAACATTTTGAATTGGTGTGCAGACAATATGTTGATTCTCAACAAGAGCAAATCGAACGCTGTGCTTGTGACGAGGCGTCCCATTGTATTTGACACTCCTCTTACTATCAATCATGTTCCTGTCATGAAACTTTTAGGCGTGTTTATGAATGAAAATCTGAACTGGGATGACCACATTGAACATCTTCGTCGTAAGGCAAGTCAACGAATACATGTAATTCGAAAGTTAAAGACTCTCATCAACGTCGAGAAACTTCATGTTGTTTATGTGTGTCTCATTCGTTCTATATTTGAATATGCATGCCCTGTTTTCATCAGACTTTCTGAAAAGAATAATAAAGTTGTGAATAGTATAAAGAATCGCGTCCATCGTCTCATGTACAACGGTCGTACTGCATGTCTGAGGTGTCCATAGTCAATTCAAGAAAGAAGATTTTCATTGACGATTGAACTATTCAAAAAAGGCTGAAGATCGCGATCATAATCTTGCATGAATTGCTACCGCACAGACTTCCCCGAAGTAACTCATACGCCTATCTAATTCTACGCACGAATAAATATGCGCAGTCGTTTGTGAACTTTTCACTTCGTTATCTTTTTGAAAATGTCTGATCTTTTATGTACTTTTGCTAATTGACTTGCAACAATTTGATTTTCATTATGCTGGAATATAAACACTTTCTATTCTATTCTATTCTATAACACCTTCGATCAAAAAAGTTCAAATTTAACGGCACTTTTTGATGTCTGAAAAGTTATTAGTAGGCTACTGGCAGCGGTACAATATGAGGATTCCTGCAGGTGTTTCGTGATGGTGGAGGATGCATCTTCTGTTGATCGTGATCGTCTGGAACTGGTAGTGAGCCACTTCGGAAGGTGTACGGAATAGTACCCAGCTCCTCAATACGCTCAGCGGCGATGTCATCTTGTTCAATCACCTCAACTGAATGATTCGGACATGAGATAGCACGCAAGTCCATGATGTGTCATGTTTCCAAACTGCATCAATTCTATGTCAGTTACAAGAATGACGTCACTAATAACCACTATATTGACCGAACGGTCGTCACATTTTACATGAATATCATCGAAATTGGATGATATCTCACTAATTCGTCTTGTAAAAAGCATTATCACATGTCCTGACACATCGCTCACTAACTTTGCGACATGGGTGTAAATCTCCCTCCCATTCGAAAGACGCTGTAGTCTCCAGTACGCCTCCTCCGCACTTATTACATTAGCCTTATACCACACTACGGCCTAACATAGAATATGCATGTAGAACATTTTGCTAACTCTATAGATAACATGCATTCATTATGATTTAGGTTTGTTCGCTATAAAGCACAGTCTCTGATAGCTCAAAATTATTTGTAACATAGGCCCTATGGCTTACACAGATATACACGTACATGTATTTTATATTGTCATTATTCCGCATAATTTCAGATAATTATGACTTTAATTTACAAAAATAATTTTAGTTTTATTCAAAATAAATCATAAATTTAATTGAATCAATTAATCACCATTTGGTCCTCAGTGCACTATAATGAATAAACTGATTATTGTATCCAAATATCAAATAGGCCTATCATGACTATAACAAATGCATTAATTGCCTTGTTCTACTCTCTGTGTAATTTTTTCATCGCCAAATGCGTATTTCTAGACATATACATAGCCTGGATTGATTATCCTGTTTTTGTTCATGAGTTTAGTTTACATTGCCCTATTTGTTTGCCATGTTATCAAAGTCAAAGTATTTAGATATCAATTATTTACTAATAAACATAGCTGTATACGCCATTACTTACGTAATGTAATTAGGTACGCATATTACTGATATGGACGTAGACAGCCCTTTAGTTTTTTAGACAGTTTGTTCATAGTGCTCAGCAGACGATTTAAGGTTAACTGGATGTCAATATCGATTAATTACATTGCAAACTGTGTTCAGGCATCAGAATAAGTGATAATCAATTATTGAAGTTAGTGAGCGAATATTTATTTATACGTGCCTTGGTTGGAGAACATACTGCACATATGTAAAGTTGAGTTAAAAAATCATCATAAGATTTTTGTCAGATAGAGACACTAGTAGGTTATGCACCAATTAGTAATGCTATAAATTCTTGAAAGCCATTAGCTCAGGATCTCGTAAAAGTCACTGAAGTTGCGATTTTTCCGAAGATGGTGAATGGTGACCTCACTAAAAGTTACAAGTAAAGCAGTTGATGCAATACCTTCCCTATCACAAAAAAAGCAATAAATGCAATTATTGACTGATAACAATTCACTGCCGACAATTATTTGGTAACATTAATAAATTAATTACAGTTTCTCTATCACAACAATCAATAAAAAAGCTCAAATAACCTATAATTGGAAAAGGGTTTTGGTTGACGAGACTTGGCGGAGTCAGCGAGCGAACTGATTGGTGACAGGTCCAATATACTCATCATCTTCAACTTCATTTGAAATCATGCTTGTGGAAATGCTGCTTTCACAGTTGCCTTAGTCTAGCGAATCTGCATAATTGGTGGATCAATTAAATAACAAGTTCACGACAGCTATTGGACTTCAATATATAATCGGGTTGTGATTCTTTGAAATTCACTTTAGAGCTAAGAGGAGTGTCTGAGAAAGGCTAAGTTCTGAGACCATGTTTGTGACTATTGCAATAGATAAAAGCAACTACTAAAATAATTAATATTATTTTTGTCCAATAATTTTGCTGTTTTAAGTCAATTGTGAATCATAATAAATTGAAATGTTTGTTTTATGCTGGCTCAATAATACGTACTTAGCACATCTTTGTCAAGATTATTGCTACTTCCTCAACGCCTTATAAAATATAGAAAATATGCCAATTTACAACAAGGAATTACCAACAAGGAAAGAAGACATGCTTGATGTACATTATCTTAAATGTTGCTTACGGAATATAATTGCTGCCGTAAAGGACTAAAGATGAAGAAATGGAACTCCAAAATTCTGATTTTTATCGAGAGAAATGTGCGATCTCAATAATTATTTGTACGTCCAGAGATGTTATCTGTTGTCTCATTTTTAAAAACCAGGATAAAATATTGCATCCGGAAATAGCGCCCACTTCGTAGACATTACAATTTATTGATGAAATTTGGATTAGTTGGCACATATAAATTGCACAAATAATTGTAAATTTTCAAAATGATGCTTCAAGTAATAATTCAAAGTCGAATGTTTTTGCAAAACAATCGCCACCATAACATTTGCCCCACTATTGTTGAGCACTTTTTCTCATGTCTTAGAAGGTCAAGTAATGAGAATGGATTATTTACGTTAGGTTTTGACCTTGTTTAATATATTCCTGAATTTTTACGAATCGTTTCCAGTGCGGAGTCCAATTCCAAGTACCAGTTCCAATACCAATACATTGAATAAAGGAAATAATGCATCAGATTTCGCGGTAAACTATAATTCCCACCGATGTTGACTGACATGCTCATTTATAAACTCTGCAATTATTGAAAGCATAATTTTCATACGAAATGCTTCACTAATTATATAAATTTCATTGAACAAAATGAAATTCCTTTTCCAAAAATTGCAGTGGTTGTTGGTAAAGAACATGCTGATAAGCAGAAACTTCATAAATTATCTGAAGAGGACTCTCAAACCATCGTCGTTCCAAATGCTCAAGTATATCATTTATCGCCCCGATGACGCTCGATCATTTAGTTTTCATTGTTCACATTCCACCGTGGGTGGTGTTTATATAAACATGATTTCTGAAGAAAATTCTGGATTAAAGACAGAAGAAAGCAGACTTTGATGGCACGTGCTTTTCATTGACAATCGAACAGCGCGAATCTTCTCATCACACCAGCCTATGAAAAAACATTGAAATCTATAAGGTTTAAATGATTCTCTAAGTTAAATATATGTTTTACCATCTACGCGACAGAATCATTGACCTGTTGTGGTCATGGGGAATCATGACAGCATCTGAGTAGGCGCTCACTCAAAAAAATGTTTTTTATTTTTATGTTACCAGCGCAATCATGAAGCTACATTCTGTTATAATGCAATTCCGCACCGGTTCCGGAATCGGAATTTTCCTCCTGTGGAACCAGTTACGAAACGGCACCAGGATAAACCCCCCTCTTGACCAACATCTTGCAATAGATTCAGTATAATTAGTGCAATTAAGACTAATTATCATTAATGTTGGTAACGCCTTTATAATTGTTTTGTTGTTTAGAGTATGTGATGTAAATACGAGTCTTAAGTGTTACTTGTACCAAACTCTATTTTTAAACAATACCGCTATTTAGGTGAACATCAAGTTTGTCGAATGATAATGTTGAGGAGAAGCAAGGTTTGTAGACATATTGTTCATGTGTGTCTGTTTCAGAGCTGCTTCTTCGCTTTGACATCTAAGTTGCAAAAAGTAAAGATTTGCTACGGCTATCAAAGGCAAGATGGGCCCCAGTTGTACCACAGGTACAGTTTACAGAATTCCCTATAATGAATGCGACAATTCTTGTGTGGACTAAACACCGGAAATTGCTTTGCTACGCGGCTGTACAAACACAATGCAGGACTACGACTATTCCTTTCGAAAAAATCTGCTCTTATTGAACATGTTCGGGAAGAGGTTTACGCAATCAATTGCGATTCTTCAGAAATTCTCTGTCTTGGATCACAGCAAAAAAACAGAGCGTAGGCCCATGTTTCAATAGATGTGAAGTGTTCCTTCCGCCCCTCAATATAATGAATTTTCAACTATTCCTCAATTTAATTTTATTTTATTTCTAAGATTCTCTACTTGCTTCTGTTTTTGCTTTATCATTCATGCATTAAATATATTGATATCTTTTCTCTAATATTCATTAGACTAGCTGATAACTGCTTTTCTTGTTGATAGGGTAACATTCACTGTGTATTAAGTTAGTGTAGATCGTTCGCAGACTACATGTCTAGTGAACCAAATAAGTACATCGTCGATCAGATCTGTCATATTGCTTGATGATACAGGCAGGTTGTCTGTGAAATATCGTTAGATAACTGCATAAGCAATAAGTCTAGAAACATTGCTCATCCTTATTAATGCCGTTGGTATTTGTCGCTGACACAAAACATAACTAATCGATGAATTATTGCGTATATGAATTATTTCACATTGCCTGTACATTTGGTAAATATTTGTGCTGACAATAATTATGATAATGCTAGAAATATATTATATTATTATTATACTGGAGCATTCAACTTACCTTCAGTCTGTAAGAATGTCCCAATTTAAAAGAGCTTTGTCAAACATGAGAACTTGTATCTTTGTGACCATTCACGATGGAAAATTGAAATGTAGTTCTTGACAAAATTCAAACGAAATGATCGTCTTTATAGAAACTGTCTATGAACCTAAAATATCTCTACTTAATTCATGTTTTGCATGGATGTCGCACTGATTTATGAAGGACTCTATGTCACGTATTTCATCATAAAAAACATAGAAGTCTATGGAAATACAATTATCCATGGACTCCTGGATATCATGGCCTACTTAAATTTAAACCATGATAAAGTATACCAGATTATTGCATAGTTGTAGAATCGTATTTCAGAATCCCTTCTATTTTGCCTGCAAATACAGATTATTGTTATTATTATTATATTTGATAAAATTTGTTCCCAGGGAAGATATTGGTAGAGAGGGATTTTATCGCGGATATCTATGGTCCCAATAATCTGGCATACTTTATAACGGATAGAGGATAGCTATACGATTCTCTGACATAGCTCGTGAAATTATTTGATATATCCCTCGGGTTAAAGCCCTCGGGATTCATCAAATAATTTCCCTCTCTATATCCCAGAGAATCGAATAGCCATCCTCTATCCATTACATAAATGAGCGAATATGCCTTGGCTCGACATAATTTGATCAAAAGTTTTGGGAAAGCCAAGTGCGGTGATGGTTAGTAAAAATATGGGCTATCATCAACTATATATTATGACACTACATCCAAGGCCATCATCACGTTCTGAATCATTTTATGTACATTACACAGAAAATCAATTTCAAATTTTGATCGAAAAAACATTGTAGGCTGATCTTGCATATGAGTAGGAGAGTCTGTGGAAAACATAGAGCTAGATAAATGTTAAGCTATATGCGTTAAGAGGAATTCATAAAAATCAAAGATATAAAAAGTCTTTCAATTCTTCAACTTCTGCTTTTGAGTTAATTTGAGGATTGTATTTCTTTATTGCAATAGCTTCTCGCAGCCGTAAATTCGTCTCATTGGGGTCAAGGTCGATTATATCAAAGTTGCATTTATCAGCGCCGGCATTGCATGCTTCTCTGTGCTTGTTTACTGATGAGTTTTTGTTTGTTTAATGTTCTTTAAATCGTTGATGTATTGGTCTTATAGTGCGACCAATACAAATCTTTTTGCAAATGTTACATGCTATTCTGTAGACTACTTTGGTTTGGCTGCAGAATGAAAAAATCCGGGGTGTATTTTATACTTTTTGATGTCTGTGGTATACATTCCTGCGAATTTCTCACATCTTTTTGCTTGCAGAAGGAAATACCTATAATTGTGAGAACAGTGAAGAAAAACAATTAATTACAAGTTAAAAAAAAGTCACATTACAAAACAGATATAAAATCCTAGTTAGAAAGCCTACGAAATAAACTGTGAAGCAGAGCACTCTTAAAAAGTCGTATGAAAGAAAATGTTGGTCAAAATCCGATCTAGAAATCAAAGCTCGAGCATTAGCTCTCATGAGCGTAATGCCGTGTCGATTCAAAATGGTTGACTTGGCTTCCCCATACGATGAATTTGATTGGGTCGCTATACGAGACGCAATCCGGCCAACCATTTCACTAGCATGCTCCCCTAGCTCGCCAAAGACAGAAATAGCGGAAGGGACGCATGACCAACCTAAAGTCTCGCATTCAGGTCCATTGTTTTTTATCTTTTTCATTTCAGCCGAAGCTACTGCCGATCCTTCAGTTGTGCTCGCATCAGCAATATGTATGATGTTTTGCTGATGCACAACCGTCAAATCGACAGCGGCTGGCCTACCCAAATTGCATACAGGAATTAAAATGTCAGCAGGTCGAGTGTTTGAGTTGTCTAAACTGTACCAGACTCCAATTTCGGATTTAACAGGGCTTGTCGACAAAAACCGGCAAGGACATTGCGTAGATTGTTATGTCGCGCTGTGACATCAAACAAATCAAAGCATGATGACCGGCAGTATCAAGCACAACTACTGGACACCGCACACAAGTACTGTCAGGAGCAGTGTTTTTGAGCGGATCGAAATTCCACTTTCGCTCGCTCATCGCTCATTTGTTCATATTCGCCCTTTCGCTCGCTCATCGCTCATTTCTTCAAAATCATCCTTTCGCTCGCTCACCGCTCAAAATCATCGAAAAATGCCGCTCGCTCGCTCATTTCTCGATAATGCCCTCCTTCATTCTACAAACCTTTTTTATGTTCAAAGCTAATTCCATGCTTTTATTTTAATAAAAACCTTTTAGGCGTTAAAGGAAATTCATCATTTCATTTTAGGTAAAATTTGAACCACAATGAAATAATGTAGACCATCATACCAATGTATTAAGAAGGTAGCTATTGCAGAAAATTAGTTGAAGCAATATATTTTGATGTACATAACCACAGAATTCTTTTTATATGTATAGAAATGGACAATAATCTAAACTTAGTCTTACATGCTGATCACATGAATCAGTGTATACAATTCTTGGCGCAAAACTTGGAGAAAATTCGCAGGGTGTGTCAAGAAACCATCTAATGCGTTGATAATTGAAAGTGAACTTAAATGAAATCGTGACAAAATAATAGATAATTCCTAAAGAAGCTAAAGATAAAATACATGACTTATGAGTAACTGAGTACTGAGTAATCAACTCAGCAGTAATTAATCACTGAGTGTTGGAAGTCTGCTATAAAAAGAATCGCTTGATAAACGAAATTGCTGAATTATGTGAAGCAGAAAATGCTGCACCCAAAACGACCTGACACATTGGCGCCAGCCGTCACTGAGATTTCGGTCCACTAACTTAAGTACCTGTCAAGATGGTCGGTCCGCAGCAGCTCGTTGCGCCCAGGTCCTACCTTCTTCCACTTTTGCACTCAACTTCTTCATGGTGGTGTTTAGACTCAAGCACCCGCTTTAACAAGAAATTTCCTCACCGATGGAGCAACGAAATAGCGGCATCCCACTCTCAGAAGGCATGAGCTCATATTTTCACCCTTGCTTCTGAATCCCTTCGGCCAGTTCTTTATATTTCACAGTTTTCTCTTCATGGGCATCCCCAACGCTCTCTTCCCAAGGGACAGTTATTTCACCCATGATAATTTTCTTCCCTATCGCGTCGATCTACACTAGATGAGGTCGTTGGTCAGATAGGAATAATTCATCTGGCAGCTGTCTATCCACTCAAGTGGATCACTTCCGATCACTTCCTACTTCTGCGGTACAGATCGCACGATGAGTCTTTCGTCTCTTGGTTTGACCACTCGGTACAAAGTCAATTCCCGTTGTTACTTACCTGTAGGGGAGACTTGTGTAAAGTTGGCGGAACTGCCGAGCGGAATCATTATTTAGTATAGCGAGATCCTGTTCGAAACAACTTCTACTTTATCAATTTCAGCCCCTGATCAGATTCCACAAATTCGCAGTCGCTAAAGAGAAATTCGAATTTAAAGATAGTAGTGGTTCCTTTGGGTGGTTCCGCTAACTTCACAAACGTGGGGGGAGAGAGACTTCTTCCAATTTTGCTTGCATGACCAAGCATGCTCTCTATAGTGCCACATGATAGCCAGAGAGGGCACGACGAGGATTGGCATGTCACACAGATAGCACACAGATCACAGATGTCGCTGTGATAGTGCTGTGCATGTGTCATTGGTTTGCGAGTCATCTATTCAGAAGGTTGTGGGTTGAATTTTGGCTGAAATTTATTGGCGACTAAGTTGCAAAAGTATCTTCAACCTGTGAATGATCATCTTGTGAATTTGCTCTCGAAGTATGATGATCTACAGAGAAGATTTGAACAACTGAAGGTGGAACATGAAACAATGAAATCCGGCAACGAATCGAGGGTTAATAAAATCGGCCATTAAAATGTTTGAGCGCATGAAGCGACGTGAATATCTCATTCTGTCTGGAGTTGCAGAAGACAAGGGAAGTACTCAAGAGAGATCTGTGAATGACAGGAAATCTGTTGATGATATTCTAAGAATTGTCGAAACAGAGCCTGACGAAGTGATTGAATGCAGAAGAATTGGGAAAATTGATGGCAGCTTGGGAAACCACGACTAATCCGAATCAAATGTGCCAGCGATGGTGTGCGAGCAAGCATCTTGAAGAAGGCCAAAATATTTCGAAACTACGCGAATTATAAATCACTGTACATCAACCCCGACCAGACAAAGCAGGAAAGAGATCGAAATAAATTCCTACGCCAGCAATTGAAAGCTAGGCGCGATAATGGAGAGAATGTTGGTATCAGAAATGGAAAGGTTTTGTTGCTGGATTCTGACAATTCGAATCAACAGAAGAATTTTCATTGAAATTTTTATCACCTGAAATGTCATATCCGAGCATCACTCTAATTAATGCTCGATCGCTACTTCCTAAGATAGATGACCTGAAGCTATCCATTTCCGTAAAGAAGATTGAATTGATTTGTATGAAGGAAACATGGCCCAACTCTTCCGTAGATACAGTCCTTGTTCAGTTACCTGGATATATCATGTGCAGAGCAGATCGTTGCTATCTTAGAGGCGGAGGAGTGGCTGTATATCTCAGGTCACATTTGTCCTTCTGTGATGCTACATCTACTTTTTTAATTACTAATGATATTGACTATCTTATCCTTGATATGCTGTCTCTTAACATTCTTCTGATCTGTTTATACATTCCACCAAGCTTGTGTGCTGACAAGTTAAAAGTCATACACGTAAGAATTCTGACTTTTGTCGATGATTTTGTCTCTACGAAGTCTCATTACAGTCAAATCATTGTTGGAGATTTGAACCAGTTTAAAGTGTTATCACTATGTAGAGATCTTGCTTGATCTGTGTGACCTCGTCACAGAACCTACGAGACAGAACAGCATCTTGGATCATATACTCATTTCAAAGGATCTGGTTCCTGTATATGACACAAAGTCCATTTCATACGATGCTCCTCTGGATACATTTGATCATTTAATGATTACTTGCATACCCAAATCGGTTGGCGCTTTTGTCACAAACACCATCTATCACAAAGTCTACGATTTCAGGAAATCACATCTTGATGATCTGTACCGTCTTGCATGCGAATTCGACTGGAATAGTCTGGTATCCAACATTGATGATGTCGATGCGCAATGGAGCATCTTCTCCAATTGTCTTATATCATTAATTGATTCATGTATACCGTACACTTATGTTCAAATGAGTGAAAATGACAAAGAGTGAATTTCTCCTTTATTGAAAAAACTGATAAATGATCGTTGGACAGCTTTCCGAGAAAGAAATTAGGACAAATACAATTTCCTGAAAGAAAAAGTAAAACTAGAAATAAAGCGAGCCAAAGAACGTTGGGCTGATAAGACTATGTCCGATGCAAGGGTACTATGGAGAATGGTCGCGAAGCATTCCAAGGCAGGGAGGAAGGATCCTATTTCCAAACTAGCGGCTGACTGCGGTTCATTCGAAAGACTTCTCGATGCTATGGCAACTGATCTGTCCAATTCCTTCTGCGGAAGTGGCAATTTATCTTTTTTAAATCCTCCTCCTGACAATGACGAATGGAGTTTTGAAATTACGGAAGTTGAAGTACACCGACAGTTGATTCGATTACCGACAGGAAAAAGTGGTGGCATAGGGACCAAAACACGGTAACGCTCGCGACAAATTAATGATCATTTAGTTGAATTATAAGTTGGTACAAGACATTTATACACTCTAGTGATCTTTTAATGTATGGAAAATTAATTTCATACCTCTGTCTTTCGGATCACGTCATTTAAAGAACTTTGAATGATTGTGTCATGACTTGCCAATCTCTTAAAGTTGGTGACGCTCGCGACATGAAAAAAATCACCTAACTCTTGATACATGTGTAATTTTCATTATTCTATCGAACATTTTTTTCTGTGTTATTCTTCTATTCATTTTCAGATTTTAGGGAGTATTAGGTAATGCGAAAATGATGCTTTTCAACCAAATGTTTCTTTTAAAGCTCAGCAACTTCTAGATGATAGGTAACGCTCGCGACACTTTTTTTCCTCAATATATTCTGCGGCTCAGGATGCTAGATTTTGAATAATTGGATATAATTATATATTTTGTTACATCTGTCATACATTGTTAGACTTCACCGACCTTTTCGTTACCGATTTTTTAGTATCGAAATCAAAGAATAATAAGGTGATCAAGCCAAGAAAATGAATCAAGACAGTCAAAAGTATTATTAAGTTAACATATACTGTATGTGATTATTCCAGCAAATAAACTTAAAATCATTATACATGTACATGTACATTACTCATACAATTAAGAAGGGAATAATCTAGTAAAAACATTCCCAACAAAGTTGAATGAAAAACACGAATTTCTGCAAGAAGACCTAGTGCAATCAATTGTTGATGATGCGATGCTTTATACCTGCATGCTCATCAGAATCACTGTAAACCTTAGCTACCACGCATCCGTCCTCAACAGATGAAAAATGATGAAATTTTTGAACACCTGAAATACAGTTAACATTTTGAAAGCGAACCTCTACTTCCTTTTTCCGTCTCAAAATTAAATCACTCGGAATTATTTTGACCGTAATCCGACCACCTGTATTTGCGTCGGCGAATGATTTCAGATCGTTTGTTACTTTTCCACTACGCATACTGGAATGCGCTGCCTGCTTCATGCGGCCTTCGATTCCATCCACAGCACCCTTGCCGTGATAAGATGCAAAGAAGTTCCATATAACGTCAATACCAAAGGCCTTGTTAAAAACCTCGATTGTAGAGAGCGTATACCTGTTCTTAAACTGGCTCGCAGGTCCATCGCTCCATATCTGAACTTTGTCGCCGGACGAAATCAGTCCACTCCACTTTAGATCTCGAATAATTGTCTTGAGGAACGCATAGACAGCAAATTTGCAGTGATCAAGGTCGTCACTGAGTATCGCATATGACTTGACCGTATCGCCGAACCAGAACACTGCTGTGAAGATAGTAATTTGTTTCTTATTCCAATGTGCTGATTGGATTTCATTTTGTTGGGAAAAAGAATAATTTTCTGAAAAGTCAACCTGAAGCATCTTCTCTCCACCTGATCGTTGCTTTTCGAACGCTGAGTGCTGCTGATCCTTGATAAAGATGTGTCACAATAAAGTCTTTGAATTCTCGTTCACGGATGCACAAACATCTTTGACCGATGCTTCACATTTCAGTTTCTCAATGCGGGTATTCCTGGTACCATCAGCTTTCTTCCACTGGTAGAAAGATATTTGATGTTGTTCATCCTCCTCAGATGCCATCAGTTCCCTGGCGCTACATGCCTTGCATGTCCGACTTATACAAGATTCCGATGTACGAGAACAGGTAATCAATCTGACGTAATCTGAAGCCTTTGGAGGTCCCTCGAAGTCTTGTAATAAGTCTGTCAAGACAGATAACTTCAGTCGAAGGTTTTCATGAATTACACAAACACATACGTTGTGAGGAATTTCAGATGCATAACGAATAAAGGGCGGACGCATCTTTTGGAAAGAAGTCAATCCGATCTTGACCTCAGAATTTTCTTCGCAGAAGATGGCATGAGCCTCTTTGATAGTCATCAAAAGATGTCTAAGTTGCTTGCGTTGACGTTTACCATTGATGACAAACATTCGACTGTCCTTCATTCCAGGAGAAACTCGAGATATCTTATCAGACAAGTAGAATTTTTCGACTGATACTCGTAGTTCATGGGAAAGTCCCTTCTTTTCACGCCTGTTACTGTCACTGGGATCACACTGCATCGTTTTCACGCCTACTTTTGCAGCCAAGAGGTTGACTACCAGTTTCTGCTTATTTGGAGACCGAGGTAAAGCTCTCACAACCTTGCGGATACATCGTGCTCGGCTTTGTACCGACGAAAAGCTGTTTTCAAGATTATCTTTAGTTTGGAGTAAACGTCGATTTCGTTCAGTCTTTCTAAGATTCCTTTGCCTCTCTCTGTCGTAGGCTCTGACAGAATCACACCTTTTAATTCGCTGCCGATATATCTTGTGTCTTTGCTTTTCTTTTTCACGAAAGATTTCGGAGGCCTTCTTACGTTCGCGATAACGCCTTTGCTTCTCCGCGGCACTTAGAGGCATATTTGAACAGAGTCAGAGACGAACTAGAAGCACGCAGTTGACAAACGAAGTAAAACTGATGTCAGTGCACGTTTTCTTATCCTATACCTATGTCGAAGTTATCGATAGTCACGTGACTACGTGAGTAATTTTCTATGGTCTACGCAAAGCTATCGTCGACTGTCAGCCTGATTCTTAGCGTGAGAATTTATCTCAAATTCTCATCTCTGTGGTAATAACATCCATGAATCTGACTGAAGATATCTAACATAGAAATTAACAATACCATAGAAAGTACTATTATCCACTTCTATGATATCTTACTTTCTGCTGCAATCATCAACTAAAAATGATGAATAAGAAATGGAGTGTAAAAGTAACGCTCGCGACACATTTTCAATGAAGTGTGTGAAGCAGAAGAAAAACATAATATTAGATCCAACATTACTATACGTTTATGCTGAGTAGTCATTGATACTTGACGGTAAAATTTATCATCTATCTTGCGGAATCAATTGCCTATATAACTTAATGTGACAAATTAGTAACGCTCGCGACAATTAAAAATTGCTTGATAAGACCGAATGTGTACCTAAATATAACTACATAATATATGTATTTAACTCCATGATCGATAAGAGGGAGTATTTGAGGTTTTAGAACAGCGCAGATATCTGCACTTAAAGTGATACATTGTCTTATAATTTATTATTTGGTTTTGGGTATGACTTTGAGAGAATTAAAGGTAATGGTGCATGAGGAATTTGAATCAGTCAAATTTACAATATAGAATGGCTGAAATTGATTTTTTCTAAATTCGCATGCTTCTGGAGTCATATTTTCAGAAAATCATGTCAGTTTACTGAGATTGCAAACTTGAAAATTTATCCGTAGTGAACGTTTTCCGCGTTTTGGCCCATAGACAACATTCCCATGAGAATTTACAAAAGCCTTGCCGATGTTGTAGCCACACCTTTGGCGACGATGTTTCAAAATTCACTTAACAAGCGTGTTTTCCCGAACTCCCATTCCAAAGACAAATCCTCCGCAAGCGCACAAGATGCCCTACATCTCTGTTTTTCCCGCCCCAGCAAAGATTTTGGAGAGAATCGTCCTCAAACATTTTGAACAAGGATTTATGTCCACAGTTGGTGACGAGCAACATGGTTTCAGGAAAGGAGCGCCAACGTCTTCTGCCCTCATTAAGATCTTGCACTCAACATTGAAGTGCTATGACAATCCCAAGATGTTTGGATGTGCCATTTTGAGTTACGATTTATCACGTGCTTTTCACACTCTTAATCACAATTTGATTCTTTATAAGATGACACAGCTAAATTTTCCTTCCTGTTTAATAGCTTGGTTATCTTCCTACCTTCATGATACGAAAGCTGTTGTTAAATTGAACAATCATTTTTCTCGCGTTGTGCAAATCTAAAGAGGAGTACCGCAAGGCTCAGTGATCGGGCCAACAATTTTTTGCCTTTTTGTGCGTGATTTTTTAGCATCCCATAGTTCAAGTGTTACTGTGAAATATGCTGATGACATTTCTATCATTGTGCCTCTAGAAAATAATGATATAAATGATATTCGCTTGTCTATTGAAAGTGAGACATCCAACAGGGATGGAACCGGTCGTGATTTTCCCGACCCGACCCGACCGGCCGGTCGAAAATTTCGACCGGTACCCGACCGGCCGGTCGACCGGTTGATTATACAAAATGCGGTTATGCCAAACTACATGTAGGCCTATATAGTACCCAAAGAATGACGATACTTATATATCTGAGTAGCCTATGTGTACTAGCTAGATAGGTAATTAGCAAATTAATTTATTGTCTTCGACTGTACCAATATATCTACTAGATTAGTAGGTCTAATTAGCAAATCAAGAAGAAATATAGCAGTAAAATTACATATAGCCTTCAGAACAATCATGAATTTAAGATAAGTATAAGCATAACTAATTTTGACTACAAGGAGGCATATGTACGACGTGTAGGAAATGATATATGACTACATGTACATTATACGAGTCTTTATTATTACTAAGTATATTTAATCTTTAAATAAAATTTTACTTACTATCTCATTTTGAAACGTTTTACGGAATCATGGAATGAAAACTGAAAATTTCTCAAATCGTTTAAAACAAATATGATTAACATGAAAAACTTATCCTAGCTGCCACAATCCATTTATGTCTCCTTCTTTTAATACAACAAGACTGTCGACAGTGGATGGGTCAAGTCTATTGCGACTCGCGGTCAATACAGAACCTCCAATGCTAAAGTGTCTTTCACTCTCTCCTGACGATGCCTGAATTACAAATATCTTCCGGGATATTTCACTCAAGAGAGGGTAGGTCGATTGTTTCTTTTTCCAAAAATCTAATGGATTGGTTGAATATATTCCATGAAAATTTTCGTTCATGTAGTTTTCAAATTCTTGCAACAATTCGAGTTTGTTTGAAGAATGCAAAGAAACAGGAGCAGCTGAACACGAAGATCGGAAATTCGAAAACGGATCAATTTTGGTAATTTTTGGTGGTACTTCGGTAGATACCGTAGATTCACTTGCTGTAGGCTTGATTTTAATATATGAAGACAACGTCGATGTGATATGAATTTTGACATTCTCTATAAACTGATTACGAAATTGGCGATCTTCAATAAAAGATAGTTGTCGAAAAGTTGGATCCATGACAGTTGCAACTTTATGTAGTTCAGTCGTAGACGACCAATACTTTTCATCCAATCCGCTCAGAAAGTATTCCTTTAGTAATATCACGCCACGTGACTCATGTACATTGAGAGTAGCGGCTCCGAATTCTTTCATCAAATAATAACTTGGTATGACATTTTGAATCGATGGTTTGTCAGACATTTCTAAATAATCAAATATAGAATTGAAATGTCGAAAAAAGTCAACCAATTCTTTTAGAAGTTCCGGAGAAACGGGTAACAAACGGTATTCCATGTCTCGTGTATGAAGAATACGTCGAAGATCTTCATATGACACACTAAAAGAATGATACACATCGTAGAAGGACCGCCATGGACGAGTAGGACTTGGTCTCTTCAGAGTTAAAGTAAGTTCATCAGAGGAGACAGTCAGTAACCGGCCGGTTGCCTGACCGGTCACATGACCGGCCGGTCAGAAAGTTTGACCGGTACCCGACCGGTGACCCGACCCGACCGGCGACCGGCGCCGGTCGACCGGTAACGGTTCCATCCCTGACATCCAACATTTTGAATTGGTGTGCAGACAATATGTTGATTCTCAACAAGAGCAAATCGAACGCTGTGCTTGTGACGAGGCGTCCCATTGTATTTGACACTCCTCTTACTATCAATCATGTTCCTGTCATGAAACTTTTAGGCGTGTTTATGAATGAAAATCTGAACTGGGATGACCACATTGAACATCTTCGTCGTAAGGCAAGTCAACGAATACATGTAATTCGAAAGTTAAAGACTCTCATCAACGTCGAGAAACTTCATGTTGTTTATGTGTGTCTCATTCGTTCTACAGATTGTTTCATAAAAAATGGATCACCCTTAAACATCGCCTTAACTTCAACTTTGTCTAACTCCGCCAAACTTGAACGAATTTCTCTGAAATTTGGAAGATATGTCAGTTGTGCTTACTAATATCATTGTTGGAAATTTCAAGCATGAATATTGAGTTGTTTTCCTGTTATAGATAAAAAAGTAGTAGATAATTTGATCTTCATTTAGCAATGTTACACAAAATCATACCTCACTCTTATAAAATTACATTTGTTTCCTTTGTTATGTAATATGTTGTTCTACAAGCCAAAAGCTATCAAGCAAAATAAAAATAAAGAAAATCGGTCAATCAGAGCCAGTATAGCACCATTATTCATCAACAATAATGTAACTGCTACATGTGATTAACTGGACTTCATGTTCCATAGCTTCCTGACTTCGTTGCGGTGGTGTTGGCAGCACTCCTGATTGCTTTCAGCTAGAAATCTATCTCTTACCGGTTGAAAACAATACAAAGCACAAATGAACAACAACGAGATCGCATTCACGAAAGGCAAAGTGTCAGCCTTGAGTCGAATTTCAAGAGCTGTAAGAGGCCCTCTCAGATCGAATTATCAGATCAGCATACAAAAAGACGTCTCAGATGGGCAATGAGTCATTGTCACTGGCGAAATCAATGGGATCGGGTTGTCTGGTCTGATGAGGCATCAGTCCGTCTGAAGGATAGTGATGGTCGATTGAGATTATGGATAAAATCTGATCAGGAAATTCCGAGACATTTACATCGTCCCCGGGTACAAGGTGGTGCGACTCTACTGATTTGGGCTGGCATTTGGAACAATGGCCGCTCTGAACTTCACATACAGCAAGGAACCATGAATTCTGAACGCTATGTGAATGTTTTACGAATGAACATTGGCCAAATGACAGATCAACTTGGTGATCCATCGACTTGGTTATTTATGGATGATAATGCTACGTGTCACAGGAGTAGTAGAGTCAACTTATGCAAGTCTCAATTAGGGCTTAGGACATTATCTTGGCCAGCTCGTTCTCCTGATCTGAATCCCATAGAAAATGTATGGAGTATTCTAAAACGTAACGTTCGTCGTTCACTGCTACCTACAGATGGCGTATCACAACTTACGTCACTGTTAAAAAGAGAGTGGAGAAAGTTAGATCAGTCAAAAATCAACGATATCATCGAATCAGTGCCTAGACGAATTGGTAATGTCATTGACAATAAGGGTAGGGCCACAAAATATTAGCTTCTTAAGAACCGCTACTGTATCATAGCTTATCAGATTATATAAGGACATTTAAATATATTAGGGACATGAAATAACATGAAAAATGCTTTCTGTATGATACTTATGTTTTATTTAGTCAAATTTTAGGATGATCCACTTTTTATGAAACGGACTGTATATTTGAATATGCATGCCCTGTTTTCATCGGACTTTCTGAAAAGAATAATAAAGTTGTGAATAGTATAAAGAATCGCGTCCATCGTCTCATGTACAACGGTCGTACTGCATGTCTGAGGTGTCCATAGTCAATTCAAGAAAGAAGATTTTCATTGACGATTGAACTATTCAAAAAAGGCTGAAGATCGCGATCATATCTTGCATGAATTGCTACCGCACAGACTTCCCCGAAGTAACTCATACGCCTATCTAATTCTACGCACGAATAAATATGCGCAGTCGTTTGTGAACTTTTCACTTCGTTATCTTTTTGAAAATGTCTGATCTTTTATGTACTTTTGCTAATTGACTTGCAACAATTTGATTTTCATTATGCTGGAATATAAACACTTTCTATTCTATTCTATAACACCTTCGATCAAAAAAGTTCAAATTTAACGGCACTTTTTGATGTCTGAAAAGTTATTAGTAGGCTACTGGCAGCGGTACAATATGAAGATTCCTGCAGGTGTTTCGTGATGGTGGAGGATGCATCTTCTGTTGATCGTGATCGTCTGGAACTGGTAGTGAGCCACTTCGGAAGGTGTACGGAATAGTACCCAGCTCCTCAATACGCTCAGCGGCGATGTCATCTTGTTCAATCACCTCATGCACGTATTACATCAGCCTTATACCACACTACGGCCTAACATAGAATATGCATGTAGAACATTTTGCTAACTCTATAGATAACATGCATTCATTATGATTTAGGTTTGTTCGCTATAAAGCACAGTCTCTGATAGCTCAAAATTATTTGTAATATAGGCCCTATGGCTTACACAGATATCTTATGTATTTTGTTTTTGTTATGTACATGTATTTTATATTGTCATTATTCCGCATAATTTCAGACTAATTCTTATAGGTGACTTTAATTTCCAAAAATGATTTTAGTTTTATTCAAAATAAATCACAAATTTAATTGAATCAATTAATCACCATTTGGTCCTCAGTGCACTATAATGAATAAACTGATTCTCTATTGTATCCAAACATCAAATAGGCCTATCATGACTATAACAAATGCATTAATTGCCTTGTTCTACTCTCTGTGTAATTTTTTCATCGCCAAATGCGTATTTCTAGACATATACATAGCCTAGATTGATTATCCTGTTTTTGTTCATGAGCTTAGTTTACATTGTCCTATTTGTTTTGCCATGTTATCAAAGTCGAAGTATTTAGATATCAATTATTTACTAATAGACATAGCTACACTGTAAATCGCTGGATACGAAAATTACAAACAAACATATACCAAAATTGCATACAATTTGAGACTAACACCTGATACGAGATTCTCGTATGTTCACAGAGATCTGGTATGTTTTTCATACCACTTCTCACTTACTTTCGTATGTGATTGGTATGTAGCGATACGATCTATTCTACCTGTGATTGGCTGTTTTACACTGAATACGAGACCCGATGCAAATTCATCCTCATTCGTATGCCTCTGGTATGAAGAGCTTTAAGTCACACAGCAAAAAAACATAAATACTACAAGCTACTGTCAAATCACTTTTTTCAGTAATGCCAGTCATACCCCACGAGATAGTCGTCGTTGCTATTTGTCTAGCAACTTTAGCAGGAAGTTACGTTAGCTCTACTTTTTGAAAAAAGTTGATAAACATCAATTCATTCAAAACGTAATGTTCGAGCAATCATGTTGACTTGTATATCTCAAACATAGCTATTTTTGCGTTCATGAATTATAATGTATTTTTATTTCGAATTGATAATACGCTTAATTTCAAAATTACATGATGCATAATTGTTGATCTTTAAATACTTATTGATTATTCATGAAATGCCTTAGACTTACGTGTATTAAAATCGAATTCAGCATTGAAAGTATGACTCCTGAATGTCATTATCTCACTACTAACGAAACAGTAGTAACACTAGTATGATCTTTATTGACAAAAGGCCTTAAATCAACGTACTTTGGACATGATTGATGTTTTCTTTAAGATTGTGCTGGTATGGCTTTAGTATGTAAAGCATACCACATTTGAAATAACATACGAAGCGCATACAAATATATACCAAGAGAATACAGAAATATACCAAAAAATATTTTGGTGTGCATTCTTCGTATGTGATAGGTATTGAGCGATTTACAGTGTACGCCATTACTTACGTAATGTAATTAGGTACGCATATTACTGATATGGACGTAGACAGCCCTTTAGTTTTTTAGACAGTTTGTTCATAGTGCTCAGCAGACGATTTAAGGTTAACTGGATGTCAATATCGATTAATTACATTGCAAACTGTGTTCAGGCATCAGAATAAGTGATAATCAATTATTGAAGTTAGTGAGCGAATATTTATTTATACGTGCCTTGGTTGGAGAACATACTGCACATATGTAAAGTTGAGTTAAAAAATCATCATAAGATTTTTGTCAGATAGAGACACTAGTAGGTTATGCACCAATTAGTAATGCTATAAATTCTTGAAAGCCATTAGCTCAGGATCTCGTAAAAGTCACTGAAGTTGCGATTTTTCCGAAGATGGTGAATGGTGACCTCACTAAAAGTTACAAGTAAAGCAGTTGATGCAATACCTTCCCTATCACAAAAAAAGCAATAAATGCAATTATTGACTGATAACAATTCACTGCCGACAATTATTTGGTAACATTAATAAATTAATTACAGTTTCTCTATCACAACAATCAATAAAAAAGCTCAAATAACCTATAATTGGAAAAGGGTTTTGGTTGACGAGACTTGGCGGAGTCAGCGAGCGAACTGATTGGTGACAGGTCCAATATACTCATCATCTTCAACTTCATTTGAAATCATGCTTGTGGAAATGCTACTTTCACAGTTGCCTTAGTCTAGCGAATCTGCATAATTGGTGGATCAATTAAATAACAAGTTCACGACAGCTATTGGACTTCAATATATAATCGGGTTGTGATTCTTTGAAATTCACTTTAGAGCTAAGAGGAGTGTCTGAGAAAGGCTAAGTTCTGAGACCACGTTTGTGACTATTGCAATAGATAAAAGCAACTACTAAAATAATTAATATTATTTTTGTCCAATAATTTTGCTGTTTTAAGTCAATTGTGAATCATAATAAATTGAAATGTTTGTTTTATGCTGGCTCAATAATACGTACTTAGCACATCTTTGTCAAGATTATTGCTACTTCCTCAACGCCTTATAAAATATAGAAAATATGCCAATTTACAACAAGGAATTACCAACAAGGAAAGAAGACATGCTTGATGTACATTATCTTAAATGTTGCTTACGGAATATAATTGCTGCCGTAAAGGACTAAAGATGAAGAAATGGAACTCCAAAATTCTGATTTTTATCGTGAGAAACGTCCGATCTCAATAATTATTTGTACGTCCAGAGATGTTATCTGTTGTCCCATTTTTAAAAACCAGGATAAAATATTGCATCCGGAAATAGCGCCCACTTCGTAGACATTACAATTTATTGATGAAATTTGGATTAGTTGGCACATATAAATTGCACAAATAATTGTAAATTTTCAAAATGATGCTTCAAGTAATAATTCAAAGTCGAATGTTTTTGCAAAACAATCGCCACCATAACATTTGCCCCACTATTGTTGAGCACTTTTTCTCATGTCTTAGAAGGTCAAGTAATGAGAATGGATTATTTACGTTAGGTTTTGACCTTGTTTAATATATTCCTGAATTTTTACGAATCGTTTCCAGTGCGGAGTCCAATTCCAAGTACCAGTTCCAATACCAATACATTGAATAAAGGAAATAATGCATCAGATTTCGCGGTAAACTATAATTCCCACCGATGTTGACTGACATGCTCATTTATAAACTCTGCAATTATTGAAAGCATAATTTTCATACGAAATGCTTCACTAATTATATAAATTTCATTGAACAAAATGAAATTCCTTTTCCAAAAATTGCAGTGGTTGTTGGTAAAGAACATGCTGATAAGCAGAAACTTCATAAATTATCTGAAGAGGACTCTCAAACCATCGTCGTTCCAAATGCTCAAGTATATCATTTATCGCCCCGATGACGCTCGATCATTTAGTTTTCATTGTTCACATTCCACCGTGGGTGGTGTTTATATAAACATGATTTCTGAAGAAAATTCTGGATTAAAGACAGAAGAAAGCAGACTTTGATGGCACGTGCTTTTCATTGACAATCGAACAGCGCGAATCTTCTCATCACACCAGCCTATGAAAAAACATTGAAATCTATAAGGTTTAAATGATTCTCTAAGTTAAATATATGTTTTACCATCTACGCGACAGAATCATTGACCTGTTGTGGTCATGGGGAATCATGACAGCATCTGAGTAGGCGCTCACTCAAAAAAATGTTTTTTATTTTTATGTTACCAGCGCAATCATGAAGCTACATTCTGATATAATGCAATTCCGCACCGGTTCCGGAATCGGAATTTTCCTCCTGTGGAACCAGTTACGAAACGGCACCAGGATAAACCCCCCTCTTGACCAACATCTTGCAATAGATTCAGTATAATTAGTGCAATTAAGACTAATTATCATTAATGTTGGTAACGCCTTTATAATAGTTTTGTTGTTTAGAGTATGTGATGTAAATACGAGTCTTAAGTGTTACTTGTACCAAACTCTATTTTTAAACAATACCGCTATTTAGGTGAACATCAAGTTTGTCGAATGATAATGTTGAGGAGAAGCAAGGTTTGTAGACATATTGTTCATGTGTGTCTGTTTCAGAGCTGCTTCTTCGCTTTGACATCTAAGTTGCAAAAAGTAAAGATTTGCTACGGCTATCAAAGGCAAGATGGGCCCCAGTTGTACCACAGGTACAGTTTACAGAATTCCCTATAATGAATGCGACAATTCTTGTGTGGACTAAACACCGGAAATTGCTTTGCTACGCGGCTGCACAAACACAATGCAGGACTACGACTATTCCTTTCGAAAAAATCTGCTCTTATTGAACATGTTCGGGAAGAGGTTTACGCAATCAATTGCGATTCTTCAGAAATTCTCTGTCTTGGATCACAGCAAAAAAACAGAGCGTAGGCCCATGTTTCAATAGATGTGAAGTGTTCCTTCCGCCCCTCAATATAATGAATTTTCAACTATTCCTCAATTTAATTTTATTTTATTTCTAAGATTCTCTACTTGCTTCTGTTTTTGCTTTATCATTCATGCATTAAATATATTGATATCTTTTCTCTAATATTCATTAGACTAGCTGATAACTGCTTTTCTTGTTGATAGGGTAACATTCACTGTGTATTAAGTTAGTGTAGATCGTTCGCAGACTACATGTCTAGTGAACCAAATAAGTACATCGTCGATCAGATCTGTCATATTGCTTGATGATACAGGCAGGTTGTCTGTGAAATATCGTTAGATAACTGCATAAGCAATAAGTCTAGAAACATTGCTCATCCTTATTAATGCCGTTGGTATTTGTCGCTGACACAAAACATAACTAATCGATGAATTATTGCGTATATGAATTATTTCACATTGCCTGTACATTTGGTAAATATTTGTGCTGACAATAATTATGATAATGCTAGAAATATATTATATTATTATTATACTGGAGCATTCAACTTACCTTCAGTCTGTAAGAATGTCCCAATTTAAAAGAGCTTTGTCAAACATGAGAACTTGTATCTTTGTGACCATTCACGATGGAAAATTGAAATGTAGTTCTTGACAAAATTCAAACGAAATGATCGTCTTTATAGAAACTGTCTATGAACCTAAAATATCTCTACTTAATTCATGTTTTGCATGGATGTCGCACTGATTTATGAAGGACTCTATGTCACGTATTTCATCATAAAAAACATAGAAGTCTATGGAAATACAATTATCCATGGACTCCTGGATATCATGGCCTACTTAAATTTAAACCATGATAAAGTATACCAGATTATTGCATAGTTGTAGAATCGTATTTCAGAATCCCTTCTATTTTGCCTGCAAATACAGATTATTGTTATTATTATTATATTTGATAAAATTTGTTCCCAGGGAAGATATTGGTAGAGAGGGATTTTATCGCGGATATCTATGGTCCCAATAATCTGGCATACTTTATAACGGATAGAGGATAGCTATACGATTCTCTGACATAGCTCGTGAAATTATTTGATATATCCCTCGGGTAAAAGCCCTCGGGATTCATCAAATAATTTCCCTCTCTATATCCCAGAGAATCGAATAGCCATCCTCTATCCATTACATAAATGAGCGAATATGCCTTGGCTCGACATAATTTGATCAAAAGTTTTGGGAAAGCCAAGTGCGGTGATGGTTAGTAAAAATATGGGCTATCATCAACTATATATTATGACACTACATCCAAGGCCATCATCACGTTCTGAATCATTTTATGTACATTACACAGAAAATCAATTTCAAATTTTGATCGAAAAAACATTGTAGGCTGATCTTGCATATGAGTAGGAGAGTCTGTGGAAAACATAGAGCTAGATAAATGTTAAGCTATGTGCGTTAAGAGGAATTCATAAAAATCAAAGATATAAAAAGTCTTTCAATTCTTCAACTTCTGCTTTTGAGTTAATTTGAGGATTGTATTTCTTTATTGCAATAGCTTCTCGCAGCCGTAAATTCCTCTCATTGGGGTCAAGGTCGATTATATCAATGTTGCATTTATCAGCGCTGGCATTGCATGCTTCTCTGTGCTTGTTTACTGATGAGTTTTTGTTTGTTTAATGTTCTTTAAATCGTTGATGTATTGGTCTTATAGTGCGACCAATACAAATCTTTTTGCAAATGTTACATGCTATTCTGTAGACTACTTTGGTTTGGCTGCAGAATGAAAAAATCCGGGGTGTATTTTATACTTTTTGATGTCTGTGGTATACATTCCTGCGAATTTCTCACATCTTTTTGCTTGCAGAAGGAAATACCTATAATTGTGAGAACAGTGAAGAAAAACAATTAATTACAAGTTAAAAAAAAGTCACATTACAAAACAGATATAAAATCCTAGTTAGAAAGCCTACGAAATAAACTGTGAAGCAGAGCACTCTTAAAAAGTCGTATGAAAGAAAATGTTGGTCAAAATCCGATCTAGAAATCAAAGCTCGAGCATTAGCTCTCATGAGCGTAATGCCGTGTCGATTCAAAATGGTTGACTTGGCTTCTCCATACGATGAATTTGATTGGGTCGCCATACGAGACGCAATCCGGCCAACCATTTCACTAGCATGCTCCCCTAGCTCGCCAAAGACAGAAATAGCGGAAGGGACGCATGACCAACCTAAAGTCTCGCATTCAGGTCCATTGTTTTTTATCTTTTTCATTTCAGCCGAAGCTACTGCCGATCCTTCAGTTGTGCTCGCATCAGCAATATGTATGATGTTTTGCTGATGCACAACCGTCAAATCGACAGCGGCTGGCCGACCCAAATTGCATACAGGAATTAAAATGTCAGCAGGTCGAGTGTTTGAGTTGTCTAAACTGTACCAGACTCCAATTTCGGATTTAACAGGGCTTGTCGACAAAAACCGGCAAGGACATTGCGTAGATTGTTATGTCGCGCTGTGACATCAAACAAATCAAAGCATGATGACCGGCAGTATCAAGCACAACTACTGGACACCGCACACAAGTACTGTCAGGAGCAGTGTTTTTGAGCGGATCGAAATTCCGCTTTCGCTCGCTCATCGCTCATTTGTTCATATTCGCCCTTTCGCTCGCTCATCGCTCATTTCCTCAAAATCATCCTTTCGCTCGCTCACCGCTCAAAATCATCGAAAAATGCCGCTCGCTCGCTCATTTCTCGATAATGCCCTCCTTCATTCTACAAACCTTTTTTATGTTCAAAGCTAATTCCATGCTTTTATTTTAATAAAAACCTTTTAGGCGTTAAAGGAAATTCATCATTTCATTTTAGGTGAAATTTGAACCACAATGAAATAATGTAGACCATCATACCAATGTATTAAGAAGGTAGCTATTGCAGAAAATTAGTTGAAGCAATATATTTTGATGTACATAACCACAGAATTCTTTTTATATGTATAGAAATGGACAATAATCTAAACTTAATCTTACATGATGATCACATGAATCAGTATATACAATTCTTGGCGCAAAACAAGCAGAAAATGCTGCACCCAAAACGACCTGACACATTGGCGCCAGCCGTCACTGAGATTTCGGTCCACTAAGTTAAGTACCTGTCAAGATGGTCGGTCCGCAGCAGCTCGTTGCGCCCAGGTCCTACCTTCATCCACTTTTGCACTCAACTTCTTCATGGTGGTGTTTAGACTCAAGCACCCGCTTTAACAAGAAATTTCCTCACCGATGGAGCAACGAAATAGCGGCATCCCACTCTCAGAAGGCATGAGCTCATATTTTCACCCTTGCTTCTGAATCCCTTCGGCCAGTTCTTTATATTTCACAGTTTTCTCTTCATGGGCATCCCTAACGCTCTCTTCCCAGGGGACAGTTATTTCACCCATAATAATTTTCTTCCCTATAGCGTCGGTTAACACTAGATAAGGTCGTTGGTCAGATAGGAATAATTCATCTGGCAGCTGTCTATCCACTCAAGTGGATCACTTCCGATCACTTCCGATCACTTCCTACTTCTGCGGTATAGATCGCACGATGAGTCTTTTTTCGTCTCTTGGTTTGACCACTCGGTACAAAGTCAATTCCCGTTGTTACTTACCTGTAGGGGAGACTTGTGTAAAGTTGGCGGAGCCGCCGAGCGGAATCATTATTTAGTATAGCGAGATCCTGTTCGAAACAACTTCTACTTTATCAATTTCAGCCCCTGATCAGATTCCACAAATTCGCAGTCGCTAAAGAGAAATTCGAATTTAAAGATAGTAGTGGTTCCTTTGGGTGGTTCCGCTAACTCCACAAACGTGGGGGAGAGAGACTTCTTCCACTTTTGCTTGCATGACCAAGCCGCACCGGTGCGTGTAGCATGCTCTCTATAGTGCCACATGATAGCCAGAGAGGGCACGACGAGGATTGGCATGTCACACAGATGTCGCTGTGGGTCGGTCCGTATTCCTCAACGTGTCAGATTAGCAGGGGCATGGAACACATCATATGTCCAATGATGCTTCCGCTTCACTCCCATGTTCCACCAATCGTTCCATGAGAGCTTGCAAACTTCAACTCCTCAGTCGAGCCATCTGCCAATGTCCAACATTTGGACATCTTTCCAGACTCCCACACTCTTGCGGCCACTTTCCATAAGCACTATGCTTATTTCTTACTGCATATCGTAGTAAGTTTGTTTGTAGCCTGTACACCGCACATAAATAGTACAGTAGACTGCATGCGAAGATAGAGCAAATTAACTGCAAATGTTGTGTAAACTGCCACGAGGCAGGAAAAATATCGCTCCCTTAAATTAAGGATGATTTTGATATTTTTTGCGAAGAAAAATTCACTGAAAGTGAAGAGCTTTTAGACTGACCATGGAGACGAAGCGCATCAAGGAATCTTACTTCGAAAAAAATCGTAATAAACTTGAAAGAGCAATATTCTACTTACATCCTGGAAAGTTGCATAATGAATAACCTTACGCATAAGACAACAAAAGATCTAATTGCAAGTACAATATCCTAAATTGAACTCAAAGTATTTCAACTGTATGGTACAGTTGAAATGCATGGTTCGATTTTCAATATCTTAGTTGTAATCAACTCTCAGCACTTTATATTTTATCTACAAAGAAACCATCGTAGCTGTATAATCGAGACAGTACTATTACGAAAGCTGTTTGAAATGTTAGAATATATACTTTGACACCTTGATTAATGGTTTTTTTGAAACGAGTTGGAAAAATCAATCTTTAAATTGTCTAACTACTATTTATTGAACTCCAACAATTCTTTGTCCAACATGTTGATCTCAAGTGAAGAAAGAAGAATTACTTGTAAGTACAGCATATAAATCACAGTTGAAAGAGATGTCTTTGCATTGATATTCACCGTGGCAAGGAATAGAAAGAAGGGTGCAGCAGAGCGGAGTCGACATGATCACCCAAGATTTAACACTCCAACTGATTACTGCTCATTATTTTGAATGTTGGACACCATTAAATGTTGTATTCCTTTTCACTTGATAATGCCTCTGGTATATTGTTCAAATGAGCTGTTAAAGATCAATAACTATCAAGAAGACGTTTCAAAACCTGATTATTCTAACTTAAGGAGGCTATCAGAAAAAGGATGTAAGCAAAATAAACTCAAAAATGGTACAATTAAGATTTTCAACGACTTAATAATTATCCATACCGGAGAGGGACGATTCGGTCTCCCGATTTTTTGATGTGATCCTCGCAAAACTAAGTCGTCCGATCTACAATTTTGTGACCTAAAGTTTAGCGCATTTTCAAATTTTTCACTGAAATCATTAAATTCGGTAAAATTTCAACTTTAAAAAAATCTGCCGAAATTGGTGATTTTAAATCTTGAATTGCTTTTTGCAACATGGAGATGAATCAGTTGGAGTAAATGAACATCGCGATGAGAAAGCTTAGACCCTAAATATGTTGTACTGTGAATTTCATGTGATTTGAAACATTGGTACGGAAGTTAAGGGAAGACCGATTCAGTCCTACGCGCTTCACAGTTCGGTATGAATAGGGTTAAAATGAAGGTCTTAAAATCAATGTACCGTACAGTGGTAGCCATATATGTTGTCCGTGTGTAGGCCTAATTTGGTTGGTTTCAATTTTTCCACAATTTGTAGTTCTTTCACGCTTGACGATACTGAAATGTATCAGGGATCTGCATGTGGATATGTTCCAGCAACGAAATGTTTCTATCAAATTAAAGCATCTCATAATGGCTTCGTGCAAATCCGGAGACGAATAGTTCATCTATGGGGGCGAAGTGATGACTGGGAGACCGATTCAAAAGACATGTGAATAAATAATGTGTCGATGGTCAGATGTTCAGCACATCATCGATTACAAAGCCCTTCTTCTTGCTAAGTTCATATCCACAAGCATAATCCAGACAGGCATTCAATGCATATTGTCAAGAGTGAGAGATCCACAGAAGAGAAAAAAAGTGACGATGCTTTGTTCATCAATCAAGTTTTATACATGCATGCACTAGGAACCATTTTTAAAATAACTTTTCAAATGTTTCGCTTTTTTGTTTATTTGATCTTTTTTAAAGTTTTTTCTAAAAATGGCTCGCTCAACCACTCGCTCACGACAAAAAGTCACCGCTCGCGCGCTCAATTTTCGCTCGCTCATCCGCTCATCAAAAAACTTGAAAAAATACCGCTCGCTCGCTCGCTCGCTCAGCTCGCTCAAAAACACTGGTCAGGAGGATACAAACTAAAACCAAGCCACCATTTGATAAGAATTGACACTTCATTCGGCTTCAAATCGTAGCCAAGGCCAGGAGAAGGATTGGCACGCAACCAATATGAGCTGGTTGGAGACGTCAAACAGCGCAGCCTCGCCTTGTCCGACATTGACAATCTCAACATGAGATTATCAAAATCTACTTTATCAGTAGTAATCCCAACTCAGACGCAAGCGCAAAATGAGTAGCAATGAGTCATCATGCTGACTCAGCCCCCCCCCTCTCTGGAGGGAGGAAGGAGTTCGCCAAGGATGTGCTGGGAGGAATGGATCCGAGAGTAGAAAACGGGTCCCTACCCCCCCCCTCTGGAAGGAAGGCAGGAAGGAGTTTTCCAGCAAGGGGTAGGAAGGAAGGTGATAGGAATGAGGGAGGGATAGAGTGAGGAAAGGGTGGGTGTTGTTGGTTTTGGGATGAGAAAAGTTGGAAATCGTCATGAAGGAGGGTTCAGATGGGAAATTGGAGTTTAGATTTGGAATCTGCGTGAAATTTTGGGTGGGGAAAGGAAGGCAGGAGGAGTTTTCCTGAGATGCAAGGGGTGGAGCGGCGGAGTTGGAAAAGGGTGGGTGTTGGTGGTTTTGGGATGAGAAAAGTCGGAATTCGTCATGAAGGAGTGCTCGGATGGAAAAACGGAGGCCAGATTCGGAATCTACGTGACATTTTGGGTCTACGAACTTCTTTCCGACTCAATCGGAGAGAAATACTCGTAGTTCTGACCCCCTCCCCTCGGCAACGATGTTCCAACTTTGGTGTTAGAGATCGTAGAAAGTCGTGCAATAACTCGTGTGAAAGCTGACAATGAGACAAATTCAGTGAAAGACACGGCTTGTTCCTATCTGCCTTCGTATAGATGTGAGACGGCATTGAAAATTTGGGACATTGGTCATTGGACATTGGGACATTGTTAAATTGTAGCCACCCTTGGCGATAAATAGCGGAGGGTTGATAGTGAATGAAGAGCTCGGGTTTCTTTTGACGGCACTTTGTTCTCTAGGATCCTATCTTTTCAGATATAGCGTGGAAGGTTTCGTTTCTAAATGAGAGCCTGTTGAAAATCGAGTTTTTGTACATTTTCCAAGATTAAATGAAATGTCTTAAATGAAAGGGGAGAGCGAGAAAACATGGCTATCAAAATTTGGAGTCAATCGGAGCAGTAGAACCGGAGATAGACGAGTTTAAAGTTTTTGGATGATGGATATTACGTCATCAGCTGATCGCCACAAACTATATAAGTGGAAACTCTGCTTGTGGAAATCAGTTCTCCTCCCGACTGGGTTGGGGTAGGTGAACTCCGGAGCTCTGATGATAGCATTGGAAATCTGAAAAATTAGAAAATTTCATTGCTGATATCAGCTAAGGCGTCAGACTTAGAGGTTCGCCAGGAGATGGCCTTCGTCTCCAGGCCATAAAAGACTCCAAAAGTTTAAAGGCTTGTAACTTTGCTTCTACAAGACCGTTTGACTTGATTAAAAAAAGGTTCGGTCGCTATTGACCTGTTCTAAGTGATAAACTACCTATAAAATTTCATAAGTAGTGCTAAATGCTGAAAAATTTAAATTCATTATTTTTGGAGGTTTTCTGGGGTTTTCTTCGACCCTGCTGAAGTCAACTAAAGGATTTGTAATGATGTCTGAGCCAGTCTTCTCATGTCTCTACATTATAGAAGCGGCTTTTCACTGAAAGAGAGCAAGTCACGGAGAGTTTTGCTGTAATATTCCACTGACAGGGTGTTCCTTCGGGTCGGCGAATGATGCCATAGTGATAAGTGTGGCAAGGGAGTGTGTCATGTTTTAGACCGAAACCGCTGGGGCGACCCATGTTGGGCATTTGACACAGTTCTCAACGTAGCACTTTGAACTCCAATCGGTTGAGTCTCAGCTATCTTGTCATGGGTGGCATCTAAACATCTCCATTGCAAAACGCTTGTGAATCACGGCTTGCTATCCCTCTCTACGGCTTGATATCAAGCTGATTAAAGCAACGACTTGGGATGTTTCCTCTTGTAAATAACTCCACCGGTTTTTATGTCAAAATCGAGGCCCGAATACCAACACAGTGACATGACGCACGCTCTGCCCGTCCGAGGTTGGATTTGTGGGTTGAGGCCTTGGAGCTGGCATAAGATCCCCTCTGAGTAATGCCTGTAACGGATTCAAGAGCTTAACACCCAAACGATTGCTGGCTTGCTACCAGGCCTTTGTGAAATCTCGTCTAGCCTCAGTAACTCAGGGTTGACAACGTATATCGTCTGTCTTTGTAACTTGGTGAAAATGAGACGGTTAGTGCAGGCATAGACGTCCAACCTTTTCGCGTCATAGGGTAACCCGTCTTTGTGTTGGGAGTTGGTAACTGAAAGCACGGTGACTGTCGATGCTCATACATGGTAAAACCGCTGTTGTCATGTCAAATGCGTGGCCAAATAAGGAAGGTCTGAATCATGGCTTTGTGTCAGAGAGGTATATAAACCACCGACTCTCATTTAGTTTCATTTGAATCATGCAGACGACGAACACTCTAGTCAGCTCTCCTGACAAGCCTCGGTTGAAGCCGAGAAATCTATTTCAAGAGTTTCAGCGGGCTGAAGAGCGGGAAAAGATTTTTAACAATCTTGGTCGTATGGGCGCATCTGATTGCGGTGATGATGATAGGACTCAGTGGGGCTATATACCACCCCCAAGTAGTCAGTTAGTAGCAGTAGAGGTTGATGCTGCTACCATAGAGAGAATTAAAGACTCTCTCAGCAGAATCGGTCTAAAGTAAGGTGGCTGATTACGATCCAGAGAACGTCCCATGAGCCCTCTTAAGGGCTACCTTCTAATGCAGCTAAAGCGGTCCCAAGCCCGCCACATATCTTCGAATATAGAATGCAGAGGGGAAGAAAAAATGATGAATGGAATGAAGGGAGGACACCCTTGCACCACATGCAGCACACCAGACTTCTCTCTTCAGTAGTGAACAAGCTCTTGCGAGTGTCATCAGAAAGTGTATCAAGTTGTACAAAAGTTTTTACTGCCACACAGTTTGATAAAGTGATAATGTAGTCTTCATCTAAATTAGAATCATTCTGATTGGTTGTTGAGGAATTCATTGTTGAAAAACATATAAAAGTCAGAAAATTGAAACACTTCTCATTCTCGTCTATCTCATGATGGAAGGTACATCTCCTGCCTTAGAGATCTTCAACAAAATATTTGAAGTCATTGACGAGTGGGATGAAGACAAGTTTGAACAAGAGGAGGAGTCCCGCAAGAAAGTCGTCATTGAAAAAGTTGTGTGGACTGATGGTGAATTCACGCCAAAAGCGACGCGTGTTAGGAAAGTTCCCGACGCTCCAAAACGGCCAAGGTGTTATAAAGCGTACAGTGACTTAGAGGTTATTCCGCTTGACTTTTCCTCGCTGTAAAGTATATGTGAATTAATTGTAAATAAACCTACACACTACATGTCTTTGTTTTGCAATGTATTTATCTTGAAATGGAAATAAACGGAGGAATTTAGATATGGGGTTAGTTAACACATTTACTATCGCTCTACTTTTCTATCAAAAAGGATGACACCATTAGAGAAGATAGAAAATGATTTTTTATGCGTGTGGTGTCAGAGTGACAAGCAGAACTCATGGTTCATTCTCAGATAACGTTGCTTCACCTAAAATCATGTTCATAGGTCCGTGTTCATAGGTGGCGCTTCAAGCTGTTGTATTTTCTGTCCTTGTAAAATTTTGCGATTTTGCATAGACAGTGCAACCCTCATCGCCCTGCAAATCTAATGAACACAACTAAATTCCAGAAAATGAATGTGGATGATATACTTCAGTTATCAAGTGCTGAACTTGAACAGAGAAAGGGTAGCATCACAAAGCAATCACTGATTAATGCCCTGATTCACGTGAAGCAATCGACCAAAGACAATGACCCGTTGCACGTGGAAAGCGTGTCAGTTACAGTTGCTAGATTAGTGTCAGAGAAGATCGATTGCATGTTAAAGCCTGTGTTAAGCAGACTAGATCAGCTGACAGTCACGTGCAATAATCTGTCCTTGTTGTGCGATGGCTTGAAATCAGAAAATGAGTATCTTAAGAATGAAATGAAAGTAAATTCTGAGGCTATGTATAATGAAATGATCGATAGATTGTCCAGGCGTGAAAATCTCATTTTTCACGGTGTTCCTGAGGCAACTGATGGTACGGTTGAGGAACGTCAATCGCATGACATGTCTCAGGTGCAACTTATTGTGGACGTCATCACAGGGCCTGCTAATGACGACTTCTCGCCAGTATCTGTTAAGAGGATTGGCCGCCCAAATCGGCAAGGTGTCAGACTTTTGTTGGTCAAATGTAGTTCCTTTCAGGAGAAATTGTATATCATCAAAAATTCCAAGAAACTGCGGTACAATGATGCAACTAAGAGGATTTTCATCAGCAATGACCTAACGAGAGCGCAGCAGGAGAATGACAAAATTATGAGATCACAGTTGACACGTCTAAATGAAGAGGGGAATGCTTCATACGTGATCAGGAAAGGTCAAATTTGTCCCAAATATGCAGTTAGCAATTCGGCTCCTACGTATGAAAATTTTCATTAAGGAATTTTAAGACTTCTTTTCCCTCTCTTCTACTCTCTAACATTCGCTCGCTGAGGCGGAAAATAGACGAGCTTCTCGTTTTTACTCAAGCCTCTAAACCTGATGTCATCGCTATTACCGAGAGCTGGCTCAGTGATAATGTGTCTAATGATGAAATTCTTTTGAATGGTTATTCTCAGCCTCACCGGTGTGATAGAAGTAACGGTAAGAAGGGCGGGGGTGTTTGTATCTTTGTCAATGACATCTTCACTTCGTGTAGGTTTGATCTGTCAGATTTCCTTAAGTCTATTGAATGTGTGTGTATCATGATAAAAGATCCTTTGATTTGTGTTATGTGCACGTATATACCACCGAACCTGTCCATAAATGAGTTACACAGTATTTCTGACTTTCTCCTTCTCAGTTTACAAAGTGTTTTTGATGCATACCCAACCACCCATGTTATGCTAGTTGGTGATTTCAACAATTTTCCTTGTAATGATGTCGAAAGTCAATTTGGTCTCAAACAAGTTGTTGATTTTCCCACTAGAGGGACCGCTACCTTGGACAAAATTTTTGTTGATCCTTTTCTAAGTACTAAGTACTCAAACGTGATTTCATGTCCACCATTTGGGTTGTCTGATCACAATTCTGTTTTAATGAACCCATGTAATGTCTCTGTTCAAGTTTCACACATACGAAAGATCTATGATTTCCGCAAGAACTACGTCGACAATTTTGTCTCCTGTTTACAACAAGCCCCGTGGCATCACATGTACAACTCTGATTTTACTTTAGAAGATAAATGCTCTCTTTTCTATTCCTTCTTTGATGGGGCACTTCAAGAAATTCCTCTGCACTACGTCGAGATGTCATCCAAAGACAAGCCTTGGATCACACCCATCCTTAAACAATTAATCAATCTCAGGTACAAGGCATACAGGGAAGGCAACATGCCCTTATACGTGCACTACAGGGACAAAATCAAAGCAGAAATTGCAAAAGCAAAGAAACGCCGGGTCTCAAAATGCTCTAATTGTGCCAACACGGATAAGAGTATATGGACGATTGTGCGTGAAATGTGCAACCTCAAGTCTAGGTCTTGTTCCTTTTTTGACGCAATGGTAAATGGTCATCCCAGTCCAGCGCATGCAGCGGAATCCTTCTCTCGAAAGGTCAGATCTCAATTTACGTCGAATACCGACTGGTCAAACTTCCATCTTCCAGATTCAAATGAAACTCCCTGGTCAGTTGATATATCGTCGGAGATGGTTTTCCGTGATATGCTCAATCTGTAATCGAAGGCTCCTGGTATTGACTCATTATGTTCCACTCTGATTAAAGCATCTGCTCATGTTTTGCGTGAACCTGTGACGCATTTGTTCTGTGAATCTATTTCTTTAGGGTATGTACCTTCTATTTGGAAGACCGCCAATATTGTGCCGATTCCTAAATCTGGTAAATTTAACAGCGAATGTTTTCGTCCGATCTCCGTACTGCCTATCCTTTCTAAAATGCTGGAAAGATTTGTCGCTCGATCAATTTCATCCGTTCTTATCAAGTTGTTTGGTTCAAACCAATTTGCCTATAAGCCTAAAACTGGAACACTGCATGCTCATATTCAAGTCCATGATTTCGCTACCTCTGTTCTGGACTCTACAGACCTTGTTGGTCTTGTTATACTTTCGTTCGATCTCCAAAGTGCGTTCGATTCCCTGCCGCACAGAGCTGTCATCCAGACTCTCGTCTCCGGTAATTTTCCTAATGGATTTTTAAGGTGGCTCGTATCATTTCTTCAAGACAGAAAGTACCGTGTTAGCCTTCAAGACATCGTGTACAGCTCCCTTCGGGATGTATCGTCTGGCGTGCCGCAAGGATCAATAATCGCCCCTCTGTTATTTGCGGCTCATATGGGATCCCTTCAACCGAAATCTGACTCTGTTAGATTAATCAAGTACGCTGACGACATCTTAGTCATGATTCCCATTACAAGTATTTCCGATGTTGATCATTACATATCAATGGAAGAGGAGAATGTGAACTCCTGGTGCCTATCCCACGGACTGATCCTTAATAAGGCTAAAACTAAAAGCATGTTTATTTGGCGTTGCTCCCGCTTCAGCTATCAGAGTAGCTTGCTTCATATTAAGTCTTGCTCCCAGCTGAAATTTTTGGGTATTATTTTTAATCAATTGTTTGATTGGAACGACCATGTATATGGTATCTACAAGCGTGCTTCTAAAAGGGTCTACGCTCTTCGGCGGTTGAAAGCCTGTGACATTTCTAAATGGGGGCTAATTGCTGTGTACAATGCCTACATCCGCTCAATTATAGAGTTTAATTCTCCAGTGTTTATCGGTATTAACAAAAAGTGTAGTCAACGTCTGGTCAAACTTCAAAGGCTTTGTCATCGGGTCATTTGCAGGAATGATTGCCATAACGCTTGCCTCGAAGATCTAGAAACTCGTAGACAACGGAAAACCCTAAAGACTTTCTCTGAAATGATCAACCCTGATAACGTTTTACACGAACTCGTTCCTCGTCGGCTTTCTTACTCACGGCATCTTGAAATGCCTCTGTGTAGAACTCAACGTCGTGCCCTTTCTTTCGTTCCTTTTTGTACCAAGCTGTATAATAGTACCTTGTAATTTTCTTTGTCTCTGAATGATTTCCATTCATTTCAATAAACGCATTATCATTATCATTATCATATGTTGAATGATTTCTAGTAACTGTGTTAAGTGTCTAGATGATAGGATATCTTATTCTAACAATAGCTCTCAATCGACACTATGCTTACTCGATGATCCTTTCGAAGCCATGCAGTTTATGTGAAGGAAAGCAACACTGTCATGATACACATTTATTGAAAATAAATAAAGGCAATACGTTTTGTAATAAGACGGTGCAAGACGTGTACTAAGTCAAACTCTTCTTGATTGCGGGGCTGACTAGAAGGAGAGAAGAGGTCTAGCCAGCTCCGAAGAGTCTCAATACACCGCTCCATCATTACGTCCTTTGGAGATACACTCAGGAAGGCAGCCCTGATTGTATCACTACTGTCCTCTTCATCGTCGGAAATGATGATGATTTCCTCATCCAACTGCAGCGGCTAGACCTCACCATCGTAAATGGTTTTCACTTGCCTCTTGCGTGGGGCATTGTGCATGAGTAAGGCATAGGTGTTCGGTGGTGTATCCATTTTAATGATATTATGAGGAAATGGTCATTGCACCGCACTTATATAGATTCTCTCTCCCTGCTACGCGCTCTCTCATTGGACGACCGCCATTTATCAATCACAATGTATTATTCTCATATATAAAGAAGAGTGTCTTGCATTTCACTATCATAGCCATGTTCGACACAGAGGAAACATTCACACCTCTTGCTAGCTCAACTCCTACGAAGAAGGAAGTTGAGAGAAAGTTTCAACAAAAAGAGGAAGAGGAAGAGAGACAAATGATTGAAGGCTGCAAGCAGCTCACTCTACAAGCGGTTGAGAGTGAGCCTTTCATAAACGAGGCTGACTTTCAGGAGTGAAAAGCCCTTTGATGAGACCAGAGAATGCCCCAAACGGTCTTTATGAGACCACGGCCTTAACCCATTAGGCGCCAATGTTCCACTTGTGGATCATCGCTAGATTTTGGAAATATGTCTTATTGAATGTGGGACATATGATATTTTACAGTAAATAATTACAATGTTTGGCAACCTTGGTGTGTCTTGGTGTTATCTGACTCACTAAAATATCATATCTCTAGATTTTATTAGTACAATTCAATCAAAAAAGATTGGTTATGTTTTTCAATGTTCAATTTGGTTACAGCGATTTTACAGCAGCTCTAATTAAGCAAAAGCAATTGATTGGTTTTCAGATTTTACCTACTTATAATATGTATACCTCTTCATATAGGCATGCTATATACAAAAATATTTCATTTCCATTATATTTTTCGAAATATAGTGACAAATTCAAAATGTTCCACTTGTGGAACATTGGCGCCTTGGGCCGATACAGATTAGATCGCTAACAAAATATTTCGGAAGGATTTATATTGAAATATCTTGGTCTGCCTGTCAATCTGATATGAATAATAATGTCTGCCAGTTTGATAATCAGAATTAAAGTTTGCCATTTTACATATTTTGCTTAAATTCAAAATACTGAAAAGCAGTGAAAGTTTTGTTTTGATCTGAATAAGAACGTCAGTGACAAATATTTTGCTGTTTACATGGTAAGTGTAAGATGTCTATCCAATCTTCCTTCTAACTAATGCTGCCAGAGTTGATATATACATGTAGACAGTCTTGTGATTTCATTCTGCTTTATTCTATCTATAGGCTTATGTAAATAAAATATTCAAGTAAATTTCAAGTAAACCGTCTACGTTGTACTGGTACTGTCAGGCGCAACAGAATAGAAAAATGACCTCTGATATCAAAAGAGGCGAGGGCAAAATCTCAGAGAGGATTTCATGAAAGTTACAGTGATTGTTCGGTCGTGGTCTGCCACTGGAATGATAATACCCCCGTTATAGTTATCAGTTCAAATGAGGGCGTTACTCCTATCAGTCAGGCGACACGCTGGAGTCGAAGTGATAGGAAGAGAACTGCAATTCAACAACCAGCAATGCTTGCCTCCTATAATTGTCACATGGGGGGAGTTGACCTATTGGACACGTTTCTTTCGGATTATCGGCCTCAGCTGCGATCAAAGAAAGGGTGGGGGCTATTATTCACAAATTTCATCAATGTGAGCATGGTGGCTGCTTGGAGGTTACAAAGACACATTCAAGTCAATAGGCCTACATCTCATCTGGATTTCCGAAGGTTAGGTCTATATTTTGTATTATCTTATATTTTGAGTTAAAACTGAAAGATTTTGTTGTGTTACAAAATAAATAAATAAATAAGCGTTTATATCAAAAAGCCGAATAGAAATCGTGGGGTCTCAAGACATGAATATGAACATCAAATCAATTAACAAAATACTAGAACTTAACATAGTAATTGTCATAAATCAATCAGAAAATATAAGGTTGTCAGAAAGTAGATGATATATACACATAACTTCACAATGTAAATATTTCATTCGAAAAATGTGGTTATAGAGATGAAAAAGCTGTTACTGCTTATCGAAGTTGAACACAAATTGCTACAACCTAATAATAATGCATATAGACTTTTTAAGTCATCTTGTGTTTAGTCAATTATGCTCTCATTTTATCAAAATATGTACGTGAAACATTTGTTTTCTTTCAGAGAAGTTGTGAGATATCTTCTGAGTCTTCTGACTGTTCGAGAAATTCGACCTGGACCTTCACGAACACCTGCCCTCTCCACAAGACTTGGAAATGTTGGTCATCTTCCAATACCAGTCGGTAAACAGGGCCGCTGTAAATTGTGCATTAAAAAACGAAAACGAAGTGTGACACATGCAACACTTTGTTGCATACAAGTAGCTTCGTCCAATACCATCTCTGAACTCTGAAAGATGTTACTGTTACCTAGTTTCAAAAAAATAGATTGGTGATTCTGTCTGTATTTTCCTGTTTCGTTTACCAAAATACATCAAAATTCTTAATATACTACTTCTGCATAAAAATTAAAATTAACGTATAAGCACAGACTATTATTTTAATATATAAACAAATATGTTAAATATAAGCAATTTGTCAAGTATAAACAAATATACAACAGCTTATGTTCTTCAAAAATTCTTAAAAAAATGCATAGTCTCAAGGCGCCAATGTTCCACATTTGGAACATCATCAAAAACGATGAAATGAACATTTATTTTCGGTAAGATCGTCATAAAGTATCAAAACGTGATTGAATAATATGGTTCCATTCAAATTTTTGATAATTACTTTCAAAAATAATTCGGCGCCTAACTGGTTAGCGGCCACCTAATCAAGAAAGAAAAGACATTGACTGCGTCACACGCAACATTAGTGATTTGATGTTATCTGTCGAAAATGAAGCGTTAAGACAGTACGACCACCAATGAATTGAATAGGATTACCACTATCATCATAGATACCAAATTTGGAATGGGATAATCGTGATACATTGACTGGAGTGCATACCTTGTTCAGGAACTCCCTCTGCATGGTCACACCAAAGTAACCACTGTCAATAGGAATATATTTTAAAAGGGGAACCATTTGACCACCAACTTGTGTTGAATGGACAAAGTTAGTGTAAATGTAAAAGTGATTGATATTCATATCGAGCAAGGATGTTGAGCCACAGTACTTCTCGTCGTAGAATATGTCACGTTTGAATCCTAAAGTATTTGTCAACTCTTTTGAAATGTGAATGACCGTTTTACCATGTACACTGATACAGAATGTATTTTCTTTAGGATCATAGTCAAAATGATATGAGTTTAGATTTGATACACCCTTGTTCAAGTATGTACAAACATCATAGCCATTGCTATAATGCTTTGGAGGTATCGGTAACTTTTCATTTGGCTTCCATGTAAGACTGGGACGTAAAACAGGGTCTGCGCGTTTGAAATAAAGGACCATTCGACAATCGGATTGCTGTTCAGATGTTATTTTCACATTCCCCCATTCATGGTATGACCATAAGACGTCTGTATTTAAAGAGAGCAAATCGCGAAATTTAGAATTGATGTGAACAAATCCAATGTGTAAACGCTCATAATCATTTCGGAACTCAATCCTTGCTTTATTGTGTACTCGAGTGATGGACATAGATAATCCATTTATTTCATTTACCTGTTTGATCAAGTCATCAAAAGTACCAAATTTAAAAAGCACAAAGCGCCCATGCATGCGATCAAGGTGAAAAAGAGTAATATTAAATTTTTTCCTGTGCCAATTTGGATATTTCTTAATCTGCTTTGATACTTTCATGGACATTTGAGCTCTCAAAGGGAAGGCACCGCCTCCTTTTACTTCTGAAAATTTTGTGATTGGTAGAAAAAAACGTGATTTAAGATTCAATATCTTTTGCAGAAGTCCACTCACATAAAATCCATGGGAAAAAGTAGTCGGTCTCATGTAGAGAGTAACTTCATGTAGATTTGGATCCATCTGCCAGAACCATAGATCCTTTGCCAAATCATTCATAAGATTCAATAGGCGTTGAATTTTCATATAATAGTGTGATTGCTCTAAACGATGACGGAATGATGGGTTTGTAGGTTGTTTACATTTCAGGGGTGAAGCATTTTTAGCAATGGGTATGTCTGTATCTGCAGTGATAAGTAAAGTAGGGCCAATTACAATCTCATCAACAGCTCGCTTTCCCCGACGGGTGTTTACTGTAGGAATAGAATTCCACTCTGCTGCATGTTCATTCAAGTTCTAGGTATGTCCTTCATCATTTCGCTCTAGTTTTGGAAAGTAAAAGTCTTGATTCGTTGCAGTGCCTAATGTAATCTCTTCATTCGCAATGGTTCTTATATTATTCACATAGCTAAAATCTTGCAGGGTCACTTGCCAATCACCATTTAAGTCAATCGGCTGCGCTAAATCAGTCTCAAACTCGGCAGCTGTATTTTCATATCGCTCAGGTTGAGCATTACTGGGAAATACTGCTGTAAACTCCATGTCAAAGCATCAACATAAAGCGTCGTTTGCCTAGGCGTTATGTCGCATGACATAACGAACTGCTGCTTTCAAGCTATTCACAGTAGGCACTTTCTGTCGTCCTAGGAATTTGGTTAGGAGTGATTGCCCTTTCACATAATGTACTCCCCTAAGTATGCTTGTACCGCCTTCTTTCATATTCCGATAGTTGATACAACCAAATATGACTTGATATCTTGGTCTTCTACGTTTAAAATCTGCAAGGGTATGAAGTATTTCGCGTTTTATTGATGAGCTCACACGGCAGCTATTTTTTAATTCCATTGCAATGCGACGAACAGGATTGATCAAATCGATGTCGCCTACAGGCGATCGCTTAAAGCCATCATCTGTTAACACCATTTCTCACGCATGACCCATTTGCTGACGTAAAATCTGAAGTTTGTAAGCATGATTTTGCCAAGGATCGGCTATGCCGGAAAGAAAGATTAAGAATATCTTCAATAGGTCTTGTTGCATGAATAGGTGATTTGATGAGACGAACTGCATCATCTAATTTTCGTCCCACTAATGTCACTATTGCAAATGATAATATGATGATGAATCTTAACATGACTTCGTCCATTTCCTATGAATGCTTTGCTTAAACGAGAAGACTAAGCAAACGTTTTGCTATGTCTAAAGCTAACCATGATTGCCAAGCTCTCTTCTCAGTGTCACGTTTCATGGAAGGCTCGACGCATTACCTTTTAAGATACTCATCGACAAGTTAAAATAAGTTTATCCCCTTTTGAAATGGATAACCTCCACGATTCTTTACATATCATGCATCATCCAATGTACTATATCCCTCTAGGTGGACGTCTCTTCATTATTCGATGAGATTTCATTGCTCTTCATAATCAATATGGTGTTATACATTTTGCAACCTCAAGTTGGAACAAGTATAGAGAACGCATACATCCTCGCATAATGACTTACCTTCAACAAACCAACACTCATAAGCATGAATGTGACAAGTGAACAATGTCTTCTTTTCTCTACCTATTCATGTTTTATGACTAAATACAACATATTCAATCACATCATCTACTTTTCCATTGAAGTATAATAAAGAAAACAAATTTTAATCGTACATATTTATTGAAGGCTTTTATAAAAGTTACGAATCCGCTTTTCATTGACAAGGGTATCATGTGAAAAATGCTTACAAATGTCATGTAAAGAGTCATAATGTAGTCGTTGGACTACAAAGTAGATGGCATAGGCTCCACATGTTGAAGACAAAGATGTTGATAGGCCAAAGCATTGCGAATCCATTTTCGTGAATGTCGGTTCATGAAACGTGTGACATAATCACAGTTTGGTAAGGCCAATGAATCAAAGATTTCGCCGCAATAGTTTTTATCAATAAACAAAACTTTCCAGTGTTTGCCGGGTAAGTGTGCTGTATCAGTATTCATGATTATGAATGAGGGTGGTTTTGGTAAAACTGTGGGCATACTATTAATGGAAAACACACCTCGAAATGCTGCAACAGTGCGTTCATCACCATGTTCTTGAACGACTCTCTCTAGCTCTGCATCAGATAACCAACTCATTAACTTGTATAAGAAGCGGAAACGTCACGTAGTCTGTTAATTCGAATGGTGGAATCGAACACAGCATAGATGAGTATATGGACTGTTTTCGTCAAATCTTTTTCAAAGAAGAATATTAGTTTAAGACCCTTCGTGGCAGTGCCCGGACGATAAGAAGCACCTGCTTCATTGTTTGCTGTCAAATCAAATGCATAAAGTGTATAACCTTTAGCAAATTCATCATAGGTCAAACCATTGGTGTCATCAGTATTCCAGTATTCAAAGGTCTCCATAGTATTTTGATATGAGCGAGAATAATGCCCATTAGCAAAGTCTGGACAAAAAGGAGTGCCAGGAATGCAATCAGTATCGCGATACAATCCGATTTGATTTGAACCAAAGTGTTCAAAGTTGAGGGGATTCTTTGATATATTACCATTGTATGCGTCATTTGCAATCAATCCCACAATGATCATTTTTGGTGATTGTATAGGAAACAAACTAGCTTTGACAAAGCTCTTTTGCGCACGAGGAATGGTGAAACTACGAATCTCAGTATGATTTACATCATAAAGAGCATCATACTTCTTCAATCCCATCTCCTGATCATTAATCACCGAAGGATTCACTGTCATTCGTCGCGCATAAAGTCTAACACTTTCAAACACAATCTTAAATTCAGTCTTTGCTCCATAAGAATTCAATACAAATTTAGGGTCGTTCGGCAAGAGATAAACTTGCATGTCTACTTTTGACATTAAGAAACGTGATTTACGGAAAAAGTCCAAGTATAGGGGACCATATAATTCACACACCCTACTTTCTGCAGTCCACTTTTTACGAGTGACAAATCCCTCGTTTTTGTCACTATCAAATTTACCAGCTTCATCTTTACACCAACCCATAACAGCCATTTGACTCTTTTGTGCTTGTGGCTGGAACTGCATGACTGTTGAAAAATAACCGAGATAGGGATAACTGTGTTGACCACCTTCAACCCGAGTTTCACCAATGGTCAATGATACATCCTTGAAGAGCGTTGCTATTGCCAAGTTATTCACGGCTACTTTGTCCTTGTCGTCAAGTTTGTACAGTCCTTATTTACTATCCTAAACTTAATATGTAGATTGATGTCATTTACATCGATGTACTCAGCATCTTTTACTGGTATTAAAAACTCAATGACACTACCAGAATCGATACTTGTCTGTGGATAACGAATGGATACATGATTTCTAATGATATCCGTCTGTATAGGTGTTCTATCAAATAAGCAAAGGGATGAGGTTTTACATTCCATAATTAAAACAGTCCACGTCGTCTGTGTTTTCTAGGAGGTGTAGGAGATTCTCTTCGCTTACGTTTGCCTGAAGTAGAGAGTGGATTGATATGACTGATGACAGACCTGATACCAGCCTTACCGACATTCTTCAAACGCTGTATTCCATGACGCTTTAGCGATTCACGAATCGGCAATCTTCCTGAAAGCGCATCACTTGCTACATCTGCTGCTAATCCTACAGCTTCCTTTAAAGCTGACTTTCCCACATTTGCGATAGTGGGGAGCATCATACCTTTGATAGCACCCAATATACTACCCCCTTTTTGACGTCTCGATCCAGCATAAACGGGAAAGCCAGCTCCATGACTAGCATAGGAGGGGGCAGAATAAAACGTAGCAGTTTGATCCATAGGTATTTATTTATATATATTTACACAATTCATTACTTTGCTTAGGAACGTTGACTAACACGATAAAGGTCAGAATGACGAATCCAACTGTTCATTGAATTTGGATAGCCAGCCCATTTCACCAGGCTCCACCTTTCCCCTTGTCGCATTTGGTGACGAAGCATCTTTTCAACCATGTAGTCATCATCTTCTTTGGTGATGCGCGTTATCTCATGACGATAAAACTCCCTTCAATCTCTTCACTATGATAATCACGAAGCTTGTAGGTAGTGGGCTTGAATTTCTTGTTAATTTCAGAGACAGTAAATATTTCTTCCGTCCAATTGGGAAGATATCCTTTCGCAAACAAGCTTTTCACCTTGGAAATACGAAATTTGTCACCAACCTGAATGTCACGCTTACCTTGTGATGGTTGCTTGCGTTTAGCATTGATTTCACGGATTGTATCCACCATGTCTGGAGTTATGTCAGCAGGTTTGTGACCAATCATACGATGAACAGAATGATTGTAAGCGTGTACAGTATCTTGTAATACATCTGTCCATTTTTGTGTTACTTTTGCAGTGAAATAGCGCCATAGGCGAGTTTTCAGTGTACGATTAAAGCGCTCGACCACTGCAGCCTTGTATGCACTTTTCACACTAAACAGCTCAATGTTGTGTTCGAGAAATAAAGCACGCACATGTCTGTTTTCAAACTCTTTCCCTTGATCAGTCTGAATACGTGTGGGAATGCGTCCTTGACTGAAAATATTTTGGAAAGCTTCGGCCACTTCTTCACCACGCTTTGTCTTGAGTGGTTGAACCCAAGCATAACGAGAAAATAAGTCAATGACAGTTAGGAGAAAGCGATAGCCTTTATTTTTTTTAGCTAATAAAGAAACATCAGCCAAATCTGCTTGCCATTGTTCATCAGTATCATGAACGATATATGAACGGGTAGGATAACGTTTTCGAGCTTGTGTGTGCAATGTATATGCAGGTTGAGCTTTTAACCATCTCTTCACTTGTTTTTGCGAATAACCACTTGCTTGTGGCAACTTTTTCACTGAAGCATAACCTGCATAATGCTTTGGGTTATAGTAAATTGATTTCAGATGTTCATCCATCGTCCATTAAGAAGGATTGTTTATTTGCCTCAAAGTATCAGTCTTTTTCTCCGCTAGGGTTTGCGCTTCTGTTTGAGTCCTGCTTTTGCTACTTTTTTGAAGCGTCTTGCATGAATCACTTTTACAACATGTACTTAAGCAGTTCAATGGCACATGAATGTTTGGCAACTCTGAACATGGGATGCAACATAGCTTCTTCATTAAAAGTCTGTGATAAAATCAAATGATGGATAACGTGTTGAAGGTTTTGGTATACGCTTCGGCAACTTCTCGGGTGATTTTTAAGTTTGCTTGATTCTCTTTATAGGTCTCTCTACACTTTGCAACTTTCTCTTCCTAGTTGTAGAATCATTTTCCATTTCCTCTAAGGTATCACGACCAAGAATTGTTTTTGGAACATTGAATTTCTTCATACTTTTTAAAAAGAACTCCCATCCTGTAGGTGTAAAGTGATGACGACGATCACGAACAGCATGATTAATTAAATTTTCCACTCTTGAGTCCCTAATGAGTGCACCATCATCACCTACCACTTCACCTCGTTGTGTGACTTTCAAGTTGGGTTCAAGACTTCGATATAAGCTCAGTGCGCGATTGCGATAGGGTTTGGGTGAACCAAGCGAAAGATCATTGCGATTTTTTCTTTCAATTGTTTCATTTCTTCTAAGGTAGAACTCTGCTTTATCAAACGATCATATGGATTTTTACTTTGTACAGCTTCTTGTTCATATTGCTGATTAAGTTGTGACATTTGATTTACCCAAGGTTGATGAACACTCTGCATTGTAGTCAGATGTATATATTCTTCTTGTGGAATAGCAATCATGCGTTGAAAACCACTCATAGCAATTTATATATGATCATGGGTTTCTCAAAGAGATGACTGCGTAAGCGATAATCCTCAGGACACTCCTGGGTAAAGTCCAAAAATTAATAATTATAGGGTTTTTCCGTAGCAGCCTCAAATACTCCAATCAAGGCTTTTGACTTGCGAGGAAGAACTTGTCGAGATAGGAATTCAACTTGACTTTTATCGCGAGGATTTTTAACGATGATGTAGTAATGCGTGTTTAGACTTCGAGTCCGTGCTTCCTTTCCACTTGGAAAAAGATTTTGCATAATAAAAATGATAAAGCATGGTTTGTGATGAGCAGCCTTGGCAAACATAGCAGTTACTTCTTGTGAGTTCTTACTCTCATTAAGTAAATCATCAAGAATGATAACATCATAGGGCTGAATATCAGCAGTGCTGATAATCCCCGGTTGAACCAAGTAACCTTCCCCAACCAATTCACGATGTAACTTATATTGATAAATTCCATAGCACCAAACAACGCGATTCGGTATGCAGTCAAAAATCTCATTACGTCGCTCCAACAATTGCAGTGTTAGATGTGTCTTCCAACTATGAGAGGGTCTTACGATACACGTAGTGCGATTACAGCGTAAAAGGAAATCGATGTTGATTTTGATGAAAAGTCATACCATTTAACTTAGTATCTATCCATTAATGGCTTTATTTGCGAGAGCACCAGCTAATCCTCCCAAAGCAGGACCGGCAGCTGCCATGATGACAGGCGCTAAGAGAAGCCACCGTGTTGTGATAATAGTTTGCGCTTTGTAGGAATTGATGTTTTTGGATTGCTCAAGGTGCGAAGAACTTTACCATGCCTGGCAATTGCATTGGCCTTTTTGCTATTTAATGTCATATAACGCACTTTTCGTATTTCCGTACACATTTTACGAATGAAGGCATTGTTTGCCAGCTTCATTGCTTCACACCGATGAGATGGTTTTAATTTTTATAAGCGACGAAGAGTGAGACAGCATTTTTTGTTTGCATTTGATTGACACTTTTGTCCGTGCAAACGGTGAGATGAACGACGTCCAGCCATTTTTACAGGTGGATGTTAGAGTGTTCTATGCTTATACACGACAGCAGCGTCGAAACATTACCGTCGTAAACGCAATGAAATAGAGGAAGACATTGCGTACAGCACTAGTGAAAAGCAATACACTGAGAACAACCACAGTACCAGTAGGATAGTCAGAAGCAGATACATGTGTGGGTAGCTGTAATGTATCATTCAGTGAGGTACTATAGTTCAATGGAAACAGTTCAGCTGTGTCGTTTGCTGATATTTTATGAGCCAGACATGAACAATCTGTTTGTACGATGATGCTCGTAAAGTTTAGTGCCTTTGCATCAATTGTGCTTAAGTGGCAAAGGCTTCCCATAAGCAACGTGTAGAATACATAACGCCAAGCAAGGTAATGAAAGAAGACCATGATGTATCAGTGATGAATGTGTATTCGTTGACTGATTTGGTTTAAAATGATAAGATAGCATATAGTCAACATCTTCACAGTTTGCGTGAATGATGATAGCATTACTCAACCGATGTATCATCTCTCTACAATCACTGGATGATAATAGTTTTTCCAACACAAGAATCCACTGCCTTGTATAATCATGCTTTCTCTTTTCAATGAGACGGTGATACAGTGGTGTCATGGTCATAGATGACTGTTCTAAAATCGACTAGGATTGCATCAACATCATTTATATACATTGACTGTTGAAATAATTTCTTGATCACAGATGGGACACAACATAGTTTCCAAAGGTACATAGCACGTAGAACACATAACAGCATGACAACATGGTAAAAAGAGAAGGGATCGCTCCCTTTTAAAACACTCAACGCAGTTCCGTTCACATAATAATTTAAACGTCTCTTCTTCCAATTTCTTTCTGAAGTCACTTTTATTGGTAGAGCTACTTGACAAATCAGTTGCAAATGCCAATTTTTTCTTTTTCACCCAAGATCGCTCCAATTTCATCCTCCTATTTTCACTATCATTACATTGCAGCATGGAAAAATCCTCTATCCATCTTCGATCCAAATGATGATTCATAGCATGCTCATCTAGATCCATTAGTCCCTCAACTAAAGCGTCAGCTTTAATATTTTCATTTACATTTGTAACTCTTTCTATAGCCTTCAACGAATAACCAAGCTCTCTTGCTACAGACCATGAAGTTGGGAAACGAATGCAACTTTTCATCTTCAATTAATTTCAAATGATGATGAGTGTCAGGGATTGACACTCAGTTGAATATGCTTGATATGACTGGTACACCTTTGACAGTATTGATGACTCTGTGTAATCTAATACTTTACTTTCACAAACGTGTGTCGCTTTAAAAACTATTTGACTACACCAACGTTTACATTTTATGACATTTGTGTTATGAAACTTCGATGATCAAACTTTACTTTCTCAAACGTGTGTCACAGTAAAACTATTTGACTACACTAACTTTGCAAACCATGATAAACTTTCTGACTAGACTTACGAATACAACTTCGATGATCAAACTTCACTTTCACAAACGTGTATCACAGTAAAACTATTTCACTACACTAACGCTTACATTTTATGACATTTGTGATTCATAAAACGCCATGATCAAACTTTCTAACTATACATCAGCCTGTGTTGCAGTAAAACTTTTGTACAACATGATATACTTTCTGACTGCACTCACAAGAGCTCGTTCACTAGCCAAGAGAGAAGTCTGTGATGTGTTGCGTGTGGCGCATGAATGTGATCCCGTTTCATCCCTTCATCATTTCGTCTCCGTGATAGAGACAGTTCTTAAAAGAACTTATGGTTCATTCTCGCATGGTTGGCCAACTATCGGGAGACAAGTGCAATGGAAATTTTATGAGGCAACCTGTGGCAGATAGCTAAATGTGGCTCTGGTGGTCAGAGTAAGACGTTGAGATGAAAGGCAACCACTTGGAAACATGACGCAGAGAGGTTTCACAAGGATTACCATTGCCCACGTCCCGTGCGGTACTCATCGCTACGAACTTCACCACTGTCTCGAAAGAACGCCCACCAACAGGAAGTATGACACCGAAAATCTTCGTGACTTGCACCGTCCATGACTTGATAGCCAGACATGAAAACCAGTGCAGTTGGTAAGAGGTTGGCAGACTTTGATCAGCTTGATAGCAAGCCGTAGAGAGGGATAGCAAGCCGTGATTCACAAGCGTTTTGCAATGGAGATGTTTAGATGCCACCCATGACAAGATAGCTAAGACTCAACCGATTGGCGTTCAAAGTGCTGCGTTGAGAACGGTGTCAAATGCCCAACATGAGTCGCCCCAGCGGTTTCGGTCTAAAATATGACACACTCCCTTGCCACACTTATCACTACGGCATCGTCCGCCGACCCGAAGTAACACCCTGTCAGTGGAATATTTCAGCAAAACTCTCCGTGACTTCCTCGCTTTCAGCGAAAAGCTTCTTGGTTTATGAGAAGACTGGCTCGTACACACTTATCCATGCCTTCATTGACTTCAGCAGGGTCGAAAACCCCAGAAAACCTCCAAAAATATTGAATTTAAATTATTCAGCATTTATCACTACTTATGAAATTTTATAAGTAGTCTATCACTTAGAACAGGTCAATAGCGACCGAACCTTTTTTGAATCAAGTCAAACGGTCTTGTAGAAGCAAAGTTACAAGCCTTTAAAGTTTTGGAGTCTTTTATGGCCTGGAGACGAAGGCCATCTCCTGGCGAACCTTTAAGTCTGACGCCTTAGCTGATATCAGCAATGAAATTTTCGGTGAAAAAGTCGGTTTCTTAAAAAAAAAGTTGGTGGTTCGAAAAAAGCACTCCTTCATGTCGAAAAACGACTTTTCTCATCCGAAAACATCCAAAACCTGACTTTTCCAACTCTGACGTTTTCCTGCCATTTTCCTCCCTAAACCCAAGAAAATTGGACCAAACTGAGCTTTCCACTGCATTTTTCTCACTCTTAGCTTTCAATTGAGCTGTTGGACGACTTTCTACGATCTCTACAATCAAAGTTGGAAGATCGCTGCCGAGAGGGGGGTCAGAGCTTTTTCTCTCCGATTGAGCTGGAAAGAAGTTCCTAGACCCAAAATTTCACGTAGATTCCGAATCTGGCCTCCGTTTTCCCATCCGAGCACTCCTTCATGACGAATTCCGACTTTTCTCATCCCAAAACCATCAACACCCACCCTTTTCCAACTCTGCCGCTCCACCCCTTGCATCTCAGGAAAACTCCTCCTGCCGTCCTTTCCCCACCCAAAATTTCACGCAGATTCCAAATCTAAACTCCAATTTCCCATCTGAACCCTCCTTCATGACGATTTCCAACTTTTCTCATCCCAAAAACCACCAAAACCCACCCTTTTCTCACTCTATCCTTCCCACATTTCTACCGCCTTCCTTCCCACCCCTTGCTGGAAAACTCCTCCCTTCCTTCCAGAGGGGGGTCAGAACTTTTTCTCTCCGATTGAGTTGGAAAGAAGTTATTAGACCCAAAATGTCACGTAGATTCCGAATCTGGCCTCCGTTTTCCCATCCGAGCACTCCTTCATGACGAATTCCGACTTTTCTCATCCCAAAACCATCAACACCCACCCTTTTCCAACTCTGCCGCTCCACCCCTTGCATCTCAGGAAAACTCCTCCTGCTGTCCTTTCCCCACCCAAAATTTCACGCAGATTCCAAATCTAAACTCCAATTTCCCATCTGAACCCTCCTTCATGACGATTTCCAACTTTTCTCATCCCAAAACCAACAACACCCACCCTTTCCTCACTCTATCCCTCCCTCATTCCTATCACCTTCCTTCCTACCCCTTGCTGGAAAACTCCTTCCTGCCTTCCTTCCAGAGGGGGGTAGGGACCCGTTTTCTCCTCTCGGACCCATTCTTCCCAGCACATCCTTGGAGAACTCCTTCCTCCCTCCAGAGGGGGGGGCTGAGTCAGCATGATGACTCATTGCTACTCATTTTGCGCTTGCGTCTGAGTTGGGATTACTACTTTTATTAATGATTTGAGACAGAAAGTTCTGCTTAGAAATGCTGTTGGACAGCTTGTACGAATCAACTTTATGACGAGGCGGAAGGTAGTCATAAAAATATCGATTGCGTCAGATAGAAATTTTCTTCGAGGAATTTCACAATTCAGAACAGAACTTATAGATGCAACACTGCAATGGCGAAACAAAGATCTGAGTCCTAGACCACCGAACCGAAAACCTAGCTGAGCTTGAAGCCAGGAAGAATCAGTCGTCTCAACTGCTAAGAACTCAAAACAACGACGAACATCCTTGTCGAAAGCCTCAAAGATTTCAGCAGCTAGAGCTGGAGGCGTTGTCCGTGAAAGATAGGCGAGTTTGCTGAATCCAACACACAGGCGCAATAATTTTAATGCAACTTGAGGACTTCCAGGAAGAGGCAATTCAGCACGTAGTGCCGTTGATATTTTCCTTTTATCTTCTATGTAGCGTTTACTGCATAAAGTCAAAACGTTTATTTCCAACTTGGAAAACGTAGTACAAATATACATAACATTGATGTGATGAGTGATGAAATGATAAAAATGTCCATATACAATGAATGATGGATGGCGGATGAGATGTACAAGTAAGTGAAATGATGATACGGATCGGTAGAAAAGGCCATGCGTAAATCATTACATGCATTACAACTCAAATGTCAAAATTGATCATGAATTATCTGCATATTGAAAAACATGCATGTTTAATAATATTAACATCATCTCACGTCTTAGTATTCTTATGAATGAATAAATCTTAGCTGTGATTTTGCATCTTTTCTGGATTAATTTCTTGTTTTATATAATAATTACAATTTGTTTATAAGTTTTATTAATAAGTTTTGGAGAGCCGGTCAATATATAATGCAAGGACAGATATACAGTACCAAGCATTTAATCAGATAAAAATGAAGTTATCAAGTAACTCGCCTGTAATCAAATTGACAATGATTGAGAGATATTTAATATTCTGTAGCAATGACCGGCTTTCCTTTTATTTCGTCCGTTAGTTATGTATTGACTGGGTAGATATTTGGTTTGCATATAGTACATTACTTCTATCGTCGCCTACAGGAGCTCCCAAAATGTCGAAAGATGGACTACGTGATGTTTTCATTGACATAGGAAATCTTGCAATTCTCCGCTGTTGAGAAGTTTATACTTCTCGTATTTCATTTGCAGACCAGTAATTGATGTTGAGCGTTGGATTTCACACAAAATATCGAGAATGTCATCCTTCTTCCCACAAATGATACCATCGTCAAGGTACCAGGCAGGTAATTTTATTATTATCAGATTTATTACAGGGAGCGATTATTAGAATCAATACTCTGTATGACGGAATGAAGCACGAGAGCAAAAAGAAATGGCCCCATCGGGTCTCCTTTCTGAACTCCACACATTTTCTTCAGTTGACCCATCGAATGAAAAAGGATTGGGTGCTGCGCAGGGTTGGAACCGGCCGCCGGCCGGCCGGTGCTTCTTCAGGCCTTTTTGTCAACTGCCGACATCACCAACTGCATCACTGCTACAGCATTGTAGCAGCCTGAAAATATATAAAATAATGTCTGATGCATATCTACCCATATATATACATGTATATATAGACCTATACTTGAATGTGTTGCCATTATCTACTAACTGAACATTTGAAAGTGGATTGTTGATTAAAGCTTTGATTACTCGTAAATCTATGACCCAAAACTAGTGAAGTGTACTACATACACATTCTACTTGCATGTCGATAATTTTCATATCAAGCATTTACAGAGAAACGACAATTATAGGCCTATTTTTGGAAAAGTTAGGGACAGGCCCACATTGTAGAGGCACCGAATTATTGGTAGTTCACAACTGGCTGTATGCAGATCGCCCCGCGTCCTCATGTTGCCCAATATCGTAGCAACAAATGTCGGTCGCCTCGGAACTAGAGTTTGTGACCAAGTAAACAACAAGAAATGGCATCCTCTAAACTTTCCTGAGAGTGAATAATTGCGAGCAGGGTCAACATGACACAAGACAGTTAAATCCTTGATGCTATTAAGAAACGTCAAGTCCTGTGATAGCCTAAATTATTATGCTAGTCCTTTATCAAGTCTCACATATCGGAGTTACATTCATCTCATCAAAAATGTCATGCAATTACTTTGGAATGTACACGTAGTAATGCACATCTACACGCTCATGATCTTCAATGACCATGAAAGCATCAGAATTTTAAATAGGCCGGCCTCCGACCAGCCAGTTTTAGATACGCCGGCCTCGGACCGGCCGGTTTTGAATGCACCGGCCTCGGACCGGCCGGTTTTGAATGCACCGGCCGCCGGCCCGGCCACCAGCCGGCCGGTTTTGAAGACGCCGGCCGCCGCCCCGGCCCCGGCCGGTTCCAACCCTGGTGCTGCGAATAACAGAAAGTTGTCCAAAGCATTAACTCTGGAAAGAATTCACAGCACTGATCTAATATAGCTTGTCTGCATACATTATTGAACGCGTTTTCCATATCAACTTTACAAATAACGTCCAATGCTGTGACACGACGCTGCGCAATCTATGGACAATTTTTTCAGCCCCTGCCGGACAAGCAACTCCAAATTGAATTGGGTTAAAGGAATTCATCATCTTATTCTTATTGATGCTTTGATGACGGGCACATTTACTGGCTAGTCGCCGAATAATTTCATCAACAGCTATAGGGCGTATATCCTTTTCAGTTTTCTGAAGTGCAATAAGATTAGCGCTGGCAATCGTAGGAGCTAATGTCAAGGGAGTCTTTCCGGCCAAAAGATCGTTGATGACATGTGGAAGAGAGGTGGTATATGGCGTTTGAAGAGTCTCATTTGTGGCATCAATTAGGTGTTGGACTCTTAGTCGTGACGGCCCACAGCAGTATCCTTGGGAAATGTGCGCAAAATCTTAAGCATATCAAAGTCTGCATTCAACTGTAATGGAGGCTCGTCAGAATTTTTTACCACTGGCACATATAATAATGGATGCTGTTCTTTGAGCAATGTACATGTAGCCGAAGTGTCGGGTGCTAATCCTTTCGGCGTAAAAACTCGACTAGCTTTTTCATAGAATCCTTCTTTTGAAAAGTTAGTTGCTGCCTCTCCGCGTAGACGGCGATTTCTTCTGGATTGGAAAGAGTCATCTTGCGGTTTGACTGCTTGCTTGCTGTTGATTCAGGCTCAGACCAAAGCTTCGCGTATTCCCCGTTAGACCATTGCCCGCAAAAATGATTAACAGACGGCAATTTATGACGTTTTCCAGCACGCTTAACCGAAGGCAAAACAGATTTCGGGAGTATGAAGAGTTTTATCCATGCTTCTTCTCAATTGTTGCAGTAAATGTCTTTGAGATCATCAGAAAGAATCTTTGTAAATGAATGTGTGGTGGAACGTGGTACAAACTTGAGGGTTGACCTTTTCAAATCGAAAACATCCTCCATTGACGGTAGAGATTGGGTAGTGGTATCATTTGGGTTGGAGATATTACATGCATTTTCAGTATTATCGACTGACTGAGTAGAGCAACGTTGAATGTGCCAATTAAGACGTGATTCTGATATAATTCCTTTACAGTGGCAAACCAATTTGTTCTGCATCACCAGCCACTCTTCTGGCATATGACCAGGAAAAATGTGATACAATTCGACTAGCTGCACGCTGGTGACGACATTTTGAAACAGGGCATTCGAGTGAAATTTTTTTTCTGTTCTCACCAACAAAGCTTTTATCGCTATTTGGCTTGGTAGTATCAGATTCATCGATTATTTTTTTTACTATTATCATAATTTGTCCAAGTTCGGGATTCATCAAACTTTGTTGAAAGTTTCTTCCAAATGAGTCAATATGGTCATTTTCTAGTTTGAACACATGATTATTAGCAGGATTACCATGAACAACATCATGCTCGGCCGTCGGAAAGAAATCTATTCCTTGAGATTTGCGGGATTTATTTTATCTTATATCCCTATCTATGTCCCTTTTCGGGGGATTTTTTCAGGGAGTTATTACAGAACGTAATTGCCATCAATTGATAGGGGATATTTACATAGAAATGCACCATTTCAATCATTGAACTTGGATTGGCCTTAAACATCGACTAAATACGCAATAGATAATGCATAGATTTGAGATCATTATTGCTATAATTACTGAGAGCCGAAGGTTCGAGGTTATTATGACAAATAATGACCAAAGAAATCTATGCATTATCTGTTATAAAGTATATTCTTTTTTCATAGAAGTCTGCACCAGGTTAATAATTTCCAACCACAAAATAATTACCTGCTTCGTGGAACTCATTAACCTGTGGACATAGAAAGCCTTGCAAAATCATTCATTATATGTAGATAACAAAGCATAGAAATTGTGAACAAAATACTAAAGAATTATGCACGTACAAACAAATATTCAGTTCTTATTGGAATCACGATTGATGATAATAAAAGTTAGGAACTTACCATACATTGCCAAATTCAATTCCCTTACCATCTTGGCCGAAATAAGTAATGCATATCTTTCGCAGGTTATATTCGCTATTGCAGTATATTATATACAGTATTATCTATATTACAGTTCTATTTTATTATCTACAGTATAACGCTAAATAGAAATCCATGATTTCAGTCCTACTTCGAGAAAATATGTGCAAAGCTTTAGGATTACTTCAGAAATCTACGTTTGACATTCATCAAACTTTTTGGTAAGGGTATGAATGATGTATAGGTCTATGCATTTTCGTTTTCCATGTACACATGTTGATCCACTATTTGTCATTTGATAGTGCTAATGTGTTTTCTAGATTCAGATAATTTTAGTGTTAAGAGGGCATCCATAATGGCCTCAAACTCAAACTGAAATTCAGTTTCTTTAAAACATTGTGTCACCCAAAATTGGTTTCAGTATACAAGCATTAACTTTATAATCTGAATATTTGGTACTTGCTTCCATCTCCTTATCAAAAATTAAGTCCACAATTAGTCATTGTGAAAATATAATGTCCATCTCATTGATGATTTAACGGGAATGTTCGTTCAAATGTGTAGCAATAGCTTGCTCAATCTCCCAAGCACTTTCAATAAACGCCATCCACCATATTGAATATTGTGCATTGATCATTGCATTCTGAAATAATCGGGATGTGTTTCTAAAGGAGTAAATATTGGCATCAATAGGGGTGCCTAAGAATAATTCACTGGTTTATGTGGAGACAACACTTCCCCTACATTGGCCAACATCTTTAAGATTATTACTTCGATTGTCAAATTCACAAATCAATTCAGCCATGCTTTCGTTGGAATAGTTTATTGTAGCAGTTGATGTAGTGAATCATCCATAAAAGAAATTCATATTGACCAACCAACAAAAATTCTAATTATTTATCCACATCAACTATTTTAAAACATCGCTATGCTTGATCCAAATTACAAAGGATGGAACAGGAAAGAATACCGGAAAGATATCATGGTTTAAGAAGTACATAATCTATGGTTTTCCGGGCTGTATGTTTTTAAATCCCAATCCTGGAATTTAAGTACAACTATGCAAGTAATCAAAGTTCTATGATGCTTCATTTGCATTATGAAATTTTCATAATGCTGTGGCATTTATTGCATAGAAGTTCAATTGATCTTCAAACTTCCACCCTTCTCTTCTCAGCCAGAAGCTGCAATTTTTTTTGTTATTTACTTTCCCATATTTCTGCTTCACAGCCTGTGTCAGGGATACAAAAGGAAGAGAAAAGCCAGGAAGACATGGAAATATAAAATTCAAAGGGCAATGTATTCAGTCATAGAAATGTCAAAGAAATATAAAATCCCGAAGCTCTTCACTTTCGTCTCTTGAGTTCAATGCTGGACATTGATTTTGTATAAAAATGGCTACTCGTAGCCTTAGGTTGGCAGTGTCTGAATCAGTGGCATGGATTTTTGTTCTTATTGCATTCGTATTACATATTCGTAGATGGCGGTATACAGACGATTCGGGACGAGTGATGTGTTCTTTGATCCTTTGGTGTATAGGTCTGATGGGGCTGCCTATGTATGTGGAAAAGCAGCTAGAGCACTGAATCCGATACACTGTGTTTTTATATTGCATGTTTTGTTATGGTTGACTGAGCAGTTATTCAATACGCAAGGAGGAGGTTCAGCATTTTTCCGCAGATAGCTTCTGAGGGTTTGTGTATGATGGGCGATTCGCAAGTTGATCCCTTCGCGGCGAAATATTTGTTTCAACCGTCTGTCCGTTTGATCTGATAAGAATGGTAGCTTCAGATACATGTAGTTTTGGCTGTTGTTTCTACGTCTTTATCGATTGTTCTTGCGTTTTGATTGTTCAATAAAGTTTCTTGGATAACGATGGTTTGAAAGTATTCTGTCAAATTCTTGTTGATGTTTCTGCTGGTTTTTGGGACTACTGCCCCTCTCTTGGATTCAGTTTCGTTCGTTTTTCACTATTGCCATTTTTGCATACATTGGTAAATGTGAATCATAATGAACAAAGAGATTTTTTTTGCTTTTTTCTTAAAGAAGTGGAATTGAAGCTCACTATTGGTTGACATTGTCACTGAGAAATCCAACAGGCTCAATGAATTTCCATCTACTGAACTCTCCATTTCAAAGCGAATATTTGGGTGCTGTTGATCCTCTCTTTGTATCTTCTCTTGTATTCAACTGCTATATTGATTGCCATTCCGAAGAAATAAACGTATATATATAGTTGATTCAAAATGTTAAGCAAATGTTAAGCTTGATCAATATTGGATACTAATGCAAAACAGTCATCCACGTATCGTCTGAAGAGAGAAATGTTGCCGAAAGTTCGTAGAGCTTGTTGTCCAATTGTATCTAAGAATAGAATGGCTAATATTCCAGATACGGCAGAACCCATCGGTAAGCCACATACTTGCTTGTAGATTTGACCTTCGAAGGTAAAATATGTATTCGTGAGGATAGTTTCTAGCAATGTGCAAATGTCTTCAGAAAAGAAAGGACCCAGTGTAGAAATTCGATGATGTTCAAGTTTAGCTTTGATATTTTGGACAGCATCTTGGATGGGTATCGAAGTGCATAATGCTGAACCTCCTCCTTGCGTATTGAATAACTGCTCAGTCAACCATAACAAAACATGCAATATAAAAACACAGTGTATCGGATTCAGTGCTCTAGCTGCTTTTCCACATACATAGGCAGCCCCATCAGACCTATACACCAAAGGATCAAAGAACACATCACTCGTCCCGAATCGTCTGTATACCGCCATCTACGAATATGTAATACGAATGCAATAAGAACAAAAATCCATGCCACTGATTCAGACACTGCCAACCTAAGGCTACGAGTAGCCATTTTTATACAAAATCAATGTCCAGCATTGAACTCAAGAGACGAAAGTGAAGAGCTTCGGGATTTTATATTTCTTTGACATTTCTATGACTGAATACATTGCCCTTTGAATTTTATATTTCCATGTCTTCCTGGCTTTTCTCTTCCTTTTGTATCCCTGACACAGGCTGTGAAGCAGAAATATGGGAACTATAGTAACAATAACTTGCAGCTTCTGGCTTTTTCATTAATTTTAAACATTTCAATATTCGGACTTCAAACTCTACACAAAAACTTCATACGAAAGATCATCAACAATTCTTGTCATGGCGTCATGAACTGCGATAATCGCGTAAGTTGTGGAGGATTTCTTTATGATACCAAACTGGTCATCTCCAAGGTTAGGCAAGTTAGGCGAGTTAGGCAAGGCTTCATATTGTTAAGAATAATTTGTTCAGCGGGCACTGACATGACAGGAGATTGATGGAACGAGTTTCATTTTTGGATGTACTCGAAGATTTGGGGATAGGAATTACATCCGCTAACTTCCATCTTGTTGGGAATTTCCGCAAGCGAATACTTTCACTGATTAGATAGTATAATGGAGCTGGCAATATGAGACAGCTTTTCTTATACCGAAGCAGAAGCATAGTAGAAAAAGGTTGTTGTGTCAAAGCAGTTACACCCATTTAAACACTTTGGTTACATCGCTGCTCTTTATCTCACACTTTTTTTTTACAAGAATGTGAAATAATACAAGTTAGGGCAAGTTATAGGTGGTGATATGAACACATTTTGGTGGCGAATAAAATTCTGGTAGAAGGGTTGACCAATTCACATAACATAATACATATAAATGTACCTTAATGTAGGCTATGTAGGCCCTAGTCTCCATTCAATTATGTTTGATAGTGTCATATTCCTCTGACCAGTTCAAATGAAAATGCTACAAAATTTTGTCAAAATTCGAAAAGCATTATATCAGCTCAAGGCTCATTGAATGTCTGATTCATTGGTGATAATCTTAACCTTGTGTTTTGTTGAGTTCATTTTATGGACATTGGTAGCTAAATAACCAAAAGAATGTTTTTGTAAGTCTCCTTGCTGACTACAACTGACCGGACATTGCACCAACAGTTCATCAATTTAACATTTAAAGCCTAACATCTCACTTGGCATACAGTTTTTCAAATTGACTTTCTCAATGAATAAGATGCGTCAAATGTTTAGGAGGTGGTGATATGAACACATTTTGGTGGCGAATAAAATTCTGGTAGAAGGGTTGACCAATTCACATAATATAATGCATGAAAATGTACCTTAATGTAGGCTATGTAGGCCCTAGTCTCTATTCAATTATGTTTGATAGTGTTATATCCCCCTGACCAGTTCGTTTTATCGCGTTAAAAAGAAAATTCAATTTTTTGAAACAATTACGATTCGATGGACAGCAATAAAAATTCCTCTATTGTTTTACGATTAGAAATTATTGATCAAAAATTTTCATCATTCGACAAAAAGCCTAAAACTTGCACTCTACCAATATATCGTCATTGATTCATAACTGTTTTAAAGAGCATAGCAACTGAAAGTTCCAAAGCATGATTCACAACACCAATGTCTAATGTTTCGTAGTTTTTGCCAATCATCGGTTGTATTTTCCCAATGCGCTTTGCAACAAGAATAATTTATGTCTTCACCCCAAATTGGTTATTTCTGTGGCTGTCTGCCTTTCAGTTTCCACTTCAATGCTTTTTAAAGTTGAAGAGTATAGGGTAATTGAAATTCACTTTGAGAATGTCTTCATGACCATGTTTTCTTCAGTGTACAACTTTGAGTATTCTGTTCTCCAGAGAAATGGTATGGATTCTTTGAACCTTGGTGTGTGCGGTGTAGGGTTTTCTTTGATCTAAGGATCATTTTCCAGATTAACTGGTGCTTGCGGGGTTTTGCAGGACGTCGATCAATCCTTCCCCATTGCTGGTGTAATTTCTCGACATTTTTTCAACAGGTAAATAAACACAATAAGTCAGTCTGTAAAATGAATCAAAATGATGATCAACTAGCAAATTCAAATCCTCGTACATGTATCTCTTCCTATTAATTTTGATGCCTTACTCAGATCAATTGTAAGACTTTAAGATCGGGGTGATATGGACATGTAGATTAAACGAAACTTTGCTCTAGAGAAAGCTGAAAATCTAACTTCAGTAACAAAATTAGGTTGCTTGAACATTTTTCCTATCACTTGACTCTATTCTTGAAATTATTTGGGAAAATAAATTCCGTGAAGGCCAACTAAAAGCTTAAAATAACAAAATTGTGCATATAAATGGATTTCTTTTCAATTGCTACCTTATTTAATTGACTAAAGGCTGTCTATCAGTCTAAGGTGGGCTTATTGCTTCACAGGTCACGGGCTTCACGGCACTGCATATTTCGTGCGTGAACTTTATAATGCTTGTCGGTTATTCATTTTCACTGCTTCATTCATCCTTGTAGCACTTCAAAATTTATAGTAACAAATTCTGACATATTCATTGCAATGTTGAATATAGGCTAGATCACTTTAACGAGAAATCGGTTGGAGCCAGGGAAAAAGCCAAGGTGTTCGGCTCACGTTTTCTTAAAAAAGACACGATGCATTTCGTGCACCTCCGGCGCACATGTTCACGCGAATAATGAAGACATTGCACAGTTGGTGACAGACGCTCAGACGATGACATCATATCGCGGATGATGTGTAACTACAGTGCTAAAATAAATAATGTACTCAGACGAATACTATATATTTGTAGTCTACCATGTGCAGGGGCGGCGCCAGCGGGGAAGCTCGACACTTCGTCGGGGAAATCGGACTAAAATGCTATCGGGGAATTTGAGAGAAAATGCATGGCACTCTAAGTTGCCTATAGCAGTTTCCCCGACAAGATCATCAATTTCCCCGACATACGACTTGATTTCAATTAGTTGTCAAGTCTAAAAATAATATATATTCTTAAATCTTTTATAGATTGTAATTGATCCATAAGCCACTTGTTTTGCATGAAATCAGTAGTATGATAAAATCTTATATTAAGAAAATGTCCGGGATTTTCTTCTTATTTTACTGTTGAGATTTCAATCGGGAAATTCTGGACTGGAAATGTTCGAATGAAGCTTGTTGATGCCAAGAAACTTGATTTAATTATTCTTTGCCAGTATCTGCTGTCATATGACCCATTTACCTAGTTCGGTCTCTCTTAACCGACCGCAAAATTTAGTATGCTTGTTTGCACACATCATTATATTTTATTGCATGTTTTTTATCGGATTTGGCTGAAAACGCCGGAAATATGACTCCAGACAAATGACTGATCTGTAGTCTATCGAAAGCTCAGGTGAGTAAATAACTTTCAGCAACGTCTAAAGGCTAAAATAAGTCTGTACGGTCGATACAGGCTTCATGTCTTTAGTTCTCCTCCTGACCTAGATTGATTGATTTGTCATACAGCGAAGTTTAGATTTAATCATGCATAAGCTTATTGCATGATTAGGTATAGTAGAAGTTGGCGATTTAACTGTCAAAATTGGCCTATCTGATATTTATCAGCATATTAACTCATTTAATCACAGTTTTCAGGTAGATACGAATAACATCTAATTAATAATCGTTCAAATAATTAGAACAAATAATAAGATTATCTTAATTTTACTATGTTTCAGCTGATAATTTGATGTATAGCCTACAGTACTTCTGTTATGTATTACAGATACCGTTCGATAAGATCGTGGTAGCGAAAACTCAATGCTAATGAGTGTTCTTGCACCGTCAATCAAATCTAAAACTTTAATGCGTGGTAAAAGGTGTGCCTTGTGAGGAATTCGAACATAGATCGCTGGATCTACATGCAAGGAAAAACCTGATACCTATTTCATGTACCGTAAGTGTGTCGTCTACATTATTAATCAAAATACATAGATGTAATTGACTAATCATTTCAATTTCATACTTTATAAATTGCAAACAATCAAACAAACCTATACAACTTTGTAAAAAAATAATCGGTGATATGCGCATATTTCTATGTCATTCCAGCCAAAATCTAAGCAAGTGCTGTACCCGTTCATGCAGTTGCTTAGATTTTGTTTTAATAAGCTTAGTTGTTGTTTACCCGAGTATTGTTTTGACAATTTGACGAGTATTTTTTCATGCTGTTTGTCAATCAGAGAGACAGTTACATTAATTACTTCATGTCATGAATAATGATATGCAAATTGACTTATCTTACAACCGAATCAGGATACCTTATTGGACTTTATTTGTTGCAATTTTACATTGAAGGTAGAAATCCTTGTTTAACCTTTATCCAAACCATCCAATTTTATCCTTATGTGCATTTGTGCACATTTTTTGTTATAGTCAATTATTTCCATTTTCCACTAATAGATCATGTTGTTTTAAAATCATATTGTTTTATTTTAGTTTGATAAACATTTTCATACTGTTTGTTAGACTACTCGGTAAGTCAATCATTAAATGCATTCAAATAAAGCCCATTTGTTGATTTTGCCCGCTATGTAGGCCTGATTTCATTACATTTCTTGATATTCGTCGCATGATTAAGAGGCTCGGATAGTTAGGTCATTCGTTTAAAATTCATACTATCAATTTCGCATGTAAACCACCGTAGCCTACTATTTTCGTATTTTCTACGCATGTATAAGCTCACGTATAGCCAATATTCATATTTTTAAGGCCGCAGTAGGACTACAGACCCAATTCTATTGTATGAAAAATCAACAGTCATAAACGACCATGGATTTGACAACTAAATAAAATTGATTTGTACTACATAGGCATGTATTGGTTTTAAATTCGCATCTGCAAGTTATCACTCAAGCTCACTTGAAGGGTTAGTTATAAGATAGCTTGAAGTAGGCCTATAAGCGTAGTATAGGCCCTAGTCCTTTGGTAACACGTGGACACCTACAATCTTGGCATTGATATAGGCTAGGGATTGACCCTATCATCAGACTTAGGAAATTAAGATATCAGCGTGTTATGGGCTATATCATCTTATGCTCGATATTATGCCTGCGCGAACATGTCTTGTGAGGCATGAATAGCCTACTGCATAGCATATATACCAACTTAATAGGACTATTTAAGGAATTTTAAGTTTTACTGCTTTGTCGGGGAGGTCAGGTAGCTCGACACCCCGTCGGGGAAACACGACACCTCGTCGGGGAAAACCCTGGCGCCGCCCCTGACCATGTGGTAGGTCACACACAATACAACAATAGGAAAGAAAGAAACAAAGTCAAAGATAACTGCAAAGTCATTGCTTAGATGTTCGTCACAAACTTCTTCCATTTTTCTCGATCTTCACACAGACGTTTCAATTCTTCATATGAATTCACCCCGGCCTTCCACTTGAGATCGTCCAGCCACCTCGCTCGTTTTCTTCCTCTTATTCTCTTCCCGTTGATGTTCGTTTCAAGGATTTTGGTGAGAATGCCATCGTGTCGGAGTTGGTGGCCCACATAGTTGCCTTTTCGACTCGTGATGGTGTTCAGTAGGCATCGTTTTTCAATTGTTTTCATCAAAATTTAGACGAATACTACTAAAATTAAAAAGCAAAAGTAGAAAGACAAAGTCAGAAAAAAGGAAAAAAGAGAATAATTGAAAGTCGAGTATCATCTTAACGATGTCAATCGCCTTAACGATTTAAAAGTCTGCTGTCTGTGAAAAAAAAGAGAGATTGACAAGATGATTTGTGCAAGGACCATTAACTAAAATATGCGGTATATGAAATGTGGATGATTTTCCTTCAAAAGTAATCATTCCAATATATCTTTGATATCATATTAGCCATACACAACTTCAAATGTAGGCCCTAACTGTAACTAAATTTGACGACTTTCAGATACCAAAAGTAAGTATTCAAATGATTTGGAATGGACACAACAGCGACTGTCGCTCCTCAAAGTTACCAATACTACTGAGATTTTCGATAAGTAATATTGAATGACACTTCCCGGTGAAAAAAACTGTCGGGATCTGTCGGTCAATTGTCGGGAAGCCGGCTTCCCGACAATTTACCGACAGATCCCGACAGTTTTTTTTCACCGGGTTGAATTTCAAATATCATATTCGAGTGTAATGATAGATAGTCATGACATGATTCATAGACTTTTTTTATAAAAAGTACGCATATTGAAGATCATCGCTTTTAGGTAGAAGTTGTACAAAATGCTTGCAAAAAGTGGCAAAATTCAGACGTTCAAAAGTATCTTTTTCAAAATGATTTATAAATGTGACCTTCCAGTGGGCCCGATTCTTTGTGAAAGCATGAAATGCGCTGAAACCAAAAGTCAAGAAAGCATAGGTCGTCTGATTTAGCTTTACTTGTTACCTGTAAATCACAGTGAATCAGGTAGGTTAATAGCGTATAATTAGTATTGTAGTAGCGTAGATCATTTAGGAAATAGTACAAGAAGTGAGCGTACGTACGTAGTAATATACGGCATATTGAGTCTGCTATATATGTTTTGGAGTGTGGCGCAATATATATGTGGTTTTGACTACTTTCCGCCCCTTTCATGAATCTTTGCGCATATTATGATTGGAAATGAAATCCATAATGTTAGCAGTTCAACAACATATTAGTTCATTTGTTTTTGATAATTAAGTGTGTGATAAAACAATTATTAATTTGAGCGTGGTGCACGCGTAACTACGGATGTTAAGGGTCATGTGTTGTTTACGTGTGAATTACGCGTAATTGAGCGCGACATGTCACCTAGTGTAAGTTCGATAACTGTAGTACTCTTTTGTCTAGTACTCAAATTCTTACTTAAATAGAACTTAATGATTTACTATGTTTAGAGAGAATGAGCAGCAGTAACCAGCAGACAGCACGAATTGTTTCATCAGAGCGGCTCACTCATTTACTCACTCACTGACTCCGCGATTTTTCTTCCATTTTCCCCATGTTTCGATTGTTGGACCTCGACAAACGTCGGTTCATACTGATGGCGGCTCACCACGCGCTCCGATCTTGAAAGTCGATACGCCCAATGTTCAACGTCCCCTCGGTCATCCCCTCGGTTGCGTCCTCCTATCTCCAGAGTCATTACTTTCTTTGGCCAGTCCTCTTGCATTATGTGCACATGCCAACGGAGTCTTCCCCATCGAATGACAGTTTCTAATGGATGGATGTCAAGCCATCTCCTGAGATCATTAGTAGGAACACGATCAGCTAAGCGTTTAGAGAAAATCCATCTGATCATTATGTTTTTGCAGCGTCACAAACGATTGAGGTCATTCATAGTGATTATGGCCACTTCATTGGCATAAAACAACACACTGCGCACGCTTATGTTGAAAGCATCTGTTTCGATTTCTGAAGTGAAGCTCCTGTTCGTAAGAATTGGAAGGAGCTCTCGATAATTCTTCTATGCACACATAATATTCTCGTCTTGACAGCATCACTGATGCAGCCACCGGCTTGACCAAGCATGTCTCCGAGTTGAGAGCTCAAGGTGCGAGCATTTGGTATACGGTGTGAGAGCAAATTATTTGTGATAACTGGGATTGTGGTATTGGAAGTGTTGTCATATTTTTATATATTATATATTATCATATATATCAATATATATATCATATATTTCAACTATTGGAATAATGTCACCTTCATTTTATTCTCAATACCAAGCAGGTATTAAGAATTCGTGAAGTGAGTAACAGTTACACTAAATTTCGCCGTGATCCACCTCGAAATTCAAGCAGAGATTAGCCAATCAGAGTGCAGCTTGGAGATCAATGGGGAGGCCTGACACCATTTCCAATGACCACTAAATTTCATAATATATGAGGGTGAAACCTCTGACATTCGTATTTGCGTTGTTCATTTTTGTTGCCATTGTATTATGAGGTGTATTTCGTAGCCAGGCATTTTGGCCTAGTGCAAATCAAACGTGTTTCATTTGAAGCTTGAATGAATGATTGTAAGTTGTCGGCAACTAATTTTATGCGTATTTGAGGTATTTAGTGGTTAATAATAGCTTTTTAGAGGGTAGGTTAATATGCTGAAGATAGAATGCAACAATAGGGCCTAGACTCCAAGCAAGTTACCAAAAAGCATGACTTTGGGATAAAAATGCACATGCTGGAAGTGAAGATGGTCGATCCTGCTAACAGTTGCTGGTGGGTGTGTAACATTTGTTATTAAAATGAAGCAAATATGCTTTTGTCATCTTTATCGTCCAAATGCCGATGCTGCACCTTCCTGACCGCAACTTGTCTTTGCAGGATTCGAGCACAGTCAGTTAGTTATAAAGCCATATAAGGTTCCATTGGACAGAACGGTGGACAACATTTTATTCATTCTATAAGTTTAGGAATCACAATTGGTTTCAAACATGTGCACAGTACATGTAGATGTGTTATCCAATGATGAGAACTATTTATCAATAAAACTGAAAAAGCTGTTGGAATTTTCATCGCTAAGACATAGAAAGAAAAACCAATGGTAAATTTTGATGCATTGTATATTTGAAGATTTACTGTTCTGAGTTTTTGTTGACAATTTTGTCGCTAAATAAACTCGGTTTTCCTTGTGCATCAAAATCCTTAAGTATTCCTTTACAAAATATTATCCACGTGTTGGTGCGGTCTACTTATTAACTGGTTTTTTGTGTCTACTTCTTAAATAAAACATCAAAAAACCACAAACACGAAGAATTATCGAAAATGAAATCAAAATAAGAAAATTCGGGAGCAAGTTAGAATAATCGAACTTAAAGAATGAAATCACTTCTTTGCCGTTTTTGAAACAAGCAGTCGAGGAGGAATTTGTAGGAGAGAACTGGGAACATTCTATTTTATCAATGTACTCCCATTGATTAACTAGAAGAATTTCGTATGAGTAATAAAACCAAGACAAATACTGAATCCAAGACATCCAGATTGGAATAGTGTTGTAGTTAATAAACAGCCCTCCGAACATCATAAGTATGAATCGAAGAATTGGAACCAAATTCAATGCAACATCAATTGTACCACACGCGAATGCAATGAAATATACATTTAGCGATATTGAAATTTGATACACTAATCCTAAAACGAGCACACTCATAAGAAATGTTGGGAAATCAGGATAATAGCCAAGCAACCAATATATGGGGATAATGACGGTCAATAATATCATCAAAAAAACAGGTATATCAACTACATTCCTTGCAATGAAATATGTATCTGTTCTGTACAATCCATTTGAATGATCTCTCATAAATAATGAATGCTCAGATAACATTGAATTCATTTGATTTTCAGCCATGAACGTCATTGCAATGATTACGTCAAAAGTGGCTCCATTCAAATTCCGAACGGTTGCTTGATTCATCTTCGGATTGTGATACACTAGAATTACGCAGACGGTATAAATAGCAGCTTGAATAACTCTCATAGAAAATAAGGCTGGATTTCGGATTGTTAGTTTCCAATGTCTCCATGTAATAGCTTTCAACTGTGTCCACCAGCTTGACTTGTAAGTGGTCTCTTTCAGCGGCCTATTTATCACAATCGATTCATGAGAAATTTGCTCCAATTTCTCCAATTCTACTTGATTGTGCATAAAGGGCTTAGAGCATTGATAGCTGTCACAGAAAAATTCCACCCTTTTCCGACATCTGTTTTCTTCTCCTGGACGAATAGCAAGGCAGTGTATATAATGGTCTGCAGGATTATATTTCGGGGGACAGGGGAGCTTGGACAACTCGAAGAAATCTCGAACTTCCTCTCGGCTACCAAAAAAAGCTACACGTCCTTCAGCCATTAATTTGACTCGGCCAAACAACGCGAAGATGTTGGACGAAGGCTGGTGGATAGTGCAGACCACAGTTTTTCCCCTTATAGTAAGATCTCTCAAGGCTGAAATGACAGTCTCAGCCATCAGAGAGTCGAGACCTGATGTCGGTTCATCACATAGCATAACGGAAGGATCTGTCAATAATTCTGAAGCGAACGAGAGTAGCTTTCTTTCACTTCCAGAAATTCCAGCCTTCGCTTTCACATCAAATATAAGATCGTCAGCGCATTCACTCAGTCGCATATCTTTGATGACGTCATTCACTCGAGATTCTCGCTCGCATTCTGTTGTACTGATTTGCATGCGCAATAGTGATTGGAGCCACAAATGCTCACGAACAGTTAGCTGGTTCCAGAACGAATCATCCTGTTGGACGTACGCCGAAACATTTTTGATATCTGCACCAACGATCTTGCCATTCACCTTAACAATCCCATCTACCTAAAATAAAACGCGGTTTTGTTATAGGTCAATCAAATCTCAATCACATTATTTAACAAAAAATCACTAACATCAGAGAGCTTTAAGAGAAGTCATTAGAGAAGTAGCTAAGAGAGTCGGTTGTTGAACAAAATATACCTAATCGAATCAGTTAGTGCTGCATGCTGCTCAGATTAGGGCTTCGGACGCGGTCGACCTTTCTGACCGTGTCCGATATTCCTCACAGTAACTGGTTTATAGTAGATATTTACTTTTGCTAGTAGGCCATATGGTTGATAGAGACGAAATGTCCCTCTTATCCTGAATAATGTGTGCGCCTCTTATTTGAAATTGATCGGGTCGTCCGGTACAAAGGTTATGAGTTTACCTACAAAACATGGCTAATAAACTTTAATTAGATTTTTCCATAGGCCACAGCAACTGATCTGAGAATACCGATAGAAATGACAGAACCTAATCGTTTGTGTAAAGGACATTTTTCTATAAACCTGAGGTCATAAATATGGTCCATGTCATCAAGCTACCTAAGGGTAATTTAACAAAACAGGGCAAACGGGCACTTTAAGGCAGGTTATCAAACTAAACATCCATCTAACTCATGATCTAGTGATAATGTTCATTTGAAATAGGCTGTATATACCGTAGTTACAAAGCGTAGTAGATTTCACTTATCTCAGAAAAATAGATACACTTCAATTTGACTGCATATTTCTTTATGCGCAGGTACCAAGGTGTCACTGCACGCAAAAGCCATTTAAATTGCATGATTATTAATGTCCTATTTGATGGGTCTATTTTCTTTACAGCTAGCGGCATAAAGGTGGATAAGTCAGTCAGTCGCACATGAAATAAAGCTTAACTAGGCCTATTTAAGTTTTCTATGATTTGATTCAAGATTCGATTCGACTGAAAAATTTGTCGATTCGCAGGTCCTTACAATCTACGTATAAGGGTATTTGCTGAAATGCATTGGATCTGTCGATCAATTGTGAGATAGGACAAGGAGCAGGGATCGTCGTCCCTGATCAGAACAAAGAGGTCCTCTGAGAAAATACGATTATAGACGTCTACAGATGCCATGCCTTCAAAGTCGCCGCTGCATTATGGACTTTACTGAGATGTTCAAGATTGTTGTCTTACACAATCAAGATTTTGTGTCTGACACACTGTGAACATGAAAAAACTTCATCCCATAGAGTAGGCCTATACGTGATCATAAACTCTCAGAAAATCTTCAGAAAACTCTCAGAGGACAGAGTTTACATCTTCAGGAAGCTACCAAGCCCAGTTCAGTGAAATGATTTAAAACAGAAACTATGTGTGATATTCTGGAGGCGTGACCTGGCATCAAAGAGAATGATTGCCATCATTAATTACACAGTCAATCCCGCTTTATTGCGGGTACCAGTTAACTGAGGCACCCGCTTTACTGTGACGACTTGTGTTTCGGAACACATTTATATCATAGGGGCAAAAACGATATTCCGGTTTTTTTGAGCAACCTCTTAACTGGTGCAAATTTTTCACCAAACAATGTCCCAATTAAGCGTTATTGACGGTATTATTAAACGCACATCGAAAGTCTGCTAATTCACTAATTCAAGTTCAGAAAAAAGATGGCATCACATCGATAATTCTTTGAAATTCATATCATGAAATACATTTATTTCGAATTTTTGGAAAACGAGCATGTAATAATTTAAGCTTACTTTCAGGCTAGAAAGATTTCTGCAAGTGAGGATATTCATGAGGGTAGACTTCCCTGCACCGCTAGCACCAAGAACTGCCAGCAGATCACCTGGTTTGGCATATCCACTGACATCATACAGGATCTGTTTGGCTGCATTTCCGTCATATTTGGCTCCTTGTTTGTTTGATACAAAGCAGCAAATTTTGTTCCATGTCAAGGTTATTCCTTCACAGCCTTCTAAAAGATGAGCAAGATTTGTTTGTCAACGTTCCATAATATTTAAAATAGCTGCATGTATATGCCGTAGATCTAGATGAGCCTTAAATTCCTTATTTAATAATCCATGACTTGGTGATCCGCAAATTTGGCCCACTTTTCGCCATCAGCGGCGTTGCAAAACTAAATGTGAATTTAATCTGAGAGTAACTGACGTTTTCCTCCTGAATTCGTTTACGAACTGATTACCATTTGCATTTTCATACACTTATGAAACTGTGGACGACAAAATAAGCGTGAAATAAATTGCGAATGTGACTACAAAATGAATATAATGTAATAATGCAGAAACGTGTATATCAATGCAGCAAAGATGTTGCTTTCGTAATCAAAAGGCAATGCAGAAAAGACTTCCGCACTTCAATGCTTTGGCATAGTCATCCATCAACATCAATAAAACGACAAATAATGTGATATCTTTAGTTGTCTTGCAATAAGTGGCACATTTGTAAGACGATCTTCTCAAAATTATGTTTTGAGGTGACATTTTCAAACGGTAAGCAATATATACAATAGCCTACTGCATTGCAGAGATTGATGCATTACAGATTGATTAATAAAAAACGGATCATCCTGAAACAGTATGCAATTCAAACTATACTGTAGCTTATTGAACATTACAAATTTCTTTAAAATTTGGAGTGTGCACACAATTTACCTGATTCTTTAATTATATCAAGTTTTAGATAACAAAGGATTTCTGCTTTCATCCTGTAGATCGGATATTATTGATGAACTTATCAATTTTTTACTTAAAATGTAATAGTAATGATAGTAATAGATGTAAAGTCACATCTCCAAATAAACACAACATTCTTTCTTGCTTCTTCACAAAATGAGGTCAAAGTCAATGGCTGTGAAGCAGAAAAAGAATCTTGAAAATCTGTCATTTAGAAGTGAAGTGACACTGCTTTTCTTCAAGAGTCAAACCTCAGATATGCGATCTTTTGTCATCAACTGATTGTCTTCTGTCAATCAATTTGTCTTCATAGCCTCTGCTTCGTTGAGATGGGGAATCTCCTGATCATTCAGTTACTGCATTGTAGCGCAATTGCTCTGATCGAGAAAGAAATGATATTCATGAGACGTAAAAGCTGCTTTGCTTGAAAAAGCGTTTTCTTTCAGACCTGCCAACAAAATTGTTCTGCAGCAAAAGTGAGTTTCTGCAGGGAACAAGGTCGAAAATGAGACTTTCACAGAATTTTGTACAACCTATGCTAACTTTGAATATGCACGTTTGCCAAGTTCTACCTGGTTCCTCCTCTTGTCAGACACGATCAAAGAAAAGCACACGCAGATTGCAGTTTTCGGCAAAAATGAAATTATCCATGCTTTTTCTTATCAGCTGAAAAAGTACTGAGTCTAGAGCCATAATTTAAAATAAGAAGTGTCATAAGGTCATTTGTTGTCATGTTCATGAACATTTATCCATAAGGCTACACATATCCAGATTTGGAAAGTCTAAAACTGTCGTCAAGCAGCATCATGTTGGTCCACATTATCCACATCGAACCAAGTACATTCTCGTATTGTCGCCGATCAGAAGCGTGATAAGATCACATACACATGATAGGAAATGACTTGAAGATATTCTATGTAAAAAATTATGACTGTAGACTTTAGTACTTTGCAGTTTTTCTGCATCCCATTGGATTAGCATGTGTTCTTCTTTGATAGTGTCTGACAAAAAAAGGAACCAGGTAGAACTCAGCAGACGTGCAGATTCGCAGTTGGGCATAGAGTGTACATCATCCTGCGAAAGTCTCAGTTTCGGCCTCGTTCCCTGCAGGAACTTGTTCTGGGTTGCCGGACTAAAAAATAAATACACCGGATACAAATTTAAGAGTTAGTGTTTGAAGTATGGTAAATTACCGGCAATTTACCGGTAAGATTGAAATGAATTACCGGTATATTAACGATACACAATTGATCATTTTTTGAGGTTTCCTCACTACATTTTGCTGTGACAAAATTTCCTGTGCACTCAATCAAAAAGTTGTACGCTAACCAATAGGTCAAAACACATGCACATTAGGTTAAGAATGATTTACTTTATTTGTACACAAATCCCAAACCAAACAACTTCTTCATCCACTTCTTGTATTGTTAAGATAAATAAAACAAAAGAAATACTGTACAAAAGTTAAAAGCATTACGATGACATGTCCAGAGGCCTTTCGCCGGTTCACTTCAGTGGAACACACCGGATTACGGAATGGCAAGTTGCGATGTCTGACAGAGAGCGGTCACGAGAGTGAGCTAATAAACATGAATATTAATCTGCTACCACGCAAGGTGAAGTTGATACGTTTCTTTCTGTACACAAAGAGCCGGCATCATAGCTTTAATAACGAGCGACTCTAGAATTTGTAGATAGCGGAAATTGTCACTACTACCGATGATAGAAAAGTAAGATGACGGACTACGATTTTTGTCAAAAGTTCTGCAAGATATAATGTGGCTAGTAATAGAGCTGGCAGGAGCATTTCTGGATCTTGGTCTTATGCCCTCAGTAATAGCCCATTTCGGGAGATGTTCAGCAATTCTCATGGATAAGCGGCGCTCAGTACGACCGACATAGCTGATTCCACAGCTGCATTCGAATTTGTAAATTATATGAGATCGGTCGACTTTGCTCAGCTTATCCTTGAGAGAACCAGTCGGAATAGCATGGGCACGGAAAAGAATAATCGGATCCGCAGCAGGATATGCTCGTTTAACAGAGGAGATCAGACGAGAGCGAACTTCACGCACTTTCAAATCTCCATGAAAGGCGCCGCTTATCCATGAGAATTGCTGAACATCTCCCGAAATGGGCTATTACTGTGGGCATAAGAACAAGATCCAGAAATGCTCCTGCCAGCTGTCGCTAATATCAAGATAAACTATATAAAAATAATATAAAACTATATAAACTATATAACTCTGGTGAGTTAGCGATTTTGTGGCTAAATCTATTCTTGCCCAATTTTGTAACAAAATCATCGCTAGATGTGAAAGTCCCCTTCATTATTTTTAGAAGTGCGTCTAAAATCCAAAGGCGGCAGGTGGCGAGTGAGTTGCTATACCTAATTGATAGATGTTTGTTATGAGCTGATTTTTCACCAACCAGCGACATGGTGAATATTGTAGCAACTAGTAGTAAGTAGTAATGTTCGTATATTACCTTCATATGAAAGTAAATTGTATACTCAGTCTGATCTGTTAAAAAGGGATCTTTTTTAATTCACAAAAGCTTAAACTAAAAAAGTATTTATCTTCCATAAATGTCGTAGTAAATACTATGATATTATTCAAAAATTTGCTATTGTTGTAAATTATTGAATGTCAAGAGATGTTATGAAAATTTATATAAGCGGATTCTCTATTTATTTTTCATTATCAAAGAATGTGATAGTCTACGCTTGTTTCTCAGATAAATAGCCACATATGGGCAATGGTAAGGAGGTGAGGGAGAATATAGAACCTGGCTGTAGAGGCGGATTATTAAAGAAAAACAGAGAGAAAGTCAACAGTAAAAGGTGGCATACAAAGCGCGAATTCACGAATTGTCGGCGGCGAACTTCGCCAGCGAATGCCGCAAATATGATTGAACTGCAGCATGATATTCAGCAGCTGACATCCGCAAGCCGCTCGCTAGATTCTTTCCCACAGGGCAGATACCGTCCAATTGAAGTCGTCAGAATTGCCACATCAATTTATCCCAGTATTTGACGGTATCCTAACGCTCGTGCACATGGTTCTCCCTACCAATGGAAAAAGGTGATCAGGTCTGGTAGTCATCATACTGGTAGTCAAAATAATGAGTGATGCCAGACATGAACATTTAATTGATCCATTGAATGAAATGAACTGCCCTTTAATTTGCGTGTGCGTGAAGGTAGAGGGTTGGCCTAGGCCCTATAAATTAATTTGACATATCATGTCTTACTCGTAATTGACTCGGGAGATGAATATGCAGGGCACACAGCTACTTCCATATTTCAAGGATCGATCGATCGATCGAATTTAGCGCTGCTATATAGTCTAGCTTTCAAAAACTTAGATGCCTATAAGAACAGTGTGTGTTAATTCTCAGGTAGCCTAGATCATCAAGAATTTAGAGTGTCTTATTTAATCGTAAATTACGTTAGCCTCTAAATGCATTTAACAAGTGATGTTCATGAATAATATGATGTGAATTTTATATTTAAATTAGTGAATATATATTTATATTTCATTTTACGAATATTTTATACCATTCGTTTTGACAGTACCAACCCCTAGCATTACAAAAGAATGCCTGAATACATCAAATTAATTCCACGCTACTTGCTATCTCTCCAACACGTATTTGAAATTTTCTAATTCTGGTTAGTAAACATCCGTGGCTATGCTTGACATTGCTGCAACAACTGTCGGCAGTCCTGTTATAAAGTTTTGCGTCTCATGTGCCTGCATGTATCAGAGCCTAAGCAATGTGATAGGACCTCAATTTCATGCTCAGGGAAGACAGAACATGCTTAGCAGTTCATCCGTGGTTCAAGCGGCAACGCATACAACTGTAAACGACGAGCAAACTATAAACGCGCGTATTCATAAAATATTCTCCATGTTCTAACAGCATCAGATCAAGGGATTTTTGACCCTTAGTGCAGCGCGTATGTACGCGCGTAGAAGAATAGAATGTCTTTTAACCACGGATGTTTGGGGTGCTCCGTAATTACGCGTGGCATGTCACCTAGCGTAGTGGCCAGTGTATTATCAAATTTTACCATGGAGCAACAATAGGGACGATGTCAATATATTCTTTCCATAGATGATCTTATGATGAACTATATGTAGACCATCATGCATTTAGTTTCCATAGGTAGGCAAGCTTCTGCGTGCCAAAATCAAATTGAAAAATGAAGTTTCGATATCACAACATCAAGACTTACAATATGTACATTATATACTTGTACATGCAGCTATATTTGATTTCCGTAGCACCTCAGAGAATATCTAGATGTACTCTGGACCACTGATGTACATCACAAAAACAATCTAATTTGCATTCTGCATAGTGATGCGATAGACTAGCGTATCTTTGCTATTCCCAGCTGCTAACTACGAAAATATTGAAGACGATTTCGATAGCAACTAAACACTTGGTGTTTCCTCAAATTTCAGTGGAATTTTTGTTGTCGTTATTTTCTTTCTGAACCACTTGAATGAACTAACTAGCCTGAACGGCGACATTAATGATCCACAGTCAGGTTGACATTAGGCGTTTTGTAAAATTATCATCACTAGCAGGCCTAATTGACTTGGATGATGGAACGTGAATATTATGTTTTTAGACCCCCTAAACAAATAACCGTGAAAAGAATATGTGAAATAGTTTAATGTAAGGCTACAGTGCAACTAAATGATACATTTGTTTGAATTCTCTCATCGCCAATACAGTGCAGTTTCGGTGTCGTTGATTAGGCCCTACTTAGTATTGATGTTTCGCACATCGTTATGAATAAAACAAATTCAATTCCTGATAGACCAATTTCATATTATGAACAATACCTAAACTGCGATGTGTTGGACAAATTCACTCGGTAGACCTAGTAGATATACAGGTCACCGCATTTCTAAACTTGAGAAGACATAGGCTATATGCTACAAGTTCTGTTTCACAAATACATACCAGGAAATGTTCATTTAAGGTTTGTTGAAAAATGTTTATTTCAACGCAACATTTTCATTCCTTGACAGATGTAGATGATAGGCGTCAGAATGATCGATCACTTATAATTTTATCTAATGGTAGGTAGCGAAACGGAAAATTGTTGGCTTTATTATTCGTTTGACACTAGCAAAATTAAGGAAAAAATTAACTAAATAGCCCTAGCTATCCATAAAATTTCTTGAAACATTATTGTCTCCATTTATCCAAATTTACTACGTATAGCTTGTATAATCCTTCCTACATGGTGAACTAGATAGTAGAACTACATAGTTGTCTAAACTATAGTTTTTATATATTTATTTATACATATATTAAATATAAATATAATATAAATATAATATAATATAATATATACAATATAAATATATATATATATATATATATATATATATATATATATATATATATATATATATATATTATTTTTCATATTTATAGAGATTAGGTTATAAAGATTTGCAGTGTATAAATTCACAAAACAATAAATTTCGCGTGCTGAAACAAAAAATTGCGAAATCCTGAAACGCCATTTCATGTTGAGCTAATTTCATTCGAAATTTTAGCCAAAAGCTTTATTTAGTAATTTGCTTAAATCAGGCTTAAATAGAGTTTGATTAGATGCCAAATTATCATATCATTGGTAAATTAACTATCGAATCTTTTAAAACCTTTTTGCACAGACACGTAGTTAGATAATATCACTTGTCATTGCTCATTTAGCTATTCTGTAGTATTTCTACTTCTTTTCCACTAATATCTTACCATTCAAGTCTTTAGATTAATTTTAGACAATCAAGATCAAACCTGGTGGCCGAATTAGGCTACCGATAGAGCTTGTGGCTTTTACTTAGAACAATGTTTATTTGACGTTAAACTTTTGATTATCAGATCTATTTGGATGAAAGATTAACAAACTTCTTAAAAATGTCAATTTTTCATTTCTTAATCGCAATTTAAATGACAAAGAATCAGACGTTGAGCAAAATTCAAGCCTTCATCAGAATCAGATTAAGCCAAATGTGCATTTGATTAAGATCGGAGCATTTTGGTGCGCTATATTTGAAGTTATATGGGCATGAATATAAATTACCGGTAATTTACCGATAAATTACCAGTAAATTACCGGCAAGATAACTTAAAATAAATTGCCGGTAATTTTTAAACACTAGTACGAGTACATAATGGTGTCACAATACTTTCCAATCAACATATAAGCTCGATTTATATGGATGTCTTGTCTTTTTTATGGCATGTCTTGTCAGATTTGACAGCCTCAGTTCATATGAAAGATAATGACGCCGAATTAAGACTTCTGGGGAAACTGATACGAAAATTCCACGACAATAGCATATCGCTCTCGAAAATTTAATCAGTATCTCATCGATGAATTGATGGAATCATCGGATCACAAAATGTGGAGTATCTAGGTTTTAAATTCATTCTGTTAATTGATGTTTTCATTAGTATAATATCTTGTATGAACGGTTTTTGGGCCGATACACCGGTTTTCGACCAATTTGATCATCTTGATTATAATTAATTCATTATGTCTTAATACAGCAAACTTGGTGGGGAAATATTTTTGAGCATGCAACAATTTAAGAACATTTTTCAATTCTGTTGGCTTCTTGACAATTCCGGGCATATAGTTTCTACATAATGTAAATAAAATTTCATGAAAATCATGACTATATCATAATAAGGGATGCAGTTTTCATTGACGAAATTAGATACATGCAATTTAAGGTTCATGATAAACCATATTAGCCCGTGAAATCCTAATTCCTGTGACCTCAGAGTTTCGGAATCTCTAAGTGAATTTCTAACATAGGAATTGTATTCCCTAATACGATGCTTTTAGCACCCAGAAATCATTTTATTGTAGGATAATGGCCTTGAAAATCGTCACATAGTGCGATCATCAAAGGTGGACAAAACTTAAATTTTCAGATCCGCATCCGCATCCACAAAGTCTGAATTCTGTAATTCGCATCCGCAACAATTCTAAATTTTCTATCCACATCCGCGCTGTATCCGCACCGGATTCGCAGTAGTAAAGGTCTTCGAAATTTTTGTGTAACTCGTTCAGTTTCACTTAAAAGGAAAAATTGTGTTTTTGTGTATTTTGCATCTACAGGCCCATCCTTTAGGCTGTATCGGTCAATAAACTAACAGATAATTTTGCCTAGGTTCAGCCCATGCAAACTACGAATAGTAAGCTTAGAATAGCTGCTGAGGGCCTACTAGCAATGTAGCCTAGTCCACTATCTTAATGGACCGATTTTCAGCGGATGATCTGTTTTTATCTGTCCATAAACAAGCCTATTTAAGCAATCTAATTCATTAATACTCGCATAAAGACCACGAATTATATGTTAAAATCGAACTTTTATATGTTAAGAAGCTTGCTGTGCACGCAGTATACACTCACACCTACAAGTGATGTTCTGAGCAGACTGAAATTAGGATTCACTTGATTTGTATCACGACGAGCAGGGCACCACACTTGATATCAATGTTCTCTCTCTTGGCTATGCATGTAGATGTAGTCTCTTGGTGCATGTAGATAGCTCGAACAACTACTTTATTATTTTTGGTAGACTTATTCAAAGTGTTTGTAAACCGCATGTATGGACTAGAAGTCCTAGAAAGAATTTGCCCCTCATACTGAATCATGCTGAGATTGACGATTGCAGAGCATTGCTGAGTAGAACACAGAGGATTGTCAATCTAAGGAATGAAGGATTCTATGGATCAGTGCGTTGGATTAGCACTGCTGTCAGATTCGCAAGCAGCACCTGATAAAATCAGCAATTCTTAGATTAATTATGACCTCTTCCAATTTCAGTGAAGTCTGAATCGTAATTGTGTGTACCCGATAACTCATGCTAAGCCTAGTTTTATAACGCCGAAATGAGGCAATGATAAAGTGCTATCTTTATAATCAAAATAAAACACAATCTACATCAACGTGTCTGAGTGTTATATTGGATGGCTACAACCTCCAAATCATCCGTGTCACATCACTGTCCACACCAGGCATGGCACTGATACGGAGATTTCTTAAAACTCAAGCCTAAGGCCTCAGCCACACTGCGAGTTTTTCCAATCGTTTCCGAGCAAAGCGTTTTGCAGCAAATATAAAGTCATCATTGCAGCAGTTGTAGACTGCCACACTGCGAGCAAGGCAAGCCAGAGCGATTGATAGCTTACGGACACACGTATGCTCGGGATTGATCGGGACGTTCGTGCTTGCTTTGCTTTCAGTGTGGCTGAAGCTCTACTTAAGCCTACCGGCACCGTGTTGGCAAAATAGATTTGTAGAGCTTTTGGTGTGTGGAAACAAAACATGGATAGTTCAACTTGTCCATGAAGTCTTGTTCAATTTGCTCATCCGCAAAGTTCAAAATGTTCGATCCGCATCTGATCCGCTTCCGCAAAATACCAAATTTGCTCATCCGCAAAGTTCAAAATGTTCGATCCGCATCTGATCCGCTTCCGCAAAATACCAAATTTTCGCATCCGCGTAATGATTCAGATTGTCCACCCTGGGCGATGATTACTAATCACAAATAAGAAGCCCAGACTCGCATCAGATCCTCTAGTCTATTAGGATGCAGCTCTGATTATGTAAAAGCACAGTACTACAATACAGTTTTGACGAGACATTGGATCAATTGTGATATTATTTTGCAATCATTTGAAACAACTTAAACATGATATCAAGCAATTAACCGATCTATGTATCATCGTAGCTTGTAGGCGACGATCACTACAAAATAGAAAGAAAGTGCTACTGCTGTTACATATAGAAATTCAAATCATTCAGTCATTTGCTTTTCGGCACCCCGCTAGGCTTTCGCCGATCACTTTATGGTATTAAGTTGTTAAGATCAAGAATATCTGCCGGTACCAAAAAAGTAAATTTTTTAACCAATTCCATGTTTTGACGCAGTAAATAATGGTCAGTTAGTAGTACTATCAATGGGTGTTTCACTAAACATTTATTTATTAAATATTCAAAAATCACCGGAGCAAGTAAATAGAGTGAATAGGCCTACTGCTGAATATCCACATGTAGCCATCTACATTTAGATTTTGATTATAATTAATACATTGTAAATTGTGTGGGGTCGCCATTCTTTGCTTTGGCCATGAATACCTTATAGCACTACTTAAATGCTTGGATGGTGCGGATCCGCATGACCCCCAAATACTACATTGATGGCCTAATAATGCAAAAAACTTACCACGAGAGTTCATGATTATCTTCCATCAAAACGAGCGAAATCAAAACTTGTTCATGACTGCCTATGTTATCATGAAAAGTTGATGTTGTGAATGCATCATTCATTATAATCTGTCCGTTATTGATGAGCATGTTTTATCTACTCGTAGAAATAGCCTTACGCAATGCACTTTTGTATCAATCTCTAATGCTGATTGGCACTGTAAATCCAAGTGATGAGCGAACCTGATTTCTATTGTAATATAATGATGCGGTGCTTTCAAATCACATACGAGATAGATAATGCATAGTGATGCATAGCAACTCCATGTCGAACTTTCGACTAGCGATTTCTCCTGAACTAAACGGAACCGCTTAAAAATAATGTGTGTCACATGCTGGCACACTCCAAATGCATCGATCTGTTAGGTTTATTGAGTGGCACATCCCATTTTCAAAATGGCGGTCGCTGATGGAGTGGCGGTGCAAACTTCACATGCGTTGCCGCAAATGATGAAAGGCAAGTGAGAAACTTGACCGGTCGGTCAGATTAGTAAAGAAAGCAAGCGTACATGAGGTTTTGATCAAAATATTAAGCCTACAAGTTTTTCCTTCAGTTGAGTCATTCACAAACACTTTCACCATTAATACGTCACATTCACAGTTGAATACTGAATTCCGACTGTAGCCATGCATTATGATTTGTTGGAGACGCAGCCACTCTATGTCAAGATATCTTGCAATCCGAGTATGCAATCACGGACTACTCTCATCATTAGTGCGACCGCGGCAACAACGTTAAATGGTAAAGACCTATCCCATATGAATATAAGCTACTGGAACTTTTATGATATTATAATAATGTTCTCATAGAATTAGTTTGTGAAACTTTCATAACCAACTTTAAGCATGTCAATCTGGTTATTTTCCTATAATTCAGCATCTCGAGTTGAAAAAATTTACAACTCGTGACTCCGGCCATCCACGGTGGCTGTTAGGATTCAATACAAGAGCGCAATGAGACCAAATATTGGAACGAATCCTATCAGACAACTCCCTTGAAATTCATTCATTTTCCTGGAAAAGTTGAATAATTGTCACCGGAAAACCCGTGCGAATGCTACGGTGCTACGGTCTGATACTTTTTGCCCTAACATAAATCCCACACTTCCACATGTTCCTGACTTAGTGCAAAAAACAGGAAACCATCGCTTTTCATTCATGCTTTACTACTAATATACATGTAAAGAGTAATTCTAATTAAGACCCCCTGCCATTCATGATACTGATTACTTTTTCTTTTCCTCTAGTTCTAGAAGAAACTAGACATCAATTCAACCAGAGTCAACGATTGAGGTAATTTTTGCAGCCTAGGTTGAAATATCGTGAAAAAATCAATTCGAAAAGAATCGCATAGCAGTGGTTTTTGCATTACTATATATTAAGTATTCTGGTTTAAATTTCTTTTCAAAAAGATGCTCATTTAAAAACAATATGCCGTCTATCTATAGAATTAATCAATTACTAGTGTAGGCTCTACACAATTATAATGAATGTGGCAGGTATAGCCTATAACTGTAGGCCCCATGTGCATGACATCGTTTAGCAGCTATCTGCTCTCTCCTGTGACGTCACATGCATTGTTACATGTTCTCTTTGACATTGCAAAACCGCAACCAATGGACAGAGTTACTTCCTTCTTTCTCGAAAATGCGGATGATTGACAAAGACAATCTTTTAACGGTTATATGGGCAAGTTGTCAAGTGTGTTTAACTGTTGTTTTTAATGCTTTCAATATTGATCTAATACATCCACATCGCTGATTTCAAATCCAAAGTCTGTTTTTTGAAATTTGTGTTTGTTTTTGGGCCACTGTAATTGTTTGCATTTCTACATGCACATGTAAAACACATTAAAAGAATTGATGTGAAGTCCAACCTTTCATCGCTATACTGTACGATTATACTATGCTGATCACGAATTTCAAGTTTATTTTGCGGAATAGTCATTTGTTTATGAGTTGCTTGGAATATAATTATTCAAGATTGGCCCAATCATGCATGATTATCAGGTCTATCCTAAACAATTCAAATGACATTACAACATACACCATTTTATTAATTGACTAAATAGTAAGATCACGAATATAACGTCTAGTCTTTTCCACTCAATTTGGCCTTACATGATTTAGGGCTTTATATGTACTGTAAGCTTTTTAGTGAAATGAGAGAATTGCTTTCTCACGAACGACTCCAGAGGCGACGGATCGGATGAACGATGTGTTATCAAGTTTTTAGAAGATGAAAACGTCGCAAAAATCAAAAACTGAAATAATTATTTAGTCTCTACAGGTTTCAATTGGCAACAAGATGACAGAGATTGACCAATCTTCATCAGGAGAAATATAAAAATTTTATATTTCTCCTGATGAAGATTGGTCAATCTCTGTCATCTTGTTGCCAATTGAAACCGGTAGAGACTAAATAATTATTTCAGTTTTTGATTTTTGCGACGTTTTCATTTTCTAAAAACTATGTACTGTAAGCTGCAATTCATCGTGATAATAATATCTCGAGAAATAATATATCTCGGGTAATAAGTAAAGTATATGAAATCTATTGGAGAGACTCAAAATCAGATGTTGGGTTGAGAAAATACAACCATGTAAAACCACTTTTGTATAAACCAGGAATAAGGCATTATAAAATCGATTACAACTGTACTGTAGTGCCAGTGAAAGAGAATCATTCGTTTTATGAATTAGAATCATTCATTTTACTACACAAGCAAGTCCATTAGGCGTATTCAATAGCAAAAGACTAGACTAAGCTGCAGAATACCGGTAGTTTTGCACTGCTGACTCTCACGTAGGCACAGAAGGCTAGGTATAGTGTCGACTCAAAAAAGTGTCTGTATACAGTGGAAATGTTTATATGAAAAGATTCAGATTTTTACGGAGATTGCGTTCCTGTAGTAAAAAAATATTTGAGCAGCTCTTAAAAACCTACATTTTTGCAAATTTATGCTACCGACATGAAACCCCTTTATCAGTAGTATGAAACAAGTTGGATATCAAAAGGAATGAATATTTCCTAAAAAGCATCTCAATTAAGCGGAAATTAAGCTGTTGATCAAAATATCAAAATATCAAAACGTTTATTTCTCAAATCGAGAACACGAATACAGAATATGGCGAACAATGTTAGAATTACGACTATGATAATGTTATGGAAATATTTACATACGCACGTATTAAATATTTTGATCTAGGACATTTCATGAACTGCATTTGCAAGTCCCTTCAAGTCTTCAAGGAAAAGTTGAAAGCTTCTTGGCTGAGATGTTATATGTTTTTAATTCAGCGGCATGATTTTATGATTCACGATGGGCGTCATTTCTTGAATCTGAGTAGCCTAGTAACAGTAATATGGACCCATTTACATCTTTTGAAGTTAATAATGATCAGTTTATATGATTATGATGCTTTGTTCTTTGTAGCAAGCAGTTTGTGATGTGATCATGCAGAAGAAAATAATCTTATTATAAGAAAGCTGAGCTTTTAGTATTGGCAGCCCATCGAATTGCTAATTTAACAAACTATCATCTCTCCAAGTGGTCATGATATGGAAGATTTGTGGAATACTATTTTTCATTTTGTATTGCTATCATGATCAGTCAAATTCGTGTACATTTCTGCTAAAGTGTAAAAATGTGCATATCTCACAGGTGGTGCCTGGTCTCGACTCATGTTCATTTAATGAAATCGAAACTGTATGCACATTGGCAATTTAATAAATGCTGAGTTGCTACTCCACCTAATATACCTACTCTATACATATAGGTTTGAAGTAGGCCTACTTGGCGCACGCAATGCGAGATTTTCGAACTTCTTTTCTCTCACAAAATGCACAGCACTGTTGAAAGCTGTAGTACGTGAACCTTCATATTCAAGCACGTTCAGCTTGATCATCCAAAATTCCATACGCCAGAACAGTAGCCTGAAAATTTGTTTTGAGCACGCAATCCATCTGTCGTGAAATTCTTCCTTGACCAATGCATGCCACTTGCAATCAGAGAATCAAAGTGCGAAGTTTTCGATTGGGATGGGCTCACTCCTTGTGGCTTTGAAGATATAAGGGCTACTGGTCACGTACAACATTCATCACGAAGCCATATGTCCATCTTCTGGACTTGTGCTTCATTGACATGATTCGAACGTGGCATCTTATACATGATGTCAACGCCTGACTTCTTTCATTGTAAACCAATACAATATCAGCTAGGCTTTGCGTCTGTCCTTTTTAAATAATATCATCCTTTTTAAAAATGCCAATATACACTGCACATTGCATGATGTGTCATATGGCAAAAGAAACATGTAAAGGTATTCTGGTATTGCTAAAAATCCTAATTTTTTCTACTAAAGATAATTAAGACACATTCTATTTCCTACTAGGTACGCTGTAGGCTATATTTGCCCGTTTATAGTCGCAATTTTTTCAGATTTAGCAAACACCAAATGGAAAAAACGGTTACAAACACAAATTCTCCATTAAAAATTATACAAATTAGTCACGAAAATCCAGCAAACCTGCTCCAATTTTGCAGAGTGTGGCATTACTTCAAAGTATGCTCTGGGGTAGGCTATACTGTAAGCTAGTGTTTAAAATTACCGGTAATTTATTTTAAGTTACCTTACCGGTAATTTATATTTATGTCCTAAACTTCAGATATATAACATCAATTTGCTCTGAATTTAATCAAATGCAATTTTGGCTTAATCTGATTTTGGTGAAGGTTTGAATTTTGCTTAACGTCTGATTCTATTTCATTTGATTCATTTTCCATCGATTAAGAAATGAAAAATTGATATCATTTAGAAGTTTGTTAATCTTTCATCCAAATAGACCTGATAATCAAAAGTTTGACGGCAAAAAAGTGGTTCTCGGCAACGCTCCATCGCAGCCTAATTCGGCTACTTGTTTTGATCCTATAATATGCTTATAATTAAAGTCAAGATTTGAATGGTTTAAGATATTGATGGAAACGAAGTAGAGATGGTACAGAATAGCAGCCTAAATGCGCAATGACAAGTGATGTTATCTAACTGGGTTGTTTGTATATGAAAAAGTAAAGACATTCGATATCTACATGTAATTTACCGATGCTATGATAATTAAACATCTAATCAAACTCAATTTACTAAACAAATATTTTGGCTAATTATGGGAAAAGTCAGGTTAGTGCACTTCGAATGGACAATAATATACAATAGAAACTCAATAAATACTTAATAAATGTAGCCCTGAAAAGGGCTGTTGAAAGCGTTCACGCCGGTCATCGGGTAATATAAAAGAAAGAAATAATACTTAGATGGCGTACCGAACAATTAAACATATTTGCAATCTTTATACAAGACATACCAGAAAAGAATAAACATAGAAGGGGTTCATCAGCAAAATGACCAGCTAGGTCGCGTTTCGGGTCCTCTAACATTTTGTACGCTCAAACCCTAGCTGGCGGACCCCACACATGACTTAACAATGATAACACTCTTAAATGAAGCCACACAAAATACAAAAAATTCTCTGGCTGACTGCAAACCAAATTTAAACAAAACTAAAAAATGCTTTTTCAACAGTTTTTCCATACATTTGATTAACTTGCAGGCTTCATATCCGCGTTTCACAAAAACTTTAAACGTGCTTTTAACTTTAACAATGGCATACGGCAGATGAGAACATATCCTAAGGTAACGAAGAACTTGACTGGCAAAGACATTCGCACCCATATGAAGAGGAAGAAGACTGTCGGGAAAAGTGAAAACAATAACATCAAAACACAATTGCTCAACCTTATGAAAAACTGATGTATGTAAACTATCACTACAAATATTAAGCTTGACATCGAGATATTCTACTGAGGTGTTATCCGTCCCATTTCTCTCAGCCTTCAAATCCGCGGGATAAATCTTAGTCAACAAAGTGTCAAAATGTTTATAATTGAAAAGACATATATCATCGATGTAACGTGTGGTGCAAGACATCAATCTAGCTAATCCGAATTTCTTGTTCGACACTAACGATTTCATAAAAACGAATTCACAGTGGCACAAAAACAAATCAGCTAACATAGGGCTGCAATTTCCCCCCATAGGAATGCCCTTAACCTGCTTGAATGCCAAGCCACCAAAAACAACGAAAACTTCCGAAATAGCAAACTTAATTGCGGACTTCAACATTTCCAAACTAAAACAGTGATAACCCTTGTACGTTTTACCAGCGAAAAAAGTTTTATTAAAACCAACACAAAGAAATTTTCTCGACGTGGAGTTAAAAACTAGCTCCAGCAAGCTAAGCAAATGTGGACATATGTCTTCATGATTGAGGTTAGTGTACAATGTAGAAAAATCGAATACTTGAATTGAAAAGACATTATTTTCATTATTTGCAACGTTCAAAAATTCTTCAGTAGACTTAATGCTCCAAAAACATTGGAAGCCACTATTCTTCTGTATTGTTTCACAATAAAGTTTAAAAAAAGTCTCTTATTAAGGAAAGACCCTTATTAAGAAGAACTGACAATTGTGTACTCGTACACTTGCGCGCTCCAGCAATAAATCTAAACTTATACGGTGACTTATGGAACTTCGGAATACAAAACAATTTAGGCAACTTTTTACAATCATCCGAACAGTTTATACCAAATGACTCAACAAGTGAACAGTGACGGTCAACAATTTCACTGCTACCTTCCGAAGAAACAGAATAAGTTGCATTGCCAACAGGTACCAAAAAAAAATCAAAACCTAGTTCTTCCAACATGATGTTGATATACAATTTCCTACATATAACAGCAAAATTATTAGCCGCTTTATCGACGGGCACAATGACAAAATGATCATGCATAGCCTACGTTTAATGCTCTCATCAAGTGATCTAATAGACGTAAACTTTCTTTCGAATACATTTTCACAAAACTTTAGTCTTTTTATACGTTTACAAATGAGGTCTATTATCTCACCCTCCCAATCATCAAAACGATCACAATCAATCTTAAACACTTTGGACATTTTATCGGCGTGGGTCTTAACACAAGTCACCAAGTCAGCTTTAACCTTATTCCATGGCAAAAATTGAGGAATACGAAATTTAACACCCCGTGCCATGACATTCCTAAGATCAACATCATCTATCACACTCAAATCACCAGTAACAATATGAATGAACAACTAGAACAAATACAAGCAGAAGTTGAAATATTAGATATGTCGGACAACGACAAACTCGATGTGTAATTGCAAATACGCAACGATATCGGTTTCACAAGTTTGTAAAATATTCTAGGAGGATGTGCACTTTGGACCTTGTCAGGCAAAAGACGGCGAATTCTTTTATTGCCAAAAACATACGGAATATTCAAATACTCGATATTCCTACAGTCATACAAACAACAATTTCAGACGACTATGTAACTCTTGCCTGGTCTGACCAACATACTGTACGCCATATTTCATACACGTAATTAAATAAATTGTGAACTTTGTCTTACAATTAAAATTGCCCGCTTTATCAAATACAAACTTGCGACCGGTACTAAAAGAATTAAAACAATTATCACATTCCAGTGACTTACAGCACAAACACTTATTGCTATTGCACAAACTTGTATTGCTAACATTAGGTGGCGCTATCCACCTATTCGCACTAAACGAAAACACTTTAGCAGACATAATTTCCATACATTTGAGTGCCAGAGCCCCATAAAAGCAGAGACAACTTACAGAGGTTGGACTTGAAAGCCCTGCTATCTACACGATGGCTTACGCCTAACCAACTAAACATATAATGAATAAGAAAAGTACACAGCTCAGACAAAGCCAGCAAGGCTGAACAGCAAGGACCAGTAGCGGGGAATAGCACGACTCCACCAGTCATCTGAAGACCAGTTGTTAATGCACAATTATAGGAAAAGTCAGGTCCTTTCGCACTTCGAATGAACAATAATATACAATAGAAACTCAATGAAAAATTTCGCTCCTAAAATTTCGAATCAAGTTAGCTTAGCATGAAATTGTGTTTCAAAGTTACGCAAATTTATCTTTTAGCACGCGAAATTTATAATATTTTGTGAACTATGCACTGCAAATCTTTAAAACTTTCTATAAATCCAAACTACTAGTCAATGTAAGGAGGATTATATAATCTATGATACGTAGCAAATTTAGATACAATGAGACAACATTGTTTCAAGAAATGAATTTTGTTCGTTTTTGCCTTAATTTACTATTTCCCTAAACAACATTGAAGCTGCCAATTTTTCCGTGTCGCTACATAGACCCAGTGATCGATCAATACACCGAAGTTTATCGTCTACATCTGTCAAGGAACGGAAACGTTGTGTTGAAATAAACATTTTTCAACAGACCTTGAATGAAATTTCCATGGTTTTCTGTAACAATTCTTTGTGAAAATCATATTTCAATTTTCGTAGCTAAACAGAACTTGTGCATATACCGTCTCAAGTTAAGAAACATGGTCCTAGGTCTGTATACCGAATAAATTTGTCCAACGCATCGCAGTTTAGGTATTGTTCATAATATGAAATGCTAATCTTCTGGAATATGGATTATGACAGGGTTCCAAGTGCAAGACGAATTCTTGCCCTGACCAACGCAAATTCAGCAGCATTTACACTATAAACATGGAGCTTCTAAATCCTTCAATATGACGTCGACAAATTGAATTAACTGATTTAACGATTTAAATAATTTTTAGATTAATTTCAATTTCTTGATGAGAAACTTAATTGCAAAACTTGTCCATATTGTTATTGATTAACGCAATGCGACTGTCAATTAAGTAATTGACATTTACTTGATTTTCACAGAATATTTGAATGTTGGTCAGTCATGTAAAACAATATATGAAATTAGCGAAATTGACAAATTATAGGCTAATGAATATGTTAAGTGATTCAGTTAGAAAATAACAACGACAACTTCTACTGAAATTTGAGGAACGAAATTGACACAGTGGTTTATACGATCGAAATTGTCTTCAATATTTTCGTGGATAGTATTTTTAGTAACTTCAAAAATATGCTAGGCTATTGCATCACTATGCAGAGCGCTGACTTGAAAAAAAGTGAATAAAGGCATGTGATCATATCAACCAATGAGAAACCAGAATTAGAAGATTTCAAATACGTGTTGGAGAGACATGTCGTGAAATTTGATAAATTCAGGCATTCTTTGGTATTGCTAGGGGTTGGTTGGCAAAGAGGATGGCATAAACATTTGCATCATATCATTCATAGACATAATATGAAAATTAAAGGGCAGCAGTTATTACTTGTGACTGCATTGGAATTTTGTCGTAGCAAAATATAATCAGGAAACACCGAAAAATCGGTAATTTACCGGTAATTTATTTCAATCTTACCGGTAAATTACCACACTTCAAACACTACTGTAGGCCAACCCCAAAACCCGGATAACCGTTAATAGCCTATCATTAACAGAAACTCACGCCTTCATTTGTAATTTTTCACTGCGATTTTATAAATTAATTATTGTAGTTTATCGAGTAACCTGTCATCTATAACTCAAAATTTTGTCGCAAATTCGCTAGTTTTAGAGAAAACCCGCATGGGAGACAAAGCACAAGCAACAAGGAAAAGCATTTCGAGTTTTCGGAAAACCGAACTTGCGGATAAAATTTTGTGTTGTCATCACTAGGTTCCGACGTCTGATCTTACAAGTCATAAAGTGAAATACAAAACGCATGTGCTTCGGTTGTTAACTTAAAATTTCGCAGGATTTTTTTTCTTTAAGGACAGTGTTTTTAGGTGGTCATGTGGACCAGTCGGAGGCTAAAGTTGGACAAAGTCCGCTCAAAGTGGACTTAATGAAATTAATAAAAGACAATTATGGTCATGCGTATCTCACTGAAGCATTGTGTTTAACACAGCTATCCATTTTGAGTTTGACGGATTTGTGAGTACAGCGCTTTTCGTATTGCATGGTTATTTCCAATCATACCATACAAGTACCTATTTTAATTAGAGAACATAACATCATGAAATGTAGTGGTTTTAGAAATGAAAGTGTGGAGTTCCTTGAGTCAGAGCAGCTTAATTTCAGATATTCTCAAACAACAATATATGCTCTAACGCATTCCTAATATTGCTTTGCTTCATAGGAATCCCACTACAAAAAGATTCGTCGGAAAGACGTCGGAACGAGGTATGGTAGTCGGGAAAAGGTCGGGAAATTTTTTTGACCCTTGACATGCTAATTCGGACCTCATTTCTTTGAATTTATGCAGAGATTGTGATAAAAGTGGCTTTTTTGATTGAATCGATTTCAGCATAGACATTGAAGACAAGGACGTGCGGATATGATTGTGATGACATTGATTACTCAAACAAGCTTCAGAAAGGGAAAAGGAAAATATACAACACTTGATTCCTGATCAATTGACGTTTTCATGTAATTCCATAGACATCCTACTTGTAAAATAGCAGGTAGGAGGCCTAGGGTGTCTTTTTTATAATGAGGCTTCGGTTTCCGACGTCGAACCGACCATCGGCCATGCGTACATTCTGTTCCTCGGAACGAGTTCGTTTATTTCGACTTCGGACCGACGTATCTTTTTGTAGTGGGATGTCTAATCGCCCGAATGCAGCTCACTCGAAATGCGCTGCTTTTTCCTCTGAAGAATTTCTTGTCGCCCAAACACGTTGTTTTGGCCTCTGAATAACACTTATTTCTCTTTCATCAGCAGAAATGACACAGTTCACGAACGATTGATTAGATGCAATGACGCTCGATCAATGTAAATATGTGATAAATAAGAAATAAATTACACACAATGATTATTTCGCAAATAGGGCCGACACTGAATAGGCCCATGCCACGATAGGAAATGGCGCATCATTACTGTATTTCATTGCGAATATCTTGTGAATATAATAATAATTTTTTTCTCTATTCGTCATGAGGTGATTTGCATGAACGATAAACAGAATTTAAGTTTCACACCTGATGAATGAGATAATTGCAATCGAAAGCTCGTTGTGATTAATATAAAATATTCACAACTGGTGCTTTTCGAAAAATCCATTCAGAAGTTTGTCCTTTCCGAAGAAACGGATGAAAAATATTTTTCTTCCGTGAAGGATCAACTTTAATTTTCAAAGAAACGTTGACAGTTAGCGGTTTTCAACAAGCTCCCACTACAAAAAGATTTGTCGGAAAGACGTCGGAACGAGGTATGGTAGTCGGAAAAAGGTCGGGAAATTTTTTTGACCCTTAACATGCTAATTCTGACCTCATTTCTTTGAATTTAAGCAGAAATTATGATAAAAATCGCTTTTTTGATTGAGTTAATTGTAGCAAGACATTGAAGACATGAAGACGTGCGGATATGATTGTGATGATATTGATTACTCAAACAAGCTTCAGAAAGGGAAAGGAAAATATATAACACTTAATTCCTGATCAATTGACGTTTTCATGTAATTCCATAGGCATCCCAGTGTGAAAGCCAAAGTCGGCCGGAAGTCGGTCTGACTTCCGCCGGTTGGCATGAGTCGGCATAATTTTTTAATTTCGAAATCTAGTCCCACTACAAAAAGATACGTCGGTCCGACGTCGAAAACGAACTCGTTCCGAGGAACAGAATGTCCGCATGGCCGATGGTCGGTACGACGTCGGAAACCGAAGCCTCATTATAAAAAAGACACCCTAGGCCTCCTATCTGCTATTTCACAAGTAGGATGTCTATGGAATTACATGAAAACGTCAATTGATCAGGAATTAAGTGTTACATATTTTCCTTTTCCTTTCTGAAGCTTGTTTGAGTAATCAATATCATCACAATCATATCCGCACGTCTTCAGGTCTTGCTACAATTAACTCAATCAAAAAAACCATTTTTATCATAATTTCTGCTTAAATTCAAAGAAATGAGGTCAGAATTAACATGTTAAGGGTCAAAAAAATTTCCCGACCTTTTTCCGACTACCATACCTCGTTCCGACGTCTTTCCGACGAATCTTTTTGTAGTGGGGTACTTTTGAGTAAAGAAATCATGATAAAACAAAGTAAATGATGCTCACAGTTGAATCTAGACAGTTTGTGATTGATCTTTTATCAGTGTATAGATTTTTATTATGTTGGCAAAAGTTGGCATGCCAAGCTGGCGCATAAGTTGGCAACCGAAATTGGTCCCACTTCCCTCAGAGTTTGGCAACACAATTAGTAGTTCTGCTTACTTCTGTGTTGTCGTTGGTTTGGTATTACATATTTTTACCTGTTTATGAATTGTTTCCATTGTATATATGCAAATAAGGTGGAGAAGTAATGCATTCTTTCACCACAATTGGAATAATTTTCAATTACGATTATGTGATGCATTGATTAAACTTTCAGTATAAATTATTTGCATATCACCTAAGCCTACCGGAGTTCCGGTACTATTTTTAACAAATGCATCATTTTGGTCTCTTCGGGTACCAGTTGGGCCTACTTCATTATTAAGTGCTATCGATATCAGTAAGCCCTAATTAGGCCTAATTTTTATTGCGTTATTAGGATCTTTTTAATTCATACTTAACAATAATTTGTAGACCTGCATTTATGGATAATACTTACTCATTACTATTGATATTGATCATATTGATTTTGTGTTACCGATGTTTCCTAATAATTCGTTATAATCGCTTTCGAATTTCAAAAGTAAGGCAAAAAGCCTGAGGACTCGTCACTTTCTCGTTTCTTCTCTTTCTACTCACTTATCTTCCTCTTCCATTTCTTGTCTCTCCTCAGCTCACTTCTCTTCTTTATCTTCTTGTTCTCTCCCTCTCTTCGTCATATCTCTTCTGTCGTTCATCTTCTCTCTTTCTCTCTCCCTCACTCACTTCTTGCTGTCTATTTCCTAAATAGTTTTGTAAACTCTACTTATGTTCATCTTCGAAAACAAATTGATCTTTATGTATATCCTGCGTAAAAATGCATCAAAAATTTCTCCCCATAAATTTCTTAAAAATTTGATTCATGAAATCATAATTATTTCGCATGATATGATATACTATTATGAAATCAAAATTTTGCGTCTGCACTTTTTTGCATTTATTTCAATTGCAATAGTTCAATATCAGAAGAACGCACTCCAGTTGATCCTTTTTATGTAGGCCTATGTCTTCCGACGCAAACCTCACATTTCATTACTGAAGGAGAACTGCGCGCGCAAATTATTTCCATACGCCTACCCAGGCTATTTAGCGACCTTCAATCGACGCGCCTCATTCACATGACAATGACAGGGAGAAAAGATATCGCTCGCGGACATCATTTCATGTTACTTGTGCTCCGCGAGTAAAGGAGAATCGCGCGCACAAAATATTTCCGTGTTCCCGCCTGGGCTACTGATGTTTAGCGACCTTCAATCGACGTGTCTCAATCATCACATGACAGCGAGAAAGGATGCAGAGGTCATGGAGTCATTCATATTCTACTTGCGCAGCGCATCGGTCTTAGATTCGTGTCCTGTGAAACAGTTTACTGCCTACGATCAAAAGTACTACCCAACTTTTTAAAACGATGCCTTGATCACCATTTGCTTCTTTGGACATTCAGAGGAAATTCAAATCTGCTACCGCTTTTCGACCTTCACAATCAATTCGCAGAAGTCATTTATGGATCTTTTCAAGTTGCAGATATAGGCAGTTGCCGTGATTAAACTTCTGCCTTTGTCATCTTACAAAACATTTTGTGATTTGATTCACTCTTCATATTTAGCGACTTTATCTCCGACATTGTTCGCTGACAGAAACAGATCTTTGAAAATCATCTCATGATCGGCATTCTCACGTAGTCGGGACCCTGATACATATGATCTCAAAATGTGTTCCAATGATTGATATCGTCAATGGCCTGAACTTGCAGGTGAGATGTCTAATTTCTTTTCTGCACATGTAGGGGTTGCTGAAAATAAATGATCAACTGCATAAGTTATATTTCACGAAATTATTTTTATATATAGTTTTGAATAAGCAGAATTACCCAGGTGTAAGTGATCTTTCTCTTTATTATGCAAGATGGCATTTACATGCCATCATGACATCATTTTGCAAAAAAAGAAAGATCGCTTGCACCTGGGTCCGTCATCTTGTCAAAACTAACTGCATATGACTCAATCTCTGCTCGGCATTATTATATAGATGCTGAAGCTTACCAAATAGTTTTGGAATGAAATATCTATTCATCTATCGTGCGCCAGCTGTCAATGAGTCTGCTTATATCTTGACAACTTTCAAATAGTCCTATTCGTTAAATATTAAAACATAATAGCCTAATTTTAATGAAAAGACAAATAATGAGAAGTTATTGATTTCAAATTTCAAGAAATTATATTGATGATTGTATTGGTGCGATTGGGTAATATGCAAGTTAATAGAGTGCGATGCGGTTAATGGATATTCAAAAAACAAAACTTCCATATTTAAATTCTCATGCATGGATTCTGTCTGAATCTTTGTGAACTTCGTATTTTATTCGATATGACGAAACCAAAGTGTTGGACGGAACAGTGCAATTTAAAAATAGAAAATATTTACATGTGAAATATATATCATGACTTGGAAGTGACTGATAACATTTTAAGTGCCATCAATGTCGACGGTGTTGACTCCACCTGTTTGATGTCTGTGGTTCGTGTAGGCAGGAAAAGCATTCAATCAGGAAGAAGTCGACCTCTTCGAGTTCGCTTTAGATCTTATGAAGAAAAACGACTCTGCCTAACAAATGCCAAGTCGTTGAAGAAACATGGTCGATTCCGAGACGTCTTCATCCGCCCTGACCTTACTAAATCGCAATTGGAGATCAACAGGGCCTTGCATCAAGAGTTGAAAGAAAGAAGAGAAGCCGGAGAAAATGTCATTATACGTAATGGAAAGATTACACAAATGCAAGCCCGTCGTGATTGACTTGGTCTTCGATATCCATCAATTTGTCTGACTAATGCACGCTCCGTTTCTAACAAGATGGATGAACTTTCGTTTTTCGTTTCCAGCAATGACTCTGATTTTGTTTGTGTGACAGAAAGTTGGTTAAATAACACAATGCCAGACGCCTCAGTCCATTTACGTGGATATTCTCTATTCCGAGCGGATCGTCCTTCGCAGCGCAAAGGTGGTGGTGTGTTAGCGTGGATCAAGAGAGAATTTTCCGTTGAGACAGTTGCTGACAAATACACTGATGAATCCATGGAACTTCTTATGCTGCGTGTTAGTCGAGGATCCTTTATGTGCTTTCTATTGGTAGTCTATTTTCCGCATGGACAGACAATGAATGTCTCCGCAAAAACAACATGCCTTAATTTCCTTATTAGTTTGATTGATAAACAATTGGATATATACATGAACTCCTATGTATACATTGTTGGGGATTTCAACCGTGTTGATCATTCAATCTTGGAAGTTAATGTTTCTCTGCAAAATGTCGTATTTGATCCTACACGAAAAAACGCTGTCCTAGACTTGATCCTCATTCCTGAAGAACTTGTTCCTCATTATCGCCAAGTTGAAATACATGCTCCAATCGCAATGAGTGATCATGCTGCACTACAATTGAAGCCTATTGCATGCTACTCTGAGAATGCTTCTCTCAAGAAAGTGTTTGATTTGCGAGACTCAAATTTGGAACCTATCTTGAGGCATCTTCTTTCTTTTGACTTCAAGAAATTGTTCTCTGAATTGACTCTGGATGACATGACCGCCAAGTTCTATGACATTTTATATGACTCTATTTCGTTCCTGCCATGCGACTATGTTCGACGAACATCAAATGATAAACCCTGGATCACTTCGAATGTCAAAGTCTTAATTAATAAGCGCTACACAGCCTACCGATCGGGCAGATGGAATCTCTACTATCATTACCGCGACAAAGTAAAGAAGGCAATTTTTGAAGCGAAGCAAGCTTGGGCAAATCGCATTCAGAAGCAAGGAGGCTCCATTTGGAAAATCAAGGAAAAGGTCATGGGGAACCTTCGAGATTATGATTGGTTGCAAAAATGTGCACCGAATGATCAGTTATCTACTGTGCTCAACCTCCTCAATGACAAATACACGTCTGCAATGAATAGTGATTCTGCTGAACTATTTCCATGTCCATTCATCGTTCCTCACCACTTCGTCGAGTCAGAGGTCAAGAAGCTCTTACTGGGAATCAACCCACGGAAGTCTGCAGGCTCAGATGGGGTACCATCGATCTTGTGGGTGAAGTTGTCTTCTAGTCTTGCTGATCCTATTTGCCAGATATTTAACAGGTGTCTTGAAGTAGCCAACTTGCCTACCATGTGGAAACAAGCAGATGTGGTCCCAGTACCGAAAACAAAGTCACCCAGTCTATCTGCGACTCGCCCTATATCTCTGCTCCCGATGCCTGCCAGACTTTTCGAGAGGTATGTTGTCGGATTATTTTCAGACGACATGTGCAAGCACACAGATGTCACACAGTATGCCTACAGGAAGAAGAGCTCAACATGCTGTGCTCTTTTACAGCTGACCGACTACATCGCTAATGCTCTGTCACGAAAGCAAACTCTTCTTGTCAGTTGTTGACACTTGACATCGAAAAAGGATTCGATCGTCTATCACATCATCTCTTGATTCAGAAAATGCTTCGTGACAGCTTTGATCCCTATCTGGTAAACTTTGTTTTCAACTACCTAAATGGTCGATCACAGAGGGTCCGTTGGAAGTCCACTTTCAGTGAATGTAAAATCACCACCAGTGGAGTGCCTCAGGGATCATCCATAGGGCCCTATCTGTTTGCCTACTTCTTGTCCGACTTGGTAGTTTCTCCCAGTGTGTGCATGGTGAAGTACGCCGATGATGTTTTCATATGTGGTCCAAACCCGAGCGCATTGACTGACTACTGTGTTGTTGCAACTGCCTATGATGAAGTAGCACGTTGGATGTCTAACAATAAGATGGAAATCCAAGCAAGTAAATGCCGACAGATGACTATTTCTTTGTCCCATCATCCTCATTCCAACAGTCTTATCGAAAATGTTCCATGTGTTGATGAGCTAAAAATTCTGGGGGTTACCTTTGATCAACGTCTCTCTTGGAAATCTCATGTCGAAACACTGTGCAAAAGGGCCTCGTCTAAAATGTACGTTCTTCGAACTCTGAAACCATACCTCTCCCGAAGTGATTTATTCATGATATACTCCGCTTGTATCAGAAGTGTGCTAGAATACAGTGCTCCATTATTTGTGAATTTAGGCAAATGTGAAAGTGACCTTGTGGAAAGCGTCCAAGATCGATGTCATCGCATAATATGTGGCTCGGCCTCCTCATGTAATTGCTCTCTTTTCGTCCCACTACAATACAGACGCAATATTCTTGGTTGGAGCTTATTTCAGCAGATGTCATCAGACAATAGTCATCCTATTCACGGACTACTTCTCCCCCGACTACCACACACAGGACACTTTAGAATTCCACTGGCTTCAAATCGTCTCATACAGCGCTCGTTTATTGTGACAATGTCCAAATTATATAATTCAAATTTCCATACATAACGTTTGTAGTTCGACACATCTACCTCATGCATTACTTCCCGAATATGTGTTTTTTTCTCTCATTTGACTTTGTTATGCACAATACTATCTTACTGTCTCATGTTGTATTTTCATGCATTTGCCCCACGTTTCTCAATATTGGGGTTTGAGAAAATATACGAATTATTTATTTTTTTATTTATTTATATAGTGCATGTACAGTAAAATCATGAAACTCCGTACTTGATCAACATTCAATGAAATCATTGCCCTGAATGTCTGCGTATTTGATAAAATCGCGAGATGTTCGACACTGCTCCTTTCAGCAGGTTGTCAGTTTATCGACGAAAATTTGGATAATTTAATAGAGATATTTAATAATTACATAGCTTCCCTTGGATATATGATTTTGTGATCTTTTGAATGTACTCCGTTCTCGAATGGTGCAAATGGGAAGCTGTGCTTCTTTAGGTTGGATGTAAAGACTATCTCTAGAAAATTTCTATTCCTAGCTGTCATTGACGATGACATTATCTTAAAACTGAGTAATTATATCATTTTATGATTCTTGTTTGGAGCATTCGAAACTACAATATCTAATTTTCCGTATTATTGTGTTTGGTGTTTGCATAGTTTATTTCTCATGTACATGTTTAACATTTGTCTTTTTTTTATCCTCCTTCATTTAGTTGTCTACCTATATTTCTTCCTTGTTTTCGTTGTCTGAGTGTATAGTCAATTAGTATTACGCAATGTCTGTTGCTGTCTATGACCTCCTTTGCGGAGCGAGCGCAATCTGTATTTTGTGTCTGTTTGCCAAGATTTCCCGTGTGTTTGGCCTTGCCACTCGCATCACATACTTGCTCACCTGTATTTGTTCTCCCCCTCTTATTTGCTCATGTTCAATTCACGCGGATCAATGTGTGATACTGCTTTTGGTGTGTGACACACATTCTGACTCGCAAAAAGTTTGAATCGTATACGAATCGTGCAGCTGTGTGCCGCATGGAGTAGTATATCCTAGCTGTGCGAATTGTTGGGGCTTCTGCTTTGATGAAAGAGAAACTAGCAATAATAATAATAAATAAATTATTCGGTTTAATATTGCATTTCAGATTAGCAACAATGAAATTAAATAAACGATATATCAAATTGCTATGCAAAAGATGACAATGTGCGGCTGAGACATAGACAATAAATACTATCAATAAATTATATAATTTTTTAAAAACAGCTGCGTTCAAAAAAATTTATGAAATCAATTTCATTGCGACAAACAATACGCACTTGCATAGAAAAGTAGAATTTAAATGTAATGAATCATTTCCCAGTACGTATCTAACGATGGTCTGTCAACTTAAGCGTAATAATGAAAGCTATCTAAGTACCTTGACCACGTTTTGCTCTCTCTATTGAGGCATGCGTCTTTCTGTGAAAGATGCAATTTGTATTTGTCATTCCTTGATGCTTGAATAGAGCAAGCGTGGCCAATAAACGCGGATAGTTTTCATTTATTATTATTCAAGTGGATAGCATCACTCACTCAGTTTTCTAAAAATGTTTATTAACAAATAATGAAAGGTTATGAGCACTTCGCTTCATTCTATCATTTTATTTATCAAATTTCAATTTCAATGACAATGTCTTCTTCATCAATGGTTTTAGTATAAAAGCCCACATGTCAAAATCAATCATTTTTCAAAAAGAAATTTTGTCCAATAGAAAGCTAAGAAGTTACAAACGTAAAAACAATGATACTGACATTGTGTTACTATTTAACAATTAAGACCTGTCAGTAGCGGCAATGAGTAGAGATTCTGCGATGCGAGTGTTGTTCCTTCGGTCTGTGGTCATTAATCTGTACTCATTGCCGCTACTGACAGGTCTCAATTGTTAAATAGTAGATTGCGTCTGTATAATTGTTTTTGCGTTTGTAATCTTAGCTTTCTATTGGACAAAATTTCTTTTTGATAACTGATTCATTTTAGCATGTGTGCTTTTATATCTAAACCACTGATGGCATTGTCTTTAAAATTGCAATTTGGTAAATAAAATGATAGAATGAAGCGAAATTCTCTGAAGCGCTGTGGCTCAATCTGTTGCGAATGAATGATTGATAGCAAGATCATAGAGAAACATAATAATCCAGTTTTAAAAGAATGCACATGAAATTATCTTCTGTGACATAAGGCATTGAACAGAATTTCATAGAGATTTGCATGCATATATTTTTGGAAGAACGGAACAATAATAACAAAGTTGTAGATCTTGAAACGCTGAATACAAAAATCAAATTCTTGAGTGTCACAGCCAGTCGCTTTTGATTAAAGGCAAGGTTAAAGGATTCCCATTGGAATCCAATTCTAAAATTCAAGAAATATCTATGGTTTGTGAAATACCTGGCAATTTTCGTACATTTTCTTTTGCAGAAAAGAAACTATTTATCAGAATGCCATGAAATTTAAAACATGATTGAGTTCAGAACATCAACTTCGATATAACAGTTGAAGTGAGTCACATGATTCAGCATTTTATGTCTGAGATACTCTATAAAATGAGTAAATTTCATGCCTTGATTTAATTTTGGTAATTTTACTGATTTTGTAGAGTATCTCAGACATAAAATGCTGAATCATGTGACTCACTTCAACTTTTATATCGAAGTTGATGTTCTGAACTCAATCATGTTTTAAATTTCATGGCATTCTGATAAATAGTTTCTTTTCTGCAAAAGAAAATGTACGAAAATTGCCAGGTATTTCACAAACCATAGATATTTCTTGAATTTTAGAATTGGATCCCAATGGGAATCCTTTAACCTTGCCTTTAATCAAAAGCGACTGGCTGTGACACTCAAGAATTTGATCTTTGTATTCAGCGTTTCAAGATTTACAAATCCATGCTATTAAGTCCTTTGTGCGCGAATTTAGGAAGAAAGTGTCAGTAGCACCCGGACTAATAATCAATATTGATCATTTGCCTTTCCTTGATGAGTTAAAGGTCGATTAGTCAAATATCACATCTTTTTGTATGATAGGCCTCCGTTAGCGTTATAAAACCAGCCTCCAGGCAATGAATTTACTGCATGGAAAGTTAGCAAACATAGGCATGCCGAAAAATCATAATGAAGAATTTTTTACAATCAATGTGTAGGAATACATAAGCTAAGGCATATTTAACTTTTTCATATTATTCTCATTATATTATACATTGATTAATTATTACATATTTTTATATATATTATTTTATTATAAGCTCATATTAATTATTAATCATTATATCATTGTAATTAATTGTAAAACAACAAATGTATTGTGAATGATCAAAATTTACTTGAATTGTGAACCATAAAGTCGCAATTTAAAAAAATATGTATAGATCTATGAACCTGTTGTTATGATTAATTGATTATCAGTTCAAACTTCAAGTTCTATTCAAAATTTTCAATGGATCATTTTTAAAATAATTGAAAATTTAAGTTCTCTTCAATTTTTCATAGTTGAATGTGTCGTGATAAAAATGACAGCCTTTCCCATGTGGCCTGAAGTCTGGTGGTTATTGACATTGTTTTCATGTAATTGACATATCAATAGGATTGGCTAAAGCATGCTGGTAGGCATCATTATATTGTTATCGCATTTATATTGTGTGTGACTCAGAAAGAAACGCGAAATATATAACAATCTTATAAGTTCTATTTGTTGTCAAAAAATGTATTGCACCGAAATATGCAATAGTAGGTGATAAAGATCCTGAATACTTAGCAACTTGCATTCATAGAATAAAAATATGATTTGCTATTTAAAACTAGAGCAGCACTGATAATTTTATTATGATCATGGGCGGTGACAAAGAAGTATTTGTATATTTATTTAACTTGTTAGATTTGTCAATTGATGAACTGATTGTTACAAAAATATTCATAAATATTGCTTATACACAGAAATGATGTCTTTTATCATTTGAAACATCAATTTTCTTCAATTATCTGCTACGACTATTTCAATTGATAGATTTTTCGTTGCGTTTACACTACGTGGCATACAGATTGTAGTACACAAATCTACAGAGAAAGACATGAAACTTTGGTTTAAACATCTATGTCTATTTTTCTCCAGTCATCAAATTCTATATCTGATAGGTACCCACAATTTCTGTGCCGTAGGTATATGTTATATTTCATTATGTCATAATTTTTTACAGGATTGTGGAAGATGTGGATTCCCTGGAAAATTCACACGAGATGATGAGGGACACTTGATCCAGCTACCTCTTCTTATGCGGATCAAAAGACAAAGAATATGGCTCTGTGCGAGGAAAAACAGTCGCTTCTTGTCAGAATTGCCGGATGATGAGTATCCTGATTTGTGGGCATTATAATATAATATTTAGATCGTGTTAAAAAAGGTGTTTTTATATCCCGAGATTGAATAATGATAACCGTCAACATACTACTTGATAAAACAGAATCAAGTAGTATGTTGGCGGTATTTTTTTTGGCTGGAAGTCGGCATGCCAACTTTGGCTGGACTTCCGCTCTCTTTCCCACTGCCAAAGTCGGCAGGAATTCGGTGCCAAAGTCTGCCCGACTTCGGCTTTTTCACTGGGATCCTACTTATGAAATAGCAGATAGGAGGCCAAGGGTGTCTTTTTTATAATGAGGCTTCGGTTTTCGACGTCGGACCGACGTATCTTTTTGTAGTGGGCTACTTATGCACATTGTTGCTATACCATGTTCAACATACACGTATGAAGTTCTGACAATGCCAAGTCATTGGGGGCCAACTGTATATATTTTGAGGCGTTTGGATGAACTAGCCTACATCGCCCGTTTTAAAAAATTGTTGCTGCGATTTTTATCATTTGAGATCGAATAAGGTACATTCTGATTGGCTGAAAATCTTCTAAGGTCACGTGACTGCCCTAAATGTAGTCTTCTCTTCTTGACTGATGCTTTCACTGACCTCTTTCTTGATGGCGATTCGAATAAAGTACACAACAAAGTTGTCAATTCCGGAGCTTGACGTTTCTCCCGGTATCGATCAAGCATGATAATAATACGCATAAATATATTATTAATGAAGATTGAAAGGTCTACTTTTTAACAAATTCACTTTATTCCACCAAATTACACAGAGCGAGAAAGAAAGCTCTTTCTCTGACTTTTCGTGCCAGTAAAAAATACATAATAAAGTAGATGCCTGAAATTCAGAAATTAGAATGCTTTCTTTTCTCGATGTTGTATTACACTCCACAGCAACATGAGAGATTCTACAGGCAACGTAGTTCATCCATAGTGTTAAGAACATCTGATATTTAAAGATAGCTGTCTTCTCAAATTGAATCTTGATCCATGATTATAAAAAACTTTGTCATTTCACAAGAGTTAATCGTCAACATCAAGTTCTTGTTCGCCTTCGATTACTCCAAAATCCTCTTCCCTTCCTCAACAACAAATTTGATCCATGACTAGTACAGCTTCAAGCATCAGTCAACCAGCTCCCAGAAAATACTATTTGGATCCAAGCAACAGACACCAATCAGTAGTACAAATGAAAATCCGACAAATGCCATTGCAAAAGTACCAATGCGAAGCGGCACATTCATGTGAAATCCAATTATCCTGAAATGAGAAAGAAATATAAATAGAATAGTAAGGCAATATTTCAATTTTGCAATGCACAATATCATGAACGATATCATTTATATTCATTTTTTTGAAAAATTATTTGGTAATATCACCAAGACAACATTTTTAAGAATTTATAAAACTTTAGCTAAAAGAAATCGCTTGTGAAGTACGAAATTTTCTTAATAATAAAGTTAAAAATGAAAAGTTCATTTTGTAAAATAAATCGATTTCTACGAGATCTTTGAGTGACTTGGAAGAAATTATTGAAAGTCAACTAAACGAGAAAACCGCTTTTTCTCGTATTCACAGCCCTCTTTCTATTGTGAATGATAGAAAATTCACTGCTGTCCTGTCCTGTCCTAGAATCCCACAATTTTGTAAATTGTCCTTAAGTGCAGAAGCTCAATTATGTTTATTCACTCTTTCTCGCACCTTCAAACTGGATCACACACAATGCTTACTTGGTGCATTGACAGAATGAGTAACCAACTATTCGACTATCTCGATTTCTTCCACAAACATCAACACATTTTCAAATGGAATCCTCGTATTGAACTGCGTTCAACTATAACAAGCTTACACTATTTGAAAGGTATAGATTGCACATTATTCCCAAACCTGTTAAATGAACTAATTTTCCGGTAAAAATATCAAAACGATAATTGAGATGAAGGAAGTTATTTTCTATACAACATCATTTTTGACATGCATCATAATTCATAATCCTACATACAATTTTTTTGAAGCAGATGTGTTATTGTGCCATCTCATCAATCAGCTGTCATTTGAAATATTTAATAATAGTAATAACCTTTATTCTTTGGTTTGCAGGTATTTGGCACATAGTTTGTAGCATTGATGCGGAGCAGCACATTGTTAAGGCTTGGGATCCATCGTCCACGCAGTATCGATAAAAACGAATTCATTAACCGGTCACGGGATTCAGGAGATTTCTACGGCGCGGTCACAAGTTCAGAAAGAACAAAGAAAGCTGCCTAAGATAATACAGCGTAATGAATCTTGTACGGCTGAAGAGCGTGAAATGATCACATATAGTGAATACCTTAGCGTCGAGGAAGGTGTCTTCAGCAGGTAATGAACACTTACTATGCTGAATATCAGAAGCAGACGGATATTGGAAGTAATTTAACAGCAACACAGTACAGCAAGATGATGATGCCAACAGGAGGCGCAAAACATACGCGCGCACGCCAGTCTGCAAGGTGCCACGGCTTCGTAACAGCCAAGCATCATTCATAAAAAATAAGAGCTGTTTTGAGATTTTCCTCGATCGTGTCATTCTAGACGTCGTTGCGAATAGTCATGAAGAGAATAGTCATGCACCAAGTTCAGACAACTGGCTACCTGACTAGCAGAGATCAATCACGACTCCCACTAACGTCCGTAATTCAAAAAGCTTTTGTCTAACTTGAGACAATGAGAACTTGTATGAGGATAGGTGCACATAAATCCTAAGAGTATGTGAAGTTTTGTGGTGGCAAATACAGATGTATTAGTGGTGTATTAACAGGATTCAGAAAACTTGAAAGGGTGAGGTATAACTACGTACAGGAGCCAAGAATGGTACAACTTCCAAGGGAATCTCAGACAAAATGTGACTTGCAAACAGATAATCACATCGAGGGGAAGAAAATTAAGTTTCCATTGAGCGTAATGCAAATTCAAGTCTGGATTCTGACGAATTAGAACATTGAATATCTAAAGAGAATGACAGCTATTAAGTCAATACAAGACACCAACACCCTTGATTCCCCGACCGCACTCGCCTGACCTGGGAATCGAACCGAAGTCCGCGGTGGAGACGAGCTTGCACCTTCTTCACTAGGCCGCGCTGACGGTTCAAAAGGAATGCCGGTGAAGGTAGAAGGACTATCCAAGTGATATCGACAGCTTATTGTCCTATTATTATTGACAGAACAATAGCATTATTCATGTTGTAGCGAGACAGCAGATCAGCATGTCATTCGACTACGTCACACACTGATTGATAACAAAGGTCTGCCGCAGTACATTGAATATCTGAAGAGAATGACAACTAATTTCTAATCAATCAACAACTAGTCTCTAATCAATTGGAGATGAGTTCTGCCTTCACTCGCCGTCAGCGTGATCTAGTGAAGAATGTGCGAGCTCGTCTCCACCGCGAACTTCCGTTGATTCCTGAGTCGGGCGAGTGCGGTCGGCGAATCAATGGCGTTGTGTCTTTTATTGACTTAATGTTCGTCATTTTCTTTCGATATTCAATATACTGCGACAGACCTTTGCTGTCGAACTAGAACATTAACACCATTAAACGTGCACTGTCGGTGAATTTAGACCGTGAGGAGTCGAACGGTGTGAATAATCTCCACTTGACGAATTTATCAAAAAGAAAAATTGAGTCAAAGAAATGTACTTTTCATTTGACAGACATGCCTCAATCTGATTGTTGAGGTTCGTGTGTTCGCTGATACGAGTTGCTTCTGAATTGCGTGCGCTTCGCCAATCGCAAGCCAGAGAGAAACGATTCCCTATATGAATCTTCATCGCTTGCTACCATTGCATACAATGACTTGGATAGGATAACGTCTTACTGTCTTACGTCTTACTGTTCACTTAATGAATCTATTTTTGTGGATCATGCGTTCAAATAGTACTCACATTGAATCACAGACGAGGATCAGTTGGTCATCCACCACGATTGGACGCTGAATCGGCTGGCACGGTAGATCATGGCTGGCGGCAGCAGCGCCAGATTGGATATCAACTATAGTAATAGAGCTCCAACCAGCCGCAATGACAGAATCCAACATCCATCGACTGTCTTCCGGTCTAAGGCGTGATAGAGTCGGAATGAAAAGCTTGTCGTAACGATTCTTGGTTGAACTGTCTGCAGATATGTCTCCAGATGCTAAATCACGACTGATAAACAACCACGACGAAGGAATGTTGATCTGCAATATGACTTATTAAATGAGTCACAATCAACCGTTAATAAAAGAATTCTGTCAAATGATTGAGAGTTAATATCAGCATAGAAAGCAGTCAGCATTTATAAATTCATTCACACTTTTTGAACAACATCACGTTCATAAAATACCTGTTGCTGTTAACTTTATTTCAGTTATTTCATTTACCAGCTACTTAAAAATATCAATGTAAAATGCTCGGGTGAGGCAATGTACTCATAATAATTGTGCTATTTAACATGAATAAAGAAACCAGTCAGATGTTTTGAATTTCTGTTTTTTTCATCCCCATCAAATATACTTCTGCTGCTGAAGGTTGTACTACATCTCATTCTTAGTCATTTTTTCAGAAATGGGAGCGATTCTGAAAAATGAAGGTCCGATTATCGATTACCCATCTCGCAAGCTTAGAGTCTCGATTGCAATTATCCTATTCGTGTCAGATAAAATGGAATTCAATTCATGTATTTTTGTACTCAAACAAAACTAGTAATCTAAATATCAATTCAAATTCAGCTTTTTAAACTAGGGATGATATGAGGGCACTTGCAGCTGACAATCACATAGAATGAAATTCGAAGAAAATTCTTACATAGTTGCTTCTCCTCGAGAACCTAGACAATTATTCCTAAAGAAAACTCTTCCAGATAAAAGTAAAAGTATAGACATGAAGTTGTCCACTCATCATTCGGCAGGAATATTTCATGTATGGACGCATCTATAGTGTGCAATTGCAACACTACTTAGTGGATCGCAAAAATTTTACTTTATATGGTATGTCCCTACATGGATAATTCTAATGTATATTTCAGCACACTGTTCACACGACACCGGTACCTTGTCAACGCAAAGCAGGTCTTATAGTAGGCCCAAGAACAGCCACTCGTGCTTGAAATGCCTCTAGTGCAGCAACGTGTTAGTAAAGATAAAATAATGTGAACGCCTACGTTGCAATCATTTCATGGCATAATTTTCCTTAGAAATGAAAACTCATGCTATTATCATAGACGTATGAAAAACGTACAATAGAACTTCAACTACGAGCTCCTCACATTTTTATGGGAATTCCTATAACTGTTCCAATCCCATGGGAAAACCCGCTTCCAGGGCAAGCCTGGTTTTATTTTAATTAGATTTTTCACACAGCTGCAGAATATCGACTTACTCTCCAATTAGTGCTGCCATCCGAAGAATAAGAACTCAATGTTCCATCTGACACCAACGTGATGAAATTCTTCACATTTTGATAAACCAGTCCAAACCCGAATATTTTGAACATGTTGGGCCAAATTCGATAACTGTAAATAAGAAAATGAAAAAATAATCCTTGCTTTGTCTGCTGAGAGTGAAGGACAGGACAAGCTCATGAATGCGATGAGAGAAGTTACTGCACCACTAATATCCATGCCTTATGTACGCGGTGTGTCAGAACAGGCTGACACAGTCCTAAGACAAACCGATGTTAACGTTTCTATAGAACCAGTAAACACGGTGAAGAGCAAGCTGGTTTGAAAGCGTCAACATCCTGCAACGAATTTGTTGTTGAGGTGTTGTGGACCATCTCCCTTGCTCTAATACCCAGTGTATAAGATCCAACGTTGGGGAATCGAGCCAGTCCTTAGAAGAGAAAAAGGAGGAGCAAATCAAAGTAGTCAAGGTCATGGATGTTGAGCGCTCAGAAGTTGTACCGCACGCCTTTGAAAGTGATCATCAAGCTGATTTCGAGGGGATGCAAATGGTGGAGAAAGATGATAGTGAAAAAAAAGCAGCTCTTCGGACAAATTAAATTTGGTTCCTCCAATCGTGTAAAGCATTCTTTCAGGTTAGTGAAGATTTAGGCAGTATTCTACTTTATTTTTTTCTTTTTGATATTTTATTTACATTTTCCGTCTACTTTTTATTTAAGAAGTAGTCAATTCATTTATAATTACTGTATGCGTACAGCAATTGATAAATTCATTTCATGTGTGTGCTCAGACACCTAGTTCCACATGACAATTCTGACGGCAGACAATTCAGTAACCTGATGATGCGCCCGGAAGGCCTTGGCTTGACCTATTAAACTATTTTAGCAATATAAGGACTTCTCTTATCGCATTCTTGCTTTGTCACTTAAATTAAGTTAGGCAGAGCTGAGCGACTAGATACAATGGGAATCCAATGCATTTCACCGGTATCCCGCAACGCACACATGTCGGTGTTCCTAACATTTCTTTGAGTACTTACAGCAAAAACACTGCAGAAATCAAGAATAATTTAATAATGAATGATACTTCAAAGTGAGTCTTCTGGTAACTTATGCCTGGCTAAGCCTCTACTCTAGCAATGATTCTGATTCCAAATAATGAGTACCCTCAACAAATTTAAATGCAAAAAATCATCTAAGGATCGAGGTAAAAAACTTTTCTAGAATGCAACAGGCCGACGTAAATATCGGATGCCACTAGTCAGCAATTCAAAATTCGGATTTTTGCCAATGAGAGATATTTGGATATTTCTTAATGGATTACATATTTGAATGATTCTTCATAAGAATACGATGGCAAGTGTTGAATGCCTGCCAAACTTGCTAAGGCTCAAATCCGAACAGCGTCAAGCTCAGTCTGTCTCACATCATCAATAGGTTTAATAAAGTATACAGCACGCGCGAATCAATGTGCTCACACGTTTGGTCCGCTTTTAACCAGGGTCAAAATTCTGACCACATTCACATACTCGTGTGTGCCCTAGTAAGTTAGTGCGGATGAGGCCCCATCCCGTGATCTTCAAGACCGAATATTAACCATTCTTTAGCATATTTCATAATTGAAATTTTTGTGCTAAATGCACTCGGATACAGATGCTTGATAGGGCGGAAAAGGACGGACGATGTGTAATAAAGACGGCAATCTACGAGCCTCAACCTGAATTGTGCTTGGAATGGGATATTTCTACTTCAGGAAGGATCACAAACGGTCATTTTGTTATGTCACCGGCGCTGTGGCCTTGTGGTAGAGTGTTCGCTCTGCGTCCGGGAGACCTTGGTTCGAACCTTGGTCGGGTCAAACCTAAGACTTTTAATTAAAATAGGTACACTCTGCGTTCTTGCTAAACACTCAGCACAAAAAGAATGAGAGTGGGATAAATGTAACTCGGCCACATGGAAGAGCGGTGTTTCACCGAATGTGCTTCCGAGTATAAACAAGGAACATTTATTTTTTTTATTTTATGTAAAGTTACAGAGCTCATATTCAGCTTTCAGTCTGATGAACCAACGATTAACACCCTTTCATTATTTGTCAACAAACTGGCGCTACATTAAACACTGACACATGTGTCAATGAAACATTTCCACACATTTGCAATATCAGCTCATGAAAGACTGAACATTGAATTCGTTAAGCCTCATAAAAATTAAAATTTCCATTTAGATAATCGCAACACTTCTTGAAGATAATTAATTGACATTCTGTAAGTCACGAAAATGACTGTAACCAAAATTTTCGTCAATTTAAAACTCTTCAAGTGAGGGAAAACTGCAACAAGGTTATCGCGGACTGAATCGGAATTACATTTTTACCTCATATACCGACTATATAACCAACAACGATACACAACGAAATAATGTGTGCATCATTGTTGATAATAGCAATGATGACAATTAGAATCTTTATTCCTATTTTCGGACAGTACCACCCGAGAAATTGAAAACCACAATTTTCGCGAGGCACATTTCGTCTGATCAATCAGACATCTTCAGGCGTCTGAGGACATCTTTACGCCTGAAGATGTGCCTCGCGAAAATTGTGGTTTTCAATTTCTTGAGTGGTATTGTCGGTACTTGAACGGACAATTAGAATGACGAATAAGCATTTCTGCTCCGATCTATCTGTACATTATCCGCCTTTTGCAAGTCTATCCCTTAAGATTTGGGGTTCACTGGGTTTTAGTTATTATCTAAATCCGATTCGATCTTCGTTCTATGAAAAGCTCGACGTCAACTAATGCATTTATTTCTGAAAGGCCTAGTTTGGGCAAGCATGTGACCGCGAAGCATATGCATCACATGCAGATAGAATGTAGTCTCCGGTTAATTGATTGAGAGAAGATTGGAGATATTCCATGATATAGCCTTTGACAACATTAACATCACTGGCTCGGCAAAGGATTCGAAAGTTCCTAAGATAACTGTTTACACAGCGGTATGTCATACAGTATGCACTATACAATGCAAAATTGCAAGATAAAATGTTCGCAAGTGCCGTAGATTTAATCTCAGGTTTACGCATGCATGTGAAATACAGCTTCCTATTTCCTAGTTGCCCACGGTGCACGAGAAACTCCTGCCATATTTTCTTCCGAGCATCAACAGCTTGCTTTGAGCACGCAAATTTCGACTTTTTTCTCAAACTCAAACCATGAGACTTTGCATTTTTTCGTGACAAGAATTAGGCGCATCACTCGAAACTACAATACATTGTATATGAATACGACACAATATGGCTTCATTCCAGAGGGACGTGAGTGCATTTTCATAAATTTTCAGGAGACGTGAAAAACTTCTCCAGCAGCAACTTTTTCTTTGTATCTGATTCTGATATTAATGCCAATATAGTCGTAATTATCATTCGAGGTAATTTAGCACTATTCCCTAAATTTAAGCAGGCAATTATTCGTATTCAATGAAATTATTGGTTATTTCGTAGCTGCGCCCATTTAGCATGAATTCAATAAGGTTTCCACAGGAAGCTCAAGTACAACAACCGTTATGTACCGGCTTGAATTATTATGAAATTCTATATCCTAACAATTTTTTGATATTTTCACGGAGCATTTGTTGACAGCTTGAATCGAATCTAGTCTCTAAAGATCTACTATTCAGAGATATTCCTCACTTGTCTGTCACAACTGGAGACACAATCTTCGTAGGATCCTCACGATAGTTTGGGTCGACAGGTCGTGGCATTCCGAGAATACCAACTGGGGCGCACACATCGTCCCATCGCAGTTGATTGTGTGTAGAAATCGGACCACTAGAAGAACGTGGAATGATCCTCAGCGAACAGGTGACCCTTTGGGAAGGGTCCAACGACGTCTCTAAGGACGCTAGCAGAAGACGGGATGCCTCCTGGAAACAAATGTGAGCAGAAACCGTTAACTGGAAGACAGTCAACAAACGCAGTTTTACTAAATGTCACGACGTAAACAGAATTAACCTTGATAATACTAATTCATCAAATGGTAATTTTCACAGAAACCTCGACCTATCTGTCTCAAGGTAGACTCTAAAACTGATGGCTGTTCCTCATAAACATTTAAAGCCCCAACGCATTGTAGTTACGCAGAGACCCAGTGATTTGGATTATTAACTGATGTGAATAAAAACAAGACTATATGCCTGCAAGTGATTTGGAAACTCAAATAAGATAATAGTTCTGCATTACGAAGTTCACACAGTTTATTGAAGTCCCATCTCTTCACTATGCGTAGTGCTGCATTCATGTAGGCCTATTGTAAAGCACAAAATTCTAACTATGCTGCAGAATGAGTCAGTAATATCAAAATCATTCTTTGGTAGCATAATAATTATTAAATCATTAACTTACGCGATAGAAGGTTCTCCCAAGCCCGGATTCCATTTCCAAATGAGATCTTGGTTTACCAGTAAAAAGATCCAACACCTCGAGGCCTTTCTCGTGACGAACCACAATAACATTAGCGCGACCCACTTCTCTTGATCGGATATCTTGTTCTTTTTGAGGTTTGAAAGATTCAACACGATGATGTCGTAGACTGGTTTGCAAAGCTTCGGTGTCAAAAGGTCTGACCCAACTGTATGGCTGAAATATCGACCAAATGACATTATATGTGACATAGTAAATCACGTTCAATACGAGGTTTACTTCTTTAGTGCTCCTGCATGCTTATATTGACAACTGCCTAGTAAATTTCTATTGCATGCTTATTCCACATGTCGTTTGCTTAAATCTGATGTGCTGCTGACATTGACCCTATAAGTTTGTACATTCTCGGGAATCGAATATACTAATTTACTAGTCCCGGCAATTAGTTTCATGTTCTGAGGCAATGCTTACCAGAATGTTGCGGCATTGTTCTTGTTACTTGAGAGTTAATTAATGGAATATACGTATGAGATATCTCATCTTAGCTAAACATTGCCCATCTCATCGCTAAACATGGCATTGTCATAAGGTAGATCATAAAATCATCTACGGCCAAAGTGGAATGATTTTGTAATTCGACTGACTTTATTACACGAATTTACCAGACAGAGACAAATCCGTCCCCGCTCTGATTGATTATAATAAGCAGCTGATTCTAAGCAGCGGAATAAAAGAGGACCTGAACTGGGATTAGACCTGAAAGAGGACCTGACATGGGACTACACCTGTGAGAGGATCTGACATGGGACTACACCTGTGAGAGGATCTGACATGGGACTAGACCTGTGAGAGGATCTGACATGGGACTAGACCTGTGAGAGGATCTGACATGGGACTAGACCTGTGAGAGGATCTGACATGGGACTAGACCTGTGAGAGGATCTGACATGGGACTACACCTGTGAGAGGATCTGACATGGGACTAGACCTGTGAGAGGATCTGACATGGGACTACACCTGTGAGAGGATCTGACATGGGACTAGACCTGTGAGAGGATCTGACATGGGACTACACCTGTGAGAGGATCTGATGTGGGACTAGACCTGTGAGAGGATCTGACATGGGACTACACCTGAGAGGATCTGACATGGGACTAGACTTGTGAGAGGATCTGACATGGGACTAGACCTGTGAGAGGATCTGACATGGTACTAGACCTGTGAGAGGATCTGACATGGGACTAGACCTGCGAGAGGATCTGATGTGGGACTAGACCTGTAAGACGGTATAATATCCAACGAGTTGGCCTGGGTCTGACATTTTTAACACAAATAGGTTCCGGTCAGGATCGGGACTGAAAATTAGTTTTCATTGGTGACAGACATTCTGAAACCAAAGAGCCACAGCTTGATTTCAATAAGCACCTTCATCCAAATCACGTGCTGTTTAGCCTACTGTGACGCACACACACGTCATAGTTGCGTTCTTGCAAACAACATGCACGTCTCACGTGATTTAAACTCAACCGCCGTTGAGAATATGATAAAGCAATAGAACCCCATGAGCGCTAATTATGAAATTTTATTACTATCTCGTATTAGAATAAGAAAAATGTAGCAATGTAGGCAGCAATCGATAGCAGTGACTGGACGACTTCTCTGTTATATATATTCTCATAATTTAAATAAAATAGAACAGACTTCATCAAAAATGCAATCAAATACATGCTTATACATACATTTATCGTTTTGTTATCAGTGACCAAAACTAATGTTTTCATGTCTGTCTCAGTCAAACAATCACGCTATTTTTTAAAAAATATAAGTATGAGAGAAGCGGAAGAGCTATAAAATGTTGTCCTTCAGAAGAGGACGAAAGACAGAGAAGCAGAAAAGAGAAGAAAGATAAATGGGGACAATAGGGGAGCTTTACTAAGCCTTTCAGACCATATTTTCTAGGTCCCCTATCTACAAATAGGAGGAGCACACCGAAACAAAGCTACCTGGTCTCTACAACAAGAGCTCGCTCTACAGACGGATACGTGCAGAAATCCAGCTGTACCGGCTTCCAGTGCTCCGGAGATGCCGGCGCCGCCTTTCTCTGCCGCCACAAAACTTTGAAAAAAGGGGATGAGTAGGGAAGATGAGAGAGAAACCGGCAGACCACCCAAAGCCCCAAAAAACCCTGTATAAGCCACCCCGATCGACAGAGAGTCCACAACATAGTCTCTTATAGTGGGTTCTTACATACAGTAAGAATCGGCACTATTCTGAAACCGGTAGCCGCACTGCGCTAGTTCAAGGCATGGGAAACCGAATTGTCTACGTGGGTCCCTTTTGGCGGCCCTGTGCACAACAATTTGGCCCGCGATAGCAAATTATCATTCTTCATTTCCTCAACGATTTTGATTATTCTATTTTGACTTTTAGGAGAAATATACACTATTTCGCAAAATTAATGTTACATACGGGTACACTCACATGTGACATTTTATCTACCCTCTTTTCCTGTCTTATGATAGCCTATTATGTTTGTTCCTTGATACGATATCATTTTGTGAGAACTAATGTATTTATTGTGAAAATGTTTGTAAGTCCATAGGTAATTAGTATCGGGCGACAACTCCACGAGCTGCGATTACTGCTGAGATGCGACCATTCACACTCTTTATCAATGAGTCATTAAAAGATTGTGGCATCAACTGCTATTTTGCTGGGAGCCACTGTTTCCGCTGTTTTTACGGGACTGAAACGACAATTGATTTTCCTACCAAGGAAATCCCAGACATGCTCTATGGGATTCAAATCAGGGCTACGGGAGGGCCTGGGCAGTGATCGTATTTCACGCGTTCCTTACAGAATTCACTCGCTGTGTGAGCTGGTGCACTATAATCCTGAAAGATGAAATTACGCAAGCGTCGATATGCAGTCCATACTGAAATCTTTTGCCTCCACGAACATAGAAGCTCTCTTGTCAATTCCAGCCATTTTGATTAGATGTCGGTTGCTTCGAAATGCAATTCTTTTCCGTCCTGATCGAACACCATTTTTGCATTTCTTGGTGCCAAATTCTCCTTTCCAACGCCAGAGAGTCTGTCTTAGGCCTTAGTGCACACTTCTTCGGTTGTAAAATGTTTTTCACTTAAACCAATTTCATATCATCTAAGAAAATCACTGTCTTTAATCTGTCGATTCACCATGATCAGAAACTTTTTTCATTTGATAATGAAATGATAAATGAACAAGCAATGATGAGCAATAACTACGGTACTGCATTTACACGTTAGATGATAGGCTAAGGGTCGCTATCTATGTGCACAGCATATGCTTATGCATTAGACTGTTATGAGATGAATTTGAATGAAAATCATGCTATGTTACCAACTTCTTAACAAATGAATGAGGCAATGTAACATTAGTTGTGATTATGTATCCAATTACTCGTGTAATTGTCATGTAGATGAGTCCAAATGAGTGAAAGCATTTTCTCTTGTCTATACATTGATCTGTGTCTAATTTTTCTAACCTATAATTTTGACACCAAAACATTCATTGAGAGAAAAGTAGCTATGTTTGACAAAATTTCATGTAGTAGACGACCGTTCAAATATGTAGCCAATAATCATAGTGAATCATCAAGAGGAGACCAATGCCTTTCAGATGATATATGATACTTTTGTAATCAAATGAGCTGATCGGCTGTAGACACTGAGATATTTCAATACTTGTAGTGATGCAACATTAGTTTTGCTAAAAAGTGTACATCTAGTAGGCCTACCCGATCTTTCATATTCAAAATGCAATGAATTAGATATATGAAGCGATTAAAAACATACCAGCAAATTTAAGAAAAATGGCAGGTAAGTCACCCACGGACGTTCGTCGATGTGCTCCATCTTCAAATGACGCCTCAAGATTTCCAGTTTCCAATGATGCCGAATTGATGGTGCCAAACGTCTTCCCTAAGAATTTAAAACAGTGTGTTGAAATTGTGTCACGATTATCAAAAAATATCAGCAATAATTGTTGAGCAATTAGCAAAATCAGTTATTTATCAGCATCAAGATTGTTATTAAGCAACGTTATGATTGCAGGAATTTGCAACAAGGTTATTCATAGGACTACTTCCTTCAACTCTGAACCGTCTCGTATTACTCGGGTTAGCAGGAAAAAATTACATATCGCCCAGAAGCGACCGCACAGAAGCGGTTTTAGATAGTGAGTTGTTAATGACCAGCAAATTTCAATAGGTGAATGATTCTGTTAGAGATACGTACTGTATATTAGCCTAACCATGTTAGTGGCTATTTCCAGCTCAATGAATGTCATATTGCAGTTTTTCACCTATAATTTAAACTCATATTTCTAAATTTTCATAATAAAATGTTGACATTCTATGATTCTACAGGCTATGTGAAGACTAAATACAATTTTCCATATATTATCATGTGTAAAATTATTTATTGCCATTACGTGTATCAATATTCATGGGTCATCACTTGAAACATCATCCATGGCTCATTAATATTAAATATATTAAATTGTGGAGTTTTCGAGTGTCTTCGAACCGGTATCTTAAACTTACAGAAGATTACATTAACATCCACCAGCGGAATAATGAATGTTGAGATTCTTTATTGTGTGCACGTTCTATGGACATTTTTACTATTGATTGTAATTATCTTTGATCAAGAAGCAAGAATGCTGTCATTCTACAGGATGTCCCAAAATCCGCATACAGTAATAGCCGGTTCGCTGAAAATGTATTTATTCATGATATTTTCTGGCGATCAAATATAATGACTTATTATTTCATATAAAAGCCAATGAGCTTCTATTTGGTAGTTGGGCCTCTATTTGGAGACGTAAGTATTGTGAAAACAATACTGGAGACATGTAAAGCCAATACTGGAGACATGTAAAACCAATACAATTTCCAAGCCATTTTCGGTGACTCGCACATTTTCATCACACATGCTACCTTTTCAGCTTTGAACATTGAGAAGCTATCGAACATGTACACCAAACATCGATAGGTTGATTATTTATTACGTTCTGAACCAATTAAGTCTATCGGATGACACGTTGGTAAGTTGTAATAACTAATTTACGCATGTCCGTTGTATAGCTTGCAAATGTCAATAGACAAGCAAGACATATTGATGAAATATGACGTGGTTATGCTTTGCCTTAAAGTGAATTTGAACGTGATAGCTTAAGTGATGGTGATCATTCTTCAGCACCTCAAAAGATTTACCTCTTCCTCTAACCCGCGACCGTAATCGTATGGAAAATGGCGCCAAATTAGCTCTCCTGATTCTGCATCAAATGCAACGGTAGATAAATGTCTCTCCGTTGAGTCAGCATGAGCATGATCTCTGAAAATGGCAAAACGAGATTATAAGTTAGTACTACCGCAAGGTAGTTTTAAATTGATGTCACAATCTCACCCATTACTTGTGTTATGGCTTTGGTATGGTCGTAGAGAAGCACCAACAAATACCACATTACATTTTGAGGGAGAAATGCATGTTTCCGAAAAGCGGACAAAGCCTGTTTCCACAATATTTGTGAATCCGTCAGTTTTCGAGAAAATATTACTCCGCCAGATTATTTCAAAATGATCATTGACAGCAAACACTAGAGAATTTTGGCACAAAAAGACAATCCGCTGTAAGAAGAATGCTTAAATTCAAATGCAAGTTACATAGCGCGATTAGATCTCGAATCACAGAATTAAATATTTTGTTTATCAGCTTCGGTATGCTAGAAGTGTGATTAATACGAAATTGCCGGCACATCGTGGAACCTATTAGGTGGGCAAAAAGGAATTCCTAATACCTTACAGAGATAGGAAAAAAGTCGTGCGTCGCTTGCGGATTAATGTGAGTTCCAGCAAAGTGCTTCGATTGCCAAAATTCCTTCAGATTCGAAGAATTCAGATCATGGCGCACAAGTTTTCTCCATAATGTTGGCCCTTCCGATCATTATTAAAGAAAGTAGCAGGCGTACGAAAATTAGTTCACTTGATGATTTCACATCCTCTCCTCGGCATTGCTCACTGTATATTGCATACATTGAATCGAAGCCAGGCATCAATGTGTGTTTTGGTGTGTGCGAAGTGATATCACAGCACGCACGCATCTCTCACTGGCTCTGCTGGTGTCCTCTGCTGACAGCTTATTGTTTGCCATTTCCAACAGCAAGCGATACACGAATTATCCATTCGAGAAGGAGCAAGTTATCAAATTCTGTGATGTGCCATTTCGATATTAAGGCTACATATAACCCCTCCTTTCTAGGAAACCGAAGCGTGCGCAGATGAATCTAATTCTGTGTCTCGAATACTTGATAACGTCGAATGACTTATAGTGCAGTGCAAAATGACGTCAGAACTAAAGAAATCCGGTTGTCCAAGCCTGAGTAGTAGTACTGAAATCACATAGACAACGGACATCATCAGATAGGTCAGTGTTTTCTTCAAAACATTTCACATGGTAAAAAGACCACGTGAAGAACTGGCATTGCCCATATAATAATTTCTCGTCGAGTGGTGTTGTCGATTGAAAAATAGTGTTGTAGCTTCGGAAACTTGAAAGAGATAGAAAATTACGCATAAATTGCGGGAGAGCTATCAGCACATTTGGTTCAAAAGAAGAACAACATCTTCATTTCTCGCGTAAATGTATAATTACAGTAGTTGAATGTATGCGACGATCGCTCGGCCCAGTTGCAATGCTCATCACTGGATCCCAGCAACACCGTTATTATTGGGGTGACAAGTTTGAAAAATTGTTTCTAAAGTTGAAACACATTTTTTGCTACATTGTCGATTTCGCAAATTTGTCCCAAAGTCTGAAATATTAATCACCTCTGAAATATTTAATAGTAGTCCCTCTTTCGACGCTAGAGGTCAAAAGGTCACTGTAACGCACGGACGTGCGTAGTCCGTGCGTTACAATGTACCTTTGATCTCTAGCGTCGAAAGAGGGACTACTATTAAATATTTGAAGTGACTAATATCTCCGAATAATCTGGCATGGTATGGTGCAATTTTCATAGAAATAGTCGCATTGCTTCATGATGAGAAATGACGACTAGAACGTCGCGTTATTTATGGAATCTCCCCCGATATACTAAAGTAATTGTACATTTTCAAATTCAACAACCTTCCTCTAAAATAATTACCACCATAGTGCAGATACGGTAGGGTAGTAGTCACACATACTGCATACGAGAAAAATTACATTGCTAAATTGCTATCATGACATATTTTCCCACTTGCAGAGGAATCACAGCTTCCGACAACAATAGTGTCAACAATCGACATCTTAATATTAGCATCCACGATTATCGATCATCGAAGCAGATAAAAGTAGACTAGAATGGAAGTTTGATATCTTGCCTATGTACAATGATGGTACAAAGAAAAATCCATGGTTTCAAGATCAATTTCAGACAAATACATTGCATCATAGTCAAACCTGAGCAAATTGCAGGTTATTCTTGAACAGAATCTGAAGTGAGATGGTTTATTGTTTTATATGAAATGACCTACTATCCCATGGGTTAACATACCTACTATGTATAATAAATGTGCAGGAGTCATCGGCTAATATCATGCAATGTTTCATTGCCGTGATTATTTATCCATTGATTATTATTGCCTTGACAACTGATGTGTGGTGGTGAGGGTTTGATCCTGCCAATTGACACAGTCGCGTAAGTGCCTCGTAGCTCAGTTGGTTAGAGCACAGGTCTAGTTAACCTTGGTCGTAGGTTCGAATCCTACCAGCCGCACATCTTTTGAATGGCAATTTGATCTATTGTTTATTTAATTTCATTGTTGTTAATTGCATTCACGACATGGCTTAAGATGCTTTGGTGGGAAATCGATTCCCGCTACTTGCCTTAATGTCGGCGGTCACAATTGTGACGTGTTATTTATCTATTGATTAATTATTATTGCCTTGACAACTGATGTGTGGTGGTGAGGGTTTGATCCTGCCAATTGACAGAGTCGCGTAAGTGGCTCGTAGCTCAGTTGGTTAGAGCACAGGTCTAGTTAACCTTGGTCGTAGGTTCGAATCCTACCAGCCGCACATCTTTTGAATGGCAATTTGATCTATTGTTTATTTAATTTCATTGTTGTTAATTGCATTCACGACATGGCTTAAGATGCTTTGGTGGGAAATCGATTCCCGCTACTTGCCTTAATGTCGGCGGTCACAATTGTGACGTGTTATTTATCTATTGATTAATTATTATTGCCTTGACAACTGATGTGTGGTGGTGAGGGTTTGATCCTGCCAATTGACAGAGTCGCGTAAGTGGCTCGCAGCTCAGTTGGCTAGAGCACAGGTCTAGTTAACCTTGGTCGTAGGTTCGAATCCTACCAGCCGCACATCTTTTGCATGGCAATTTGATCTATTGTTTATTTAATTTCATTGTTGTTAATTAAACCCATAATTGAGAAGTGGTCAGCATGCTGCTTGTGTGAACATCCCCAGAATTCGCGGATAAAAGGTAATTATTACTGGATAATTAAATTTAACGATAAATGAAGCGAGTGTTTTTCTGTAATAAACACATTGAGAGCTGTTCACCTACATGCAATCATCTCTTAGATAAAGATTGAAGCATGAATGACACATATTTACTGTGATGATATTTTTGGAAGCTTTTTTACGTCACTACTCCCCATACTTGGGGCTTTGACGGTGCTGACATAGTCAGACTTATGCAGCGTTGTAGTACTTTTAGTCCGGATGCCTTTCCAGCCGACTTCCAATGACACCTTCGGGGCTCGACCTCTGGACCAAAAGATCGCTAGGCCAAGCACTTAACCACTGTGCCACGGAGACCACCGATATACGAAAATGTTCAGAGAATTTGAAAATTGATGAAATATACTGAACAGATAATTATTTTAAAGTAAAATGAACTATCTTACATCTTTTGGCCTCTGATTTCAAGCTGGAGCGGTTTATGTTTACTTAATCGACATTACAAAATACTCTAGACAGAATAGCGATATTTCAAAATGAACTTTTTAAAGGATTTCTTACTTGTCGTCCTGTCGCTGCTGCATTCTGCAGATTAAATTTTGATTTTGTGCACATGATCCTTAAACCTTTAATCCAGATAAAACATTGACATGAAAAATAGAAATGCCTTTATGAATATCAGTTCGTAAAAGTTGCTTTTGTCCCCTTCGTGCGCCATAATTTTCATGCAATTGCCGTTCTAGGACTTTCTATAGTATTGCTATTTTCTTTGTCCATGATTTTAGCATAGACTTCTAAATAATAACCATGAAATTATAGATTTCTGGACGTCCATGATATTAGCAGGGATATCTATGAAACATTGAATGTGTTTGGGATTTCCAACTCTCAATCCGTAGAATTCTCAGTGGAAGATATCAGGTGTTTCAATATATTAGCTAAATCTCGAAAGTTTTGGATGACATCATCACTAAAAAATCGTTCAACTTGATTATCGAGTTCTTCGACGCTGGTCTTTCGAGAATCAGCGGGGGTTGCTGTATTTAAATGTGACAGAAGGTTAGGGAATATTATTAGACGGCATTGCATCGGTAGTCAAACGACGTTTGCACAAAAAACAGCAGTCACCATTTTCTGCCTTTCTTCGCTTTTAGGAGTTACAGCTAATAGATGCAAACATTTCAGGATGAAATGTATGAACATATTCGAGTATGAGAAGTAACGACGAGATGATCGCGAAACATTTTACAAATGTGTCACTTTCGACACAGGACGATTCCATTTATCTGTCTGGTTCGTAGAACTTCACCAAAGTCACGGTGGCATATAGATTAGATAATTTTTGAAGGCGAAAATCGCTTGCAAGTATTTTCATCATGCATTTTCTACACCGCATGTCCTTGACCGATAAACAAGCATCTACATGTGCATGTTGTAAAATCAACAACGACAACAAGTGAAAATTTTCCACTATAACTTCCCACCTTCCACAACGATGTTATTTGACATCGTGAAAGTCGTCAAACTAAATCAGTCCATTCTTTTAGTTCAGAAAACAAAGTGATCAATTACAATTCCTTGTGTGATGCATACTTTACTATCAACAGAAAATTATTACAATCAGTTTGAAGTTTACAAAGAAATAACTGAGGACGACCGGCTGTACAAACTAAGTCAAAGTCTGAATCAATTTGCAACCTCAATCAGCTTGGATATTGGATAAGCAGTTTTCGCCATGATTATGAAAAGCAAAACCACAATACAATAAGTTCTAAAGTTCACCTATGTTCACTGCAAATCAGTTTAAGACAAAGGATCATACTCGTAGTGCTGTCCATGGCTTATCGATTAATCGATTAGCAGACGATTATCTGTATATCATTCTATAAATCGAATTCGATGCTGCTTTACTGTGCACAGCTTATCATGTCTGCAGTTGATTGGAAGATTGAATGCCAATAGCTATTCGATATCTGTATCATCAGTGCATGGACATGAAAATTAGATTGTGTCAGTGTGGCTGTGATTGGGCATCAGAGGGATTTTCGAATTGATGTATGAGCTGAGTGCATGAATTCGTTTTGTGTGCAGCTTGAGTGCAATACTTGTTGTTCCTTACATCCATGTGATGATGCAGATTATGGAAATCTTATGAAATTTGAGGAAGGACTTTGAACAATGAAATAAAACAATTTCGTTATTGACCCGGGCATTGAACAATGACTTTAAACGGTACTACACATTGGCATCGGAGCAGAGGCATGTTGCGTGCACTGTAACAGCGCTGATGACTTGAAGACGCAGAGGAGTTATCATGTTGGACACTTTTACAATGCAACCAATGGAAGACAAAGGAGATGGTTCATTGACAACTCGGAATAGGTTAGTCGCATAGAAGAACGGTGACTAAATATAGCTGAAGTACTGAAACTAGCTATTAGTCCGGAATACAGAACGAGGCCGAAAATGAGACTTTTACAGAATGATGAACACCCGATGCCTACTACGAATCTGCGCGTCTGCCGAGTTCTATGCGGTTTTTCTTCATATCAAACAGGATTTAAAAAACACAATGGGATGCAGATTGACGTTTTTGACAGATTTCTTTCAATGGAATAAATTTTTCTATATAGTAATAATAATATAGCTTTCTCCGTATCATTCGCCATGCATCCATGTTGGGCACTGTTGATATTTGTTGCTTCACATCGGCACAGTTGACCATCATAGATCATTATGACCCTATCACCCACTTGACTTATTCTTGCAATCGGGTAAAGTATTAGACTAACTAGCATGACCATGAAAATCTGAAATCAGGATTGAAATACCAATGATTGATATTGATACTTGATGATTGATGTTCTATGCGCTACATTGTACATGATTTGGACAACAAAGTAGGCCAGACTTGCTGACTCTATGTCAAATTTCCACCTTTGCATCATGGTGTGTGGTGCAGCTGAATACGTATACCAAATCAAATGTACTGAACATCTGGATGATTTCCTGCAAAGCTATTACGAATAATATCTATACAATGCATTAAAATCTTTATTGTGAATATGTTACGTCCGTAACGACAAAATGTCAGCGGTAGGGTCACGAAAGGAGATCATTTTTCTGATAAGAAGAGAAGATCACAAAATTGAACCAGTATGGTGTGCTAATCTACAGCTAATCGCGACTGCTTTCATACATGGCAGCTGCTTATATATCCTCCAATTTGATTTGAAATTTTTCATAGCGGTCATATATAGGATGTTTGACCCTAAAAAATTCCATACAAGTTTTGATAAGAAAGTTCTGAATTTACCACACTCAAAATTGATAGTTAAACATTGCATTGATAAAGAAATTAAGTCTGCAATAGGTGTTTGAATCAAATTTTCAGCAATTATCTAAAAAGGGCCAATTTCCTATTATTCGGAAACAAGTCTGAGCGACAAATACGATGACCTTTGACATAGAAAATCAAAGAATTTCGAGATTATTTACCTTAAATCATGAACTTCGATATGTCTATTAATCACAGTTAAGCATGAAATACATCAAATGTGCTTCAAATTTGATGTCTTCGCTTGCATGTCGTTTCTTTCGTGGCCAAGCTCATACCATAGTATTGTGACATTGCAGTCAATTCATAACCTCGAGGCCATATGTTGAAGAATAAGTGAATTTAGCGTGGTCGTCAGCCTACAATATACAGTAGGCCTACAAACACATGATAAATTTCATACCAGATTTAAATTGTATTTGGGATTAATCTGGTTAGAACCAATTCAACAGAAGTTAAACTCCAGTCGAAATTTCGCCTGAAGTCTGAATAAGGTATCTCCAATTAGCTATAACTACATCGGTATACAAGAAGATAACATGATAACAGACATACCTGCGATCCCCTGATTTGTCGTATATCGAAGGATTTTACATTTGTAATCTCCGATGGCAAGGATAAATCATGCATTGGAAAAATTTCTGGCAAAATCGCAGGGCGCCTCCGTCTGCTAAACTGAACAACATAATGATAAAAATGATCATCTTCACCAACTGCGTATAACTTTAATTCTTTATTAACTTTCTTCACGTGGAAAGGATATATTCGTGAGGTTCGAAGAGATATGTGCCATTGCGGTACCAATTCATAGGTAGAAATTCCAAAGAACCAGTAAGAAAGAAGTAAAGACAATGTCAGTGGAGCTAGGTACTTAATCTTTATTTGCATACACCATCGAAACATTACTCCTTCATAAGCATCTGAAATATTAAAAAAACGATTACAAATGTGAGAAATCGCAGTGCAACAAACAAGTGGAGGAGGATACAGCGGCTTTTGCAACCTAGGATTTCAGTGATTTCAACTTACCTTATGCTCAACAGATCGTTGATAAACATTAGTTTAATTGCGTCTTTTTAATAAGGGTGCATCGGATTTCAACTGATTGACACTTTTTCCAAATCCGGCCGGATTTTCATAATCTGAAATGCTGGCATTTTAGCCGCTGCCGTTATTTGTCATTCATCTAAGGAGTTGTATAACATGATTTTTACTTATTTCTAGTATATGGTACACACGGCTGCCACTCTCATCAAAAATAAAAACCGGAAAGTCAAATCGGAATGGGCCTCCAACATATTAGACTACATATTATCGAATAACCTACACGTAGGCCTATGGATAATTTCACTTAACTGTTTCAAAGACAACTTTCTTCAATTGGTTCAAAAATTTTACAGCCAAATTTATAATGCACTATTCTCGTGCAGCTGTCATTTTCTAGTAATCATGAGATGACGTCACGCGACACAATATCTCATCTTTATTGTGGATAACTTTCATGAAACCACTAGGAGTTGCTGTTCAGCTGTTTGACGTTTGAAAGACTGCATCAGCAGAGCGGTCTGGTCACCGCAAATATCTTCATACAAAATCCATGGTCAGCGCGGTCTAAATGCTTGGGCTGGCATTTCCTTAAGTCATTTTCTTTGGGAGAGCCATTATTCTTTCGAGAAATCGAGAATGCTCGGCAAAATCTTCCTTTATAAAAATAAACGAAAAGGGTGTTGCATAAAAACATACCGAATGTCATAAAGGATGGGAGTATCTTCATGAAGGATGGAATGCCAGAGCATACCGCAGACCCATCGCAGATTATTTAAACAGCCATCTTCCTAAATCTTAGACTGACCGTCTTACGAGCCTTTGGAATGGCTTCTGATAACACCAGATTCAATGCCTTGTGACATTTTCTTTTGTGTACGTTTAAAAACATCAGTGCTTGTAGCTCCCGCAATGATTCAAATCAAACATTGCTCTCATCTCTTGTATTTCAAACATATGTAATAAAAAACAATGACATCTAAGAACAACTTTTGGCTTTTAAACAAGATTATGACAGCTATTTGATTAAGGTTGAGCCGCCATGGCATCATCGCAACATCAACACGAAAAGAAATCCTTAGGCCTACCACTTCTACAGTTGCTTGCGAGATTTCAATTTTCATTGGTGTCTCGCCGAAATTTAGCCGCTTTTGCAACAAGTGATCGCAAAAAATATTATTTCGTCACTCCCTTGTGTTCCCAAAACTTTTAGGTAGATTTCTGTTTCATGTTTTTTGGTAGACGATTCTTGAAGACACGGAGAGCATCAAAGCAATCAGAAGTCAATTCATAATAGACTCCATGATAACGTATCACGGCTTTTCCGTCAAGCATTCCCACCTTAAATTATTTCTTATTTCGAAACCTTAATTACTTGCGTTTCGTCCTGTTTTCTCAGGATTGACGAAAGAATCACTGACTTCCTTGTAGAGGAATCTTCTGCTCAAGCGTCAAGCGGATTTTTTAGAAAGTATCTGCTTTGAATTTGATCAGTTTAAAATTGCAGGGTTTTTAGGGACCCCTAACAATCTGTATAGCCACGTTCACAATTTAAAAGAGCCCTACATAATCTAAGAAGGCCCTACATGCTCTTATCTCTAAGGGTCCCGGTTCACAATTTCAGAACGGTCCCCTCACGATCTTAAAGTGATGCTGCACAATCTCAAGAGGGTCCCTCACAATCTTAAAGGGGGCCCCTTATAATCTCAAAAAGTCCCAATCATGATCGTAAAGAGGCTCTTTGCGATCTCAAAAAGGCCCCTCGCAATCTTAAAAGGCCCGTTAACAATTTCAATAGGGTCCCTTCCCTTCACAATCTCAATAGGGCCCCTTTACATTCTTGAAGGGCGCTTCAATATCTTGAAGGACCCAGCTACATTCTTGAAGGGCCCCTCACGATCTTACAGGGTCTGCTTTACGGTTTCAAAGAACCACCGAACAATCTCACTAGGCCCTTTTCGCAGTCTCAAAAGGGCCCCTCGCGATCCTATACTGGCGCTGCACAATCTCAAAAGGCCCCCCTTTACAATCATAAATAATCCCTTCACGATCTTAAAGGGCCCCTTCAAGATCACAAAATGCCACTGCACAATCTCAAAGGTCCCCTTCAAAATTGAAAATATTTCAAAATCCAAATTATTTGTTCCTTGGCAAAACATTTTCTCACTGGGCCCCATTTCTCATCTTGTTGCTTTCATCATTGATGATCTCCAGAAACCTGATGAAAGCAATTCTTTTCTAGCATTCTTTTGTCAGGGGCATGGAAATAAAGAATTTCGCCCAATTGAGTGTTTTTCCTGAAACAACTTAGCGTGGGGCGTACATTTTGTCGTCGAGCGTAGACTGTCGCTTCAGAGAAATTAATTGAATGAATTTTTGCTACGTCTCATGTACTCCCTTCGAATTTTTTATCATCGACAGGCCTACATCAAATGACGTGATAGCTAGGGAATATGTTCTAACTGAGAAATTTAGTGATAAAATATAAATCAACTCTGGTCTTCTACTAGCCCTATCCATACGTGCGAGGGGGTTCGTCCCCGTGTCGCATCTTTGTTGTGAACTTCTTAATAAAATTAAGCGCATTAGGTAAATGAGCGGATAGGGGTTCGATCACACTAGCATCGATCTCTTAAGTAAAGAAGGGTGCTTTCCAATCTTCATTGGCCACAGGTGACGCTCAGAAAAAGGGAAATTGCAAGGTTGTGTGGTAGATCCACCGATATCTACAAGTCAGTAATTCTGTTGCTACCAAACCTGAGTAAATCAGTCTGCGGTTAATTAAACCTGAATTTAAGGACAAATTACAGGAAAGGCAACATACCGGCATCTTTCAAATGTGGCTTTTAAACGTTCGATTCAGTAAGTACTATATATGCATTGTACCATTTAGGAAAAAATAAATTAACATGATGTGATGTAATTTTTTTAATCTCCAAATTGATTTTTATTTTTTGAAAATCCGGCAAATCCGGTTCCGGCCGGATTTAAAATGTTCAGATCCGGTGCACCCCTACTTTTTAATTAACAGTAGCATTTTCGTTGTAATGAGCAAGGGTGTCTACAAAATATCAAGGATTCAATTTTAGGACTTCTTCGACTTTTTGAGACCAACTTTTAGAACTTTACATTTGACGTTTTCAATAATTTCACTCACCGATTCAGCTTTCTTTAAATGCTGGGAAATTCATCATTTCACTTTTGTTTTTTTGTAAACAATGCGGAAACTGGATGCGGAAAACAATAAAACCTATTGATTTAGAAATGGTGGTTTTATGGTTACTGAATGTCTGGTAGAGTGCACCGAATTTGGAAATTTTAAACTCGGTCGGAAACGGATTCGCCGGATTTGAAGAGTACAACAAATCTTATTATGTAAATTTGTCTTATTCTTTTGTCACCCAATAGATAACAGCCATTAAATCCTCATGCTGCAGAAACGATGTTGCAAATTAGATCATCTTAAATTAACTTCAAGCTGTTTCACTGTGAAAGATTCAATCGATTAATATTGCAGACAGGCCGCTCAATGCATTGATCCCTTAATAAAATGTCGCTTTCATTTATAATGCATCATGTTATGATTTACGCACTCTTTGAATATTCTTTGCTTTATCGATTTGAAAAAGAAATAAATATTTTGATGAAAAAAATCGAGCGCTTTGAAGTTCGTTGTTTTAAGATTTCAGAAAACACAATGTCAAGATCTCACATTACAAAAAGTATATATTAGGACTTTCGATGAAAAATAGGATTTTTAGTCCAGCTTTTCTGGTTTTATGACTTTTTTAAGGACATTTAGGACTTTGTGAACACAACTATCTAGACAACTATTAATTCATCTTCTACATCCATTATTTGCAAGTATTTAAATTATCTTCATGTTCGGTACAACGTTTTGAATTATGTGCCATAGCTATATTCTAGACAGCACTCTCAGATGCTTTGATATTTAATGTTTATATAATAATAATAATAGGGTATATTTGATTATGCCTCAAATGAAAATCGAGAGGCTGTACAGAGACATGCCATTGCACATAAAATTACTAGTTCACGATGTCTTAACAAGTAATGTAGCATAAGGTAAACACCAAAAGAAAATAAACACAAGAAATTCCGGGATAACGGAAGTAGCAGTAGTATTTCAGTTATATCGAGAAATTACTATTAGCTAACTTGGCCATTGTCACAATGAAGCAGTTTCTTCGAATCAATGTTCTACAGAAAGGAATATCAAACTTCCCTGAAGTCGGCAATACACGAGGTGCGAGGTGATGTAACGGATGGGAATCGTCATTAACTAGGGCCTCGAACATCTTGAATCCATGAACTATGCGCCGGTACTCAAGAGGTACAAAAGCAGCACACTCACATTGTGATGTACGACATTACTTTGTGGCATCGATATTGAATTCGCTCAATTTGATGTATGTTATGCCTGGATAAATTCGTAAAAAGAGGGGAACAATATTCCAATGTAGAGCGTATGCAGCTGTAATATACACGACATAGCTGATCTTTATTCATATAGAATTTTAGTTGCCGCAGAAAATGGAGCTTCGATGATGCTTTTTTGCAGACAGCATTGACATGAGAATTCCAGTTCCATTCTCATCCAGATGAATACTCTTCCTACAAGGAATATCATGCAACTGAAAAGCAGTTTTATCAAAGTTCCTGTCGGTTGAAACGAAGATTTGTTGGCATTTTTCTTGTTTTATAACCATTTTGTTGATAATTGCCCATTGTTCTAGATCCGCCAAGGTAGTGGACAAAGGGCTGAAGTTCAGGGATTTATTAACTGCGCCGCATAAGGTGAGATCATTGGCATAACTAATAAGCATGACTCCATCATTCAGGTCAAGATGTGCTTCAAGATCGGAAATGAAGAAAGCAAAGATTGGACCAAACGAGGAACCTTGGGGTATTCCGCTGGTAACTTCACGTACAGAGCTGAATTGATCTTTCTATTTCACTCTCTGTTGTCGATTTGATAAGTAATTACAAATAAATGTGATCAAAAATGGATCAAGTTTTCTTTCTAACATCTTATTCAGAAGAAGCCTATGCGAAACTTTATCAAATCCCTTTTCGAAATCAATAGTCACAATATGGCAGCTACAAACATCACGATGTTGAAGATTTTTTGCTATAAAATCCTCTAGATGAAGCAAAGTGCATGTAGTGGAACTTTTGGGCCGATATCCATATTGGTACTTGTTCTGAAATTTTAATAACTCATCTTTGTAATGTAACAGGACACGACGCATTCTCTCCGGAATCGGAAGCAATGAAATGGGCCTTGTATTGGACATCACTGGAGGATTGGACTTCGGTATTGGAATGATATTAGCTAACTTCCACATGCCACGTATATCAGCAACTTTCAAGCAGTGATTGAAGATAGCACACAACGGCTCACAGAGTCAATCAGCAAACTTAAACCATATTATAGAAGGGATTTGATCTGAACCTGTTGCCTTTCTCGGATTGATATTTTAAGTAAACCATATACTTCAGCAATATGGAAATGGAACAGAAAAATAGGGTAAATTGTCCTTTTCCATGGGATCAACAATAAGTTTATCTGAATAGTGCTGGTTCAACATTTCAATAATAGAATTCACATTTTGAAGTGGGTCGATGTTCGGAAGCCAATTATTACAAACAGATTTGGAAGTAACCGACTTGTACATCTGCCAAATGGAATTCTTCTGTATCATTCTGATACCCCACGCACGTTTAGCTTTACTGATCTCTTGTCTCACCCTCAATTTATAATGGTTAAATAAGGTCCAGTTTTTACTTCGATAGGCTTGGTATCTTTTATTAATTAACACCTTAATAGAAAGTGTCATCCATGGGGCTTCTTTCTTGCCATGAGTTATAATGTCTGTTGGAATGTGATCAAGTCCACGACGTAAAATAGAATAGAACTGTTCACAAGCTGCATCAACATTATCAGAACTTAAAAGTTTACTCCAAGGGATGGTGTCAAGATAATCTCTGGCCACTTTTAAATTCGAATCACGAAGATCCATAACAGCAATGCATGATGGCGAATTAGTGATAGTATCACGTGAGGGAAGAAGAACAACCATATGATCAGCATCACCAAATGGGGGAAATAACTGTGCTTCATAATAATATGGAATTATAAATTCCGGAATGAATAATTTGTCAAGTTTTGCACTGCCACGAGTTGGTGATAAGACAGTTTCATATAGATTGAAAGAGGACTCAAGGCAATCAGCATAGACGTGATTAAAATCGCCGCAAATTACCACGTTGACTGACGGAAATTTAGAAAGATATTCGTCGATCACAGATGAAATGTATTCAAATAACGCTGTCTGCTCTACCATAATGATGGAACCGCCATGTAGAAAATATAATGTCACCAATATACCTTCAAAGTAAAATGAGAAACGTGTAGGAAAAGACATTCCATGTCAACAGAAGGTGAGTAATTATACACATCTTTGACAAGGAATTCAGATCCGATCCAGTTGACAATTCCTCCTCCCTTTCTGCCATCATTGCGATCAGATCTAAAAATATCGAATCCATCAAGGTGGAGAAGGTCATCGGGAATCAAACAGTCAAGCCATGATTCAACGCACATAATGAAATTAGGGGAATGTTTAGCCTATTAAAAAAAAATAGTCAACTCGTCAATTTTATTCTTGATCGATCTGGCATTGAAGAAACAGAACGAGGGCATTTTCTGAGAGGCACTTTGTCATTGACGTGTTCTTGAAACAATCTTGCCACGCTTGAGCATTACGTCTTCGCCATTTCCTTTGCGTCTCTGGTATTCCTCCCATAATGCTTGGTCTTCCACACGTTGCAAACGAGTCATGTCATGCCGGAGATAAATTCTTTCTCTTGATGGTAGGTCTTTATTCTTAGTTCTCAGCTTCCATGAATTCTTAAAACACAGCTGCTTAGCTTCATTTGTAAAAAATCGCACACGCATAGGTCTTCGTTTTGAACTTCGCTTTCCAATCCGAGAATAATCTGCGATCTGACTTCTTCTAATATTTAGACTATCACGCAGTTCTTGCACAATGCGTTCATCAGAATTGGTCATGGCTTCAGTGTCTCCATCATCTTCCTCAGATAAGCCGAATACTATGATGTTCTGCTTTTTCTCTAGTCTCTCAGTGGTCTCATTGATTGCTTCTATGACAGCTTTACCAACGTCTTCCGTAAACTTTTGAGCATGCTGTTGCTTAACGATCTGTAGATCATGTTCTATAGATTTCAGGCGATTCAATACTTCTTTCACATAGATGTTTTTGCAATCAATGCAAGAATAAGACAGTTGATCAGAAGCAATTATTGTCTTTCCAATGTTTGCTGGTACATTCGAGCATTCCTTTCTGGAATGGAAACGTTTGTTGCAGCACATGCACATAATACCGTCATTGTCTATCTAGAGGTATTGCAGGCAGAACACAAAGCAATAGATATTCCACTACCCTTTCGTGATTGAGACATAGATCGTGAATAATGTTAACAAATCACGCTTGTAAACACGAAAAAACTGTTTTTAGGCCAAATTCGGCAGGAATAATATGCAAAAATGCGACACGACGATGTGTGAGACGATGACGAACCAAACAATACCAAAAACATGAAATATAGGCTGATGAATTGTGAAGACGCTATCTTCGATCAGAACAAGAGACCTTTCATGAGAGACACCAGCGCTCGTCCGCTATCAATAGATGAACTCAGTGATAACCATCATTACTGTTTTTGCGTCATATGTAATCCTATAGTAGTTCTAAGCATTGTATAAATGTTTCAGCAGCTCTACTACAGGTCTTCAAGGCGTTTAGCAACTCCAGAAAGTCTTCATTACGCGGAAAGCTAGATGCGTTTGTTCAACTCTTCATATTCTCCCGGAATGGCTACAAAATCACTTTTACTACATATAAAGATAACGTGATGCTGCATTTTTTAGTGAGCGAATACTGCTGTCACTAGGCCTATCGTGCTACGAACAGTTACTAGTACTGTTTATCATCTGATTAATTTCTGATTTCAATACCGGTAGTTGCGACGCCATTGAAGTTTGCGACATCTGATAACCTGCCCGCATCTGAGTCGACTTTCTCAAATGGAAAAAGAAACATTTTTGCTGTAATGCTCGATCTTTAGGAAGCAAGACCGATTTCTTAATATTGCATGCCAGTGAGAAGACTATAAACCTCGTATGATATTTGTCACTATGTTGCTTCCTGATCTGAATGACGCGTTCTTAAATATGGACAGTTGCACTTTTTACATGGCTGATCGAGCTATGAACAGAGACAGTGGCGTAGGCTACGTATTTATGTTCTGAAGACGGTTAGGCATAGGCGCTATCTCTAGTTTTATTAGTAGGTGTATTCAAAAGATTATAGAAGTGGCACGATAGCATGTTGTCTGCCGCTCCCCAAATTCAGATGTCACTGATATGTTTGAGCATTTGCCAGACTTCATCAATTAATTTATGAAAACTGCTGTGTTGTTGGTGACTTCAAGTATCCCTACATTGATTGGCGAACTCTAATATTGAAAGTGCGAAAAGTCCGATAAATGAGTAGATGCTTTTGAAGTCTCTTTAGCAACATGTACATTTGCCTACTCGACCCTCTTCTGGCAGCATTTTAGATTTGAATTTTGCGTCATCTTCTGCCAGCTTTCACAATATCAAAGCTCGTGAATATTTTGGTTTTCTGGTCATTAGATTGTCGTGTTTTTTCTATCTAGAGTAGACCGAATAATGCTACAAAAATTACCATATATAGAAAGAAAGTGGAACAAACTTGCAAGGAAGCTAAAAAATTGATTGAAACGACTTTTTTCTTCGTATGACTGTAATTATGTATAGAGCAATTTTTGTGATGTAGGCTGTATTCAAATAGCCTAAATCTGAATCCACAGAGCATAGAGATGGATTTATGTGTCGCGGGTACTCTAGAGGTCACGCGATTCTATCTCAGTCACTGTATGCAATAATGTGGATTCGTATCACGTGATTGGCCAAGCGCGCACAATGCGCAAGGAAGGTTGTAGTAATAGAAATAAGCATCTCTGTTGGCTCTCTGTTGAACTCTGAGGGCACTGCATTACAAAATATCAATAAATCGATGTCAATAAGCTAGTAGGGAACACATGAGCTGCCATTGTCACATTTACGGCTGAACATGTGCCAAGTGAGCTGAACCTATCTTTGACTCAATGTTTCTCCGTGATAGATTTCTCAAATGGAAATATTATTCATCTTATTAATCGAAACATTATTCGACTCCCCACGATCTAAATTTACTGACTGTGTTCGCCAGGGGTGCGCAACCTGCGGCCGTGACAATGAGAAGTAAATTAGAATGAATATTGTACATATATTGTAAATATTTCTGGAGTTCAAGGCAATCGAAAAACAATCGTCAATATAGTAACATACTACACCTATTCACTCTCAAATGCGGACAAGAGAGTTTCAATTTCGGTCATTTTTTAATGCTTTTTTAATTACATTTTCTAGCCGCTGTAATGAGCAAGAGTTAGTTCTGAACATTCAAAGCAAAGTAAGTATATAAGGGAAGTATGGACACTTGACATACTTAAACACTTTGATCCAAAGAAGTCCAGAATTAACTGAAACACATCTCGAAACTTGTATGTCCATAAACCCAACCTGACTAGAATAGCTATCTGCTCATAAAATCTACTGAACATCTCAGAACATAGGAAGTAATGCAGTAACAAGTATATTTCAAATCTTACCTATGAACTACAAAATGTGATAATTTCATGTAAAAATCTCATGAAATAGCAAAAAGAAAACAAAACTTACAAAAAAGTCATCTACCAGTTGGGACATCTCCATTGCTAGCACGTGCGATCATTGGTTGCACTTTGTTGAAGTGGTCCTGTAGTTGCACTACACCGGATTTCAAAACCGATTCAGCAACTTTATCATTAAATCTAAAGCTCACGTTTTGGGTTGCGAAAGCACTGTACGATTAGTAATAATAAGATACTTCATAACTTCAATAATAAAGCAAGGTAGGCAGGCTTATATGCGGGGTTCTAGAAATGCGTAGCCCTATATACGAGTGAATGCCTAGAATAGACCGGCTCTGTGATGAATGAATGGCTCGTGATTCCTTTATGAATTATTGCAGTGGCTTAGTAAAGTGTTATCTCCTTCGGTTGTCCTTACAAAAACATGCTTCCAACTTTTCAAGTGCTAACAACACCTAAAGCTTAAAATCTTTTCGGGTCAAAAATGACCGTCGGTCACATATGGGTTAACTTGCTAACTCATTCTTAACGAAGTAGGCCTTTATGCAATTTCCACTGCGTCATTCCTCAGGGAAAGCTTATTTGAGTGGTAGAATATAAAAAGGATTGGCTATTGACCTGGTTGTTTGCACACATATTAAGAACGGCCGTGATTCATTCGACCTTCGAATTGGCGGCCGAAAAATGTAAAAGGTTGCGCACCCCTGGTGTTCGCTCAATGCGATGTCAATGAAAGTTCGCCAGAAATCAGGCTTGAATTCTGACGAAGTGCAATGGAAAATTAATTTTCTTGCCCCTCGAGACTAGTTCTACGATCAGTATTAAAAATTGTCATCTCTGGAGAATTTTCAGAAATGTTCACAATATGACGACTCTGAAAATCCATCATTAACCCTCAGAGACCTGAGGGGGTTTCAGTGGAACCCAGAGCCATGTTTTCTATTTCATTGCTTGTGCCGAAGATATATCAACCGTTCATGCCTATGTAAAATCATCATTTTCGACAGTGAATTTGCATGCGTTGTTTCATTTCAATTGAATCGGCAGAAGTATGGTAGATAGGCCAGGGGGTCCAGTGCACCTCCTCAGGTCTCAGAGGGTGGAGAAATTCCCATAAGAAAATGTTTAGTATCAAATGAAAACTGATTGTAATTAGATGAAAAATGATTTTTAGACATGTCCACGATGATGCTTAATGACTGAAATTCACCTGTTCAATGTTTACATTATGCTCGTGCATGTTCGTTAAATACGAATATTTTGTTTCCGCAAATGATCGTGCATGAGTGGTTGGTCTAAATGAATAAATCGGCATAAATCAGTGTTCAAAATGAAAGCCATCATAATAAACATAGTTTAACACTAAAAACAGACTGTTGGCAAAGCTTTCACAGCAATAATTGATGAGTTTGAGATCTCCACAGCTGTTTTGAAGGTGGAAAAATGCAGCGATTATGGTTCATTTTAGGCTTATTTCCGATTGGCATGGATAAATTTGAAAAAATGGCCAAATGTAAGGGTTATACTGAGTGGAATAAATCAATTTCAATAAAATCAACTATCTGAGGTTATATGGCGACAGAAAACAACGTAAAATCGACTCTTGGTACAACTGATACTGGGCTAAAAGTCGTTGAAGTACAAAAACACCACATTTTTGTATGTGCATGCTTGGAAGGCTGAGAGACATTCAAGGGATTAGTTATATCGACTTGCTACAAGCAAACATCATTGTTTTACTTAAAGAACTCACTTTACTTCTCAAGAACTCCATGTATGAAATTTCAAGACGTTGCAATTCAGTGAATGAATTTAAGAGATGAATCATTATATTTCTTCGCTATGATATCTGATGATACTTTGTAGTTAGCAGTAAGTAAACATGAAATGTTTCATGGTGGCAATTCAAGGGCTTTTCATTTGTATGTTGAGTTAAAATTGCTTTTCATTTGTCTATATCCACAATTGACCTTCATTTCAATTTCCATAGGGGAACTGAGGGCATGGGTTTAAGCATTCGACTTCTGCGGTAATTGAAACAAGATGAGTCAAATATTTGCAAATCATTTATAAACTAGATTAGTACTCATCAATGGATGTCATGATCAGCTCCTTAATCTCACTGTATTTGGAGACCTACATGAGAAAACATTTCATAATGAATGTAATTATCAGCTCTTCAAACTCATTGTCTTTGGAGTCATACAATTTAGAACGCTTAAGACATTGGGAGATTGCGACAGACAGGATAGGATTATAAAGTTTCGCCCAAAAAATGCAAGTGAATGAAAGATGATATCCAGAGGAATAAAAGTTTTATCACTCAGAAGTTATCCGCGTGCTTCTGATGCGCATGAACTTTGAAGTCTCCGATAATTTGAAAGTCATCATTGACTGCACGCACTTAAACAAAAAAATAAAGCACTTGGGCCACACTTCAAGAAGAATGCATTCTAATCGCCTATCTTCGCATCGAAAGACCCTTCTGCCTCCGAATCCAAGGCCTCCACGAGATGTTCACTAGATGCTCGATTGTTGCACAATTATCGGAAAGTGAAACTGCCTTTGCTATGCACTCATTCGAATCAAAAGCATGTATGCGAATGCACACATAGGGCCACGGACTGGACTCTGCCTCTCCTATCTCACGTGAACATTTTCTCTAATGTGGTAAACTTTCAATGTATCAAAACTATCGATATATTTCGCTGTGAGCCCATTTAGGCTTTAGAAACATCACGAATTTTTGGTTCATTTCTAGAAAAATAAAGCAACAATAGCTGGTTTCTATGAGCAGCAAGATGAAAAAAGTCAGCTTGCTTGTTTGTATGCATGCTTACCGGTAATACGATATTTCGAAATTTCTAGGAAATCTCAAGAAAATAGAAACTATACTTATCTGAAGATATAGGCCCATCACTTTCGGAGTTCCATAAAAACCAATACATTTATATGATTTTAGAAGCATTTAAGGTATTATTAGTTTTGCCAGAGATAATTCCAACTCAACGTACTGTATTAATAATGATCGCTGTAGCCGACACTCTACCTTAGTGCTAGCCTATCGCTATCCTAGCAAAAACTTCCGCATCAGTAAAGGTAGTAAAAAAAGGATAGTACCCTACTTTTGGATAGCACTATCTTAAATAATAATGATGGTAATTATCCCAGAGCTAGTCTAGCATTACCCTAGCGTTATGTCCTTTATCTGGCAAATTAGCTACCAAAGTCGAGACCACGTTAGGGGTGACTGAATATTTAAGCGAAATATTGAAGGATGTCAAATGTGATGTTTGAAGCATAGTAATGTTGAGCGCATTGGCTTCAAGATGGTGTATGATTTTTCAAATTTGAATAGACATATCGAGTCGTCTGCAATAAAAGTTATCCCATTATTGAATATATTTTGCGCTACAATGGAATTTAACGACACATTCCATTCATGCATTACACTTTTGCATTAGACGTCTTGATAAATGAAATAGATAGTTATTCTTAACATGTAGACAACCAGTATTCTAATTTACGAATTTAAATGTCGACAAAATAGATTATCTTTGATACTAATTGCATGCAAATTTTTCATTACAACGGCGTCAATATTCCATGGTTCACTGATATTTTTAGATAATGATAAACTGAAATTGACATGTCAAATTATCATGCAGCTTTATAGTATGATGCTGTACGCCTCAGAACCAATCTCAGCTGATGGCGTGCCACCACCGCTTTTTCAACGCACTTCTTTGATCTGCAATAAACTTTTCTTTTGCGTCTTTCTTCTTATAACTGTATGCTCTAAATAATAATTAGAGTAATGATAGCATGAAAGGATCCCAGTACGCATGGATGTTGATTGTTCAGAATAACTTTCCAATACCTACCATTCTACCAAAATAATGAGATTGAGACTACACATGGACCCGTATATGCAGCCTAGTCGCGACTAGGCTGTGCATACGCCCCATCGTTTTGCTCCAATGTTTGCGGTAGGACGGGCGTCATATTGTGTCACTTAGTCACGCACTGAGAAGAGAGAACCTTGACAACATGTTACTAGAAATGTATTCTACACCTTCAAATTTAGCTCATTATAATGCCACTTTAGAGGTCGGAAGATCATGCCGACTGGAATGAGCCCCATTTCATGCATCGAAATATTATTCATAAGCAAGGTTTTACATACTTGATGTTTTACTTTATCTGAGATATAAGTGTCAACAGCCGGTGCGGGAAAGACGGAAATCGCTTTGATCTCCGACAACCAGCTTACTAGACTCTGAGTGCACAACCTCGTTGGCAGCTAGGGGCGGACTTAGCTCCAACGAGGCTGTGCACTCAGAGACCGGGGGAAATATCGGATGCAAAGCAGGTAAGGCAGCAATTAAAATGAAAATGAACGAAAAATGGACAACTGAACTAAGACAGGGTGCGATAAAAGCCAGGATGCTTGGAAATCAAAGAACGCATTTGAAAAACAGATATCAACTCACTAGAGAGGAACACTGCATCATTTCTCAGCTAAGATGTGGCGAATGTAAGTGGTTAGGAAAATTTCCCCGGAGATTAAAAAAGCAGGGTGTCCACTCAATCCTATATTCCTATGTTTGTCCTTTATTTTAAGAAATATCATATTTTCGTTTATTTTTGTCCTATATATTTTGTTTTATATCGAATGCAGTAAAATAACATTAAATCTAGATAAATGTTTATCACTCTGTCAAATTACCAAAACAATATGCAATTTTCTCCCTTCTTGCCAGCCATTTGAAGGCATGATCTTATATTACATGTTTATCTATTATTTTTTCTGACATGTGGACTAAAAGATCAACAAATATTTGTGCGTTCATCCATTGTTGTGTCATGCTCTTAAGAAAGTCGTGTTATAACTTCATTGCCGTGTGCAGGCCCGGGGTATTAGCGATTGTGCCTGCTGCTTCACCTTTGGATGTCGTAAGAGGCGACTAATAGGACACTAGATACTATAATAATAATAATTGTATATATTTGAGATGATCGATACATGCGTTTGACTTTTACATGGTGTATTGAATGATAAAAGAAATTCAGTCATCTCATAAAATTGACATTGGATGCTGCAAGCTTTCAGAAAGAGTCACTCCGCCTTTTTTGTACGATGTCTTGGGATAAAGTATCGGTTTCCTTTCGTCAATGGCAGTAGCCCCCTTTTGTGACTTGGATCTTCAATTTTGCAAAGAAACCAGCGATTCAGCATGACCATCCTTCAATGGTTCTAGGCAGTCTTCTAGCATTTATCGCCATAAAACAAATGACACGATGAGCACGCTTTTGAAGTTTCTCTTTCGATAATGAGTATATAATATAATAGAGGTCGACGCTATTCAATCAGAGATCTGATGAGAAATCGCAACCGAAGGGTCGATCATTTTTGGAGAGAGATATTCAACTTAAAGACGCCTAACCATCAATCGAAATATCCATGTCTCACACCTGTGATCAAAAGTTCTTTAATACTTCCCCACGGAAACGCAGACGTGGAGAGGTTGCTATCCATCAACATGTCTCTCGTCACACGAGAGCGCGCTCTACTCGTGGAAAATGTTATTAAAGGACTCCGGGCAACCAAGGATATGGTTCAATTTTATGACCCTGAACAGAATCGCCCTGAAAAATTGCCAATTACAAAAAATCAATGCTGCTAGATGTACTCATTTTGAATGCATAAGATGCATAGGTAGACAAGAAATTGAACGCAAAAGAGAAGACGAGGAAAAGGAAAATGCTCAACGAGAGATTTTGGAGAAAGAGAGGGAACAAATGAAAAAGCAGAAGATACGGCTCTAGGAGAAGGAAGAAACATTAATCAGTAAAGAGACAAACACGGACAAAGTATTTTTAGCAGCACAAGAACTTTTAAATGATGGAAAAAACAAATTGAGACTTGTTATAGAGAAAGGCAATTTACAACATGCCGCCACGGGTCAATTGATGAATGAGGCAGGATAAAGAAAGACAAAATAATGCACTGAAGCTCAAGAAAAATTACGACAGAAACACAGAAGACTAGCCGACCGAAAACGCAAACTTTCAGATAGGAATTTATGTTTGTTGGAATCGGTGAAAAAGATGAAGACTAACAACAAAATATGATTGATACACTGAAATCTGCCACACTACTGGACTATCTATCAGCAGTTATCTATTTTTGAAAGACATCTTCTATTGATTGTTTTTTTTGTTGTTAACTGTATACTCATGATAAGCAATTGTCCTTTTCAAGTATTGAATATTCTTTTTAGCATTTTACAAAGTTCGTTTTTCTAAAGTACTTGTTATGATTAATTGATTTCATTTTTATGATTTTATGCCTACCAAGATTTTGTAATCGATTTTTAAAGGTGTGTTTCGCTAAATTATAGCCAATCGCTGACTTCAAAAATAATAGCAACAAATAAATAAACGAAAAAGATAAAAAAATGTGATGGAACGGGATGGCCGTAAGGGGGAGGTAGATACCATAAAAAAAGAAAACATAAAAAACGCAATGCATGGATTACAAAATATTTTACTTTTTTTAAATTTTGTAAAGGTTTACATTCATAGCATTCAGATATAATTTACATGCATATAGCCCTACAAAAATTTACATGTATAGGCCTACAATGTAACTCACATATCCTATATCGCATGCTTTTGGTCAATGCATAATATCCTATATTTTGTCGTGTATTTTTCGAAAAATTGAGTGGACACCCTGATAAGAGGAATGTAGGTGGTTGCGTGGTGCTACTTGGTGACTGAGACGGTGGATCACATATTCCGAGAGTGTAGTGCCAGGAAAATCCGGTATGCCAGGAGAATCCACAGTATCACCGACAGTGAAGACCTCAATAAACCGGACAGATTCAATGATATTGTAGATTTCGTCCGCGAAATTGTAGACTTATGAACTTCTGAACAACATGTACTTTGTGTCTGCCATGAGCGTTATCCCCGATGCGGGAAGCAAACAAAAAAACCCAGCCTTGCATTGTTAACGCTGAGCGCGCGTGCATGAACAAATTTTCTCTCGAAGTGAGCGTCTAACTGTCAGATTTTTATGATTCACATTTTCGCTACTGTTCGGCCTGTTCGCAATCCAGCAAAATTTTTGGGATTGTTTTAAAATCTCATTGAGGCAACAAACGCTCCAACGCTCCAAATTCGCCATTAGAGTAGACTAATGGTGAGTTGACTTAATGACTTTTAAAGTAACAGCGATCCCAGCATTCCAATTTATTTTGTTAGGATTTTAAAAAAATTCAATCCTCTGTCTTTCTCTTTCCTGTACCCCTTTCCTTTTCTCTACATTGAAGTTAGCTGCCACACTTCTGAAATAGGCTGTAAAGCGCTCGTGATTTTCCGTCTTTTTTGCATCTCATCCGTTCTTTTCCGTCCTATCAAGGATTTGTATCCCAGTGCATTTAGCACAAATATTGTGTTCCTTTTCCAATATTGGATGTTATTTCCATAAATTCAACAGAAAATTTATTATAATAACTGATATTCCGTTATGAAGATCATGAAGTCTTGAATTAAGCCTTATTACCTTGGTGATGGAGCAGTCATTCACACTTACATGTACATACTAGAATACACAGGTGTGTGCGAATATATTCGGAATACGAGCCCTGTATATAAATATCAATTGGAATGTGGTTAAATTGTTAATCATGTTTTTTATATAGGTCTATACCAAAAATTATGAATTCCTATGAAGAAATTAAGATAATTTTGATCAAGTTAATTTCAAATTTAATCACTTAACATTGTCGTATTTTGTGTGTATACTCGTACTATGTATACTTGGACTTTAAAAAATGAAGCTTGAATTTGATGCAATAGAGTTCAGTGAGTGAAGTTTTGATTCTTCAAATGTTGAGCTTCAAATGCAGTGCTTGGTCGTATTTTCGAATTTTCAGAACCTTCGTACCGTCCCCTCGAAATTCATGCTTAGTCTCACCAGGTCAAAGAACTTTCTACTAAATATAGACGTAGGCCTATGTGCAGATATAAATTGCATTATATTTGATTCCATAATCAATCTTCCTGTATGCAAATGTGCTGCAAAAACTAGTGTCTGTTCCACGAAATTCGCGGTTCGTGAACATTTGAATGTTGATAACTCACCCGTCCTCAAAACAGTTATGAGATTCATGGAACTCAAAATCTTAGTGTTTCGCTATCAATACGAATTTTCAATACGCATCAACATCATCAACAAAAAATTTGATAAATGAAAGAGACGAATCGATACCACTCATTTTGCATCTGTAAATGTTTCACATTTTATGTATGAACCATCCTCATTTTTATTTTAGCCTAAGTTCACATGTCCTTGAATGCTCGCTGACCTTCGAATTGCAGCTGATGTACAGAGTAACTGAATTGTTATCAAAAATTGCGTCGACTGTGGGCTGTGACAGTGAATCGATTTGTGAGATTTTACTTTTGAAATATAAAAGCGTTCGATTTTATTGTAATAAAGTTTCCGCTGAAGAAGGAGTCGATTGACGCTCTGAAACGCGTTCGGAAAATCACGTTTTTCTTTTACTGAAATATTTGGTGGGCATTAGATTGAATTATATATTGAATTATATATATATATATATATATCATATATATCAAAAAAACGATTGAAATCAAAATGAATAAAAATAAATAATACAGTTTTGACCCGAAAGAAAAGTCAGCAATTATTCCCGACATGTTTCGCCTGGTCTAGGACAGGCTACTCATGGGAATGAATTTATTGGAAAGCAAAATACAAAATTGGAATCATAGACTTCCAAATCAAAACTTAATGACATAAACCTTGCGAATTTTGCGAGACATGTCATAGTTCAGGTGGTTGAGGTCTGGTTTAATGTTGGTTTCAGCATAGAAATAAAAATGGATTCCTTGCGCTCTCTTTCTATGCGGGAAGAATTCGGCCCAAGCTGAAAGAATGGAGCAGCCTCAAATTTTAACGGTAGATCTTTAGCACATGCAGCAATATGTTTAGTCACTCCTAAAGTCATGTAATTGGCATTATCCATCTGTTGTCTATGAATAGTCAGCCGATTACGGAACATATCCCCGGTTTGCCCAATATAAAATTGGTAACAAGACTTACAACGAAGGGTGTAAATAACATTCTTAGAGGTGCAGGTTAAGTTGCAGTTGATCTTAAATCTTTTTGTGCAATCACCAATTTTGAAATCAATGATCTTCCCCGTCAACAACGTGGGGCAACATTTACATTTAGAGTCTCCACAGTTCAAAATCCCTTCAATTGTTTTCCGATTATTCTTGCTTAATAATCTCAGAAGCGATGTAGGCTGTTTAAAACCTTTAACCAGTTTGATATTTTGGAAAGGATTGATTAATTTTATGCTATTAACCACTGGTGCAACAACTTTCTGATAAACGTTTGGATTATATTATATGTGCAAATAAACGTCATATTATTATCCATACTTGTACTATTTGACCTCCGATTACTTATGCTATCCTCTGATGCACGAAGAAAAGCATTTTCAATTAAATTCATGGGATATTTAAGTTTCATATTTATTCATTTTTATTTAATAATTTTATTAAAATTATGAATAATAATAATTTTATTTTTAATTCACATTATTTAAGTGAAAACTTAAATATCCCATGAATTTAATTGAAAATGCTTTTCTTCGTGCATTCCTCTATTCATCTATCGTTCTTAACTATCTTTTCCCTATATTACATGATGCATTATTATTATAAATAAAAAGCGCACAGAATGCTTTCGAAGTCATAATAAATTTTATTGAAATTAGGAAGAAAGTGTAAACCTGACATGTTTCGACTGGTCTTGTCAAAGGTAACCCAGCATGTGAAATTACATTGAAAGATAGACATTTTATAAGAAGGAGAAAGTTGAGATACAGGTCAACACGCGTTCTTTCGTTGTGGTTGTAAATCTAGATTTAAATAGTCCTTCATTTTTGGCTCAAATCTAGATAATTCCAAATAGCCTCTACCATTATTGCTCATTTTCATACTGTCAATCCATTTTCTGAACTGCTCATGTAAAGATTTTTTAACTGTTTTTTAATTTTTCAAAAATAGTATATAAATCTTTATACTTTGATGCATTGCTTCCTCTATATGCAATAATCAAAAATGATACCTCTCCAATCTCTATTTTTTGGTTTCAGTATTAGGATATCGCCGTTCTTTCTTTATAGTTTCAATTGAATTTTTTTCAGTTTTCTTCTCATAGATGGAGATGCCTTTGATGCTTCTAGCAGTATTATTTTCATATAAAACTTTATGTAGACTCGAATAATCACTCATTTCACGAATTTGATTTGAGCATTTTAAGTAAGTTTCTGTTTAGCAAAATAAGTTAGTAAAGTTAATATGCTCCAACATATCTAAATTGCAGATTTTTTCATTATTTAGTCTGTTTATGTTTACACAGTACAACTTTAATGTTTGTTCATATTAATATTTTCATCACCGGTTTTACCTTCGTCATCCTCTTCTTCCATTAATGTGCTAAACATGATTGTGATAATGTGGTGATGGGGTTCTGTAGTTGTGGCGTTGGTGTTGATATGATGGTGAGTTGATCGGATTGCATCTTGGCTGTCGATTTTCGCCATCTACTCTTTGCACTCTGAATATTTCTTCTTCGTTGCTCAATTCTCTCATTATAGGTCTCTGGTTTTCATTTCGATAATGAATTCCATTTCTGTTATTGTTATATCTTCCGCTTTCGTTTTGGCATTGATGTTCTCTTCCTTCTTTCGTTGTGGTAAAGTCTTCGATGTTGTAGCTTCTGTCATAAGAAGGTTCTCTATCGTGATGGCAATTGTTGTTGAATCTTCCAATTGTTTATTCGTGGTTGTGGCGCATGATGTCTTCTTGCGTAGCATTGGTTGGCACAGTGTCCGATTCTCTGGCTTGAAGATAGTCCTTGTGGATTGTTGTGTTGTCTGTTTTGGCGTCGTTGTTGCTGATGTTCTTGTCGATCTTGTTCTTGTCTTCGTCAGTGATGCTCTTCTTCTCTTCGAAGCTGCTATGATCTTGTTAATTTTCGATTTCCTCCATTTTTTCTGAAATTTCGTCCAACTTGCTTACAATCGCTGAGTTTGTTATTGTGTGATCTACTAGGTCATCTCCGTCGTCGTCAGATTCATCATCTTCAGAGACAAATTTGATTTTTCTTTCTTGATATAAATTTCTTTCTAATGTTCTGATCTCTTCATAGGCTATTTGATAGCTCTTCCTCACTTCTTTCGTATCTTATCATAAGTTCTTCATTTTTCTTCTTACCTTCTTCAATTTCAATTTTGAGAGTGTTATTTTCAGAAGATCTTCAGCTCTTCTCATGGCTTTTCTTCTCTTCACGATCTTCCTGTGCTATCGATTGTGTTGATTCTGTTTTCGTTCTTTTCGATGTTTGCTCAGTAATGTTTTTTTTAATTCTGTGGGATACATTTGGGTTGTGCAGATTTTACAGGTAAATTTTCTGTTTTTATGTTTAAAATATTTCAAAATTTCAAAATCCGGTAGTTCGATGGAAGAGGTAGTCACACTTATCACATTTGAGATGTAGCTCGATATCTTCGATGTTGTCACCACACAATTTGCACTTTTGTTCTTTGGGACTTCTCGGTTGGACAGTTATTGTTTTCTCCATTTCTTCTTAGCTGTAATCAAATTGACAAAAAAATATTACTGTGAATTGCGCGAATAATCGATCGGCTCTCCGTGCCTTGTTTGTATCTTCAGACAGATCATCATGTGTAATTGATTGCTATATGTACATGTGGTTCCTATACATGTAGTTGCATGTAATAGTTGCACAGTATATTTAGGTACGAGTAGAGACCTACACAGATTGCGTGGAGAAGAATATGAAAATCGTGTCTTATTAGGAACAACATTATCATCGTCACTGTCAAAGTCAACACAGATCTCTCTTCACAAATTTTTGAAATAGTGTATTTCATTCCTGATTCTTCTTATCCATTAGTTTCAACAGAAGTTCATTCAGAAGAACTTTCAGATTCGCATCCACATCATTGAGACTTCAGAGTCTCGTCATGACATCTTCCTATTGAATCTTCCCGTTTCATCAGTTCATTGATGCTCTGCTCATTTTGTAATGCATCGGCATACAGTGTCTTGATGACTGCATCTCTTGCCTTTTTCCTCTGTAATTGCCTGAATTGCTTGTCATACGATTTTTCTCTAGTGTCAGCTCTGATAAAATGATGTCATGATTATGTTCTACGACTGTCAGTTTTGAAGTGAGTAGGGCATCTTCTTAATTTGTGAGAAGCGTCACCAGCTTCATCAAGCCATCAAAGTTTGGACAAAGATGACAACCACCTACCTCTCCTCACAGAAATATAGGAAAATTGCAGGATGAATCGATTCTTCACTTAATTTTCAAGGACTGTTTGTACATAAATCTCTTGCAACCTATTAAGGGTTAATTAGGATGGCGGCGCAGAAGTATAAAGATTGAATAAAACTCTAGGATGTCCAAAAAACATTTCGTGTTGAGCATCTTTCAACGGGAGGTGGCAAGCCCCTTCCACCTGGCATCTGCACCTATGCCTAATTTTCCAAAGATACACCGCCCCCTTCGAAAATCCTGCGTACGTCCCTGGCCAAGAAAGCTATATGCTTTAATCCGTCGCATTTGTGGAATTGACCAAATTGCGATCTTAATTTGTTAGTTTATACAATATATAAAATATGTATTTGCCGATTACAGATAGGCCATAGATCACTCGAAATGTGCACTTGTTAATTGTCGTGTATTCACTAGGTGACATGCCACGCGTAATTACGGAGCACCCCAAACATCCGTGGTTAAGGACAGTTTATATTTCTACGCGCGTACATTCGTGCTGTACCAAAAGTCAGCAATCACGTGATCTGATGATGTCAAAGTATGGGGAATGTTTATGAATACGCGCGGGCGAGCGTTTACAGTTTCCGCGCCGTCTACGGTTGTCCTTGTTGCCGCTTGAACCACGGATGAGCCACTAAGCATGTTCTGTCTTCCCTGAACATAAAATTTGGGTCCTATCACATTGTTCAGTCTCTGATACATGCAGACACATGAGACGCAAAGTCTACATAACAGGACTGCCGACAAATGTCATGCGTAACCGCGGATTTTTAGGGTCACCAAAAACGGCAACTTCAGCGCTGGGATACTCTTGTAGAAGAGAATTGATCTTGTTAGAAAGAACATTGAAAATATCCGCATTGGTTGATGGAGAGCGGTATAGGAAAAATAGAAGAAGAGTGGTTTTCTGTAGCGGCGCAATGAAGGCAAGATACTCATGCCTTGGATCCTCTGAGCTACGAAGCCTTCTCAAGGGAAGGCTTGTCTTGGCATAGACTCCAAGACCATGACAAGGTGCTTTATCCATCCGGTGAAATATGTATCCATCAGGAGTAACGTCGCTTGATGACACACTGGGATCTAACCTGGTTTCCGACAGTGCTAGAAGATCTGGTGACTTACCTTGCAGGAAGATATCGATGTCGTCGTAATTGGACCTCAGTCCTCTTACGTTGCTGAAGCTGATCCTGAGAGGGGTTTTGAGCTTGACGGCTTGACTACGTTTCTTGTGTATCTTTCTAATTTTCATAATTTATCGTAGAATATCAATCAAATAAACGAACATTATTCTGTACAACAAAGTGATGCCAGAAACTTTAGAAGGCATCAGAAAAATCGTAAATAATAGCAACAAAGCTGCAATAAATAATACGCAAAAAAGACAAGACACTTATAGGCACAGTTCATGTCGCAAAAAACTTGAAGAAACCCAAATGAGAGCCCCTTTGCCGTAACAATGGCTACAAGTCAGGTAGGCCACAGAGGAACTGGATACAGCTACACGGGCTAAACCCCTCAGTAAAGCTACCCACGCATGTCCGTAGCAGTGGAACTGTACCGCCTTTTTTCGAGCAGTTGACCGGGCCTGCCTCCCAAAGCATTACCAGTGGGTTCGGGACCCTCGAACTACCTGACGCCCGTATGCCGTGAATACGTTGGATCTGTCAAATGGGGAAGTGCAAAAGAGAGCAGTGGAAGGAAGCTCGATCACAAATAAGCCAAATAAGTGCCATGCCCAAAAACCTGATTCAGCAACATGAAACATCTGATGACTGTTCATATATGGCAAACCACGGGGTGGTGTTAATTGGGACGGCCGAAGACTACCACACATTTATGGTTGAGTCCAGACGGTTAAGGGCTTCTTCAAGTTCATAGCAAGGTGCTAAAGGTAGGAGATATGTTAATCTGGGAATGAGTAAGCTCCGGCTGAGCAGGTAAAATGCAACATGAGAATTGACAGACTCAAGTCTTTCGCAGGCTAAAATGATCGATCGATGCTTCCTTTTCATGGAGTGCATTATTAATTGCAAGGTTTGACAGTGGAGAGCCTAGCAATGTCAGTTCACCCTCTGATGGGCACTTCAGAGTTGGAAATAAATCTTGCAAACGTACCATCACTTGTTGAAAGTCATGATCATCAAGACCAACATTTATCAGTTCGCATTTTGATGCATTGATATCCAGACCAAGGGATCGTAAACCATCAGCAGCTCTCTGTACGTCCTCGTAAACTTTTTCTGGTGGGCCTGCAATAGTCGCGTCGTCGAGATACCACAGATTGAATGGGCACTGCAATGAACGGGCTACAGAATCAATAGCAAGAGAAAAGAAAAGAGGACCGGCTACGTCTCCTTGATGAACACCCCTTTCTGAAAGTATAATCTTTTCACCGAAGCACAATACCGATGGTGACTTGTAGGCCTGGTAGGCCATAGGTAATAATTCTGGAGTGCTGTCAGCAATTGCTTCAATCATTTTATCACGTCGTAGTGAATTGAATGCATTCTGAACGTCCAATTTGACAGCAACATATTTACTTGCTTTGTCATTATTGAGTAAACCTCGAAAAGCATGAGCAGCAGCTTCACATCCGGATCGGATGTCGACACCCAACTCAACAGGCTCTAACTGAGGTCTAACTCGGCGGGTGGCCTTCAAAACTGCAATTTTGCAAGCAAGGCGACGGAGAACTGACCCTATGGCAATGGGGCGTATGCCGCCGGCTTTTTTCTTCAGCGCGATAAGTCTGCTTGAAAATATTAATTCCCGTGCGAAAGTTGGCAAAGATCCGGAAATCACTGCTACAGCCAGAGTTGGAAAAGTCGGAATTGGAATTGGAATTGACGATATTTAAATCTACTGGAATTGGAATTGACCTTGATAAACCTCAATTCCACTTTTTCGATAGACCTGTGATAAATCTATTTGTACAAAAATTGAAATCACAGTTCTCGGCCGTTGTGTTAACTGCGCGCACAGATAAGAGAGAGAGAGAGAGAGAGATAGATCGACAGAGGTAGCTTATTCTATTGTTGAATAAAGGGTGCTAATTGTGACTTCGATGGGCCTACAGCCCCGGACAATGTTAATTCAGCGATCAAGCAAACAATGAAAAGACAATCATCTTCGTTCAATCTGTTATTTAGTTATTCATCATGTAAGATAATGAATCAAAATAAAACAATTGTTGAATTTAGTTATTGATTGGATAAGCACAAAAATTGAAGATTAACTTAATTGTTGTACACACGAAAAACAATCGGTTTGGAAAGAGGAAAATTAACCCTGCATTAAAGGGGAGCCTGTCAGTTCAAATCACAATATAGACAGTGTCAACAAATTATTCTAATAATTAATGATTCAATTAAAATGGCAATGACATGAAATATTATTCAACTTCCAATCACAACAATTGACAATATTAATTTTCAAGACTATAATTATACAAATACGATACTCAACGATAAAAGAAAAACTTTAAACTTGCAGTTCACTTCTTGATGTTCAATTCACTTCAATTCGATCGGACTCACTTATACCAAAATAATATCATAAATATCATGAATATTAGTGTCACTTATACCGTCAATCTTCAATCGCGCTCGCTGATGTGTTGCCGCATACGCTACTGTGTTGTTGTTCGCTGGTAGGCAGTTGTAGTTGTTATTTCTGTAGTCAAGTTACACCGCGAGAGCACGGAGTTCTTCTAACAGCTACTGAAGATGTCGTATGTGTTGTTGTTGTTTCAATTTCTCATCGTCTCTAATTTATGCAAATGTTTGACACTTGACGATAAATCCACTTTCTTTTGAAAATTGAAAGTTTCCTTTAATCTCTGCTCGTTAGCTTTCGACCCGACCACATTTCGTTCTTATCACGGAATTTTTAATCTCCTTTTTTAACATGGACCATTAATCAGTTTTCATGATATCATTTTTATCGTCGTTTTTTCTTTCATCAACAATCACGTTATTCGCACATTGAATTTCTTTCTTCTGTCAGTTTATTAATAGATTTATTCGCATCTCTCTCTCTCATAGAAGTAGATAATCCGTTTCATAAAAATTGGATCATCCTAAAATTTGACTAAATAAAACATAAGTATGATACAGAAAGCATTTTTCATGTTACACATTAATAAACACATTGAAAGCTTCTTCACCGACAATAATTTCTCAGATAAGTGAATAGTCGCTGGAACTTTTCAATTAATCATTAAATGACACATGTGATATAGTGTGATGATATTTTGGAAGCTGATATTCGAAAGTATGTAAATATTTTGAAAATTGTTCAAATATAGTGAACAGGGGAGTCCTTTCAAGTAAAATGAATACTCTGAGATTTCTTGACCTCTGATTTCAAGCTGGAGCAATGTATGTTCTGTAAATCGACATTGCAAGTTGCATATGTGACTGATAATACTCTTGATAGATTATAGGAGCGATATTTCAAAATGATGAACGTACAGAACGTTTTAAAGGATTTCTTTCTTTGTCATCCTGTCGCCGCAGTATTTTGTACATTCACTATTGCTTTTTTGTATGATCTTTGGACAAGGGGCAGCAATCCAGATCACAATTTGGCTTGATAAATATAAATACAAATGAGAAAACATGGAAACCAGCTCGCACAATTTGCGTTTTGCCCCAACTTAGTTCCCCCGGCGTGTGCCATAATTTTCATGCAATTTCCATTCTAGGACTTTCTATGGTACTGTTAATTTCTATGCTCTCTCTCTCTCTCAGCGTTTGATTCTTTGCTGACCGTTAATTTTCTTTTCTCTTTTTCACAAGATGTTGAATATCTCGTTTACGAAACGAAAATGGCGTAGGCTGACCGGCTACATATATACATGTACATGTACACAAGAAATATGAACTATGAACATGAGAACGCACATAGGAACGACGCAGGGAACGGCACACAGGAATAACAAGGATAGGATACGGGTACATGGGTTAGATTGAAGCGAGGAAACCTTAGATACATTAACATATACGCGTCATGCAATTATCGGAGTTGAATCTCATTATGGAATTGGAATTGAATTGAACTGTTTCGACTGGAATTGGAATTGAAATTTCTGCTCTGGAATTGGAATTGGAATTAAAAAAATTCAGTGGAATTTTTCCAGCTCTGGCTACAGCCAGATTTCTCAGGGATGAAAGCAACCATTCAGCAGCTTGTCCAACATTTTCAGTTGTCAAATCTTTCAAGTGCAATGGTTGAATGCCATCTATACCACTTGCTGAGGCGCCTGAGAAAGATTTGATTGCGGCTCGCACTTCAGAGATCGTTACGTCCATATTTATGTCTGTTACAATATCTGGAAAATGTACGTCTTCCGCAGCACTTGGATGTTTACTTCTTAATTCAATTTCGGTTTCATCGGAAAAGTCAGGAGTGTCAGTTGAGCATACCATTCTTATTGCTGCCCGCACGTCGTTAGCTGCCAAATTTGCTTGTATGATGCGATTCAGCTTCTTTGAGTTCATTTTTTCAATTCCAAACTTTTTGTGATCTTGTTACTAACTTTAGTAGTCGTTGACGGCTCTGCACCAGCTAAAAAGTTATCTGTCTGTTGTTTCACACTTGTTGCCAGAGATGCATTGCTTAACTTTTTGGTATATTTAGGATGAGCTAAAGCTACAAAGGAGAACATCGCGAGTCGTCGCCAACCAGTCTCAGACGAAGAGAGAGCTAGGTTAATTGCTTCGCTGAAAGCAGATGCCACGACTGGACGGGCAGCTTTAGGTATCCTTTGTAAAACTGGATATTCATGTCTCAAACTGACGAGATGCTGTAAAAATTCAGTAACATTACTTGTTGAAGCGGGTAAACTTGATCACTCCGTGATGACTGCCGAATATCAATCGGGCTTATTTTGCAGATCAGTAGGGATTAAACAATGTCTACACCGCCAAGTATTCAGAGTGGCGGCTTGTTGTTTTGTGATTTCCGCACAAGATAAGTGTGTTCATCTCTGACAGAGATTACATTGTTTTCCTTGCCTGACTACACGTCTTGAACAGTGGAGGCAAACTCGATTGGTTATTTGTTCGCTCGGCTGTGTCGATTGATTCACTACTTGTTGTGATAGCTGTTCATTTGATTGATTATGCGCATGCTGATTGGAATGTGATGCTATTGTTCCAGATGAATCATCAATGACGGAATTGATAATCGCGTCTAAATGTTGTAAAAATGTTGACTCATTTGCAGGACATGCCATTACCATAGTGGTCAGTCATATTCTTAGTGGTTGCTAGAGTAAGCCCTCAATTAAGATGGAATTCGTCGATGGACCCTATTATATATAAGAAACAAACAAGCCTCCAATCTAAGCTTCTATTTTGCAAAATTGTGAAGCAATTCTTTTATGTGCTTATAGCAATAAACCTTTTCCGTTGAACCCCAGCTCTTCAAACTATGTCATATTTAGTCATCTAGCAATTCATGAAAATTTCTGTGTGATATTTTTTCATATAATACACTGAGATCATTGGAATACCAGATATATCTGCACTAAACTATGCGTTATACATGGATAATTTGCACTTGTTGCGTAAATAACGAATGAAATCCCATGTATTGATTAGAATAAGAAAACTCTTCTGCGGCGCTCAAAATAGCATCAGATACAGCGAGAATGCCTTATTCTGCTAGAATTCCCTAGACAACGCACGCAGCAACGTCTAGGCAAAGTTGTCTTATTTTAGAAGGATGACAACGCTTGTGTTAACATCGCGCATCGTAGACTGTACAATGGAATCATACTTTTTATCTGTGGGTCGTTTTTTATTGTTCTGACTGGTGCAATTGTGCTTACTACTTGCGCTGTCAGATTGTGACTGCTTGCACTACACTACGAGCATTACACGTCTATTTAATCGCGTTCTCAAATGCCGCTAGTGTTTCCAATGTCTATTTTTAGAGAATTCTAAGAATTATAACACAGGAAAGGTAAAGCAAACGTTGCAGTTTGATTACTTGTCGATCTCCGAGGTTGTGAGGCAACAGAAGTGATTTGTGCCAATTAATCATGTACAGAGGTAAGGGAAGTATGAGTGTACTTAATATTACGTATGATAATGTTAAAACGAGCTTAGAAATAGGATGTTCAGATGTTGGCTGCTATGCTGCTATTGGTCTATTCAGCAACTTCAGTGCTACTGTACTTAATCTTTGGGTTGCATGCTTCAGAGCAGGGCTTAAAAACATATTTTTACTGCTCTAAAAAAAATAAAACTGGCGTTTGTTATATATATCCCAGCACTTTAAAATCTGATTTAAAATGTCTTTTTGATATGTATAGTTTGGAAGATGTTTTTAACGTTAGAATTTGTTTTTTATATTTAGGACATGAAGGCATTGGTAGCAAAATTGAGCTTTAGAGCACTTTTTAAACTGTGCCTTCAAGCACTGATTTTGGACATATTTTTAAACGTGGTTCTTGAAAATTCGTTTAGCATCGTGCTTCTTAAACATATTTTAGAACCGGATTTTGATCGTTGTGATTGACGATGATGATGATTTATCAATGGGTGCACACTGCACAGCGAAGCAGGTCATGTACGTACAATTTAACTATTGATTCTGCTTAGAACACTATCAAGAAGAATATCTACAATTAATGAAGATGTTGAAGTCGTAGGTTGCAACTAATCCACTGTTCATGAGAAGGCAAGAAAAGATAGTCAATCGCTGTTTTCACCAGCCTGGCCGTCGATCCAATACTAAGTCACCTTAGCAGCATCATTCAACACTGTCCGCACGGAGCTGAATGCACATCCAGGGGGAATGCATCTTATAAGTCGTGGACCCTATTAACTTAGTCACCTACTCGTACTCGTATTATGTTAAGAAGCACTTGAAGTATCATTCATCACCTTTCCACTGAAGCTCATGGACTTCACTCATGTTTCATAATCTTCTGAATGAAATAATGGAATAATTGAATTTATGTCATTGAATAAAGGATTTGACTTGATCAGAGAAAGATGAGAAAATCCTTAGGATCTGTTGCTATCTTTTTATTGGCAAAGACTAGTTCTTTCAGCCGTCAATAGGGTTCAAATAAAACAAATGTTTTTTGGAAAAAAATTAAATAAAATCTTAATGTTGTTTTTCTATTTTCGTGTATTATTTGTTTTTGTTGCTTTTTGATGCAATTATTTTACATCTTTTTTTAAAATGTCCAACCTATTCAATGAGGTGTCAACGTCATCGATAGTTAATTGACAAAATAAGAGAACCCTGAGCTGCAATTTCTCATGCACAGAAACTATGCATGCCACATCAGCGAGTTACATTTGCATTCATAGGATTTAGCATCTCTTCGGTCGGTCAATGTATGTCAACTTTCATTCTGTCTGCTTTCCTTCTGTAATGAAGAAAGTTTTCTTAAAATTCAAGGAAGGCTATGTTGCTATCCCGCGTCGCATCTACCCCTAAACAAACAAAATCCACAGTCATCCTGCTTCTATTGTATTGCCTAAAACTTCTAAAAAAGTTGTATCCGACGTTATTACTTTGCACAGACGTAGAATATCCATCTCGATCTATGTAGATGTCATCTGTCCGTGTAATCAAATAATTGGGAAACCCATGAAGTGATCCCAAAATACCAATAAAAGCACACAACAGCTGATACTAAGATTGTATGATATCTAGACTCCCATCATTAGTTTTTGTAATCGAAAGCTAGATAAAATGTCGCAGGAAGCCACCCACCTAAATGACAAATTCTGAAAAAAACACATGCCGTTTTAAGATAAACATGATCTAAAATAAGACATTTGTTAGCCCTAGTCGTCATCAAGCTGAAAAGCATCGTGTTTGACATAACACAATTACCAATAAAGAGTTAACATCTGATCTCAAGGACTTCTCTCATCATCAATTGAATTTAAGCGACACATCCATTGAAAGTCGAATTGTTGAATGATGAAACTGGTTAGAGGTATGTCAACGAAGCTTGATCCGCAGCCCATTCGACTCTTAATCTGACTTACCAACATTTAAAGGAAACCTGACCCACCGCATGCATGATTCGTGACTTATTTGACCCACCAACTTTTAAAGAAAAACTGACCCACGGGAGTTCGTGACCTATGACTAGGGCAACCCAAAGTTGCAGTGCAACTTTTTGCAACTTTTTGGTTAATGATTTTTTACTATAGAGCCAAAATAAATAACATCACGAAAAAAAGAGCACATCGAGCCACAACTTCTACACATCTTTGCGGAAAACGCAATAGAGCCAAACTTAAGCTCTACACTACCTCACTCACCTTCAAGTAAAGTTTCATCAAAATCCATCCAATACTCTGTCCTACACAGCCTTCACAATCTGACGAAAACGACAAAAATTCAATCCTTAAAACACACAACTAGCCAAAATTTCTGCGCATCTTTGCGGAAAACGCAATAGAGCCAAACTTAAGCTCTACACTACCTCACTCACCTTCAAGTAAAGTTTCATCAAAATCCATCCAATACTCTGTCCTACACAGCCTTCACAAGTTTGAAAATATGGCCTATTCAGCGGCATTTCAAATCTTCAAACACACATCGAGCCACAACTTCTGCGCATCTTTGCGGAAAATGCAATAGAGCCAAACTTAAGCTCTACACTACCTCACTCACCTTCAAGTAAAGTTTCATCAAAATCCATCCAATACTCTGTCCTACACAGCCTTCACAAGTTTGAAAACATGGCCTATTCAGCGACATTTCAAATCTTCAAACACACATCGAGCCACAACTTCTGCGCATCTTTGCGGAAAACGCAATAGAGCCAAACTTAAGCTCTACACTACCTCACTCACCTTCAAGTAAAGTTTCATCAAAATCCATCCAATACTCTGTCCTACACAGCCTTCACAAGTTTGAAAACATGGCCTATTCAGCGGCATTTCAAACTTTCAAACACACAACTAGCCACAACTTCTGCGCATCTTTGCGGAAAACGCAATAGAGCCAAACTTAAGCTCTACACTACCTCGCTCACCTTCAAGTAAAGTTTCATCAAAATCCATCCAATACTCTGTCCTACACAGCCTTCACAAGTTTGAAAATATGACCTATTCAGCGACATTTCAAATCCTCAAACACACATCGAGCCACAACTTCTGCGCATCTTTGCGGAAAACGCAATAGAGCCAAACTTAAGCTCTACACTACCTCACTCACCTTCAAGTAAAGTTTCATCAAAATCCATCCAATACTCTGTCCTACACAGCCTTCACAAGTTTGAAAATATGGCCTATTCAGCGGCATTTCAAACTTTCAAACACACATCGAGCCACAACTTCTGCGCATCTTTGCAGAAAACGCAATAGAGCCAAACTTAAGCTATACACTACCTCACTCACCTTCAAGTAAAGTTTCATCAAAATCCATCCAATACTCTGTCCTACACAGCCTTCACAAGTTTGAAAACATGGCCTATTCAGCAATATTTCAAATCCTCAAACACACATCGAGCCACAACTTCTGCGCATCTTTGCGGAAAACGCAATAGAGCCAAACTTAAGCTCTACACTACCTCACTCACCTTCAAGTAAAGTTTCATCAAAATCCATCCAATACTCTGTCCTACACAGCCTTCACAAGTTTGAAAATATGGCCTATTCAGCAATATTTCAAATCCTCAAACACACATCGAGCCACAACTTCTGCGCATCTTTGCGGAAAACGCAATAGAGCCAAACTTAAGCTCTACACTACCTCGCTCACCTTCAAGTAAAGTTTCATCAAAATCCATCTAATACTCTGTCCTACACAGCCTTCACAAGTTTGAAAACATGGCCTATTCAGCGACATTTCAAATCTTCAAACACACATCGAGCCACAACTTCTGCGCATCTTTGCGGAAAACGCAATAGAGCCAAACTTAAGCTCTACACTACCTCACTCACCTTCAAGTAAAGTTTCATCAAAATCCATCCAATACTCTGTCCTACACAGCCTTCACAAGTTTGAAAATATGGCCTATTCAGCGGCATTTCAAACTTTCAAACACACATCGAGCCACAACTTCTGCGCATCTTTGCGGAAAACGCAATAGAGCCAAAATTAATCTGTACACTACCTCACTCACCTTCAAGTAAAGTTTTATCAAAATCCATCCAATACTCTGTCCTACACAGCCTTCACAAGTTTGAAAATATGGCCTATTCAGCAATATTTCAAATCCTCAAACACACATCGAGCCACAACTTCTGCGCATCTTTGCGGAAAACGCAATAGAGCCAAACTTAAGCTCTACACTACCTCGCTCACCTTCAAGTAAAGTTTCATCAAAATCCATCCAATACTCTGTCCTACACAGCCTTCACAAGTTTGAAAATATGACCTATTCAGCGACATTGCAAATCCTCAAACACACATCGAGCCACAAATTCTGCGCATCTTTGCGGAATACGCAATAGAGCCAAACTTAAGCTCTACACTACCTCACTCACCTTCAAGTAAAGTTTCATCAAAATCCATCCAATACTCTGTCCTACACAGCCTTCACAAGTTTGAAAATATGGCCTATTCAGCGGCATTTCAAACTTTCAAACACACATCGAGCCACAACTTCTGCGCATCTTTGCAGAAAACGCAATAGAGCCAAACTTAAGCTATACACTACCTCACTCACCTTCAAGTAAAGTTTCATCAAAATCCATCCAATACTCTGTCCTACACAGCCTTCACAAGTTTGAAAACATGGCCTATTCAGCAATATTTCAAATCCTCAAACACACATCGAGCCACAACTTCTGCGCATCTTTGCGGAAAACGCAATAGAGCCAAACTTAAGCTCTACACTACCTCACTCACCTTCAAGTAAAGTTTCATCAAAATCCATCCAATACTCTGTCCTACACAGCCTTCACAAGTTTGAAAATATGGCCTATTCAGCAATATTTCAAATCCTCAAACACACATCGAGCCACAACTTCTGCGCATCTTTGCGGAAAACGCAATAGAGCCAAACTTAAGCTCTACACTACCTCGCTCACCTTCAAGTAAAGTTTCATCAAAATCCATCTAATACTCTGTCCTACACAGCCTTCACAAGTTTGAAAACATGGCCTATTCAGCGACATTTCAAATCTTCAAACACACATCGAGCCACAACTTCTGCGCATCTTTGCGGAAAACGCAATAGAGCCAAACTTAAGCTCTACACTACCTCACTCACCTTCAAGTAAAGTTTCATCAAAATCCATCCAATACTCTGTCCTACACAGCCTTCACAAGTTTGAAAATATGGCCTATTCAGCGGCATTTCAAACTTTCAAACACACATCGAGCCACAACTTCTGCGCATCTTTGCGGAAAACGCAATAGAGCCAAAATTAATCTGTACACTACCTCACTCACCTTCAAGTAAAGTTTTATCAAAATCCATCCAATACTCTGTCCTACACAGCCTTCACAAGTTTGAAAATATGGCCTATTCAGCAATATTTCAAATCCTCAAACACACATCGAGCCACAACTTCTGCGCATCTTTGCGGAAAACGCAATAGAGCCAAACTTAAGCTCTACACTACCTCACTCACCTTCAAGTAAAGTTTCATCAAAATCCATCCAATACTCTGTCCTACACAGCCTTCACAAGTTTGAAAATATGACCTATTCAGCGACATTGCAAATCCTCAAACACACATCGAGCCACAAATTCTGCGCATCTTTGCGGAAAACGCAATAGAGCCAAACTTAAGCTCTACACTACCTCACTCACCTTCAAGTAAAGTTTCATCAAAATCCATCCAATACTCTGTCCTACACAGCCTTCACAAGTTTGAAAATATGGCCTATTCAGCGGCATTTCAAACTTTCAAACACACATCGAGCCACAACTTCTGCGCATCTTTGCGGAAAACGCAATAGAGCCAAACTTAAGCTCTACACTACCTCACTCACCTTCAAGTAAAGTTTTATCAAAATCCATCCAATACTCTGTCCTACACAGCCTTCACAAGTTTGAAAATATGGCCTATTCAGCGGCATTTCAAACTTTCAAACACACATCGAGCCACAACTTCTGCGCATCTTTGCGGAAAACGCAATAGAGCCAAACTTAAGCTCTACACTACCTCGCTCACCTTCAAGTAAAGTTTCATCAAAATCCATCCAATACTCTGTCCTACACAGCCTTCACAAGTTTGAAAATATGGCCTATTCAGCGACATTTCAAATCTTCAAACACACATCGAGCCACAACTTCTGCGCATCTTTGCGGAAAACGCAATAGAGCCAAACTTAAGCTCTACACTACCTCACTCACCTTCAAGTAAAGTTTCATCAAAATCCATCCAATACTCAGTCCTACACAGCCTTCAAAAGTTTGAAAATATGGCCTATTCAGCGACATTTCAAACTTTCAAACACACATCGAGCCACAACTTCTGCGTATCTTTGCGGAAAACGCAATAGAGCCAAACTTAAGCTCTACACTACCTCACTCACCTTCAACTAAAGTTTCATCAAAATCCATCCAATACTCTGTCCTACACAGCCTTCACAATATGACGAAAACGACAAAAACTCAATCCTCAAAACACACAACTAGCCAAAACTTCTGCGGATCTTTGCGGAAGACGCAATAGAGCCAAACTTAAGCTCTACACTACCTCACTCACCTTCAAGTAAAGTTTCATCAAAATCCATTCAATACTCTGTCCTACACAGCCTTCACAATATGACGAAAACGACAAAACTTCAATCCTCAAAACACACAACTAGCCAAAACTTCTGCGCATCTTTGCGGAAAACGCAATAGAGCCAAACTTAAGCTCTACACTACCTCACTCACCTTCAAGTAAAGTTTCATCAAAATCCATCCAATACTCTGTCCTACACAGCCTTCACAAGTTTGAAAATATGACCTATTCAGCGACATTGCAAATCCTCAAACACACATCGAGCCACAACTTCTGCGCATCTTTGCGGAAAACGCAATAGAGCCAAAATTAATCTGTACACTACCTCACTCACCTTCAAGTAAAGTTTTATCAAAATCCATCCAATACTCTGTCCTACACAGCCTTCACAAGTTTGAAAATATGGCCTATTCAGCAATATTTCAAATCCTCAAACACACATCGAGCCACAACTTCTGCGCATCTTTGCGGAAAACGCAATAGAGCCAAACTTAAGCTCTACACTACCTCGCTCACCTTCAAGTAAAGTTTCATCAAAATCCATCCAATACTCTGTCCTACACAGCCTTCACAAGTTTGAAAATATGACCTATTCAGCGACATTTCAAATCCTCAAACACACATCGAGCCACAAATTCTGCGCATCTTTGCGGAAAACGCAATAGAGCCAAACTTAAGCTCTACACTACCTCACTCACCTTCAAGTAAAGTTTCATCAAAATCCATCCAATACTCTGTCCTACACAGCCTTCACAAGTTTGAAAATATGGCCTATTCAGCGGCATTTCAAACTTTCAAACACACATCGAGCCACAACTTCTGCGCATCTTTGCGGAAAACGCAATAGAGCCAAACTTAAGCTCTACACTACCTCACTCACCTTCAAGTAAAGTTTTATCAAAATCCATCCAATACTCTGTCCTACACAGCCTTCACAAGTTTGAAAATATGGCCTATTCAGCGGCATTTCAAACTTTCAAACACACATCGAGCCACAACTTCTGCGCATCTTTGCGGAAAACGCAATAGAGCCAAACTTAAGCTCTACACTACCTCACTCACCTTCAAGTAAAGTTTCATCAAAATCCATCCAATACTCTGTCCTACACAGCCTTCACAAGTTTGAAAATATGGCCTATTCAGCGACATTTCAAGCTTTCAAACACACATCGAGCCACAACTTCTGCGCATCTTTTCGGAAAACGCAATAGAGCCAAACTTAAGCTCTACACTACCTTACTGACCTTCAAGTAAAGTTTCATCAAGATCCATCCAATACTCTGTCCTACACAGCCTTCACAATCTTGAAAATATGGCCTATTCAGCGACATTTCAAATCCTCAAACACACATCGAGCCACAACTTCTGCGCATCTTTGCGGAAAACGCAATAGAGCCAAACTTAAGCTCTACACTACCTCACTCACCTTCAAGTAAAGTTTCATCAAAATCCATCCAATACTCTGTCCTACACAGCCTTCATAAGTTTGAAGATATGGCCTATTCAGCGACATTTCAAGCTTTCAAACACACATCGAGCCACAACTTCGGCGCATCTATTCGGAAAAGGCAGTAGAGCCAAACTTAAGCTTTAAATTACCTCACTCACCTTCAAGTACAGTTTCATCGAAATCCATCCAATACTCTGTCCTACACAGCCTTCACAATCTTGAAAATATGGCCTATTCAGCGACATTTCAAACTTTCAAACACACATCGAGCCACAACTTCTGCGTATCTTTGCGGAAAACGCAATAGAGCCAAACTTAAGCTCTACACTACCTCACTCACCTTCAACTAAAGTTTCATCAAAATCCATCCAATACTCTGTCCTACACAGCCTTCACAATATGACGAAAACGACAAAAACTCAATCCTCAAAACACACAACTAGCCAAAACTTCTGCGGATCTTTGCGGAAGACGCAATAGAGCCAAACTTAAGCTCTACACTACCTCACTCACCTTCAAGTAAAGTTTCATCAAAATCCATTCAATACTCTGTCCTACACAGCCTTCACAATATGACGAAAACGACAAAAACTCAATCCTCAAAACACACAACTAGCCAAAACTTCTGCGCATCTTTGCGGAAAACGCAATAGAGCCAAACTTAAGCTCTACACTACCTCACTCACCTTCAAGTAAAGTTTCATCAAAATCCATCCAATACTCTGTCCTACACAGCCTTCACAAGTTTGAAAATATGACCTATTCAGCGACATTGCAAATCCTCAAACACACATCGAGCCACAACTTCTGCGCATCTTTGCGGAAAACGCAATAGAGCCAAAATTAATCTGTACACTACCTCACTCACCTTCAAGTAAAGTTTTATCAAAATCCATCCAATACTCTGTCCTACACAGCCTTCACAAGTTTGAAAATATGGCCTATTCAGCAATATTTCAAATCCTCAAACACACATCGAGCCACAACTTCTGCGCATCTTTGCGGAAAACGCAATAGAGCCAAACTTAAGCTCTACACTACCTCGCTCACCTTCAAGTAAAGTTTCATCAAAATCCATCCAATACTCTGTCCTACACAGCCTTCACAAGTTTGAAAATATGACCTATTCAGCGACATTTCAAATCCTCAAACACACATCGAGCCACAAATTCTGCGCATCTTTGCGGAAAACGCAATAGAGCCAAACTTAAGCTCTACACTACCTCACTCACCTTCAAGTAAAGTTTCATCAAAATCCATCCAATACTCTGTCCTACACAGCCTTCACAAGTTTGAAAATATGGCCTATTCAGCGGCATTTCAAACTTTCAAACACACATCGAGCCACAACTTCTGCGCATCTTTGCGGAAAACGCAATAGAGCCAAACTTAAGCTCTACACTACCTCACTCACCTTCAAGTAAAGTTTTATCAAAATCCATCCAATACTCTGTCCTACACAGCCTTCACAAGTTTGAAAATATGGCCTATTCAGCGGCATTTCAAACTTTCAAACACACATCGAGCCACAACTTCTGCGCATCTTTGCGGAAAACGCAATAGAGCCAAACTTAAGCTCTACACTACCTCACTCACCTTCAAGTAAAGTTTCATCAAAATCCATCCAATACTCTGTCCTACACAGCCTTCACAAGTTTGAAAATATGGCCTATTCAGCGACATTTCAAGCTTTCAAACACACATCGAGCCACAACTTCTGCGCATCTTTTCGGAAAACGCAATAGAGCCAAACTTAAGCTCTACACTACCTTACTGACCTTCAAGTAAAGTTTCATCAAGATCCATCCAATACTCTGTCCTACACAGCCTTCACAATCTTGAAAATATGGCCTATTCAGCGACATTTCAAATCCTCAAACACACATCGAGCCACAACTTCTGCGCATCTTTGCGGAAAACGCAATAGAGCCAAACTTAAGCTCTACACTACCTCACTCACCTTCAAGTAAAGTTTCATCAAAATCCATCCAATACTCTGTCCTACACAGCCTTCACAAGTTTGAAAATATGGCCTATTCAGCGACATTTCAAGCTTTCAAACACACATCGAGCCACAACTTGCTCTTGTTATTACAGCTTGAATAATTAGAACAATCATGTTTCTGTGTAGCAGGTATATTAGTCATTTGTATAAAGAGAGCATAATAAAATTGAGTGTTTCACAAAATTGTTTTCGTTTCTTGATTTGTAGGAATTACATTGGCAGTCGGGGATAAAACTGATGATAATTAATGGTTAAAAACAATATGCTTCGTTCTATGTATCACGGATGCTGACGGTTGTCAGAGAATACAAAAGCATTGTATGTTGCTGTGCAACGGGAGATCAATAGATCATTTCATGACGACGGTTGAAATTAAATGATATGATTTAAAATAAATTATATTGATTTTTTATCAATTTTCACCATTAATTATTTCAAAGAACAGTGATTACTAAAAAGATGACCGAAGCATGCTGGATTACTTTGATCACGCGAAAAATAAAGCGTCGTCATGAATTGAAGTGATGAGCTCCCGTTACACATCAACATACAATACTTTTGTATTATTTTGTATTATTGCAAAAAAATAACTAAACGTTAGGGCTAAATGTCACTTTCTTTTTTGAAAGCCGACCAAGTCGGGAACGCTTTTTGGTACCCCTACGATCCCTGATGGGGCGAAAGGGGTTCCATTCTTTAGTGGGTTTTACTGCTCTTCGCAGAGAGGAAATATGAGTCTTCTGAGCAGATGCCGACATCTCTGCCCAAGTGGAGGAGTGCACCTCAAATTTGATGAAGGCTGGTGCCAGTCGAAAAGAACCCTGACCAATGACAGCGTCCGCTTCTGCTTGTAATTGGTTGGCAATGAGAGCTTTCAGCTCTTCCAGGAGGTCGCATGGATTCCGTCGGAGTATCTTCTGTCGCATGCTTTTGAGAGTCCTGTTCATTCGCTCCTGAGATTGTTGCCACGCCACATCCACGCCCGCCATTGCCCTCGCCCAATGGGAGGCATATTTCATGTATGTGTCTTTGTGTTCCTGGAAAAATATCAAGTTTGTGTACATAATCCTCTAAAGATGAAAAAGAAGCTGAGGAAATATCTATCGAAGCTTGTAAACACTAAGAATGCAAGAAATCGGGACAATGATAATATAATAATCTCATATAATAATTCAATGTAAGCACGCGGGTTCCATATCTCTGAAGGCAAAATCCAGCAAAAGTGGTCCGCTTTTTTGTCCACTAAAAAAAAACAATCAAAGATTTCATTTCTTTTGCGTCCGGTGGTAGTATTACGGTCTCCGAAGATATATTATGTGTGCTATACCACAATATAAATGCTATTCGGAGATCTGCAGCCGAGTTTCTGATGTGAGGCCGTTGATGTGCTCGCCGAAAATTGATGTTCATCTTTAAATGTATATAATTTTTACTTTCTTACATATAGTATGCTGAGGAGACGCACTCACATTTTTACATCTCGCAGTACTTATATATATATATAAGGTGTAGTATAAGAAGGCCTAAATCTTATGACGACACAATTCCAATTATATATTTCAAAATTGCTTCTCAATGTCATACTGATTTAGTTACTGAAAACAGGATGAATGTAATTACCTACATGCCCTTATGATTGGATACTCATATACAATGACATCATGGCAGCATCAGAAGTTGAATCACAAGGCTTCTTGAAATTAAACCAGTTTGGCGTGAATGGTAAAGAAAGGGTGCACAATTATTTCCATTAGTTCCAAAATTTATACTAGCATACGAGTATCTATTTATCCTTGTTGCGAATAGTTAGTTTTATCATATGTCAAGGATCACATTGTGATGTGCCCGCTTTATTATATGGATTCGTTAAGCAACTGCAAGAGGCAACGGCAGAAAAATTCAACACATACAATTCAGCTAAGTTCTGCCGATAAAATTGTCACCAATTTCTTTAATTATGAAGTACTATATCAATAAAGAGTTGAGTAGTGCATTTGATGAGACATCTGTTGCCATTGTATAGGCTGCAAGGCCTATACAATGGAGTTCTCTACAAAAAGAAATACGGAAGGCATGTCACAGACCTACAAAGGAAAAGAATAATTAAAAATACTATTCATTAGCTAAATATGCCATAATACACAGTTCCATTCCAGATCAAGGTTGGCACACGACATTTCATTTTTTTGTGCGACCACACTAAATTTTCACAGCTGCACTGACGTTACATAAACCAAACAATTTAAGAATATATAGTTAGTAAAACGTACACCCAAGTACCGGAAATTAAATGAATCTATATTGCATACACGTCCTCGTTTCTGGGGCTGTCAATATGAGTAGCATTCTGTCAATAGGACAGCCCTCGCAGCGGCAATCGAAGCGAAAGTACGACAATAATGATGAAGATGAAAGGTAATAACACAATTTTCTTGAAAGATACGATGTCGAAGCATGCGGCAAAACTTATACATATTCAATTGAATTCAACGGTTGTTTTTGATTTTGTAGACGATGAGAAGTACAATTACAGTACTATGTTTTGCAGTCTTCCTTTGATGCCACTTTCATCCTAAGACGGCTCAAGAAAAATCCCTGGCTTATGACAGATATCTCTCCTATGGATTCATAGACTTGGAGAAGGATTTTGATCATGTCCTGCCCGCACAGTCAGGTTGAACTGCTGAATGGTAAATTGCATAACATGGTATTCAGCTTCCTTTTCAATGATGGATTCCATCGAGGTCCTGTTCTCAATTCATTGTTGTTCGTCTTGATGGACGCCATTTAAAAATGCACAAGAGATGCTTTGACTTGGGATGTGATCTATACTGAAGATATCGCCATTATGACCCACATTGAAGATCCACTTTCCACAGATAAGACGGAAAGGAATTGTCCGACAATTGTGTCTTTCAAGTGCTGACATGGAAGATAGATGACAGACATGGTCGAGTGAATCTGCTGCCGCTGATTTCAAGCAGAATAGTCTCAGCAGACCAGACCAATGTTGGTGCTATACAATTCATGATATTGAGAGACATCAGTCAACCCTACGAAGTTGGAGAAGACGGACGTTATGCGCAGGAGCATTAAATAAGCACGCAAGCCAACTGGAAGGCCTAAAAATCCCATAAAATCATCCGCTTATTTAAACAGCTGTTCCAGCGTCCCACACACATGCCTTCGGGACACATGGTTAGTAGTGTACGAAAGCTAGAATCTTCTTTTAACTATCACGAGTTGTCGGAAACCAACTCATAAATGCGATATACGTGCATCTTGAACATATTTGCAAAAAGTTATTCAACTGAACTCACACATGGTCCAGCAAATACAGGAAATGGATGCCCAACCAAAGGTCTTAGTCAGAACCACATGCACTCGCATGCTCACATAGACTTGTAAGTGGGCCGGGCCTGAAAATTCATCACTTCCATTTATCCAGCTTGTAACGATCCATTGAAGAGTGGTTGCTTTTCTCAATACTGATGATCATAGCCAGAATTTGACAAATGTTTTTGATTTTTGATGATCCGTAATTAAACAGAAAGTTGAAGTTCATGTGTGTTCTCTAATCGCTAGCAAGAAAAATAGACTATTCAGGTCAGTCAGAGCGAACATTTTCCGGTTGCAAACTTGCAATCAGCCAGAGGAGGACCCATTTATGGATGTAGAATACATGTTATAGGATTTTATCTTATCTTCTTGATTGGAAGTTTACACATCATCGCCATTCGCCAAAAAACAATACACTGTCCTACATTTAGTTTGGCTCTATTGCGTTTTCCGCAAAGATGCGCAGAAGTTGTGGCTCGATGTGTGTTTGAAAGTTTGAAATGTCGCTGAATAGGCCATATTTTCAAGCTTGTGAAGGCTGTGTAGGACAGAGTATTGGATGGATTTTGATGAAACTTTACTTGAAGGTGAGTGAGGTAGTGTAGAGCTTAAGTTTGGCTCTATTGCGTTTTCCGCAAAGATGCGCAGAAGTTGTGGCTCGATGTGTGTTTGAAAATTTGAAATGTCGCTGAATAGGCCATATTTTCAAACTTGTGAAGGCTGTGTAGGACAGAGTATTGGATGGATTTTGATGAAACTTTACTTGAAGGTGAGTGAGGTAGTGTAGAGCTTAAGTTTGGCTCTATTGCGTTTTCCGCAAAGATACGCAGAAGTTGTGGCTCGATGTGTGTTTGAAGATTTGAAATGTCGCTGAATATGCCATAATTTCAAACTTGTGAAGGCTGTGTAGGACAGAGTATTGAATGGAATTCAATGAAACTTTACTTGAAGGTGAGTGAGGTAGTGTAGAGCTTAAGTTTGGCTCTATTGCGTTTTCCGCAAAGATGCCCAGAAGTTGTGGCTCGATGTGTGTTTGAAAGTTTGAAATGTCGCTGAATAGGCCATATTTTCAAGCTTGTGAAGACTATGTAGGAAAGAGTATTGAATGGAATTCAATGAAACTTTACTTGAAGGTGAGTGAGGTAGAGTAGAGCTTAAGTTTGGCTCTATTGCGTCTTCCGCAAAGATCCGCAGAAGTTTTGGCTAGTTGTGTGTTTTGAGGATTGAGTTTTTGTCGTTTTCGTCATATTGTGAAGGCTGTGTAGGACAGAGTATTGGATGGATTTTGATGAAACTTTAGTTGAAGGTGAGTGAGGTAGTGTAGAGCTTAAGTTTGGCTCTATTGCGTTTTCCGCAAAGATGCGCAGAAGTTGTGGCTCGATGTGTGTTTGAAAGCTTGAAATGTCGCTGAATAGGCAATATTTTCAAACTTTTGAAGGCTGTGTAGGACAGAGTATTGGATGGATTTTGATGAAACTTTACTTGAAGGTGAGTGAGGTAGTGTAGAGCTTAAGTTTGGCTCTATTGCGTTTTCCGCAAAGATGCGCAGAAGTTGTGGCTCGATGTGTGTTTGAAAGTTTGAAATGTCGCTGAATAGGCCATATTTTCAAACTTGTGAAGGCTGTGTAGGACAGAGTATTAGATGGATTTTGATGAAACTTTACTTGAAGGTGAGTGAGGTAGTGTAGAGCTTAAGTTTGGCTCTATTGCGTTTTCCGCAAAGATGCGCAGAAGTTGTGGCTCGATGTGTGTTTGAAAGCTTGAAATGTCGCTGAATAGGCCATATTTTCAAACTTGTGAAGGCTGTGTAGGACAGAGTATTGGATGGATTTTGATGAAACTTTACTTGAAGGTGAGTGAGGTAGTGTAGAGCTTAAGTTTGGCTCTATTGCGTTTTCCGCAAAGATGCGCAGAAGTTTTTGCTAGTTGTGTGTTTTGAGGATTGAATTTTTGTCGTTTTCGTCATATTGTGAAGGCTGTGTAGGACAGAGTATTGGATGGATTTTGATGAAACTTTACTTGAAGGTGAGTGAGGTAGTGTAGAGCTTAAGTTTGGCTCTATTGCGTTTTCCGCAAAGATGCGCAGAAGTTGTGGCTCGATGTGTGTTTGAAAGTTTGAAATGTCGCTGAATAGGCCATATTTTCAAACTTGTGAAGGCTGTGTAGGACAGAGTATTGGATGGATTTTGATGAAACTTTACTTGAAGGTGAGTGAGGTAGTGTAGAGCTTAAGTTTGGCTCTATTGCGTTTTCCGCAAAGATGCGCAGAAGTTGTGGCTCGATGTGTGTTTGAAAGCTTGAAATGTCGCTGAATAGGCCATATTTTCAAACTTGTGAAGGCTGTGTAGGACAGAGTATTGGATGGATTTTGATGAAACTTTACTTGAAGGTGAGTGAGGTAGTGTAGAGCTTAAGTTTGGCTCTATTGCGTTTTCCGCAAAGATGCGCAGAAGTTGTGGCTCGATGTGTGTTTGAAAGTTTGAAATGTCGCTGAATAGGCCATATTTTCAAACTTGTGAAGGCTGTGTAGGACAGAGTATTGGATGGATTTTGATGAAACTTTACTTGAAGGTGAGTGAGGTAGTGTAGAGCTTAAGTTTGGCTCTATTGCGTTTTCCGCAAAGATGCGCAGAAGTTGTGGCTCGATGTGTGTTTGAAAGCTTGAAATGTCGCTGAATAGGCCATATTTTCAAGCTTGTGAAGGCTGTGTAGGACAGAGTATTGGATGGATTTTGATGAAACTTTACTTGAAGGTGAGTGAGGTAGTGTAGAGCTTAAGTTTGGCTCTATTGCGTTTTCCGCAAAGATGCGCAGAAGTTGTGGCTCGATGTGTGTTTGAGGATTTGAAATGTCGCTGAATAGGCCATATTTTCAAGCTTGTGAAGGCTGTGTAGGACAGAGTATTGGATGGATTTTGATGAAACTTTACTTGAAGGTGAGTGAGGTAGTGTAGAGCTTAAGTTTGGCTCTATTGCGTTTTCCGCAAAGATGCGCAGAAGTTGTGGCTCGATGTGTGTTTGAAGATTTGAAATGTCGCTAAATAGGCCATACTTTCAAACTTGTGAAGGCTGTGTAGGACAGAGTATTGGATGGATTTTGATGAAACTTTACTTGAAGGTGAGTGAGGTAGTGTAGAGCTTAAGTTTGGCTCTATTGCGTTTTCCGCAAAGATGCGCAGAAGTTGTGGCTCGATGTGTGTTTGAAAGTTTGAAATGTCGCTGAATAGGCCATATTTTCAAACTTGTGAAGGCTGTGTAGGACAGAGTATTGAATGGATTTTGATGAAACTTTACTTGAAGGTGAGTGAGGTAGTGTAGAGCTTAAGTTTGGCTCTATTGCGTTTTCCGCAAAGATGCGCAGAAGTTGTGGCTCGATGTGTGTTTGAAAGCTTGAAATGTCGCTGAATAGGCCATATTTTCAAGCTTGTGAAGGCTGTGTAGGACAGAGTATTGGATGGATTTTGATGAAACTTTACTTGAAGGTGAGTGAGGTAGTGTAGAGCTTAAGTTTGGCTCTATTGCGTTTTCCGCAAAGATGCGCAGAAGTTTTGGCTAGTTGTGTGTTTTGAGGATTGAGTTTTTGTCGTTTTCGTCATATTGTGAAGGCTGTGTAGGACAGAGTATTGAATGGATTTTGATGAAACTTTACTTGAAGGTGAGTGAGGTAGTGTAGAGCTTAAGTTTGGCTCTATTGCGTTTTCCGCAAAGATGTGTAAAAGTTTTGGCTCGATGTGTTCTTTTTTTCGTGATGTTATTTATTTTGGCTCTATAGTAAAAAATCATTAACCAACTTTTTTGCATATTTTAAGGTAAAATGCAACATTTTGCAACTTTCACTGTCATTTGTAATAAAGATAAGTTTTTTAATTTCCTCACTCTTGGATCAACTCAGCTACCGGTGAAACCCAATCTAGATGCATTTCGTCATGTTTTCAATTCTAAGAATTGTGTGGTGACGCTTTTCTATAAATAGCATTTACGTCAACTACTTCTCCTTCTTTGTATGTGTTCCTTCAGCGTTGTCAGCCCACTTCCAAATCAGTGGAAAGAATTTTCTCTTTATTGAAAAACTTCTTGCTGACGATCGACATTTTCATCCTGAAAATATTGAGGCTTACCTTGTCTTGTACTACAACAGCAGTGATTAATCGACGTTTGTATTGTGAATTTATTTTTTTAGTTGGTATGAATTTTGTTTTGCATGACGTGAAAATAGATTGTTAAATGAACGCTAGTTACTTATTTTTAATTTGAATAGAACAAATTCAAACGGGCATACACGTGCATATTAACTTTTTAGCCATGATTGCCATTATCTGTTGCTATTTCACCCATAGCATTTATTTCAAGCTATTCGGGGGCTTTTATTGCAACTTTTTGCAACTTTTTGAATTTTAAGTGCAACTTTTGAAGATTTTTAATGCAACTTTGGGTTGCCCTACCTATGACACAATTCCGAATTTCATGGATTCTGGAGATTATGACAGTCAATCATTCATTAATCTTTTAAAATAAAATACATTTTGCACACTTATTTGAAAAAGTGATTTAATTTTTTAGAAAACTATCTATCGCCTGTAGAACACACACACACACCTTGGTGGAGATCTTCTACTATATACTTTTTAAGCCATGCATGCGACTTCCGAAATATTGTTCGAGTTTGCTTTATTTAAGCTTATATCAAATTCTGGCAAACACCAGCATATCAGGTGACTGCTGTTACTGCGTTAAGAAACTGAAACTTAGTAGAAAAATATTAACGACTGATAAAGGCTTATATACACCCGAACTTAAAAAAAGACAAGCATACTAGGTTCTGTACAGACAGCAAGCATTCAATAGTCTTGATACACAAATTTTATAAATTATTTGTTGATGTTTAAAAACAAATGTGGAAAATGTATGCAACCATTATGCATACTCAAAACCTGAGCTCGAAGATTCACCATTGAACAATCAGTAGCGAGTCGGGCTCTAGCAACCATATTATAGGCTGTGTCAGTGTTTCTAAGGCTTTCTGACCACACGTGTCTTACAACTTGAAGGGCCAAAACCACACTGCAGGTGCGATGAATTATGTGCGAAAAATTAATACACATCTAAATACAACTCTGCGGTTTCGGTGTTATGCTCGCACTGTCGTTAAATTACTTGTCTTAAATGTTGACGGCAAAATATATTAAATCGATTTCATTTTCTGTCGGATAAATCTTCAGTTAATGAAGACGGTCGATTTCACTGTATATGAAAGTATTTTTTTCAGATTCCCGCAAAATTTATTAATGAGTATTCCTCATAACTTAATAAGAATTACTTTTTAAAATTCTTATGGGAGATGTCAAAATGCAGTACCTTGAAGTGGGCGCCGTGGCCATTCTGGACACTTAACGCGTTTGGCCACCGTATTTCCCGTCGTTGTCCGCATGTGTGGGCAACGAGTATGGTTTCCTAGCCTGAAAGAAATTTCATCATTACTAAGACATTCATCATCTAAGTAGCTTTATCACGCCTGAGACAGTTTTCACTACTTGGATTGACATTCGAAAGAATTACCCATACATTCATCATAGTGACGAATAGGCTATTGATCTTCCAGGCAGTTTCAACATTTTTTCATTAATCATAGATGATACGATGTATTAGAGATTTTCATTTTATATCATTATATATAAATCATAATGCATGATTTTGTAAGGCTTTCTATGTCCACAGGTTAATAAGTTCCACGAAGTAGGTAATTATTTTCCTGATTGGAAATTATTAACCTGGTGTAGACTTCTATGGAAAAAGTCGTGCATTATAACAGATAATGCATAGGTGTATTCGGTCATTATTTGTCATAATAACCTCCTGCCTTCGGCTCTCGGTAATTATAGCAAATAATGACCTCAAATCTATGCATTATCTATTACATAGTGCATTATATATCATGCCATTTAATTATCCAAAATATCTATGTATGTTAGCTTTATCAAGCATCTCAGGTAAAGCACATGTAGGTTTCCCTTTGATCATGATCAAGTGCTCATCCTATCCAAACCTTCCAATTTCTTTAGGTCTCTTTTTTTCTTCATTCCACATGAGGCAGCAGAGCTCTTGTAACTTCAAAGCCGTGGAATTGATTGAAGTTTTGTGAAATTCACTTGATATTTCATCTTTTTATATCACTTGATATAACTTTTTCCGAGCAACATTTGCAATATGTCAACCAAAAACCAGATGTTAGCTTGCTAAACAATGACTGGATCATTAAAATTTTAATGAGTTCTTATCATACTTCATTTAAAAAAAATATTAACACAAGTTTAATGCATCCTATTTTCATTGGGTACTGATTCATTTTCTTCAATCTTTCGCAGGTTCTGCTGCTGATTTAGATTTCGGACCACCGGAAGGAAATGAGGCAAGTTGTGCAACATTCTGAGTTGCATTCTAATTTACCATTTTGGTAGACTATTCCTTGTTCTCGTTGGGCTGTGTGCATAGCAAAAAAGATAGCGAATAATTTTATCAGTGCCCCATCGAGCTATTGATAGGTATTCTGAAAATTTTCTGACATTTATTAACATTTCATACATACGGAATATATTAATTTTGATCAAGCCTAGAATGCATCACATTTGCGTTTTTATTGTCACTAGAAAGAAGTGTGATCGTGGACTGACCAAACAACGCGTACTGGGAAGTATTCCGAAACAATTAATGGTCTCGTACTGCTGCTCGGCATGCAGCGTTTGAGTAATGTAAAGATGAGATCAGAAGCAATGGCAGATCTAGAACCGGTGATGTCGGGGTCGGTTGCCGGTCGGGTTTGGTCGAAATATCGACGCTATTTCTTATTTGATGTTGTCCTAGATGATGATTTCAGATTCCTCGACTGGGAGCAAATGGAAATCCATATTGACGGAAAATAGGCTACCATATCTTAATATTCTTCGATTTGCCGACGACGTGGCGCTGAAGGCTTCAAATACCCGATGACCTACAAACAATGGTTAGTGAATTAAATGAAAACAGCAATGAGGGCGAACTGAAGACCAATTTGCAGAAAACGCAGGTGGAAAGATCATGTACATCTGCCTTAGCCAACGCTTTCACTTTAAAAGAAAAAACTCAAATCAGTGAAATCAACCGAGTCACAATTGTTAGATGGTGAGCTTTCACCCGTTGTAAAGGCATTCTCAAAGGAAATTTTAGCATGTCTCAAAAAGAGTCTTCAATCAATGTGCACTCCCAGCTATGATATATGGATCAGAGACTTGGAAATTCACGCAAGCATCATACAAACGGCTAAAAGGAAAAAGGAAAGACGAATGCTAAACATCTCATGCTGAGTGGGAAGAATACACACAGAAGCAAAATCAATCAGTCAAATCGAAGACATTTTGACACGTATCTTGACGACAGGTGGACGAAGTGAATTACGGAGTGGAATGCGGTCGTGGCAGGTCACGTGGATGTCCGAGGAGAAGACGGAGGGAAGAGCTGGACGAATTCTTCACGGCTCAAACTGGGCAATCGCGGCTCGGTGCAGAAGTGTGTGGAAGCACTGTGTAAGGCCTATGGCCGAACCGACGGATATGATGGGCTTTACATGAATGAATTAATGGATGAGAAAGTGGGGGAGTGAGTATTCAATAGGTGTGCATCAGGGATGCGGAGTCGGAGTCGCAATTCTATCGAATGATAGGACCCCGGTCTATAACTAGACCCGAAATATAAAACAAGCCTATCGAAATGAAGGGACTCCGCATGCCTAGCGTGTATTCATAAAGAGTGTGTAAATTCATAATTCAGAATATGCAGACGCGTACTCGCTTTTCTCTCGTCGCAAAGTGAATTGTCAAGTTATCAAAAAATGTCCCGCGAACAGAAGCAATGGAGATAGGGTTAAATCTCGTAGTTAATGTTACTATGCTATTTCGCTTTATGCTCTGACTTGCTGTGTGCATAACACACTAGACTTTAAATCCAATGATGGAGTCATTCTTAAGGAGAAGATACTGCATGTGTAGTGCTCATGTCCTAATAACCAATGCTTAATGGTATTCGCATCTGCCATGATAGACATGATTGCAAACCTAGTAAAGTAAACTCTATTACGTCAACCGTGAAAAAATAAGTGTGAAGGAATGTTATCTAAAAAGTCGGTGTTCCAACCCATTCGTGTTTCCAAAAATCCACCGGTTCCCACTCTTGAAGAAATCTAAAATTCATTCAACATTCTAACATGATCTATAATGTTATTTCAATCCCATTATGCAGTCAACCTTGATGATCAGATGTTTCTAAACAATCCTTTAAAAATTCAAATATCAAATTAATATTTTTTAAATCGATCCTTAAAATAATATTTCGATTCTAAAAAAGTCAATCCCTCGGTTATAGTCTAGAATTTAGTAAATTCGCTTTATGTTATTGCAGAGGTATCATCCTCAACCTGCCCATGGTAAAAAGCGAAAAGGAAGAAAAGGTCGTGGTCGCGGTCGTGGTAGCCGTGATAGTTCCATAAGCAACCCACCAGGTGGGAAAACACGAAATAGTAATGCACTCGGCTCACATCGTACAGATTATGTCCATGATTCTGACAAATTCGGATCGATCAAGCAGGATAATGGATATTCTGGTGATACTGACAAGCAGTGTCGTGAGGACCAATCATTATCTACTGAAGATATAATATCTCAAGACACTCTGTTCTCTGATCCAGGCGAATTTCTAGAAACCAAACTTGATGAGGTATGAAATTTAATAAGTAAAGATTTATGGATTCTGTTCATTCCTTTTGGTTTTCGGTTTGGCTGACTGAATTTTCATTAAATCCGGACGTAGATGCATGGTGGGCTTCAACGGACCCCAAGCTGTTTTTAAATTGTTGTTATTGAGTGCATAGTGAAGCTACAATCACAAAAATCTGTGGCTTTCATTGTTTTAAGATGTCAATAATATCACTGTGTCTGAAAACAAGTTGAAATTATTCCTCATGCATAAAGATGATTTTGCATGTTATTAGATTACATATTGGGGTTTATATGACGGTCTAGTGATGCAAATTTGCCAGTCATTTTCAATATCGGCAATTTTTGAGAGTTAGTGATATTTCAATGAGTGATATATCACTCATGGTAAAGTAAAGCAAAAGTACTGCGAATTGAATACTTTTTCCTACTTTTCTTAGGCATTATCAGTGCTCAACATATAAACCGAGTTAATAGTATTAATAAAGAAAACTGTTGCGGAGCGGCAATTCGATGGACTTCTATAAATTTTGTAAATTTGAATTTCGCGATATACTGTACGAGTGTATACTATACGGTAACTTATCATTTAGACTTCAGTGACTGGATGTCACTGGATTGTCACACTGTGGCTATTTGATTTGATTCAGATACTAAAATGCATCAATAGTCGACTGAGTCTTGTGAAACGTCAGCACATTTTCCTACATATGCTTTCAAAAGCTCATTGAAATTATTATTATCTACATATTATTATTGATACTTTATAGATCGCATCTTCAATGTTCGCATGTTCACTTGCAATAGCTTTATAAAATAAAAATTTACAAATCCGCTCTCGCAAGCATTTATGTCGATATTGTAGAATCTGAAAACCTTATAGAATGTTTAAGATTCAGTAAAATGATGTTTTCACAGCATTGTTCAAGTGAAGCGAAATAGAAAGATTGAACATTAGACTGTGGGATTGAACCGGAATTTGGTGGCTACTAGTGTGCATTGCTGGTTGGAGGCATTAGGAGGCATCAAGCCAAATATTTGCTAACCTTATGAAATTAATATACAATATAAGAAAGTTTCAGTCTTCCTTATTACTAAGTGGGAAATAAGTTTCATCGAAATAAAGCTACCTAAGCTTCAAAGAGTCCAGGTTTGCATTTTTTTGAGTTTATTACTATTTAAAGTGTTACTCTTATTCCTTATTCTGTGAAATGTTGTTTGCTGTATAGCACCCACGTAGCAAAAAAGTATTTGTTGTAGGAAAAAGGTATCAATAAAAGTGCTTGAGAAGTCTTCTTTCTTCTATAGATTTTTTCAGACATATTTGGTGACTAATAAAATGACTATAAGAAAGTATCTACCGTATAAGAGTGCTTGAGATTTCAAAATGAAACAAGATGCACGGTTTTTGATTAAGATTTTTGCTTGATTTGAGTCCGTGTGCATTCATGTATGTTTTTATAGTGTATGATTTTCATAACCTAGTGTAGGCCCTACAGTTACAAAATTCATCATTTACTCCTGCAGTTGCTTGCATGTGCCTTTGGTTTTCCATCTGCTTCGTATATTGTACACTAAACCTATAGCAATGAGATAACTTGGTAATAATAATGTATAATCTATTCTCAAATGAAAAGCTAAATTTGCAATGTAATGAACAAGACATCAAGATAATAAAGTTGTATGTCATAAATTAGTGCTAGGCGCAATTTCGTCTTTTTTCCTTGCATTACACGGCAGATACCACAGAAAAGCAGTTACGTCTTCTATGAGTGGATAAGGTACACGTGAACGCCGAAATGATCGTCACGAATTGATAAGATCATCATTCCAAGACAGTATGCAAGTTAATCATTTGACTAAGTTTATCGACAGGTTCAGTAAGATAAGAATTTCATGGGAATTTTCTGTCTTAATCGGTAGGCGTAGACGTTGCTTTATTGCACCATGCCGCGAAGTTTTGGTCCAATTTGTTTTTTGTCTTTTTTTAGTGGATTTATTTTCAATTATATGTACAGCATTTATGAAGAAGTATAGGTTAACCCGGTTGTGCCCTCTCATGATGCTTTTGCTGAATGTCTTATGAAGTACAAGAACCAGAGAGATGAAATGTTGGGAATTTTGGTTTTACAGCACATTGTTCGGTACCATCTGTTTTAATTTGGTAATATTTGTCCACCTATAACGTCAAATTTAAAAGCTATTATTTTAAAAAAACAGGGACCTACTTTTTGGATGATCAATTTTCCTGACATTGACAAAATTAGTGCTGATTCAAATAATCAATAGCCACTTAATAACTACACAGATGAAAACTTCAAATCAAGTGCATGTACGATATATGGATATGTAATGTATTCAAAATTTTCAAAATTTCAAATTGACTGTATGAATTAGCTTTGACATTCGAAATAATGAAAAATGCACAATTTTCTACTAAATTTAGTCCTGTATACTTTATTTTTGATTGAAAAGAGAAAAGTTTACATGACATAATATCTACCTCACTTGCTCTTGTTATATCCTTCGTTAGCTAATATATTCGAATAATATTTCAATTTCCATGATAATATCGAAAATGCAGACATAAAGAACCTTCGTAAGCAAATCTGTGAGAAAATCTTCTTTATAGGACCTTCATTAGTCTGCCAGAAATGTTTTGAAGATCTACGATACAGATTTTGAACTACTATTAGCAAGATGAACAAGCTGTTAAAAGCCAAAATCTCAACTGGAAAAAGCACACTTCAAATCTATTGTTAATGTTATACAAGTTCCAAGTAGATGAAGTCATAGGATCATCCAAATCTGAATTTCTCAAATTTGACTTGATAGAAATAAGGTGATTGAACCTATCGGAATACAAATACACCACTATTTTACATTCTGCTACGTATTAGTGATGAAGAAATTAACCGTTCATACCATATTTTCTATATCGCGAGAAGCTGTCTTTTCTTTAGAAACCGGAAGTATGGACACTGGAGCTATACTGGAAGTGGAAATGTTGACCCAAATTTTTGTATTATTCAAAAAATGTTAAATAAAGTTAATTAGGTTGCCATTCAATGCACTTTAGCTGTGTGGAATAGATGTTCCGTGCGTACAACTGATAGCAAATGATGGCAGCTGATATTGAAAATCTCTGACAATAGCTATGAACTATTGAGAAAACATGATCGCTTCCCAGCTTTCAAATCGCAACATCAACATTGGTTTCTAGGATTCATGGAGCCTATACACACTCGTATATGCAGAATTTGGTAAGTAATTAGATCCATAATTGTATTTTCAATCTAGGGTCTGTAAGCTCTGTTCGATGTTACCCCGGATTCCACAAAAGCCAAGATCCCACCTTGCATGAGGCATGAAGATTTTCAATGAATTTTCAGTGTCACACTTGGTCTTTTTCGCATGAGTGTAATGTCTTTCAATTTGTTTTTCTTCAGTATCTGTTTTATTTGTTTCAATGATCTTTTCAGGTTTCGACCGTGGAAGAGGTAAGTAGAATGCCGTTAGATGAATTTGCATTTTAACTTTATGTAGATTAAAGTGAAAGCCATAACTAACTTCTACTTTCGATACTCCTGACATAGATGAACATTACTTATGATCAGTGATAAATGATCATTTTAGCGGACAGGTCAGAACTTCATCTTACGACGTCAATCGATACATACTCGGAGTAATATCCTGTACGAGATCTATCAGATGGTGCAAGAAAACAGTCATAAAGAACATACTAAGAGACGCTTAGGTGTGGATAGAAAAGGAGAGAATCAATGACTGTGAAGCAGAGCTGGAACCAGGTATCCGGACCGGACCGGACCCAGCGGCCAATTTTATGATAGAATGTATTCCAAGTCCGGGTGAAAAAGTTCGTCGTTTTGTACTCTTGACCATTCCTAATGAAAATATCCATTTCGTTAGTTGATTTCGATTACTCAATCATTCAAAATAACTAATAATCAATTACATAATTGCATTTAGGGCCTAAGTGCCATTTGCTAGTTAATTGATTATCGTTGATATGTAAGGTGAATTATTAACCTTAAAATTGTAAATTTGCATTTTGCCTTGAATGTTGTGCGCGAAGGCATAGCGTGCATGTCTATTGCATTTATTTAATTTAAAGCTTATTTAGTATAGGTGCTTATTCTCGCAAGTTCTATTTAGATTTATTAATTCAGTAAAAGCGCCGCATCTTGCAAGAATTCTTTCAATGAGTGAATGGAGCAATTTAGTTGATTGGACGCGGTATCAAATAATTGATCAATTCATGCGGTCTTGTATATTTTAGTCCTAACTTAAGTTATAGCTTCTTCCGTGCTGTGCCGATATTTATGTCATATTATTGTTCATGAATAATATTGCGGAACTGTCACATGAACTGATGCAGTACGCTGGTCAGATAGAATGGCTTGAGTTCAAAATTTCCCAATAATTGCTTCAACAGTTCCCACGATTTAGATATCGGAGATTCTGAATCCTTATCTTAAAAGACTTTAATCTGCAGATCAAAAATTTCAGAAATGCGGCTGCTGAAGCTGAAGCCATCAAAGTATTCAGAAAATAAAAATTTCCCATTCAAGGTGGATTTTAATGGTTGAATGGATTTTGTATTTTTACGGACAAAGAACTCGTTCACTTCATTTTAAATGAATATTTTCCGTTCATTTATTGAGAGTTAAGGTCGCTACAGAGAGGAAATTTCAATCCGTTAAATAGCTCTTTCAGACAAAGAGTGAGCGGTCTGAGCTAGTCGATTAAATGGGCCTTAATCAAAAATCGTTGTGAATGAGGCCACATCTGTCAAAAAAACAATAATCATTCACTGTACTACACCATGTTAAGTTAATTCTGTCAAAATATTCCTTATCTCACGCTGTGGCAATCCCTACTGCACACACTGTAACCTGTGCGATAGCAAAGCCACTTACGAAAGCAATTAACAAAGTGAGAATAATAACAAAATGTACAGGGTTCCCGCGGCCCTTGAAAACCCTTGAATTTTGATGAAGTCATCAATTTAAATATTTTACATGCTAAAATAATGAAAACTTCTACACATCATGTAACACAAGGTAATTAATTTTCAAAATGAATATGAATATCTTTTAATCAAGCTAGCTGCTTTTATCGGTTTAATCACCTGATTGGTTCCAGATGGTGTTTGCAGCATTAAAGATCGGTTATATTGTTACTGATGTTGATTTTTGGCTTGCAGAACATTCAGATTTATGAGCAGTCACGGCCAGTCAATAGTCGAACGTGGATTCTCGACGAATAGGTGCGCTGTGGTGGAAAACCAAACCGCACTCAACCTTACAGGCAGAAGGCTTATTATTGATCACACTCAGAAGGCGTGTGATGCTCAAAATTTAATATCACCAAGGAAATGATAGCATCAGCCGGAGATGCAAGACCCCACAATCGAACGTACCTCGAAAGTGAAGCGAAAGAAAAGAAGGAAGAAGAAAGCAGACGAAGAGGAGAGCATCAATCGACGAAGTGGAATAAAAAAATCAAGGAAATGGAATCATGACGGCTATTGGCTACCTTATAGATCTTTAATTGACAGTTCAAGCATTTAACATACATTTCAATTGATTTTCTACTCATTTTGAAATTTAGAGATAATCTATTTAATCATGTCGAATGTATTTCAACTCTTATATATGAGAAATCTCAAATTTGCGTGACCCTCGAAAATCATTGATTTTGCCCTTGAAAACCCTTGAATTTTTTGTTCGAAAAGCCGCGAGAACCCTGCGAAAGTGTAAAAAAATGTAGAAAATTTCACAACATTTTTAAATTTTTCTTGTGTCAAATGATGCTTTTCGACAAAGCGAGGCAGATATGATTGGATGGCATGAGGGTCTGTTCGATCCCCTTCAAAAAAGCATCTAAAAAACCTGGCTTTTCTCTCTCATCCCGGTCCATCCACATTCAGATCTCTAACAGCATGTACTTTTTGGATTTTCCTCTCACCATCTGATAGATCTTTTCGAGGTGATTCCGAATTTGTATCGATTGACGTTTTGCGATGTTCTCTAAAGCCTCTCTGCTTAAATGACCATTTATTATCACTGCGTTTGTGCAGAATTTCAGGACTATGTGGCAACATAGTTGAAGTCATTACATTTTTTTAATTTGCTGTTTTTCATACTTAAATTAAATATCTCTTTCAATGTCTATTACATATGTGTGCTTCAGCAGCATCATTGAAAAAATTAAGTTTTAGAAAATGTCATTCGAAAGCACATTCAACGACATCATTTTTGATTGAGTTAATTAAGGTCAAGTGAAATTCAATTTCAACTGATAACTTGCATTATTATAATCTATGATTGAAAGTAGTAGGCTATATTAGCTACACTTCACAGCTTCAACCAAATATGCGAACACGCTGTACTCAAGCTCATTTTTATTTATCTAAACACTGTCACAAGTGCTTCTCGAAGTGATCAAATACCACATTGATTAGATAGTACTCATGCATGAAGTTGTAATCGGTGTAATTGTTGCTTTTGGTATCTAACATCATCATCCGACTTGGTGCTTCAAGCGTCCGACAAATGTAAAGATGCATTTACGCAAAATTGAAGAGTGAAAAATGATTGTGTGTTTCGCTTTGCTCAACTCTATTTTGTCTGATGCAGTTACTTTCATTCAAATTCAAAACAAAATTAAATTCAGGCTATGTTATATTCGTTAACTTATTAGCGGTAGACTACACATCGTTAAGAAAAAATGTCCAAATATTCAATACCTTCTCTGTAAACACCGCTCTAAGTGTGAGGCTTTTCAATCATTTTCAGTCCCCATTGGAGCCCTTGTTTCTTTCCTGGTTGTTGATTGCGACCAAAAGATTGCTGATTGTGAAATTTATGCCTACAATAGAAGATATTACGTTTGAATGATCTCCACTTGATCCTTATCATTACTGTGTAAACGCAAGCAGAGTGAAAACCGGTCCGGAAGACCACCGGCTCAACTGGTGTGTGATAGCCACTGCCCAATATATATGTATTATTCATTATTATATATTATATTAATTGTATTATATATTAATTATTATATGTATGCATCATTAATTTCCCTTAGTGAAAGATCAGTTCTACATGTAGCATTAGATGGATAGATTTTCAAATAATTGCGAAACTCCATCCAATCGCATTGTGCTCATGCTATCAATTTCCATAGAATTGTTCTCATGTAAAGTGTCAGCTGATGTGGAGATAATTTCGACGTTCCCTTAGCAGCGTAATGCATCAATTTCACGCTTGTTTAGTAGATCACACTTTGTTCGCCATCATAGTGTATGTACAATGTACTAGGCCTACATCTTAGGTAAGCATTCATTAATCATTTTTATGCCCACCGGGTGAGTAAGAAATACACTGCTTATCCGGATGATAATCAAGACAATTTCAAAATTGTCGGAGGCTCACCACTCGACCAAAAAAACTGATAGAATAATTCAAACTACCTACTGTGTCAAGGACAACACTAAGTGATTTTTCTATAAGCGGATGTTTGCGCAGTCCTGATTTTGTTAGAGAGCTGTGATACTTTCAGTCCGGATTCCACTCCTTCTGATTTCAGCAAACATCTAGTGTGATTGAATTCACGACTAAAAGATTATAAGGCCAAGATTTGAGTTACTGGGATCCTTTACCCATGAAATGATGTAATTATTTTCAAATTCAAATAGGACTACGGAATTACAATGACAAATTGGGTTATTCTTGATTGTGTGTTATCGATTTCGTTTTCTGAGTAATTAACACAAATCTGGTGTAAGCCTTTTTGTAATCTCGACTCTCGAGACTTGGAGAATTTTGAACTCAAGATTGAGAGAAGAGATCGAGATTGAATTCATTACGTCGGACACATTTAGGCCATATATCTTTTTTCTTAGAAATGAGGTTAAATATATCACCTTCAGAATTCCAGGAACAGTGACTAGAACGTGACTGTCTGCAATTGCTGAATGCTGACACAATGCTGTACATTGTTAATAGATCAGTCAATTATTCTATCATGCCGTCAATGCGTTTTACAACGTTATGTCCAATTGCCGTACAAAAGATAATGATAGCCTCCTCTTCAATAATCTTCTAGTGGGGCAGAAGCACTGCGTGCCAGTTTCGCATGTAATTAGACTGGACTGGCTAAAAATTCCAACTTGATTTACAAGACGTCCGGTTTTCGAAATAATGTGATTTCCTCTGTTTTCTGAAATAGTTGGAGTTTGTCTAGGTTTGGAGTAGATGGATAAAAGTGTGAATTGGTTTTCCTTGTTTTCTTGAGGAATGAGGTTTTCCTAGAGTATTGACTGTCTCCTCGTTCTTTTTTTAATGTTTGAGGGATCACTGCTGAAGGAGTAATTCACACTTGCTTTGAGTATATCCTTAGCAGCAAGAAGACTGAGCACCCAATATGACAATATAACACATTATTTACATATTCTTTAAACCGTGCTTTCAATAATGTTCATGAAGTATTTTGTGCAAGCCATTCTTGACTTCACATTTCACAACAGCGATCACTCTAAATTATTTCCCCTGACAAATCGCCTGAGATTACTGCACCTTGTCCGATGCAGATGCACGCCCAAACAGTATTAGTGCTTCGTCCGGATTCTCTATTTAAATTGAAGAGTTTCTCGCATCAGAGATGCTAGAGAATATTACAGTGGGATTTGTAGCTTCTCTCAAGTGACAAATGTCATCGATGCGACGACGGTGCCCGTGATCACTGAAGCAGGAAACTCCTATAGTTGCAAGGAAAAAAAGCGAATTTGAATGCCAGAAGCCGATAATATGCCTTATTTTTTACTTGGACTCATATAACTTTCGCACTATGTGTCCGATATATTTCGTCTTTGTGATACAGATACGTGGTGCGTTCAATAAGTGGCCGACCTCACGCATTCAATTTTTGATTAAGTTGTTATTTCTTTTGCAGTAGAACATGTGTATCAAAGATCGTTTAATACCAGAATTTCTGAAATAAAGTTATATTTTCCCCCAATTTTCAAATGTCAAAATTCGTAAATTACATCTTATTTTTTCAATCTTCAAATTTTCAAATTCTTATTTTTTTAACCTTAGTTCCTTATTCATTCATCACTAGCCAGGCAGTTAGTTAGTGTTAGCAGTCATAATGAGCCGTTATTGTTCTTATGCGTTGTTACTGACTATTACGCGCGCGGCCATGTGACTACACCCTGTGGGAACGAATCTTGCGAAAGACTGGCAGTTGTCAGCTACAGAATATGATGCTACAGTTCAATCATATTTGCGGCATATTCGCTGGCGAAGTTCGCCGGCGACAATTCGCAAATTCCCGCTCTGTATGCCACCTTTTACTTTTGACTTTCTCTCTTATTTTCTTTAGTAATCCACATCTACAGCCGAGGCTCTATTTTCTCCCTCACCTCACCATTGCCCACATATGGCTAATCTATCTAAGAAATTGATTTGATAATGATTGGACAATAGAGAATCCGGTTATATCAATTTTCACAACATCTCTTGACACTCAATAACTTACAACAATAAGGAATATTTGATTTTTTTTTTTTTTTTTAACAGACGGAAAATAGCTGCGCGTCTTGGTGGATTTTGGTGGTCATAGTATTTACTACGACATTTATGGAAGATAAATACTTTTTAGATTTAAGCTTTCGTGAATTAAAAAAAAAGATGCCTTTTTAACAGATCAGACTGAGTATACAATTTATCTTCATGTGAAGGTAATATGCGAACATTACTACTTACCACTAATTAGTTGCTACAGTATTCACTATTTCGCCGGTTGGTGAAAAATCAGCACAAAGTAGCTTAACAAACATCTATCAATTAGTTATCGCAACTCACTCGCCACCTACCGCTTTTGGATTTTAGACGCACTTCTAAAAATAATAAAGGCGACTTTCACATCTAGCGATGATGTTGTTGCAAAATTTAGCAGGAATATATGTAGCCACAAAATCGCTAACTCACCAGATAATCTCTTGATATTAAGCGAGCGACGTTCCCACAGGGCATGAGTTGTCATCTGAACCGTTGTTCAATGTGCAACACGATCTATGTGCTTTCTGATCGAAGTTGAGGGAAATGACGTTGGAAGTCTCGCAAATTGAATATCGCAGTGTCATTCGATTTTTTGCTTTAAAAGGGACTTCTGTTAGAGACATTTTTAATGAATTGAATGCTGTCTATGGCGAAAGTGCTCCTTCTCACACGAATGTTAAATATTAGGCAAGAGAATTCAAAGGTGGTCGAGTTTCAGTCGTCGATGAAGCAAGAGAAGGAAGACCTACATGTATAGAAATTTCTATCGACGAGGATCTGATAGAAAAAGTTCAGAGCTACCGACGAATAACAGTATAGGAGTTCTCAACCAAATTCAATTGTAGTGTTGGAACCATTAGCGAAAGTCTCAAAGCTTTGGGAATTCGAAAGCTTTGCTCAAGATTTGTGCCTCGGTTCCTTTCTGCTGAAACGGTGAAACGCAGAAAGGCATGCTGTTTGCTGAACACCAATACTTTTGAACAGCATGGTGAGCAATTTCTTTCTAATATGATCACCGAGGATGAAACTCCCGTGAGTCGCTATCTACCTGAATCAAAGAGGGAGTCATCAGAATCGAAGCTTCCAGGAGAGAAGCCATCGAAGAAAACGAGATCTTCAACGTCGCATCGGCGCGCGATGATGCTGTCTGTCTTCTGGGATAGACATGGCATCATTATGCTCAATTTCGTGCCGACAGGAAGAACCACTGACGCAAAGTATTACAGTGATCTTGTAGTGGAAGTGAGGAAAAAACGGAGAAAGCAAAGAAATGTCCCACTATGGCTTCTCCACAACAACCCACCAATTCATAAGGCAGTCGTTACAGAATCGACTATCGGGAGCGCAGGACTGACTCTTGTTCAACATCCGCCTTACAGTCTTGACATTGCACCGAGTGACTTCTGGCTTTTCAATCACCTCAAGAAGCATGTGTGGACATCATTTCGACACCGGCCAAGAGCTTCAGGAATCCGTTGAACTCTTTTTTTCTTCTTTGTCAGAGGACTTCTTTGGATACGCTTTTCGTGCCTCCTTGAACGATGGAGAAAGTGTGTCGAAAATAACGGTGGATATGTAGAAAAATGAAATGTGAAAGCAGAATTTGTTTTCATATAGCCAGTCTTTCTCTGTAGATGTCATTTACGAATTTTGACATTTGAAAATTGGGGGAAAATATAACGTTATTTCAGAAATTCTGGTATTAAACAATCTTTGATACACATGTTCTACTGTAAAAGAAATAACAACTTAATCAAAAATTGAATGCGTGAGGTCGGCCACTTATTGAACGCACCACGTAATTCAGGATGAGAGGAACATTTCGTCTGCATATATCGTAGAAAAGCATTGTTTCTTAACATTGCAACCATAGCTAAAAATCTACAGACATATAGATTGAAATTTGGTACGCTGACTTACCACTTTCCTGTTGAGAGATGATATGATCCTTTTCCTTGAAGCATCTGCAGCTCAAGGATAGCGTCAATCGGGCTTCTGATTCAAATGTTATAGGAATTAGGTGGAAAAACCTACATAATGAAGGATTTTTTTTACTTTTGAGTGGTTCCATTAAAAATGTCTGAGTGCTGTCAAAACATGAGATGGTATACTGATGCGTGAAATGATCTTTCCTTATTGACTAGATGAACGCCTTTTTGTCTCTCACTTCGGGACCTACTTTTTTAGAGTTCATTTTTTAGGAGATAAAGCATAATTCATGATGATTGCCTGCCACGTGTAATAGGGCTAAAGGTTCCTAACAAAAGACAGTCTAAAATGTCCGTCTTATGGTCTTTGTAAGATATGAGCTCACGAGTTGCAGATATATTTAATCAGTGGTTATATGTCGAAGTCGGACTTGGTTGCTGGAGGCTGAACTCGGTTAGGAAATCGACGAAGCCCGCAGTCTTGCAAATCAGCATCATCTTAGATGTTTCATGGCTTAGTGGTTACCATCCTGAGGAGCAATCCCTAGAAAAGGCAGTTTAAGTCAACGGGATCTCGACACTGTAATCTCGAGATCTCGAATACTTAAAACATAATTGATAAGGAGCTGCCAACATCTTGGATTCATCGTGAAATTTGCAATTTTTGGCCTCTCAATACGACTTTACCATATAATCATCGAAATTACGGCTTTCAGTCATTTTGATATTTAATACTTCTTCGTTATCAAATTTTCGTGATGGAAAAATGCGCCCGAAATAGCGTATGTTTTCTTTCTGAAAGAATTCCGAAGCACAAAAAAACTTGGATGAATTATTTTTATACCAGTGCTTTATCGATTTTTCAAGAATTGGGATGCATTAAAGAATCTCTTCACAATGAACTGTGATAGATTGAAAAATGAAAATCATGTTCGTTTGAGTAGATGACACGTACACCAAGTTAATGCTTCCAATTGACAGCAAATTGCTATTTTTAGCGGAAATCATTGATGTTAAAGACCATTGCCAATGAAGTGCCTCGAATATGATCCCCAAAAGAAATGCGGTTGTTTTCGGATAACTCGTCACTCATACTTAACTCGTGACCGACAAAATTCCCCTCCAAAACTGCTATCTAGCACATATATCTGACTTCGCTTAACTCGTCAAATCGGATAATTCGTGACTCGTAATTGAAAATTGCACAAAAATGAAGGTTTCTTCGGTCGGATAAGTCGTTTACGTTTAATAATTTTTACAACTCAATGTCCAATATCTTAAGCCAGCTTACACCTCATGTATGTGTGTTGTGGGAATGACATGCAATAGGCCTACCAAGAAAATAGCCTACGTGACAAAAAACAAGTTAAGTATAATACAGCAGAACAAAGTTTAACTGAATTGGCCTATATGTTGGTCTATAAGCCTAGGCCTAGGATACCTTCTACACATATGTCGGCCTCATTTACAGCATAAATGTAAAGAATATTCATACGGGAAGTAAAATACAAAAACATGCTACAGAACTAAGATGATAGAGTGACTTGGTACCTTATACGTATAAAATACTTCACCATGTGTAGCCTACGCTAGTAGTAAGAAAACGGCGAACACCAGATAGCGCAAGATGGCCGCCATCGCTGACGTCCCCCCCCCTCTGGAACGGCAGAGTGTCATGGTCGGCCGCCGTGGTGCTTCGGGTCTGACTCCCCCCCCTCTGGAACGACAGAGGATGTAGTCTGTCGTGGTGTGCCGGCCAGGTGGGTCATGGGTTCTTCCTGGCGTGGCAAGCACTGCGCGAAAGGCCTCGGGAATAGAGAGAGCAATGACGGGGGTGACTGGAGACATGGACGGTGGAAAGATGAGTAATGGCGGGGCATCAGAAAGAAATGAGATAACAAACACGAGAGAGACGGAAAGCCACAAGTGAGGGAAGGAAGAAGAGAAACTGGTAGGGAAAAGGGGGAGACGCCGGACCCATAACTAAGCACGGGGGGGGGACCCCTCGACGAGGGACAAGATGTGCAGGTGTGGCGGATCGGGCACCGCAGTCTGAAAGGGGCCTGCCGGCATGAAGTAAAGTGAGGAAGTCGAAGAATGGGGAGGAGGGGGGAGAGGGGGGGGTGGTAGGGAAAATGAAGGAAGCGAAAGATAACCAAGCGAGGGAAGCGTATGAGTTTCGGGGCGGAGGGGAGAAAGCAGACCCAGGACATAGGCACGTGAAAAGGAGTGGGAGGGAAAGGGGAGAGAGTGAGGATCAGGGAGGACAGCCCGGGAAAGGGGGGACAAGCAGAAGAAGGGCAACGAATGACACAGGACCGGAATATAGGAGGGTAACAGTAGGGAAACGAGAGGAGCGGTAAAGTAAGTGTGCGAAACAAGAAAAGGACCAGAATTCCTCAAAACTCGAAGGGGAAAATTGCGACAACAACACACCAAAACAAAAGAAGACAGAGAAGAACAGAGACATGGTAAAGGACAGGGGGGATGGAGAGTTCAACGTAGGGACAGTAGGTAAGTGAGTAAAAGAGGACAGAACTACGAGAAGACTGAACGGAAGACGTAGAAGGCTCGGGGGTTGAAAAATTAATAAAGAAAAAGGAAGTGAAGGATAAAGGGGTGGGAAGGAGTTAAAAAGGGGGGCAGGGAGGTGAGAATGCCGGGTACAACGAGGAACGGTACAGAAATGGTTACAGGAAGATACACGTGGGAAATGGGGAGCATGTTACGGGGGGAGGGGTGCAGACTAGGCGGCGGAAGCCCTGCCGCGTGAACACAAGACATACCGGACTGGACAGCCGAGGTAGATGACTCCGCAGAGGGGCAGAGGCAGCACGGACCGGGGAGACTTTGCAGCTAGAGCAAGTGGGGGCGGAGACACACAGCCACAAATAGTAAGCCATCGTGAGAACTGGTGGGCTCTGACTCACAGAGAGAGAACAAGGGGGGAGAGAAAGTAGGATAGGAGATAAGGGCACGGGAAAAATAGAGGAAGAAGAAAATGGAAAGGGGGCGCACTGAGTGGAAGGAAAGAACTACGTGAGGGAGTAGGAGGGACTGCTGAGCTAATTGAAGGGGGAAAATGGGGGAGGGGAAGGGGGGGGAAGGGAACGAGGGAAGGGAAGAAGGAAGAGCGGCTGATCGAGAGGGGGGAATGTAGAAGTGGACATGAGGAGGGGGAAAGTGAAGGGTGTGGGGGTAAAGGTTGAGGGGGAAGTGAAAAGTAAAATCGGAAAAGGAGGAGAGAAGCGGGAAGGATGGAAGCCGGGAGATAACCAGGGAGGGGTTGGGAAAAAAGAAGAAAGAGACGGGCGGGGGCGCGAATGAGTAAGGGGCGAGGTGTGAAGCAGACGGACGGAAACTGAGAGAACAAGTAGGCAGGAGATAAGCAGAAAGAAAAAAAGGGTGGAGATTCAGATAGGGGAGGGAAAGAGGGAAGTAAGCGCCCAAGGAAGTTTAAATGAAGTGAGCGGGAAAGGAGATTGAACACAGGGCCCAAGGAGGCACGAGTGAGGAGAGGATAGGAAAAAGAGATATGGAACGAAACGGGTTGAGAAGGTGCGACGAGGCAAGAGTTGAACAACCGAGGAGAGGACCGAGCGTGAATCGAACAAACAAGATCAGTGGGAGGTGAGAGTGGAAGCGGGGGGAAACAGGGAGATGTGGTAAGATTGGTGGGGGGAAATGAAAGGATAGGAGAACGAGAAGAAGGAAGCGGGTAGTATGGGGAGTTGGAAGTGGGACAGTGGAACAGGGAGAAACTCGCGAGGTAACCTGCACAAGGGAGAAGGGCAAGGAGGAGAGGGCGTAAGACACACAGGGGGGACAACGAAAGACGAGATGGAGGGAAAAATATCGCGAATGGGGCGAGGAAACAAAAGGGGAAAAGGGGGAAATTAAGGGGGTAAAAAGAGGAAAAAAGGAAAAACTCGCATATGGCCAATGAAGAGGGAGACGGCGGAGGTGTGGAGAACAAGAATTGGGAGCCGGGGGAAAAAGGGGTGGCGAATAATTAATCAGGACAAACATAAAATGGAAAGAGTGAAATTTGGTCGGGGGAACAATCATGAACAAAGGGGGAAACAGGAAGGGCCAAGGCCGCAATGTAACGCAGGGAGATGGAGGAAAGAGGAATGAGGGAAAAAAATAAAGGAAGGAGGAAGGAAGGTGTGGGGGGACGGCAGGGACAGCGACAAGAAACGGGCAGGGATAAGAGAATGAAGGGAACCGCCTAGGACGAGCAAAAGGAACAAGTAAACTGTGAACAAGGGCTGCAGGATAGGGAATGAGGGTGAGAAGCCGTATGATGTCCTCCGGGTGTACGGACGGGAAGGAAAAAAAGGAGGAACACGGTGAACAATGATGGGAAATAGAAAGAAAAAGAGTGGAATGGGTAAGGGAGAAGTACGGCCATGTGAATATAAGGCTGCAGGCAGGGTGTGCCACCACGGAAGTAAGCGTAGGGAGGAGATTGAAGAGAAGGATGCGGAGATGACGGACAAAGAGAGGGTGACACGAAGAGAAATGAGGTTAATAAGGAACCGGGGAAGCCATAAGGTCCCGTCCCACCAGGGGAAGAAAGAGACAGAACAAAAAAAAAAAAAAAAACAAGGTGGAAACTGCAGAATAGGAGAGATATGGGAAGGGAAGGGAGAAGAGGATGCAAATGGAGAGAGGAATAGGAGACGAGGGATACTAGCAATGGAAAATGGGGGCATCGGATAAAGCATGAGTGCGGCAGGAGAAAGAGCGTACAACCGGCAACGGATGCAGGCACAAGGAGAGACGGAGGAACAGCGAGTCGAGAGGTAAAGGAATACAGTGATAGAGATGAAAACAAAATAATAAAGGGAGGTGGCCGGGTCCAACGAGGTGAATAGGGAGATGGAGATGCTGAAGAGGAGCTGGGGTGTGACGGCAACGGGGAAAAAAAGTAAAGGGAATGGAAGAGCGTATCGAGCGGCATAAAAAAGGAGGAGAGAGATAACGCAGTTAGAAGAGTAAGGAACGCGGTGGGTGCGGAGTGACGGAAACGTGACAGTTTGAAACGGGCGCAGAGCGGGGAGGAGGGAAATGAATGTTGAGAGTAGAAGATGGGGCACAGTGGGAGAAGTGACGTGGGAACGATAGGGAAAGGCAGCCAAGAATGGGGCAGAAGAGAACAGCACGAGGGGGAGGGTCAAACCAAGGAAGAGGGGGAAAGGAATATCCCCAGAATAGGGAAGGAGGTAAAGGGAGGATGGAAGAAGGCGAAGAAGGAAAGGGTAGAATTGAGTTAAACCAGGCAGGGAAGTCCAAGCAGGGAAACCAGGTCAAACTAAGAGGAAACAATAGGAAGGGAAGGCAGCTAGGGACAAGCACATACATGGAGAAGGACGGACTAATTGACACAATGGGGCAGAAGAAATTAATACTGAGAACCAGGAAATGCGAGAGAATGGAAGGAATAGGTGGGGGGGAAAAGGAGTGAAATGAATGACAGGAGGGGAGAACGTGGGAACGATGAACGAATAAGTGTGAAGTGGGCCTGACAGAAAGGACGTTGGATGATGGGGGTTATGAAGAGAAAAGAGTAGAGAGCGGTGTGCGATTGAAGAAGAGCTGAGAAAGGGAAGTGGGAGAGAGGCGAATGGGAAGGGATGAGATGAGGATGAGGGAAAAATTTCAGGAGGGGTGAGAATAGGATAAAGGAAGGAGAGGAGGAGAACAGGCAGGAAGGGAAGGGCGGCGGAGAGGAGAGAAGAGTGAAAGAAGACAGGGAAGGAGGAATAGCGATTGAACTGAGGGAAGTGGGGGAACGGAGGGAAAGATTAGAAGAGGGAAAGTTGAAGGAAGGCGAGATCAGAAGAGAAAGATGAATGGAGAGTGACGGGGAAACGGAGGGGACATCGCATGGAAGAAAGGCGGAACGAAAGGAATAGTGACACAGAAATGGCGAAATAAAAAGATGAAAGGAGGGAAGGAATGAAGAGCAAGAGAAAGCTGGGGGGCTGAACCGGGAGGGGGAATGAGGAAGGGAATCAGGAATTCTGGGAAGGGGAGGTTCAAAGAATCAGAACAATGGAAAGCACTAAAGAGGAAAGATCAGGGGAAGGAGAAAGAGGGGGGATAGGGGGATAACAATAGATGAAAGAGAGTGGGGTAAAGAAGGCGATGGTAGGGACAGGGGGAGGGAGCAGAACCGGGGGAAGAAGGAGGAAGCGCGAATAAGCAGCGGTGAGCAGCATCAGAGGAGACAAGGAAAGTGGGCGTGGAATAGCGGTGGGAGGGGGAGGAAAGGCGTGGAATCGAGGAAAGATGGGAAAAGGGGGGTGCAGGCAATCAAGGTGAGAGCGTCAAAAGGAACCAACGGGACGAGGATCAAACGGCACGGATGGGAAGGAGCGAAATGCGGAACGATGGGGAAGTAAGCGTGAGTACGAAAGCAGGCCTCGCGAACACAGGGTGAGGCGGCCGATCGAGGGCGGGGGAAACAGGGCGACAAGTGGGTAAGGGAAGGAGAGAGAAAGGTGGGGGGCAGCCAAGGAGGAGAGTAGAGCAATTGAACTGGTCATCTCATGGCGAGCACGGGGAAAAAAGAACAAGACAGGTATAAGGTAGGACGGTGCGAGTACACTCGGACTCCGGCATAGAGAACGGAATAAAGGAAGGAGATCAGCAGAGGTAGAAGGCATTACAAAACAGAACAGGGGTGGGTAGCAGGGAGGCTACGGAACAGAACTTAGGTGGGCCCGCGGACGAGGACAAGAGGGTCAGAAGAGGAGGACTAGGTGTCGTCGGTTAAGGGCTTAACACATGAGTCAAGAGCCACAAAAAACGAACGGGAACGGAAAGAATTGCAGACAGGTGCAGAGAGACGGTGGGGGGGAAGGAATGCAAAGAACGCGCACAAAAAGAGGCAAAAGGAGAGAGGGGGAAGACATGTAATGCGCCGGGTCGGGTACACATCGACTGGGAAAGGAGTAAATGGCTCACAGAAGGACAACAATCTACCGCGCAGAGACGGCGATACGAGGGAAGCAAGGTGGAGTAGAGGCGTGGAATGACAGGCGAAAAAAAGCGTTGCGACCAGGGGGGACTGGGCATGGACGTAGGCCTGGAAACATGCCGTTGGGGCGGCGGCGGCCAAAAACGCTGGGGCAGGCGTTAGCGATAAGGACGAGGCAAAGGGAAAGACGATAGAAGGCGAAGGAAAGCAAGTGGGAAGGCGAGAAACTTGAGGCCAGGTAGAAAAGAACCAACGAGAGGAAAGAAATTCAGTCAAGAGCAATGGTTTGCAACGGGATGGACACAGCTATTTTGGATGGGTAGATGGCTAAAGACCGAGCCGGTGAACCGAAACTGGTTGTGACTTAGGTCTGAAAGGGACATGGCCCATGAGGGAAGGGGAAGAAGGGCGAAGGGGAGAATCGGAAGCGCATTCAGTAACAGCAGTGAGGAAGGCGGGGACAAGAAAGGGACGAACGAATGGCAGAGGGGAAGAGAAACAAGGCGCAAATCAGACGGGGAGTCACTCAAGCGGAAGAGGAAGGGTGGTGAAGGCGGGACTATGGGGAGGGCGGCAGGACGTGGGATAACTGAGGCCGGGGACAGAAAAAATGAAGAGAGCAGGGACAGTTGAGAAGTGGGGAGGACAAAGTAAACGACATGGGGACGCGGGGAGGGGGGAGAAGGGGCAGAGAGGCGCGCAGAGGGACGGAATTGTGAGTAAACGACAGGCAGGGGAGGGTAAAAGGCGAGGATGAAGGAAGTAGGTAAGGACAGGGAAGGGAGGGGAGAGGACGGGAAGGGGAGCGGGGAATGGGACTGGGAAAAGGTAGGGTAGAGGAGAAAGGGAGTAGAGTAGAGGATGAAAATAGGCCGAAGTATAGACGACTGGGGAGGAAGGAAGAGCCACGACAAGAGCGGCGAAGGGATTGACCGCGCTCGGCACGGATGGCGCGCCCGGTTCGAAGCGACTCGGGGGCTTCCCCTCTATTCCTGGAGGGACAATGTCTGCTCTACGTTTCTACCCTCTGCCCGTGTTCTCCCCCTTCCGGCTTCCTTTCTTCCACGTTCACAAAACTGTTCGCTGACTCCCCCCCTCTGCAACGACAGTGTGGTGAGACTCCGGGTGAGTTGGTCCGACCGCCTGGTTGACGTTGGGGCGGTGGGTGCGGTGGGGCGGTTTTGGTTCCGGCTTCTTATGCGATTGCGTAAGCGCGACAGCGACGTCCAGGTTGACGTGGGCGACCGTCTAGGTTGACGTGGGCGACCGCAGGATTAGTCTTGAGGCTATAGTGTGTGATGTTTTTTTTTTTTTTTTTTTTTTTTTTCGTGCATCTGCTGAATGTTGGGTTGTAAAATGGGTTGTTTCGAGTGGAAGGAGTGGTCGGATGAGAAAACGGAGGTCGGATTCGTATTCAGCGTGAAATTCTGCATCGGTAGGGTGAGTTTCAAGGCAATCGGTGAGAAAAATTTTCAACATTTTTCGAAAAACGACAGAGTTAGAATTTGGGACGTTTTGGTGTGTAGCGTCAAAACGAAGCATCGGATGAGAAAACGGAGGCCAGATTCGGATTCAGCGTGAAATTCTGCATCGCTATGGTGAGTTTCAAGTCAATCGGAGAGAAAAAATTTTCGGCTGACGTCCCCCCCCCTGGACAGCTTGCTTCGATTTTGGCTTCCAGTGAACGGATTTTGTCGTGCGATAGCTCGTTTGAAAGCTAAGAGTGAGACAAATTCAGTGAAAGAATCGGCTTGTTTCCTATCTGTCTTCGTTCAAAAGTTAGAGCGGTTACAAGATTTTAGGTCGGAGCTCGCTCACCTGAAAAAATCCTAAGTGTCAGAGTGACTTTGTATGGGTAAAATTTTGAAAATTTTCCAAAGTGTGGAATTTCGACCTGGGACCGTCACCAAAACATTTTTCATCAAATTTTGAAATTTCACTGACGTCCCCCCCTCTGGACAGCTTGCTTCGATTTTGGCTTCCAGTGGACGGATTTTGTCGTGCGATAGCTCGTTTGAAAGCTAAGAGTGAGACAAATTCAGTGAAAGAATCGGCTTGTTCCTATCTGTCTTCGTTCAAAAGTTAGAGCGGTTACAAGATTTTAGGTCGGAGCTCGCTCACCTGAAAAAATCCTAAGTGTCAGAGTGACTTTGTATGGGTAAAATTTTGAAAATTTTCCAAAGTGTGGAATTTCGACCTGGGACCGTCACCAAAACATTTTTCATCCAATTTTGAAATTTCACTGACCTCCCCCCCTCTGGACAGCTCGCTTCGATCTTGGCTTCCAGTGGACGGATTTTGTCGTGCGATAGCTCGTTTGAAAGCTAAGAGTGAGACAAATTCAGTGAAAGAATCGGCTTGTTCCTATCTGTCTTCGTTTAGATGTGAGACGCCATTTAAGATTTTGGGACATTGGCGAAAAACGACAGAGTTAGAATTTGGGACGTTTTGGGCTGTAGCACCAAAACGAAGGCTCGGATGGGTAAACGGAGGCCAGATTTGGAATCAGCTTGATGTTATTGTCCAATGAGGATCATCATCCAATGAGAATCAAGCATTTCTTTATAAATAGCGAGCCTTCCACAGTGAGAATCATTCCATCGTTGAATCACACGAGTGACGGACGCACATTTTCTCTCTCTCTCTAGTTCCCTGTTCTATTATCCAACTAAAATGGTAAGTCGCTACTTCCCTCCCTCTCCTCCTTGAACGTAAACTTAATACAATCTTTTTTCATTTTCAGGCATCTACTCCATCTGCTGCACTAGTAGGACAAAATGGCGGTCAAACGTTACAAGGTTCGCTACGGTCAGATCATCTACAACTGAGGCCAGTGGAAGAAACATCCAAGGTACATAATCCTACACCGCTACAGCGTAAATTTAACAAGCCTTGCGTTATGATGATCATAGCGTAGTACTCCAAACGGGAATGCTCCCTTCCACGGATGTCAAGATAATGCACAATCAGTATGGGGACTACATACTGATCCCCGTGAGTCCGTACATTCGCCACCAACTTGATATTATTGAGGAGTACGTGACATTAAATATGGACATTCCTACTCCTCTTGCTCAAGAGTGGAAGGCGAGAGATGACAAGGATACTCCCTATAGAAAGATTTGGGATGGTAATCACATTTGCCTACCGGTATCACATTGGTGTACTTACTATAAGAAGGATGGAGATCATTCAATCAGATGTGATGAGCTCGGAGAAGGTACTTGGGATATCCTTTTCAAAGTGAATGGGCTATATTATGGTCGACACAAGGATAATAAAATAGCCTCTCTCTCCATGCATATGGAATCCATCCTATATATTCCAAAACCACCAACGTGGACGACATAATTGATCAAATCCTTAACAGCAGTGGTACGAAGCGCAAGTCGGAGAAGAATGCTACATCAAAACGCAAATCAAAGAAGGAGAATTACTAGTCCTTTCCTAACTCTACCCTATGACAATTCGCTTATGTGCTTTGAGTGTCGTAGACGTGGTCTTATTAGATACATTTTACTTCTTCGTTGCCATCATATCATTTGTGTATTTTGTCGTGAAAAGCATCGATGTAATTCTTCATTTTGTAATATGTTATAGAACGTTTCCTTAGATGTGTAAATTTCCGTTTTAGGCTTCTATCATCATTTTTATGGATTGTGAGGGTGAACCTGTACAGGAGCTCAGTGCTATTGCTATGAACAATTGGACATATCAGATTGTTAGTGTCTATCATCAACATGCCAACTGCGATCCCAATGTTGATCAATGGGCGAGAAAACACATTCATGGACTTAATCTGAAATATTTGCAAGACTATGGCTTTTCTTGTGAGAGTGCTCTTCTTATTGACTTTAAACGATGGTTAGCTGCTTTCAATGTTATACGCATCTTTTGTAATAATCCTGGTAAGGAGAGGAAAGTATTTCCCAATCTAATCATTGATGATATTTTGCTCCCGCCTTGGGATAGTAGAGTGAATCAACATTATCATGAAGTCACGAAACGTTTTAAGGATTTGTGTGTTCCTATTTTGTCTGTTCGTTGTAGTAGCTACGTTCATAACCAATGCTTCTTTCCTCCTTACCTCAACACTGCCAAAGTCCTGTATGGTTATCATTGCTCGCTGTATGATAGTTATCAGCTGTATCTATTTTATCTCTTTCAAACCATTGATTTATAATGCATGCTTGTTACCGTTATTCAATAAATGTTACTATGAGAAGAGTTGTTGTTTTCATGCAATGGATGGGTTAGATAAAGGGCGATCATGTCTTTCTCAAACGACTGCGGAACATTACGTTTTCATAGGCAAAGTTTAAAAGGAGCTGTTCAAGATTATGTGATAAAATTTCATAAAGATGAGACCGACATCGAAGCAGTGGTCGATGATGCTAGCACTCTATTTCTAGAGTTAATGAATACATTCTCTGATAGCATTGTCATGGCGCGATTAGTTGCGAAAATTAAGTTTAGTCATTTTGGAAAGGAAGAGGTGGAAAGTCGCTCTTTCCATTTTGCTTCTTATTCAATGGAAGTGGTAGATCACCCCGAAGAATTTTTTAAAAGACATATGATAAAAATTGCTGAACGTCTTAACGCATTTAACCATCATGGTAGCAGTCTAGTGATTGAAGCGATTTCAGATATTCACATTCAACTTTCCATAAAGAAAAATTGAAAATGCAGTGGTACTTGATTGTAGCACAACTGGTTTTCGAGCTATGTCTGCTCACTCTCGAAGTATATTCCTTCTGTACATGCGTCTATTATTTAGAAAAGGCTAGCAAATTCATATCTTCAAAAAGACTTGCTATAGACATCAGTAACGGTGAAACTATGTGTTGCGATGTATGTAAGCGAAAGGATGGAAATGAAAAGCGCATCTTCAAGAGATGTAAGCATGCTTTTTGTCAACGCTGTTTCATACGTAATTGCATTCAACTTTGCCAATGTAACCACTGTGATATTGCTCATTTCGAGTGTCACTTATGTCGCAATAGTTAGTACCTATGCAAATGTGGTAAAGATAGGTTTTAGCAAAGACTAACACGGAAAATGGCGAAACGTAAAATGACGAAACGTAAAAGTCAAAAGTTTTCTTCAGCCATTCAAGCTCTCCGACGAATGAAAGCAAATCAGCGATACAATGCTATACGACATGCTAACGATAAATTCATTTGTGAAATTATTTCTCATGTGAGGAAGTTGAGGACGAAGAAATTAGCGCCAAAACAACGAAAGTTACTTAAGCGATATGCTACGAAATTGCGTTTCATCTCCAATCCTAAAGTCGCCCCTCAAAGAAAGAGGAAAACTCTAACACAAAAGGGCGGTTTCCTTTCAGCAATACTTCCAATGATAGCTCCTGCCGTGGGCAACCTATTGGGTAATATCTTTGGCTCTAAGCGTTAATTATGCAAATGTTGAGTCTCAAAGTAATAAAAATGGATTTCAGACTTCAATGTGATAAAGTTCTGACTGTATCAGGTCCATCTCATGCAGGTAAAACTGTTTTCACGCTGAATTTATTGGATAAAAGAAGGGAGTTGTTTAAGGAACCTATCAATCGAGTGATTTGGTGTTATGGTATTTTTCAACCGTCGCTGTTTCAGGAATTGCAAAGTCGCAACTTTATTCGACATGAAGGAATTATTCCAGTGGATAAACTTCAGTCTAATGATGTT